>OY747126.1:92147744-93543994 GCA_963556465.1 Berberis vulgaris
GATTAATTTGTGTTTATTTTAATGAGTGGTTTAGATTGGTTCTTGTAACCTATAAAACCCCTCCCTTGTATTTGAGTTTCATTTTCATCCAAAAATCAAAGCTTAAGTCTAAAGCATTTGAAAGCCTTCTTAAGAGTTTCTCTTCTTTGCAATTTTGTAAGATTGTTCTAAAGAGTGTTTTTCTTCTTCTTGATAAATTAGAGTTTTATATTCTGATTTATTCAACACATGCTCTGTAAGGCCAGGGCATTGCTTTTACAGGTGAGCTTCACCTTCAATGAGCCATCCAAGTTCTTAATGTTTGTTGTGTCTGCAATTGAATTACCGAAACAATGGGTTTCAGTCTTTTGAGTCCAAAAACTATTTAATTGAGAATGTAACCATATGATTCTTGATTAAAAACTCATGTGCTAGAGCTAATTGATTAGGATGTACCATGCTTATCGGCCAAACTCGATCCCCCAGTAAACAGAATATAAAAGTTTGTTCGACTCTAGGTTTCTTCCAATGAACCTCGGATTTGTGTGTCCTTTATTTGCCAAAAGAATTTGAAACTTGATACAGAATTTTACCTTCTACTGGAGTTGCACGGGATAGGTGATAATGTTCATGGAAGGAGCAATATGCTATCCATGCTGTATGCAACCATTCTTCGTAAAAGAAAATTAGTGTGTTTTGAGCACATCACAGTACATGTAATATATGACAACTTAGGACTTCCTTAAAGCTTAACATGACAACTTTTGACATAAATTATATAATATATCACAAACTACTGGGATGATCTTGCTTAGATGATGCGAGCCCAAAGAAATAGTACGCCTAATAGCTGTGATGAGATGATAACTGGAACTACATGAGCTCTAATGGTATCAAGGTTAACTTCAGATGATAGTCCAATGTAATTCAACTTTCACTCTTCAACTAATTTCTTCAGCTCCCCTATCTACCCGATAAAAAAATTATTCAAAAACTTGAGCATCGTGAAAACTAAGGGAGTAAGGGACGGCGTGTTTGTTTGTTGAAGCACAAGAATTTGCACAGAACATTATATACATTGGTGATATGATGTCCCCTTTCCATACATTTACTCATTTGACACTCTTTTACAGCATAGATGAAAGTAAATTAAGGCCTTAAACTGTAATAAACCATTTTGACTATACAGAAGGAGAAATAAAACCCAATTATTTTCCTTTTCAAGTAATGCACGTATAGGGTTAAAAAAAATTGGGTCGTTTATCACCCTATTTATTTATTAATCTATATCCGAAGGCTAAATATTGACTATATAGGGTTAATCAAACTAGGTCTGAAAGCTACAATAATATTGTCACTTAATATCTTCGTTGCCTCTATCTCGCATGGATATTTGCTTTCGCTCTCTGGTCCATCACCTCCACCTTGCATAAAAACTTCGTCCAATTCTCACATTGCTTAATGCAAATGGGTGAAAACATACTTTTTTTTTTTTTGTTTTTTTTTTAATTTTTTTTACAGATTTGCGTGACTTTAGTAAAATGGTTATAACTTTCTCATTTCAAAATATTTTTTAGTGATTAAGATTATGTTTATTAGATAACTCACAGTACTACAATTTTCGTGTTTTGATGAGCTTAAGAATCGGTCTCAATCGAGTATATAAGTTGGCCGAAAGTCAAGGACACTACTCCACTTTCATTACAAGACAGATTTGCGCAACTTTAGTAAAATGACCATAACATGCTTATTTCAAAACATTTTCAAATGATTCAAATTGTGTTTATTAGTAACTCAAAGCAATACAATTTTAGTGTTTTGATGAGATTAAGAACCATTCTCGATCGAACATATAAGTTGGCCGAAAGTTAGGGATACTACTTCATTTTCATTGCGAGACAGATTTGCACAACTTTAGTAACATGACCATAACTTGCTCATTTTAAAACATTTTCAAGTGATTCAAATTGTGTTTATTAGACAACTCAGAGTAATACAATTTTTATGTTGTGATGGGCTTGAGGATTGGTCTCAATTAAGGTTTTAAATTGGTCGAAAGTTACCCTTTTTTTATGTTACTAAAGTATATGTTGATGTGAGACAATATATATGGTGGTGTGGAGTAGTCGTTGCCTACTTATTAACATCCAAAAAATGGTAAAACAATTACAAAAGTTTCTTACGACCTCACTTCAACACCACTACTCATATTACACAACCAACTTATAATAATTCTCATGTTACAATTAAACTAGATACATCTCTACATCTATAATGACAATCGCCACAAATGAATAGTCATGTCTTCAACCTGATTTTCCTTTCTAATTTTGCCCAATCAACTCTATAGTATTTAGAAGAAAAATCAAGAGGTGAGTAAAAAGTGAAAATGAGTGTTTATGTCATTCAAATGAAAAATATTATTCCACCATTTCACCTCGCAAATTTAAACCATCTACAATCAAAACTAGTCCTTATAATATTCATTAATTACATCTAAGCCCTATATATACTTTATTTGAAGTCCTCCAATTATCTATAAATTATGAAAAAACTATTATCTAACTTTTGAATTTTCATTTTTTCCTCCACATTTCATAATTTTACAATCAAAATCAGCCATTCTCAAACATTGATTAATTATACCTAATCCCTAATATAATATATTTGAAGCCCCTTACTTATTTAAAATTATACACAGGCCTTTCAAAATTACATATAATAATTTTGTGTAAAAATTCAATAATAATTTTTTTTATCATTTAATTGTTATTGATACATCTAAAAATCGCATTCCTGTGAGTTTGACCTGCAAAAAAATTGTTAGACTGTCAAATACCACATTTTTGGTGGTCGAAGATACTCCAATGCTTAAATTAGTAACTCTGTTGGAAGAAGAATGTAAATCTAGACAAAACACAGTTAAAGTTGCATACCTTTGTCAAATGTTAACTTTACCTTTTATAATGGTTGTGTTAACTCTCTGTGTGACTTAAGCATGTGAGACGCAACAGAATGAAATATTTTTCATAATGGTATCCTCTTTTTTAGAGATGCATTCATGGAGGTGTAACTCCCTCAACAGCTCTTTCTGGTGCAACGCTCCTCTTCTTTATGAGGGAACTCGTGTTGGGTCTGGATCCGTGTTCTGATCCGTTTAGGCCTGAATTTAGGTCTTATTTGTTTTCCACATTAGCGAGCCTATGTAATTGCCTTTATTCCTATTGGGCTTCATGAGCTGGCCCAATAAGTTATTCGTTGTATCCTCGTGATAGGTCTCTATGCCACATGTACAACTATGATGATAAGTCTATTTTGATGTATCATCCGCTACTCCCCCTTAGTTAGTGGGCATGCTGACGTAACCACTAGTTTTGGTGACAGTTTGCCTTTCGATTTCATTATTACCTTGTATTTAATGCTGTTAGTTGCTTTTCGCGAGTTGGTGTCTCGATTCTTTGCTTGTCCGTTCATTTTTTGCGCAAATTTTTTGGATTTCTCATAGCCATCATATCTCGCACGCTGTCCCATCAGCCGTCTCTTCAGTGCTCGGCTCTATAAAAGAAAATGTGACGAATACGTTTTTCATCTTCACGCTATATTTGAATTTAGGGTTTATTTGTTCTTTCATTTTCTTCATTTTCATTGCTTTTTCGCTCTTCAACTATATCTGTTGGTGACAAGTTATGTGGTATGTCGCTAACTCTGTGCATGGCTCATTACTCTCCTAATAAAACTTCTCAGTGGACTCTGGAGACTCTTCGTTCTGATTATAATCTTTCGCTTGACCTCGCGATTGTTCTGCCCGGACGAGGCGATAGCCCTTGTAACCCGAAGGCTGGATACATCGCACTGTATTCATGCATATTTTCTTCTGGCTTTCGATTTTCGGTTCTGGAGCTATTATGAGAGTATATGAATTTTCTAGGTATTCCTCCTGCCCAAATGGGCTCTAATGGTTGAAAGGTGATGGTCGCTTCTTACGTGAGGGCTACTATGTCTGGTATTCCTATAACTGTTAGGATCTTGCATTCGGTGGTCGGTCTGTTGGTGTACAGGGAGATTTGCTTCATTCGTTCTCCTGATTGTTTCAAGAAATTCAGTAATGACATCCGCGATTGGTCGCGGTCTTGGTTCTATGCTTCTGTGGATTATGGTTACTTCTGATTGCAAGGTCGTTTGATATTTTGATCATTCAGAGTCCCCAACAGTCGAAATAATCTTCTTTTGTCTACTGAGGAGCAGAAGATTAGTGAACGGTTCTCTAAGCTTTACCGTTTTCCTGTGGAGGCATTTATTTTCGAGGGCATCCTAAAGCGTAGTGGTTTATACACTATGAGTGAAGCGGAACGAGCTTTATTTATTGAGTCTCGTGCTGGCGTTAGTGATGCCAGCATTGATTGCAAGTTAAGCTCGGTCTGAGATGTTACGGATCTCAATGCTCTTGTTATTGCTTTCGGTTCTTTTTCATGAAAAAGAAAACTTGCAAGGTCTACGAGTCCATCCAGGTGATTGTCGATAGATCCTAGTCAAGTTTCAAGAAAGAAACGATTTTTGAATCGTAGTTCTGCTCGGTTTTTTACTCGTCAGAGTTCTATTTGGGATATTACTTCTCGCCCAAGTCCTTTCCACGATGATGCTGCAAAAGGAGATTGTGAATCTCTTGAGGAGGCCGAGGAGCGAAGGCTTGCATTGAAAATGAATGCGAAGGAGACTATTTGTCCACTGGATGACGATGAGATGAAGTTTTTTTTTTTTTTTTTATGGTTCAGATACTGTTGAGTTGTCTAATGACGACCCTCGAGCCATTGATGAGAAAATTTTCCAGTTGGCAGTGGAACAGTCTAAAGACATTGTTGGTCGTCAGCATTTCAGGGATCATTCCCCTTCTCCTTCTATTGATGTCAGCGAAGCAGTCGGGTTCCTAGTTTTCTCTCATGTTCGACAGGTTTCTCCTGCTCCTGCTGCTACCGTCGGTCATTCCCTTGCCGTAGACGCTTCTCGATGGGAGGGTAAGCATGGTTTTTCTGTTGGTTTACCTAGCTCGACGTGCATGATGGTGCATGTAGATTGGCAAATGAATGGTATAAGCGATTGGTGGAGATGCCTTCAATACCCGTGCTTGACCCGTTTGATCTTATCAACCATGGTCTTGAGCAGATAATGAACGGGATGAATCATCTCGCTTATGTGGGGGTAATGGGCTCGGTTTATCAAGCTAGTTGTGATCAAGTGGCTCTTTTGGATAGGAGGTTGGCAACTTTATTGTTTGTATTTTCTCTTGTTCTTCATCAGTTTGTTGTGTTGAAAATGCAATGTGCGGGCTCGGAGAAAACTGCAGTGGCTGCTCGGGAGTTTGACGGAGCCGAAGAATATGCGGGATAAGTTCGCTGCTAAGCTTGATTCCTTGAAAGCTAAGCTAGGAGAGGTTTGCGCTTGTCTTCGCGATGTGGAAAAAAGTTATGCGCTAAAAAAAGGCTTTCGATGAAGCTTCTCATTCTAAATTGGAGCAATCTGTTTTGTGTGACGCCGGTGAAAAACGGGTGGAACAGATAAATGTTGCGCTTAATAATGTCAAGGCAGATGCTATCCACTGCTGAAGGGCAGTTTGCCACGACAAAAAATGAACTCGCTGCAGCTAAGGACAACTTTGTGTGGTTGAAGCCAAAAATTGGAAGCAAGTCGTTGACGGGCGGGTTGAGCTTCTTGATTATATCGAAAGGCTCGGCAAAGACTTGTCTAAGTATCGTCACTTGGTCAGTGAAGCTTTTGAGGGATGATGATGTCGAGGAATCTGCTCCAGCAGCATAGGAGTCATTGTCTCTTCTATCATCTAGTAATACGAAGCCGTTAATGTTCTCTTTCCCTGTTTCAACTAGTATTGATCCTGCCATTACTCATGTTTCTTGTCCCACTTCTTTATCACCTTCTCTGGATTTAACAAAGTAGTGTTTCAATAAAAATTGACTTTTGTCGTTTTTCTTATTCTTTTTTGTTATGTTGTAACTATCATGGCTTTTGCATCAAATTCTTTCATAACTGCTTTCGTTCTTAGGATTGTTGCTTGTCTAATGGTGGGTCATTGTTGTTCTTCCTGATTTGTTGTAAAGGGTCGCTTTCGCCTATACCTTTTCAAACGACATTTACTTGTTCCCTTAGCTTTGACTTTGTGTCTGTCAGTTCGGAGTCTTTCTGTTAACCTATTTATTGGGCATTTACTTTGTTAACTCGACATCCTGGTAGACTCGAGGTTATTGTGTTTTGTCGATAGGTGTTCATCCTTTAGTTTGACATCTCGGTCGATTCAAAGTTTTTGTATTTAGTCAACTCAAGTGTCCAACCTTTGCTTCGTTAGTTTGACATCTTGGTCGATTCGAATTGTTTGTGTTTAGGTGACTCCGGTGTCCAACCCTTACTTCGTTAGTCCGACATCTTGGTCTACTCGAAATGTTTGTATTTAGGTGACTCGGGTGTCCAACCCTTACTTCGTTAGTCCAACATCTCGCTCCACTTGAAGTGTTTGCGTTTAGGTGACTCGGGTGTCCAACCTTTACTTCGTTAGTCTGACATCTTGGTCGACTCGGAGTGTTTGTGTTTAGGTGACTCGGGTGTCCAACCTTTACTTCGTTAGTCCAACATTTTGGTCTACTCGAAGTGTTTTGTGTTTAGGTGATTCGGGTGTCCAACCCTTACTTCGTTAGTCCGACATCTCGGCCGACTCGAAGGTTTTGTATTTGGTGACTCGGGTGTCCAAACCTTACTTCGTTAGTCCAACATCTTGGTCGACTCGAAGTATTTGTGTTTAGGTGACTCGGGTGTCCAACCGTTACTTCATTAGTCCGACATCTCGATCAACTCAGAGTGTTTGTGTTTAGGTGACTCGGGTATCCAATCTTTACTTCGTAAGTCCGACATCTCAGTCGAATCGAAGTATTTGTGTTTAGGTGACTCGGGCGTCCAACCTTTATTTCTTAGTCCGACATCTAGGTCAACTCGAAGTGTTTGTGTTTAGGTGACTCGGATGTCCAACCTTTACTTCGTTAATCCGACATCTCGGTCTACTCGAAGTGTTTGTGTTTAGGTGACTTGGGTGTCCAATAATTTACTTCTTGGTTGATCAGACCAGAAGTTGTGTGTGTTTGATTGCTTTGTACGACTAATTTATTGACGTATCTATTTTGCTATCTGTGCGAAGATTTGGAGTTTCTGAATTCATAATTTTTATTGATATTTCCTTGATTTTGTCATCACCCTTGGTCGTCATGGTGTCTATGCTGGTTCGGAGCATGATTTGTTTCGTCTTCCTTTGCTTGTTGTCGGCCATTGTATTGGGGACTATTGTTTTTATCACTTTGTTTTTCTTTGCTTCGTCCTCATATGTTGTTAGAGATTCGGGTTGAGCTTGCAACTGCTGATAGGGCTTTGACTTGTACAAATTGGTTGATGCAAACTTCTCCATGTTTTGTGCATTCATGAAGTGTTTCGTCAGTACCCTTGTTCCGATATAGATTGGTTTGAGTGAGGAGTTCGCCTAGTTACTTCGCATGATCTGCTTCCTTCAGCTATGCAATGCGTGGTATATATAAACTCTCTGGATTGTTTTTTTTTATCCCGCAGTACCGTTTGCTTTCTCCTTTCACGCTATATGTTTATCTAGCATTACGATGAAGTCGTCGAGTAGTTCTTATGAGCCCAGTGCCCGATTTCGTCTTTTAAGTTGTAGCACTCTTCGATATCACACCCATGATCCCTATGAAACGAACAATATTTACTTTTGTCTCTCCCTTCTGGATCCCCTCTCATCCGAAACGGCCAGTTGATGTTGTTCCACTTCGCTATGTGTTTCTATACATTTGTTCGACTTGTCTTTAGGGCTGTGTATGGCTTGTACGCAGTCTTCATTACGCTTGTTACCCGCTCGTGTTGGGTTCGTGTTGGTTGTGACCCGCTGATTCCTGTCGTCGTGAATCACTCTGTCTGCAACTCCGATGTTTTTTTGAAGGGTTGTCGCCTTCTTTTTGTCGTCATCCTGACTTTTTTCTTCCTTCCTTTCCGGTTTTCTTGAAAAAATTTCTATTTCTTGATCATTTTTCCCCCTGACTGCCTTCATTTCTTCTAGGAAGATATGCTTTTGTGTTATTTTTAGTAGGATTGCCATGCCCTTTGGAAGTTATAGGTTAAGAGCGTCAAAGAAGGAGCCTCAAAGGTTGCAGCAGTTGTGTCATCGCTACATCCTTCAATCATCATCAATTCATTGGTAAAGCGGGTGATATATTCCCGTATTGTTTCGTCAGACTTCTGTCTGATGTTCAGGAGGTAGTGTGTGGCCTTTTCCTCATCCGCTGGCTTCCGATGAATCTGGCGATAAAAGCGGTGGCCAGGGCTTGAAAGGAATCTATTGACCTCAGTGGTAGGCTATTGAACCAGTTCATTGCTACAGACGTGAGGCTAATTGGGAATGTTCTGCATAAGATTGACTCAGTGGTCTCTTTCAGGGCCATCATATGGTGGAAGTGTCTCAAATGATCAGTTGGGTCGAGAGTACCATCATATACCTCGAATTTTGTTGGAATGAACTTTTTTGGCATTGCCGTTTTCATGAGGGAGTCGGAGAATGGTGGTTTTGCCAGCTCGTATAGTATGTTAGGATCTGTGACCTCTATTCTGAATAGAATTTCGTTAAGCGTCCCTTCATACAACAGGTTCTTGCCTCGAGGGAGCTCACTGCTTTCGAAGTTTCCTTTATGCTGGGACTTCATCACTCCCTTGAGCTTGATTGGTTGAGTTTTGTTGTGGCTGTGCCTGCACGGAATTAGCTAGCTGAGTGTCCTCCTGTGTAATCTTCTCCTGCATCTTTGTTACGTGTTCCTTCTAGATTATAAGCAAATCCACCCGAGGGTCTGTGGCATCGTCGTTGGATACTGGGGTTGTCTGGACTTCTATGTGCTGTGGATTCACATTCTCGAATGCCATTGGTTCGGTGATCCGGGCTATATCCTCTCCTCTAGCTGTTAATGATGCATCAGAAGGGGTGTTGTCATGATATGCAGACTGCATTCATTTTGCCTGTTGGCTTGTCGATATTTTGTTAGGTTGTGGTGAGCCTTGTCACTATGTGTTTAGTTTTTAGAAGATGAAACTCGTCGTTTCCCACAGATGACGCCAAACTGATGAGTCCAAAAATCGCCCTCTTGTGAGTTTAACCTGCAAAACAATTTTAGAATGACAAAGACCATTTTTTTTGTGGCCGAAGGCACTCCGATGCTTAAGTCAGTAACTTTGTTGGAAGAATGATGTAAATCTAGACAAAACTCAGTTAAAGTTGTATACACTTTTCGAATGTTCCTTTACCTTTTATAATGGTCGTGGTTAACTCTCTGCGCGACTTAAGTATGTGAGTCACAACGGAATGAGATATTTTTTGTAACAGTGTCCTCCTTTATGGAGATGCATTTGGGGAGGCGTAACTCCCTCCACTGCTCTTTCTGGTGCAACGTTCCTCTTCTTTACGAGGGAACTCGTGTTGGGCCTGGATTCATTTCTGATCCGTTTGGGCCTGGATTTAGGTTCTGTTTGTTTTCCTCATTGACGAGCCTCATCTGGGCCTATGTAATTTGTTTTAGTCCTATTGGGTTTCATGAGCTAGCCCAATAAATTATTCATTGTATCCTTGCGATGAGTCTCTATGTCACATGTACGGCCATGATGATCAATCTATTTTGATGTATCATCAATTATAATAAAATAAAAAGTACGAAATTTTCGCGCACGTAGAACACATCCACACCCTAGTACAATCGTGGAATGAGTTTTCGTGAAATTTATCGAAAATTTCATTTTTTTGAATTACAGAAATAAAAAAGGCAAAATAAAAATTTACATTTTTTAAAGGTTTTTTTTCTAAATTTTTTCTGGGTTTTTTTTTTTTTTTTGTAAAATTCAAATTTTTTCGCTAAAAACACATAACTCAATCACCAAATTTCGGAGTTTTTTCATAATTTTTGAGTTTTTTCTAATTATTTATTGATTTTTTAAACAACCCCCCTGATTTTCTAATTATCTATTAATTTCACGTTTGTTTCATTTTTTGGTATTTAGGCTTCATTTATTGTGTTTAATAGATTTATTTACTTTGCAATTTTTTAACATATTTCATTTATCCTCGAAATGTATTATATATATTTCATGTATTCTTAAAATTTTACTCTTTTTCTTTACACACCAAAATATTTCTTGAAATATTTATTAAAATCAGAAAATCAAAATTAACCCGAAAAACAAAATCACACTCCTTGATTACAATATACTCGGTCCATAATCTGACACATTATAAAAAAAAAACTTGGCATAAATCTCTCGTGCTGCCCTATTTTATCTTCAACATAAAAATGTTTAGACCCCAAAACACTCCTCGCCAATTCTGCTCGACTGCTGAAGATGCATATCCTATTCACACTGCTTTGATCCATGACTTTCCAAGTTATAACTTATATTGCACTCCAAAGGGTTAAAAGTGTGATCACTGTTTATCCCTTTATGATTTTTACTGTAAAAAGAGCCTCTTTAGTGAGTGAGGGATGGGTTTTTTCGTGATAAATGATGTTGCGCATTTTGAAGTAATTTTGCATATCTCAAGAAAAATGGGTGGTCTTCCGCTCCCTGAAATTTCTGCTGTAAAAATATGAAATTGGGAAGACGTTAATGGAATTAGAAATGTGCTTAAAGCATAGAATTCCCTTTTTGAGACAGCTGTCAAGAGATAGGAAACTTCCACGAAACCGCATCATTAATTCAAGGAAAATTCTAGGGGTCGAGGGTAACGGAGCGAGGGTCCTCTTCGCGATGGGTGCTCGCGCGCATCTTCAATGTGATGCGCTTATCCCGAGGAGGATGGGTGGTTACACCTGTCCCTCGCTCCTTTCCCTCGCAAATAACTTCTCAATAGTATCTTGAGGGACTTCTGCCGCAGAAATTCTAAACAGAAATTCTAAATGTCGAGAAAGTGGGCGAGGAAACCAGCGAGGAAAAGGAGGTGGCGGGGGGTGAACCATTCACCCCCTCGGGATGTGTGCCCACTTTTTGGCCCACGCATCCCGAGGGGGAGTGAATGGTTCACCCCCTGCCACCTCCCTTTCCTCGCTGGTTTCCTCGTCACGTAGAATCACTCAATTCTAAATGGCCTGGGAAGAACCCGTCTAACTGTCGAGGAAGACAGCGAGGGACCCCACAGGGGGGAGAGAGCCGTTCATCTCCCTCGGGATACACGCTTGAATTTTCAACGCACATATCCCGAATATTCAAGCGCGCATCCCGGGGGATGGACGGCTCCCACCCCACACCCCCCCCCCTTGGGTCCCTCGCTGGTTCCCTCGACAATTAGAATTTTTCGCCTGGGAAACTGCCGACATAGTATAACAGGTGTCAGCATATCAGCCGTCGGATTTGATTCAGCATATCCAACGGCTGAGATATGTGTGCAGGAGTTTCTGCTGTGCTTTGTCTGCAGAAGGCCTATATATATGGTTTCATTCATTGTCATCGTTACAAGCCAATACAATACACAATGGGTCAACAGAATGGAATTTACACTGGTGGAGAATGCGTTATCAACATGAACGCCTTCAGCATCTCCAAGAAGAAATGGCGATCAGCCTACATGGCAATTTGTTCATTGAGAATCCTCAAAGAATTAGTTGTCAAGGAGAAGGACTTGGATGGCATGAATAATCTGGGAGGAGCCATGGGCGACGATCTAGCAATGAACATGAACAAACAACGCCTATTACAACCACGGTGCAACCAACTGATTACTCACATAGGAAAGGTTGGGTTGGTGGTTGCTTTCTTTGTTCTCACGGTGTTTCTGGTGGGTTACTTCACTGGAAATAATACCAAACACGAGAATGGAAATAAGGAGTTCAAAGCGAGTAGCAAGGCGAAGTTCAATAATGAGATGAATGCAATCGTGGGGATAGTCTCTGCTGCTGTTACTATTGTTGCTGTAGCAAAGCTGAACATGTGCGAGGCAAAGGATTTGCCCATTACTGTGTGTACGGATATAACAGGCACGCTTACTCTAAATCAGATGGAGGTCACAAACTTCTGGGTTGGACAAGAACCTGTGAAAGATGATTCCGTCTCTACAATTACGACACCTGTACTGCAATTGATTCACCAAGGAGTTGGTCTGAACACTACAGACATCGCTTACAGCCCAAACACCACAAGAGCAACTCCTGAATTCTCTAGTTGCCCTAATGAGAAAGCCATTCTCTCATGGGCTACTATGGTTATGGGATTGAATGTGGAAGAACTGAAGCAAAATTACTCCATTCTGCATGTCAAAACCTTCAATTCAGAAAAGATAAGAAGTGGCGTTTTGATGCGGAAGGATGGTGAGAGCACAATTCATGCGCACTGGAAGGGAGCAGCAGAGATGGTATTGGCTATGTGTTCCAGTTACTATGAGAGTGATGGGAAGGTGAAAGCTATAGATGAAGGCGAAAGAGTGGTTCTTGAGAGAATCATTCGAGAAATGTCAACTAAATGTCTCCGGTGCATTGCTTTTGCTCATAAACCAATACCAGAAGACCAGATGGACTGCAAAGAAGATGGTACAATTTCTGAATTGTTGAAAGAAGATGGTCTTACATTGTTGGGAATAGTTGGTATAAAAGATCCATGTCGACCAGGGGTCAAGAAAGCAGTGGGCACTTGCAAAGAAGCTGGATTAAACATGAAAATGATCACTGGAGACAATGTTTTCACTGCAAGAGCAATAGCAATAGCTAGTGAATGTGGGTTTCTTGAACAGAACGGAGAATTGAACACTGGAGTAGTGGTGGAAGGCTTAGAGTTTCGAAATTACACACAGGAAGAAAGTGTGAAATAGGAAACATACCTGTTTTGTGAAACAGGAAACTGTTTCCCAAACATTTCACACACCACCTAGGCCAAGATGGAAGGCCCGACCCAATAGGTGGTGTTTAAGTTGGGGACAATATCGTTGCTATGTATAGTGGACCAAGGGGTGCGCGCAAGTGCACGTGCGCGTCGCCCCAACAATTGGTATCAGAGCCGATGGTTCGGCTGGGACTTGGTCGGCGAGGTGAAGGTGCAAGCGGCACATTATTCAGGAGATAGGCGTAGGCGCAGATGCGCGGTCCGCCAGATGAATGATCCAGATCCTTGCCGAGATGATGTCCGAGAATATCCTACAAATCTGGACGAGGTGGAGTTAGTGCGGTGGTTGCGACTAGGTGGAGCCAACAACGCCGGAAATAGTCGAGCCCGTACACCGAGTGCTACCCACAGGATCGTGGCACGGTTGCACTTGAGACTCGAGGAGAAGGTGTACTTCGAGTTGTTGCAGACCGGTGGATGAATTGTAAGATGTGTGACGATTCGCGCCAAGGTGGAGATTGTTGGGATGAAGTTGGCTTGAATAGTCCCACATCAAGTAAGCGCCAAGGTGGAGATTGTTGGGATGAAGTTGGCTTGAATAGTCCCACATCAAGTAAGGCGGAGTTGTCACTAAGGTTTATAAGGGAATGGTCCACTCCCTAATAGTAACGAGGCCTTTTAAGGGAAAACCCCACACCACCTAGGCCCAGATGGAAGGCCCGACCCAATAGGTGGTGTTTAAGTTGGGGACAATATCGTTGCTATGTATAGTGGACCAAGGGGTGCGCGCAAGTGCACGTGCGCGTCGCCCCAACAATTGGTATCAGAGCACTAAGGGAAATTGATCTTGAATTGTTCTACTCAAGATTGTGAAGATTCAAAAGTGCTAGGATTTGTTTGAAAAAAAAAAAAAAAAAAAAACGTAGTGAAGCTTCTTGTCTAAAAAGTCACAGGTTTTGTTTGCAATGGCATCCAATGTGAGCAAGGCACATGTGGGGAAGTATGAAATCGAGAAATTTAATGGTAAGAACGATTTCGGATATTGGAGAATACAAATGAGGAATTTGCTTATTTCTCAGAAATTACACAAGGCATTACTAGGGAAGGATAAAAAGGCTGAAACCATGTCAGATGATGAATGGGAAGAATTGGATTTGGAGGCGCGTGCTGCTATTTGCTTGTGTCTGGATAGAGACATAGTTTTTTTAGTTAATGAAGAAACTACGGCAGCTGATGTTTGGTTGAAGCTTGAGTCACAATTTATGACTAAGACATTATCAAACAGGTTATACTTGAAAACCCAATTGTACAGACTAGCAATGGATGAGGGCACTCCAATTGGTGATCATATCGCCAAGTTTACACGGATTATCTCAAATTTGAGAGATGTGGATGTGAAGATTGAGGATGAAGACCAAACAATTATATTGCTTTACTCCTTGCCGCAGTCATATGAAAATCTTGTACAAACAATTTTGTTTGGGAAAGATGAACTTACATTTGATGAAACTACCGGTGCACTCTTGTCCAATGAGATTCGGAAGAAAACTTCATCAAATGGTAGTGGGAAAGATCAAGCTGAAGGGTTGGTTGTTAGAGGAAGGTCTCAAGTGAAATCATCTTCAAATAGTGGAAAATCTAGATCAAAGTCTAGAGGTCCACAATGTCACAAATGTAGAGAGTGGGGGCATATTAGGAAAAATTGTCCAAATCAAGGTAAGATTAATCATGATAACAGTTGGAAGGGCAAGAAAAAGCAAGATAAGGGTGATACTAGTGAAGCAAGTTATGCATCTAGTATGGAAAAGGATGAAGAATGTTATTCAGTTGCGGGTGAAAACACAAAAATCTCTGGGAGATGGCTCCTTGACTCTGGGTGTTCTTACCATATGTGCCCAAACAGGGAGTGGTTCACTACCTATGAGCACATTGATGGTGGTACTGTTTTGATGGGTAATGATTACGCTTGCAAGACAGTTGGAATTGGAACAATGAGAATTAAGATGTATGATGGTGTTGTGAGAACCTTAACTGATGTGAGGCATGTCGCAGCCTTGAAAAAGAACCTTATCTCGCTTGGTGTTTTAGACTCCAATGGTTGTAAGTTTACAGCGGTAGGTGGAGTTTTAAAAGTTGTCCGTGGGTCCTTGGTTGTCATGAAAGGGATCAAACAAGGTAACTTGTACACCTTGATGGGTAACACGGTAACAGGAAATGTGGCAGTGGGAACTTCTTCATCGGAAAGCACTAGGTTATGGCACATGCGACTTGGGCATATGACAGAAAAAGGATTGTCTCTACTAAGCAAGCAAGGGTTACTGAAGGGTATGCAGAAACCGACTATGGAGTTTTGCGAGCATTGTGTATATGGAAAACAATGCAGGGTAAAATTCAGTACAAGCAAGCACAGGAGCAGAGGTATTCTAGACTATGTGCATACAGATGTGTGGGGACCAGCGAAGGTCGCCTCTAAGGGAGGTTCCAGGTACTTTGTCTCCTTCATTGATGATTATTCCCGTTACACATGGGTATATTTTTTGAAGTCCAAGAATGAAGTATTTGAGACATTCAAAAGGTGGAGAGCAATGGTTGAAAATAGAACTGGAAGAAAGGTGAAGACTTTAAGGTCTGATAATGGTACCGAGTATACTGAGGGTACTTTCAAACAATTTTGTGATCGGGAAGGAATTGTTCGACATTGGACTGTTAGAAACACGCCACAACAAAATGGAGTTGCTGAGAGATTGAACCGTACTATGCTTGAAAGAGCTAGGTGTATGCGCTCCAATGCTTGTCTTGGCAGAGAATGGTGGGCTGAATCAATAGCCACCGCGTGTTTCTTGATTAATAGATCGCCACATTCTATATTAGACTGCAAAACACCTTATGAGGTGTGGTCAGGTGAACATGCTGATTACAGTGTACTGAAAGTTTTCGGTTGTATTGGCTACTACCATGTGAAAGAAAATAAGCTTGATGCTAGGGCTAAGAAGGCCATTTTCTTGGGGTATGCAAAAGGCGTGAAAGGTTATCGTCTATGGTGTTTAGAGGATAATAAATTTGTGATCAGTCGAGATGTTACATTTGATGAGAATTCCTTGTTAGCTTGTACTAAAGCTAAGGAGTTGGTTGATAGTGGTGGTGAATCTAGTAACACTCAGAAAGTGGAAGTTGAAGCGTCTGTGGATGCAGCAGATGAACAAGTGGTTGAAGCAGGCACACATGATCTGAATTATGAGCCTGAAGACCATGAGGAACAACAACCAGTTGAAGATAATCAATCCCAGCAGCAACCTTTGGCCTTAACTAGGTCAAAACGATCGGTTAAGCAAGTTCAAAAATTTGGCTTTGAAGAACCGTTGAAGCACTATGGTCAGTTGAATACAGTTGATTTGGTTGCATATGCACTCTCTGTAGAAGATGATGAGCCAACTACTTACAAGCAGGTCGCGCGTCATTCAGATAGTCAGAGTTGGTTAGTAGCTATGCAGGGTGAAATGGAGTCTCTCCAGAAGAACCATACTTGGGATCTAGTGTCGTTGCCTAATGGAAGGAAAGCAATTGGCTGCAAGTGGGTGTTTAAGAAGAAACAGACTACTCTAGAGTCTGGTACTCAGTTCAAGGCAAGATTAGTAGCTAAGGGTTTTGCTCAGAGGGAAGGCGTTGACTACAATGAGATATTTTCGCCTGTGGTAAAACACACTTCTATTCGTGTGTTGTTGAGCTTGGTAGCTCATGGTGACCTTGAGCTTGAACAACTTGATGTGAAAACAGCTTTCTTGCATGGAGACTTAGAGGAGGAAATTTATATGCATCAGCCGGAAGGTTTTAAGGTTGTTGGAAAAGAAGACCATGTTTGTCGTTTGAGGAGATCACTTTATGGGTTAAAGCAGTCACCTAGGCAGTGGTACAAACGGTTTGACACTTTTATGTTGAAACATGGGTTCACACGAAGTAAGTATGATTGTTGTGTTTACTTGAAAAAACTTCGTAGTGGCGATTTTATTTATCTTTTGCTCTATGTTGACGATATGCTCATTGCCTGTAAGAGTATGGTGGAGATAAATAAATTGAAGTCTCAACTTGCTTCTGAGTTTGAGATGAAGGATATGGGTGCTGCAAGGAAAATACTTGGTATGGAGATAAGAAGAGAAAGGGAGAATAAAAAATTATTTCTTTCACAGAAGGGGTACCTTGAGAAGGTCATATCACGGTTTGGCATGGAAAACGCAAAGCCGGTTATTACTCCTTTGGCTTCACATTTTAGACTTTCTCGAAAGTTATCTCCAGTCACAGTGGAAGAAAAGGAATACATGTCGCATGTTCCTTATGCTAGTGCAGTTGGCAGTTTAATGTATGCTATGGTGTGTACACGCCCTGACATTTCACAGGCTGTTAGTGTTGTGAGCAGGTATATGGAAAACCCTGGGAAGAAACATTGGGAGGCAGTGAAATGGATGCTTAGGTACTTAAAAGGTACCTTGGATGTGGGTTTGGACTTCGGTGGAGATTCATGTCAGGTTCGTGGGTTTGTTGATTCTGATTATGCTGGTGATCTAGATAGACGAAGATCTACTACTGGTTACGTATTTCAGATATACGGTGCTCCGGTTAGTTGGAGATCTATGCTTCAGGATACAGTGGCTCTCTCTACTACAGAGGCAGAGTATATGGCATTGACAAAAGGTGTAAAAGAAGCATTGTGGCTTCAAGGTCTTGTAAATGACTTGGGTGTAGAACAAGATAGTGTTGAGGTTCTCTGTGACAGTCAGAGTGCCATCCACTTGGCTAAAAATCAGGTTCATCACGCAAGGACTAAGCATATTGACGTCCGATATCACTTTGTTCGAGATGTAATTGAGGATGGTGATGTGTCTTTGGTGAAAGTACACACAAAAGACAACCCTGCTGATATGCTGACAAAGGTTGTTCCTGGAGTTAAGTTCCAACATTGTTTGGACTTACTCCACATTGACTCATGTTGATTGAGGGCCCTTTGGGGCGTTGCCCTTCGGGGCGGTTTCGTGAGGTGACAAAGCTATGATGGAGTGTTGATCAGTTTATTCTCATGCCTTGTTTCGGCTCATTTTTTCCTTATAAAAATTCGCCGAGGTGGAGAATTGTGAAATAGGAAACATACCTGTTTTGTGAAACAGGAAACTGTTTCCCAAACAGGAATAGGAAATTGTTTCCCAAACAGGAATAGGAAACTGTTTCCCAAACAGGAATAGGAAACTGTTTCCCAAACAGGAATAGAAAACTGTTTCCACTTCTATTTGAAACAGGAAACAGGAAACAAGACACTATATATATACTAGGAACTATAGTTGTTTTTCATAGGTAGAAAAACTGTGAAGCACAGGGAATAGAGAAAGACAATTGCTGAAATTGTTTCATCTCTTGTTGAGAGATTGTGGGAGAATTGTCATCTTCTTGTACCTTGTTCTTGAATATAGTGGAATCACCTCATTGTGGACGTAGGCAATTTGCTGAACCACATAAACCTTGTGTCTCTTGTGGTATGTTCTTAATTTTCTCTAATTTCTTTCATTGCTAGTTGCTCTATTTAATTGATTGGATCTTTGTGGTACTTGTGTGCAATTGTTGGTGTCTACCCGCTTCCGCAATAAGGCGCAACAGAAAGAATGGAAAAAGTTGAGAGAATACGAGTGATGGCAAGGTCCTCCTTCCACGACAAGCGCTTGATGGTACAGTGTTTAAAACAAAGAGGCCATGTGGTTGTTGTCACTGGAGACGGCATAAATGATGCAGTGGGATGGAGAGAGGCTGACACTGGTGTTTCTACAGAGTTTCAAGGCACTGAAGTGGCAAAGTGTAAGAGTCCAGATATCACAGTCTTGGATGATAGCTTTGTTTCAGTGGCAACAGGTTTAAGGTGGGGACTACGCATGTATAACAAAACCAAGAAATTCATCGAGTTTCAGCTTGCAGTGAATGTCACTGCTCATGTTATTTACCTTGTTGCTATGGTTTCTGTTGGTAAAGTTCCATTAACAGCTGTTCATTTGCTGTGGGTAAGCCTCATTATGGATGTATTGAAAGATCTAGCTCTGGCTAACGAGCTCTCTATCCAAGAGCTCATGGAGCCGGCTGGACAAATGGAACCACTTACAAGGAAGATAATGTGGATGAATCTTGTAGCTCAGGCTCTATATCAGATGGCCATACTCTTGATCATTCAATTCAGAAGTGAAGCTATCTTCAGTTCAAATGAGAAGGTCAAGAGCACTCTAATGTTCAACGCATTCGTTCTATGCCAAGTATTTAATGTGTTCAATGCAATGAACCCAGAGAGAAACAATCGAAGACGTAGAAACTTTTTGTTTCTCTGTATCCTAGGGATCACAATTGTTCAGGTAGTTTTGACGGAGTTGCTCAAGTGGGTTGCAGATGAAGAGAGGCTGAATTGGATGTTGAATATTACATTGCCAACCAAAATAGAAAAATATAGAATAGTCTAGAAAGTCCCGGAGTGTACTAGAAGATTCCGGAAGGGTCCGGAAGAATATGGAAAATTGTGGAACACACCGGAGTATTCCGGAAGAGTCCGGAACATTATGGAGAACTCATAAACGTCCTAGAAGAGTCTAGGACCTTATAGTATGTACTAGGTCATCCTAGAGCCTAGTGGAGACATGTACTTAGTACTAGAGCATGGTAGAATACTCTAGAAGTCTTTGTATCTAGAGAAGTTCTTGTGTAGGCTTGAGTTTGTAAGAATTCTCTATATCACTCATGTACTTATCTAGTAACTAGTAGGATCTAGAACCTTCCCATAAGGAGGTGGAAGGTTAAGCTAAGTAGTATAAATAGGAGAGGGGATCATTTGTTTCATGTAACACACAAGAAAGCATCATACTAAGGAGAGATCCCAAGATAGAATTAAAGAGAGTGTTCATTTTTGTAAAGCTATTTAGTTCAATAAAATAGTTTGTTCTTAAGTCCCTTGTGAGTTCTTATCAAAGTCCCTCTTCAAAGTTTCTTGTGTCGAGTGCTTCTTTGATTTATATAGTTAAGGCTATTATATTGTTGCGTATTCATTAAATACCAACCATATTGTAGCCCAATTTATCCCCAACATTGATCATTTGTTTCATGTAACACACAAGAAAGCATCATACTAAGGAGAGATCCCAAGATAGAATTAAAGAGAGTGTTCCTTTTTGTAAAGCTATCTAGTTCAATAAAATAGTTTGTTCTTAAGTCCCTTGTGAGTTCTTATCAAAGTCCCTCTTCAAAGTTTCTTGTGTCGAGTGCTTCTTTGATTTATATAGTTAAGGTTATTATATTCATTAAATACCAACCATATTGTAGCCCAATTTATCCCCAACATTTGGTATCAAAGCCAGTTCGATCCAATACAACTATCAAAGTCTCTTGGTGTTACTCTGTCCAAGGTATTTGTAAAATCATGGCAGATTTTACTATGTCCATTGAGAAGCTCAATGGTAACAACTATGGATCATGGAGTACTCGTATGAAATTCTATCTGCTTGGACAAGATTTATGGGATATTGTCAATGGAAGTGACACAACACCACCAAGGGAGCCAAGAAGCACAATCTCAACCTCGGAGACGACACCATCGACACCGGCACGACAAGAAGGTCCTGCTCAAAAATTCGACCCTGACGAGTTAAAGAAATGGAAGGTTAAGGCTGGTAAAGCCATGTATGCCTTAACAGTAGCTGTTGAAAATGAATTCTTGGAGCGGATTAAAGATGCTAGAACGCCGAAGGAAGCGTGGGACACTTTGGCATCAATCTTTGCAAAGAAAAATGATGCGAAGTTACAAAGGCTCGAAAATGAGCTTTTGGGAATCTCCCAGAGGAATATGTCAGTGAGTGAATATTTCTCAAAAGTGAAGTCTTTGTGTGACGAGATTTCGAAGCTAGATCCGGAGAATGGTATTACACAAACAAGGATGAAACGAATTATCATCCATGGGTTGAAGCCGGAGTACAAGAGTATTGTCACGGCAACTCGGGGCTGGGCCACCGAACCAACATTAGCAGATCTTGAGAATTTGCTAATTAATGAAGAGGATCTAGAGAAATCCATGTCTAGCAAAGCTACCTCCCAAGAAGAAACTGCCTTGTTCACTAATAACAGAGGCCGACGAGGACGAGGTCAAGGTAGAGGACGTGGTGTAGGGAGATTCAACAATGAAGATCAAGATGAACGACAGAGTCATGGTAGAGGTTACCAGTCAGGGGGAGCTCGAGGAACTCCAAATAGAGGAAAAGGAAGAAACCAGAACAAATGGCAACCAAAACATTGGCAAAGTGGTGAATGTTTTAATTGCGGAAAGAAGGGACACTACGCAAGGGATTGTTGGTCTAAGAAAGTTGAAGGAAATATTGCAACATCCTCCAAGAATCAGAGTCATGGAGAAAAGATTGGGACTTAGATACATCCTTCCTTGTGGAGGAGGTTCATGTTGATACACAAGGGAATACCCCTCCAAAGGAAATCGCACTTACAACGGTAAGTCAGTACGTTGTTGATTACAAGAATGATTGGATTATTGATTCAGGTTGCTCCAATCATATGACCGGTGATGAGTCGAAGCTATTGAGTATGAGCAAATACGATGGAGACAAAGTTGTTGTAACAGCAAACAACACTCACATGCCCATAGCACATATTGGTAAGATAAAGCTGCCACGGAGAAATAGTCATGGTGAACTCCAACTCTCAAATGTGTATCATGTCCCCGGAATGAAGAAGAACCTGTTGTCAGTATCACAGCTGACTACATCAGGTAACTATGTTGTATTTGGTCCTAATGATGTAAAGGTGTATAAAGACTTGAAGATCACAAGTACGCCAATCATGGAAGGAAAAAGAATGGAGGCTGTCTATGTGATGTCCGCTGAAGATGCTTATGTAAACAAAGCCAGAAAGAGTGATACTGGAGATTTGTGGCATGCAAGGCTGGGACATGTCAGCTACAACAAGTTGAAGATTATGATGCAAAAATCAATGCTTAATGGACTTCCGCAAATAGAAATTCGAGAGGATATTGTCTGTGCTGGTTGTCAATATGGTAAGGCACACCAATTGCCCTACAAGGAGTCAAAATATAGAGCAAATGAGTCATTGGAGTTGGTCCATTCAGATTTACTTGGAAAAATAAGACAACCATCAACTCGTGGTTATCAATACATGATAACCTTTATTGATGACTTTTCAAGGTATGTTTGGGTTTATTTCTTGAAGAATAAAGATAATGCCTTTGAGAAGTTCAAGGAATTTAAAAAAAGAGTTGAATGTGAGTTTGGGAGAAAGATCAAATGCCTTCGCACTGATAATGGTGGAGAGTACACTTCAAAGGAGTTCAATAGGTACTTACAGGAGTGCAACATACAAAGGCAACTCACATACGCAAACACTCCACAACAAAATGGAGTAGCAGAGAGGAAGAATCGCCACCTGGCTGAGATATGTCGGAGTCTTCTTCACGCCAAGAATGTTGATACGAGATTTTGGGCGGAATGCATGAACACGGTAGTCTATATCACAAACAGGCTACCACAACCGAGGCTAGGATTTGTCTCACCATTTGAGAAGTTGAATAATGTAAGGCCCACTGTCAATTACTTCAAAGTGTTTGGTTGTGTATGTTACGTGTTCATAGCAGATGAACATCGTAGCAAGTTTGATAAGAAGGCTATCCGATGCATATTCGTGGGATACGATGAACAAAAGAAAGGTTGGAGATGTGTTGATCCAAATACAAATAAAGTATATGTCTCACGAAATGTTGTATTCGACGAGGCGTCGTCATGGTGGGCAAACAAGGTGGCGTTACCAGATACACAAGAGTTACAAGAAAAGCTTCAAATGAAGTTAAAAGACTCAAGTGAATTGGAGGAACGAAGGTCCACAACAGATGGGGAATCCCAAGAGCAAGAGCTGCAATCCAAAACAAGAAGTCCTTGGAAGACAGGCATACATGAGACACCAGAGGAGGTGCATATTAGTCAGCCAGAGATGCAACAGGAAGAGCAGGCACAAGGTGAGTTGCGAAGGTCTACAAGAGTGAGAAGACCAAATCCAAAGTACATAGATGCTGCCTATGTTGAGCTCAAAGAGCCAACTACCTTCCAAGAAGCCTCAAAGAGTCTAGAGTGGAGAAAGGCTATGGAAGAGGAGATTATGGCCCTGAAGCAGAATCAAACATGGGATTTAGTACCAAAGCCTGAAGGCGTGAAACCAATATCCTGCAAATGGGTTTACAAGTTGAAGATTCGCCCTGATGGAACGATAGAGCGATACAAGGCTCGGTTGGTTGCTCGTGGGTTTTCTCAAGAGTATGGCATTGATTACGATGAGACATTTAGTCCGGTGGCTAAGATTACTACCGTGCGAGTCTTACTAGCCATTGCAGCTAGTAAATCATGGATATTGTGGCAGATGGATGTGAAGAATGTTTTTCTACATGGAGAGCTTGATCGGGACATCTATATTGATCAACCTCAAGGATTTATCAATCATGAGAAGCCAGAGTATGTGTGCAAGTTGAAGAAAGCACTATATGGCTTAAAACAGGCACCAAGAGCTTGGTACGGGAAGATTGCAGAATTCCTAGTTCAAAGTGGTTATCATGTTGCCCCAGCAGATTCGAGCTTATTCGTGAAAGCTCAAGGAGGTAAGCTAGCAATTGTACTTGTATATGTGGATGACTTAATTATCACTGGAGATGATACCAGCGAAATCCAACTAACAAGGGAGAACCTGTCAGTACGATTCCAAATGAAGGAGCTTGGAGAGTTGAAACACTTTCTCGGTTTGGAAGTCGAAAGAACCGATAATGGCATATTCCTTTGTCAACGGAAGTATGCAAGAGATCTACTTTCAAAGTTTCGAATGCTCGAGTGCAAGCCAATATCAACACCAATGGAGTCGAACTTGAAGCTATGCACCGATGAGGGAAAGGAGTTGGAAGATACAACAATGTATCGCCAAATAGTAGGTAGTCTTATCTACCTAACTCTATCTAGACCAGATATTTCATTTGCCGTCGGAGTCGTCAGCAGGTTCATGCAAACTCCAAGAAAGCCACATCTAGAAGTCGTGAGAAGAATCATGAGGTATATCAAGGGCACACAGGAATTGGGACTCTTCTACGAAAAAGGAGTACAATGTAAGATCATTGGTTATTGTGATGCCGACTACGCTGGAGATCATGATACTCGCCGCTCAACTACAGGTTATCTTTTCAGTCTTGGTTCAGGAGTTATCTCATGGTGCAACAAGAGACAACCAACCGTGTCCCTATCAACGACGGAGGCAGAGTATAGAGCAGGTGCCATGGCTTCACAAGAATGTGCTTGGTTGACACAACTTATGAAGGATTTGAAACAGCCAATCGAAGATGGAATCACTATGTATTGTGATAATTTGTCAGCAATCAAGTTGGCCGAGAATCCAGTCTTCCATGCTCGTACCAAACATGTTGAGGTGCAATATCATTTCTTACGGGAAAAGGTTCTTCAGGGAGATATTGAAATGAAGCATGTCAAAACAGAAGATCAAGTTGCAGACATCTTTACTAAGAGCTTACCAGCAACAAAGTTTTTGGAGTTTCGTAAAATGCTTGGGATGACGATACGCATGAGGAAGGTTGGCAACGAGGGGGAGTGTTGAATATTACATTGCCAACCAAAATAGAAAAATATAGAATAGTCTAGAAAGTCCCGGAGTGTACTAGAAGATTCCGGAAGGGTCCGGAAGAATATGGAAAATTGTGGAACACACCGGAGTATTCCGGAAGAGTCCGGAACATTATGGAGAACTCATAAACGTCCTAGAAGAGTCTAGGCCCTTATAGTATGTACTAGATCATCCTAGAGCCTAGTGGAGACATGTACTTAGTACTAGAGCATGGTAGAATACTCTAGAAGTCTTTGTATCTAGAGAAGTTCTTGTGTAGGCTTGAGTTTGTAAGAATTCTCTAGATCACTCATGTACTTATCTAGTAACTAGTAGGATCTAGAACCTTCCCATAAGGAGGTGGAAGGTTAAGCTAAGTAGTATAAATAGGAGAGGGGATCATTTGTTTCATGTAACACACAAGAAAGCATCATACTAAGGAGAGATCCCAAGATAGAATTAAAGAGAGTGTTCCTTTTTGTAAAGCTATCTAGTTCAATAAAATAGTTTGTTCTTAAGTCCCTTGTGAGTTCTTATCAAAGTCCCTCTTCAAAGTTTCTTGTGTCGAGTGCTTCTTTGATTTATATAGTTAAGGCTATTATATTGTTGCGTATTCATTAAATACCAATCATATTGTAGCTCAATTTATCCCCAACATTGGACACAGTGGGGTGCTTGTATCTTGATTGCAGCCATATCTTGGTCAATTGGTTGGGTTGTAAACTGCATTACGGTTTCTCGCTGTCTAGACTTGTCCCGTTTTTCATCAAACTAACCTGACATAGGCTCGTATCCAGATGTTGAGATCCACCAATTGTAGCATCCATATCTTTGTCAATTGGTTGGGTTAAGTAGACTACTCTGGTTTCTTTTTTTTAGCCATCCCATCCCAAGTGCCACCACCACTGGCAGGATTCAAACACTGGACTTGTGATTCAATCCATCACAAGTCTACTGCTGAGCTGGTAATCCATTGGCAAGTACTCTGATTTCTGCCACGACCATTTTTCGGTTTTCTCAAGCCCCATTTTTTAGTTTTCTTAGCTAACTTGACACAGCTACATAGCTAAATCAAGTTATTTTTAGGTTTCCCAAATATATGTAAATTCGAATGTGGTATACATACAGAAAGTTACTACCTTTGTGCATTAACTTACTGGTTCATATACATAAAGTTACCATGGTGTAAAGTTACTATGCTGTGACAACAGTTACCAATCACTAAGTTACTAACATGGCATATGAAAGTTATCACTCACTGAGTCATCAACCAAACTCCCAAAACTTACCAAACTTAAAACATGAAGTTATCTTGATGCACTGTACATCAAGTAAACTTTGGATGCAGATAAGAATTTTCATTTATTCAAAACCAGATAGGTAGAGCAAAAACAGCACAATGAAAGAGAAATGGTTACGGAAAAATAAAATGAACAAAGAACATGCAAAACAAAAAGGCAAATAACAAGAAAATACTGAGAAATACCGTATGCAAATAGTTCTTCAACCTGTTGCTCTAGTCTTTGGCTTCTGCTCAGCCTCGTTGCTGCATTATACTATTTGAGTTTGTTGCAATTTTGAACCTAGACCCAACCGATGATATTTCCATGTAGTAAAACACATAAACGTCACAGGGCTGAAATATACAAAAAAATATTGATCTACAGTAACAACATTGCAACTTCAGGCCTCCAGTCAAAACGTGACATTATTTTTATACTTTTTTCATATTATTTTTTAGGATTCCATTTTATTATATATCCATTTTATTACCTGATTTTGTTACATTTTATTTTTTCACATATCTTATATACCCTCAAATTTTATTATATATGTTTCATGTAATTTAAATTTTATACTTTTTTCCTTCACACGCCGAAATATTTCTTAAAATCAAGAAACCAAAATTTACTCGAAAACTAAATCACAATCCTTTCATATCATTTTTAAAGCCCAACAATAATGCAAGCCCAACACCAATACATAAGACATACCACAAATGACAAAAGTAAGATAAGAAGAAAAAAATGGCGAAAAATGATTTTTAAGGCTTAATTTTTTACAAAATAAATTATTTAAATATTGTAGTTGATGTAATGACTAATTTGTGCCTAATTTTATACTTTTATGACTAACAATAACTTTTTTACATATTTACCCTTCCTAAACAAATAGAAAACTTAATTTTATAGTATTATGATAAAAAACAAGGACTTTAAAAAATGAAAACCTAATTAATTAACAATCAGATTACTCTTTCTCTCGATTGGAAATTGTAGCAATGGTTCGTCTATTTTACACTGCTACTTCTTACTGTGGTGTATCTACTTATATCGATACTTGCTTCAGGCTGCTGGTGCTGCTTGGAATTTGGGAGAGTAGGATCAGATGGCAGATTATGTTTCTAGACTAGATGATGGCATATTATGGTTCTTTGTGAAGTTTTGAAGAGGAAACATGAAGCATTATTTGAGCATGCTTTATAAAGCCCAAGGTTTACTTGTTCTGGTTCAGATGCTGGAAAGCTGTGATCGTGATTACAACAATATGGTTCGAGTTCACCAGCTGTCAGAATTAGATAAGCAATACACTGGAGTCGGCCAGCTTATGCGGCTTAAGAATTCGATCATAATCTCTTCTAGTTGAATTATACTAATTTCATTTATTCCAGACAAACTAACAAACTCAAACTCAGCAGCAAAAGCCAAATTGAATAGTGCGAAAAAAAACGAAATCAAGCCCTCAAAATCATAATATGGTTTGAGATGCCAAAACACAATATATAGAAATTGCAAATTCATTCAACACTAGCAGCTAAAATAAAATTGAGAAATGATAAGAGAACTTCTTTAATTCTACTTTCGCCAAGCAAATGCGCAACACTATAATGTAGAGGCCTCTGCGCATTTTTCTTACAAATACAAGGTTTCTCAATTTCACCTGGAATAGTGGACATAGTAAAGAGCAGCCACCACTGCAGTCGAAGCCTTCAACACACTCGCGGTTCTTTGTCGACCTTGGCACTAGATCAACCTCTTGTTCCACATCCTCATTCACCACCAGCGTCTTCTTGGCACTGAATTTTATTTTAGAAGTCAAATCATCCAACGAACGAAGAACTGAGTCAGGTTGTTCAATCAACCATCTAAATCCAATCCCTGCTTTCCATTGGTGGTGGTTCATCGCTTCTCTCCCTGTTTCCAGTCCACCTCGTTTTTTCTCTCCCCATGTAGAGTAAGCAAGCGCAATGAAAATTCATCACACTCAAACTCACACTCACACTCACACTCGTATTAACTCCTTCCTCCAAAACACTCTCCCCTCTCTCCTTCCTCCTCCCCTCCCGCCATTTCCAGCTTCCCTACAAATCCCACAATTTCTGGCCAATTCGCTGCCAGAGCTCACCCAGAACTTCCCACGAGGACTCCGGCTGCCATGAACTTTCCAGAAGACAAGTGCTGGTGGCGCCAATTCTCGCCATCAGACTACACGTACTGGTCGCACGAGCAGTAGCAGAGGAACACACTGGTGGCAAGAGCAGCAGCAGAGGGAGAAAAGGGACCAAGGCCGGCTAGCAGCGTTGTACCGAAGGTGCCGGTTGTAGCGGTTGAGGAGGAGGAGAAGATGAAGACGAAGATGATGATTAAAAAGATGAAAGACAAGAGGAAGATAGTTTGGAAGAAGTTGTTGAATGCTAGGATTATTTACAAGAGAGCCATCAACATATTGCAAAATCCATGAATAAGGGTAGGGAAAACAGTGAACATTTATACATAATCCAATTTGGAGCGAATTAGGAAGCAGATAGGAAAATAGGGAAATAAGGTTAGGAAAAGATTGAAACAAGAGAAAGTTTAAGAGAAAGAGTAATCTGATTTGTTAGTGTAGAAATGCTTAAGAGCCGGACCCGTAACATCAGGGAAGGATAAAAACATGTGGAAGAAAAAGAAAAGAGATAAGACGAAGGTTGAAAGAACAAAAAGATAACATGACAACAACAGATGACGAAGAACATACAAGATTGAAAGATATCGAGTCCCCTCGGCTGCGCTATGGCCTGGTTTTTAAGAATTGTTCTTGTTAGTTAAGTATGTTTTAATTCTTTGAACGCCTTATTGATCATAAAATTAAGTTTTTTATATGTTTAGAAACTGATAAATATATCATATAATTTTATAGATTAACAATGGTTAATAAAATAGTTATAATTAGTTATAAAAGTAAACACAAATTAGTCATTACATTAACTACAATCTCTAAATTATATATTTTGTGAAGAAAAAAAAAAGTAGACTCTAAAAACCATTTTCCAAAAAAATAGAGTTTAATAGTTTATGCTTAATCTGACTATAATGTTCAACCAAACATACTCATGTATATTCTATAAGCTTATCGACTAAAGCTGAAACCATAATTTTTTCAATTTGAGTAAAATATCAAATATGGAAGTGAGGCCCCAAATCCCAATTTCAAAGGTTAAGCTTGGAAGTTGGAACCCAAGGACTAGAGATGAGCAATTCGTTGCCCTACTCTGATATAGACATCCGTAAGTACATAAATGAGCAAATGTAGACATTTTAAGTATGGTTTTGGAGGCCCTTTTAGTTATTTTAGGACACAAATTACAAATTCAGTTAGTTGGTTAAGCTTGGCCTGATTTCGCAATGTAAATGGCTTGAGGCATTTCAAATCGTATTCGTTTGAAGAGAATTTGGAAGATAAAACTTGTAAATTTGCATTTAATCTTTCCAATAAACTTGATTTTGATGCATATTTATGGCTTTGAGATGCCCATCTCTTGCATACAAAAATTGTTGGCATCTATTTCAAGACCAAATATGCATTTCTAATCAGGAATCAGATCATATGTAAAATTTGAAAAGTACAATTTTTTTTTCCTTTTTTCTGATAAAAAAATGTTTCATTTTTAGCCTGAAATTAGTTGAAACTAGTGATTAAGGATTGTGATTTCGTTTTTCTAGTGAATTTCGTTTCCCTAATTTTAAGAAATATTTTATTTTGTGTAAAAAAAATATAAGTGCAGTTTCGATTTTAACAATGTAATTTATGTATTTAAATTCTTAAATACTAAATAAAAAAGTCTCGACTCCGTAGAGTTGTACATGTTACATATTACATAAAATAATATTATAATATATTAAAAATATACGAAAATTAAAATATATATTTTTTTTTCTAAAATATTACAAAGATTAAAATATAAAATATTTCATAAAATTTCAACGTATTTCGAAAAAACGCATTCTTGCTAGCGCTGCCACATTTGCTAACAGCCATTGGTCAACTTTAGAAGAACCAAGTCAAAGTTAATTCAACTGTTGGTCAACCCTAGAATTGAAGCAGAGAAGATTTAGATTGATAAAAAGCCCAATCCAATAGAGAAGCTACAATCCAATAGAGAAACTAACATTAACCAAACCAGAGTCTGTTTTGTTCGAAGGAAAGATGGAGAAGAAGCTACAAAATCAAATTCCACGAGTTAAGCTTGGAACTCAAGGATTGAATTTTTGACCTCCTAATGATGATATTTTAGGTTTCTAGGCTAGGGTTTGGTTGTGCAGGAATCTCTGGAGGCGTCTCTGCAAAATACAGCACTCCACACTCCCATGAACATGGATGCTCACTAATTATTGATGCATTTAGCAAAGGAGTCACACATTTTGATACTTCAGACGTCTATGGTACTAATCACCACAATGAGATCATCATGATCGGAAAGGTTGTTTTTGAGCACTCAAATTAATTTGAAGCACAAACTAGGGTAGTGGTATTCACTTGGAAATTTTTTTATTTCTTGTTTCAATATTTGCAGGCATTGAAACAACTTCCTAGAGATAAAATTCAATTAGCAACAAAATTTGGTTTTACCATCCTTGAGGGAGGTGGATATGGGGTTAATGGTAGACCTGAATATGTGCGGAAATGCTGGGAAGCTAGTCTTAAGCACCTTGATATAGACTATATCGATCTCTACTATCAGCATCGAGTGGACAGGTCAGTGCCCATAGAGGACACTGAGAATTTTAAACTTCTCTTTGTTATTTCTTTCATTGTTGATCAATGAATTTGAATTGGGATTTTAATTGTGGTTGGCGAGATGGGGGAGCTAAAAAATTAGTAGATGAAGGAAAAGTGAAGTATATAGGATTATCTGAAGCGAGCCCAGAGACAATAACGAGAGCACACGCAGTTCACCCAATTACAGCTGTACAAATGGAATATTTTCTATGGAGTCGCAACATTGAAGATGAAATCATCCCTTTTTGCCAGTATACGTTACTACCGTAGATAAGTATAATTAGAGTGAGTTTAATATTGCTGAGCTGGACGAGACTCGAACTCACGACCTCCGAGAACCAATGCTATGATACCATGATAAATTGCCAACACTCTAAAAGCTCGAATTTGTAAAGAAGGTGAATCAAATCGTATATCAAGCGAAAGCGAGAGCGGAATCGAGAGACTATAACTATATCGGTACCAATCGTAAATTTACACGATACTACCGTGGATAAGCATATGAATAATTTTAGGGCAATTTTAGGCCCATGGATAATTGGTGTGGGTTTAATATTCTAACACTCCCCCTCAGCGCAAGCACGAGAAAAATAATGAAAATTCTCGTAGCGATTGCGCTGGATGAGACTCGAACCTACGACCTCCGAGGACCAATGCTCTGATACCATGATAAATTGCCAACTCTCTAAAAGCTCGAACTTGAACGGGGTCGTGGGACTATAACTATATTCACACGGTACTACCGTGAATAAGAACATGAGCAATTTTAGGTCCATAGATAATTGGATTGGGTTTAATATTCCAACACTAAGCATGATTGTACACTCATCAATTAACTCTAGCTTGAATTCTCCTTCAAGGGGATGATACTATTCCTATTTCAGGTAAATTAGGCTATTTATTTAGAATGAAAAAATCTAATTGTCGAGGGAATGGGTGAGGAAAACAAGCGAGAGGGGGGACCATCCATCCCGGGATGTGAGCTTTCATTTTCCCTTCACGCATCCCAGGGGGATGGACCCCCCCCCTGTGTTTTCCTCGCCCATTCCCTCGACAATTAGACAAGCTCATTTAGAACTGAAATTCATTTGAAATATAATTAAAAGGGAAAATAAAGAGTCACAGTTACTTAGAAAGCCTAAACTCAGCTCATCACATGAAGCCTGTATATAAGTTTGCATCACAATACAGATCAATTTCATCACTATTTTTTTTTTTTTTTTCATTTATGTTTGCATGTGAACTTAGTTATCAATTCATAACTCTTTTATTTTATTTTTTTCATTTTATGTTATGTTATTTATAGGGACAACGAAGATCATAAACCTAGATATTAACATTGGTTCATTGGAGGTGAAGCTAACAGAAGAAGACTTGAAAGAAATTTCTGAAGCACTCCCCATTGACGAGGTGAAAGGTTCAAGAAATTTACTTGAGTTTTCACATCTGAGCTGGGAATTTGCAAATACACCGCCAAAAGTAGCTTAAGGTGGGAGGTGAAAGCTCTATTTCTAATGTAAGAATAAACTCTTTTTGCCAATTATTTATTATTTAGATTTCAAGTCCAGCTTTTGATTGATTCAAGTCGCAATTCAGAGTAGGCTATATATAATCCATCGTTGATGAGATATCGTCAGATTATAACGGACCGTTCACATGAGATATTTGCATATAAAGGACCATTCCTTCACATGAGTCGACAAAGCTAAAACACAAAATTAGGGTCTGTGTTCTGTAGTAACAGATGCTTAGGAATCCCCCCAGTGGTATTTCCTGGTAAATGTGAAGGCCACATCGATTACTACCACCCTGTGGTCATGAACACACCCGCCAGGCACACCGAGACATATTTGGTGGCCTAGGTTATCGACTCATCGTGGACCTCCTAGCACCCAAATAACCCATCCCCTCTTCCCCTACAAATACCACAGTTGGAACCTCTCGTCTCAACACAACATACCTTTCTCACTCAATCCAACTAGCTAGCTCTACAATACTATCTCACTCCCATTCCTCTGAATTTAATTTGTAATCAATACAATGGCTGCTTCTGCGTCTGTTAACACCATCTTCTCCGGCGCCATTACAACTCTCCTACAAAAAAATGCCACCCCATTCATAGCTCTTCCCTCTCTTCGTTTGCCACATCATCAGAGGACTTCTAGCTTGAAAGTCCGATGCGTGGCAAAGGAGAACAAGCCAGAGCTGGCTACACCAACCACTCCACCACCCGAATCACCATTGTCTCCACCTCCACCACCACCAAAACCAAAGGTGAGCACAAAGTTTGGTGATGTATTAGCATTCAGTGGTCCAGCACCAGAGAGGATCAATGGAAGACTTGCCATGATAGGATTTGTTGCTGCAATTGGAGCTGAGCTGGCTCAAGGCAATGACGTGGTTGCCCAGTTGGCAAACGGAGGTGTTCCTTGGTTCCTTGGCACCACTGTTGTGTTGTCATTGGCTTCGTTGATTCCATTGTTTAAGGGTGTTACCGTGGAGTCCAAATCCAAGGGTCTGATGACTTCAGACGCCGAGATGTGGAATGGTAGATTTGCTATGTTAGGTTTGGTAGCTTTGGTGTTCACCGAGTTTGTCACCGGTGGTGCCCTTGTGTAAATTGGTCTTGGTAGTTGTAACCTATGAGAAATTCTAAATGGCGAGGAAATGAGCGAGGGGAGGGTGGTGGCGGGGTGGGGACCGTTCACCTCTTTCGAGATGTGCACACAAAAATTGACAGCATGCATCCCGGGTGAACGGTCCCACCCCACCACCTCCCTCCCTCGCTCGTTTCCTCGCCATGTAGAATGACTCATAACCTCTATACCGGATGAATTTTAGAAACTATTACGTTTTAATTCATGTTACTGCACATTCAAATATTCTTCTTCACAATCTAAATATTATTGTGTTTTATTAAGAAAATGTTATTTAAAATAAAAGCTTGAGCAAGCAAAAAATTTCAAAAACATCTATCTTACATTTCAAACAGGGGTTTTACTGTTTATGAACAGTATTTTGAGTCTCTATGTCCTACGTGGCAACAATTATGTCTTGACAGAAGTTAAGTTAAAAAAAAAATTCCCGATCCTTTCCTCTTCTCTCCCTTTTCTCCATCTTTTTCTTCTCCACAGAGCTCTTTTTTCTTCTCTCCCTTTTCTCCATCTTTTCCTTCATCACAATCACATCTTTTTTTCTTCGCACAACCTTCTTCTTTGACATCACCTTCGATTCTCTACAACCAAAACCCTATTGTTCAACCATTGATTCTTCGAAATCATTGAAGGCAAGATTCTTCTTCTTCTTCATCAACTTCTTCTTCTTCGACATCAATTTATTCTTCATCAAACCCATTGCTCCAACCTCGATACTTCCTCTAACTCTCCCTCTCCCTCTCTTCCTCTTTTTTGATACCTTCTCCCCTGATTCATCTCATCCATCTCCCCCCAACTCTCTTTCGTCACTTACTGTCACCACCATCCATGGTGACTTCGGGCGGTGACTTCTCCTCTACAACTACTCCTATCCCACCATGAAGAAGGACAAAAGAAGGAGAGGCCGAAAGAAGAAGAAGAAGAAGAAGAAAGACATTCCAGGTAAGATCCTTCTTTTTCTTTTGATTTATGTGGTTTTAAGAGATGGGTCTGTAGAAATTCTGGCTTTTAAGTTTGGGTATGTCTTTGTTGAGTGAGCATCTCGATTTATGGTGTTCTCGGAGATGATTATGAAGAAATTTTGGGGTTTTTTGTGATGGGTTTGTTGATTTCTATTGTTTGGTGTTGATTTGGTTAATTTTTATGAAATGGGTATCTCAGACTTCTAGATTAATTTCAGAAGATATTCATGGTTCTCAACTCTCCTATACATAACTTACCAATTTCAGTATAGTTTATGATTTCTCTCTGATGTCTGTGATGTTCAGTAATTGTTTAAATCATCATACCTTCTATTCAGTATAGTAATCACTTGCATTTGGAGGAATTGTTTGTGTTATGTAAACTATACTGAACATATGCAAATCATAAACTATACTGATTGGGCCATGAACATTGAGATCTGCGACATTCTCAACAGAGATCCAGGTTAACTAATTTTAAATCATCATACCTTCTATTTTCTGCATTTCATTTTGGGTTTTCTGTGTTTTTTGGATATGTGGATCTCATTTTTTTCCAGCTATATTCTAATCGGTCTCCACCCATTAGATTAGTGTGGTTGGTAGGTTTGTCCAACCAACATTTCCCAGGAAACATTAGCTTTCTGAAAGAAAGAAAGAAAGAAATCTGATATTATCCATCCCACATCTTTTCCCTACAATTGCAATGACAGGTCATGCATACCTCATCCTGTTCAATAGTATTTAAAATTGTTTACACCAATTCCTGCTTTCAGTTTCCTTCATGACCATCTTCATTGAGGGCTTGAACAACCCTTCAGATCATGGAGCCCCATTACTTGGAATGTGAATGATAGTCCTGATCCAGTTTCTCCTTCCCCAAGGTATCATCTTTAAATATGTTTTAATGTGGATCCAATCTCCTAATAAGACATGAAGAACACTTCAATTTCAATTGTGAGAGAGACCTTAAACCCTTCAAACCAATTCATAATTATTTGGGTTTAGGGAATCTCTCCAGATCAGTTTTTATTTGTTTTCAACTTTGGGTATTCATCCTTCAGTTTAATTTTAAAGTGAATAATGTTGATTAATCTGTTTTGGACCACCTACAAGTATTGTATTTTCATTGATGTTTAGATCTCGGTTGTTGTTTATTTGATTTAACGTTGTTCCCATTCATTTATATTTTCTTTTATTTGATTGTGTGCTATTATTCTCTGAGCTCTAATTGCAGTTTGGCCTAGATGCACTAGATGTTTTGGACCACCTTGCATCTGAGAACCCGGAGCTTCCAGATGCACTAGATTCAAAGGACATTGTATTTCTTGGCCCCCCAACTTCATCTATGGCCGCACTAGGAGATAAAATTGGGGGGCAGCACTAGGAAAACAAATTGGTTCGTCTCTGATTGCTCAATCAGCAGGAGTACCAACTGTCCCAGTATCGGATAAGCACAAAAATTAAAGCTTCTAGCCTGTGTTTACACAACTGAGGAGGCAGTAGCAAGCTGTCAGGTGGTGGGTTACCCTGCAATGATAAAGGCATCTTGGGGTGGTGGTGGCAAGGGTATAAGAAAGGTTTGTTTCCTGCTCGACACAATATATTCTTCAGATTTACAAACTCCAAAGTAAATCTTAGTAATCATAACTAGGAATGTTGACAGTCATGTTGTTAGTGTATATATGTTCTGTGGTATCCTTTTTTATTTTTATGTTTTATTTTTGGAATGTTATCTCAACTCTTATATAGTTCATCCTAGCTAGCTATACTACCATTTTGAAAGTTTAGTACATGCTACGGCATGACACGATAGCCATGTCGGATGGGTTCATTACATAAATTTAATTAAAAGAAAAAAAATGTACATGAATGTTGACGGTCAGGTTGTTAGTGTATATATGTTCTGTGGTATCCTTTTTTTTTTATGTTTTATTTTTGGAATGTTATCTCAACTCTTATATGGTTCATCCTAGCTAGCTATACTACCATTTTGAAAGTTTAGTAGATGCTACAGCATGACACGGTAGCCATGTCGGATGGGTTCATTACATGAATTTAACTAAAAGAAAAAACAATGTATGTGTAGTGCCAATGGATGATTGGTGGCTATATGTCGGTGTTCTATTCTCTTATTTTTCCATAATTTAATCAAAATTTTTTTCTTGAAGGTTTTCTCTTGGCTAAAGATGGTCATCTACTATGGATACTCTTGGTGGAAAATGCTGATAATGCCGAAGAGCGCAATCCACACCCGAGCGTATTTGGAAAGGAACCACTTCTATCAGCCTTCAATCCAATCGCCATGAGTATCCCTTCTTTATGTTTTCCTTTTATTTGAGTTTTTTTAAGTTATAGGGTTTGTTAGATTTTGTTATTTAGATTGCTTTTGAGATTGTTCTCGAGTTTGAGTTGTAACTATTCATTCATCATGTTGGGTTTGAACATTTTTTGTTTTTCCCTTTGAGATAGATAGGAGAAGAATATAGGAGAAGTTGTCACTGGGTTGTATCATATCAAAGACCATCTTCTAGGTGTAAGAGTTCCTCTACAGTGACTTATAGGAGTTGTCAGCTGAGTCACCCAAAATGTTATATGATGCATACCAGAAAGATTGATAGATAAACCGAAATATCATTTCCCATGATTTCCTAAGTAAAAACCGCCATATCTGTGTAATGATGTTCAGTTTCTTTGTGTCAAACTGTCAAAGCACAATATTTCCAGATTGAACTCTGAATTAGCAAAGATAGTTTGAATGGTTACATGAAAGCTAGGAAATAGGGAGAATGCATTTTTTTCTGATATTTTAAGTGTGTTGTAACATTGTGCTATAATTATAATAACATTAGCATCTCATTACACTTCAGTTGTAATCCAATAACTCAAAGAGCTTATAACATAATTCTTACTTTAAGTGTGTTGTAACATTGTGCTATTATTATAATAGCATTAGCATCTCATTGTCTGCCTTTTATGTATCTAACTCATAGTTTGCTTTAAAATTAGTTGAAAATATGGCTTCTCACATATTAAGTTTTCTAAGTGAAGAGTCACAAATAGATGTTAAGAAGGAAAGGTTCCCTTTTTAGAGCTTTGAATCTCTTTGACCTTCTAAATCTAGGGCCTTATTTTATAAGGTTCTGACAATATTTATTGGCTTGGAATTTATGATGTCAATTAAACTAGGATTTTTGTATGCTCTGGATTTTTGCTTCCTTGCTTGCAGGCAGGCATGCAGGCTGGCATGCAGGCTTGCTTGCTTGCAGGCAGGCATGCAGACTTGCTTGCTTGCAAACAGGCAGACAGCTTGCTTGCTTGATTGCAGGGAGCATGCTTGCTTGCTTAGTGCTCCATTTTAGGTTTATACTATTTGTAGTTGAGAATGCTTGCTTTCAAGATTATTAGTTGAGTCAAATTTTAGGTTGATACTATTTTTAGTTGCTATTTTTTTTTCCAACATTATTAGTTGAGTCAAATTTGCCTTCACAATCACATGTATGAATGGTTGATACTATTTGTAATTGAGAATGCCTGCTTTCGAAAAATCATAACTTGAAGAATAGGAGTGTCGTAGGCAGGATGCTTGCAGGCAGGCAACTTGCTTTCTTGCTTGCAGGCAGTATGATTGCTTGCTTAGTGCTCCATGTAAGTCTTTCGAAATTTGCCTTTGAAGTAACATAGCTAATGCAATAAGTGTATTGATCATGAGATGATTTGATTGAATTTTTGGTTTTGGTTGTGAAATTGTGCTTATGATCTGACATGCATTTAGTTCTTTGAGTTTTGATTTGTTGGGGTTTGATCTTAGTTTGCAGTTTGTTCCAAGGTAGCTTGCTTGGTTTTGCATTGGTTGAGAAATTGGTTAAGCATGCTTGCTTGCAGGCATGATGCTTTTCTGAATATAAATGTCTTGCTAATTTTTTTTCAAGATTATTAGTTTAGTCAAATTTGCCTTCTTTGAAAAATCAGTCCTTGAAAAATTTGCCTTCTTTGTAAAATCAAAACTTGCCTTATTTGAAAAATCATAACTTGAAAAATCAAATTGTGTTTATGTATTAATGGTTTATACTATTTGTAGTTGAGAATGCCTGATTTCGAAAAATCATAACTTGAAGAATAGGAGTGTCGTAGGCAGCATGCTTGCTTGCTTGCAGGTAAGCAGGCAGCTTGATTGCTTGCAGGCAGATAGCTTGCTATCTTGATTGCAGGCATCATCCTTGCTTGATTGCAGGCACCATCCTTGCTGGCGTAGTGCTCCATTTTAGGTGTCAATACTATTTTTTGTACTTGAGAATGCTTGCTTTCAAGATTATTATTTGAGTCAAATTTTAGGTTGATACTATTTGTAGTTGCTATTTTTTTTCAAGATTATTGTAAGATAGATTTGTAGTTGAGAATGCCTGCTTTTGAAAAATCATAACTTGGAGAATAGGAGTGTCGTAGGCAGGCAGCTTGCTTGCTTGCTTAGTGCTTCATTTGAGGCTTATACCATTTGTAGTTGAGAATGTCTGCTTTCAAGATTATTAGTTGAGTCAAATTTTGAGGTTGATACTATTTGTAGTTGCTATTTTTTTTTTTTCAAGATTATTAGTTCATGGCATTGATTGCCATTGTAATTTTTTATGACAGGTTCAGACAAGTTTTAATATTGAAAAATACAGAGGAAACTCTGTCGAAATTTTGATTTTTTAATTGTTCATGACATTGTCATTATAGTCACTTACGTGAAGTATATTTTCTTATAACATGTTCAGATAAATTACTTTAGGGGAGCGTGTTAGAGTAGATGGGTCGATACTTGGGATGGAGTTTGATCCATTGCCACCTGCTGCTTTTGGTGCACCAATATGTATGACACGACAATTTTCATATTTGAGTTGTTTTGCTTATTGATATCATGCAATGCAGCTTTAATATCTATAGCGTACTGGGTATCATAGATATTAATTTGGTGTTTGTTTTTAAAATGGGTTCAAAGAGATTCAATAGTCGTAAGATTCATGCAGCGTCTCTCAATCTCCAATAGTCGTAAAAAACTCAATTGCAATTGGAGATATTATGTGGTGTTCATGGCATTGATTGCCATTGTAATTTTTTTTGACAGGTTCAGACATGTTTCAATATTGAAAAATACAGAGGAAATTCTGTCGAAATTTTGATTTTTTAATTGTTCATGACATTGATTGTCATTATAGTCACTTATGTGAAGTATATTTCTTATTCAAAAATTGACATTTTTTTGGATATAATGATATTGTGTGCATGTCTCTTTCGACCATAGTCTGCAATAGTGCCAACGGCACAGAGTAGATTGTTTGTTTGGAATCAATTTCAGTGATTGGGTATCATGATGTTGCATTGATTTTGATATTTTTATAGACAAGCATGCATTTTGATGGAATGAAATCACTCTAGCATTGGTTCCTTTGGGTGTGCTTTATAGTTTCGATTCTCTGAATATCTAAGCCAGGTGTTGCCTGAAAATCATTAGCAATGTATGATGACTTTATTTAGAAAATGCAATTTTTTTCAATTACATTTTATTCAACTGGTAAAGTGAAAGACACAATCAGATTTTAATGAGGCAATATTCATTAGGTGTAATATATATAAGTGAATGTTGATTTCACGAAATTGCTTCAACATTGGTTCCTATTGCAGTGTTTATGTTTATTATTGTTGGGTATTTTCATCTCTAAGTGAAATTTGCTTGGGGCACATTGTTTCAACTAGAGTTTGTCTAAAATTGAATTTCTTTGTTCACAAATTGCTGTAATTTTTGTGTAGTCAGGGATTTATAGTTTGTCTAATCTGTTGAATTCTCTCTAACTCTGTAGTCAGGGATTTAGATTTTGTCTAGAAGAGCAACCAAAAAGAAGAAACTCAAGGTATGATTGAATCCCTTTTTGATGATTTTTGTGTATTTATCATCTAGCTGATTTCCCTCTCTAAATCCTTGATATTTCTCATCTAGCTGATCAAACAACTTGCTGCGGGAAACGTGAATTGGGCTGTAGACTGAGGATAGCAGCATGATTTCAAGAAGTGATCCATGAACCTAGCTCTCACTCCACTTCGTCCCAGTTATGAACTTTGGTCACAAGAGGATGTCGAGTCTCTGAGTCCATCTTGCTCATAAGGTACGAGTTTTCATAATCAAACAGGAAATCTCTCGAGTTCTCTATTACAATTCACATCGGGTTTTTGTCCTACGTGGGGGTTTTATGTTTTTTGGACAAATTTTGCGGTTTGATCAATGGGTTTTATAGAATTTAGTTTTTTTTTTTAAGAAAAGTTTTGGTTTTGATGAAGGGGTATCAATGTGTTTGCTGATTGATGGAAGATTTTGGTGGTTTTATGGGTAAAGATTGAATTTTGGATGAATTGGATTTGTGTTTGGTGGTTGATTTAGTGAACTGTGTGAGATTTTGATGAATGGATTTTGTATGGTTTGATTGTGAGATTCGGTGATTTACTGGAATGTGAATGATCTACTAGAATGTGATTTAGGTCAAAGTACACTAAATTTTGGTTTTGTTAACCGCACTTGAGCAATGTAAACCTTCACTATTGACAGGGATTTAGAGTTTGTCTAAAATTTCGATTGTAAGCTTTTAGATTTCCTTATCCTTGGCATCTTTTGATTGCCTTTAGATTTTCTTTTCTTTTTTTGCTCTGTGTTAACCGTGATTCTTTTGTACCCCCTTTGATCAAATTCTATTGGTTACTGCTGCACAACAGGAGGCATGGTAGCTTTGGGAAAGTTTGATGCCCTTCACATTGGTCATAGAGAACTTGCAGTACAAGCATCGAAATCTGGGATCCATTTTCTCCTTAAGAATAAAAGCTTTGATGTACTTAAATGTTTTATACTGCAATATTTTGATAATTAAATGATACTTTTGGTGTGGAGATATCATGTAGTGTTCATGGCATTGATTGCTATTGTAATTTTTTATGACAGGTACAGACATGTTTCAATATGTAAAAATACAGAGAAAATTCTGTCAAATTTTTGATTTTTTAATTGTTCATGACATTGATTGTCATTATAGTCACTTATGTGAAGTCTCTTTGACATTGTTTTTGGATATAATGATATTGTGTGCATGTCTCTTTGACTGTTTAATACCATGTTCTACTATCAAACTTCTTTTAATACTGAAAACGTTGATTATATATTGCGTTGAGGCAACAATTTTTTGTGAATGCCAAATTATGTGAGGTACAAATGCTTATGACAAGTTTAAATATTGAAAAAATTGGAATCTGTCAAAATTTTAAATATTTTTTAATTTTTGTAAAAAAATCATCTTGATATTCTTCTAAACCAAATATGCTATTCTGTTTGCCCTAATTATGTTTCTTCAACTGCTGCTTTACTAAATCGGGCATCAATTTCAGTCAAAACTCACTTAGACAAACATGAGATATTTTTTAATATTGAATTCTTTTCTTCTTATTTTTAGTTAAGCTGACATTTGATGAAGATTAAATTCCTTAGCACATTGGTTGCGTTGATCAGTTTTATTAACAGTGTTTTACTATTTAAGAGTATTAACTTTTACAAAATTAATTCATCATAACTGTTGTAATAAACAATTATGCAAGTGTTTTTAGAAATCGAAACAAAACCCCAAATGTGAGTATTCGATATAGCCGTGAAGGTAGGATGTAATCTGCAATAGTGCCAACGGCACGGGTATTACACTAGTATAACTACATATTGGACAAGGTCTAAACAATTGCCTTGGGTGAGGGACGAAGTCATGGTCTCATCTTAGCATGTTTAATTCTCATTTAATTTTATACTTGGAGAAGGAAAATCTAGCATAAATAAACACTACACTAACAATTGAAGCAGACTTCAGCTTTTTAGTTCTTATCAACGAGTACAGGAGATGAGTATGCAGTAGAGCATTCTTAAGGTGTGTTTGGTTGTATGGAATCATATGCTATGAGAATTCACGAAGGGATCTCTATATTTTAGGTCAATTTGAGGTATCACTTTATATCCACCATTTGATTTTGTGAATAATGGTGAAAATAAAAGTCTCATGAACATGAGAATTATATGCGTTGGGTGATCAGGGAGTGAGATTCTCATGTTTATGAGACTTTCATTCCCACCATTGACCACACAATTAAATGGTGGATGTGGAGTGATACATCAATTTAGTCTAAATTGCATGAGTCTCTTCATAAATTTTCATGGCATATAATTCCATACAACCAAACACATGCACCCTTAGGAAATGGAGTGTGAAGTGATTAGATAACGAATGGCCTATGAACACTTTGGCTTGGATATGTATTAGACTTCTTGTCAAAACATTCCCCATAGACGAAACAACAATTAATCTGTTTTAAACATGAATCAACGCTAGCTTCAAAAAGGATTTAAACCCCTTCATCAGAAGCTAGCTATAACATTTGACCACCATCATCAGAAACTAGCTACAGCAGCTGTTGCAAATGGATCAATTCTTAATTTGGGTTCTTACTCATTATACATCCAAAACGCAGAGTATGTATAGCCAAACCGATTATCCCAAAGATTTCTCACACTTACAAATAAATCCATAACTAAGCAATACATATGATTCGATGGATTAGTTGTTGCACCAAATTAGTATTACAAAATCTACATATTCAGTTGGAATTAACCTAACAGAAATTGATTAGCATTGCACAATTATCAACACAGCTGGTAATGTCACACTCGTTCACCAAGATCCATTAGTATTATACATCGATGGCTAATGATGTGTATATAAAATAATCGCGGTGCCACGCCTTAATCACATTGTCAAAGTCTTGTAAAATATATGTTATGATGAATAAAAAAAGACTGCAAAGTCTTTGTGAACCGAGAGCTCTCTAATTTCAAGTATTTGAAATCTTGCCTTCAACAGTGCCCACCGCCTCGCTCAACATCAAATTTATCAGTGAGTATTGTTTTCTTTCTAGTTCATCATCATCATCATCATCATCATCAAAGCCCATACTCGAGATTTTCGGGGTCGGCTACATGAATTTTGGTTCTCCAAGCAATGCGATCTTCTCACATTTCCTCACCTAATCCAAGCTCAATGATATCTTCATTCACCGTCTTCATCCAAGTTTTCAACGGTCTTCCCCTCCGTCTATACCCTCCATTAACTTGCCAATCTAAACATTTTCTAATTGGCGCCGTGTTTGGTCTCCTTCGCACATGACCAAACCAAGTTAAACGTCGTTCTCTAATTTTTTCCTCTATGGGCGCTACACCTAAGTATCTCCTAATTCTTTCATTTCTAATTTTATCCTTACGAGTTTTACCACACATCCACCTTAACATACGCATTTCTGCTACTGCCATCCTATGCGTATGTTGTCCCGTAGTAGCCCAACATTCTGAACCGTATAGCATGACTGGTCGAACAATTGTCTTATAGCATTTCCCTTTTAGCCTTGCAGGCATCCTTCTATCGCACAATACTCCTGACGCCATTCGCCATTTCAACCAACCAGCTTTAATCTTGTGGTCTACATCTGCTCCAATAGCTCCATTCTTTTGAATTATAGACCCTAGATATCGAAAAGCCTCACACTCCGGGACCTCGACACCTTCGATCTCAACTGCATTACTTCTCCCTCTTGGTTCACACCCAAAGTTGCACACTAGATACTCCGTCTTCGAACGACTAATTCTAAAACCTTTACTCTCTAAAGCCTCCTGCCACTTAACTAATTTCTGACCTAAACCTGCACTAGTCTCATCCATCAAGACAATATCATCTGCAAATAACATGCACCAAGGTACATCTTCTTGCAGATGTCTCGTCAACTCATCCATGACCAAAGCAAAGAGATATGGACTTAACGCCGACCCTTGATGTAGTCCTACTGTCACTGGAAATTCACTAGACATCCCACCTACTGAGCGAACGCTTGTTACAACCCCTTCATACATATCCTTAATGATATCGACATAACATTGAGAAACTTTCTTCCTTTCAAGCACCCACCAAATTAACTCCCTGGGGACCCGATCATATGCTTTCTCCAGATCAATAAAAACCATATGCAAACTCTTACGTGCCTCTCGATATTTTTCTACAGTTTGCCTAAGCAGGAAGATGGCCTCCGTAGTAGACCTACCTGGCATAAATCCAAATTGATTCTCCGAAATCGTGGTGAAACTCCGAAGTCTTTGCTCTATAACTCTCTCCCAAAGTTTCATCGTATGACTCATAAGCTTTATCCCTCTATAATTCGAGCAATCCTGAATATCCCCTTTGTTCTTATAAATTGGTACCACAATGCTATGCCTCCATGAATCTGGCATTTTTCTAGTTTCCAAAATCCTATTAAAGAGCTTAGTTAGCCATTGAATCCCAACTTCTCCCAGACATTTCCACGCTTCAATTGGTATATCATCCGGTCCAACGGCCTTCCCTGTCTTCATTCTTTTTAAAGCTTCTCTCACTTCCGTGGCACTAACTCTGCGATGGAACTCGCGATCCCTCCCTTCCTGTGAAGCATGTCCCTCCAAGTTCAACTCCCCTACATGTGTTCCATTGAGTAGGTTCCAAAAATAATCCTTCCATCTATCTAAAATAGCTTTATCCTGCATTAAGACTCTTCCATCCTCATGCTTAACACACTTAACATGACTCAAGTCCCTAGTTTTTCGTTCTCTAGCCTTCGCTATCTTGAAAATATCTTTCTCCCCTTCCTTCGTACCTAGCCTATTATAAAGAGCATCATACGCTCTCTTCTTAGCTTCCCCTACTGCTCTACTACTCAACTTCTTAGCCTGCTTATAAAGCTCATAAGACTCTAGGCACCTATCTTTTTGCCACGCCTTAAAGCATCTTTTCTTTTCCGCAATGGTTTGTTGTACATCCGCGTTCCACCACCATGTCTCCTTATCATAGAAACATCCTCTTTTGGCCTGCCCTAACTCTTCCTTCGCACATCTTCTTATTCGGTTTGCCAAATGTTCAAAAAGATCCGCGCTACTAGTCCTATCATTTTGTTCTAGATGCTCCCCGCCCTCTGAAACTGACTGGCCACCCAAAATCCTCTTTCGAAATCTTTGGCATACATCTCCCTGTAAGGTCCACCACTTAATTCTCGGTCTAACCTGTTCTATAGCAATACGACCCCTACTCTTAAGACAAAAATCGAGAACTAACAGCCTATGTTGGGATGTCAGACACTCTCCTGGTATAACCTTACAATTTTTACACCTACCTAAATCGTATCTCTTCACAAGAAAATAATCAATTTGACTTCTATTATGCCCACTCGCAAAGGTCACCAAGTGATCTTCCCTCTTCTTATAAAAAGTATTTACGATCCCAAAATCCCGAGCTAAAGCAAAATCTAAAATAGAAATTCCCGCAGTGTTTCGATCCCCAAAGCCTTGACCTCCATGTACCCTCTCATACCCAACTCTATTCTTACCGACATGGCCATTCAAATCCCCGCCTAGGAAGACCCTATCGGAAGAGGGAATTCCAAGAACTAACTCCTCTAAAGAGTCCCAAAAATCCTTCTTAGTCTCCTCGTCCAAACCCACTTAGGGTGCATACACGCTAATAACATGTATTATCTCTAGTTCTAAAGCTAATTTAATACTTATGATTCTATCCCCAAACCTCCTAACGTCGACTACTGCATCCTTAAAAACTTTATCTACCACTATTCCCACCCCGTTCCTAGTGCCATCTTTACCAGAATAGAAGAGTTTGAACCCTCCTCCTAACTCTTTAGCCTTGTTCCCCTTCCATTTTGTCTCTTGAAGACACACTATGTTTACTTTCCTCCTACGCATGACATCCACTAATTCTATCGTCTTTCCCGTCAAGGTTCCTATGTTCCAAGAGGCTAATCGAATCATCCTATCTCTAGCTCTAACCTGGACTAGCTTCTTTACTCGCCCCCGTCCAGAAAGGTGCGAGAACCCTTGCCTATTTAACACTACAGCCGGGCGCCGCTGCAGCGCGCCTTGCTCATTTGTCACTACACCCGAGCGTAGGTGCAGCGCGTCGCTTATAGCGGGGGACGCCCTATCCTTCTGCATTAATCTTTTTGAACCAATATTCATGAAAAGGGATGTGATGGGTTTTTTACGGTTGGCTATCACAAGCCTAACACCAACCCTCCTCCTTTATCCGGGCTTGGGACCGGCCGTTGTTTACGAAAATTTTGATTTCTCTTATTGTTTGGGTAAGTAATTAATTTAATTATGTTTCATTTGCATACTAAAGATTAATCAGGAACCAATAATCCAGATTCGATTTTCACGCCTAAATCAGTATTCTATCTAATCGGTTTTTGCATTTGCTGAACTTGCAGGAACACTGCTTTCTGCCTTTCTTTTTCATCTCTCTTTTTCGAAGCATTTGGTCGTGGCCTTACTAGAACCGCACACACACTTAAAAAAATAGCAGTGAGTCCATCTTCTTCAGTTCAGTTTCTGCTAATTAGCTGTATCCATTCTTGTAGTTTTCATTTTTCATGTGCAAATGGTACAGTAAATAATTGAATTGAAGTTATCACCAATTTTTGTTGAAGTAAAATTAAAATAGTCATTAGCCATCTATCTTGAGATGTACACGAAAATATAGTAATATGCAATAAACTTGGGAAATTATCACTTACCTCCCAATAGCCAACCCAACCCAAAGTTCAATTTAAGCTCACAAATCATCACCTAAGCCCCAAGGCCCCAACCCAATTTTACATAGTCTGCTCATGAATCCAGGCCCATATCGAATCCAAAATATATCCGGTTTCATCTCCATTTCAGACTTCCCACCAGTTTGTAAATGAAGAATTGAAACAGAAAACAATACTTCACTACAGTGGAAAAATTTGACATCTTTGCAACATTTTGGTTCGATGAGGTCACATTTCTTTGCTTTGTCTTCTTGTTGCTTTGAATGCTTTAACAGCCTAGTATTTCCAGTAGGAAATCAAGCCCATGACATGTTGCTTGAAAAGACGGAAGATTGGGGTCTCTGGAACTGGAACAAACTTGACAGCCCAACCAATTGGCCAAGGTGGCTGCAACCACTATGCATGCACCCCATTGCCTCCAATTCAACCTCTCTGTGTCTGCAAACTTTTTCAGAAATTCCACCATAACCACCTGAAGAATAATTGTAATGGCCACGATCCCTAGAAACAACCTGTTTTTGCGTATTCCCTTGAACACATTCTTCAATACTTGACACATGCAGGACGAAAGTATTGAAGAACTCATTGAATACTTGACATAGGAGGAAAGTATTGAAGATTAGAGTGTCCTTAACATTCTGGTTAACATTGAAGATAGCCTCACCTTTGAAATGTAGGGTCAAGAGAATTGCTATTTGATATGGAGCCTGAGATGGAAAATTTCTCCACATTGTATTCGTTATAAGTGGCTCCCTTCTTCCAACGGGTGGTTTCTCCATGAGCTCTTGGGTGGGCAGCTCAGTGGCCAGAGCTAGAGCCAGAGCCCCTAGTGTGTCCATAATGAGGTTCACCCACAACAGTTGAACTGCTGTTAATGGAACTTCACCAGCAGAAACTGACGCAACGAAGTTGATAACAAGAGCTGCGACATTCACGATGAGCTGGAATTGAATGAACTTCTGAATGTTGTTATACACACATCTTCCCCATCTTAAAACTGTTGCCACAGAAGCAAAGTTATCATCCAAGATTATGATATCTGAACTCTCCTTTGCTACTTCAGTGCCCTGAATTCCCATTGAAAGCCCACTATCAGCCTCTTTTAGTGCTGGTGCATCGTTTGTGCCATCTCCAGTGACAGCAACAACATGGCCTCTCTGCTTTAAACATTGTACCATAAAGAGCTTGTCAAATGGGGAGGACCTTGCCATCACACGTATTGTCTCAACTTTCTCCAACCTTTCTTCTTGTGTGTAATTCCGGAATTCTACACCTTCAACTACTACTCCACTGTCCAATTCCTCATCGTGCTCAAGAATCCCACATTCGACAGCTATTGCTCTTGCAGTAAAAACATTGTCTCCAGTGATCATTTTGATGCCCACTCCAGCATTTTTGCAAGCGTCCACTGCTTTTTTAACTCCTGGTCGGCATGGATCTTTAATACCAACTATCCCCAACAAGGTAAGTCCTTCTTTCAATGATTCACGGACCTTACCGTCTTCTTCATATTCGATCTGATCTTCAGGTATTGGCTTGTGAGCGAAAGCAGTGCAACGGAGACTGTTAGCTGCCATACCTTGAATGATTTGCTGGAAGGTCACTCTTTCACCATCATCTATTGCTTTCATCTTCCCATCACTCTTGTAGTAACTGGAACACATTGCCAATACCATCTCTGCTGCTCCCTTCCAGTGCATGTGGATTGTCTTTTCGCCATTCATCCTTACTAAAGCTCCACTTCTTTTCTTCTCAGAATTGAAGGCTTCCACATGCAGAATGGTGGAATTGTGCTTCAGCTCCTCCGTGTTCATTCCCATTTCCTTGACGTGGATTGCAAGTGAATACTTTTCTCATCCCATTCGTTCACCTTATATAATGAGTATTTCACTTCTTTAACTCTATTGTCTAGGCGTGATGGAGGGAAGAGATCCCGCTAAAGATTTTTCCCGTCCATGATTGAGTTTTTTTTTAAACTTTTTTATATAAAATTGCAAACTCTACTTTAATTATTATTAGCAAAGTTATATGATTGAAATGAATACCAATGAGTCAATGACCAACTTTGTGGTGGTCGAAGGTATTTTGATGCTAAAATTAGGTGACAAATTATTGATGGACGTGGATTGCAAGTGAATACCTTTCTCATCCCATTCGTTCAGCTTATATAATGAGTATTTCACTTTTTCATTAACTCTATCATCGAGGCGTGATGGAGGGAATAGATCCCGCTAAAGATTTTTCCCATCTATAACTGAGTTCCCTTTAGTATTTGGCTTTGTTTGGGATCCAATACGTGATTGAGCCAAGAGTTGTGCAAAATAGATCTTGGGCTTATCACAGCCTAGAGATCTGTGTTCGGGCTTTATTATCCTAGGTCAAGCTCAAAGATTTGTGCCAAATTGGGCTAGCACAATCTGGGCTTTGAGCGCTTAACTTACGGGCTGAACATGACTTTGCTGACTCTGGACTAGACCATGCTTGGGTATATTTGCTTCATATTAGGGTTGACACGCGCCACATTTATGGTTGTGATCGGGTGACTGTTTGATGTCTCATCACCTATTTAATGTGCAAAGTTATTCCGATTGATGTGTTATACGCATTGTGATAATCGAATCGAGATAATCAGAGTGGTACTCGATAGGTTCTGAGACTCATTTAAAATGGACATGGATGATTCACGGTTTCGAGAAGGTATAAAGTTCAATTTAAGCTTAGAAATCATCAACTAAGCCCCAAGCCCCCAACTCAATTCTACATTTCCATTTTCATGGGTTTAGAAGTTCTTCATGAATCCAGGCCCATATCCAACCCAACATATTTCCAGGTTTCATCTCCATTTCGTACCACTTTGTAATGAAGAACCCTTGCCACAATTGAAACAGAAAACAATTTTAGGCCTATGGATAATTGAAGTGGGTTAATATTCCAACATTCCCCCACAACGCAAGCGCGAGGAAAATAATGAAAATTCTCGCAGCGATTGTGCTGGACGAAACTCGAACCCACGACCTCCGAGGACCAATGCTCTGATACCATGATAAATTGCCAATTCATTAAAAGTTCAAACTTGTAGAGAAGGTGAATCCAATCATATATCAAGCGAAAGCGAGAGCGGAGTCGTGGGATTATAATTATATCAGTGGGTACCAATCGTACAACTACACTGTAAATTCACACGATACTACCGTGGATAAGTACATGTGCAATTTTAGGCCCATGGATATTTGGAGTGGGTTTAATATTCCAACACTCCCCCTCAGCGCAAGCGCAAGGAAAATATTGAAAATTCTCGCAGCGATTGCGCTGGACGAGACTCGAACCCACGACCTCCAAGGAATACCATGATAAATTGCCAACTCTCTAAAAGCTCGAACTTGAGCGGGGTCGTGGGACTATTACTACATTCACACGGTACTACCGTGGATAAGTACATGGGCAATTTTAGGCCCATGGATATTTGGAGTGGGTTTAATATTCCAACACTCCCCCTCAGCGCACGCGTGAGAAAAATACTAAAAATTCTCGCAGCGATTGCGCTGGATGAGACTCGAACCCACGACCTCCGAGGACCAATGCTCTGATACCATGATAAATTGCCAACTCTCTAAAAGCTCGAACTTGAGCAGGGTCGTGGGACTATAACTATATTCACACGGTACTACTGTGGATAAGAACATGAACAATTTTAGGCCCATGAATAATTATAGTGGGTTTAATATTCCAACACTAAGCATGATTGTACCGTCCTCAATTAGCTCTAGCTTGGATTCTCCATCAAGGGGATGATATTACTCCTATTCCAGGTAAATTAGGCTATTTATTTAGAACTGAAATTCATTTGAGACATAATTAAAAGGAAAAATAAAGAGTCATAGTTACTTAGAAAGCCTAAACTCGCTCATCACAAGAAGCCTGTATATAAGTTTGCATAACAATACCGATCAATTTCATCACTATTTATTTTATTTTATTTTCATTTAGAGAAATTCTAAATGTCGAGGAAATGAGCGAGGGAAGTGAGGTGGTGGGGGTGAGAGCCGTTCACCTCACTCGAGATGCGTGCGTTGACTTTTCATGCACGCATTCCGATCGAGGTGAACGGTTCTCACCCGCGCCACCTCACTCCCCTCGCCCATTTCCTCGCTGTGTAGCCTCTCTCTTTCATTTATGTTTGCATGTGAAATTAGTTATCAATTCATAATTCATTCATATTTTTTTTTATTTTTTTATTTTTTCATTTTATGTTATGTTATTTATAGGGACAACGAAGATCATAAACCTAGATATTAACATTGGTTCTTTGGAGGTGAAGCTAACAGAAGAAGACTTGAAAGAAATTTCTGAAGCACTACCCATTGACGAGGTGAAAAGTTCAAGAAATTTACTTGAGTTTTCACATCTGAGCTGGGAATTTGCAAATACACCGATGAAAGCTCTATTTCTAATGTAAGAATAAACTCTTTTTGCCAATTATTTATTATTGAGATTTCAAGTCCAGCTTTTGATTGATTCAAGTCGCAATTCAGAGTAGGCTATATATAATCCATCGTTGATGAGATATCGTCAGATTATAACGGACCGTTCACATGAGATATTTGCATATAAAGGACCATTCCTTCACATGAGTCGACAAAGCTAAAACACAAAATTAGGGTCTGTGTCCTGTAGCAACAAATGCTTAGGACACCTAAAATATTCCCAGTGAATTGAAATCAAACCCTTTGATAGAAAGCTCAAGCTGAATCTGTAGTAAAATACCACACGAGAGTTCTCCATGTTTGAACTTACAGGATTGATACATTCTAATCCTTTGTTTCCAAGTTTCATTCTTTGAATTTTAACTCGTGAATTCTCCATATTTTGTAGCTTTTAGTGCAACAAGTCACTTGTAAGATTAACTACGTACCATATGTATTGCGTGAGACATGTATGCTGTGTTTTTATTGGTGATCGAATTAAAATAAAATACTCTCAATCAAATATGTTATTGAAAGAAATAGACAAATACTGTAACATTGATTGCATAAGGGCATAAAATACATATATACTAATCATTGCTTTTTGTTGTCCTACATCACGATATTTTGCAAGGTTATTTTACAACTTCCAAGCTTTAGCTTCCCATGGTTTGATGGTCCCTTGATCATAAAACTCCAAATTTTAAGGACCTTGAACAATCCTGTCCTCTAGAATCCCCCCAGTGGTATTTCCTGGTAAATGTGAAGGCCACATTGAACACTATCATGACCACACATCGTACACTACCACCCTGTGGTCATGAACACACCCGCCAGGCACACCGAGACATATTTGGTGGCCTAGGTTATCGACTCATCGTGGACCTCCTAGCACCCAAATAACCCATCCCCTCTTCCCCTACAAATACCACAGTTGGAACCTCTCTTCTCAACACAACATACCTTTCTCACTCAATCCAACTAGCTAGCTCTACAATACTATCTCACTCCCATTCCTCTGAATTTAATTTGTAATCAATACAATGGCTGCTTCTGCGTCTGTTAACACCATCTTCTCCGGCGCCATTACAAATCTCCTACGAAAAAATGCCACACCATTCATATCTCTTCCCTCTCTCCGTCTCCCCCACCATCAGAGGACTTCTAGCTTGAAAGTCAGATGCGTGGCAAATGAGAACAAGCCAGAGCAGGCTACACCAACCACTCCACCACCCGAATCACCATTGTCTCCACCTCCACCACCACCAAAACCAAAGGTGAGCACAAAGTTTGGTGATATATTAGCATTCAGTGGTCCAGCACCAGAGAGGATCAATGGAAGACTTGCTATGATAGGATTTGTTGCTGCAATTGGAGCTGAGCTGGCTCAAGGCAATGACGTGGTTGCCCAGTTGGCAAACGGAGGTGTTCCTTGGTTCCTTGGCACCACTGTTGTGTTGTCATTGGCTTCGTTGATTCCATTGTTTAAGGGTGTTACCGTGGAGTCCAAATCCAAGGGTCTGATGACTTCAGACGCCGAGATGTGGAATGGTAGATTTGCTATGTTAGGTTTGGTAGCTTTGGTGTTCACTGAGTTTGTCACCGGTGGTGCCCTTGTGTAAATTGGTCTTGGTAGTTGTAACCATATATACCGGATGAATTTAAGCTAGCTGAAACTATTTCGTTTTAATTCATGTTACTACACATTCAAATATTCGTCTTCACAATCTAAATATTATTGTGTTTTATTAAGAAAATGTTATTTAAAATAAAAACTTAAGCAAGCAAAAAATTTCAAAAACATATAACTACATATTGGACAAGGTCTAAACAATTGCCTTGGGTGAGGGACGAAGTCATGGTCTCATCATAGCATGTTTAATTCTCATTTAATTTTATACTTGGAGAAGGAAAATCTAGCATAAATAAATAGTACACTAACAATTGAAGCGGACTTCAGCTTTTTAGTTCTTATCAACGAGTACAGGAGATGAGTACGCGGTAGAGCATTCTTAGGGTGTGTTTGGTTGCATGGAATCATATGCTATGAGAATTCACGAAGGGACCCCTATATTTTAGGTCAATTTGAGGTATCACTCCACATTCACCATTTGATTTTGTGATCAATGGTGGGAATAAAAGTCTCATGAACATGAGAATTATATGCCTTGGGTGACCAAGGAGTGAGATTCTCATATTCACGAGACTTCCATTCCCATCATTGACCACACAATTAAATGGTGATGTAGAGTGATACATCAATTTAGTCTAAATTGTACGGATCTCCTCATAAATTTTCATGACATAGAATTTCATGCAACCAAACACACCCTTAGAGGAAATGGAGTGTGAAGTGATTAGATAGCGAATGGCCTATGAACACTTTGGCTTGGATATGTATTAGACATCTTGTCAAAACATTCCCCATAGACGAAACAACAATTAATGTGTTTTAAACATGAACCCACGCTAGCTTCAAAAAGGATTTAAACCCCTTCATCAGAAGCTAGCTATAACATTTGACCACCATCATCAGAAGCTAGCTACAGCAGCTGTTGCAAATGGATCAATTCTTAATTTGGGTTCTTACTCATTATACATCCAAAACGCAGAGTATGTATAGCCAAACCGATTGTCCCAAAGATTTCTCACACTTACAAATAAATCCATAACTAAGCAATACATATGATTCGATGGATTAATTGTTGCACCAAATTAGTATTACAAAATCTACATACTCAGTTGGAATTAACCTAACAAAAATTGATTAGCATTGCACAATTATCAACCCAGCTGGTAATGTCACACTCGTTCACCAAGATCCATTAGTATTATACATCGATGGCTAATAATGTGTATATAAAATAATCGCGGTGCCACGCCTTAATCACATTGTCAAAGTCTTGTAAAATATATGTTATGATGAATAAAAAAAGACTGCCAAGTCTTTGTGAACCGAGAGCTCTCTAATTTCAAGTATTTGAAATCTTGCCTTCAACATCAAATTTACCAGTGAGTATTGTTTTCTTTCTAGTTGTTTAGGAAAAGTTTGATTTCTCTTATTGTTTGGGTAAGTAATTAATTTAATTATGTTTCATTTGCATACTAAAGATTAATCAGGAACCAATAATCCAGATTCGATTTTCACGCCTAAATCAGGATTTTATCTAATCGGTTTTTGCATTTGCTGAACTTGCAGGAACACTACTTTGCTTTCTTTTTCATCTCTCTTTTTCGAAGCATTTGGTCGTGGCCTTACTAGAACCGCACACACACTAAAAAAATAGCAGTAAGTCCATCTTCTTCAGTTTCTGCTAATTAGCTGTATCCATTCTTGTAGTTTTCATTTTTCATGTGCAAATGGTACAGTAAATAATTGAATTGAAGTTATCACCAATTTTTGTTGAAGTAAAATTAAAAGTCATTACATCAATATGCAATAAACTTGGGAAGTTATCACTTACCTCCCAATGGCCAACCCAACCCAACCCAAAGTTCAATTTAAGCTCACAAATCATCACCTAAGCCCCAACGCCCCAACCCAATTTTACATTTCCATTTTCATGGGCTTAGAATCTGTTCATGAATTCAAGCCCATATATATAAGTTGCTTTGACATCTGCCCCTCCTATCAAGAAACAACTGTCAGCCCAAAATAAAGGCAAGTGGATGATAACCACCTCCTACAGTTTTTCAGTTATTCCAATTAGTCTTTATTAGAACAAAAGTTTCTTAATATCTTGATTTAATATAACTCTAACGTTATTTATATGACACTCACAAAACACATGGAAAAAACTTACAAAACTGACCAAACTATATGTCCATGGGGCCAAGAATTGAAATTAGGGTTGCAAGTTCTTTTGGAAAATCCGATTCTAACCAATTCTGAACTTGAAAATTTTTGAGATCTTTGAAAATTTCGAAAACTTTTGGAATGGAACTGTAATCTGTTTGAAATATCTAATTCCAATCAGAAAAATTTTAAACTTGCCAAAAGTGTTCCAATCTGAAATTTTTTGAGAATATTCCAATTATTAAATTCGAAAGTATTTCGATCCAAAATTTCCTATTTGTTCCAAAATACTCTTAAATAAATAAGATGTCATTATTATATATTATATTGTAAGCTATAACATTATATTTTCGTTTAGCCTATTAATAAAATAAGTATATATGTCATTATCATAAAAAAAAAAGATTATGTGTTATAATTTATAAGCTATATATGTTTGCGCTAATTATACCAATGAAATAAGATCACATACATTATGAGCCCCAATATGTCCAATAAATCTTGTCTCTCTTTTTTTTTTTTTTTGATTAGGGGTTGGAGGAATTATATATTAAAAAAGAATTAAATTGTAATTATTATATAAAAATTAAAAATTTTCATTGAATTTTTTGAAATGTGAAATTCCTAATTTTTTTTAAAAAACTTTAACTAGAATTGAGTTATTATATGCTGAATTTCGGAATCGGAAATGAAATTTTAAAAACATTTTCCAAAAACTTCCAAAAAAAAATCTAAAAAGTGAAATTTCAAAATTTTAATTGAGTCTAACCGAATTTTCCAAAAATCTGCATTGGAATTTTCCGATTCCGATTCTGAAATTTTGAAATAGAAATTAAAACAAATTTCCGTTTCGAAATTTTTTGGAATGGAAAATGGAACACTTATTGTTTCCCTTTTGATCCGTCCAAAAAACAGAACAAACCTTTGGTGGGCACCTCATGCACTAAAATGGATGACCAGCGAAAGTTCTTTAAAAAAAAATGCCCTTTCTAAACGTCGAGGAAATGGGCGAGGGAAAGAGAGCGAGCTCTCGAGATGCATGTCATCGCTAACCTCGAGGGGGATGGGTCGCTCTCTTCCCTCACCCATTCCCTTGCTGTAAAAAAAGGGCTAAAAAAAAGTAAAGAGAAAGAGACGTCCCTTTTGATCCGTCCAAAAAACAGAACAAACCTTTGGCTTTCTCTTCCCTTTTGATTCGTCCAAAAAACAAAACAAATCTTTGGTAGGCACCTCAGAGCATCTCCAATGGTAAAAATTAAGAGCTTATTGTGAATGCTCTTATAAATCTAAACACTATAATGAATATTTTTATTCATAACAGTGACTTTGGTCCGTGTAGGTTCTTTATGGATCAAAGAGCCCCCACTGATATTCGGAATTTATTAGGTTGTTTAATGGAATTATATGTGAATAGAAGAAGAGTGTGAAAAGTAAAAAAATAAATAAATAAATTCAAATTTATCTCCAGTTTCTGCAACCCTTCTTTCACATAAGCTACTGATTAGCCTTATTTATTGATATGTTATGATATGAACCACACTGCCTATATCCCAAGATATCGAAGGTATTTTTTTTTTTTGTTAACCTTTGCTTATGTTCTATAAGTTGTTTCATTTTTTAGTATGTGACTCAAGTTTGTCTGGCTTTGATTCTGAGTTCTAAGACACGTTCAATTTCAACTCTCCATTACAAATATAAGACCTAAATCCAAAGTTGATATAAATTATTGGACCTAAAGTATAAATTTATTAATGCCAAAGTCAATAGTATTTCAAATATAAAAATAAAAATTTCATTCAATTAAAGGTCGGATAATTAATAGTCAACGTGATCTTGGAACCTAAACTTAAAGCTGCATAAACTTAAGACCCAAACTATAAGTTGTTATGAATCATAGGACCTAAACACAAATTGACCCTTTAGCTTACATTACTAATCGCTACTCCACACCATTTCTCTACCTTTTAACCACCTCTCAATTTTGATCCTAAAAACAATTGGTTTTCTTTTCCTCTTTCGAATTACAAATAGCATAATTTTCACTATTTTTTTCTAAAATGGAGACACAAAGGATTTGGATAGTAAACGTTAAATTCCCAATATGTGGACTTGAAAATTATACTTTAAACTATAGTACTCTTTATGTCATTCTTTAATACTCATATATGTAAGTTTTATGATTTTGAAATTTGTTGTAAAAGTTGTTTTTGAGTATGAATTAAAGCTATCTCTAATAATAGTAAAATGTATAACTAATGTCATACTATATATTTAAAAATGAATAACTAATTAATATATTTTTTTTAAAGTTATATGAATAAAAAATGTCAAAAGTTTGATAGTACAAGTTCCAAATTGCATGGTGAAGAAAAGGTTGTATATACTGAGTTTAAAAAGAAAATGTTGGACGCTTGTAATGCTCGTAAGGGTGCTAGTAACCAAGGATTGTGATTTTAATTCTCGAGACAATTTTTGTCTCGTAATTTTAAGAAATATTTCGGTATGTAAAAAATAACGTAAAATTTTGAGAACGCATAAAATATATAAAATAAATTTTGAGGGTATATGAAATATGTGATAAAAATAAGATATAAGTAAATATACCTATTAAACAAGGGGATGCGGAGGGGTGTGTGCTTGTGGCGGTGGGTTCCTCACTTAACAGCCTAGTATTTCCAGTAGGAAATCAAGCCCATGACATGTTGCTTGAAAAGACGGAAAATTGGGGTCTCTGGAACTGGAACAAACTTGACAGCCCAACCAATTGGCCAAGGTGGCTGCAACCGCTATGCATGCACCCCATTGCCCCCAATTCAACCTCTCTGTGTCTGCAAACTTTTTCAGAAATTCCACCATAACCACCTGAAGAATAATTGTAATGGCCACGATCCCTAGAAACAACCTGTTTTTGCGTATTCCCTTGAACACATTCTTCTTCTCAAGCTTCCTCGCGTTGAACTCATTGAATACTTGTTTTGGAAAATATGCTGTAAATTCGAATTAAAAAGTAGGAACGATGGTACCAATTTTGCTTGGGTTGAGTCGTGGACTAGGTCGCTCTCTTTAAGACGTTTCGCGGCTCTGCCCAAAATTGTGCAAGCAGTAACTTAGCCCCGCCGTCCCCAGGATAAAACAGTCCAGAATCTTCTCTGTCTCGTTCAAAGATTGCACAATAGATGAACGGTATACAATTCACCCTTAATCTCCTTATTTGCTCGGAATCACCAGAAAATAAATCAGCAACAAACAGAGACTCGGTAAAAGCTTTTCTGATTTCAAAAACTGTTTGCAAGAAGCAGAAACTCGAAGACTGTTTGCAAGGAGCAGAAACTCGAAGACTGTTTGCAAGAAGCAGATACTCGAAGTTTGCAGGAAGCAGAAAAATCGAAAACTGTTTGCTCTCTTTTTTTTTACGAAAGAACTCTCTGTTTCTCTTTTTATTTTGTGTATGTTAAAAACTCAATATCAAATGGTATTTATAGAGTGAAAATCGTACATTCGAAAACGAAATACAGACTCTATTCATTGGCATCAATCGCGTGAAGATCAAATCGTGGAGAAGAAATGGCGGCGAGATTTATGCCAGAAATCGCGGGGCCAAAACGTGTTTTAGAGAGACCGTCTAGACTCAGTCCTCTTCAGAAGTTTATTTATCGTTTAAATAAATTTTCAGCAAAAAAATGGTTTGCTCTCTAAATGACCCGACCCGCTCGACCGGCGGCGGCGGCGGGCGCGAGAGTCTATCTCTCCCCTCCTCATAAAAGAGTGGTACCCCCAAGGGGTCCAAACCCAAGTCCTAACTATCTCCTTATAAACTCTACCACAAAGAGTTATATAATAGATATGAGACTAAATATTAGAGAGTGATTCAAAGATCAAAATAGGAGAGAGGTCCATGGTTCAAAACCAGGTAAACACACATTTTTTTTTTTTTTTTTTTTTAAAAGCCAAATTTGCAACAATCCCCCACTTGGATTTTTAAAAACAATTTTCATCGAGCAATCTATAAAATATAAGATTGTGCATAAGCAAAAGTGTCTTTCGACTTGAACTATTGCGTAGTGTTCATGCTTTAGAATATACTAGAGTAACTCGTAGTTTTGAACTCTATCTCTAACAGACATTACACGCACAACCTTACCAGGGTGAAGTCTAAAAAGCCCGTGCTTTACGGCCATGCACGTATATCCCAGTATAGTGAAGGCTCTAGGAATTTTGCCCACAAATTCCATAGGAAGCGGCCAAACTTCCACAATCACTTAGGTGAGTCTATCAAGAGTACTCCTGTAGCTAGGTACTCCACTCCACATAGAGTATAGACCTCATTAAGAGTTTTTAACTCATCCTACTATCGCTTCAGGAATTCATGCTGTATTCTAGGAATGAGATTGTTATTTTGTCAGCATGATTCACATCATATCATTCACGACTTGTTATTACCCATTGAACCTATTTCTTGGGATCTCCAGTCTATAGGTTGGGTTACCATCGTGAATAACTCATCAAATTAAGGGCATTAGTCCCATTCCTTTCGAGGTTTTGAAAACCTTCTCTCTAGCTAATCCTTTCGTCAAAGGATCAGCCAAGTTCGCATCAGTTCGTACATGATCCACTCTCACAGCACCAGTAGATAGAAATTCTCTAACCGTACTGTGCTTACGACGTATTTGTCGTTTCTTGCCGTTATAATAACGGTTCTGTATTTTTGCAATAGCCGCGGTACTATCGCAATGGATCAAGACAGGTGGAATCGGTCTTTCCCATAAAGGGATCTCTGCTAGCAGGTTTCTCAGCCAACCTGCTTCTTCACTAGCCGTGGCTAGTGCTATAATCTCTGACTCCATCGTGGACTATGCCAAAATGGTCTGTTTCTTTGATTTCCAAGAAACAGCTCCACCAGCTATATTGAAAATATAGCCACTGGTGGCTTTGGAGTCATCTGAAAGGGTGTTCCAATCAGCATCGCTATATCCTTCAAGGACAGCGGGAAACTTCTTATAATGTAATCCGAGGTTCTTAGTCCTCTTCAGGTACCTCATGACCCGTTCAATTGCATGCCAATGCTCTATACTAGGTCTACTGGTAAATCTGCATAGTAATCCAACGGCATAAGCTATGTCGGGTCTAGTGCAATCGGTAGCATATCTAAGACTACCAATGATGCTCGCATACTCAGATTGTCTAACACCGTCACCGGTGTTCTTGAACAACTTTACACTAGAGTCATAAGGAGTACATGCAGGTTTACAGTCAGAGTAATTATATTTATTTAGGATCTTCTCGATAAAGTGTGATTGATCCAAAGAAATTCCCTTTTCAGACCTAGTAATCTTTATACCAAGGATTACACTCGCTTCTCCAAGGTCTTTCATATCAAAGTTTGCACAAAATAAAGTTTTCACTTTATTCACGGCATGGATATTAGAACCAAAGATAAGTAAGTCATCCACATAAAGACATATAATAGTGCAAATGCCATTTTCATCTTTATAGTAAATGCATTTGTCACTTTCGTTCACTTGAAAGTCATGAGCGATAACAAGATTATCAAATTTTTCATGCCATTGTTTTGGAGCTTGTTTCAAACCATAAAGTGATTTATCTAGTTTGCAAACTTTATGTTCTTGCCCTGGAATAACAAAACCTTCAGGTTGATCCATGTAAATTTCTTCTTCCAAATCGCCATTAAGAAACGCAGTCTTAACGTCCATTTGGTGCAAGACTAGATTATGTATTGCAGCAAGAGAAATTAACACTCGAATAGATGTAATCCTGGTTACAGGAGAATATGTGTCAAAGAAGTCAACATTTTCTCGCTGTCTATACCCTTTGGCTACGAGACGAGCCTTGAACTTGTCAACATTACCATCGGGTTTCAATTTCTTCTTAAATATCCATTTACATCCTATTGACTTGCAACCTGGTGGCAAATCAACTAAATGCCAAGTTCTATTAGACTCAAGAGAGTACATTTCATCATCAATAGCTTCTTCCCAAAAATTGGCATCTATAGAGGATAGAGCCTCTTGAAAACTAAGGGGATCTTCTTCGACTGAAAAGACATAGTAATCGGGGCCAAAGTTTTTAGAAGTTCGTTTCCGTTTACTTCTTCTTGGCTCAGATTTTGTGGCTTTATCAGTTTCATTTACCCTGATCAAGGGTACGTTGTTTGATGATGTAACCCCACTATTCCTCGAAATAAAAGGAAATTTATCTTCATAAAAGTCAACGTCGTTTGATTCTATAATAACTTGATCTTTAAGATTATAGAATCTATAAGCTTTGCTTTTCATGGCATATCCTATGAATACACATTCATATGCCCTACTAGCAAGCTTGTTCATTTTAGGATCAGGAATTCTAACATAAGCTAAGCAACCCCAAGTTTTCAAATAAGACAAGTTTGGTTGTCTATTTTTCAGAATCTCATATGGAGATGTTTTACTTTTCGATTTGGGGACTCTATTTAGCACATAACAGACTGTCAATATAATTTCTCCCCACCAGTGCGATGCAGCACCGGAATTAAGCATTATGGCAACTACTAACTCGGTAAGAGTTCTATTTTTCCTTTCAGCTTTGCCATTCATCTCAGGAGAATATGGTGCAGTTGTTTCATGAATAATTCCTTGAGAATTATAGAACTCTATGAAAGTACTGCTATCATATTCAGTGCCTCTATCACTCCTAAGTCTCTTAATCTTTCTATTATATTGATTTTCAACTTCAGTCAAAAATAATTTAAACATGTCAAAGGCATCACTTTTATTTTTCATTAAGTAAACAAAGGTATAATCAGAACAGTCATCAATAAACGTAATAAAATAACGTTTTCCATTTCTAGTCAAGATACCATCAAGTTCACATATATCTGAGTGTATCAAATCTAAAGGTTCAGATTCTCTAACTACAGATTTATGTGGTGTTTTGGTTATCTTTGCTTGACTACAATAGTTGCACTTTTCAAAGTCATTTAAGGACAATTTTGGAATTAGTCCTAAGTTACTCATGTTTTTAATAATACGCTTATTAACATGACAAAGTCTAGCATCCCAGATATTAAAAGTGCACAACATGTAAGCAGAACTAGAAATTTTATTCGCTTCAACATTTAACTTAAACATTCCATCAGTAGCATACCCTTTTCCCACAAATACATTATTCTTTGTGATAGTATATAAATCAGCCCCTATAATTTGAGTAAACCCAGCCTTGCTCAGAAGAAAACCAGATACTAGGTTCTTTCTCATCTCTGGAGTATGCAAGACGTCTTTCAGGATAACTGTCTTTCCAGAGGTAAACTTCAGTTCTACTGTTCCAGTTCCAGCAACTATAGTGGAGTGGGAATCACCCAACAACACTTTCTTGTCCTCAGCTTCAGAATAGGACTTGAACATTTCTCGATCATAGCAGACATGTCGAGAAGCACCAGTGTCAACCCACCATCCCTCGGATCCACCAACAAAATTGATCTCAGAGATCATGGCAATAAGTTGGTCTTCGGTTAGGTTCGCCTGAGGTGCAGGGCGAGATCCGTTCCGGCAGTTCCTGGCCATATGCCCTGGCCTACCACAGGTGTAGCAAAGGAACTGTGCTGAATCATTCTTGGAGGGATGTTTCTGTCCATTCTGATTTCGCGGAGGATTCTGATTCTGATGGTTGCGGTTCTGATTGTTTCGGTTCTGCTGGTTTTGATTCTGATAGTTCCGGTTTTTATTGTTATTCTGATTTTTCATTGTCTTTCCATTGGGTTTCAGAAAAACAGGGGTAGACTTCTTATGCTTTGATATAATCAGAACTTCATCTTTCTGATCTTGTTTCCTGGCTTCCTCCTCAATACGAAGTCGGGTTATCAGGCTTTCTAGGGAAAACTCTTTAGTTTTATGCCTAAGGACATTCTTAAAATCTTTCCAGCTAGGGGGCAATTTGTCTATCACAACAGCTACTTGAAATTGCTCATCTAAAGTCATTCCCTCAGATATAATTTCATGAGCAATCTTTTGAAGCTCGTGTGATTGGGTTTCCACAGACTTATCATCAGTCATTTGAAATTTTAGATAGCGACTGACAGCATATTTCTTTGTGCCAGCCTCCTCAGTGTCATATTTCTTTCTAAGGGCTTCCCAAATATCTTTTGCAGTTTGTTCAGAACAGTAATAATCATAAAGATCACCAGAAAGACCATTCAGGATAAAAAATTTACATAAAAAATCATTTTCAATCCAACAGTCTAATTCTTTAGTTTGGGTTTCCATAGGTTCAGCAGGCATTGTTGGTTTTTCAGTATTACAAACATATGCAACCTTTTGTGTTGTTAGAAAAAACAACATCTTTTGTCTCCATCTTTTAAAGTGTTGGCCCTCAAAACGAAAGGGCCTATTAAGGTCTTTTGCAGCAATTTCAGTAATTGAATTCATGGCAGACATAGAATATCGTCTTAAATTTTTGGAAAATATGCTGTAAATTCGAATTAAAAAGTAGGAACGATGGTACCAATTTTGCTTGGGTTGAGTCGCGGACTAGGTCGCTCTCTTTAAGACGTTTCGCGGCTCTACCCAAAATTGTGCAAGCAGTAACTTAGCCCCGCCGTCCCCAGGATAAAACAGCCCAGAATCTTCTCTGTCTCGTTCAAAGATTGCACAATAGATGAACGGTATACAATTCACCCTTAATCTCCTTATTTGCTCGGAATCACCAGAAAATAAATCAGCAACAAACAGAGACTCGGTAAAAGCTTTTCTGATTTCAAAAACTGTTTGCAAGAAGCAGAAACTCGAAGACTGTTTGCAAGGAGCAGAAAATCGAAGACTGTTTGCAAGAAGCAGATACTCGAAGTTTGCAGGAAGCAAAAAAATCGAAAACTGTTTGCTCTTTTTTTTTTACGAAAAAACTCTCTGTTTCTCTTTTTATTTTGTGTATGTTAAAAACTCAATATCAAATGGTATTTATAGAGTGAAAATAGTACATTCGAAAATGAAATACAGGCTCTATTCATTGGCATCAATCGCGTGAAGATCAAATCGTGGAGAAGAAATGGCGGCGGGATTTATGCCAGAAATCGCGGGGCCAAAACGTGTTTTAGAGAGACCGTCTAGACTCAGTCCTCTTCAGAAGTTTATTTTTCGTTTAAATAAATTTTCAGCAAAAAAATGGTTTGCTCTCTAAATGACCCGACCCGACCGGACGGACGGCGGCGGGCGCGAGAGTCTATCTCTCCCCTCCTCATAAAAGAGTGGTACCCCCAAGGGGTCCAAATCCAAGTCCTAACTATCTCCTTATAAACTCTACCACAAAGAGTTATATAATAGATATGAGACTAAATATTAGAGAGTGATTCAAAGATCAAAATAGGAGAGAGGTCCATGGTTCAAAACCAGGTAAACACACATTTGTTTTTTTTTTTTTTTTTTAAAAAAGCCAAATTTGCAACAACTTGACACAGGACGAAAGTATTGAAGAACTCATTGAATACTTGACACAGGAGGAAAGTATTGAAGATTAGAGTGTCCTTAACATTCTGGTTAACATTGAAGATAGCCTCACCTTAGAAATGTAGGGTCAAGAGAATTGCTATTTGATATGGAGCCTGAGATGGAAAATTTCTCCACTAAAAGAAGAGAATTCTCTGTTGTCCCTTTTCATTCACTGTTTCATTAGTTTATATACATGTTTACAAACAAGATCCTAGGCTATAATTAAGGAAACTAATTATACACATACTAAATAATAATAGACTAATTATACACCTACTAAATAATAACAGATTTTCAGAGATTATTGATCAGATTTGCAGAGATTTGCATATATTATCGTACGCTGAGATTGTCCCGAAAATCCTCAAACAGAACCAAAGGAAGGCCTTTTGTAAAAATATCGGCAATCTAATATCGCGACGGGACATGTAGGACGCGTACTTGTCCACGAGCTACCTTCTCACGAACAAAAAGAATATCCATCTCGATATGCTTAGTACGCTGATGTTGAACCGGATTTTTCGAGAGATATATCGCACTAATATTATCACAATAGACCAATGTAGCTTTCTGAATAGGACAATGAAGCTCCAGGAGAAGGATTCGTAACCAACAAGACTCAGATACCACATTGGCCTATCAATCCCCTCTCAAAATTCTCTATCAAAAAGACCCATCAGTTATATGCAAATCTGATCAAGAATATATGCAAATCTCTGCAAATCTGTTATTATTTAGTAGGTGTATAATTAGTCTGTTATTATTTAGTCGGTGTATAATTAGTTTCCTTAATTATAGCCTAGGATCTTGTTTGTAAACATGTATATAAACTGATGAAACAGTGAATGAAAAGGGACAACAGAGAATTCTCTTCTTTTATAGTATTAGAGCCTAGGGCACCTTCTTCTTCTCCTGTTCACGATCTTCCGCCATCCCCTAGTGGATCTTCGCCCTAGTGTATCTCCGCCCAACTCTCCCACGTCAACCCTCCTCGTCTTCCTAGCAGCCATCATATCTGCCACAAAGTCTTCTTTTCACCCTGCTCTTGCTGTTTCAAACATCAAGAACCACGTCTCAATTACTCTTGAGATGGAAAATGTCCAATATGCGACATGGGCGGAGCTCTTCAAAATTCACGCACACTCTCATAGGGTCCTCAATCACATTATTCCACCGAAAAAAGGCAAAGAAAAAGTGTCGAATGCCAATGAAGAAAAGGAGTTGTGGTTGACCCTAGATGATATGGTTCTTCAATGGATCTATGCCACGATTTCTAATGATCTACTGCACACCATTCTTGAACCCGACTCAACGGCAATGGAGGCTTGGAATAGACTGCGTGATATTTTCCAAGACAACCAGAATTCTCGTGCCGTAACACTTGAGCAAGAATTCTCACACACAAACATGGAGGATTTTCCAAATGCCTCGGCGTATTGTCAAAGGCTCAAGGTTTTATCGGATCAACTCAAGAATGTCGGAGCGCCGGTCTCTAACAGCCGGCTTGCTCTTCAGATGGTGGCGGGGCTCACCGATGCTTATAGCGGTGTTGGAACGCTTATTCGCGAAAGCAATCCTCTCCCACCCTTCTACCAAGCCCGATCTATGCTAACCCTTGAAGAAGCAGGTTTTGCAAGGAAAGCCGCCACTGGGTCTGGTATTGCTATGGTGGCTGCCTCGGCTAGGGAGTCGGAAGACACTCCCCCTTTTTTGGATAACTTATCTCATAACCGCCATAATGGTGGTAAAAAGGGACATAATCGCCCCAATGGTGGTAGAAACCGCGGTGGTGGTCGCGGCGGCAGTGGCAAGGGCGGCGGTGGCCGGACCGGCAGTGGCAGCAGCGGTGGCCAGCAGCAGCAGTGGCAGCCGTGGACCAGTCAGCAGCAGCAGTGGCCTTGGCCTTTCATGCCGTGGGCAGTTCCCCCTTGCCCTTACCCCACTACTCCATGGGCCAGGCCCACCACACCGTACAGGAAGGCAGGGGTTCTTGGACCACGCCCACAGCAGGCGTATTCTGCAGCAGCACAGCCCACTCCCACAGACATCAAGGCCGCGATGCACACACTTGGGCTCAATCCTCCAGATACAAATTGGTACATGGATACCGGCGCCACCTCTCATATGACATCCGCGCGAGGTAATCTCTCGTCTTATTTTAATATGAGCAAAAATCGTGATATAATTGTCGGAAATGGTCATTCAATTCCAATTCATGGTTATGGTCACACACACTTGTCTCCCCCGAACCCGCCATTATCCTTAAAAAAATGTCCTTTATGCGCCTCAACTTATTAAAAACTTACTCTCTGTTCGGAAATTTACTACTGATAACTCGGTTTCTGTTGAGTTTGATCCTTTTGGGTTTTCTGTGAAGGATTTTCAGACGGGGATGCGTCTAATGAGATGTGATAGTCGGGGCGAGCTTTATCCCATCACCACCTCCATTTCCACAATTCAAACCACCTCACCATCAACTTTTGCAGCTTTAGCACCGTCTTTATGGCATGAACGGTTGGGTCATCCGGGAGCACCTGTTTTTGACTCCATTCGGCTAAATAAGTTTATTGAGTGTAATAAAACTAGTGGTTCTCCTGTTTGTCACTCTTTCCCACTTGGAAAACATGTTAATTTGCCTTTTGTTGCTTCTAATTCATGCACTTTTATGCCATTTGATATTATCCATAGTGATCTTTGGACATCTCCCGTTTTGAGCTCTTCGGGTCACCGTTATTATGTTCTTTTGTTGGATGATTACTCGAATTTTTTGTGGACGTTTCCCTTATCCAAGAAATCTCAAGTTTATTCCACATTTCTTGCTTTTCGGGCTTTCATTCGTACTCAATTTGAACGGGAAATTAAAAATTTTCAATGTGATAATGGTCGGGAATTTGATAATAAGTCGTTTTGGGAATTTTGTGAAGTTCATGGACTGTCTTTTCGCCTTTCTTGCCCATATACTTCTTCACAAAATGGCAAATCCGAAAGAAAAATTCGGACAATTAACAACATTGTTCGTACTCTACTTGCCCATGCTTCCGTACCACCTTCCTTTTGGCATCATGCATTGCAAATGGCAACATACCTTCTAAACATTCTTCCAAGTAAACAATTGGCCTATCAATCCCCTTTCAAAATTCTCTATCAAAAAGACCCATCTTATTCTCATCTTCGAGTGTTCGGTTGCTTATGCTACCCTCTTTTTCCCTCTCCCACTATAAACAAGCTCCAAGCCCGGTCAACTCCATGTGTCTTTTTGGGTTACCCATCACATCATCGTGGTTACAAGTGTTATGATTTATCGTCCCATAGAATCATTCTTAGTCGCCATGTCATATTTGATGAAACAACTTTTCCGTTTGCTAAGCTGCATACACCTAAGTCTCAAACGTATGATTTTTTGGGTGACGGGTTGTCTCCTTATTTGGTCCATCATCTGACCTCACAAACAGGCTCAACACAAATACATCCTACCTTGGGCTCTCCTCCCCAGACTCCACCACACAATCCGGCCCAACCTCCTCTTCAGCCCAGTTCGCTAGGCCCATTCGTTGGCAGCCCAGTACACACCCAGCCAGTCTCCGTGTCTTCTCCTACTGCTGGTCCACATTCATCAAGCCCACACACGAGTCAGCCCACTACCCACTCTCCAGTTCCGCCTAATCCAATTCCGGTCCCAAGGCCCGTTATTCGCAGTCAACGTGGGATATTTAAACCAAACAAAAAGTACGGCCTCCATACCCACGTTACCAAGTCTCCTCAACCTCGTAACCCCGTGTCGGCCCTTCGTGACCCGAATTGGAAAATGGCTATGGATGATGAATATTTTGCTCTTATTAAAAATACGACGTGGGAATTGGTGCCCCGTCCGCCTGATGTTAATGTAATTCGGTCTATGTGGATTTTTACGCACAAGGTTAAATCTGATGGTTCTTTTGAGAGGCATAAAGCCCGTCTTGTAGGTGATGGCAAAACTCAACAGGTTGGCGTGGATTGTGGCGAGACTTTTAGTTCGGTTGTCAAACCGGCTACTATTCGAACTGTGCTCAGTTTGGCTATCTCTAAAGCATGGCCCATTCACCAGCTTGACGTGAAAAATACGTTCTTGCATGGCGAACTCAAAGAAACTGTATACATGCATCAGCCCATGGGTTTTAGAGACCCGACATATCCGGATTATGTCTGTTTACTGAAGAAATCTTTGTATGGGCTCAAGCAAGCTCCTCGGGCTTGGTACAAGCGATTTGCTGATTATGTTTCTACTATTGGGTTCTCTCACAGCAAGTCTGATCATTCCCTCTTCATCTACCGTCACGGTACTGATATGGCTTACATTCTTCTGTATGTGGACGATATTATCTTAACTGCTTCCTCAGATGCTCTTCGCCGGTCTATCATGACACTTCTTGCCTCAGAATTTGCTATGAAAGACTTGGGGCATTTAAGTTACTTCTTGGGTATAGCGGTAACTCGTCATACAGGTGGTCTATTTTTATCTCACAGGAAGTATGCCGAAGAAATTATAGAACGAGCTGGCATGTCGTCTTGTAAGCCATCTCCCACACCGGTTGATACTAAATCGAAGCTGCGTGCTACCTCTAGCACACCTTACGATGATCCATCACATTATCGCAGCCTTGCCGGAGGCCTGCAGTATCTCACTTTCACGAGGCCTGACATATCTTATGTTGTACAACAGAGATTTGCATATATTCTATCATCCACATTGTATTCGTTATAAGTGGCTCCCTTCTTCCAACGGGTGGTTTCTCCATGAGCTCTTGGGTGGGCAGCTTGGTGGCCAGAGCCAGAGCCCCTAGTGTGTCCATAATGAGGTTCACCCACAACAGTTGAACTGCTGTTAATGGAACTTCACCAGCAGAAACTGCAGCAACGAAGTTGATAACAAGAGCTGCGACATTCACGGTGAGCTGGAATTGAATGAACTTCTGAATGTTTTTATACACACATCTTCCCCATCTTAAAACTGTTGCCACAGAAGCAAAGTTATCATCCAAGATTATGATATCTGAACTCTCCTTTGCTACTTCAGTGCCCTGAATTCCCATTGAAAGCCCAATATCAGCCTCTTTTAGTGCTGGTGCATCGTTTGTGCCATCTCCAGTGACAGCAACAACATGGCCTCTCTGCTTTAAACACTGTACCATCAAGAGCTTGTCAAATGGGGAGGACCTTGCCATCACACGTATTGTCTCAACTTTCTCCAACCTTTCTTCTTGTGTGTAATTCCGGAATTCTACACCTTCAACTACTACTACACTGTCCAATTCCTCATCGTGCTCAAGAATCCCACATTCGACAGCTATTGCTCTGGCAGTAAAAACATTGTCTCCAGTGATCATTTTGATGCCCACTCCAGCATTTTTGCAAGCGACCACTGCTTTTTTAACTCCTGGTCGGCATGGATCTTTAATACCAACTATCCCCAACAAGGTAAGTCCTTCTTCTTTCAATGATTCACGGACCTTACCGTCTTCTTCATATTTGATCTGATCTTCAGGTATTGGCTTGTGAGCGAAAGCAATGCAACGGAGACTGTTAGCTTCCATACCTTGAATGATTTTCTGCAAGGTCACTCTTTCACCATCATCTATTGCTTTCATCTTCCCATCACTCTTGTAGTAACTGGAACACATTGCCAATACCATCTCTGCTGCTCCCTTCCAGTGCATGTGGATTGTCTTTTCGCCATTCATCCTTACTAAAGCTCCACTTCTTTTCTTCTCAGAATTGAAGGCTTCCACATGCAGAATGGTGGAATTGTGCTTCAGCTCCTCCGTGTTCATTCCCATTTCCTTAACTGCCCATGAAAGAATAGCTTTCTCAGTAGGGCTTTCAGAGAATTCGGGCTCTGCTTGAGAATCTGATTTGTAAACACTTCCTGTAGTGTTGAGACCTACTCCTTGATAAAGCAGTTGAAGAACCTGTGCCGCAATTTGGGAGACATGATCATCTTTGATGGCATCTAGACCAAGCCAGAATTTTGTCACCTTATCTTGTTCTCAGTGAGCGTGCCTGTTTTGTCGGTACATATAGTGGTGGCTGAACCCATTGTCTCACACGCTGAGAGCTTCCTTACCATGGCCTGATCCGCCATCATTCTCTTCATGGAGAAAGCAAGAGTGAGTGTCACAGCCAACGGCAGACCTTCAGGAGTTGCGACAACAACAATAGTAACTGCAGCAGATACAATTCCAACCACCGCATTCATGATATCATTGAACTTTGTTTTGCTACCATTGTACTCTCGGTTTCCATTCTCATCCTCAGTATTACCAGTGAAGTAATGCACCAGCAATAAAATGAGAAAAAAAAAATGCGGCAGCCAGCCCAACCTTCCCAATGTAACTGGTCAGTTTATTGAGCCGTGCTTGTAATGGGGTGCTTTCATTGGTGTCGTGCCTTATCGTACTCATCATCTCTCCCCGTGTCGTGTTCACATGGGCGGACCAACTAAGCTGCCCCCCCTCAATTTTTAAAATATTTTTAGTATATATATTTTAGACTTAAAAAATCGATTATATAATGTAGAATACAATATCATATTTGTTTATACAAAATTTTCAGTATGTCTTTGCTGGTGTAGTGGTTGAAGGTTTTTTATTTTTTGTAAAAGATCTGACTTCGATACTCTTCGAGTGCATTTTTATTTTATTTTCAATGCTATTTTATTAATAATTACAAACATTAAAAAATGTTTAGTTTAATAAAAACTTATTAACATTAAAGAAATGAATTGTTTTTCACAATTGGTATAATTGTATAAAACCTCCAACAAAAAAATATTTAAAATTAATATCTAAAATAATAACTATAGAATTCAATGAAAATATATACCATTAACTAATTCGTACAAAATTTGAGCATCATTTAAACTATTTTTTCTATGAAATTGTATTATGATCATATTAGGTTCGCAAATTTCAAAAAAAAATTAGCTTCACCTAGATACGGATACAATTATTTTGCGATATTAGTTATATATTCTAGTTATTATGCTCGTTTGCTCCTTGCTAAGGTTATCGATATTGACCTTATTTTGGCTTAAAATTGGACTACATTGAATCCAATTTGGTATATGCAATGTATTTTTGATAGTTGTATTTTTTTTATTAATTACTAGCTCAGGCAGAAAAAAAATTGGCTTTAACATCGATAACTACTATTATCAACTAATAAGTAATTTTCATTTCGCCCCCCCTCGACTAAAATCCTGGGTCCGCCCCTGCGTGTTCATGCCAACTGAAGTTACCAGCATGAAAGCATAGCCATCAACCACCTTTGCACCTGAGAACAAGAATGGATTCTTATTCACGTTAACTTCGACATGATAGCTTTCCCCTGTCAAGCTCGATTCATCTATTTGCAAGGAGTGACCTTCCAAGAACAATCCATCGGCAGGAATTTGGTCACCAATCTTCAGATTCACAATTTCTCCCACCACAACATCGAAGATGGATATCTTCTGTCGTCGCCCATCTCTCAAAACTTCAACCTTAATATTATTGGTGACACTTGACAGCTTATCAAACTGTCTTGACTGCCTGATAGCGGAGACCGCTATAACTAGAAAGACAGCAACAAATATGCTCCCACCTTCATACCATCCCTCTTTGATCCCATCCTCCTTAATCCCAAACCCATGTGAAAGGGTTGCACAAGCTAGAAGGATTAGAATCGTCATGTCCTTGAATGCTTCGAACACAAAGTAAAAAAAACCCTTTGCAGGAGGTTTACTGTATGTATTTGAACCAAAGACATTTTTTCGGTGGGCAATACCTTCAGGATCATCATGAATCCCATTCTCCGCATCAGTTTCAAGTGCCAGCGCCACGCCTTTAGCTCCTCCCAAATGGTGTAAGCCATCCAAGTTCTTTTCCTTCACTATTACATTCAGAATGCCGGGATCAACATTACTGAACTTTTCCGTGAAGTACGATGGGTTATTCCTATTGGCATTGATCTGTTTTGCCAACGAAACAAACACCCTCTTCGCATATATTGCTGCACCAGCGAACCTCCATTTCCGCTTGGGGTTGCTGATGCTGATAAAGTACTCTCCACCATTGCATTGTTCAGACTGTTGTGCATGGTAATGTGGTTTACCTTCCATTCTAGCAATTAGATACTAGAAAGACAATGTTGGTTTTGGTTTAGAGACAGCAGAGAAAGAAATTCCCAAAGACTAGTGGAATTTTATACTTTTATGATAATGTTTCCAGTGTTTTATCATTACAAAAAAAATTGACATCAGCAACGGCTAAAATCCGTTGCAAATTGACCCAAAACCGTAGCTAAAAGGAATCAGCGACGGCACCGAAACCGTCGCTATCCCGTAGCTACATTTATCGTCGCTATTTGATTCAGCGACGGCAAAATAGCCGTGGCTAACTGATTTTTTTTAAAAAAAATTTAATATTTTTTTATATTAGCGACGGCATTTTGCCGTGGCTAATTGATTTTTTAAAAAACTTTTAACATTATTTTTATATTAGCGACGGCATTGTGCCGTGGCTAAATGGTATTTTAAAAAAATACTTTAATATTAGCGACGGCATTTTGCCGTGGCTAACTGATTTTTTAAAAAAAATTAATATTTTTTATATTAGCGACGACATTTTGCCGTGGCTAATTGATATTTTTAAAAAAAATTTAACATTATTTTTATATTAGCGACGGCATTTTGCCGTGGCTAAATGGTATTTAAAAAATACTTTAATGTTAGGGACGGCATTTTGCCGTGGCTAACTGATTTTTTTTAAAAAAAATTAACATTATTTTATATTAGCGACGGCATTTTGCCGTGGCTAAATGCTATTTAAAAAAATATTTTACTATTAGCGACGGCATTTTGCCGTGGCTAATTGATTTTTTTTTAAATTTAACATTATTTTTTTATTTTAGCGACGGCGTTGTGCCGTAGCTAAATGGTTTTTTAAAAAAAATTACATTATTTTTATATTAGCGACGGCCTTTTGCCGTGGCTAAATGGCTTTTAAAAAAATAAAAAAAAAATATTTTCGATCTATAGAATATCGGAGATCTCTCCGAGATCGGAGATCTCAGAGATCTTCGATATCAGAGATCTCAGGTCTCAGATCTCCGAGATCTCAGGTCTCAGATCTCCGAGATCTCAGATCTCCGAGATCTCAGATCTCCGAGAGAGAGGCGGCGGAGAAAGGGAGGGGAGAGAGAGGCGGTCGGGATCGGTGTCGAGGAAGCGGCGGACTTCTCCTCTGTGGGTTTCTTCTCTGGAGGTTGAGAGAAAAAAAAAATTTGAGAGAAAATTTTTGTTTAAGTTGGTTTGTAGGAAAAATTGAAATTTATATAGAGAAAGGTAATTGAAGGGGATTGGTTGTGTTAGTTTCACGCGGATCGATGACGTGGTTTGGTTTAGTGCGTTGGATTGAGCTAAATTTTTAGGTGTTATTAACGGTTGAGATGAGATTTCACGCGGATCGATAATATAAAAAATCAAAAACCAATTAGCCACGGCAAATTTGCCGTGGCTAATCTCTTTAGTGTTTAATTTTTTTTTTTAAATCAATTAGCGACGGTTTTTTGCCGTCGCTAATATAAAAAATCAAAAAATCAATTAGCCACGGCAAATTGCCGTGGCTAATCTATGTAGTGTTTAATTTTTTTTTTAAATCAATTAGCGACGATTTTTGGCCGTCGCTAATATAAAAAATAAAAAAACCAATTAGCCACGGTTTCTTGCCGTCGCTAATATAAAAAATCAAAAAATCAATTAGTGTTAGTTTGATCTGATCTTCTTAAAAAAACCAATTAGTCTATTTAGTGTTAGTTTGCCGTGGCTAATCTCTTTAGTGTTAGTTTGTTTTTTTTTTTTTAAACCCAATTAGCGACAGTTTTTTGCCGTGGCTAATCGCTTTAGTGTTTAATTTAAAAAAAAAAAAAAAAAACCAATTAGTCTATGATGTTCTTTGATCTGATCTTCTTTTATCTGGTATTCTTTGATTTTCTTTGATTTTCTTTGATCTAATCTTCTTTGATCTTATTTGATCTGATCTTATTTGATCTTTTATGATCTTCTTTGATCTGATCTGATCTTCTTTGATCTTTTTTTATCTGATCTTCTTTGAACTTCTTTGATCTGATCTGATCTGATCTGATCTTCTTTGATCTAATCTGATCTTCTTTGATCTAATCTGATCTTCTTTGATTTAATCTTCTTTGATCTACTTTTAACTTCTTTGATCTACTTTTAACTTCTTTGATCTTCTTTGATATTCTTTGATCTGATCTGATCTTCTTTGATATCATTTTCTTTGATCTGATCTTCTTTGATCTAATCTTCTTTGATCTACTTTTAACTTCTTTGATCTGATCTAATCTAATCTAATCTATTTGATCTACTTTTAACTTCTTTGATTTTATCTGAACTTCTTTGATCTCATTTTCTTTGATCTGATCTTCTTTGATCTAATCTTCTTTGATCTACTTTTAACTTCTTTGATCTTATTTGATCTGATCTAATCTTCTTTGATCTTCTTTTAACTTCTTTGATCTGATCTGATATGATTTTCTTTGATCTAATCTGATCTTCTTTGATCTTCTTTTAACTTCTTTGATCTGATCTTCTTTAATCTTCTTTGATATTCTATGATCTGATCTGATCTTCTTTGATCTGATATGATCTTCTTTGATCTTCTTTGATCTGATATTCTTTGATCTGATCTGATCTTCTTTGAATTTCTTTGATCTAATCTTCTTTGATCTGATCTTCTTTTATCTTCTTTAATATTCTTTGATCTGATCTGATCTTATTTGATCTGATCTGATCTTCTCTGATTTTCTTTGAATTTCTTTGATCTGATCTGATCTTCTTTGATCGTCTTTTATCTGATCTGATCTTCTTTTATCTGATCGTAAAGAAAAAACAAGCGGCTTGGAGTATGTTTCCAGTTTATATATATATATATATATATTTGCTTTATATAATTTTTTTTTAAAAAAGAATTAGCTAAGGTAGAGAACCGTGGCTAATGGCACACTGCCGTCGCTAAGATAAAAATATTAATATAAAAAAAAGTTTCATTGGCGGGATTCGAACCCGAGTCGCCTGGGTGAAAGCTATGTTTCGTAACCGAGCTGGACAGCAATGGGTTAGTGGTGATTTTATCCAGTTTAGATATATATATATATATATATATATATATATATATATATATATATATATATATATATATATATATATATATATATATATCTATTTGCTTTATATAAATTTAAAAAAAAAAAGAATTAGCTACGGTAGAGAACCGTGGCTAAAACTCATTAGCCACGGCACTTTGCCGTCGCTAATATAAAAATTTTAATATAATAAAAAAGTTTCATTGGAGGGATTCGAACCCGGGTCGCCTAAGTGAAAGCCAGGTCTTCTAACCGGGCTGGACAGAAATGTGTTATTGGTGATTTTATCAAGTTTATAAATATATAGCTATTTTGCTTTATATAATTTAAAAAAAAAAATTCACATTAAGCTACGGTATTTTGACCGTAGCTAACAAAAAAAAATTTGTAAACATTAGCTACGGCCCTAGTGTCGTCGCTATATTGTTTTCTTATAATTTATTTTTTAAATATATGACATTAGCTACGGTATTTGGACCGTGGCTAACAAAAAAATTTGTAAACATTAGCTACGGCTCTAGTGCCGTCGCTAATATAAAAATTTTAATATAAAAAAAAAGTTTCATTGGCGGGATTTGAACCCAGGTAGCCTAGCTGAAAGCTAGGTCTCTTAACCGGACTGGACGGAAATGTGTTATTGGTGATTTTATCCAGTTTATAAATATATAGCGATTTTGCTTTATATAATTAAAAAAAAAAATTTCACATTTAGCTACGGTATTTTGACCGTGGCTAACAAATTTTTTTTTTAAACATTAGCTACGGCCCTAGTGCCGTCGCTATATTGTTTTTAATTTTTTTTTTTAAATGACATTAGCTACGGTATTTGGACCGTGGCTAACAAAAAAAATTGTAAACATTAGCGACGGCCCTAGTGCCTTCCCGTCGCTATATTGTTTTCTTATAATTTTTTTTAAAAAAAAATCACATTAGCTACGATATTTGGACCGTGGCTAACAAAAAAAAAAATTTGTAAACATTAGCTACGGTCCCAGTGCCGTCGCTATATTGTTTTCTTATAATTTTTTTTTAAAATCACATTAGCTACGGTATTTTGACCGTGGCTAACAAAATTTTTTTGTAAACATTAGCTACGGTTCCACTGCCGTCGCTAATTCTCGTATTAGCGACAGTTTTAATCCGTCGCAAAACGGTTAGCGACGGTGATTTTAATTTATGTACCGAAACCATAGCAGAAACTATAGCGACGGTTTTATGCCATCGCAAAGCGTTTAAATAGCGACGGTTTTAAAAAACCGTCGCTAATTTCCGTAGCTAATAATGCTTTTTTTTGTAGTGTATTTTGTTGGAGATTATACATCCAATGTTCCCTCTTATATATATCTGGGCCGGTGTTGCAAGTGGTACATGTTTTCTGTGAAAATGTGCGTAACCGAGTACCATTGAATAGTTGAATTGATCAGTTCCTGGAACTTGCTTCCCATGTTTCGAACAGAATTCGCATAAAGGTGATTGAATGACTATTTGATTGAATGACTGTGTGTAACCGAGTACCATTGAATAGTCCTGTTGTGTCATAGTCTGTCCATGTCATCTTCTATTAGGGTTGGCTCGTGCCACGTATACAACTATGATTGAATGATTGTTCGATGTCTTATCGGTTCGAAAGGTATAGAATGGTATTCAAATATGTACAATCTTTATTGTGGATGCCTACATTGGTGTTGTCGGTTGTACTTAAAAAATTTCTGGAGTACTATTGAAAGAGGTACTTCGCTAATTTAGTTAGATTACGTAGCATTGGATATACTAGTTAGGCTAGTATATAAGAGTTAATAAGAGGTGTAGCATTGGAAGATGTTGCATCTGCCATTAGAGCTACTGAGAAGAATTGAAAAGAAGAAGAAGAAGAAGAAGAAGAAGAAGAAGGAAATGAAAGTGCTCTGATACCATGTTATCTTTCATAATGGATTAAAGAGAAAATTCTATCTCATTTCATTATTCTCAAATGTACACTACACACTTGTTTATATAGACAGATCACTGAGAGACTTGCTGTCAAAACAGACTTATAACAAACTACCTAACAACCTATAACATGTATGACTTATAACCATGACTAATAGCTAAGTATGCTTAACACCATGTTTCGAACAGAATTCCCATAAAGGTGATTGAAAGTCGTGTTGTGTCATAGTCCGTCCATGTCATCTTCTATTAGGCTTGGCTCATGCCACATATACAACTATGATTGGATGACTATTTGATGTCTTATCAGTTCGAAAGGTATAGAATTGTATTCAAATATGTACAATCTTCATTGTGGATGCCCACATTGGTATTGTCGGTTGTACTTAAAAAATTTCTGGAGTACTACTGAAAGAGGTACTTCGCTAATTTAGTTAGATTACGTAGCATTGGATATACTAGTTAGGCTAGTGTTATAGGTACATGTATAAACTTTACTGTTATACAAGTTGATAAGAGAATTTTTCTAATCTCTATGTTGGCTTTCTCGCTTATCTTCTTTACGAGACGACTAAAATCTGGCTTTGCAGGAGTACTACAATAATCTTAATTCATATTGTCTCTCCAAGTTATTGTTTTTTTAGGAAATTTCTTATTATAATTACTTGATCATGTTCTTGTGTAATTGGCATATGAACTTGTTTGATTGATTGAACTATGATATTTTTTTCCCATGAGTTTATTTGCACTAGTGGTATCATATGTTGCATCATTTTCCGCAAAATGTATGAAAGCAAACCATTTGCTTTAAATTGTATCGAGTATTAGATAAAGGACCTCGACCATTGCCCCTGAAAGTGTTTTGGGCATAAGTCACCTTTTTTTTTGTGTTACAAGGTAACTTGTATATATCTTTTGCTAGACATGTAAGTATGAATTTCGATTACCTTTACATTTATATAAAATTTTTTGGCTATAACATTTTGGGAAAAGATAACTTTTCCTGATATAATATTTTTATAGATTTTTATCTGCGTTTTCTTCTATGCCACAAAAGTTTATATTCTCTTTTTTCACATTTTCTTTATACCTTGTTAACACTAATATTTTATGTTATCAACAGAATCATTTTAGTACATGTATATAATATACAACACACAAAGCTTACCGTGGTGAGAAGAGTGGCTTTTGCATTGGAGTCGAATGAAAACTGTAATCTTGATGATCAAGTGATTGATCATGTAAAGAGTGAATAGATAATCCCATTTCAAATCTTTAAAATAATATTTATGTGATTGCAATTCAGAATTATTAACAATTATATTAGAATACTCATGAATCGCATTTTTAAATTGTGTTAACACTTATAATAAACATTGAATAACTACGGTTCAATCCTGGTTGGGCCCTTTTTTTTTTTTTTTACTTTTTTATATAAAATTGCAAACTCTACTTTAATTATTGTTAGCAAACTTTTTTTTTTTTTTTTTTGGCTTTTGTTAGAAAGATCAACATCAACAAAAGAACCTATTGATTGAATGTGCAAAGTTATATGATTGAAATAAATAGCAATGAGTCGATGAACAACGTTGTGGTGGTCGAAGGTATTTTGATGCTAAAATTAGGTGACAAATTAATGAAGGACGTGGATTGCAAGTGAATACTTTTCTCATCCCATTCGTTCACCTTATATAATGAGTATTTCACTTCTTCATTAACTCTATTGTCTAGGCGTGATGGAGGGAAGAGATCCCGCTAAAGATTTTTCCCGTCCATGACCGAGTTTTTTTTAAACTTTTTTGTATAAAATTGCAAACTCTACTTTAATTATTATTAGCAAAGTTATATGATTGAAATGAATAGCAATGAGTCAATGACCAACTTTGTGGTGGTCGAAGGTATTTTGATGCTAAAATTAGGTGACAAATTAATGATGGACGTGGATTGCAAGTGAATACTTTTCTCATCCCATTCGTTCACCTTATATAATGAGTATTTCACTTTTTCATTAACTCTATCATCGAGGCGTGATGGAGGGAATAGATCCCGCTAAAGATTTTTCCCGTCCATGACTGAGTTCCCTTTAGTATTTGGCTTTGTTTGGGATCCAATACGTGATTGGGCCTAGAGTTGTGCAAAATAGATATTGGGCTTATCACAGCCTAGAGATCTGTGTTCGGGAAGATTTGTGCCAAATTGGGCTAGCACAATCTGGGCTTTGAGCGCTTAACTTACGGGCTGAACATGACTTTGCTGACTCTGGACTGGACCATGCTTGGGTATATTTGCTTCATATTAGGGTTGACACGCGCCACATTTATGATTGTGATCGGGTGACTGTTTGATGTCTCATCACCGATTTAATGTGCAAAGTTATTCCGATTGATGTGTTATACGCATTGTGATAATCGAATTGAGATAATCAGAGTGGTACTCGATAGGTTCTGAGACTCATTGAAAATGGACATGGATGATTCACTTTGATTATCACAGTTTCGAGAAGGTATAAAGTTCAATTTAAGCTTAGAAATCATCACCTAAGCCCCAAGCCCCCAACTCAATTCTACATTTCCATTTTCATGGGTTTAGAAGTTGCTCATGAATCCAGGCCCATATCCAACCCAACATATTTCCAGGTTTCATCTCCATTTCAGTAATTCGTACCAGTTTGTAATGAATAACCCTTACCACAATTGAAACAGAAAACAATACTTCTTCACTAGAGTCGAAAAATTGGACCGCTTTGCAACATTTTGATTCAATGAGGTCACATTTCTTTGCTTTTCATTCTCTTGTTGCTTTTAATGCTTTAACTTACATTATGAATGTTGTTGATAATTAGATGCCATAATCTTCTTAATCTAAATAATGGGTACTCTTTTTTCTTTGATTATTTCAGAAATGTGGTGAATGGTGATTATGAATTGATAGATTTCACTTGAACAATTTATTATGCATTTCTTCATCATGGTGTTGTTTGATTTTTCAGTCTTATTTCAATCCATGTTTAGTTTTAGGATGCTGGTTTGATGAATGTGGACTGAGATTTAATTTGAAATGTGTTGTTTTTTCTTAGTTATAGTTGAGAGAAAATGTTAGCAGATTATGTCTCTCTTAGGGATAATAGATGTTTTGAAGCATAATTTCACAAGTCATTGACAATCTAAATGAGCCCAGGATCACATTGTTGGGTCCGGGGTTGATGAGGTCCCCTACCACCTTCACGGATCCGGGGTTGATGAGGCTTCGAACCACTTCACATACACGAGATTGTTGGTCCACTTAAAATGTCTCAAGCAACGATATTGTTGCCAACTTAGACACTCGTCTCCCTTTCGGGTGTGGGATTTTTACAAACGAAGCTCAACTTTTTAAATGCTCCCAAAAGGCCTCGTCGCTTATTAAGACATATCTAATCACTTATATTCCTCACAGGATTTTTTTTTTTGAAAGGCAAACTATAAGAAAGTAACCATGCCGCCGGCGGGTCTCAAACCTAGGACATGGAGAATAAACCCACACAGCCCTAACCAATCACAGGATGTTGGTCATTACTCGATGTGGGACTATGTTGAGCCAACATCTCCAACACACATTTCATTTGAAAAACTGACTACCAATCACAGGATGTGGTATTGTATCATATCATTGCTTGATGTCTTAAACATGTTTACATTGTTAACTTGGAGAATTGAATCCATTACGATTTAGAATTTTCAACAACTTTTGGCACCTCGACGGTTTTCAGTTTTGGTGCCCGCCAATTATGTACCAAAATTTTCAACCAGACTCAAGTAATTTGATGGGAAATTAACTTTTGAGTTTTGAGGCCTGGGCATCAAAGGTAGTTGGAAGAGTGATGATTTAGCTTCAAATGAGTTTGTCGGGATATCGATTTTGTTGCCATTATGTCTGTGTATAGCATCTATACCATGAACGATTTTCAGTCTATCTTCATCTCTCACATTTACATTGAAAGGCTCAATTTCTTCAGCTTACTTGCTGAGTTTGAGTATTCTTAAGAGAAACCAGTTCAGATAACCATATGTTTTTGAACAGTTGTATAGTAATTTCCAGATGATTTGATTTTAATTCAAGGAAGCAAAACATTGGCGTTGCATGTTAAGCCTCTTTGAAGTCTGCCTTATGGCCAACTAATACAAAAATAACCTGGGAAATACTTACTCTCACATATGTTTGTAATTGTTTATACAAACTTGCCAAGGCTATGACTTGCACTAATCTACTACAACTGACAGTTCTGAACCCAAATATTTTGAAGGACAAGCAAATTTTATTCCTAAAATTTGAAACCACTGGCCAACGTACAACTCGATGGAAGCTTATCAAACTGCTTCTCATGTATTATTTTCCTTCTCTTATACTTCTCCTTTTGGTTGGCTTGTACATCACTTCTGTGGTTGGTTATTAGTTCTTAGTTACATTTTTCTTTTTGCATGTTGTTTCACCAACGTTTGATCTTACAACTTGCACTTCAAGTGTCAGTAGGCCTGTTTGTGCTTAGGTGATTATTGATGTCCATACATAAACTACAGATGACATGCTAGTATCTATAAAAACCATTAATCAAGGAAATCAGCTGAAAAAGACAGCTTTTATAGAATTTATTTCTAGATACAAGATACATGTAATGACCCAACAAATAAATGAAAGAATGCATGGTAAGAATACTAAATGATCATAAACTGACCAATTTGACAAAAAAATAGTATATACATCGATGCACAGGAGGGGTGTGTGCTTGTGGCGGTAGTGGGATCCCCATGGTGGGGGGGGCGGGGGGATGGTGTGGGGTTATGGGGGGTTCGATAGGTAAGCAGGATGGCTTGACAGGTGAAGAGTAGCCTGGGGTTGGTTCTCCACTTAAAAGCCTAGTTTTTTCGGTAGGAAATCAAGCCCATGACATGTTGCTTGAGAAGACGGAAGATTGGGGTCTCTGGAACTGGAACAAACTTGACAACCCAACCAATTGGCCAAGATGTGGCTGCAACCGCTATACATGCACCCCATTGCCCCCAATTCAACCTCTCTGTATCTGCAAACTTTTTCAGAAATTCTACCATAACCACCTGAAGAATAATTGTAATAGCCACGATCCCTAGAAACAACCTGTTTTTGTGTATTCCCTTGAACACATTCTTCTTCTCAAGCTTCCTTGCGTTGAACTCATTGAATACTTGACATAGGACGAAAGTATTGAAGATTAGAGTGTCCTTAACCTTCTGGTTAACATTGAAGATAGCCTCACCTTTGAACTGTAGGGTCAAGAGAAATGCTATTTGATATAGAGCCTGAGATAGAAGATTCCTCCACATTATATTCGTTATAAGTGGCTCCCTTCTTCCAACGGGTGGTTTCTCCATGAGCTCTTGGGTGGGCAGCTCAGTGGCCAGAGCCAGAGCCCCTAGTGTGTCCATAATGAGGTTCACCCACAACAGTTGAACTGCTGTTAATGGAACTTCACCAGCAGAAACTGCAGCAACAAAGTTGATAACAAGAGCTGCGACATTCACGGTGAGCTGGAATTGAATGAACTTCTGAATGTTGTTATACACACATCTTCCCCATCTTAAAACTGTTGCCACAGAAGCAAAGTTATCATCCAAGATTATGATATCTGAACTCCCCTTTGCTACTTCAGTGCCCTGAATTCCCATTGAAAGCCCAATATCAGCCTCTTTTAGTGCTGGTGCATCGTTTGTGCCATCTCCAGTGACAGCAACAACATGGCCTCTCTGCTTTAAACATTGTACCATTAAGAGCTTGTCAAATGGGGAGGACCTTGCCATCACACGTATTGTCTCAACTTTCTCCAACCTTTCTTCTTGTGTGTAATTCCGGAATTCTACACCTTCAACTACTACTCCACTGTCCAATTCCTCATCGTGCCCAAGAATCCCACATTCGACAGCTATTGCTCTTGCAGTAAAAACATTGTCTCCAGTGATCATTTTGATGCTCACTCCAGCATTTTTGCAAGCGTCCACTGCTTTTTTGACTCCTGGTCGGCATGGATCTTTTATACCAACTATCCCCAACAAGATGAGCCCTTCTTCTTTCAACGATTCATGAACATTACTGTCTTCTCCATATTCAATCTGTTCTTCTGGTATTGGTTTGTGAGCGAAAGCAATGCAACGGAGACTGTTAGCTGCCATACCTTGAATGATTCTCTGGAAGATCACTCTTTCACCATCATCTATTGCTTTCATCTTCCCATCACTCTCGTAGTAACTGGAACACATTGCCAATACCATCTCTGCTGCTCCCTTCCAGTGCATGTGGATTGTCTTTTCGCCATTCATCCTTACCAAAGCTCCACTTCTTTTCTTCTCAGAATTGAAGGCTTCTACATGCAGAATGGAGAAATTGTGCTTCAGCTCGTCCATGTTCATTTCCATTTCATTAACTGCCCATGAAAGAATCGCTTTCTCTGTAGGGCTACCGGAGAATTCAGGTTCTGCTCCAGAATTTGATCTGTAAACACTACCTGTAGTGTTAAGACCAACTCCCTGATGAAGCAATTCAAGAACTGGTGTCGTAATTGTAGAGACAGAGTCATCTTTCATAGCATCTTGACCGAGCCAGAACTTTGTCACCTTCATCTGGTTCAGAGTAAGGGTGCCCTTTTTATCAGTACATATTATGGTGGCTGAACCCATGGTTTCGCACGCTGGGAGCTTCCTTACCATGGCCTGATCCGCCATCATTCTCTTCATGGAGAAAGCAAGAGTGAGTGTCACAGCCAACGGCAGTCCTTCAGGAATTGCGACAACAACAATAGTAACTGCAGCAGATACGATTCCAACCACCGCATTCATGATATCATTGAACTTTGTTTTGCTACCATTGTACTCCCGGTTTCCATTCTCATCCTCAGTATTACCAGTGAAGTAACGCACCAGCAATACAATGAGAACAAAAAATGCGACAGCCAGCCCAACCTTCCCAATGTAACTGGTCAGTTTATTGAGCCGTGCTTGTAATGGGGTGCTTTCGTTGGTGTCACGACTTATCGTACTCATCATCTCTCCCCATGTCGTGTTCATGCCAACTGAAGTTACCAGCATGAAAGCATAGCCATCAACGACCTTTGCACCAGAGAACAGGAATGGATTCCTAGTCTCATTAACTTCCACATGATCGCTTTCTCCAGTCATGCTTGACTCGTCTATTTGCAAGGACTGACCTTTCAAGAACAATCCATCAGCTGGAATTTGGTCACCAATCTTCAGATTCACAATTTCTCCTACCACAACATCGAAGATGGATATCTTTTGTCGTCGCCCATCTCTCAGAACTTCAACCTTAATATTATTGCTGACACTTGACAGCTTATCAAACTGTCTCGACTGCCTGAAGTTACTGATAGCGGAGACCGCTATAACTAGAAAGACAGCGACAAATATGCTCCCACCTTCATACCATCCCTCTTTGATCCCATCCTCCTTAATCCCGAACCCAAGTGAAAGGGTCGCACAAGCTAGAAGGATTAGAATCGTCATGTCCTTGAATGCTTCAAACACAAAGTAAAACAACCCCTTTGCAGGAGGTTTACTGTATGTATTTGAACCAAAGACATTTTTCCGGTGGGCGATACCTTCAGGATCATCATGAATCCCATTCTCCGCATCAGTTTCAAGTGCCAGCGCCACGCCTTTAGCTCCTCCCAAATGGTGTACGCCATCCAAGTTCTTTTCCTTCACTATTGCATTCAGAATGCCGGGATCAACATTACTGAACTTTCCATGATTGCTGCTAGTAGTACAGCTAACATATTCATCATCATCATCATTATTGCGATCAAGCTTAATATTCACAGTGGTGTAAGACGGAACACGTATCATAGCTTGTGTGATAGCTTGCGTGAAGTACAATGGGTTATTCCTATTGGCATTGATCTGTTTTGCCAACAAAACAAACACCCTCTTCGCATATATTGCTGCACCAGCGAACCTCCATTTCCGCTTGGGGTTGCTGATGCTGATAAAGTACTCTCCACCATTGCATTGTTCATGTTAGTCACCAAGGACCCACCCTTTAGTCACCAACAAACCCACCCATCGAAAGCACACATTTGTTAATCAACAACTAGTGGCAATGAAAGGATGCACTAGTGGATGGACGGTGAAAGGAGGCATGGTGGTTGAGTCATCCAACCACTTGTGAGTTGTAAAGCAATGTCCAATCACTTGTGAGTTGTAAGGCAATGTTGGAGAGCCTATATAAAGGCCTCTCCCCTCCTCTTTCAAATCATCCAAAAAAACTCATCCTCATTCCTAATTCCATCCCATATCTCCTCCTCTTGTGTAGTAGTGAGTAAGCTTGTGTGAAAGCTTGTGTGAGAGAGAGAGAGAAAATCAAGAGTAGTTTTCTCGGGTGTAATTGGGTTGTGGGTCGTGAGTTGTGAGTGTTTGTAAACACTTTGTTTCCTTTGAGTAAAGTTCAGCAGCAGCCCGTGGACGTAGCCTAAGTTGGGTGAACCACGTAAATACTTGTGTCCATTTATTTTTATTGCATTCTCGCTAGTCTGGTTTATAGGAAATCTGTGTAATTTCCCCAACAATTGGTATCAGAGCTCAGGTTGTATAATCCAGAGAAAGCCAGATTCGAGTGGGAGCAATGGCTACAGACGAAGGGAAGGTAAAACTCGAAAAGTTCGATGGCACAGATTTCGGATTCTGGAAGATGCAGATAGAGGATCATCTATACCAGAAAAATCTGTACCTACCTCTCATAGGGCAGAAGCCAGAAACTATGAAGGAGGAGGAGTGGGCCCTGCTTGATAGACAGGCCCTTGGAGTTATCCGACTGACTCTATCCCGCAACGTTGCTTTTAACATAGCAAAGGAAAAGACCACGGTGGGTCTTATGGCGGCTCTCTCAAGCATGTATGAGAAGCCATCAGCCTCGAACAAAGTTCACCTGATGAAACGTTTGTTCAACTTGCGGATGACGGAAGGCGCATCGGTTGCGCAACATCTAAACGAACTCAACACAGTCACAACTCAGTTGAGTTCAGTGGAGATTGAGTTTGATGAAGAGGTACGGGCACTGATCTTATTGTCTTCTCTACCAGAGAGCTGGAATGCTACTGTCACGGCTGTGAGTAGCTCCTCTGGAAGCAATAAGTTAAAATTTGACGATATTCGTGATCTAGCTCTTAGTGAAGAGATCCGACGGAGAGAGTCGGGGGAATCGTCAGCCTCTTCAGTCTTGCAGACAGAGTCGAGAGGAAGAGACTCAACTCGATGGAATGGACGCGGCAGATCAAACCATCGAGGTAGATCAAAGGACAGGAGGTCCAAATCCAGAAATCCTAATAAATTCCAAAACTCGAAGACTGTCGAGTGTTGGAACTGTGGGAAGACCGGGCACTACAGAAATCAGTGCAAGAGTGCACCGAAGGATCAGGAGGCGAAGGCAGAGGCAAATGTTACTTCCACCTCAGGAGGAAATGATGCATTGATATGCTCTTTGGAGAGCAAGGAAGAGTCTTGGGTGTTAGACTCTGGAGCGTCATTCCACGCTACTTTTCAAAAAGAATTATTTGAGAAGTATGTCCCTGGAAACCTTGGTAAGGTATACCTTGGTGATGATCAACCTTGTGCTATCATTGGCAAAGGTATAGTAAAGATTAAGTTGAACGGGTCTGTTTGGGAGCTGAAGAATGTCAGATATATTCCCGACCTGAGAAAGAACTTAATCTCAGTAGGGCAGTTAGCTAGTGAAGGCTACACTACGATCTTCCATGGTGATGACTGGAAGATTTCAAAGGGTGCAATGATGGTTGCTCGAGGCAAGAAGAGTGGTACTCTTTATATGACAGCAGGGGCACGCTGTTCAATTGCAGTTGCAGCAGGAAACGTCAATCCCAATCTGTGGCACCAGAGACTTGGCCACATGAGCGAGAAGGGGATGAAGATTATGCACTCGAAGGGGAAACTTCCAGGTCTACAGTCAGTTGAGATTGACATGTGCGAAGATTGCATACTTGGAAAGCAGAAGAGAGTCAGCTTTCAGACAAGTGGCAGAACCCCAAAGAAGGAACGGCTGGAGCTCGTTCACTCTGATGTTTGGGGACCAACGACCGTCTCATCCCTTGGTGGGAAACACTACTTCGTGACTTTCATCGATGATCACTCTCGGAAGGTATGGACTTACTTTCTAAAGCATAAGTCTGAAGTATTTGAGACTTTCAGGAGATGGAAAGCTATGGTTGAAAATGAGACAGGTCTAACAATAAAAAGGCTAAGAACCGACAATGGTGGTGAATATGAAGACACCAGATTCAAGAAGTTCTGCTATGAGCACGGAATCAGAATGGAGAGAACCGTGCCAGGTACGCCTCAGCACAATGGTGTAGCTGAGCGCATGAACCGAACGTTGACAGAGAGAGCCAGAAGCATTCGTATACAGTCAGGTCTACCGAAGCAGTTCTGGGCAGAAGCAGTCAACACAGCAACTTACTTGATCAACAGAGGCCCATCGGTTCCATTGGAGCACAGAATACCAGAGGAGGTATGGAGCGGCAAGGAGGTCAAGCTCTCACATCTAAAAGTTTTCGGTTGTGTAGCATATGTGCATATCAGTGATCAAGGCAGAAATAAGCTTGATCCCAAATCAAAGAAATGCACCCTCATCGGCTATCGCGAGGATGAGTTCGGCTACCGCATCTGGGATGACGAAAACAAGAAGGTGATCCGCAGCAGAGATGTGATTTTTAATGAAAGAGTGATGTACAAAGACAAGCATAAAGCTGGCGCCAGCGGCTCAGAGCAGAGTGAGCCATTATTTGCAGATGCAGATGATTTTTCAGACAGTCCTGTGATGGAGCAGATAGTAGCAAGTCCTCAGCCAGAGGAACCTGCTGGACAGAGTAGTGTGCAACAGACAGACACACCGCAACATCCTAGTCCAACTCCTGTATTGAGAAGGTCTTCTCGGCCTCATGTGCCTAACAGGCGATACATGAACTATCTGTTGCTGACTGATGGAGGGGAGCCTGAATGCTATGATGAAGCTTGTCAGACTGGAGATGCCAGCAAGTGGGAGCTTGCTATGAATGAGGAGATGAAGTCTCTCATCTCCAACCAGACATGGGAACTAGCTGAGTTACCCGTGGGGAAGAAGGCACTTCACAACAAATGGGTGTACCGGGTGAAAGAGGAGCAAGACGGCTCCGAAAGATACAAAGCCCGACTAGTTGTCAAAGGATTCCAACAGAAGGAAGGAATTGACTACACCGACATTTTTTCTCCCGTTGTGAAACTTAACACTATCAGGTCAGTGTTGAGTATTGCTGCCACTAAAAATCTTCATCTTGAGCAACTGGATGTAAAGACTGCGTTTCTTCATGGAGATCTAGAAGAAGAGATATACATGCACCAGCCAGAAGGTTTTTCAGAAAAAGGGAAGAAAAACATGGTATGCAGACTTAAGAAGAGTTTGTACGGCCTGAAGCAAGCCCCAAGACAGTGGTACAAAAAGTTCGACGGCTTCATGCACAAGGAAGGTTTTCAGAAGTGCAACGCCGACCACTGTTGCTACTTCAAGAGATGTAAATCTAGCTATATCATTTTACTTCTCTATGTAGATGATATGTTAGTAGCAGGTGCAGATATGGATGATATCAGGAAGTTGAAGCAGCAATTGTCAAAGGAGTTTGACATGAAAGACTTGGGTGCAGCAAAGAAGATTCTTGGAATGCAAATCACAAGAGATAAGCAAAGAGGGACTTTGCAGTTATCTCAGGCAGATTACATCAAACGTGTTTTGCAAAGATTCAACATGGGCGATGCCAAGGCAGTCAGCACACCCTTGGCAAGTCATTTTCGCCTATCCAAGGAACAGTCTCCTCAGACAGAGGACGAAAGAAACTTCATGGCTAAGATTCCTTACGCCTCAGCCATTGGGAGTTTGATGTACGCGATGGTCTGTACGAGACCAGACATTGGCCATGCAGTGGGAGCTGTTAGCAGGTTTATGTCAAACCCAGGAAAGATCCACTGGGAAGCAGTCAAGTGGATTTTGAGGTACCTACGAGGCACCACAGACAAGTGTTTGTACTTTGGCAAAGGAGAGTTGAAAGTACAAGGCTACGTAGATGCAGATTTTGCAGGGGATGTCGATCGCCGAAGAAGTACCACCGGTTATGTGTTTACCGTGGGTACTACAGCTGTTAGTTGGATGTCACAAATACAAAAGATTGTTGCATTATCCACTACAGAAGCGGAGTATGTAGCAGTGACTGAAGCTAGCAAAGAGATGATATGGCTTCAGGGATTGTTAACTGAGCTGGGATTCAAACAAGATAAGAATGTGTTGCACAGTGATAGTCAGAGTGCAATACACTTGGCAAAGAATTCAGCATTTCATTCTAGAACCAAGCATATTGGACTTCGTTATCACTTCATCAGATCTCTATTGGAAGATGAAGTGTTAATGCTGGAGAAAATCCAAGGAAGCAAGAATCCAGCAGATATGTTGACAAAGGCGGTGACTATCGACAAACTGAAGTTGTGTTCAACTTCAGTTGGCCTATTAGAGTAACAAGATCGGAATGCTGCTGCATTGATCGAGGTGTGAAGACAGATTGAAATCGGTCTTCAAGTGGGAGATTGTTAGTCACCAAGGACCCACCCTTTAGTCACCAACAAACCCACCCACCGAAAGCACACATTTGTTAATCAACAACTAGTGGCAATGAAAGGATGCACTAGTGGATGGACGGTGAAAGGAGGCATGGTGGTTGAGTCATCCAACCACTTGTGAGTTGTAAAGCAATGTCCAATCACTTGTGAGTTGTAAGGCAATGTTGGAGAGCCTATATAAAGGCCTCTCCCCTCCTCTTTCAAATCATCCAAAAAAACTCATCCTCATTCCTAATTCCATCCCATATCTCCTCCTCTTGTGTAGTAGTGAGTAAGCTTGTGTGAGAGAGAGGGAGAAAATCAAGAGTAGTTTTCTCGGGTGTAATTGGGTTGTGGGTCGTGAGTTGTGAGTGTTTGTAAACACTTTGTTTCCTTTGAGTAAAGTTCAGCAGCAGCCCGTGGACGTAGCCTAAGTTGGGTGAACCACGTAAATACTTGTGTCCATTTATTTTTATTGCATTCTCGCTAGTCTGGTTTATAGGAAATCTGTGTAATTTCCCCAACAGTTCAGACTGTTGTGCATGGTAATGTGGTTTACCTTCCATTCTAGCAATAAGATACTAGAAAGACAATGTTGGTTTTGGTTTAGAGACAGCAGAGAAAGAATTCCCAAAGACTAGTGGAATTTTATACTGCAATGAAAATGTTTCCAGTGTTTTATTTTGTTGGAGATTATACATCCAATGTTCCCTCTTATAGATATATATCTGGGCCGGTGTTGCAAGTGGTACGTGCTTTCTGTGAGAATGTGTGTAACCGAGTACCATTGAATAGTTGAATTTATCAGTTCCTGGAACTTGCTTCCCATGGTTTGAACAGAAACCCGTCGACGAAGGAACCAGTTTCCCATCCGAAACGGCGTTGAGTCACGTTATCAATTACGGCACAATTAACCAAAGGAAGGAATCGATTTCCTTGCACAGCAAGTTCTTTTCAACGAATAATTAATTTCCACTGACCAGCATATTGGTTAGTCGGTAGGTAATCACCAAAACAGAATTCGCATGAAGGTGATGAAAGCCGTGTTGTGTCATCACGGTCTTTGGTGGTTGACAAATATTTATTTATTTTGTGTTTTTTTATAATGTTGGTCAACGCGTTTTAAACAGTTTTTGTTTGGTCACCAGTCATCACACAAAATTAATGAATTAAACCATTAACATTAGCACTAGCACATATGTTAAGTATTTCACGGTTTCCTCCATCTGTACCCTCTTAGAAATTATCCTCAGGTTATTATTCACTTGTAGAGACATTGTAGAGAGTTTTCCAAACATTTGTACAAAGCGTTATTTACCTTTTGGCTTTCATATTGAATGTTGACGGTTAAGCCAATGGGTTTGACTATTAGAAATCATTAAATGTTTAAAATGCCTATAATACATTTACGTGTCAAGTACGTGATGGGTACCAAACAGAAATTGCTAGAATATGATGGGTGTTAAACGGTAAAATTTGGCTTCTAATCTATCTCTCTCTTCATCCCCCGTCTCTTTCTGTTTCGCAACCGCTGGCCGCCCCTTTCATTTTCCTCCTATTTCTGTTTATGTTTTACAACATCTCAATACAACAATGACATAATATTGCATATTGAAGGAATGTATTTAGCTAGGGGATGGTACAGTCCTTGTTGTTACTTGCACAAACACGGTTTTAATGAACTTTAAATTGAGTAAAAACATATTGAAACAGGTAAATACCTCTTAGGAGTTATGTTGGTGCGATCCATCTATTCTAAATGTGCAAATAGGTGAGAACATGGTACAATGATTGCTACTTTGTTTTGTGAACCTTATGTCTCCTGATTTGCACAGGTTGGAGAATACCATTTGCAGTAAAGTTCAAACTTGCAGTAGTAATATGAAATCGTGGATTTTTTCCTATTCTTTTAAGCATACAAACATGTGCCTACCTTTTTCTAATTGTCTAATTATATGACTGCATGAATGAAACAGGGCATGTTTTGAGCATCAAATTCATGTTTGTCAAAGAGGATTAAGATGTTGTACTCTTTGATTGGTTTTATTTTTAAGAGCTGAGTATGCGATAGTGAATTGTTCCTAAGCAATATATATGATTGGACTTCTATGTGCTGTGGATTCACATTCTCGAAGGCCATTGGTTCGGTGATCCGGGCTATATCCTCTCCTCTAGCTGTTAATGATGCATCAGAAGGGGTGTTGTCATGATATGCAGACTGCATTCATTTTACCTGTTGGCTTGTCGATATTTTGTTAGGTTGTGGTGAGCCTTGTCACTATGTGTTTAGTTTTTAGAAGATGAAACTCGTCGTTTCCCACAGATGGCGCCAAACTGATGAGTCTAAAAATTGCCCTCTTGTGAGTTTAACCTGCAAAACAATTTTAGAATGACAAAGACCATCTTTTTTGTGGCCGAAGGCACTCCGATGCTTAAGTCAGTAACTTTGTTGGAAGAATGATGTAAATTTAGACAAAACTCAGTTAAAGTTGTATACACTTTTCGAATGTTCCTTTACCTTTTATAATGGTCGTGATTAACTCTCTGCGCGACTTAAGTATGTGAGTCGCAATGGAAGGAGATATTTTTTTTGTAACAATGTCCTCCTTTATGAAGATGCATTCGGGGAGGCGTAACTCCCAACACTGCTCTTTTCGGTGCAACGTTCATCTTCTTTATGAGGGAACTCGTGTTGGGCCTGGATTCATGTTCTGATCCGTTTGGGCCTGGATTTAGGTTCTGTTTGTTTTCTTCATTGACGGGCCTCATATGGGCCTATGTAATTTGTTTTAGTCCTATTAGGTTTCATGAGCTAGCCTAATAAATTATTCATTGTATCATCGCGATGAGTCAAGAGTATTATGCGATAAAATGATACCTGCAATGCTAAAAGGGAAATGCTATAAGACAATTATTCGACCAGCCATGCTATACGGTTCAGAATGTTGGGCTACTACGAGACAACATACGCATAGGATGACAGTAGAAGAAATGCGTATGTTAAGGTGGATGTGTGGTAAAACTCGTAAGGATAAAATTAGAAATGAAAGAATTAGGAGATACTTAGGTGTAGCACTCATAGAGGAAAAAATTAGAGAAAGAAGTTTAACTTGGTTTGGTCATGTGCGGAGGAGACCAAGCACGGCGCCAATTAGAAAATGTTTAGAATGGCAAGTTAATGGAGGGTGTAGACGGAGGGGACAACCGTTGAAAACTTGGATGACGACGGTGAATGAAGATATCAATGAGCTTGGATTAGGTGAGGAAATGTGGGAAGATCGCATTGCTTGGAGAATCAAAATCCATGTAGTCGACCCCGAAAATCTCGGGAATGGGCTTTGATGATGATGATGATGATGATGATCCTCGCGATGAGTCTCTATGTCACTTGTACGGCCATGATGATCAATCTATTTTAATGTATCATCAATTATAATAAAATAAAAAGTACGAAATTTTCGCGCACGTAGAACACATCCACACCCTAGTACAATCGTGGAATGAGTTTTCGTGAAATTTATCGAAAATTTCATTTTTTTTGAATTACAGAAATAAAAAAGGCAAAATAAAAATTTACATTTTTTAAAGGTTTTTTTTCTAAATTTTTTCAGAGTTTTTTTTTTTTTTTTTTGTAAAATTCAAATTTTTTCGCTAAAAACACATAACTCAATCACCAAATTTCGGAGTTTTTCATAATTTTTGAATATTTTCTAATTATTTATTGATTTTTTAAACAACCCCCTGATTTTCTAATTATCTATTAATTTCAAGTTTGTTTCAGTTTTTGGTATTTAGGCTTCATTTATTGTGTTTAATAGATTTATTGACTTTGCAATTTTTTAACATATTTCATATATCCTCGAAATGTATTATATATATTTCATGTATTCTTAAAATTTTACTTTTTTTCTTTACACACCAAAATACTTCTCAAAATATTTATTAAAATCAGAAAACCAAAATTAACCCGAAAAAAAAAATCACACTCCTTGAGTACAATATACTCGGTCCATAATCTGACACATTAAAAAAAAAAAAAAACTTGGCATAAATCTTTCGTGCTGCCCTATTTTATCTACAACATAAAAATGTTTGGACCCCAAAACACTCCTTGCCACTTCTGCTTGACTGCTGAAGATGCATATCCTATCCACACTACTTTGATCCATGACTTTCCAAGTTATATTGCACTCCAAAGGGGTTAAAAGTATGATCACTGTTCATCCCTTATGATTTTTACTGTAAAAAAGCATTTCTAGTGAGTGAGGGATGGGTTTTTTCAAGACAAGCGATGTTGCACATTTTGAAGCAGTTTTGCTTATCTTGAGAGGGATGGGTCACCTCCCGCTCCCTAAAATTTCTGCTGTAAAAATTATGAAATTGGAAGGACATTAATGGAATCAGAAAAAAGAAGCCGACCGATGTACTGAAAGCAACGAATACCCTTTTTGAGACAGCTGTCAAGAGATAGGACTTTTCTAACTGTCGAAATTAGGAGGGCATTTTGAGACGGAGATAGGAAGGAAACTTCCACGAAACCATCATCATGCCAATTCTGGCCATACATATGGGTCTTTTCCACGTCTATATATATGGGCTTCATTCATTTTCATCTTTACAAGCCAATACAGTACAACGCCTTCAGCAGAGTGGTGAATGCGTTAACAGAGTTAACAGAGTGGAATTTACACTGGTGGAGAATGCGTTATCAATATGAACGCCTTCAGCATCTCCAAGAAGAAATGGCGATCAGCCTACATGGCAATTTGTTCATTGAGAATCCTCAAAGAATTAGTTGTCAAGGAGAAGGACTTGCATGGCTTGAATAATCTGGGAGGAGCTATGGGCGACGATCTAGCAATGAACATGAACAAACAACGCCTATTACAAGCACGGTGCAACCAACTGATTACTCACATAGGAAAGGTTGGGTTGGTGGTTGCTTTCTTTGTTCTCACGGTGTTTCTGGTGGGTTACTTCACTGGAAATAATACCAAACACGAGAATGGAAATAAGGAGTTCAAAGCGAGTAGCAAGGCGAAGTTCAATAATGAGATGAATGCAATCGTGGGGATAGTCTCTGCTGCTGTTACTATTGTTGCTGTAGCAAAGCTGAACATGTGCGAGGCAAAGGATTTGCCCATTACTGTGTGTACGGATATAACAGGCACGCTTACTCTAAATCAGATGGAGGTCACAAACTTCTGGGTTGGACAAGAACCTGTGAAAGATGATTCCGTCTCTACAATTACGACACCTGTACTGCAATTGATTCATCAAGGAGTTGGTCTGAACACTACAGACATGGCTTACAGCCCAAACACCACAAGAGCAACTCCTGAATTCTCTAGTTGCCCTAATGAGAAAGCCATTCTCTCATGGGCTACTATGGTTATGGGATTGAATGTGGAAGAACTGAAGCAAAATTACTCCATTCTGCATGTCAAAACCTTCAATTCAGAAAAGATAAGAAGTGGCGTTTTGATGCGGAAGGATGGTGAGAGCACAATTCATGCGCACTGGAAGGGAGCAGCAGAGATGGTATTGGCTATGTGTTCCAGTTACTATGAGAGTGATGGGAAGGTGAAAGTTATAGATGAAGGCGAAAGAGTGGTTCTTGAGAGAATCATTCGAGAAATGTCAACTAAATGTCTCCGGTGCATTGCTTTTGCTCATAAACCAATACCAGAAGACCAGATGGACTGCAAAGAAGATGGTACAATTTCTGAATTGTTGAAAGAAGATGGTCTTACATTGTTGGGAATAGTTGGTATAAAAGATCCATGTCGATCAGGGGTCAAGAAAGCAGTGGGCACTTGCAAAGAAGCTGGATTAAACATGAAAATGATCACTGGAGACTATGTTTTCACTGCAAGAGCAATAGCTAGTGAATGTGGGTTTCTTGAACAGAACGGAGAATTGAACACTGGAGTAGTGGTGGAAGGCTTAGAGTTTCGAAATTACACACAAGAAGAAAGAATGGAAAAAGTTGAGAGAATACGAGTGATGGCAAGGTCCTCCTTCCACGACAAGCGCTTGATGGTACAGTGTTTAAAACAAAGAGGCCATGTGGTTGTTGTCACTGGAGACGGCATAAATGATGCAGTGGGATGGAAAGAGGCTGACACTGGTGTTTCTACAGAGTTTCAAGGCACTGAAGTGGCAAAGAGAGTCCAGATATCACAGTCTTGGATGATAGCTTTGTTTCAGTGGCAACAGGTTTAAGGTGGGGACTACGCATGTATAACAAAACCAAGAAATTCATCGAGTTTCAGCTTGCAGTGAATGTCACTGCTCTTGTTATTAACCTTGTTGCTATGGTTTCTGTTGGTAAAGTTCCATTAACAGCTGTTCATTTGCTGTGGGTAAGCCTCATTATGGATGTATTGGGAGATCTAGCTCTGGCTAACGAGCTCTCTATCCAAGAGCACATGGAGCCGGCTGGACAAATGGAACAACTTACAAGGAAGATAATGTGGATGAATCTTGTAGCTCAGGCTCTATATCAGATGGCCATACTCTTGATCATTCAATTCAGCAGTGAAGCTATCTTCAGTTCAAATGAGAAGGTCAAGAGCACTCTAATGTTCAACGCATTCGTTCTATGCCAAGTATTTAATGTGTTCAATGTAATGAACCCAGAGAGAAACAATCGAAGACGTAGAAACTTTTTGTTTCTCTGTATCCTAGGGATCACAATTGTTCAGGTAGTTTTGACGGAGTTGCTCAAGTTGGTTGCAGATGAAGAGAGGCTGAATTGGACACAGTGGGGTGCTTGTGTCTTGATTGCAGCCATATCTTGGTCAATTGGTTGGGTTGTAAACTGCATTACGGTTTCTCGCTGTCTAGACTTGTCCCGTTTTTCATCAAACTAACCTGACATAGGCTCGTATCCAGATGTTGAGATCCACCAATTGTAGCATCCATATCTTTGTCAATTGGTTGGGTTAAGTAGATTACTCTGGTTTCTTTTTTTTTAGCCTTCCCATCCCAAGTGCCGCCACAAAGGATTCAAACACTAGACTTGTGATTCAATCCGTCACAAGTCTATTGTTGAGCTGGTAATCCATTGGCAAATACTCTGATTTCTGCCAAGACCATTTTTCGGTTTTCTCAGCCCTTACTCCGATTTCCGCCAAGCCCCATTTTTTAGTTTTCTTAGCTAACTTGACACAGCTACATAGCTAAATCAAGTTATTTTTAGGTTTCCCAAATAAATGTACATTCGAATGTGGTATACATACAGAAAGTTACTACCTTTGTGCATTAACTTACTGGTTCATATACAAAAAGTTACGTGTAAAGTTACTATGCTGTGACAACAGTTACCAATCACTAAGTTACTAACATGGCATATGAAAGTTATCACTCACTTGAGTCATCAACCAAACTCCCAAAACTTACCAAACTTAAAACATGAAGTTATCTTGATGCACTGTACATCAAGTAAACTTTGGATGCAGATAATCATTTATTCAAAACCAGATAGGTAGAGCAAAAACAGCACAAGGAAAGAGAAATGGTTACGGAAAAATAAAATGAACAAAGAACATGCAAAACAAAAAGGCAGATAAGAATTTTCCCTTAGCACTTCTATGACAAAGCGAGGTTTGGATTCCTTCACTTCTGTAAATAATTTTGTTATCGATTTCTACATGAAATGTGGGACCTTGATTTGTGCTATGAATGTTTTTAATTCAATGGGTGTCAAAGGACTCTGTTGCATGGAATGTAGTGATCCATGGGTGTCTTGATAGAGGTGAGTTTGAAGAGGGTTTGAGCTTGTTTGTGCAAGCAAGGAGTGCTGTGTTCGAACCCAATGAGTCAACTTTAGTTCTTGTACTTCAGGCTTGTCGAGGTTATAAAACTGCTCATGTAGGTTTTGTCATCTATGGGTTCCTTATTCAAAGTGGGTTTTTTAATCTGGTTTCATTCCAGAACTCACTGCTTAGCTTGTATGCTGAATTTGAAGACTCGGTGTCTATAAAAAATTTGTTTGATGAAATGACTGAGAGAGATGTGATATCATGGAGTGCAATAATTGGGGCTTATGTAAAAGATTTCAAAAATTCTAGATGTCGAGGAAATGAGCGAGGAAACCAGCGAGGGAAATGAGGTGGAGGGGGTGGAAACCGTCCACTCCCCTCGGGATGCATGCGTTGACTTTTTGCACGCGCATCTCGAGGGGAGTGGACGGTTTCCACCCCCTCCACCTCATTTCCCTCGCTCGTTTCCTCGACAGCTAGCAAAGCTCAAAAGATTTATTTAAAAAAGCATCGATGCTATAGTAAAATAACATCACATCAACCTGTTATCTAATGTGAAATTAATTTTTAGGCTTGAACTGAGCCATATCTTAAATGAATACTACATTTACTAATTACTATATATTGGCATGTTTGATTTTGTTAGATCTTGAAGGTTTATCTAACATGACCTATGTGCTTTTATTTTTTAATGTGAAATTTGATCTGTAGGCATCAAGTTTCAAATAAAAAAAACCTAAATTTTTATTTCTCTGTATGAGAATTTTACCTTCCTTCTCCTTTTGAGATCGCAAGTTAGGGCGCACCTAGCAACCCGCTGCGTCAACTTGAGATTTTAATTGTGGTTGGCGAGATGGGGGAGCTGAAAAAATTAGTAGATGAAGGAAAAGTGATGTATATAGGACTCACTACAAAAAAAACCAAAATTAGCTACGGAAATTAGCGACCGTTTTTTTAAACCGTCGCTATTTAAACGGTTTGCGACGGCATTAAACCGTCGCTATAGTTTCTGCCACGGTTTTGGTACATAAATTAAAATAACCGTCGCTAACCGTTTTGCGACGGTTTAAAACCGTTACTAATACGAGGATTAGCGACGACATTCGGACCGTAGCTAATGTTTAGAAATTTTTTTGTTAGCTACGGTCAAAATACCGTAGCTAATGTGATTTTTTTTTAAAAAAATATAACAAAACAACTTAGCGACGGCACTTTGGCCGTAGCTAAGGTTTAGAAAAAAATTTTGTTAGCTACGGTCCACATACCATCGCTAATGTGATTTTTATTTTAAAAAAAATATAACAAAACAACTTAGTGACGGCAATACAGCCGTAGCTAATGTTTAGAAATGTTTTTGTGATTTAAAAAAAAATTTATAGGAAAACACCTTAGCGACGGCACGCGGGCCGTAGCTAATGTGATTTTTTTTTTTAAATATAACAAAATAACTTAGCGACGGCGCTGGGGTCGTAGCTAAGGTTTAGAAAAAAAATTTGTTAGCTACGGTCCACATACCATCGCTAAATGTGAATTTTTTTTTTAAATTATATAAAGCACAATCACTATATATTTAGAAACTGGATAAAATCACCAATAACACATTTTCGTCCAGCCCGGTAGGAGACCTAATTTTCACCTAGGTGACCCGGATTCGAATACCGCCAATGAAACTTTTTTTTATATTAAAATTTATATATTAGCGACGGCACTAGGGCCGTAGCTAATGTTTAAATTTTTTTTTTTTTTTATATTAAACTTTTATACTAGCTGTCAAATAAATCTGAGCAAGTTTAGATTCCTTCTATAAACTCTATGGACATGCAAATCTTAGATAATGAAACTAGCTTGACTTACTTGCATGATTGTGTTAAACGTTCACATTAGTACATTGGAAGCCAATGCGACTCGTCACACACATTGGATAAACAATCGGTTATTGATGCATTTGAATGAATAACGGAAAGTAAGAAATATTTCATCTTGGAATCAAATGACACAACACATCTATTCATTTTGATTTTATGAAAACTAGCTATTAAGACATGTGCAAAATGTGTTCCTCACTAACCGGTTGGTTACATGTGAGATGTACTGCAGTTGGGTTACAATGATTAGAATCAACTACAAAATTTCTCTATTCGTATAAGAGTGTATGTTGATGATTTTTGTCAGGTTGATGCTCATCCTAGTCACATACAAACAAATTTATGGTAAAAAATTTCTTTTTGCTTTACATCATCATTTAGTATGAATATAACCAATAACCAAACATTATTGGAGAACAAAACTAATACTGTCACGTCCCGATTTTCGAAGAAAACAAAAGTTCCAAAATCCACGTAGGATTATCCGTTTTCCTAAAACTCGAGACGTGAAATTCAATAATCCAACATACACATTTAGCAGCAACACTAAAACATAGTTTAGAAAAATAGAAACAAACTATAATTTATAATAAAACTCTAACCAGGAAACTCTGACGTTGTTAGCCCCACTGGCGGAACTCCAGTAACGCTGCTCAAAAGTCTCTAAACCTGAAAGGCTCATCGGCTACATTTTCAAAGGAATGTATTCAAGAAGCAAAAGCTCACTTGGGTCAGCAATAAAGCTGGTGTGAGTAATCTTCATCCCAAAATCAATAAATTCGCACGTGATAATATCAAACTAAGCACAAACAATAAACCACCACACCAACAGGTAGTTCTTCACTGAGGCAAATGTGTCATGCAAGAAAGCACAGTTAAAAGAAATTTAGTTCCTCAACGAGGCAATCATGTCATCATCTTAATAAGTAAATATATATTTACTTGTGCTTACACTTTAGAAGTTGACTATGACAATTCTGACCTGCAGAAATATTAGTGGATTTGTCATCCTGTATGAAAAGGATTATAAACAATATAGATGTAATTTATTAATTAAACATTTACTATCGTACATTATTCATTTTTAACGGATTGATCACTTAGACGATACCACATTCGCACCACCTCCGTGCCGAACATACATGACCGTATGCCCATCTTATATAAATGAGGATTTCTCCGTCATCCATGCCCAAGTGAGGACACATCTATCTTACAAAACAAATAGGCCTTTTTGTTTGTCCTACGTGGCGTTTATGTCTTTGGTGGTCACCACTTAAGTGAAAAATTTGAACTCCCGACTCTTAACCTCCCACTCTCTCAAACTCTCCCTCATCCCTCTCCAAATCAACCCTAACTATACATGCATGCATCACCAGATACTCCTAACTATATGAGTAGCAAAAACCACTCTTGGGTTATCAATGCGCATAAAGTCACGTCACATTTTTTACCGATAAATATCAAAGCCTATCTTAGGCATAAAAATTCACTTCATTTCCGCAAGACTAACACGAAGGTTATTTAGTTTCTCTATAAGAGAGGGGGAATAATAAACAAAAAGAGGTGTGATGGTTCTAAGTGATACAATTCTAGGTGATTAAATTTTCAATAATCAAAGTTTATCAATATCATATATTTTTTATATTTCAGTTTTCTCTCACAATGACACTTTGTCATTTATAAATCGATTCACCACAATCTTCGCCCATACTTTTGGGGAAACATAACACTTTTGGAAAACAAAATTTATATAGCAGAGCAGGGATCAAACTCATTCAATAAGAGGGTTCAAGTTCCTACGAGCATAATAACATCACACTTTCAATCATAGCTCCTTATTGAGTCTAATTCAAGCTATGAAATAAAACATCATTACTTAATAACATTGTTAACCATAAACAAAAAAACAACATATATAAACCATACTCTAATTCTCATTATCATACATTACCTGCATATAGCAAAGGAGTTCAAAATGTTCATCACAAGAGTTGCATTTATACCAACCCATCTTTTAAGGCAAAGTAAACAACTAAAATGCAAGAAAATCGCAAAAGGGATTACGTTTTAAATCCATCAAACTGTAGAATCGAAGCATGAAACTCAATAAAAAGAAAACTTTAAATTCAACTGAAACAAAGAGAATTAATTTAAATTCAATAAAGAAGCTTAGTATTGGTTAGTCGGTAGGTAATCACCAAAACAGAATTCGAATAAAGGTGATGAAAGCCGTGTTGTCAAGGCGTTTTAAACAGTTTTTGTTTGGTCACATATGTGAAGTATTTCACGGTTTCCTCTATCTATACCTCTTAGAAATTATCCTCATGTTATTATTCACTTGTAGAGACATTGTAGAGAGTTTTCCAAACACTTGTAGAGAGTTTTCAACAAATAATTAATTTCCACTGACCAGCACATTGGTTAGTCGGTAGGTAATCACCAAAACAGAATTTGCATAAAGGTGATGAAAGCCGTGTTGTGTCATCACGGTCTTTGGTGGTTGACAAATATTTATTTATTTATTTTGTGTTTTTTGATAATGTTGGTCAACGCGTTTTAAACATATTTATTTTGTGTTTTTTGATAATGGAATGGTAGATTCGCTATGTTGGGTTTGGTAGCTTTGGTGTTCACTGAGTTTGTCACCGGTAGTGCCTCTGTGTAAATTGGTTGTGGTGATTGTAACTTCAATTGAACGATCTAAGGAACCAGGTTTTTATTGGGTTTATCACAAGATTATCATAAACAAAATCGTAACAGAATATTTATCCTCTTAATCTATTGAAGTAATACAAATTATGAAGTTACACACCCACATCTATTGTGTATGCTGAACTTCAGAGGATAAATAATATAACATACTTGTAGAATCAACAAGGTCATCAGATTCAAAATAGCAAGAAAGCATTAGTGTCTATAAAATAGAAACTACTAAGTTTCCAAACCTTATTAGACTTCTCCTAGTTGTTATGTAAGTAGAATCCGAATTTATAAAGTCTAATGCAAAAGACTTGATTATAAACCACCTACCGTCAATATATGTTTCAATATATGGGTGAAAACATATTTTTTTTTAATACAGATTTGCGTGGCTTAAGAAAGCAAATTAAAGTCAACAATGACGGCTAGCTCCACTTGCTTAATCCTTAAGAAAGCAAACTAAAGTCAACAACGACGGCTAGCACCACTAACTTGTTCAAATTGATTTCTTCTTACTTCATCATGAAGAAATTCAAGTCAAAGTCAACAATGACGGCTAGCTCCAGTTACTTGTTCGAATTGCTCTCTTCGAAGCTTCTGCCATATTCTATCGCCTTCTCTCATATTTTTCAACATGTTGTGCCTGCAATTGAATTACTGAAACAATGGGTTTCAGTCTTTTGAGTCCAAAAACTATTTAATTGAGAATGTAACCATATGATTCTTGATGAAAAACTCATATGCTAGAGCTAATTGATTAGGATGTGACCACGCTTTTTGGCCAAACTCGATCCCAATAAACAGAATATAAAAGTTTGTTCGACACTAGGTTTTTTTCAACGAACCTCAGATGGATGTGTATGCGATGATCAACAAGATAAGGATCAGACTAGGGAAACACCTTTATTTGCCAGAAAACTCTTGACCTAGATTAATAAAAGTTTAGCTTTTTGGATATCAAGGGAGTGATTAGTTCTTCAAACTTCGGATTTGTGTCCTTTATTTGCCAAAAGAATTTGAAACATGATACAGAAATTTACCTTCTACTGGAGTTGCACAGGATAGGTGATAATGTTCATGGAAGGAGCAATATGCTATCCATGTTGTATGCAACCATTCGTGGTGAAAGAAAAATAGTTTGTTTTGAGCACATCACAATTGTACATGTAATATATGATAACTTAGGACTTCCGTAAAGCTTAACATGACAACTTTTGACATAAATTATATAAAAAATCACAAACTACTGGGATGATCTTGTTTAGATGATGCGAGCACAAAGAAATAGTACGCCAAATAGCTTTGATGAGATGATAACTGGAACTACATGAGCTCTAATGGTACCAAGGTTAACTTCAGATGATAGTCCAATGTAATTCAACTTTAACTCTTCTACTAATTTCTTCAGCTCCCCAATCTACCCGATAAAAAAATTATTCAAAAATTTGAGCATCGTGAAAACTAAGGGAGTAAGGGACGGCGTGTTTGTTTGTTGAAGAACACGAATTTGCATAGAACATTATATACATTGGTGATATGATGTCCCCTTTCCATACATTTACTCTTTTTTTTTTTTTTGGTAAAAGGTAAGCAGGGTTTTTATAGGATTCCAGAACCCACTAAAGATGTCGCAAGCTGGGTTTGAATTCATGACCTAGTGGTACGATCCGCCAAGCTCTAACCGTTAAGCTGTCATGCCATTGGCTACATTTACTCATTTGACACTCTTTTACAGCATAGATGAAAGTAAATTAAGGCCTTAAACTGTAATAAACTATTTTGACTATACAGAAGAGAAATAAAACCCTCTTATTTTCCTTTTCAAGTAATGCACATATAGGGTTAAAAAAATTGGGTAGTTTATCACCCTATTTATTTATTAATCTATACCCAAAGGCTAAATATTGACCATATAGGGTTAATCACACTAGGTCTGAAAGCTACAATAATATTGTCATTTAATATCCTCGTTGCCTCTATCTCGCATGGATATTTGCTTAGGCTCTCTGGTCCATCAACTCCACCTTGCATGAAAACTTCGCCCAATCCTGACATTGCTTAATGCGAATGGGTGAAAACATTTATATTTTTTTTATACAGATTTGCGTGACTTAAGAAAGCAAATTAAAGTCAACAATGACGGCTAGCTCCACTTGCTTAATCCTTAAGAAAACAAACTAAAGTCAACAATGACGGCTAGCTCTACTTCTTGAATTGATTTCTTCTTACTTCATTATTAAGAAATTCAAGTCAAAGTCAACAACGACGGCTAGCACCACTTACTTGTTCGAATTAATTTCTTCTTACTTCATCATGAAGAAATCCAAGTCAAAGTCAACAATGACGGCTAGCTCCAGTTACTTGTTCGAATTGCTCTCTTCTTACTTAATCCTTAAGCAAGCCAAAGACTGCTCTGGAAGCTTTCACAAACTTCAAGCCACTTGAGGAGGTGATGGAAGCTTCTGCCATATTCTATCGCATTCTCTCATATTTTTCAACATGTTGTGCCTGCAATTGAATTACCGAAACAATGGGTTTCAGTCTTTTGAGTCCAAAAACTATTTAATTGAGAATGTAACGATATGATTCTTGATGAAAAACTCATATGCTAGAGCTAATTGATTAGGATGTGACCACGCTTTTTGGCCAAACTCGATCCCAATAAACAGAATATAAAAGTTTGTTCGACACTAGGTTTTTTCCAACGAACCTCAGATGGATGTGTATGCGATGATCAATGATCAACAAGATAAGGATCAGACTAGGGAAACACCTTTATTTGCCAAAAATTCTTGACCTAGATTAATAAAAGTTTAGCTTTTTGGATATCAAGGGAATGATTAGTTCTTCAAACTTCGGATTTGTGTCCTTTATTTGCGAAAAGAATTTGAAACTTGATACAAAATTTTACCTTCTACTGGAGTTGCACAGGATAGGTGATAATGTTCATGGAAGGAGCAATATGCTATCCATGCTGTATGCAATATATGACCACTTAGGACTTCCGTAAAGCTTAACATGACAACTTTTGACATAAATTATATAATAAATCACAAACTACTGGGATGATCGATCTTGTTTAGATGATGCGAGCACAAAGAAATAGTACGTCTAATAGCTTTGATGAGATGATAACTGGAACTACATGAGCTCTAATGGTATCAAGGTTAACTTCAGATGATAGTCCAATGTAATTCAACTTTAACTCTTCCACTAATTTCTTCAGCTCCCCTATCTACCCGATAAAAAAATTATTCAAAAACTTGAGCATCGTGAAAACTAAGGGAGTAAGGGACGGCGTGTTTGTTTGTTGAAGCACACGAATTTGCACAGAACATTAAATACATTGGTGATATGATGGTCCCTTTCCATACATTTACTCATTTGACACTCTTTTACAGCATAGATGAAAGTAAATTAAGGCCTTAAACTGTAATAAACTATTTTGACTATACATAAGAGAAATAAAACCCACTTATTTTCCTTTTCAAGTAATGCACATATAGGGTTAAAAAAAATTGGGTAGTTTATCGCCCTATTTATTTATTAATCTATACCCGAAGGCTAAATATTGACCATATAGGGTCAATCAAACTAGGTCTGAAAGCTACAATAATATTATCACTTAATATCCTCATTGCCTCTATCTCGCATGGATATTTGCTTTCGCTATCTGGTCCATCAACTCCACCTTGCATGAAAACTTCGCCCAATCCTCACATTGCTTAATGCGAATGGGTGAAAACATACTTTTTTTTACAGATTTGCCTGACTTAAGAAAGCAAACTAAAGTCAACAATGCGGCTAGCTCCACTTGCTTAATCCTTAAGAAAGCAAACTAAAGTCAACAATGACGGCTAGCTCCACTTGTTTGAATTGATTTCTTCTTACTTGCGGGCGAAAGCGTTACAAATGTAGAAATGCGAAGTTACAAACATATACTAACAAATATTAGAGACAACCAATTTAACGTGGTTCGACAAACACGCCTACGTCCACGACAATTAACAACTTTACTAGTGAGAGCAAAAGATTATAAATGGAGAGTGTTACAAAACGTCAGGGATGTTACAAATACAAGTGTCTAGGTGACACCACACAGATACGTTGATTGCGTATAACACAAAAAACAAAACAAAACAAAATTGCACTCTCTTTCTCTCCTCTCCTCCCTTTCTTCTTCCCCTCAAATTCCAAAATGGATAAACCCTAAACACTCACAGATCTCACAAACACACAAACAGGATGGAAGATGATTCTCAAATGGGGAAAACCCCATACCCCATCTCTTTTATAGCCTGAAGAGGCGGTGGTGGAGGGCGGTGGAAACCCTTCCACCACCTTCTTTTCCCTTCTCTTATATTCTTCAATTCCACCTAATTTCATCATCAAACCCTTCAAATTCCAACTTAGATTCAGCAGATTCTTCACAAAGTCAACAAAGATCCAACCGTTCCAGCTGTTGCAAGCCTCGTCTTCAACGATTTTTGTTGCCGACATGCCTCACCGACCTCACATGTTCTTCTTGAACTCTCTGTTTTCAACTTCTGTTTCTGTATTTCAACAGTATTAACTCTCTTCACTCCTCCAAAACACTCTCCCCTCTCTCATTCCTCCTCCCCTCCCGCCATGTCCACCTTCCCTACAAATCCCACAATTTTCGGCCAATTCGCTGCCAGAGCTCACCCAGAACTTCCCACGAGGACTTCGGCTGCCATGAACTTTCCAAAAGACAAGTGCTGGTGGCGCCAATTCTCGCCATCAGACTACACGTACTGGTCGAAAAGAGCAGTAGCAGAGGAACACACTGGTCGTAAGAGCAGCAGAAGAGGAAGAAAAGGGACCAAGGCCGACTAGCAGCGTTGTACCGAAGGTGCCGATTGTAGCGGTTGAGGATGAGGAGAAAATGATCATGAAGAAGAAGAAAGAGAAGAGGAAGATAGTTTGGAAGAAGTTGTTGAATGCTAGGATTATTTACAAGAGAGCCATCAACTTAAGCTTCTTTTCCATCTCTTCCAACTTCCTTTGTTGTTTCGATGCTCAGCGATGTGAGTCTTTTGATTCAATGAACAATTGCTCTCTTGACTGGACCTATGATTGGAAAATCCATGAATAAGGGTAGGGAAAACAGTGAACATTTATACATAATCCAATTTGGAGCGGATTAGGAAGCCGATAGGAAAAGAGGGAAATGAGGGTTAGGAAAAGATTGAAACAAGAGAAGAAAGTTGAGAGAAAGAGTAATCTGATTGTTAGTGCAGAAATGCTTAAGAGCCAGGCTCGTAGCATCAGGGGAGGCTAAAAACATGTTGAAGAAAAAGAAAAGAGATAAGACGAAGAACGAAAGAACAAAAAGATAACATAACAACAACAAATGAAAAAGAACATACGAGGATTGAAAGGTATCGAGTCTCCTCGGCTGCGCTATGGCCTGGTTTTTAAGAATTGTTCTTGTTAGTTAAGTATGTTTTCATTCTTTGAAGGCCTCATTGATCATAAAATTATAAAATTAAGTTTTTTATTTAATTAAAAAATGGTAAATATATCATATAACTTTATAGATTAATAATGGTTAATAAAAGAGTTCTAGTTAATTATAAAAATAGACACAAATTAGCCATTACATTAATTACAATCGCTAAATTATCTATTTTATGAAAAAAATAGACTCTAAAAATCATTTTCCGAAAAAAATAGAGTTTAATAGTTTATGCTTATCTGACTATAATGTTCAACCAAACATACTCATGTATATTCTATAAGCTTAACGACTAAAGCTGAAACCATAATTTTTTCAGTTTGAGTAAAATATCAAATATGGAAGAGAGGCCCCAAATCCTAATTTCAAAGGTTAAGCTTGGAACCCAAGGACTGGAGATGAGCAATTCGTTGCCCTACTCTTATATACACATCAATGAGCAAATGTAGACATTTTAAGTATGGTTTTGGAGGCCTTTTTAGTTATTTTAGGACACAAATTACAAATTCAGTTAGTTGGTTAAGCTTGGCCTGATTTCGCAATGCAAATGGCTTGAGGCATTTCAAACCGTATTCGTTTGAAGAGAATTTGGAAGATGAAACTTGTAAATTTGCATTTAATATTTCCAATAAACTTGATTTTGATACATATTTATGGCTTTGAGATGCCCATCTTGTGCATACAAAAATTGTTGGCATCTATTTCAAGACCAAATATGCATTTCTAATCAGGAATCAGATCATATGTAAAATTTGAAAAGTACAATTATTTTTTTTCCTTTTTTCTGATAAAAAAATGTTTCATTTTTAGCCTGAAATTAGTTGAAACTAGTGATCAAGGATTGTGATTTCGTTTTTCTAGTTAATTTTGTTTCCCTAATTTTAAGAAATATTTCATTTTGTGTAAAAAAAAATAAATGTAAGTGCAGTTTCGATTTTAACAATGTAATTTATGTATTTAAATTCTTAAATACTAAATAAAAAATTCTCGACTCGTAGTGTTATACATGTTACATATTACATAAAAATTACTCACACAACAAACTTTTAAAACTAAAATAAAATTATAATATGTTAAAAATATGCAAAAATTAAAATATTTATTTTCTAAAATATTATGAAAATTAAAATATAAAATATTTCATAAAATTTCAACATATTTTGATAAATCGCATTCTTGCTAGCGCTGCCACATTTGCTAACAGCCATTGGTCAATTTTAGAAGAACCAAGTCAAAGTTAATTCAACTTTTGGTCAACCCTTGAATTGAAGCAGAGAAGATTTAGACTGATAAAAAGCCCAATCCAAGAGAGAAGCTAACATTTGTGGTGTCTCTATAAGCTGAAACCAAACCAGAGTCTGTTTTGTTCGAAGGAAAGATGGAGAAGAAGCTACAAAATCAAATTCCACGAGTTAAGCTTGGAACTCAAGGATTGAATTTTTGACCTCCTAATGATGATATTATAGGTTTCTAGGCTAGGGTTTGGTTGTGCAGGACTCTCTGGAGGCGTCTCTGCAAAATACAGCACTCCACACTCCCATGAACATGGATGCTCACTAATTATTGATGCATTTAGCAAAGGAGTCACACATTTTGATACTTCAGACATCTATGGTACTAATCACCACAATGAGATCATGATCGGAAAGGTTGTTTTTGAGCACTCAAATTAATTTGAAGCACAAACTAGGGTAGTGGCATTCACTTGGAAAATTTTTATTTCTTGTTTCAATATTTGCAGGCATTGAAACAACTTCCTAGAGATAAAATTCAATTAGCAACAAAATTTGGTTGAGGGAGGTGGATATGGGGTTAATGGTAGACCTGAATATGTGCGGAAATGCTGCGAAGCTAGTCTTAAGCACCTTGATATAGACTACATCGATCTCTACAATCAGCATCGAGTGGACACGTCAGTGCCCATAGAGGACACTGAGAATTTTAAACTTCTCTTTGTTATTTCTTTCATTGTTGATCAATGATTTTGAATTGGGATTTTAATTGTGGTTGGCGAGATGGGGGAGCTAAAAAAATTAGTAGATGAAGGAAAAGTTAAGTATATAGGACTATCTATTTGAAGAACCCGTCTAAATGGCGAGGAAATCAGCGAGGGGAGGGATGCAACCCTCCATCCCCTTCGGAATGCGCTAAGCCAATTAGAATATCTGCTATCTGGAGTGAGCCCAGAGACAATAAAGAGAGCACACGCAGTTCACCGCATTACAGCTGTACAAATGGAATATTCTCTATGGAGTCGCGACATTGAAGATGAAATCATCCCTCTTTGCCGGTATATTAACATCCAAATCTCCGTTGTTAATGTGAATTGTTGCACTTGCTCACATTGCTAAGTCTTTTGGTGCAGACAATTAGGTATTGGAATTGGGTCGTGGATTTTTTGGTTGGAGGGTTGTTGTCGAAAGCTTGCCTAGTGGAAGCAAATTGGGATGAAGTTACGCCTTGCCTTGAACAATTTCACTTCGGAGTGTCCATGGATTCTGTTTTGGATTTAGCATGACTTACCAATTAGGTTTCACATTTCACTAATTTAATTGTCTACGAAGCTAATGCAAATCTGATCCATTGACACCCCTACTTTATAAGTAATGATATGTCAGACGTTGGCTTCATGATCTATTCACAATGAATTCAGGGTTTTCTCATGTCATGTATATTTCTTTGTAGCATTCACATTCAAGGTTTACAGGAGAAAACTTGGAGAAGAACAAAATTTTGTATTCTCAACTCACAGACTTGGCTGCTAAGTGATAAATTGCCAACACTCTAAAAGCTCGAACTTGAGCGGGGTCGTGGGACTATAATTATATTCACACGGTACTACCGTAGATAAGAATATGGGCAATTTTAGGCTCATGGATAATTAGAATGGGTTTAATATTTCAACACTCTCCCTCAGCGCAAGCGTGAGGGAAATACTGAAAATTCTCGCAGCAATTGCGTTGGATGAGACTCGAACCCACGACCTCCAAGGACCAAGCTCTGATACCATGATAAATTGTCAACTCTCTAAAAGCTCGAACTTGTAGAGAAGGTGAATCCAATCATATATCAAGAGGAAGCGAAAGCGGAGTCGTGGGATTATAATTATATCGGTGAGTACCAATCGTACAACTACACCGTATAAATTCACACGGTACTACCGTGGATAAGTACATGGACAATTTTAGGCTCATGGATAATTAAAGTGGGTTTAATATTCCAACACCCCCCCTCAGCGCAAGCGTGAGGAAAATACTGAAAATTCTCACAGCGATTGAGCTGGACGAGACTCGAACCCACGACCTCCGAGGACTAATGCTCTGATACCATAATAAATTGCCAACTCTCTAAAAGCTCGAACTTGTAGAAAAGGTGAATCCAATCATATATCAAGTGGAAGCGAGAGTAGAGTCGTGGGACTATAACTATATCGGTGGGTACCAATCGTACAACTACACTGTAAATTTACACGATACTACCGTGGATAAGCATATGGGCAATTTTAGGCCCATGGATAATTGAAGTGGGTTTAATATTCCAACACTCCCCCACAGCGCAAGCGCGAGGAAAATAATGAAAATTCTCGCAGCGATTGCGCTGGACGAGACTCGAACCCACGACCTCCGAGGACCAATGCTCTGATACCATGATAAATTGCCAATTCTCTAAAAGCTCGAACTTGTAGAGAAGGTGAATCCAATCATATATCAAGCGGAAGCGAAAGCGGAGTCGTGGGATTATAACTATATCAGTGGGTACCAATCGTACAACTACACTGTAAATTCACACGGTACTACCGTGGATAAGTACATGTGCAATTTTAGGCATATGGATAATTGGAGTGGGTTTAATATTTCAACACTCCCCCTCAGCGCAAGCGCAAGGAAAATACTGAAAATTCTTGCAGTGATTGCGCTGGACGAGACTCGAACCCACGACCTCCGAGGAATACCATGATAAATTGCCAACTCTCTAAAAGCTCGAACTTGAGCGGGGTCGTGGGACTATAACTATATTCACACGGTACTACCGTGGATAAGTACATGGGCAATTTTAGGCCCATGGATATTTAGAGTGGGTTTAATATTCCAACACTCCCCCTCAGCGCAAGCGCAAGGAAAATACTAAAAATTCTTGCAGCGATTGCGCTGGACGAGACTCGAACCCACGACCTCCGAGGACCAATGCTCTGATACCATGATAAATTGTCAACTCTCTAAAAGCTCGAACTTGTAGAGAAGGTGAATCCAATCATATATCAAGCGGAAGCGAGAGCGGAGTCGTTGGACTATAACTATATCGGTGGGTACTAATCCTACAACTATACCGTAAATTTACATGGTACTACCGTGGATAAATGCTCTGATACCATGATAAATTGCCAATTCTTTAAAAGCTCGAACTTGTAGAGAAGGTGAATCCAATCATATATCAAGCGGAAGCGAGAGCGGAAACGAGAGCGGAGTCGTGGGACTATAACTATATCGGTGGGTACCAATCGAACAACTACACCATAAATTTACACGGTACTACCGTGGATAAGCATATGGGCAATTTTAGGCCAATGGATAATTGGAGTGGGTTTAATATTCCAACACTCCCCCTCAGCGCAAGTGCGAGGAAAATAATGAAAATTCTCGCAGCGATTGCGCTGGACGAGACTCGAACCCATGACCTCCGAGGACTAATGCTCTGATACCATGATAAATTGCCAACTCACTCTAAAAACTTGAACTTATAGAGAAGGTGAATCCAATCATATATCAAGCGGAAGCGAGAGCGGAGTCGTGAGATTATAACTATATCGATGGGTATCAATCGTACAACTACACTGTAAATTCACACGGTACTACCGTGGATAAGTACATGGGCTACATGGGCGGCCCATGGATAAGTGGAGTGAGTTTAATATTCCAACACTCCCCCTCAGCGCAAGCGTGAGGAAAATATTGAAAATTCTCGCAGCGATTGCGCTGGATGAGACTCGAACCCACAACCTCCGAGGACCAATGCTCTGATACCATGGTAAATTGCCAACTCTCTAAAAGCTCGAACTTGAGCAGGGTCGTGGGACTATAACTATATTCACACGGTACTACTGTGGATAAAAACATTAACAATTTTAGGCTCATGAATAATTATAGTGGGTTTAATATTCCAACACTAAGCATGATTGTACCGTCCTCAATTAGCTCTAGCTTGGATTCTCCATCAAGGGGATGATATTATTCCTATTCCAGGTAAATTAGGCTATTTATTTAGAACTGAAATTCATTTGAGACATAATTAAAAGGGAAAATAAAGAGTCATAGTTACTTAGAAAGCCTAAACTCGCTCATCACATGAAGCCTGTATATAAGTTTGCATAACAATACAGATCAATTTCATCGCTATTTATTTTATTTTATTTTCATTTATGTTTGCATGTGAAATTAGTTATCAATTCATATCTCATTCATTTTTTTTTATTTTTTTTTTCATTTTATGTTATGTTATTTATATGGACAACGAAGATCATAAACCTAGATATTAACATTGGTTCGTTGGAGGTGAAGCTAACAGAAGAAGACTTGAAAGAAATTTCTGAAGCACTCCCCATTGACGAGGTGAAAGGTTCAAGAAATTTACTTAAGTTTTCACATCTGAGCTGGGAATTTGCAAATACACCGCCAATAGTAGCTTAAGGTGGAAGGTGAAAGCTCTATTTCTAATGTAAGAATAAACTCTATTTGCCAATTATTTATTATTGAGATTTCAAGTCCAGCTTTTGATTGATTCAAGTCGCAATTCAGAGTAGGCTATATATAATCCATCGTTCAGGAGATATCTTCAGATTATAACGGACCGTTCACATGAGATATTTGCATATAAAGGACCATTCCTTCACATGAGATATATGTGGTAAAAGACCATTCCTTCACATGAGTCGACAAAGCTAAAACACAAAATTAGGGTCTGTGTCCTGTAGCAACAGATGCTTAGGACACCTAAAATATTCCCAGTGAATTGAAATCAAACCCTTTGATAGAAAGCTCAAGCTGAATCTGTAGTAAAATACCACACAAGAGTTCTCCATGTTTGAACTTACAGGATTGTTACATTCTTACCTTTGTTTCCAAGTTTCATTCTTTGAATGTTAACTCGTCATTCTCCATATTTTGTAGTTTTTTAGTGCAACAAGTCACTTGTAAGATTAACTACGTGCCATATGTATTGCGTGAGACATGTATGCTGTGTTTTTATTGGTGATCGAATTAAAATAAAATACTCTCAATCAAATATGTTATTGAAAGAAATAGACAAATACTGTAACATTGATTGCATAAGGGCATAAAACACATATATACTAATCATTGCTTTTTGTTGTCCTACATCACGATATTTTGCAAGGTTATTTTAAAACTTCCAAGCTTTAGCTTCCCATGGTTTGATGGTCCCTTGATCATAAAACTCCAAATTTTAAGGACCTTGAACAATCCTGTCCTCTAGAATCCCCCCAGTGTATTTCCTGGTAAATGTGAAGGCCACATCGAACACTATCATGACCACACATCGAACACTACCACCCTGTGGTCATGAACACACCCGCCAGGCACACTGAGACATATTTGGTGGCCTAGGTTATCGACTTCGTGGACCTCCTAGCACCCAAATAACCCATCCCCTCTTCCCCTACAAATACCACAGTTGGAACCTCTCTTTTCAACACAACATACCTTTCTCACTCAATCCAACTAGCTTGCTCTACAATACTATCTCAACTCCCATTCCTCTGAATTTAATTTGTAATCAATACAATGGCTGCTTCTGCGTCTGTTAACACCATCTTCTCCTGCGCCATTACAAATGTCCTACAAAAAAATGCCACACCATTCATATCTCTTCCTTCTCTCCGTCGCCCCCACCATCAGAGGACTTCTAGCTTGAAAGTCCGATGCATGGCAGAGGAGAACAAGCCAGAGCAGGCTACACCAACCACTCCACCACCCGAATCACCATTGTCTCCACCTCCACCACCACCAAAACCAAAGGTGAGCACAAAGTTTGGTGATATATTAGCATTCAGTGGTCCAGCACCAGAGAGGATCAATGGAAGACTTGCTATGATAGGATTTGTTGCAGCAATTGGAGCTGAGCTGGCTCAAGGCAATGACGTGGTTGCCCAGTTGGCAAACGGAGGTGTTCCTTGGTTCCTTGGCACCACTGTTGTGTTGTCATTGGCTTCGTTGATTCCATTGTTTAAGGGTGTTACCGTGGAGTCCAAATCCAAAGGTCTGATGACTTCAGACGCGGAGATGTGGAATGGTAGATTTGCTATGTTAGGTTTGGTAGCTTTGGTGTTCACTGAGTTTGTCACCGGTGGTGCCCTTGTGTAAATTGGTCTTGGTAGTTGTAACCATATACACCGGATGAATTTTAGCTAGCTGAAACCATTACGTTTTAATTCATGTTACTACACATTCAAATATTCTTCTTCACAATCTAAATATTATTGTGTTTTATTAAGAAAATGTAATTTAAAATAAAAGCTTAAGCAAGCAAAAAATTTCAAAAACATATAACTACAAGAATCTAACTGTCGAGGAAATCAGCGAGGGAGTGGGTGGAAACCCTCCATCCCCTTCGGGATGCATGAAAGGAGATGGATGGTTTCCCATCCCTCCCTCGCTGGTTTCCTCGCTAGTAAGACGGGCTCTATAACTACATATTGGACAAGGTCTAAACAATTGCCTTGGGTGAGGGACGAAGTCATGGTCTCATCTTAGCATGTTTAATTCTCATTTAATTTTATACTTGGAGAAGGAAAATCTAGCATAAATAAACACTACACTAACAATTGAAGCAGACTTCAGCTTTTTAGTTCTTATCAACGAGTACAGGAGATGAGTATGCAGTAGAGCATTCTTAAGGTGTGTTTGGTTGTATGGAATCATATGCTATGAGAATTCACAAAGGGATCTCTATATTTTAGGTCAATTTGAGGTATCACTTTATATCCACCATTTGATTTTGTGAATAATGGTGAAAATAAAAGTCTCATGAACATGAGAATTATATGCGTTGGGTGATCAGGGAGTGAGATTCTCATGTTTATGAGACTTTCATTCCCACCATTGACCACACAATTAAATGGTGGATGTGGAGTGATACATCAATTTAGTCTAAATTGCATGAGTCTCTTCATAAATTTTCATGGCATATAATTCCATACAACCAAACACATGCACCCTTAGGAAATGGAGTGTGAAGTGATTAGATAACGAATGGCCTATGAACACTTTGGCTTGGATATGTATTAGACTTCTTGTCAAAACATTCCCCATAGACGAAACAACAATTAATCTGTTTTAAACATGAATCAACGCTAGCTTCAAAAAAGGATTTAAACCCCTTCATCAGAAGCTAGCTATAACAGTGCCCACCACCTCGCTCAACATCAAATTTATCAGTGAGTATTGTTTTCTTTCTAGTTGTTTACGAAAATTTTGATTTCTCTTATTGTTTGGGTAAGTAATTAATTTAATTATGTTTCATTTGCATACTAAAGATTAATCAGGAACCAATAATCCAGATTCGATTTTCACGCCTAAATCAGGATTCTATCTAATCGGTTTTTGTATTTGCTGAACTTGCAGGAACACTACTTTGCTTTCTTTTTCATCTCTCTTTTTCGAAGCATTTGGTCGTGGCCTTACTAGAACCGCACACACACTAGAAAAAATAGCAGTAAGTCCATCTTCTTCAGTTCAGTTTCTGCTAATTAGCTGTATCCATTCTTGTAGTTTTCATTTTTCATGTGCAAATGGTACAGTAAATAATTGAATTGAAGTTATTACCAATTTTTGTTGAAGTAAAATTAAAATAGTCATTAGCCATCTATCTTGAGATGTACACGAAAATATAGTAATATGCAATAAACTTGGGAAATTATCACTTACCTCCCAATGGCCCCAACGCCCCAAGCCAATTTTACATTTCCATTTTCATGGGCTTAGAATCTGCTCATGAATCCAGGCCCATATCAAACCCAAAATATTTCCGGTGTCATCTCCATTTCAAACTTCCCACCAGTTTGTAATGAAGAATTGAAACAGAAAACAATCTTCACTACAGTGGAAAATTTTGACATCTTTGCAACATTTTGGTTCGATGAGGTCACATTTCTTTGCTTTTTCTTCTTTTGTTGCTTTGAATGCTTTAACTTGCATTATGAATGTTGTTGACAATTAGATGTCATAATCTTGTTAATCTACATAATGGGTACTCTTTCTTTTGGATTATAACATAAATGTGGTGAATGGATACAATTGAGCAAATAAACTACACCTTTTAACATATAAAGATATTATACAAACCAATGATTAGAGATGATACTTACTTGGACTAGACATAATAAAGTGTATAAATGATTTTCTGCTCTCAATATTTCAAAATGTAAGGCTTTCAATAGAACTATTTCAAAATGTAAGGCTTTCAATAGAACAAGCATACATAATTCTGACTTATGAATCTGAAAGCTGAGACCAAAATAGAGGCAAGTGGATGGTCACCACCTTTGCAGTTTTTCAACTATTCCAATGTGTTTATCCGAACAAAAGTCTCATAATATCTTAATTTAATATAACTCTATTGATATTTATATGACAAAACATGTGGAAAAAACTTACAACACTGACAAATTTGACAAAAAAAATTGTATATACAAATATGACAAAAAAACTTAACAGCCTAGTATTTCCAGTAGGAAATCAAGCCCATGACATGTTGCTTGAAAAGACGGAAGATTGGGGTCTCCGGAATTGGAACAAACTTGACAGCCCAACCAATTGGCCAAGGTGGCTGCAACGGCTATACATGCACCCCATTGCCCCCAATTCAACCTCTCTGTATCTGCAAACTTTTTCAGAAATTCCACCATAACCACCTGAAGAATAATTGCAATGGCCACGATCCCTGGAAACAACCTGTTTTTGCGTATTCCCTTGAACACATTCTTCTTCTCAAGCTTCCTCGCGTTGAACTCATTGAATACTTGACACAGGACAAAAGTATTGAAGAACTCATTGAATACTTGACATAGGAGGAAAGTATTGAAGATTAAAGTGTCCTTAACATTCTGGTTAACATTGAAGATAGCCTCACCTTTGAAATGTAGGGTCAAGAGAATTGCTATTTGATATGGAGCCTGAGATGGAAAATTTCTCCACATTGTATTCGTTATAAGTGGCTCCCTTCTTCCAACGGGTGGTTTCTCCATGAGCTCTTGGGTGGGCAGCTCAGTGGCCAGAGCCAGAGCCCCTAGTGTGTCCATAATGAGGTTCACCCACAACAGTTGAACTGCTGTTAATGGAACTTCACCAGCAGAAACTGCAGCAACGAAGTTGATAACAAGAGCTGCGACATTCACGGTGAGCTGGAATTGAATGAACTTCTGAATGTTGTTATACACACATCTTCCCCATCTTAAAACTGTTGCCACAGAAGCAAAGTTATCATCCAAGATTATGATATCTGAACTCTCCTTCGCTACTTCAGTGCCCTGAATTCCCATTGAAAGCCCAATATCAGCCTCTTTTAGTGCTGGTGCATCGTTTGTGCCATCTCCAGTGACAGCAACAACATGGCCTCTCTGCTTTAAACATTGTACCATCAAGAGCTTGTCAAATGGGGAGGACCTTGCCATCACACGTATTGTCTCAACTTTCTCCAACCTTTCTTCTTGTGTGTAATTCCGGAATTCTACACCTTCAACTACTACTCCACTGTCCAATTCCTCATTGTGCTCAAGAATCCCACATTCGACAGCTATTGCTCTTGCAGTAAAAACATTGTCTCCAGTGACCATTTTGATGCCCACTCCAGCATTTTTGCAAGCGTCCACTGCTTTTTTAACTCCTGGTCGGCATGGATCTTTAATACCAACTATCCCCAACAACGTAAGTCCTTCTTCTTTCAATGATTCACGGACCTTACCGTCTTCTTCATATTCCATCTGATCTTCAGGTATTGGCTTGTGAGCGAAAGCAATGCAACGGAGACTGTTAGCTGCCATACCTTGAATGATTTTCTGCAAGGTCACTCTTTCACCATCATCTATTGCTTTCATCTTCCCATCACTCTCGTAGTAACTGGAACACATTGCCAATACCATCTCTGCTGCTCCCTTCCAGTGCATGTGGATTGTCTTTTCGCCATTCATCCTTACCAAAGCTCCACTTCTTTTCTTCTCAGAATTGAAGGCTTCCACATGCAGAATGGTGGAATTGTGCTTCAGCTCCTCCGTGTTCATTCCCATTTCCTTAACTGCCCATGAAAGAATAGCTTTCTCAGTAGGGCTACCAGAGAATTCGGGCTCTGCTTGAGAATCTGATTTGTAAACACTTCCTGTAGTGTTGAGACCAACTCCTTGGTAAAGCAGTTGAAGAACCTGTACCGCAACTTGGGAGACATAATCATCTTTCATGGCATCTAGACCAAGCCAGAATTTTGTCACCTTCATCTTGTTCTCAGTGAGCGTGCCTGTTTTGTCAGTACATATGGTGGTGGCTGAACCCATTGTCTCACACGCTGAGAGCTTCCTTACCATGGCCTGATCCGCCATCATTCTCTTCATGGAGAAAGCAAGAGTGAGTGTCACAGCTAACGGCAGACCTTCAGGAATTGCGACAACAACAATAGTAACTGCAGCAGATACGATTCCAACCACCGCATTCATGATACCATTGAACTTTGTTTTGCTACCATTGTACTCCCAGTTTCCATTCTCATCCTCAGTATTACCAGTGAAGTAACGCACCAGCAATACAATGAGAAAAAAAATTGCGACAGCCAGCCCAACCTTCCTAATGTAACTGGTCAGTTTATTGAGCAGTGCTTGTAATGGGGTGCTTGCATTGGTGACAAGCCTTATCGAACTCATTATCTCTCCCCGTGTTGTGTTCATGCCAACGGAAGTTACCAGCATGAAAGCAAAGCCATCAACCACCTTTGCACCTGAGAACAAGAATGGATTCTTATTCTCGTTAACTTCGACATGATAGCTTTCCCCTGTCAAGCTCGATTCATCTATTTGCAAGGAGTAACCTTTCAAGAACAATCCATCGGCAGGAATTTGGTCACCAATCTTCAGATTCACAATTTCTCCCACCACAACATCGAAGATGGATATCTTCTGTCGTCGCCCATCTCTCAGAACTTCAACCTTAATATTATTGCTGACACTTGACTGCTTATCAAACTGTCTTGACTTCCTGAAGTCACTGATAGCGGAGACCGCTATAACTAGAAAGACAGCGACAAATATGCTCCCACCTTCATACCACCCCTCTTTGATCCCATCCTCCTTAATCCCAAACCCATGTGAAAGGGTTGCACAAGCTAGAAGGATTAGAATCGTCATGTCCTTGAATGCTTCGAACACAAAGTAAAACAAGCCCATTGCAGGAGGTTCACCGTATGTATTTGAACCAAAGACATTTTTCCGGTGGGCGATACCTTCATGATCATCATGAATACCATTTGCCACATCAGTTTCAAGTGCTAGTGCGACGCTTTTAGCTCCTCCCAGATTGCTTAAGCCATCCAAGTCCTTCTCTTTCACAATTCTACTAAGAACGCCAGAGTTGGCCTTATTGAACTTTTCACAATTGTTGCTAGCATGGGTACGAGCACAAACAACATCTTCTTTGTGATCAGATCGAATATATAGAGTTGTGTAAGACGGAACACGGATCATAGCTGCCGGTTTCGCCAATGAGATAAGCGCCCTTGTCGCATAAATTGCTGCACAAGCGTAGCGCCATTTCTGCTTGGGACTGCGAAATGCAGTGATGTCAAGAAAGTACTCCCCACCATTGCAATGTTCATTTGGTATTGCCATTTTACCTGCTAGAATGAATAATAAGCTTTAGAATGAATATTTTCCTGGAGATGCAAGCTTCACATATTTATAGGCACAATTGGGACACCACCATCTTTTCCTTATGTGTAAATGCACATGACCGACAGAAAATAAATCAAGTGTGTAAGGTTATTATCTCTTTATCTACTCTCAGCCTATTGATGTTAAGGTTATTAGTTTTTCTGCCTCATTGTTTCAATTTCTCTAAATTTTGATTTTTATGTTGTTTCTGAATCAAATTCATTAGTTAGATTCATTTGGTCTGCAGTACATTTGGTTTGGTTTGCTTTGGTTGGAGGGATCAACAAAGCAATTGTTTTAGATCATTTGGAACTACATGAATATTTTTAGTTATGACAACCCTTGAATTAGCTAAATGCTTTGAATTGAATTCATAAAGTTTTGTTGCTATTTTGAGATTAAAAGTATAGTTGTTTTATGTGGCCATTGATTTGTTAATCATCACCATTTGGAATTTAAGATGGCTATTATTGTTTGGTCCTTTTCCATGAATGTTGTGTTTGATTACATTTTGTATGTTTTACAACCATGAAATGATGATGAAAGCACTATTGACATTCTATGTTATGGTCATTTTCTATGCAGTTTATGCGGAAAGCGGTCGCAAAGTGGTCAGGACCGCATTACGATTTTTCATAATTATGCGGGACTAAGCGGAATTATGCGGACAATTTTTTCAAAGTATATATTTTTAAAATTTAATCATAGTCATAGATTACAAAATAATTAATTAATCAAAAGGGTGTAAATATGTAATCATAGTCATATATTATTTTACTAATTAATCAAATGAATTTAATTTTGCAGGTTGGAACACTTATAGTTACCTGAATTTGTTTACGAACAACCAATACAACGAAAGTAACAGCAGCAACTCATAGGCATTCTGGCATAGCAATAACCCCAACAACAAGAACTGCAAGCAATAAAAGCAAGAAGTTAAGAGTTGCAACTTGCAAGTAACAACAACAAAAAATAAAGCAACAATAATAGCAAATGTATACAACAATAAATGTAGCTCATTATAGAATTGTAGCAAGTGTATAATGGTGTTCACATTCACATCACATGAGTATGAAGTATCAATCTACTTCTATAGCAAAAGTAGCATAAGCAAATGTTAGTCCAAAATATTTAAATCAAAACAAATTTCCATCATCTGTCTTCACAACTATTCATCTACTTCTATGCCAGCATCTTCTTCAACATCCTCCCTGAATAAGTAAAATAATCGGGGATGAAAAATAATCTAATCAGAGAGTGTTTCATCTCTGTTGGGAAAAATCTACATCATATTGTTGCAGTTTTTTTCTCATCACTTGATCCACACTAGAAAAAACCTCAAACAAGTATAACATCATGTGTATTGAATTCATGTGTGCTAAAGAATTGAATTCTCTGTAATTAACAAACATTAGAAAAATTCGTCTCAGATTAGCATTATTAAATTCGTCTCTGTACTAAAGAATTCGTCTCAGACTAGCATATCAATCAAAACCACAGATTGATAATTAGCTTATAAATCACATTACCAGTCGAATAGCCTATTATACTTATAAAGTATAATAAAGAGTTGCATCTACAAAAATCAGCCAATTGCGCCAAACGTGAAGTTAGTAATTCGTCTCAGACTAGCATTACAAATTATTCTCTGTACTGAATGACCTCAGCAGAGGGAAGAAGCGAATGGAAGAGAGCGACTGGGAGGAGAGGGAAGAGGGACTGGGAGGAGAGGGAAGCTTACCTGATTTGGGAAGTAAGCAGCCAATCTCTTCGTCGTTTTCGATTGATCTCTTCAGCAGCAACCGATCTCTTCAGCAGTTGATGATTTCGATTGAAGGAAGGGAGGAAAAGAGGTTCAGATCAACTTCTCTTCTTCTTCTTCGTCTCTACTTTTTCTTCAGATTAGGTTTTTTTTTTTTTTTTTTTTTTTCATATATAAAAACCTACAAATCGGCGAGTCAGGTCGGCCGATTAAGTGCTGACGCGCCGAGATTTGACCGAGTTTACCGATTTTACTGGTTCCGTTTAAAGGCTGCCGAGTCGACCCTGTGCGATTTTAGGCCCCATTCACGAGTGTATGATCGACCGATCTGCTGCTGCCTGTGAAATCAAAATCAAAGGTATGTTCTTCTTCGCAAACCCTTCGATTTCTTCTTCTTCCCTTCGACTTCTTCTTCTTCCCCATCCCCCATCTGAATCATGGTGCCTGAACCTGAAGATATCGATATCAACAACGAGAAGAACTCTCGCCCTTTTGATGAAGACGATATCGCTATCATCAAAACCTATGTATCTACTACTCTTCTCTCTCCCCCTTTTTTTGTTTTAGGGTTTATTCTTCGTCATCCGTCTCTAGGGTTTCTGATTCACTTAAATTTGGTTTTTTTTCAGGGGCTAGGACCTTACTCTAACATCAAACGATCCTCATTTGATCGAAACTGCCAAAATGTACTCACCCACTATCATCAAACAAGGAAAGTAGGGATCCAGCTTGAAAACCGCATTCTATTTCCTTCCATTTTCAAGGCTTGCACCAACCTTCAAACCTTCAAGGAAGGAACTTCTCTTTGCACTTCTATGACAAAGTGAGGTTTGGATTCCTTCACTTCTGTAAATAATTTTGTTATCGATTTCTACATGAAATGTGGGACCTTGATTTGTGCTATGAATGTTTTTAATTCAATGGGTATCAAAGAACTCTGTTGCATGGAATGTAGTGATCCATGGGTGTCTTGATAGAGGTGAGTTTGAAGAGGGTTTGAGCTTGTTTGTGCAAGCAAGGAACGTTGTGTTCGAACCCAATGAGTCAACTTTAGTTCTTGTACTTCAGGCTTGTCGAGGTTATAAAACTGCCCATGTAGGTTTTGTCATCTATGGGTTCGTTATTCGAAGTGGGTTTATCAATCTGGTTTCATTCCGGAACTCACTGCTTAGCTTGTATGCTGAATTTGAAGAATTTGGTGTCTATAAAAAATTTGTTTGATGAATTGCCTGAGAGAGATGTGATATCATGGAGTGCTGTAATTGGGGCTTATGTGAAGAGTGGGGAGGGTCGGGTTGCGTTTCAGTTGTTCTGGGTGATGTTTTCTGTGAGGAGGGTTTAACCCGATGACCTTACTGTGGTTAGCATTCTTAAAGCATGTGCTTGAGAGAAATTTATTCGGGAAGGTTAGTTCATGGCTATTTTATTCGTAGAGGTTTTGGATTTAGTTCTTTTGTGAGTAATACTTTTTTAGTATGATATTGGGTTTGTGTGGATTTGGATCGGGGGTATCAATTGGTATTGTGATTGGGTATTATCTCTTCATCTACTCTTAGCCTACTGATGTTAAGGTTATTAGTTTTTCTGCCTCATTGTTTCAATTTCTCTAAATTTTGATTTTTATGTTGTTTGACTTGTTTCTGAATCAAATTCATTTGGTCTGCGGTGCATTTGGTTTGGTTTGCTTTGGTTGGAGGGATCAACAAAGCAATTGTTTTAGATCATTTGGAACTGCATGAATATTTTTAGTTATGACAACCTGTGAATTAGCTAAATGCTTTGAATTGAATTCAGAAAGTTCTGTTGCTATTTTGAGATTAAGGTATAGTTGTTTTATGAGGCCATTGATTTGTTAATCATCACCATTTGGAATTTAAGATGGCTATTATTGTTTGGTCCTTTTCCATGAATGTTGTGTTTGCACTTCATCAATTACATTTTGTATGTTTTACAACCATGAAATGATGATGAAAGCACTATTGACATTCTATGTTATGGTCATTTTATGCCCGAACCATGCTTCAGACATGTATTTTATTTGCCTTCTCATTGATTTTAACTTTGATTGGATCAGGATCCTGTTATTCGTCCTCTAGTTGAGCAAGATTCACAAACTTTGCAACAGTTACTTCCTGAGATACTCCTTCGGGTGAAAAAACCCAGACTATGATTTTGTATGTTACTGTATTTGTGATCTTGCTTTATTTTGGGCCATGTTTTTCGAAATGATTGCTAAAGTCATTGTTATATATATTTTTTTCCCTCCATTTAAAGGTTGACTGGCTAAACAAATTCATTGCAGACTCTGCAGAGATGTGGCCTTATCTGGACAAGGTATGTGCATCTGTGCTTATGTTCGATACTTGGATAATAACTATTACATTTTAAACTTGTCATCTCCCGTGATATAGAAGTAGATTGATAGTCATGAACATGGAGACTTGTTTTGATCCAATCGTGTTATTTCTCTGTGAAATTTGAAGTTTTGATCACTTGGGGTTGTGAAAAAACGCAGAGTATGTATAATTGTCGTTGTCCTAAAGATTTCTCACACTAACAAATAAATCCATAACTAAGCAATACATATGATTCGATGGATTAGTTGTTGCGCCAAATTAGTATTACAAAATCTACATACTCAGTTGGAATTAACTAACAAAAATTGATTAGCATTGCACAATTATCAACGCAGCTAGTAATGTCACACTTGTTCACCAGTATCCATTAATTAATATACCTCGATGTCTAATAATGTGTATATAAAATAATTGCGGTGCCAGACGCCTTAATCACACTGTCAAAGTATTTTAAAATATATGTTATGATGAATAAAAAAAAACTGCAAAGTCTTTGTGCATCGAGAGAGCTCCCTAATTTCAGTATTTGAAATCTTGCCTTCAATAGTGCCAACCACCTCGCTCAACATCCAATTTATCAGTGAGTATTGTTTTCTTTCTAGTTAGTTAGGAAAAGTTTGATTTCTCTTATTGTTTGGGTAAGTAATTAATTTAATTATGTTTCATTTGCATACTAAAGATTAATCAGGAACCAGTAATTCCAGATTCGATTTTCACGCCTAAATCAGGATTCTATCTAATCGGTTTTTTTGCATTTGCTGAACTTGCAGGAACACTTCTTTGCTTTCTTTTTCATCTCTCTTTTTCGAAGCATTTGGTCGTGGCCTTACTAGAACCGCACACACACTAAAAAAATAGCAGTAAGTCCATCTTCTTCAGTTCAGTTTCTGCTAATTAGCTGTATCCATTCTTGTAGTTTTCATTTTTCATGTGCAAATGGTACAGTAAATAATTGAATTGAAGTTATCACCAATTTTTGTTGAAGTAAAATTAAAATAGTCATTAGCCATCTATCTTGAGATGTACACGAAAATATAGTAATATGCAATAAACTTGGGAAATTATCACGTACCTCCATATTGTTAATACCGTATTAGGGACTGCATCACTAATTTGAGCCACATTTCCCTGCAACATCATTACTGTAATTCATTGTCAAGTTCCATTAAGAAATGTTTTTTTAAGTTACTCTATGCAAGAGGGCTAAGCAACATTCATCAAACAAAGTGTGTAGAAGATAATAATGATTGTTGCATAGTCATTTCTCATGATTATACTCTTCTTTATCGATCTCCCAGATGGCGGATGCAGTTACTGGCCTGCTTGCAGAGAACCTCAATTCCCTTATCCAGAGGGAATTTGGATTAGTCTGGGGTGTCGAGGAAGACATAAGAACGCTTGCTAGCTTACTCTCAACCATCCAAGCAGTCCTCCAGGATACTGAAATGAGAGAATTTGCTGAAAAATCAATTGCAAATTGGTTGACAAATCTGAAAGATACAGCATACGATGCTGAGGATGTCTTGGATGAGTGGCTCACGTATGCTCCAGATGGTACTTGTGCATTGTCTTGCTTAAGCCCAAATGATATTAAACTTCGCCATCGCATAGCAAGAAAAGCGAAAAATATCATAACTAGATTGGATGAGATTGCAGGAGAAAGATCAAAGCTTCATTTGAATCCAGGTGTTGTGCAAACTGGACTTCAGTCTTCTGAGAGCCGAGAAACTGGCTCCACTTTAACTGAAGATGTGGTTTATGGGAGAGTTGTGGACAAAGAAAATATCATAAATGTGTTGCTCAACAATGTGAACCAGGGAGAAAACCTCTCCATTTTGCCCATAGTTGGCATAGGTGGACTAGGAAAAACTACACTGGCTCAGCTTGTGTACAAAGACGAAAGATTAGTTGAGAATTTCGGTATCAAGATCTGGATTTGTGTCTCTGAGGATTTTGAGGTGAAGAGGCTAATCAGAATGATGGTGGAATCTTTAACAGAACAAGCATGTGATTTGAAAGATTTGGATCCTCTACAAAAAAAAACTTCAAGAAGAGGTTTTTACTAGTGTTGGATGACGAATGGAACAAGGATTCAGAGAAGTGGCGAACACTGTAATCTTTACTTACATGTGCAGCTACAGGAAGTTCGATCATCGTGACCACTCGCCTACAAACAGTAGCATCCATTGTGGGAACCATGTTGCTGCACCGTTTAACATTTCTATCGGAGGAAGATTGCTGGTTCTTGTTCAAGGGTCGTGCTTTTGGTGTGGGCAACAAAGAGAATGCAGACTTGAAGGAGATTGGAAAGCAAATTGTAAAGAAATGTGGTGGTGTGCCTTTGGCTGCAAAATCTCTTGGAGGTTTGTTGTTCTCTTCAAGAGAAGTGAATGGCTGGTTGCAAGTGAGAGATAGCGAAATCTGGGAACTCCCTCAAGCAGAGGTAAATGACATTCTACCTTCTTTGAGGTTGAGTTACAAGTATTTGCCATCAAACATGAAGCAATGCTTTGCTTTTTGTTCTATATTTCCCAAAGACTATGAAATGAAGAAAGAAGAGTTAATTCATTTGTGGCTGGCTAATGGTTTTTTGCAATCTGATGGGAGGATGGAGTTGAAAGACGTTGGAAATCAAGTTTTCATCAAGCTGCTTCGGAGGTCTTTCTTCCAAGACATCAAGACAAATGAATTTGGTGATATCGAAACTTGTAAGATGCACGATCTCATGCATGATCTTGCGTGCTTGGTATCGGAGAATGTATGTTCTGTTGTGGAGGTTGGGAAGGTAGATAAATTTCATAAAGGCATCAGACATGGATCGTTGTTCATGGATTCATATGAAGTAGCAAAATCGTTTACAGGAGAAGAACTATCTAATCTAGTGCTACATACACAACTTTTACTCGGTCCTTACCGGATATACTGTGACTTTACTCATATAAATTGGAAAAGCCTACGAGTACTTGATTTGAACGGTTGTGGAAGAACTACATTGATTTTAACTACAATAGGGAGGATGAAACATCTGAGGTACCTAAATCTCTCAGATGCCACGACTGAATCCTTACCTGAAAGCATTTGCAATTTGAGGAATTTGCAATTCTTGAAACTGAGAGATTGTTACCTCCTCAGGGAGTTGCCAAAACATATAATCAAGTTGAGTAGCCTTAGGCATATAGATATCAAGGGGTGCAGTAATCTAGTAGAAATGCCAATGGACATGGGGCAATTGAGTCATCTCCAGACATTGAGCTTATTTGTGGTGGAATGGAAGAGATATTACAGAACTGAAGAGGCTGAATCAGCTTGGTGGAGAGATAGAAATAAAAGGACTTAAGCAGGTGAGAAATGTTGAAGAGGCCAAAGAAGCCAATTTGTTAACGAGGCCAAGTATAACCTCATTAACTTTGACGTGGGGCTCATCGGAAGGAGGTGCAGATGCAGAATTGCAAGAAAAAGTGTTGGAGGACGGATTGGAGCCTCACCTAAATTTGAAGGCATTGGAGATACGTGGGTTCAAAGGTGCCGTCCTACCTAGTGGATGGGACAGTTGCAGAATGTAGTTAAAATCTCACTTTATGAATGCAATAGTTGTGATCGTCTGCCTGCACTTTGGGAACTACCCCTCCTTACGGTTCTAATTATAGAGTGAATGGATTCTGTAAAATGCTTCACAGACGATTCTTATGGCCAGGGTAAAGTTGTTGGAGGAGGAAGTTCTGCTAATGCTATTCAAGGCTGCTGCTCCAGCTGGTTTCCTTCGTTACAAAAACTTGACACATGTTCCATGCGTGCTCTGGAAGAATGGTGGTCGCCAGCATCATCATCAGAAGAAAACCACTCAAGAACAACACAAGTATTTCCTTGCCTTGAAGAGTTGACTAGTAGTATGTGCCCCAAGTTGAAAGCAATACCATCCATAGCTCATCTGGAAAATCTAAAACTGTCCAGCTGCGATAAGTTGGAAGCAATTCCTTGCTTACCTTGTGTTAAAAATATCACACTGTCCAGATGTGACAAGTTGGAAGTAATTGCTTTCTTACCTTGTGTGCAAAATATCACACTGTCCAGATGCAATGAAATGATACTGAGATCCATCCCCAACCTTGGTCCTCGCAGTCTTCTGATATGCACGGACTTTCTTTGTGTTCTTGTTTGCAGGTTGTAACCTTGTTGTGAAATCAACTCAAGTAATAAGTGGAGCAAGAAACAATACTGCTATAGAATACTGACTGCAGAAAGAAGAGAATCCAAGCAATATCTGTTGTAAAAGACAAACTGATTTGGAGTTACTGAAGAAAGAAAGATTGTATTGTATTGATCACTTGTAATGGAAAATACAAAGAATTGTAATAGCAAATTCGAGATTGCAAATCTCCCTTAGAGCTTATTTGAGATGCTCCAACTCTCCTTGAGCAGATTGCTCAATGTACATTCTATTACAATCAATGCATAATCTGTTCTTCTCATGTATTCTTATTTATAGACTAACTGATGCAACAACTCTGTTAATACTGACAGAGCACACTTAACAGACTAACAGAATATACATCATAACCTCTAACCACCCCTTTGACATATTCTTTCCAGAATTCCTAGCATCAGCAATCTTCTAACAGAACTTCCAACATCAGCATTAACTCCTCCCATTCTCTCAGCATCAGGATTCTAATATCAACATCAGCATTCCAGTACCAATATCAGCATCAGCATTCTTTCAGCATCATTATACTAATATCATCATCAGCATTAGCATACCAGTACCAGTATAAGCATCAGCAACATCAGTACTCCATATCAGCCTTCAGCATTCAGCAACATCAGTATTCCATCAGCATTCAGCAACATCAGTATTCCATATCAGCCGTCAGCATTCCATTCAGCATTCATCATTCATCATTCAGCCCTCCTAGCAACTTCACAAATGTTCACAGATATATTCTTTCTCCTTGTATAGGTAAATCGGATAGGAGGCCGAATCCTATCAATACCCCAGCCCAAAAAACTCACCTTGTCCTCAAGGTGAAAATAAGGAAACTGATTCTGGAAGTCACGGAAATTCTCCCAAGTAGCCTCAAAAGCAGGCAGCCCACGCCATTTAATCAACACTTCCAACGTCTCTGAATTGCCCTCAGTCCCATAACGCATGTCAAGCACTGATTCAGGCAGAAACTCCACGTCATCTTCACGGCTGAGGTGAGTAGGAAGAGGAATGACCTGAGAACAATCACCTCTAGCATGTCGCAGCTGAGACACGTGGAAAACAGGATGGATCCGAGAAGAAGAAGGAAGAGCCAGTTTATAGGCTACTGCCCCTATCCTAGCCAACACCTCAAAAGGTCCATAAAAACGAGCCGCAAGCTTCTGATTTGCACGACTAACCACTGTATGCTGCCGATAAGGACGAAGCTTCAAAAAAACCCGATCTCCCATATCAAAAACTTCATCCCTGCGAGACCTATCTGCCTGTGATTTCATACGTTGTTGCGCCCGCAACAAGTGCAATTTCAGAGACTCCAAGACACGATCTCTGTCCAATAACAGTTGTTCCACTGAAGATACAATAGCAGAACCAGTAACATACCTCAACAGGGGCGGAGGATCTCTACCATACAGAATTTTGAACGGTGTAAAACCAGTGGCGGAGTGTGTAGAAGTGTTATACCAATACTCAGCCCAGTGTAACCATCTCAGCCATTGCTTGGGTCTCTCGGAACTAAAACACCGAAGGTAAGTTTCTAAACAACGGTTGACCACTTCAGATTGTCCATCCGTCTGTGGATGGTAAGCTGTACTATGCTTTAGCTTAGTGCCCTGAACTCTGAATAAGTCCTGCCAAAATCGACTCAAAAATACCTTGTCTCATATTATCGATAGTGGTGTCCCATGAAGCTTACCAATCTCCTTAGCAAAAACCCAAGCTACCTTCTCTGCTGTGTAGGGATGCTTTAGGCCAGCGAAATGAGCATATTTGCTGAGGCGATCAACGACCACCAATATAGTATCAGCCTGCCCAGAACACGGTAAGCCCTCTATGAAGTCCATGGTAACTTCATCCCAGATTTGAACCGGTAATGGAATAGGCTGAAGCAGGCCAGCGGGAGACGTGGCCAAAGATTTGTTGCGTTGACAAACGGCGCATTCACCAACCATTTTTCTGATACACGCCTTCATACCGACCCAAAACAATTCCTTAGCAACCCGCAAATACGTTTTAGTCTCTCCTGAATGACCCCCAACCGCAGACTCATGAAACTCCTTAAAAATCAAAGGTATGAGAGAGGAAGAACTTGGTATGACCAACCTGTTTTTGTAGTGCAACATCTCATGAATCAGCACATACCCAGAAAATATAGAACCTTGCAAAATGGCCTGTTTCTTAAGTTGAATTTCAGAATCATTCAGAATTTCCCTCTTAAGCACATCCCAATCACGCCAAGATGGTAAACTCATTTGCGACAACCCCGGAGATAAAAAAATCCGTGAAAGACCATCAGCGGCTGCATTCGATGACCCCGTTCTATATTGAATTTCAAATTGAAACCCAAGTAGTTTACATACCCATTTTTTATACTCCGAACCAATAACCCGTTGTTCCATCAGAAATTTCAAGCTTTTCTGATCTGTGCGAATGACGAACTTTCTGCCCAGTAAATAAGCCCGCCATTTCGTGACCGCAAACACGATTGCCATGAGTTCCTTCTCGTAAATTGGTTTGAGTCGTGCTCTCTGACCCAAGACTTGACTGAAAAATGCTATGGGATGTTTTTCCTGCATCAGAACAGCCCCTACCGCATACCCCGAAGCGTCGGTCTCTACGATGAACTACTTAGAGAAATTCGGCATTCGTAAAACCAGAGCAGTAGTCATGGCGCGCTTCAACTCTTGGAAAGCACTCTCAGCTTCCTGATTCCACGCAAAACCATTCTTCTTCAACTGAGAGATGAGTGGCCCCGCAATTTGACTATAGGCTATGATGAACTTACGATAATAACCCGTAAGACCTAAAAACCCCCGTAATGCCGTGATATTCGTGGGTTGCGGCCAATCCAACATTGCCTGAACCTTTGCCTGATCCATTGAAACCCCATTAGCAGAAATAACATGGCCCAAGTATCCTAATTTTGAGCTTCCAAACTCGCACTTCTTCCTGTTTGCATACAAGGAATGTAGTTGTAGTAGACCCAACACTGTCTCCAACTGTTCCGCATGCTTCTCGAGGCTTGGACTGTATACCAAGATGTCATCGAAGAAAACGAGCACAAATTTGCGCAAATAAGGCCGAAAAATCGCATTCATCAGCGCTTGGAAGGTGGCCGGAGCGTTGGAAAGACCAAAAGGCATTACGAGAAATTCGTAATGACCTTCATGGGTGCGAAAAGCCGTCTTAGCCTCATCCCCAGCTCGAATTCTGATCTGATGATACCCTGACCGCAAATCTAATTTGGAGAAGATTACCGCCCCATGAAGTTCATCCAATAGTTCATCAATGACGGGAATTGGGAAACGGTCAGGCACAGTCTGTTTGTTCAACGCTCGATAGTCGACACAAAATCGCCACGCCCCATCCTTCTTCTTGAACAAAAGCACCGGGCTTGAGAAAGGGCTGATACTAGTTCTGATGATGCCAGCCTCCAACATTTCAGCAATTAACCGCTCGATTTCGTTCTTCTGAAATTGAGGATACCGATATGGACGAACATTGATCGGTCCTGTTCTTTCTTGCAGAATAATTTGATGTTCATGACCCCTCAATGGTGGTAGACCTGAAGGTAACTGGAAAACCATATCATACCTTGCCAAAACTTCATTCAACTCCTTGGGGATTTCTGAAAACTCATCAACCGTTGAAGACAGACAACCCAATTCCAGTAAGATGCCCTGACCTTCCTGCTTAATTGTGCGGAGCATGGTTTTGAGGGAAACCAAACTTCGGCCCAGGGACGGATCTCCTTTAAGCGTAAGTGTTTCCGCACCAACCCTAAATCTCAAAACTTGATCCTTCCAATTTATGAAAGTCATTCCCAATTTTTCTAACCACTGAATGCCCAAAATCACGTATGAGCTTCCAAGCCCTAAAGGAAGAAAATCATCAACAATCTCTATCCCTTGCAATATTAACTCCACCCCTCTGCAAATTCCACTTCCTTGCACAGAATCTCCAGACCCCATGGTAACACCATACACACCTGTGGAAGACATTGGTAACTTCGCTTGCTCAACCACTTTATGCGATATGAAGTTGTGGGTGGCACCACTGTCGATCAACACAACCACCGATTGGCCCGATATAACACCAACAAGCTTCATCGTTTTGGGATTTGTCAAACCAACAATAGAACTCAAGGAAACTTCTACTCCTCTACTGATCTCGACCACATCGAGTTCTTTCAGATCTTCACTTCCCTGACTATCCTCTTATTCTTCTTCACTTTCGGCCTGGGCAATGAGAACACTTATTTCTTTCTTCTTGCATCGATGACCCGGCGAATACTTCTCATCGCACTTAAAGCATAAACCCTTCGCCCTCTTTTCTTGGTATTCGGCATCGGAAAATCGACGAATCTCCCCTTTCGCAGCCATTTGTCTCTCATTTTCGATCGAAGAAGGTGGCTGGTTGAACTCTCTGTTTGAAGATTGATAAGGTTGCCCTAAAGAGCCATTTGCAAAGGATCTTGGGCCATTCACGGGCCTTGGATTGTAACCCTGAACATTTTGTTTAAAGAAGCCCAAAACTCTTTGTTTTCCCTCAACTCGTTGGGCCATATCCATGGCCCGACCCAAGAACCCGGGATCTAGCATTCTCACCTCAGCCCGGATGGAGGGTTTCAACCCGTTTACGAATTTGCTGAGGTATACCTCTTCATTCAGAGATTCCAATGGAGCAGCATGGGAGACGAAGCGCCTTCGATATTCCGCCACAGATCCTTCTTGCTTCAACGCGAGGAATTGCTCACACAATGATCCTTCTTGTGTCGATCTAAATTGTTTCAAAAGCAATCCCTTGAGTTCTTCCCAGAAAATGACGGGTCTACGCTTGCTTTCCCACTGATACCAAAGAAGGGCATCACCTTCGAACGAAATCACAGCGGCTTCAATCTTCTCGTCATTACTGTAGCGATTGATTACAAAGAATCTTTCAGCTTTCATAATCCATCCATCAGGGTTTGATCCTTCAAAGGTAGGCATCTCTAACTTTTTAGGTCTCTTATCAAATTGAAACCCTTGTGAAGAAGATCCACCCATTCCCCCATTTGGACTATGGGTTTCCCCATTCATTGGAGGAATTTGCTCTTTCTCGTTTGTAGAAACAGTTTTCGGAGGTTCTTGTTGCCTTTTTAGCATCAATTCCATCATTTGTTTCAATTCTTGGAAATTCCCATCCAAAGAATCCATTTTCCCTTGCATGTTAGCCATAGATTCTTCCATAATTTCCATTCTCGCATTAGCGTTAATCCCCTTTCCAGCCATCTCACAGGAATTCGAGTGCTCTGATACCAATTGATATGCACTGACTTTCTTTGTGTTCTTGTTTGCAGGTTGTAACCTTGTTGTGAAATCAACAATTGATAGGATTCGGCCTCCTATCCGATTTACCTATACAAGGAGAAAGAATATATCTGTGAACATTTGTGAAGTTGCTAGGAGGGCTGAATGATGAATGCTGAATGGAATGCTGACGGCTGATATGGAATACTGATGTTGCTGAATGCTGAAGGCTGATATGGAGTACTGATGTTGCTGATGATGATATTAGTATAATGATGCTGAAAGAATGCTGATGTTGATATTGGTACTGGAATGCTGATGTTGATATTAGAATCCTGATGCTGAGAGAATGGGAGGAGTTAATGCTGATGTTGGAAGTTCTGTTAGAAGATTGCTGATGCTAGGAATTCTGGAAAGAATATGTCAAAGGGGTGGTTAGAGGTTATGATGTATATTCTGTTAGTCTGTTAAGTGTGCTCTGTTAGTATTAACAGAGTTGTTGCATCAGTTAGTCTATAAATAAGAATACATGAGAAGAATAGATTATGCATTGATTGTAATAGAATGTACATTGAGCAATCTGCTCAAGGAGAGTTGGAGCATCTCGAATAAGCTCTAAGGGAGATTTGCAATCTCGAATTTGCTATTACAATTCTTTGTATTTTCCATTACAAGTGATCAATACAATACAATCTTTCTTTCTTCAGTAACTCCAAATCAGTTTGTCTTTTACAACAGATATTGCTTGGATTCTCTTCTTTCTGCCGTCAGTATTCTATAGCAGTATTGTTTCTTGCTCCTCTTATTACTTGAGTTGATTTCACAACAAGGTTACAACCTGCAAACAAGAACACAAAGAAAGTCAGTGCATATCATCTTCTTACACTTGATATTGAGTGGTTTGAGGAGATGACACATTTACCAGAAGGGACATTCATAAATGCTTCTTCTTCTTCTACTGCAGCTCTCCAATCTTTGCAAATCGGAGATTGCCACAAGCTGAAGAGTCTAAGTGGGGAAATACAGAATCTCAGGGCACTAACATCATTGAAGATTGAAGGTTGCAGAGAGTTGGATTTTCAATCAGAGCTAGAGGGACTTCTAGGGAAACTCACTTCTCTTACACAATTAACCATCCATCACTCTCCACGTCTAAAGTGTTTGCCACTAATGGGGATCCAAGGCGGCTTCAACAACTCTCTTAAAGAATTGGAGATTCATGGCTGTGACAATCTAACATCTGTGTCTGAGGGGCTTCAATACCTAACTTCTCTCCAAAAATTGTCTCTTCGATGGTGTGAAGAGCTGGAAATCTTGTCAATGGGTGATCAGGAGGAGGATGGATTGTTGGGACAATTTACATGGATCAGCACATATTATGTCACAGTAAGACATTTCTAAGTATTTTGCTAAACTAATGTCTAGGATGTTCTATTCAAGTCAATTTCAATATGCAAATATAAAGCATATTTTCCATCCAAACATTAATCATACAAGCAATAACATATGCAAATAAGCATACTAATGTAAGCAAACATACTTTGACAAACAAATGTAATCTATGAATTAAATTCATACGTAACATACCTGTTTGTCGTAACTGCTGTATAAGATTCAACTGCTGTAAATAAATCCAAAGAAATAGTTAGGAACTATGTACCATTATTTCTTGGGTTGAGTCGCGGACTAGGTCGCTCTCTTTAAGACGTTTCGCGGCTCTGCCCAATATTGTGCTAGCAGTTTAATAGCCTCGTCGTCCCCAGGATAAAACAGCCCAGAATCTTCTCTGTCTCGTTCAAATACGCACAATAAATGAACGGTATACTATTCACCCTCAATCTCCTTATTTGCTCGGAATCAAAAATCAGAAAACACGTTCTGGGTGCACTACTGTTTTTTTGAAAACAAAACTCAAGAACTGTTTCTGTTTTGCAAAAACGCAATTACTGTTTCTGAATTGCAAAATGAAAATACTGTTTCTGAATTGCAAAACGCAACCACTGTTTCTGAATCTCATTGTGTTTGCAATAAACAGATTTCGAAGCAGCAAGTAAAACTATGTTGAAGAAGCAAACAATACTCTGTTTTTCAAATACAGATTTCGAAGAGGCAAGCAATGCTCTGTTTTGCAAATACAGAGTTCGAAGAAGCAATCAAGGCTGAGTTTGTGTTTCTGCTATCACTCTGTTTTCATGTTGAAAAAACATATAAGCTCTGTTCTATCATTTCGAATAGGCTCACCATCTTAAGAACTGTTTTTCGAATAAGTTTTGTATGAGCTGGAAGTCAAGAATCTGAACTGTTGCAGCTATACTATTTTTGCAACGAAAACCAGGAAGACTGGACAGTAGAAGAAACTGTTTTAGCTGCTCTCTGTTTTCGTTTTGAAGCAGCTCTACCAAGAACTGGAAGAAGCTAAAATCACCAAGATTAGGAGATGGAATGATCGAGCAACAGAGTGAAAGAGAAGAGCAATCCATGAGCTGCAAGTGGCTGTGCAGATTTCGCCACTCTTCTCCTACTACTCATCGTCCTCCTCCTTTCAAGCAAAAAACAGCCAAAACTTCTTCTAACCCCTCTCTGTTTTCTCGTTTCAAGAACTGGAAGAAAACTCTCTGTTTCCTTCATACTCAAAAAAAAAAAAAAATTCTCTCTCTTTCAATCTCCTTCTGCTTAAGCTCTGATTGTAATAATTGAATAAGAATAATACAACCGACAAGAGCAGGAAATGTGGAGCAGGAAATGCGGCATAAAACAAGGAGCCGTCCTGTCCACTCAGAATTTTTAATATTTTAAAAAGCCAAAAGTTCCAACAGTTTTCAGCATCTTATTTCCCTTCAAAGTATAACACTTTGGGATTTGTCCAAGTTGGAGCTTTGCCAGAGGGGATGCAACACCACCTGACTATGCCGAAATCTTTGGAGATATTCTTTTGCGACAATCTGAAAATGCTTCCAGAATGGCTCCAACACCTCACATCTCTTCAATATTTGGAGATTGGGAGGTGCCATCCTGATCTACACCAACGATGCGAGAAGGACAGGGGGGACAACTGGCACATTATTTCCCGCATTCCACAGCTCAGCATAACCCCTCCACCTTTGTAAGTGATTCTATCATCAAATTTATTGCACTAAATCATACATATTACAGTCATGACAAACACTAAACAGTCCTAGCTAAATTAGAGAATAACGAGATATGAATTAGTTGTCAAAATAAATGGCACTCATCCTAGACATAAGTGTGAGTGGAAAATGTTCTTTTTGTGGCTTATGTTGATGTTTGTAAGTAATGCGTCGAGCAAATATTTACAATCACGGCTGTTTGTTACAGGGCTCTCAAGAGGAACAGTTTTCTTGACTTCAAAAGATTTTGCTTCTGAATCAACTTAAGCCCATGAATGGAGTTCCATGGATTGACTGTCTAGGACTACTCCAATGGGTAGGAGAAGAATAAAGGAGATGAGTGTTGGGATAGGGTTAGTTTGAATAGTCCCACATCAAACAAGGTGGAGTTGTCATTTTTATGTAAGTTTGACTCTCTCTTCTACTTTATCTAACCCTTGATGTATCATTTACTGATGAAGTCCCACACTCAGGCTGTTTGTCCTAATAGAACAGGTATAAACAAATTTTAGAGAATAAGAAGATCCGCGTGATCAAGCTTTTGAAATCCTTTATTTCTCTGGAAAAATAAAATGCTAAATCCTTTATCTCCTAAGACAATGCAATCTGTGAAAATAGATCACCAAGAGTCTCTAGTGCTATTGAAGAGGAAATAAATAGCTCCAGCTATGAACAAATTTTAGAGAATAAGAAGATCCGTGTGATTAAGCTTTTGAAATCCTTTATTTCTCTAGAAATTAAAATGCTAAATTCTGGACTCTGGTTGAATATTTTGGTCTCAAAACATCTGCGAAACGTGTATATTATACCAGTGATTCATGATTATTCAGCAGTAGTTCTCCTTAAATTATGTAGTACAATCAATCGGCACCAATGTAACCCAAATTAACATTACCAGCCAGCATTTTAGTTTTCTTCTTCAACTCAAAATACGATTACTGAAATTTGACATGGGAATGGTGTTGGAATATGATGCCACTAAGGGTGTGTTTGGTTGCATGGAATCCTATGCCATTGGAATTCATAAGGGGACCACTACATTTTAGTCTAAATTGATATATCACTCCACATCCACCATTTGATTTTGTGATCAATGATGGGAATGAAAGTCCCATGAATATGGGAATCACATGCCTTGGGGGGGCCAAGGAGTGAGATTCCCATGTTTATGGGACTTCCATTCCCACCATTGATCACAAAATCAAATGGTGGTCAAATGGTAAATGTGGAGTGATATATCAATTTAGCCTAAAATGTAGTGGTCCCCTCATGAATTCCCATGGCATAGGATTCCATGCAACCAAACACACCCTAAGATGACTGATATTTGATATAACCTTCGTGATATTTTGTTTGTCGTGTTTGTTCAACAGAGGTATTTCATCTTAAACTATAGGATGAGCTGGCTGGTTAACTCTAGCAGATTAAACTATAGGATGAGCTGTCGTGTCTCCCATGATTTTGGGAGAAGATATGTGGTGGAAGGTCACATCTTCTTTCCTCACTCCTCCCTTCCTCTCCTCTCTTCCACTCTATCTCAATGTGTTTTTATGGGTTTCCATATGGAAAACAAAAGTCAAACCCACCTTTGTGTATATGTTTCTGTGTTACAGAAACCGCTGTAGCAACTAATATAATGTTCTGCATGCCTGCTTTCAGAGTAGTGTTGAATCATTTAAAAGTTTATTCCAAAAAAGGGGATGAAACCACAGTCAAATCCAGATTTGGAAACGGTGTAAGCCACTGAATGCAAAGGTAAGACATTTGTCAAGCGGAAACTTTTATTTAAATGAATGTTGGTCATGGACTTGAAGTTCTTGGATGAAATTCTCTGTTTTTTTTTTTTTTAAAATTAAGAGGAAAAAGCTTAAGCTGTAATAGTTAAGACATAATTTCAGGCATAAAGGTTTTAGAAATACAAGCGTAGTGCGTAGAAATAGCAAAGACAGGTGAAAAGGCCAGGTTCATTAATCATACTCTATAACTTGGTATGTCATTCTTTTCCTAATGCTTATTTCATTTGTTTTCACCACAAGAAACTTGAGTTGTGAAGATTCAAATTTTCAATTGCAGGGAACAGGGAACTGGTTTCTCTGGAAGATTGCACCAACGGCACTAGGTGTTTGGACTCATGATTCCTCTCTTTTCCATCTTGTTAGGCAAGCAAGCTTGACTCACTCTCTTGCAGTCATCTGACTTTCATTATTTTGTTTTTCTCAGATAAAAATTTATGAAAAAAATTATTAGGCATTTGTGCTATATCATGAAACTTCAAAATGTGGTGGACAAATACTCACCTCTATGATTTGACTCCTGGCTGTAATTATATATCATCATATATCAATTTGTATTCTTAACTTGTACTCAAAATTACGAGTTACTCTAGTATAATCTAAAGCATGAACACTACGCTAGAGTTCAAGTCAAAAGACACTTTTGTTTATGCACAATCTTATATTTGATAGATTGCTCGATGAAAATTGTTTTTTCAATCCAAGTGGAGGATTGTAAAATTGTTTTAAAAATCCAAGTGGGGGATTGTTGGAAAATATGGGTTTTTAAAATAAAATCAATTGTGTGTTAACCTGGAATTGAACCCTGGACCTCTCTCTGGTTTGATCTTTGTATCACATGGATAGTCTCATATCAACTATATACCTCTTTGAGAAAGAGTATATAAGAAGATAGTTAGGACTTGGGTTTGGACCCCTAAGGGGTACCACTCTTTTATGAGGAGGGGAGAGATAGGCCCTCGCGCCCGCCGCCGTCCGTCCGGTCGGGTCGGGTTGGATCATTTAGAAAGCAACTTTTTGCTGAAAATTCTTTTGATTAAACGAATTTAAAAAAAAAACCTCTGAAGTGGTCAGGACGGCTCCGTGTTTTCCTACTCCATGCTCCGCGAATCCGGCTGCCATTTCAGGAACGGCTCCATGATTTCTGCTGTCGTTTATATGGGTATTAACTATGTTTTGATCTTTTGATCTCAGCCGTCCCTTTTTTGTTTGGAGTAAATCTGCGCCTTTGAGCACTGACAGTGGCGGCTCGCCTAGGTTTCTCCGCCTAGCGGCTCTGCACTGCAAGACGCCGCCACGCCATCGTCGTCACCACAACGTCACGCCTCGACAACACTGCTGCTACAGCAGGTTTTGTTTTCTTTGAGTGGTGGGCGGCTCCTTTTCGTATGTGGGAAGGATCTTTCAAGCTTCCCATCTTTCTGTAGGGGGTCTGTTCGACAACACAGCCGCCTTTACATTTCTTGATGTAATGTCAGGGCCCACAGCCGACATCCATCCCTCGGGTCCTGGACATGGGGAAGCAGCGGCTGCTCCAAAGCCCTCCTTCTCCCAGATTTTGGGGAAAATCTTGGTTGCCGATACCGCGGAGACCCCGGTCGAAGGAACTCGTTTTCGCAAGGAGGGAGCACCAGCCATCGGAATCACGGCAACGGATGAAGTACGGGGAGAAGATTTCATGGAAAAACATGTGATTGTTCTGAAATTCTCCAGTTACCGACCTACATTGGTAGACATTCGAGACTCGATCCACAGAACTTGGGGAATTTTGGGCGATTTCTCGCTTGGCTTACTCAACCAACGGCACGTTTTGGTCCGACTTCAATCCGAGGTGGAAGCAAAGAAAGTTCTGTCGAGGGATTCTTTTCTTATTCGGGGTGTTCGTTTTAAGGCTTTCCGTTGGCATGATGGTTTCAGTTTGAAGGAAGATCCAATCTCAGTGCCTTTATGGGTAGAGTTACCTAACTTACCTTTGCATTTATTTCACCCTCCTATTTTAAAAGCAATTGTGAATTCCTTTGGTGATTTTTTGCGGATGGACGATCATACTCGATGTCTGTCACGCCCGGGCTTTGCTCGTGTTTGCGTGGAGATGACTTTGGCGGAGAATTTACCATCTAGAGTGTGGATTGACAGGGCCAATAATAGGGGTTTCTGGCAGAAGTTAGAATATCCAGGTTTCAAATACTGTGACTTCTGTTCATTGATAGGGCACCACGAGGAGGTTTGTAGGAAAAAGTTAGGTCTTAAGGGCGGAGGGAAAGCCGTTGATTTAGGCAAAGCAGAAAAGATGGCCAGGCCAAAGTTTGAGTCTCACACTATCAAGCAGCAATATGTACCCGTTCTCAATAAGGCAAAGCATCCCAACCCCTCAGTGGGTCCGAGTGGTGCCAAGAATAGCCAGGGAGTGGAAATTAATGAGGAAGTTGGGGAGAAGAGGCCGGAGGCCATGGATCCGGTTAAGGTGGTTTTGTCCAACAAATTTGAGTCGCTTTCAGAACCTTTTGACGTCGGGGAGAGTGAGCAGCAGGAACATGCAATTGCCGAGCAAGGTCCAGATTCTACGGAGGAATGCCTACTTGAGGCGGGGTATACGCAGGTTCTTACGGGCAAGGCGAATTTAGAATGTGCGACACCTCAAGAAAATAATAGCAGTTTGATTGAGAATAGAAATCAAATCGTTGCCCAAGTTGGAACGACTAGTTTAGAATTAGATGTTGTTGATACGTCTAAGGAGTAGCAAAGTTTGGCTGCTGTTGTTAAGGAGCAACAATTCAAAGAATTCAGGGATGATTGTAGGGATGCAGGGTACTCACCCAATGGGATTGAAACAGCGATTCAGGCTGCGGATTCAGAAGCTGATGTAGCAGCAGAGCCAGGTCTGTCTACCCCCATATCTAACTCAGAGGAAAACCCAATGCAAGTAGTGGAGGTGCTTCGCGCGATCGCTGGTTTCGGAGGACTGGGGGAAGATCCCACAACGCTCATGGCTTGCCTAACACCCCAAAACGTTAAGGCTATGCAGTCAGAAATTGCACGAATAGGCATGGAGGCAGTGGTCGCTGAAATTCAAACTTCACTTGAAGAGGAAGCAGCAAAGGTGGGGCAAAACACTAGTGAAAAAGAACGTGAGGTTACCACAATACAGACTCCCACGACAGATGTTCCTCGAAGGTCCTCTCGAAGCAAGAAGACAAATCCTAAATTCAGGTAACTGATGATGATAATACAAGTAGAATGCAAATGCTTATTAGAACCTTGTCTGGATGCTATATTAGTGCTAGCATTCAATGGTTTTTATATCAGGATTCATTGTGGTTCGTATACTTACGACGACTTCTCGTACATCCTGGGGCCCACATTAGGTATAAATCACGTCATGAGAGTGATTAAAGGATTGATTGGTACTTATGAGGAAGAAAAGTTATGGCAGGTCTATCATGCAACCACTTTAGTAGCAGATCACTTTGCAGGGTTACTCCCCAACTTGGAAATGGTGACTCTAGAACTAATGAGGTTCTTAGTTGAAGTTTTGAAGCAAGTTTTTTGTCCTGTGGATGCTGTAACGAGTGAATGTATGAGTGATTGTAATCTTTATCATCCTCTTTTTTCATTTCTAAGGTTCAGGGATCCTAAATAACCCCGCTCGTTTTTCAAAAAAAAAAAAAAAAAAAAAAAAAAAACCATCTGTTATTAGAGCTTGATATAAATGAACAACAAAAGAAAAAAACAGAGTTTTGCTTCTTCTTCATTTCTGAGCTTCTTCTACTCTGGAACAGTTCTTCGGAATCTGATTTAGCATCCAGTCTTCATCGAAATCAGAGTGTTCTAATTCTTCCAGTTTTTGCATCTTCTGAAACAGAGTGATTAAGTATTGCTTCTTCCAGTTTTTGCATCTTCTGAAACAGAGTGATTAAGTATTGCTTCTTCCATTTTTTTGCATCTTCCACAAACAGAGTGATTGCAAACTAGTTTTGCTTCTTCCAGTTCTTGTATCTTCTTAATCAGAGTTTGTAAATCAGTAATTCGAAAACAGAAAACCGAGATTGCAAAACAGTTTTTGCATCTACTAAATCAGCAACAGTTCTTCAAATCAGAACATGTTTTTTAAGTGTTATGATTTTGGTTTTTTGCCGATTTTGATTCCGAGCAAATAAGGAGGTTAAGGGTGATTTGTATTCCGTTCAAATACTGTGCATATTTGAATGAGACAGAGAAGATTCTGGGCTGTTTTATCCGGGGGACGGCGGAGACCCAAGAAATACTGGTATTATCGATCCTAACTATTTATTGGAATTCTTACTGCAGTTGAATCTTATACAGAAGTTACGACAAACAGGTATGTTAATTATGAATTTACTTCATAAATTTCATTTGTTTGTCAAAGAATGTTTGATTACATGAATATGCTTATTTGCATTTGCTATTGATCGTATGCTTAATGTTTGGATGGAAATTATGCTTTATAATTGCATATTAGAATTTGCTTGATTAAAACATCCAATACATTATTCTAACAAAATGTCTTATTGTGACACTATAGGTGCTGATCCATATAAGCAGTTTCAACAGTTTTGATTATTTAATCGTACATGGTTACTTGCTTTAGGTGAATATAATCAAGTTGCTGTGATGGGGTTCCAATCCTTCCATCAAGTGTTCTGAAATGAAGTTCTTGATCTCTGAAGGTGGAAGCCAAGGCAATGCAATATGGTAAAAGAGATCACCGAAAGTCCCTTGTGGTATAGTAAGGAAATAACTACTTCCAAGGCAAGTGCACAACAGAAGTAAAGTGTCTTCTTCTTCTACTGCCGCTGCTCTCCAATCTTTGGAAATCTCATATTGCTACAAGCTGAAGAGTCTAAGTGGGAAAATACAGAACCTCACATCCCTAACATCATCGAAGATTTCATGGTGCAGGGAGCTGGATTCCTCTATCAGAGCTAGAGGGAGTTCTTCACAAACTCACCTATCTTACAAGATTAAGCATCAATGATTGTCGGAGTTTAGAGTGTTTGTGAGCGATATTTTTTTTAAAGATTTTCGACACAATTTCAGGTCGAGTGACTCTTCAACACCCTCCATAAAATGACATGAATGTGAGCAGTTTTCATGCCTCAAGCCAGATCAATTATTTACTAATTCAGTGAATTTCTTAAATTGTTTTGCTGCTATTGTAATCAGTTGCCTAGCATTTTTTTATTAGCATTTTACAACCATACTTTGGAATTTTATGTTTACAAGATAGTAATCAGTTATTACTTGACCCCAATGAAAATGTTTTTCCATTGAACGATCTAAGGAACCAGGTTTTTATTGGGTTTATCACAAGATTATCATAAACAAAATCGTAACAGAATATTTATCCTCTGAATCTATTGAAGTAATACAAATTATGAAGTTACACACCCACATCTATTGTGTATGCTGAACTTCAGAGGATAAATAATATAGCATACTTGTAGAATCAACAAGGTCATCAGATTCAAAATAGCAAGAAAGCATTAGAGTGTATATAAAATAGAAACTACTAAGTTTCCAAACCTTATTAGACTTCTCCTAGTTGTTCTGTAAGTAGAATCCGAATTTATAAAGTCTAATGTAAAAGACTTGATTATAAACCACCTACCGTCAATATATGTTTCAATCCTCTTCAACTAGTTTCTTCATAATTTGCTGAGTCCCCCAAGTCTTCATGGAAAGTAATACTGAGAAATCTGATCGATCACTCCCACGTAATGGATGCACTACTGTTGGTGATTCAAAGTCATGCAATAAGTGCAGATGTTTTATTTGTAGGGAGACTTTCACTTCAGGTAACATGTTCTTCGGTCACATGAGGAGCCATTGGAAGCCTACTAATTGCTCCTCTTGCAAGGCTGACACTACTACTACCATTACACCAAATTGGCATAGTTATAACAACTCAAACTCTAAAAACAGTAACACGTTTGATGTGTTACAATCCACCAAACAGTTTCAATTTAAAACTAAATTTAGTCAAAAAATGAAAAACAGTTACACAAAATAAGTGATATAAAAAATTAGATCACCGTAAATAATATCACTTGTAGGACCATACTATTTTGCCGTATCCTTCATAAATAATCTTCAAATCCGGATCTATGAAGGTGAGCAAAGTGGACTTTGCAGTTTTTCATCCTCATAAGTTCGTGTTGCCGCAACACCATTAGCACCACCACCTGCACGTGGTTGATCAGAAGGCACATGAAGCACATATTCTATTTTATCTTGGAAGAGAATGTGTCTGATGCATATCCTCCAAGTTGAGAAATTTGTGCCATTGAGTCGCACTGTCTCACTAAGTTCATTGCTTACTGTATTTGAAGCCATCTCCAATACATAGTTATGTCTTTATGTGTGTAATATTTGACAAGAAATAGCTTTGCTATGAATGATTTGAGCAGTATACCCACTTTAAAATTTGACATAGAGTTTGCTAATAGGAAGCAAAATTGATCTCTTATCCAATTGTTGCTAAGAACATGAATTTTGATTGAAATTATTCCAACTTGTTCAAACAAGATATACCATTGAAAAAACAAAAATAGAAATAATAATATCTATGAAATAGAGAATTATTGATAGTTAGATGATAAGGAAAAAAAGAAGATGATAAGGATTTTCTCACAAAAGATATTATATTCATTATGGATTCCATTTATAGCCAAAATAAGAAATGACTAATCTCATAAAACTCTTTGTAGTGGCGTAACAAATTTTTATGAATTTGCCATGAGCAACCAGCGCCACCACTAGATTCTACTTTATTTCCAATAACATCCCAAATTACAAACACCAAATTCAATATTCCCACATTTATTTGATACACCCAAATCAAGAATCAAGAGTTCACGCCCCTGACTTTCAATATCTATTCAAATATTTATTTTTTTCCGGTTTTAGAAAGAGAACCAACTTTCCCTATTTTATTTTCCATAAAAAGGGGAGTTTGTTGGAGCATTTTTCTTGAAACCATCAAACATGTCATGGCTATATGATCACTAATATGCTTGTGAGATCCCAGCCCGCTTGTTCACATATCCTGCTCGTTTGAGTATATAATATGTTTTTTCTTTGGTCGAATGTTTAAAAGGAACAAAAATAGAAATAACAATATCTATAAAATAGAGAAAACTATTGGTAATTAGATGATAAATATTGTCTCACAAAAGAAATTGCTTCAACATAATTGCTAAAGGAGATTTATAGTCTAAATAAGAAACGGCTAGTCCCGCGAAACTCCTTCTAGTCCTGCATAACAAATTCCTATGAATTCATGATCAAACCACGGCACACTAGGAGTCTCCTTTATTTTCATTAACATCCAACACCAAATTGCAAACAACAAATGGGTTGTTGAACAAGTCATTATTCCCACATTTATTTAATACACCCAAATCAAGAGTCCATTATGCACCCTGACTGACACTATTTATTTTTTACACATGGGCCAAATTGGACACACGGATTGGCCTTATGATAACACCTTTGATGAGAAGCCCACGTTTCCAATGTTTTTCATCGCATTCAAGCAGAGAGAAATTCAGTATTCCGTTTGTAATGTTTGATTTATGGTAGAATTCTCCTGCTTGAAGTTGAATCCATTGAGATCTCATCTTGGTTGATAATTTCTCTTGCCGCTGTTGCGTTTGTCCATCTGGGAGTACAAGTCTGAGGCTCCCTGGAATTTCCCATCCCTCTTGATTGTTCTTTTATCATCACCACAAACACAAATTCATATGTGGTTTCTGGAGTAAGGTTTGATGTCTCAAACTTGCCATTCACTTCAAGCCAACATACTTCCAACAGTTCAGCAACCTCAACAAGCCCCTCATCATCAGCAGCACTGCAGTTTTAGAAACTAATTAAGGATTCGGAAGCAAACATACAGTTAATTAATAGAAGAACTAATCTTACCTTGTAATGTCTTTGAGATGAGGCCAATGCCAATAACGGCCGTCCGTTCCCCAGGAAATTGTGAAATCCCTTGCATACAACATGAAACAATTGGCCACAAACTCCTCAATCCAGTACTTCTACATTAACAAAATAATTAGTTGACTTGATGATGAGTGTTAAGCATAATGAGATTAGTAAAACTCTGACTCAGAAGTAGTTAGTAGACTGTTAGATAGTTTAGCTAGACAGGTTGTTATTGTTAAGCACATCTGTTATGACAGCTAGACATCATTGTGTTCTCTATATAAGTCATGTAGATTGTACATTCTTAATCAAGTGAAATAGATTGAAATCATTTGTTGTTGTTCCAGTTCTTTGTTCTAACATGGTATCAGAGCTATAAGTTTCTCCTTCTACTATTTTGTTCTCAATTCTTCAAGTAGTCTTTAATGGCCGAATCTTCCTCCAATGCGACTTCACTCATGAACTCTGCCATGACAGAGTCTAAGCCTGTGATCTTCTCTCATTCATTATCTGTCAAATTGAATGAGCATAACTATCTGTTGTGGAAACAACAGGTATTAGCTACAATCAAAGGTCATAAACTGCAACAATTCATTGAGAATACCTCGCCTCCATCCAGGTTTCTATCCATGGATGATCAAACAAACAATAGAGTCAATCCTGATATTCTTACCTGGGAACAACAAGATCAGCTTCTATTCTCTTGGCTCCTATCCTCCATGACTGAATCTTTACTTACCAGGTTAGTCGGTTGTACTACTTCTGCTCATATTTGGAAGATTCTTGAGACTTTCTTCAATTCTCAGACTGTTGCAAAAGTTTCTCAATTCAGAACTCAATTACAATCTCTCAAGAAAGGATGACTTTCAATCAATGACTACTTGTTGAAGCTCAAATCCATTATTGATCAGTTAGCATCAGTAGGACACCAATTATCTTCTAAAGATCACATTAATGCTATCTTTGATGGATTGTCTCAGATATATGATACTTTTATAGTATCTGTGAGTTCCAGATCTGATGATTATAGTGTGGCAGAGGTTGAGGCTCTCTTGCTTGCTTCGGAATCCAGGATTGAAAGACATACTAAAGATCTTGATATCTTAAGTTCGGTTAATGTGGCACATACAGCTCATAAACCTTATCCTAGATCGTTTGTATCCAACTCACAAGGGTGGAGACCACAATCAAGACCTCCATTTCAACCAAGAAGTTCAAGATCTGGTCATGGAAGAGGTTATAGGCCATCTAGTTTTGGTTCACAGCGTCCTCAGTGTCAAATCTGTGGCAAGATGGGGCATCTTGCGTTTAAGTGTTATAATCGGTTTGACACCAATGCTCCTAATCCATGGAACTCTAATTCTCAATCATCCTTTTCAGGATCTCCTTCTGCTATGACCACTCCTCGTCATGCCTTTTCTGCTACTAGTCAGCCTCCTCTGTCTGATATGAGAACCAATGCTTAGTCTACATTGAGTTCAGGTGAGGCTTCTACATCCTCTGATTACAGATGGTTTCCTGATTCCGATGCTATCGACCATTGTACTCCTTATGCTCAGAGCCTCATGTCTTCAGTTCCTTATCGTGGTGAAGATAAGTTGTTTGTTGGTGATGGCTCAGCCTTACCTATTGAGAACATTGGTCAGTCTTTTCTTCAGTCCTCTGATTCTTCAAAACTTTTACTTCTTCAGAATGTTCTTCAGGTTCCTAAGTTAACTAAAAATTTGCTAAGTGTTTCTCGATTTGCAAAGGATAATAATGTCTATTTTGAGTTTCATCCTGACCTTTGTTTTGTCAAGGATCAGGTCACTCATCGAGTTCTTTTGGAAGGGAAGCTTAACAACGGGTTATATGTTTTTCCATCCATGGTATCTCCCAAGTCCAAACTTGAGTTGCTACTTGCAGAGTCTCCTCATACTGCTCCCAGTTCTTCTTTTCATTCTAGTGTTTCAGCATTTCCTAGCAGTCAACTGTCTCAGGTTTCTAGTCAGCATTTTCAGCATTCTCAGTCTTCCCAGTCCTCTTCTGTTTTTCCTCATTCTCAGCATTTCAGCACTTCCTGGCCTCATTGTCAACATTTCAGCACTTCCTGGCCTCTTTCTCAGCAATCTAGTACTCAACAATCTAGCCAATCTAGCTAGTCTCAGAATTTCAGCACTTCCTGGCCTCTTTCTCAGCAATCCAGTACTCAGCAATCTAGCCAATCTCAGCAATCTAGTATTCAACAATCTCAGCAATCTCAGCAAACTAGCCAATCTAGTACTCAGCAATCTCAGCAATCTAGTACTCAACAATCTAGCCAATCTCAGCAATCTAGCCAATCTCTTAGCATTCCAGTAAGCAAGCCCGATAGCGTTTCTAGTCAGTCTGGTCTGTCCATCAGCATTCCAGTTCCAAGTAGGTACACTCCTCAGCATTCCAAGCTCGATAGGCACACTTCTCAGGATTTCAAGCCCGATAGGCAGTCTTTCAGCTTATTAGTTCCAAGTCAGTATTCTCCTCAGCATTCCATGCCCGATAGGCAGTCTTTCAGCATGTCAGTTCCAAGTCAGTACACTTCTCAGTATTTCCAGCCCGATAGGCACACTTCTCAGCATTCCAAGCCCAATAGGCAGTATTTCAGCATTTCAGTTCCAAGTCAGTGCCCTTCTCAGCATTCCAGGCCCGAATAGGCAGTCTTTCAGCATTTCAAGGCAGCCTAGCCTGTCTTTCAGTAGTTCCACTTCTCGACCTGCTCATACTGCTTCACACAGTCCTTTATTTCTTTGGCATGCTAGGATGGGTCATCCATCCTTCTCTCTTGTGCAGAAAATTCTTACTGGTTGTAATATGACAGTTCCAAAATCAATAAATCAGGAGTTTTGTTCATCTTGTTGTTTAGGAAAAATACACAAACTTCCTTTTCCTAGCTCTTCAACTATATACACCAAACCTTTAGAATTAGTTCATACTGATCTCTGGGGTCCAGCTTCTACACCTTCTTCTTCTGGTTCTAAATATTATATCCACTTTATTGATGCCTTTAGTAGATTCACTTGGGTTTTTCTCTTACATAATAAATCTGATGCTTTTTCCACATTTCTTCAGTTCAAAGCTCAAGTTGAATTAGAGTTTGGTCTCCCTATTAAATGCATTCAGTCTGATTGGGGTGGGGAATATAGACCATTTTCTAGGTATCTTGCTCAAAATGGCATTGCTCATCGTCTTGCTTGCCCAACTACACATCAACAGAATGGTGTTGCTGAACGTAAACATAGGCACATTATTGAGTCTGTCCTTACTTTACTTGCTCATGCTTCACTTCCAATGAAGTTTTGGGATGATGCTGTCCGGACATCAGTATTTCTTCTTAATAGATTTCCTTCGGTTGCTCTTAAGGGTCTTTCACCATTTGAAGTCCTTTACCATAAAGTTCCTGATTATAGTTCTCTGAAAGTATTTGGTTGTTCCTGTTTTCCTAATACACGTCCTTATAATTCAACCAAGCTTCAATTTAGATCTGTTGAGTGTTTGTTCCTTGGTTATAGTCTTCAGCATAAAGGTTACAAATGTTTGTCATCTACTGGAAGATTATACATATCTAGGGATGTTTTGTTTCATGAAACTTCATTTCCTTATACAAAATGGCATCCTATTTCTTCTTCCTCCTCTTCTATTGATCCTGCTTCCTCCTCTGCAATTATTCCTTCTCCTCTTTCTCTTCCTACCACTAGACCTTCCTTTTCTAGTAATGCTCCTTTTTCTAGCTCAGTGGTCCCATATCATATTTCTGCTCCTAGCCTGCCTGTCTCTAGCCCTGCCCTTACTACTTTTGTTCCTGATATTTCTGATGACAGTCCTATTTTTTATCCTGCTCATCTTCCAATGGTTAATCAGGCTCCTCTATCTAGTCCTAGTGCTTCTACTGGGCATCCTATGATCACTCGGTCCAGTCCTATTTCTGATCATGCTCATCTTCCAATGGTTAATGAGGCTCCTCTAGCTAGTCCTAGTGCTCCTACTGGGCATCCTATGATCACTCGGTCCAAGGCTGGTGTTTACAAGCCCAAGGTCTATGTGGCTCTGACTTCAGCTGCTCCTTCTAGTCTGCAGGAAGCTTTGGAGACTCCTCATTGGCTCTCTGCAATGCAGGATGAGTTTATGGCTTTACAAAGGAATCATACCTGATCCTTGGTTAATCTTCTTCAGGGTCACTCCGTTGTTGGTTGCCGTTGGCTTTTCAAAGTGAAACACAACTCAAATGGTACTGTGCACAGATATAAAGCCCGTTTAGTGGCTAGAGGTTTCCAACAGGTTGCTGGCTTTGACTATGCTGAGACCTTTAGTCCTGTTGTTAAGCCTACTACCATCCGTATTTTTCTCGCCATTCCAGTCACGTATGGATGGTCTGTTTCTCAAATAGACATCAACAATGCTTTCTTGAATAGTGATCTATCAGAAGAGGTATACATGATGCAACCCCCTGGGTTTATTGATGCTTCCCAACCTAGTGTTGTATGCAAACTTAATAAAGCATTGTATGGTCTCAAGCAGGCTCCTCGTGCCTGGTTTGATAAGCTTGGTCACACCTTGTCACTACTTGGTTTTGTCTCCACTAAATCTGATTCTTCCCTCTTCATCAGACATTCTCCTTCTCCTATTTTTCTCCTGTTGTATGTTGATGACATCCTCATCACTGGTGTTGATTCCCAGGTTGTTTCTCAGACCATTCATCAACTCAATGCTAGGTTCTCTTTAAAGGATTTGGGTCTTGTTCACTTCTTTATAGGTAGGAACATAAACTGAAACATTTTGAAGCTACCAAGATAGTTATTAAATCATTAGCACCACATAATAAAAAATCTCCTAGAGTAGTTATTAATATGAATAACATAAATTATGTTATAGCCATTTCTATACGTTCAATGTACTGTACGGATAGAGGAATACATAGAGTTGAGAATAGTAAAATAAGAAATTTAAAATTTTCGTTGAACAATAGGGTCGCTATGTTCAGTACTAAACTTGTTGAAGAGAAGAAATATAACCAAGCTATATCTTATATCTTTTTTATCAGAGGTTGAATCGATCATCATAAAAAAATTATAGTAGAATGGATAATGAAGTTTTCATTCTATACATGTCACATCATGAATTTGTAGTGCATACAGTCTCGAAAAAAGTCCCAATTATTCAAACTTTTGATTCTTGGAATGAAAATATTTACATAATCTCCATGAATAGGATCAACAATATTCTAAGGTGTTTACATAACCCCCCCCCCCCCCCCCCCCCCCCCCCCCAAAATTCTATTATTGCATCAAGTTTTCTACATGAATAAGACTTAAAACAAGAAGCGAGGTTCTCATTAATGTCCAACCAATCTTAAAATTTGTCCCCACCAATTCAAATTTGCATCAAATTTTCTAAGTCTCACATTATTATATTTTGTCAATTTTTTGGCTCCACTCTAAGATATGATGCATTCCCTGTTGACTGACTTAAAAAGCATATGATTCACGCAGAGAATTAAAAACGACTATTATATAAGGTAAACGAAACATTTGACAAAGGTATGCAACTTTAACTGAGTTTTGTCAAAATTTATCTCCACTTCCAACTAAGTTACTAGCTTAAGCACCGGAGTGCCTTCGGCCACAAAAAAAGTGGTATTTGGCAATCTAACATTTGTTTTGCAGGTTGCGCTTATAGGAGAACAAATTTTGGACGCATCAGTTTGGTGTCGTCCATGGGGAACGACAAATTTCCTTTCAAGAAGATAATCTACAGTAGCAAACTTCCTCAGCTCTGATCAACGATTAAGAATCTCTCAGAACAAATGAGACGTTCTACAGACCCTCAAACTGACAACAATCAAAACAATCTTTCTTCCGGCGAAGCTGCATTGATAGTAGTACACACTCCAAACCCAGTGATAACCACCGGGCCAATTGTGCCGGAAAATAGAGATCCATAGCACGTTATAGCCCAAACATCCCAGACAATTGGCGACGCTACCACAGACCCTCGTGTAAATCTACTCATGGACCAGATAGATGGTATGATCAAAATGGTGGACAAACACGCCCAAGAGCGCACTCATTTTGCCGACCCTGTCCAAGTGCTGCCCAACCAAGTTTGAGAAAGTAATGATGTTCCTATCAAACATAGTAAATGAATATTGAAAATAGTGAACCACTACAAAATCGCCCCCCACAGAGTGACGGGACCCCTGCTAAAATCCCATTCAGGTTCGGGGTCATAGATCCTAACGTGTTGACGAGTTGGCCAGATCATCATTCTCCGACGCACTCATGGTGACTCCTATGTCGAAGAAGTTCACCCCACCAAAGTTTGAAGAATATGATGGCACCACCGATCCGACAGACCATTTGCGACACTTCACCACATGATGGCGTTGAAAGAAACCATAGAATCCATCCTATGCAGAACAATTTCGACCAGTTTCACCTCTACAGAAATGAGCCTGTTCAACAGCCTACCACCAAGGTCGAATACTCCTTCCAGGCACTACCTACCGCCTTCATCATGAGGCACATATACAGTCAACAAGTGAGAAAAAGAGCCACACTACTTGTTTCACATCAAACAGAAGCTTAAATAGACGATAAGGAAATACATCACTCGTTTTACTAACGAATTGACAATGATCGACGGCTGCAGCGTCGACACATCCATTGCCATGTTCATCTCTGGACTAAAAAGATGGTCATTCTTTGATTCTCTGAACCTAGACCCTCCAAAAAGCATGACAATTCTACTGAAGACCGTCCAGCGGCACATCACTCTCGAGGAGATGATAGTCGCTAGGAAGAAGAATGAACCCAAGAGGGAGGGCCATGCAAAGAGGTTAGACAGAAGAGGGAGGGGCATTTGAAAAATGGTATTATGCAACACCATCCTAAACACATTTTAAGGTTATTGGGTGTCTTGCATATGCTAAACATATCTACACTTCTCACAAATTTGATCCCCATGCTAAGCAATCTGTTTTCCATGGCTATCCGCATGGGCAAAAGGCCTACAAACTTTATGATTTGTCCACTCGAAAAATATTTACTAGTCATGACGTTGTTTTTCAAGAAAATATTTTTCCTTTCAAGACCAAGCATACCCACTTCAATCATTTCCCTTAGGGTTGTCCCCTTCCCCTAGTCCATCTACTCCTCTACCCGCTAACAAAGAACTCCCCTATCTTACTGACCACACCCTTCCCTCACCAGGTAACCCTTCATCTGAAAGTTCCCCACTAGTGCTTCATACTTCTCCCGTTCATGTCTCTCCACCAACCGCACCACCTCCTCGGCGGTCGGACCGTACCAGAAATTTTTCTAGCCACCTCCAAGATTATGTCATCATGTTGCCTCAATCAATCCAATCAAAGTCTTCGTCTCCAGTTCCCTTATCAAGTATTCACTATCCCTTTTCTAATTTTATTTCTTACCATTGATACTCATCACCATCTCATCTAGCTTTCATTTATAACATCAGCCGTGTTGTGGAGCCTCGAACTTATGAGGATGCTACCTGAGATCCAAATTGGCAACAAGCTATGCTCTCCGAACTTCTAGCGTTGGAACTAAATCACCCTTGGACTCTTACTTTTCTTCCTCCCAGTAAGGAACTAATTGGTTGTTGGTGGGTTTACGAGATTAAACATCGCTCTGATGGTTCAATCGAGTGGTATAAGGCTCGCTTGGTTGCTAAAGGGTACACTCAGACTGAGGGCATTGATTACCACAAAAATATAGAAGGTCAACAAATCCACAAAATTATAGAAGGTTGGTAGGCCGCCTTATCTATTTGACCAGGCCCGATATTACTTATGCAATTCATGTCCCCAGGTTCATGCATGAACCAAGGAAACCACGTTGAGATGCAACACTCCGTATTTTGAAGTATCTTAAAAGTTTTCCAGGAAGAATTCTTTTTTTCCCAGCTCTTAATTCTTTGCGTATAATAGCTTATTGTGATTCGGATTGGGCTGGTTGTCCCACTATTAGAAGGTCAACAAAAGGTTATCGTGTCTTTCCCTTGAACAATTGCAATGGCCACGATCCCTAGAAACAATCTGTTTTTGCGTATTCCCTTGAACACATTCTTCTTCTCAAGCTTCCTCGCGTTGAACTCATTGGATACTTGACACAGGACGAAAGTATTGAAGAACTCATTGAATACTTGACATAGGACGAAAGTATTGAAGATTAGAGTGTCCTTAACCTTCTGGTTAACATTGAAGATAGCCTCACCTTTGAAATGAAGGATCGTCATGAATCCCATTTGCCACATCAGTCTCAAGTGCTAGTGCGACGCTTTTAGCTCCTCCCAGATTGCTTACGCCATCCAAGTCCTTCTCTTTCACAATTCTACTAAGAACGCCAGAGTTGATATTATTGAACTTTTCACAATTGTTGCTAGCATTGGTACTAGCACAAACAACATCTTCTTCATCTTCTTTGTGATCAGATCGAATATATAGAGTTGTGTAAGACGGAACACGGATCATAGCTGCCGGTTTCGCCAATGAGATAAGCGCCCTTGTCGCATAAATTGCTGCACAAGCGTAGCACCACTTCTGCTTGGGACTGCGAACTGCAGTGATGTCAAGAAAGTACTCCCCACCATTGCAGTGTTCATTTTGTATTGCCATTTTACTTGCTTTAATGAATAATAAGCTTTAGAATGAATATTTTACTGGAGATGCAAGCTTCACATATTTATAGGCACAATTGGGACACCACCATCTTTCCTTATGTGTAAATGCACATGACCGACAGAGAAAATAAATCAAGTGTGTAAGTTCCTGGAACTTTCATCCATAACTTCTTTTTGTACGTAAAAACAAGTGGAATAGCTGTCCATTTCCTGGGACAACAGGTTTTCTTCACTTGTATATGACATCAGATTGTGACACTACAAGTGGATTTGTTGGGGAGTAAATTACGCCGATTCACCCCTTAAGCCAGATTAGTGGGAAACTGCAATAAAAATCAACACACAGATATTTACGTGGTTCACCCAACTTGGGTTACGTCCACGGGCTGCTGCAAAGCTTTACTCGAAGATAACAAAGTGTTTACAAACACTCACAACTCACAACCCATAACCCAATTACACCTGAGAAAATTACTCTCAATTTTCTCTCTCTCACACAAGCTTAACTCTCTTAAGCTTTACTCACTCTCACATCGAGGAGGAGATGAGAACCCACAACCCGATTACACCCGAGAAAATTACTCTCAATTTTCTCTCTCTCACACAAGCTTAACTCTCTAAGCTTACTCACTCTCACATAGAGGAGGAGATGAGAACCCACAACCCGATTACACCCGAGAAAATTACTCTCAATTTTCTCTCTCTCACACAAGCTTAACTCTCTAAGCTTACTCACTCTCACATAGAGGAGGAGATGGGAATGGGATGGTTCTTAGGATGGGATGAGGATCCTTATGATGAGGATTTGGGATGCTTAGAACAAGGAATGGGAGAGGCCTTTTATAGGCTCTCCATTTGGTTGGTGAGGAAGAAGTCCACAATGGTGGTTGGCCTAACTTGAAGAGGTGGTGGGTGGCCAAACATTGACCAACAACCAATCCAACCACCATTGCCTCCAATGTCAACAATGGTTGCCACCCACCATTGCCTCCATTCTTGCATAGCCATCTTTGACTAACAATCTCCCACTTGAAGACCGATTTCAATCTGTCTTCACACCTCGATCAATGCAGCAGCATTCCGATCCTGCTACTCTTGCAGTCTAACTGAAGTTGAGCACAACTTCAATTTGTCACTTGGCACCGCCTTTATCAACCTATCTGCTGGATTCCTGCTTCCTTGGATCTTCTCCAGCATTAACACTTCATCTTCCAATAGAGATCTGATAGTGTTAAGTTTCACAACGGGAGAAAAAATGTCGGTGTAGTCAATTCCTTCCTTCTGCTGGAAGCCTTTGACAACTCGTCGGGCTTTGTATCTCTTGGAGCCGTCTTGCTCCTCTTTTACCCGGTACACCCATTTGTTGTGAAGTGCCTTCTTTCCCATGGGTAACTCAGCTAATTCCCATGTCTGGTTGGAGATAAGAGACTGCATCTCCTCATTCATAGCAAGCTCCCACTTGCTGGTATCTCCAGTCTGACAAGCTTTATCATAGCATTCAGGCTCCCCTCCATTAGTCAGCAACAAATAGTTCATGTATCTCCTGTTAGGCACATGCGGCCGAGAAGACCTTCTCAATACAGGAGTTGGACTAGGATGTTGCGGTGTGTCTGACTGTTGCACACTACCCTGTCCAGCAGGCTCCTCTGGCTGAGGACTTGCTACTATCTGCTCCATCACAGGACTATCTGGAAAGTCATTTGCATCTGCAAATACTGGCTCACTCTGCTCTGAGCCGCTGGGGCCAGCTTTATGCTTGTCTTTGTACATCACTCTTTCTTTAAAAATCACATCTCTGCTTCGGATCACCTTCTTGTTTTCGTCATCCCAGACACGGTAGCCGAACTCATCCTCGCCATAGCCGATGAGAGTGCATATCTTGGATTTGGGATCAAGCTTATTCCTGCCTTGATCACTGATATGTACATATGCTACACAACCGAAAACTTTTAGATGTGAGAGCTTGACCTCCTGTCCGCTCCATACCTCCTCTGGTATTCTGTGCTCCAATGGAACCGATGGGCCTCGGTTGATCAAGTAAGTTGCTGTGTTGACTGCTTCTGCCCAGAACTGCTTCGGTAGACCTGACTGTATACGAATGCTTCTGGCTCTCTCTGTCAACGTTCGGTTCATGCGCTCAGCTACACCATTGTCCTGAGGCGTACCTGGCACGGATCTCTCCATTCTGATTCCGTGCTCATAGCAGAACTTCTTGAATCTGGTGTCTTCATATTCACCACCATTGTCGGTTCTAAGCCCTTTTATTGTTAGACCTGTCTCATTTTCAACCATAGCTTTCCATCTCCTGAAAGCCTCAAATACTTCAGACTTATGCTTTAGAAAGTAAACCCATACCTTCCTAGAGTGATCATCGATGAAAGTCACGAAGTAGTGTTTCCCACCAAGGGATGAGACGGTCGTTGGTCCCCAAACATCATAGTGAACGAGCTCCAACCGTTCCTTTTTTGGGGTTCTGCCACTTGTCTGAAAGCTGACTCTCTTCTGCTTTTCAAGTATGCAATCTTCGCACATGTCAGTCTCAACTGACTGTAGACCTGGAAGTTTCCCCTTCGAGTGCATAATCTTCATCCCCTTCTCGCTCATGTGGCCAAGTCTCTGGTGCCACAGATTGGGATCGACGTTTCCTGCTGCAACTGCAATTGAACAGCGTGCACCTGCTGTCATATAAAGAGTACCACTCTTCTTGCCTCGAGCAACCGTCATTGCACCATTTGAAATCTTCCAATCATCACCATGGATGATCGTAGTGTAGCCTTCACTAGCTAACTGCCCTACTGAGATTAAGTTCTTTCTCAGGTCGGGAATATATCTGACATTCTTCAGCTCCCAAACAGACCCGTTCAACTTAATCTTTACTATACCTTTGCCAATAATAGCACAAGGTTGATCATCACCAAGGTATACCTTACCAAGGTTTCCAGGGACATACTTCTCAAACAATTCCTTTTGAAAAGTGGCGTGGAATGACGCTCCAGAGTCTAACACCCAAGACTCTTCCTTGCTCTCCAAAGAGCATATCAGCGCATCATCTCCTCCTGAGGTGGAAGTAACATTTGCCTCTGCCTTCGCCTCCTGGTTCTTCGGTGCACTTTTGCACTGATGTCTGTAGTGCCCGATCTTCCCACAGTTCCAACACTCGACAGTCTTCGAGTTCTGAAAATCATTGGGATTTCTGGATTTGGACCTCCTGTCCTTTGATCTACCTCGATGGTTTGATCTGCCGCGTCCATTCCATCGAGTTGAGTCTCTTCCTCTCGACTCTGTCTGCAAGACTGAAGAGGCTGACGATTCCCCCGACTCTCTCCGTCGGATCTCTTCACTGAGAGCTAGATCACGAACATCGTCAAATTTCAACTTATTGCTTCCCGAGGAGCTACTCACAGCCGTGACAGTAGCATTCCAGCTTTCTGGTAGAGAAGACAATAATATCAGTGCCCGTACCTCTTCATCAAACTCAATCTCCACTGAACTCAACTGAGTTGTGACTGTGTTGAGTTCGTTTAGATGTTGCGCAACCGATGCGCCTTCCGTCATCCGCAAGTTGAACAAACGTTTCATCAGGTGAACTTTGTTCGAAGCTGATGGCTTCTCATACATGCTTGAGAGAGCCGCCATAAGACCCACCGTGGTCTTTTCCTTTGCTATGTTAAAAGCAACGTTGCGGGATAGAGTCAGTCGGATAACTCCAAGGGCCTGTCTATCAAGCAAGGCCCACTCCTCCTCCTTCATAGTTTCTGGCTTCTGCCCTATGAGAGGTAGGTACAGATTTTTCTGGTATAGATGATCCTCTATCTGCATCTTCCAGAATCCGAAATCTGTGCCATCGAACCTTTCGAGTTTCACCTTCCCTTCATCTGTAGCCATTGCTCCCACTCGAATCTGGCTTTCTCTGGATTATACAACCAAAGCTCTGATACCAATTGTTGGGGAGTAAATTACGCCGATTCACCCCTTAAGCCAGATTAGTGGGAAACTGCAATAAAAATCAACACACAGATATTTATGTGGTTCACCCAACTTGGGTTACGTCCACGGGCTGCTGCAAAGCTTTACTCGAAGATAACAAAGTGTTTACAAACACTCACAACTCACAACCCATAACCCAATTACACCTGAGAAAATTACTCTCAATTTTCTCTCTCTCACACAAGCTTAACTCTCTTAAGCTTTACTCACTCTCACATCGATGAGGAGATGAGAACCCACAACCCGATTACACCCGAGAAAATTACTCTCAATTTTCTCTCTCTCACACAAGCTTAACTCTCTAAGCTTACTCACTCTCACATAGAGGAGGAGATGAGAACCCACAACCCGATTACACCCGAGAAAATTACTCTCAATTTTCTCTCTCTCACACAAGCTTAACTCTCTAAGCTTACTCACTCTCACATAGAGGAGGAGATGGGAATGGGATGGTTCTTAGGATGGAATGAGGATCCTTATGATGAGGATTTGGGATGCTTAGAACAAGGAATGGGAGAGGCCTTTTATAGGCTCTCCATTTGGTTGGTGAGGAAGAAGTCCACAATGGTGGTTGGCCTAACTTGAAGAGGTGGTGGGTGGCCAAACATTGACCAACAACCAATCCAACCACCATTGCCTCCAATGTCAACAATGGTTGCCACCCACCATTGCCTCCATTCTTGCATAGCCATCTTTGACTAACAGGATTTGCTTTCCATTTCCTGGGACAACAGGTTTTCTTTACTTGTACACAATTTCCCCTTGGAATTCTGGTCTGCTGTCTCATTTGTGAGCAATTTCTCAAGTCGGCTATATAACATCTTTGATGATGAGATACGCGCGTGTGACATCAGATTGTGACATTACAAGAAATTGGCAATTTAGGCAGGGGCGGAGTCAGGATTGCTGATAAAGGGGGGCAAAAAATGTTTGAAAAGACCAACTTACCCCTGAACGTGGTTTTCCGAACCGAATGAAGATTTGTTTTTTCTTTTTTAACTCCCAGCAAACCCATCCTCACCAACCCTCTCACTCTCTTCTCTTATCCTTCTCATTCTCTTATATTTTCTCTCCCTCACAAACCCTCTCTCACTTTATAATCTCTCAACTCCGCCTCTCATCTCACTCCCAATTCGTTCAACTTCGTAACAACTAGCTATATCGAACCCTGAAACATGAACATATCGGTAGTAGAGATTTGTATAGAAATGGGAGACCTAAACTTTAAAAATAGCCCATAATATAATTTTTAGTGGAGTCCAGAGCCAAGATTGTATACAAAATGGGGCAACCTAAACTTTTAAAAGGGGGGCAATATAAATTTTTTTGAATAATTTAGTGAAATTTTTCGTAAAGATAAGGGGGGCAACTGACCCCCTTAGCCAAAGGGTAGATCCGCCCTTGAATTTAGGGACGGTTATCTAGTGACCATTTGAAAAATCTGCTGCTAAATATTGTATTCAATGACGATTATTCAACCGTCATAGCATCTCGCAAGTGGGTGCGATTATTCAATTTAATGGCTGTTATAATTAATTGCGACGGTTTTAACCATCGTTATAAATAAAACATCAATGTTTTTAAGTCAAATGTGAAATCTCGCAGTTGGGTGCAAATAGCATCTCAGTTGGAGTTTCTTCCTCCCTTTGGTCGATCTCAAAACATAAGAAAAAGAAAAAGAAAAAGAGAATGTACAGAACAGAAGAAGAGAAAGAGAATAACTGAAAAGAAGAAGAGGAGAATAAGATCAGTCGATCGACGCACAGAGCCAGAGACTGAGAGAGGAACGATCGATTGAGATCGATGCAAAGAGAGTGTCACGTTCGTGACTGAATTGAAGCAATTCAAAGAAGGAAAAAAAATGAAAGAAGGGAGATATAGAAATTCTCTAATCTCTTAAACAGAGCCTGATCTTTACTTCACAATTCAATGGCATTACAAAAGGGGATCTCGCCCTCTATTTGCCAATTATTTATTATTGAGATTTCAAGTCCAGCTTTTGATTGATTCAAGTCGCAATTCAGATTAGGCTATATAATCCATCGTTCAGGAGATATCTTCAGATTATAACGGACCGTTCACATGAGATATTTGCATGTAAAGGGCCATTCCTCACTACAAAAAAACGTATTACTAGCTACGGAAACTAGCGACGATTTTTAATGCCGTCGCTAATTAAAATATTAGTTACGGCAAAATAAAAGATTAGCGACGGCATTCAATTTCGCTACTGTCTCTGATACTGTTTCACCACATACGCATAAAAAACCGTCGCTAAATAATTTGCAATGGCATAAAACGTTGCTAAAGCTTGTAATAGCGACAGTATTTTAGCCGTCACTACGTTTTACAAATAAAACTCATTAGTTACGATAGAATACCGACACTAATGTGTTTTTAAATATATATATAAACATTTAGCGATTTCACTTGAACAATTTATTATACATTTCTTCATCATGGGGTTGTTTGATTTTTCAGTCTTATTTCAATCCATGTTTAGTTTAGGATGCTGGTTTGATGAATGTGGACTGAGATTTAATTTTAAATGTGTTGTTTTTTCTTAGTTATAGACTTATAGTTGAGAGAAAATGTTAGCAGATTATGTCTCTCTTAGGGATAATAGATGTTTTGAAGCATAATTTCACACGTCATTGACAATCTAAATGAGCCCAGGATCACATTGTTGGGTTCGGGGTTGATGAGGTCCCGAACCATCTTCACGGATTTGGGGTTGATGAGGCCTCGAACTATTTCACATACATGAGATTGCTGGTCCACTTAACATGTCTCAAGCAATGATATTGTTGCCAACTTAGACACTCGTCTCCCTTTCAAGTGTGGGGTTTTATCAACGGAGCTCAACTTTTCAAATGCTCCCAAAAGGCTTCGTCGCTTATTAAGACATATCTAATCACTTATATTCCTCACATGATGTTTTTTTTTTTTGAAAGGCAAACTATAAGAAAGTAACCATGTCATCGGTGGATCTCAAACCTAGGACATGGAGAATAAACTCACACAACCCTAACCACTCACAGGATGTTGGTCATTACTCGATGTGGGACTATGTTGAGCCAACATCTCCAACACACATTTCATTTGAAAAACTGACTACCCATTTCATATGGCTACCTGGTATTGTATCATATCATTGCTTGATGTCTTAAACATGTTTACATTGTTAACTTGGAGAATTGAATCCATTACGATTTAGAATTTTCAACAACTTTTGGCACCTCGACGGTTTTCAGTTTTGGTGCCCGCCAATTATGTACCAAAATTTTCAGTAATTTGATGGAAAAAGTGAATATCAGTAATTTGATGGGAAATTGTTGGAACATTTGGCTTTTTAAAACATAAAAAAATTCTTTATTAAAGCAGTGGGTGGGCGGCTCCCTGTTTTCTTAGTGCTTCCGTGTTTTCTGGCTTATTTCACGCCACTGAAACGGCTCTTTGTTTGATTCTCAATCTCTATATACAGAGAGAATTTTCGAGTTTAAAAAAAAAAAAAGAGCTTCTTCTAACAGAGCTTCTTCCAGTTCTTGTTTGAAGAAAACAGAGCATCTTCTGATCTTCTTCCAGTTCTGATCTTCTTCTGTTTCTTCCAGTTCTTAAGATGAAGAAAACAAACAAAAATAGAGTTTTTGATCTTGCTTAAAAACGCAACAGAGCTAGAGTTTTTCCTGCTTCTTCCAGTTCTTGCAAATTGCAACAGTCTTGCTTCAAAACGAAAACTGAGCAGCAGTTTTGTCTTGCTCTTCATAACGAAAAAAACAGAGTTTTGAACATCAACAGTTGCTCTTTCCAGTTCATGCATCTTCTGGAACAGCAGGCTTGCATCTTCCTGTTCTTCGAGTTTTATCTCAGTCTTCAAAATCAGAAAACAGAGTTTGCAAATCAGTTCTTCTTCTTCTGAAACAGTTTTGCAAACAGAATTCGAAATGGAGTTTTTGCTTCAACGAAATACAGAGTGAACTTCTTTAGAAATGAAGAACAGTTCTTCGAAACAGTTCTTGAGCTTATTCGAAGTTTTTCAAAAGCAGTAGCAACTTCGAAATCAGAAACAGAGCTTACGTTTTTGCAAAACAGAAACAGTTCTTGAGTTTTGTTTTCAAAACAGTAGTGCATCCAGAACATGTTTTGAAAACAGTGTTTCTGTTTATGCCGATTTATGATTCCGAGCAAATGATGAGAGGGTGAATAGTATACCGTTCATATATTGTGCGTATTTGAACGAGACAGAGAAGATTCTGGGCTGTTTTATCCTGGGGACGGCGAGGCTATAACACTGCTAGCACAATCTTGGGCAGAGCCGCGAAACGTCTTAAAGAGAGCGACCTAGTCCGCGACTCAACCCAAGAAATACTGGTACCACTGAGCCTAACTATTTCTGGATTTATTTACAGCAATTGAATCTTATACGGAAGTTACGACAAACAGGTATGTTAAGTATTAATTTACTTTATATATTTTATTTGTTTATCAAAGTATGTTTGCTTACATTAGTATGCTTATTTGCATGTGCTATTGATAGTATGCTTAATGTTTGGATGAATATTATGCTTTATATTAGCATAGTGGAATTTGCTTGAGAAGAACATCCTATACATAATGCTAGCAAACTACTTAGAAATGTCTTACTGTGACATTATAGGTGCTGATCATATAATGTGCTCCAACAGAAATTAACTTTTGAGTTTTGAGGCCTGGGCATCGAAGGTAGTTGGAAGCTTATCAAACTGCTTCTCATGTATTATTTTCCTTCTCTTATACTTCTCCTTTTGGTTGGCTTGTACATCACTTCTGTGGTTGGTTATTAGTTCTTAGTTACATTTTCTTTTTGCATGTTGTTTCACCAACGTTTGATCTTACAACTTGCACTTCAAGTGTCAGTAGGCCTGTTTGTGCTTAGTTGATTATTGATGTCCATACATAGACTACAGATGACATGCTAGTATCTATAAAAACCATTAATCAAGGAAATCAGCTGAAAAAGACAGCTTTTATAGAATTTATTTCTAGATACAAGATACATGTAATGACCCAACAAATAAATGAAAGAATGCATGGTAAGAATCCTAAATGATCATAAACTGACCAATTTGACAAAAAAATAGTATATACATCGATGCACAGGAGGGGTGTGTGCTTGTGGCAGTAGTGGGATCCCCATGGATGGTAGGGAGAGGGGGGGGGGGGGGGGGGGGGGGGCGGGGGGTGGCGTTGGTTTCGATAGGTAAGCAGGATGGCTTGACAGGTGAAGAGTAGCCTGGGGTTGGGTTCTCCACTTAAAAGCCTAGTTTTTTCGGTAGGAAATCAAGCCCATGACATGTTGCTTGAGAAGACGGAAGATTGGGGTCTCTGGAACTGGAACAAACTTGACAACCCAACCAATTGGCCAAGATGTGGCTGCAACCGCTATACATGCACCCCATTGCCCCCAATTCAACCTCTCTGTATCTGCAAACTTTTTCAGAAATTCTACCATAACCACCTGAAGAATAATTGTAATAGCCACGATCCCTAGAAACAACCTGTTTTTGTGTATTCCCTTGAACACATTCTTCTTCTCAAGCTTCCTCGCGTTGAACTCATTGAATACTTGACATAGGACGAAAGTATTGAAGATTAGAGTGTCCTTAACCTTCTGGTTAACATTGAAGATAGCCTCACCTTTGAACTGTAGGGTCAAGAGAATTGCTATTTGATATAGAGCCTGAGATAGAAGATTCCTCCACATTATATTCGTTATAAGTGGCTCCCTTCTTCCAACCGGTGGTTTCTCCATGAGCTCTTGGGTGGGCAGCTCAGTGGCCAGAGCCAGAGCCCCTAGTGTGTCCATAATGAGGTTCACCCACAACAGTTGAACTGCTGTTAATGGAACTTCACCAGCAGAAACTGCAGCAACAAAGTTGATAACAAGAGCTGCGACATTCACGGTGAGCTGGAATTGAATGAACTTCTGAATGTTGTTATACACACATCTTCCCCATCTTAAAACTGTTGCCACAGAAGCAAAGTTATCATCCAAGATTATGATATCTGAACTCCCCTTTGCTACTTCAGTGCCCTGAATTCCCATTGAAAGCCCAATATCAGCCTCTTTTAGTGCTGGTGCATCGTTTGTGCCATCTCCAGTGACAGCAACAACATGGCCTCTCTGCTTTAAACATTGTACCATCAAGAGCTTGTCAAATGGGGAGGACCTTGCCATCACACGTATTGTCTCAACTTTCTCCAACCTTTCTTCTTGTGTGTAATTCCGGAATTCTGCACCTTCAACTACTACTCCACTGTCTAATTCCTCATCGTGCCCAAGAATCCCACATTCGACAGCTATTGCTCTTGCAGTAAAAACATTGTCTCCAGTGATCATTTTGATGCTCACTCCAGCATTTTTGCAAGCGTCCACTGCTTTTTTGACTCCTGGTCGGCATGGATCTTTTATACCAACTATCCCCAACAAGATGAGCCCTTCTTCTTTCAACGATTCATGAACATTACTGTCTTCTCCATATTCAATCTGTTCTTCTGGTATTGGTTTGTGAGCGAAAGCAATGCAACGGAGACTGTTAGCTGCCATACCTTGAATGATTCTCTGGAAGATCACTCTTTCACCATCATCTATTGCTTTCATCTTCCCATCACTCTCGTAGTAACTGGAACACATTGCCAATACCATCTCTGCTGCTCCCTTCCAGTGCATGTGGATTGTCCTTTCGCCATTCATCCTTACCAAAGCTCCACTTCTTTTCTTCTCAGAATTGAAGGCTTCTACATGCAGAATGGAGAAATTGTGCTTCAGCTCGTCCATGTTCATTTCCATTTCATTAACTGCCCATGAAAGAATCGCTTTCTCTGTAGGGCTACCGGAGAATTCAGGTTCTGCTCCAGAATTTGATCTGTAAACACTACCTGTAGTGTTAAGACCAACTCCCTGATGAAGCAATTCAAGAACTGGTGTCGTAATTGTAGAGACAGAGTCATCTTTCATGGCATCTTGACCGAGCCAGAACTTTGTCACCTTCATCTGGTTCAGAGTAAGGGTGCCCGTTTTATCAGTACATATTGTGGTGGCTGAACCCATGGTTTCGCACGCTGGGAGCTTCCTTACCATGGCCTGATCCGCCATCATTCTCTTCATGGAGAAAGCAAGAGTGAGTGTCACAGCCAACGGCAGACCTTCAGGAATTGCGACAACAACAATAGTAACTGCAGCAGATACGATTCCAACCACCGCATTCATGATATCATTGAACTTTGTTTTGCTACCATTGTACTCCCGGTTTCCATTCTCATCCTCAGTATTACCAGTGAAGTAACGCACCAGCAATACAATGAGAACAAAAAATGCGACAGCCAGCCCAACCTTCCCAATGTAACTGGTCAGTTTATTGAGCCGTGCTTGTAATGGGGTGCTTTCGTTGGTGTCACGACTTATCGTACTCATCATCTCTCCCCATGTCGTGTTCATGCCAACTGAAGTTACCAGCATGAAAGCATAGCCATCAACGACCTTTGCACCAGAGAACAGGAATGGATTCCTAGTCTCATTAACTTCCACATGATCGCTTTCTCCAGTCATGCTTGACTCGTCTATTTGCAAGGACTGACCTTTCAAGAACAATCCATCAGCTGGAATTTGGTCACCAATCTTCAGATTCACAATTTCTCCTACCACAACATCGAAGATGGATATCTTTTGTCGTCGCCCATCTCTCAGAACTTCAACCTTAATATTATTGCTGACACTTGACAGCTTATCAAACTGTCTCGACTGCCTGAAGTTACTGATAGCGGAGACCGCTATAACTAGAAAGACAGCGACAAATATGCTCCCACCTTCATACCATCCCTCTTTGATCCCATCCTCCTTAATCCCGAACCCAAGTGAAAGGGTTGCACAAGCTAGAAGGATTAGAATCGTCATGTCCTTGAATGCTTCAAACACAAAGTAAAACAACCCCTTTGCAGGAGGTTTACTGTATGTATTTGAACCAAAGACATTTTTCCGGTGGGCGATACCTTCAGGATCATCATGAATCCCATTCTCCGCATCAGTTTCAAGTGCCAGCGCCACGCCTTTAGCTCCTCCCAAATGGTGTACGCCATCCAAGTTCTTTTCCTTCACTATTGCATTCAGAATGCCGGGATCAACATTACTGAACTTTCCATGATTGCTGCTAGTAGTACAGCTAACATATTCATCATCATCATCATTATTGCGATCAAGCTTAATATTCACAGTGGTGTAAGACGGAACACGTATCATAGCTTGTGTGATAGCTTGCGTGAAGTACAATGGGTTATTCCTATTGGCATTGATCTGTTTTGCCAACGAAACAAACACCCTCTTCGCATATATTGCTGCACCAGCGAACCTCCATTTCCGCTTGGGGTTGCTGATGCTGATAAAGTACTCTCCACCATTGCATTGTTCAGACTGTTGTGCATGGTAATGTGGTTTACCTTCCATTCTAGCAATTAGATACTAGAAAGACAATGTTGGTTTTGGTTTTGGTTTTGGTTTAGAGACAGCAGAGAAAGAAATTCCAAAAGACTAGTGGAATTTTATACTGCAATGAAAATGTTTCCAGTGTTTTATTTTGTTGGAGATTATACATCCAGTGTTCTTATATATATATATATATATCTGGGTCGGTGTTTTCTGTGAAAATGTGTGTAACCGAGTACCATTGAATAGATCAGTTCCTGGAACTTGCTTCCCATGGTTTGAACAGAATCCCATCGACGAAGGAACCAGTTTCCCATCCGAAACGGCGTTGAGTCACGTTATCAATTTCGGCACAATTAATCGAAGGAAGGAATCGATTTCCTTGCACAGCAAGTTCTTTTCAACGAATAATTAATTTCCACTGACCAGCATATTGGTTAGTCGGTAGGTGATGAAAGCCGTGTTGTGTCATCACGGTCTTTGGTGGTTGACAAATATTTATTTATTTTGTGTTTTTTGATAATGTTGGTCAACGCGTTTTAAACAGTTTTTGTTTGGTCACCAGTCATCACACAAAATTAATGAATTAAATCATTAGCACTAGCACATATGTGAAGTATTTCACGGTTTCCTCTATCCGTACCTTCTTAGAAATTATCCTCAGGTTATTATTCACTTGTAGAGACATTGTAGATAGAGAGTTTTCCAAACATTTGTACAAAGCGTTATTTACCTTTTGGCTTTCATATTGAATGTTGAGTTGTTGACTGTTAAGCCAATGGGTTTGACTATTAGAAATCATTAAATGTTTTGAAATGCCTATAATACATTCACGTGTCAAGTGCGTGATGGGTACCAAACAGAAATTGCTAGAGTATGATGAGTGTCAAACGGTAAAATTTGGCTTCTAATCTATCTCTTTCTTCATCCCCCATCTCTTTCTGTTTCGCAACCGCTGGCCGCCCTTTTCATTTTCCTCCTATTTCTGTTTATGTTTTACAACATCTCAATACAACAATGACATAATATTGCATATTGAAGGAATGCATCTAGCTAGGGGATGGTACGGTCCTTGTTGTTACTTGCACAAACACGGTTTTAATGAACTTTAAATTGAGTAAAAACATATTGGAACAGGTAAATACCTCTTAGGAGTTATGTTGGTGCGATCCATCTATTCTAAATGTGCAAATAGGTGAGAACATGGTACAATGATTGCTACTTTGTTTTGTGAACCTTATGTCTCCTGATTTGCACAGGTTGGAGAATACCATTTGCAGTAAAGTTCAAACTTGCAGCAGTATTTGGTAGTAATATGAAATCGTGGATTTTTTCTATTCTTTTAGGCATACAAACATGTGCTACCTTTTTCTAATTGTCTAATTATATGAGTGCATGAATGAAACAGGGCATGTTTTGAGCATCAAATTCATGTTTGTCAAAGAGGATTAAGATGTACTCTTTGATTGGTTTTATTGTTAAGAGCTGAGCATGCGATAGTGAATTGTTCCTAAGCAATATATATGATTTGATGAATTGCTCCAAATTAATATTTCAATACTCAGTTGGAGTTAACCTAACAGAAGTGACTAGCATTGGGTAATTATCAGCACAACTTCAAACAATCTTAATTGCAAAAGATGTGTATTTGCTCCCCAATAGCCACTTGCTACATCGGTATGACCCCATTACCCATAGCGTGTCAACTGATTGAGAATACATGGTCCATCGCTGAGGACAAGAAAAACTCCACAAATTTCCAAACTCTGTACAATAAAGTGAACCAAGAACACTGTTGGCCTCTAGCAAGAACCTTCCAAATGGTGTCTCCTTCAGAGCCCATGCACATTTAACGTTTTGTTCCTGCCATCATAAACAGACCAACAAGGCACAACAAGACTTGGTTGATAGCCATGGCCATCGTGGACCACCTGATCACATCCACCTCTCTCAGTTTCACTCCTAGCTCTCCATCCCTATAAATACAACCTCATGAACTTCTCCTTCCAACACAATCAAACCTTTCTTCACTCAATTCCATCTCACTCAAACATATCACTTAATTTGTTTACTCAAAATTTTGTGACAAAACAATCTAATGGCTGCTTCTGCATCTGTTAATACCATCTTTTCCGGCACCACTACACGTGTTGTGCAAAGAAATGCCTCCGTATCATCATTATCTTTAGCTCTTCCTTCTCTTCGTCTCCCACACCAGCAGAGGAGTGGTAGCTTGAAAGTCCAATGCACGGCAGAGGAGAACAAGCTAGAGCAAGTAATTACACCACCAAAACCAAAGGTATGTAGAAGTAGAAGTTTTTTTTTTTTTTTTTTTTTTTTTAACGGTCAAACATGAAGATGTTTATTAATGAAAGAAAGGGAAACAAGATACAACGAAAAACATTCCTATATCAAGGAATGCCAAGACACTATGAAAGTGTCAAAACCCAAATCCCTAAATAAATTACATGCCGTACCCATTTTCCACAGCAATTCTCTAATCTCGATAAAGATAGAGTGTTCTGATCTGTGTAGTCCTTCAAAAACCCTTTTATTTCTTTCTTTCCACACACACCACATGAGAACGTGAGGGACCCTACGCCATAACCACTCCCCCAGACGGGAAGGATTAGCTTTAGACCACCAACTTAGCCAATCAAGAATGGAACCTTCAAACATCAAACTCAAACCGAATTCCACCAAGAAATTGCGCCAAATGGATTTGGAGAAATTGCAATGAAGCATCAAATGATCCAGTGTCTCTTCAGATTCGTTGCAAAGCACACAAAGACTCCCGGTGATGATTCCCATTTTTCTTAACCTATCTTTAGTCAAGATCTTTTCATGCAAAACTGACCAACTAAAGAAATTAATTCGAGGAAGAAGGTTTTTCACCCATACCAGATTTTTGTGGGAGGAAATGAAGGGGTTCGAGTGGGTCTCATAATGAGATGCAGCCAACATATCCGAAAATTCTTTCACCGAGAAACCTACACCTTTTCCCTTCCACACCAAACTATCTGGTTCCTCTGAGAGCATTTGTCTATCCAACAGGTGTATAAGATTAGCGAACTCATCTAGTTCCCCAGTGTTGAGGTGTCTGCGAAAGGAAAGATCCCAAGAGTTGTTGTTAGACCAAAAACTGCTCACATTCCCATATTGATTCTTGTTAATGAGAAACAACATTGGAAAAAGATCTTTCAAAGATTGGTGACTACACCAGACATCATGCCAGAAAGAGATGAGATCACCATTTCCGCATTTGAGAGAGGTGTGTGGGTAGAAGCCACTTGCGCACCGGGTGATAGATTTCCACAAAGAGCATCCGTAGGAAGTGTACTTAGTTCTCTTTTCCCAAACCCATCTATTGCGCCCATATTTGTCCATAATGAGAGATCTCCATAAATTATCATTCTCTTCTGCAAATCGCCAAAGCCACTTCGAAAGTAATGCAATATTGAAAGTGAGCACTTGACGGATGCCTAAACCACCTCGAGATTTAGGGCAACAAATTTTCTCCCAGCCCACTAAATGCATCTTTCTAGAGTTATGAGAAGAACCCCAGAGGAAATCGCGCATGATCCGTTCCATCTTGGCTGCTATTGAACAGGGAACCTTGATAAGAGACAGAATGAAAACCGGGATAGAAGCTAATGTGGATTGTACAAGAGCTAGTCTGCCTGCTTTAGATAGAAATTTGCGTTTCCAAGTCGCAAGTTTCGATTCCATCCTTTCGAGCGTCTCGTCCCAAACAACTTTACTTTTGAAACTAGCCCCCAAAGGCATGCCCAAGTACTTAACTGGAAGGTGACCTGCTGAACAACCCAATAAACCCGCCAACTGGTGCAGGTGAGGGACATCTCCAATAGGCAAAACCCTTGATTTGTGAAAGTTGATTTTCAGCCCTGAAATAACTTCGAACCAAAGCATAATTCTTTTAAGAGCCAGAACCTGAGAAGCAGAAGCATCACAAAATAGGATAGTATCATCCGCATACTGGAGAATAGAGATAGGCGGACTACCCTTCGCGATAGAAAACCCTCTCACTAGGCCAGCATCAACTGCTTTCAGAATCATTTGAGTTAAACCTTCTGCTGCTATAGTAAAAAGAAGAGGAGACAGGGGATCGCCTTGTCGCAGACCTTTCGAGCTATTGAAAAACCCGTGCAGCTGACCATTAATTTTCAGAGAAAAATTAGCTGTAGATCTGCAAGTGTGAAGCCAATCAATCCATTTGGAGTCAAACCCCATGCGAGTCATGACCAAATCCAAATATCTCCAAGAAACATTGTCAAAGGCTTTGGAGAAATCTAATTTGATAACAAGCCCTGGAACACCTTGTTTTTTTCTAGAATCAATAATTTCATTGGCAATCAGAGGGCTATCCACCACCTGTCTTCCACTGACTGCTGCACTTTGAAAAGGAGAAATGACTGAATGAAGAACTATTTTCAATCTGTTAGCTAACACCTTGGCAATTATCTTATAGGCCCCATTCAAAATACTGATAGGTCTAAAATCATTTACCGTCCGCATTCCCGCACATTTGGGAATGAGCGAGATGATAGTGGTGTTCAAACGCCAATCAAGGAAGTTTCTCGAGTTAAAATCTGCAACAACTTTCAGAAAATCTTTTTTGATTACCTCCCACATTTTCAAATAGAACACCATTGAGAAACCATCAAGACCTGGAGAAACTTCAGATTTTAGATCTTCCATTGCTGCTCGAATTTCCATTTCCGAAAAGTTATCTACCAATGCAGTAGCCGTAGACTGAGAGATAGACTTGAAGGTAATCCCAGAGAAGAAAGGTCGCCACTCCTCCTTTTCATGGAACAACTTCTTGAAGTGAGATATCAAGAGTGCTCTAATACTGACTTCATCCACGACCAACTCCTGACCCGTGCTAAGAGCTTCAATGGAGTTAAATAGTCTACGTCTGTTAGCCAAGGTATGAAAGAATTTAGTCCCCTGATCCATATGACGAACCCAGTTGACTCCTGATCTGATTCTCCAAAACTCATCATCTCTTTTGGTTAATGTTGCCCATTCTTGTTGGAGCTGCACTCTACAAGACCTCTCTTCAACAGTCAAGTCCCTAATCTCTTCATCCGCATCAATGCTAGCAATTAAAGCAGAGAGATGTTGAATACATAAATGAGTCTTACCCCAAACTTTAGTCTTCCAACTTTTGAGATTGCATCTGAGAGCCTTAAGCTTCCACCATAAACAGTAGCCAGGGTGGCCAGAGACTACTGAGTTGTTCCACCAAACTTTCATCTCCTCTGCCAGGGTAGGGTGATCAAGCCAACCATTATCAAAAGAAAAAAGGCGAGTGCCACCACCAACAGACGAGTTCGCAAGCAAGATCGCATGATGGTCAGAACCTGCTGTACCTTTGATCCATTCGACTTTATCACCAAATTTGTCAATCCAATCCACCGAGGCTAGAAAACGATCAAGTCGGCAAAGGATAGGGAGATCCCTACGATTTGACCATGTGAATTTTCCCCCTTTTAGACTAAAATCAGCGAGTTCCACCTCATTAATGAATTGATTGAATTTCTGCATGCTTGTGGACCTCCTCCTGCATCCTTTTTTTTCATTCATGTGACGGACAACGTTGAAGTCACCGGCTAACACCCATGGCGATTGCACCCAACCAGCAATGTCATATAGTTCTTCCCAGAAGTGGTCTCTAAGCGAAGGATCACATGGACCATAAATGTTAGTCCCTGACCAAATTGAGTTATCCGAGATCATTTGGAATTGAATAGAAAGTGAAAAAGCCCCTTTCAACACATCCCTCATCTGCAAAAGATCAGCGTCCCAAATAGATAAAATGCCGCCCGAGCTGCCAATGGATTCCACCATAGCCCAGTCAAAGGAACTATCACCCCACAATTTTCTGATAAATTCTCTAGAGCATCTTTCCAATTTCGTTTCCTGAATGAAAACAAGATCTGGACGATTCTCTGCAATTAATCTACGACAACCCCTTTGCCGCTCAGAATTTCCGAGCCCCCTACAGTTCCACGATAGAATTTTAAGGTTCATGTAAAACCTTCAAACCCGAGTTTGTTGCATTTGTCCATTGCTGTGTCAGCTATGATACCCCGCGCTGCAGCTTGAACCATATCTAAAGCCCTGTTTTCATCTTGAATGAGGTCCACTCCCACTGTCAGGCCAATGTCTTTGAAAGCCGAACGAGCTGATGCTTCTTCCTGAGTTGACTGACGGTCAGAGACAGAAGGCTCTGCACTGTCATTGACCCTAGAAACAAAAAATGGAGACTTGCCAGAAGTTCGTTCATTGGGGAGTGGAAACCCCAGAATTTTTGTCTGTGGGTCCTCGAAACCTGGAGGAGCGCCTACGTGGTCTGGGGTAGAAGAAAAACTCTCCGCATGGGAAACACATAGATTTGTAGACAAATCATGGGCTTCGACACATTGAACTGCTAGTGGCTCGAAACCCGGGGGGTAAGGTAAAGATACCGAAACCTCCTGAGTCTGGTTGGAAGACTCTCCTATTGTCAGCCCGGCAGGGGCACTACAACCTTTAAGTTCTCCCTGCCCTGCCTTGTTGGTTGAGCTCGATTTGTTGGATCTGCTTTGAAGCATGAACCTAGATCTGGTAGGAAATACTGAGAAATTGGCCCATTCAGCGGTTTTGTCACGCTGTGCTTTTCTAGCCAGCTTTCGATCCCTGCGTGCATGCATAGACATCTTGGTCAGAAGGGGGTCCAAGTTGAAGACATCTTCTTCGACCGCTTCTAAAACCCTCCAATAATTTCCAGCTGTCTGTTGATCATTAGTCTTGGCCAAGCTTTGTGCCGAAAAGGACTTAAGCCCTTTGTTGGGTGAGGGCCCAACAATGCCTTTGCCTTTAATCTGCTCAGATGGACGAGCTGACTCGGACAGAGAATTACCAACTTTACCACGTGAAATGGCACGAGACGCAGGGGAATTAGGAAGCATTGAGTAGTGCTGGGTAGACTGATCCTTCATTGTCGGCAACCTAGGAGGCGGGTCATTTGCTTCGCAAGAGGTCACGTGTGGAGAATTTGCGAAGACCAAAAAGGCTGTGTGGCCAAACGGAAGAGCGACAGGTGTCCACTGAAACCCCGACTCGGGCAACTCTATCATCGACCATGCAAGATTCTTTCTTGCAACGGGATCAGGAGGAAGCTGAATGCCCCAAACTTGCAACAGGAAATCAATGGGAGAATCCCGATGAATAGGAGTTGCTGCAATGGAACCCTGTCTGGCAATCGGGGTAGGGCTCACACTGGGGAGATTAGTGGCCACTACCTCCACAAAGGTTTTTTTGCGCGTGGGTGGGAAACCACTACTACCTTGTAGAGTTGAAACCTCATCTCTTCTAACTTGAGCCTGAGGAAACGGCTGAGACACCTTATTAGAAACCATCTCATTCATAGCTAGGGCGAGTTGTTTCCATCCTGTCCCTTCCACGCCAGCTGGCACCCTGATAGTTTTAGACCCTGATCCCCATCCCACCAAAATAGAAAGGAAGATTCCTCCTTTATTGGCCTCTTTCACCATCGAAACCCATCTACTGTTAATTTTCCAATTGGCTGAGAAAGCATTTGAACCTGAGTCCACTGCTTTCAGAAGCTGAAACTGAATCCATTTCCCCATCTGCAATTCGACGAACACTTTGATTCGAACCCTCGAGCTCGATTCAAGCAACAACAAACCCCCTCTTGACTTTCGAATTCCAAATTCCTTCCCATCAATTTTCAATAAATGAAGGTTTCTTTCTATGAACTCCATCTCTCCCCAGAATTAGAACAAACTTACAAACATACAAGCACAATTTCACCAGCATACAAACATCTTAGCAATACGAAGATTAGGATAACTGAAATTCTTACTTGTTCTCGAAAAATTGTCAAAGGAGCTCACCGCCGTTGCATGCCCGCGCTCACCACCGTTCACTGTGAGAGCCAATTTCACCACACTGCACAAAACCGCCTGCGCAAAGCCGCTTCAAGATCCACTGCGAAGACCACTGCGCATAACCGCCTGCGCAAAAAACCACTCCGCAAAAACCACTCCTGCGAGATCCCTCGAAAACCCGCTCACCACTGCGAGATCCACCTCTGCTTCGAAAAAACCACCTTCAAATACCCCTTTTTACCTTCGACAAAACACTGCACTGTCGAAAACCACCTTTGAAAATTATCTGTTCGAAACCACCTTCGAAAACCGCTGTTCGAAAGCCACCTTCGAAAAACCCTTCGAAAAACCTCTGTTCAAAAAACCACCTTCGAAAACCCTCCTCTGTTCGAAAACCACCTTCGAAAACCGCCCTCAGGTCGAAAACCCTCTGTTCGAAAACCACCTTCGAAACCACCTTCGAAACCACCCTCGAAGAACCTTCGGAACCTTTCTAAACCACCCTCTGTTCACCCACTGTTCACCATTCGAAACCACTGTTCACCCTTCGAAACCACTATTCGAATGTGATCATGATTGAATAATCTTTGTGATCGACAACTGAGATATTATGTTACAGGTGAGTACAAAGTTTGGCGATGTATTGGCATTCAGTGGGCCAGCACCGGAGAGGATCAATGGAAGACTTGCAATGATAGGATTTGTTGCTGCAATAGGAGCTGAGCTGGCACAAGGTAATGACGTGGTTGCACAGTTGGCAAATGGTGGTGTTCCTTGGTTCGTTGGGACTACAATGGTGCTTTCTTTGGCTTCGTTGATTCCGTTGCTTAAGGGAGTTAGTGTAGAGTCCAAATCCAAGGGTATGATGACTTCCGATGCAGAGATGTGGAACGGTAGATTTGCTATGTTGGGTTTGGTAGCTTTGGTGTTCACCGAGTTTGTCACCGGTAGCGCCCTTGTGTAAATTGGTTGCGGTGATTGTAACTTTTTATGTAAGTGAAAATATACCAAAATGTAATGTTTAAACGATTTTTTTTATTTATGTTTTACTCTGTATTTTGTCTTTGATATATAGTTCAATCACTGCACCATTTAGGATTTTTGTTATAACTCTTATGTGTTGCTAGAATGAATTATAACACTTTTGTGCTCGTATCAAATGAGGTGATGCTAACATTTGTATCATCAACCAACCCATACTAATGGAATAATTGTATCATCAATCAACCCATACTAATGGAATAATTGCAACATGATAAAACATAATACTGAATTTTATATAGTTACATACACTAGCTAATACTAATTTCAAATAAAGTTGATTCTCAATTTTGCTTTGTATCATGTAGAAACTATAGCTAATTTAAAACATTTTTCAAATAAAAATAACTAAAAATTGTTAGTACACATTCAAAATCTTCAATTGACAACTTTTACATTCATTGAAATCACTATACTTTAAATGAATTTCAAGGTAAATAAATAATTCACAACACAATACGTATAATAGCAATCTCAAAAAGAGAGTAAAGAAATGGATAATTTTTTTACTTAATCTCAACATCTATGTTTGTCGCTACAAGATCTAATACAAGCACTACAAAAGATCATTACATGATGCAAGTGTCAGGCTCCTTGTTGGCCTCATTGCCAAATAGGGTTCTCTCTAGTTCTCTGATTTCATTACACAATACTTATAATAATTCTGGAAAACCAAGACTTGAAACTTCATCAATCTCAACAAAAAAAGAACAAAATTACAAGAGGAACAAATGCACCAAATGATGTGATTCGATTTCATTTTAGACGGCATATTCTTAATGAAAATTCAGAGCATCCTTCCTCTAATGGTTGGTTACTGTCAAATACTCCTACTCAGAAGAAAAGACCTTGGTCTCCAACTGATAAGCCTTGGTGAAGAATGTTGGCCAATAGAGATATGTTGATGTAATGCTACTCATAGTAGCAGCACCTATCATCTCTGAATTCAAGAAAAATCTTCAGAATCTCAGTCTGCAAAAACAAAAAAAACACCAAGAGTAAGCTAAACTATATGTCATCTAAGCTAAAATATCTTTCTTTTGCTCCCCCATATCTCATACTCCTTCCCTTTAAAGTCATTGATAAAAGTAGGCCAATTTACCAACCTTATTACAATTTTGAAAATATTCTACAAGAAAATTATATGGACAGGGTGATTTAAATGGCAAAATGAGTTTTACTAATAAAACTTGAAGTATTAAGCCAACAACCCAAATGCCAAAAATGATGAAAATGTCTTAAGCACACATACCAACCTAGGATTGTATTGCTCTCTACTCTCTAGTAAACTATATGAAACCATTATTCAAACCATCCCAATGAGTTGGAAATATTTTTATTCATCGCGATGAGTTGGACATATTTTATACTATATTGGCCAGCCATCTCCTCAGTCAACCAATTACCAAATGTCTGTATTTATTGATCTCCTTGACTAAAAAAGAACTGGACTTAACACCTAACCTCAAAGTGTAGCTATATTGCAAGATTAAATCTAATTATTTCCATAACATGATCAAATAATTTGCTTTGCACATACATAACATTAGAAATAAAATATTAAAGCTAGGATAGGATAATGTCACTCGCTAATTAAGAAAGAAATTTTGAAACAACAACCTAATAGTTTAAATTAACTTTTGTACCCTATGTTTTCTTCTTTAACAAAGGATCAAAACCCAAAACTTAAAACATTGTCACTTGCTAATTAAGAAATGCTGAAAAATTAACCTAAAACTTTTGTACCCTGTGTTTTCTTTAACATAGGATCAAAACCATTGAAGATTTCAATGCCATTGAAGAAGAATATCAGGGCTTTCATTCAGGAATAACATCATAAGCAAGGCGTAAAAATGAATAATATATAACAAAAGTGGATAAACACAATCTTATAAAAATCTACCACAATACCTGGCTTGGTAAAAGGGGCAATTAGGTGTTCCTTCACCTTCATGGGCTTTGTTTATTGCTTTGACCACCTCCCATCTTGGTTTAGCAACTTCTACAAAAATTACCCTGCCATCCAAAAACTGTACATAGGCACATGAGTCACTAATCTCAAGTAACTATCTCATTCCAAGATGAAGTACAATAACTATAGTGCTTAGATACTACTTTCCCCAAATTACAAAACTAATTTCCCCAAGTTATAAAATAGGTTTAGATTTTTCCTGGTGTTTTATTATCGATCAATAGGTGTCCACCTTAATAACAGCGATATGGACCCGAGGTCATCTCCTTCATTTGGTAAACCACATAAAAAGTCAGGTACTACTAATTTTCCAATCATAATTTGAGTTACGAAGATTAGATTATGCAGACCAATCCATGACCTTTATCTGCATTTTAAAAATAATTGATTATGTATTATGCGCACAATATACTATAGATGATCTATAGCATGCACACCCTAAAGAGACGAAAGGGAAGGTTGCATTCTTTGTCAAAATTTGCAAGAAAAGACATTTCTGTTCCTTTTCGGTAATAAATACTAACCATGCAGATAGCCATAGAATACAATTTTTCCTCACTTAGATGCAAGTACAAATGCCAAAAATAAAAGTAGAAGTGGTATGATTGTGGTCATGGAACCATGTATTTCCTTTAATGCGGTGAACCAATGTGCTCAAATCCATACAAAAGGGTAATCACCCAAGTACCGTGACAAGAAACAAAAGGTGTGAAATTTTTTATACCTTTTCATGCATGCCTTCAATTAGGAAAGCAAAACCTCTTGGTCTATTAGCAATTCTATCCATCACTAGGTTGAATGTAAAAGACAAATTGGTAGCAACGTCAAGAAACCAATTTATGGGAAAATGGGTCAAGGAAAACAAGAATCAAAATATGAAGTTGTGCTTGTTTCAAAAGACAAAATTCGTAGGGAGAACTACCCTGGCAAAAAAATAAGCCCAAAAATTGTATATCTACTATATGAATAACATGTATTGTGTACTTGAAGTTGTACTTATAAAGGGCCCTTACTTACCTCCAATATGTTTACAACAATATTCTTATTATTATTTTCCACTCAGTTCATCCATCAAGTGCTTGCATTGATTGCCAAAATTATGTGTGTGATCTTATTAGAATATCTATACTTCAATCAAATGTAACACATGATATCAAATAATTATCTGATCATAAAAAAAGAGGAGGGACAATTTATCAAATAGATGATATGCAATAACTTACATGCAGGCCTTGAGTGGAATAAAGTCTAGTAAAGCGGAAACCCCATGGAAGAGAAGAGCCCGAGTTTTCAAGACATCGTATGCTACAGGAAGCATGGCCTTTAGGATTCGAATGAACTCAATAGAGACTACAGGCATATTTTCAACAGAATCACCCATACAGCTAGATGAATTCTGATTTAAGTTAAATCAATAGTCAAGATCATCAACATACAGTTTCAGATTCGAAACTGAGAAATCAAATCATCAAGAAGTTCAAATGACAATCTCAGATCTGATTGAACTCACTTCAAATAACTAATCAAAACTTGCAGGTTTTCAAAACGTCGGTTGAGATCTCATCAAAGCAGAAAGAAATCACCTCGAAATCGCGTCTCCTCAGTTCGATCTGTTAAATCAGTTTGCTGTGGTGCTTATAAATTGCGCGAAGAAAGTGATAACGCTCAAACAAGGGCTTAATATCTCCATAAGAGTCAGTGGTGCAATCCATCAAGCTAAGAGCGAATAGGTTTGTGGAAGAACCAGAATATTAGAATTGGGGATTTTAGGGCAGAATTCTTCAAACACGGTTTCGATGATGAAGGCCGAAAATTCCAGGGAGCGAGGGAAAGGGGTGAGGGAGGGATCGTAACCACCTATCTCCCTCGAGATAAGTGATGTTGCTTCGAAATGAGCGTCGCTTATCTCCCCTGGCCCTTCCCTGTCTCCCTAGAAGGTCTCTACATAGGCAGCGAAAATTCTAGAGGTCGAGGGAGGGGTCGAGAGAAAGGAAGCGTTACACTCATCCCTCGACGGGTAGAAGGGCTCATATAGGCAGTATAATAAAGAAATATTGCTACATAAAGAAAAATGTTACAAATAATTTTGGCCAGTGTTGCAAAATTGTCATTATGGCATAAGTGAATATCATTAAATTCATGTTTTTGAGCAAAAAAAAAAAGGAAGACTCTAATCCGGGAAAATAGAAACTCAATTGGTTTTTGAAGGAATGATCCTTTAATGCTAGACCATTGAAACAAAAAAGCCGCTCCGTTATAGCATGTGAGTTGGTTCCTCTGTCGTCGCCGGGGAGCTCTTGGCGAAGAGACCTTAGGATACCTTGTCTTGAACATCCCGTATACTGTCATCTGTACTTTGCGTTTGATTATCCATGAAGAACATAACGCATAGAGAAGGAAACAAGAAGGGATTCAGGGGTCCCCCTATTGCTCTGGGTCTAAAGCTTAGATTTTTTTTTTATCTTGTCCTGGTCACATACTTGCAATATTTGTGTCATCCATGTTCTTCTTTACTGTGTTGTATCGACCAGTTTATTCGTGAGCAATATTCGTGTTAAAGATTCACAACACAATTTTGGGTCAAGTGACTCTTCAACACCCTCCATTAAATGACACGAAGGCGAGCAACTTTCATGCCTCAAGCCAGATCAATTATTTACTAATTTAGTGGATTTTCTCAAATTGTTTGGTTGATAGTGTAATCAGTTGCCTAGCGTATTTATGAGAAATTTACGACCTTTATTTATGAGAAATTTACGACCTTACTTTCAAATTTTATGTTTACAAGATAGTAATCAGCTAGTAATTGACCACAGTCAATGGAAATGTTTTTCATTTGAAAGATCTAAGGAACCAGGTTTTTATTTGGTTTATCACAAGATTATCATAAACAACTTCGTAACAGAGTAATTATCCAGTGAATCCATTGAACTAATACAAATTATGAAGTTACACACCCGCATCTATTGCGTATGCTGAACTTCATAAAATAAATAATAGGAGGGGTTAAGGTAAAAAAAAGTAAAAAAAGTAAAATAAATAAATAAAGATAGAATTATTAATAAAAGAGTCCTTATTGATTATAAAAGTATAAAATTAAGTTTTTTTATTTATCTAAGAATGATAAATATGTCATATAATGTTATGAGTTAATGAAAAAGTAAGTCTTAAAAATCATTTTTCATATATAATATAGCATACTTGTAGAATCAACAAGGTCATCAGATTCAAAATAGGTATAAAACATTACAGAGTGTCTATAAAATAGAAACTACTAAGCTTCGAAACTTATTAGACTTCTCCTAGTTTTTCTTCAAGTAGAATCCGAATTTAGAAAGTCTAATGCAAAAGACTTGATTATAAACCCCTACTGTCAATATATATTTCAATCCTCTTCAACTAGTTTCTTCAGCTTCACTCTCACAAACTCGAGTCTATAGTCCCTGTAAAGAAACAGAAATTCTAAGTGTCGAGGAAATGAGCGAGGAAACCAGCGAGGGAAATGAGGTGGAGGGGGTGAAAACCGTTCACCCCCTTCGGGATGTGTGCGTTGACTTTTCACGCGCGCATCCCGAGGGGGTGAACGGTTTTCACCCCCTCCACCTCATTTCCCTCGCTGGTTTCCTCGCTCATTTCCTCGACAGCTAGTAAAGCTCGTAAAGAAAATACAACTGAGTCAGGGAGGACTTTTTGGCAGATTTTTGGGGCAGAAATTCTAAATGTCCAGGAAGTGGGCGAGGAAACCAGCGAGGAAAGGGAGGTGGCGGGGGGTGAACCGTTCACCCCCCTCGGGATGTGTGTCCACTTTTTTGGCACATGCATTCCGAAGAGGGTGAACGGTTCATCCCCTGCCACCTCCATTTCCTCGCTGGTTTCCTCGTCACATAGAATCACTCTTTTTGGGGTTGTTTCAGTTGGGTTGAGAGGGCTGAATCGCCTAAAGTTATGTGTTAGTTTAGTCAACACAAATGGTGGGTTTTAGTTCAGTTTGAGGGATGTTTGCATGGCTGTTTGTAGCGTTGAATTGCTCAAGTCTTGTCGCCTTAATAAGGTTGTTTGTATGGCTGTTTGCAGGGTCATTTTAGGATTTAATTGGGTTGCTATTCGATGTCCAAATAGGTTTATTTCAAGACTGGATTGGATTGTTTTCGACACCCAAATCGGGTTGTTTCAAAGCTAATTAGAGAACTTGTTTGGTGGGATGTAGGACATGTTTTGGCTGAGACTTTAGTGTATGTTTTGCTGGAGTTTATGAGAAGTTATGACAGATTTTTGGGTGGGTTTTGGTGGAGAGTTTTGGGCTGAGTTTAAATGTATGTTGTGGTAGGTTTGAAATAATGTCATGTGGTATAAAGCATGGTTTGCCAAACTCTTTTCGCTCTGGTGAGCGCGAGCATTCTCTTTAATCTTGAGATAACAATATTTTTTAGTATATCAATATTTGCTTACCAAATGAGATTCAGAAATGATACGTTGTAAAGCCATGATGTGTGGAAATCTATTGTGTTAGAAATGATCGTTAATAATATTGTTGCATGAATATGAAATTGTAACATAATAAGATTTACTATGAAAATGCATCCATGGCAAATATTTGAGAATTACGTGGACTATGATTATGGCATGTTTATGAAATTGAAATAATAATGTTAATGTGGACATAAATACCCTACTCCGGCATTGTGAATTGTACATAGTGGTACAAAATGGCCATAGAGGTATGGTTTATGATACAAATGACATTGTATTATTGTTCGTACAGAGTGAGATGTACAAAGTCTGTTTTCAAAAGGAAAAATTAATTAAGCCACTATATGAGTCATGACTCACTGATATTGTAGAGTGCTCTTAAGAAGCAGAGCCTAGTTCCTAAAAGGGAAAAACTAAACCATTGTACGAGTCATGACTTGCGTGATACAATGAAGTGTTTCTGAGGGGTCAGGGAAAGAGTTGATCATCTTCCAGCGCACATTTTGTATTTGTGATTTGGTTCGTGTGTCCAACCTTTTGAGGTGAAGTATGCATTTTAAAGACGACGTCCCATTTGAAATATATACATACTCAAAGTGAGTATTGGTAGTATGGTGAGGCACATTCGACGCATGAATAGGTGCGATAGGGTATTTATGGCTGGAAGTTTGTATGTAGCATGTTCTTTGAAAGAAAATCTAAGCCACGGTACGAGTTTTGACTCGCGTGATACAGTGAAGAGTTCCTGAGGACCGAAAGAGAATGGTATGACATGATTTGAAAATGAATATGTCATGATATGAAAATGAAAATGAAAATGGTATGATATGAATAGAAAAGGAGATGGCATGGTTTGAAAATGTGTATGTCACGATATGAAATTGGCCTGGTATGATTTGAAAATGAATATGGTCATGATTGGAAAATGATATGGATTTTGGAAAAAAAAATATATGACATGATTTGAAAATGAGTTTAAAGGAGTATGACATGATGAATATGTCGTGGTGGGAAAATGGTATTGTATGATATGAAAATAGAAAGAGATGATCTGAAAAAGAGTATATCATGATTTGAAAATATTATGCCTTGATTTGAAAATGAAGTATTTTGAGTATGTTACAGATAATATGAAAATATGCATTTGACTTGTCGAGAGATAGATCGATTAATTCTATAATGCAGATGGTGGTCTATCTCTGACCATTTATTTATTAAATTGTTATGCTTTTGCTGGTGATATAAATTTGCATCATTTATAAGTTGTATATGTTGAAACGAGATTAAAGAGGTATGTGTGATATTTTAAGATGTGGACTAAGATATTTATGTTTACTTGTTGATTTGTATTCTGCTCATATCAGCATTAACTGACCCATTTTGCTTTGTTTTGTGGCAAATGGTTGTACCCCTACCTGAGTACAGGTGGTGGTGTTGTTGGTAGTAATGATGCAGAGGGCGTCGGGTGATCAAGTGGTTGTCTTCATGGTCAGACAACTAAGAGGTAGGTTGAGCTCTCAGGGTTCAGTTTTGTTTGGTTGAATTTGTTGTAACGATTGGCAAGCAAATTAAATGGAAAAAGTTTATTTAAGGTTGTGTGGTGTCTCAGTTTCCGAGATATTTTAGTGTCTTGAAAATTAGGTGTTATAGTTTGGTATCAAAGCCATGGTTACACTAGGCTGCAATGCTTAGCTTGCCTTCGGACATGGGATTGGGTAGAAAAGTTAATGGTGTTTAGTCTCTTTGTTGTCCTCAAGTGTTTCTTTGAGAGGTGATGTTGTGTGGAGGACGCCCGTTGTTGATGTGTTGGTTAGAGTTGAGAAAGAATTTGGTAAGTAGGAGAAATTTGTCTATGGGCTGAGTCCATGTTGCAGAGGTTTGTGCATCGTCTTCTAAGGAGTTGTTTGAGTTATTAGTGAGAATGTCTCGAATATGTTGGACGCCTCTCATTATGAGACTCATTCCAACTCTTTCATTTCCTTTCACAAGAATCTGATATGGGTGAAAAATCTTTTTCTTCAGATAAATTTCTTTAGTTGGTCAGTGTTGCATTAGAGAATTTTGACTAAATATGAGTTAAGGAAAAGAGAAATCCACACAGACAGTCTTTGTGTGCTTTGAAATGAGATTGACGAGACGCTGAATCATTTGATGTTTCACTGCAGATTCTTCAAATCCATTTGGAGCAGTTTCTTGTCAGAATTTGGTTTGAGTTTGATGTTTCAAGGTTCCATTTTAAATTGACTAAGTTGGTGATCCCAAGCTAATCCTTTCTAGCGGATAGAGTGGTTATGGCATAAGGTTCCTCATGTACTCATGTGGTGTATGTGAAAAGAGAGAAATATGAGAGTTTTTGAAGGGCTCAACAGATCAGAGCAATCTATCTTTATCGAGATTAGGGAATTATTGTGGAGGATGGGTTTGACTTGTAATTTGTTTAGGGATTTGATTTTTGACACCTTCATGGTGTTTTGGCATTTATTGATATATGAATGATTTCCTTTGTATTTTGTTTCCTTTCTTTTCTTTAATAAACTTCTTCGTGTTTGGCCAAAAAAAAAAAGTCTCGAATGAATGTTATATTGTTGGTTACTGGAGGAAATTAGTAAATAAAACATTTACCGCTATTGATGGGTTCCCAGGGTTTTGAACTAAATCGTGGTGTTTGAGGTAAACTTTTACACTGATAGGGATATCAATAGTTCTTTTGAGATGTGTATGACACTTAGTAGTTGTCCGAAGAGTTTTTCTTGATGTGTTCCTGCCAGCTATGTGATTTGTGATATGTGTTTACTTTGATGGTGATTTGTTATTGTTTTTTGTTTATTTTATTAATTGGATTGTTTTATAATGGGTTGAGCTCTAAGCTTATCGTTTTAAGAGTTTCTTTGATTGAAAAACTGAAATTAAGTAACTTAATCTACTTTATTTGCATGATCAGTGAAGTTGTAGGGTGTGAAAATGTAATACCCTCATTGTGTATTTTGAAGTGTAACTTGATGACCTCTAGTGGTGTTGTTTTGAAGCATTTTTGAACCGGTCGATAATGGAATTGTTGAACTGTGCCTCGATGTATTTGAAACATGCGAGAATGTCCAATAATTGTAAATAGATGGGCTGATTTTTTTTTTCCCCTTAACCCTTCCACTTCAGATGTCGTCGGCTGGGTTTGACCTTGTGACTTAATGATATCATTCGCCATCGCTCAATCACTGAGCCATCACACCTTTAACATGGGCTGATTTGAGAATCATTTTATTGAGTTTTGATACTTGTTGATTGGTTTTTAATTATCCGATTGTTGTGGGTTTGGTTGTTAAGATTTTTCCGACTCATTTGCGTTTTGATATTTTATCTTTACAATGTTCGCTCCCAAATTTTTTTTTGCGACAGTCTTTATTCGGACTTATTGATGGTGTAAAAATGAGAATTTTTTTTGAAATTGGGTTATGAATTGGTAGTGACAAATACATATGTAGTAGTTGAGTTATTCATTTTTGAGATTACTGATGCAACCCTTAGCCTGCTTTAGTGAAATCAGCAAGAAGGTGATGTAATTTGAGAATTTTGAATAACAGTTTTGGCAGTTGCATCCTTATATGTTCATTAGTTTTGTTTGTGCTAAGTTTAATTTTGAGGACGAAATTTCTTAGAGGTGTAAATGACATAATACTTGTAAAGTTTATCATAGCTAATATATTTAATGTTGGAATTTTTTGGAATAAAAAGAAAACAATAATTATAATTTATTGGAACTTAGTGAAATTATTTTTTGGAAATTCTTGAGGTGGGTGCACTTAGTTTTTCAATGGGGGCAAATAGCCACTCAAATATTAAAAGGAAGGCTCCATTTTTCTCCGATGTGCGTTTTCTTCTGCTGCTCAGGCGAGGAGCTTGGCCTACAACCAAGCTTTGCGTGGGTTTCATCACCCCAATCTCCCTCATTTCTCTTCTTTTCTTCTTCCTCTCTCTCCCCTCTCTTTTCCGTTTAATTTTCTCACAAAAATCAGGTTCACAAAGGGGAAGAGAGGTATGTATGATATTTTAAGACCTAGACCAAGATATTTATGTTTACTTGTATTGGGTCGGAGTTGGCTTGAATAATTTTACATCAACTAAGGATGAGTCTTTACTAAGGTTTTTAAGGAATTAGTCCACTCCCTAATAGCAACGAGGTCTTTCGAGAAAACTCCACACCACCTAGGTCTAGAAGGAAGACCCGATATGAAGTGTTTAAGTTTGGGACAATATCGTTGCTATGTATAGTGGACTATGGGGTGCACGCAAGTGCACGTGTGCGATGCCCCAACAATTGGTATTAGAGCCGATGGTTCGGTTAGGACTTGATCGGCGAAGTGGATATGCAGGCAACAAGCAACAACGTCGAGAATAGTCGAGCTCGTATGTCGAGTGCTACCCACAGGATTGTGGTTGTGCACGATACTCGAGGAGAATGTGTACTTTGAGATGTTGCAGATCGGATGGATGGATTGTAAGATGTGCGATGATTCGCGCCAAGGTAGAGATTGTTGGGATAGAGTTGACTTGAATAGTCTCATGTCAACTAAGGATGAATCGTCACTAAGTTTTATAAGGAATTGGTCCACTCCCTAATAGCAATGTGACCTTTTGGAGAAAATCTCACACCTAAGCCCAGATGAAAGGCCCGATAGGTGGTGTTTAAGTTGGGGACAATATCGTTATTATGTATAGTGGACCAGGAGGTGCGCGATGCCCCAACAATTTGTTGATTTATAATCTGCTCATACCAACATTAGCTGGCCTATTTTGCTTTGTTTTGTGGTGAATGTGTGTATCCCTACAAGGTGGTGGTGTTGTTGGTAGTAATGATGCAGAGGGTGCGAGGTGATCGAGTGATTGTCTTCATGGTCGGACAACTGAGAGGTAGGGTTCAGTTCTGTTTGGTTATATTTGTTGTAACCATTGGCAAGTAAATTAAATGGAAAAGAAATTATTTTAGATTGTGTGGTATCTCAGTTTTCGAGATATTTCGGTGTCTCGAAAATTGGGCATTACATCCATCCTTAAACAAAGATCAAGGATCATTAGTTTAATATTTGATGTACAGATCATAGCAATCTATCTTTATCGAATATGGAATTGTCGTGAAGGATTTGTTAGGCTTGTAATATTTTTAGAGACTTGTTTTTACACCTTCATGATATCTTGACATTTCTTGATGTACGAATGATTCTTCTTGTATTTTGTTTCCTTTTTTATCTTTAATAAAAATCTTCGTATTTGGCAAAAAACAAACAGGAAGGAATTTCCGCTATTATTCAAGTCTGGTAGTTGCAACAAGAAGATTTTCATTAAAGTTCATGTCAATCTGACTATATTGTCAAAATTCACATTTTACATTTTCTAGGTGCAAATGGTAAAGCCTATGTTTTTGGAGCACACTGTGCATTTGCAATTTGAATCGATTTCACATGTATGTGTGATTGAATTTTATCATCTTTAAATACTAATTTACTACCATAAAAGAGTGAAGTCCCAGCTATAATCAATCCAATGTACTTCCTACCTGGACGATAATTACACAAAATCATGGCTGCTTCAGCAGCAAAACGGTTGAGTACCTTGGCCTATGAACAGTTTGGCTTGGATCTGTACTGCACATCTTGTCAAAACATTCCCCATAGATGAAACAACAATTAATATGTTTTAAACATGAATCAACCCTAGCTTCAAAAAGGATTTAAACACCTTCATCAGAAGCTAGCTATAACATTTGATCACCATCATCAGAAGGTAGCTACAGCAGCTGTTGCAAACGGATCAATACTTAATTATACATCCAGTATGCAGAGTACATATAGCCAAACCAATTGTCCCAAAGATTTCTCAAACTTACAAATAAATCCATAACTAAGCAATACATATGATTCGATGGATTAAATGGTGCGCCAAAATTAGTATTACAAAATCTACATACTCGGTGGGAATTAACCTAACGAAAAAGATATGAACATTGCCCAATTATCAACACAGCTGGTAATGTCATACTTGTTCACCAATATCCATTAATTAATATTTGGCTAATAATGTGTATATAAAATCAACAATTCTAGTCAGCCTTGTTTGCTGGCCTCTTTTGGATATTTTCTTGACTTTTTTACAATTCTACTCCTTCTATATGTGGTGTTTGTGATTGTGTTTTAAAGAAGAGTAAAAGTGTAAAAAACTCCAAAAATACTTAAAAAAGACCAACAAATAAGACTGGCTAAACTTGCTCATATAAAATAATGGATCTTGATGCATTGTCTTAATCACATTGTCGAAGTCTTGTAAAATTTATGTTATGTTGAATAGAAAAAGACTTTGCAAAGTCTGTGTGCAAAGAAAGCTCTCTAAATTTCAATTTTTTGCAAAATCTCTCGTTCTCTTATTAGATCCCATTTTGATCATCTCTCTGGTATTTGAAGTTTTGGTCTCCACGGTGCCCACCTCAACCTCACTCAACAGCACAGATCACTGTGAGTGTTGTTTTCTTCTCAATCTATTTACTCTGGGTTTGAAAAAAACATTCTGTTTTAGGAGAAAGTTATTGATTTCTCTTTTTTGCATTTAATTAATTTAATATCATTTGCATAGTTAAAATGGGTTTCAAAGTTGTAATGAGGAACCTGTAATCCAGATTTCACACCTAAAACAGAATTTTATCTCTAATTGATTTTTGCTTTTATTGAACTTGTAGGAAAACCTCTTTGTTCTCCTTCTCATCTCTGTTTCTCTAGTGCATTTGTTCGCGCCCCTGGCAAACTTATCCCCACAAGCGGAACCAACACTGACACACTCAAAACAGAAGTAAGTCCATGTTTTACAGTTTCTGTTGATTAGCAGTATCCATTCTTGCATTTTTCATTTTTCAAGCACAAATGGTACATAATTGTATTGAAGTTGTCACCAAATTTTGTCGGAGTAAAATTATACCTATCTTAAGATGCATAGAAAATATAGTAACATGCATCAGACTTACGAATTTTTTACTTGCCCAGTTCTAATACCGAACTAGGAACTCCATCACCACTAGTCACTAGTTTATGTCACATCCCCAATGAGACATCATTTTTTGTCAAGATTCAATAAGAAAGAAATGTTTGTTAAGCTACTCTTGCAAGGGTCAAGAAACATTCATCACAAAAATTCTCTGAATAGTAATTTCTCATAGTTGTACTCTTCTTTATCAATCTCCCAGATGGCGGATGCAGTTATTGGGCCGCTTACTAAGAACCTCAACTCCCTTATCCAGAGGGAGTTTGGATTAACCTGGGGCGTTGACGAAGACATAAACAGGCTTGCTAGCTTACTCTCAACCATCCAAGCAGTCCTCCAAGATGCTGAAATGAGGGAATTTTCAGAAAAATCAATTGCAAATTGGTTGACAAAGCTGAAAGATACGGCCTATGATGCTGATGATGTCTTGGATGAGTGGCTCACTTATGCTCCAGATAGTACTTCTACCTTGTCTTATTTAAGCCCAAGTTATATCGACCTTCGCCATCGCATAGCCAAAAAAGTCAAGAAAATTATGACTAGATTCGATGAGATTGCAGGAGAAAGGTCAAAGCTTCATTTGAATCCAGGTGTTGTGCAAACTGGACTTCAGTCTTCTGAGAGCCGAGAAACTGGCTCCACTTTAACTGAAGATGTGGTTTATGGGAGAGTTGTAGACAAAGAAAAGATCATAAATGTGTTGCTCAACAATGTGAACCATGGAGAAAACCTCTCCATTTTGCCCATAGTTGGCATAGGCGGACTCGGAAAAACTACACTGGCTCAGCTTGTGTACAAAGACGAAAGATTAGTTGAGCATTTCGGCATCAAGATTTGGATTTGTGTCTCTGAGGATTTTGAGGTGAAGAGGCTAATCAGAATGATGGTGGAATCTTTAACGGAACAAGCATGTAATTTGAAAGATTTGGATCCTCTACAAAAAAAACTTCAAGAAAACCTGAGGGGGAATAGGTTTTTACTAGTGTTGGATGACGTATGGAACGAGGATTCAGAGAAGTGGCGAACACTGAAATCTTTACTTACATGTGGAGCTACAGGAAGTTCAATCATCGTGACCACTCGCCCAGAAACAGTAGCATCCTTTGTGGGAACCATGTTGCCGCACCGTTTAACATTTCTATCGGAGGAAGATTGCTGGTACTTGTTCAAGGGACGTGCTTTTGGTGTGGGCAACGAAGAGAATGCAGACTTGGAGGAGATTGGAAAGCAAATTGTAAAGAAATGTGGTGGTGTGCCTTTGGCTGCAAAATCTCTAGGAGGTTTGTTGTTCTCTACAAGAGAAGTGAATGACTGGTTGCAAGTAAAAGACAGCAACATTTGGGAACTCCCAGAGGTAAATGGCATTTTAGCTTCTTTGAAGTTGAGTTACAAGTATTTGCCATCAAACATGAAGCAGTGCTTTGCTTTTTGTTCTATATATCCAAAAGGCTATGAAATGAAAAAAGAAGAGTTAATTCATTTGTGGCTGGCTAATGGTTTTTTGCAATCTGACGGGAGGATGGAGCTGGAAGGCGTTGGAAATCAAGTTTTCATCAAGCTGCTGCGGAGTTCTTTCTTCCTAGACATCAAGACAAATGAATTTGGTGACATTGAAACCTGTAAGATGCATGACCTCATGCATGATCTTGCGTGCTTGGTATCGGAGAATGTATGTTGTGTTGTGGAGGTTGGGAAGGTAGATAAATTTCATAAAGGCATCAGACATGGATCACTGTTCATCGATTCATATGAAGCAGCAAAATCGTTTACAGGAGAAGAACTATCTAATCTAGAGCTACGTACACAACTTGTACTCGGTCGTGGCCGAGGGTTCTTCGAGTTTACTCATATAAATTGGAAAACCCTACGAGTACTTGATTTGGGCGGTTCAGAAAGAGCTAAATTGATTCCAACTATAATAGGGAGGATGATACATCTGAGGTACCTAAATCTCTCAGATTCCTTGATTGAATCCTTACCTGAAAGTATTTGCAATTTGAGAAATTTGCAATCCTTGAAACTTAGAGACTGTAGGTATCTTGAGAAGTTGCCAGAACATATGAGCAAGTTGAGTAGCCTTAGGCATCTAGATATAGAGGGATGTCATAATCTAGCAGAAATGCCAATGGGGATGGGGCAATTATCTCAACTCCAGACGTTGAGCTTCTTTGTGGTCGGTAATGAGAGGGGAAGAGATATTACAGAACTGAAGGGGCTGAATCACCTTGGTGGAGAGATAGAAATACAAGGAGTTGAGCAGGTGAGAAACGTTGAAGAGGCCAAAGAAGCCAATCTGTTAACGAAGCGAACCATCACATCATTAAGTTTGCTGTGGGGTTCATCGGGAGGAGTTGCAGATGCAGAATTGCAAGAAAAAGTGTTGGAAGGACTGGAGCCACACCCAAATTTGAAGGCATTGAAGATACGCGGGTTCAAAGGTGTCGTCTTACCTAGTTGGATGGGAGAGTTGCAGAATTTGGTGAGAGTGGAACTTGAAGAATGCAAGAGTTGTGTATCTCTGCCTCCACTTGGGAAACTACCCCTCCTCAAGGTCTTAACTATAACGTCTATGCGTTCTGTAAAGTGCATGGGAGGTGATTTTTATGGCGAGAGAGTTGTTGTTGGAGGATCAGGAGGAAGTGCTGCTAATGCTATTCAAGGAAGCTGCTCCAGCTGGTTTCCTTCGTTACAAAAATTCGAGATCTGTTTCATGGAAGCTCTGGAGGAATGGTGGTCGCCAGCATCATCATCAGAAGAAGAAAACCACCCAAGAACAACACAAGTATTCCCTTGCCTTAAAGAGTTGTTGATTCGGGAGTGCCGCAAGCTGAAAGTAATACCTTCCATACCTAGTCTGCAAAATCTAAAACTGTCGAGCTGCTACAAGTTGGAAGCAATTCCTTGCTTACCTCGTCTGCAATTTCTAGAATTGATCTGCTGCTACAAGTTGGAAGCAATTCCTTGCTTACCTAGTGTGCAAAATCTAGAACTGAACAGCTGCTACAAGTTGAAAGCAATTCCTTGCTTACCTTGTGTGCAAAATATTACACTGCGCAAGTGCAATGAAATGATACTGAGATCCATCCCCAGTCTCCCTCCTCGCAGTCTTCTTACCCTTAAGATTCGGAGATTTGACGAGATGATACATTTACCAGAAGGGACATTCATTAATTCTTCTTCGTCTTCTACTGCTGCTCTCCAATCCATGGAAATCTTCTACTGCCACAAGCTGAAGAGTCTAAGTGGGGAAATACAGAACCTGACAACACTAACGTCATTGCAGATTTCATATTGCAGCGTGCTGGATTTTTCATCAGAACTGGAGGGACTTCTAGGGAAACTCACATCTCTTTCACAATTAAGCATCGGGGAATGTCCGAGTTTAAAGTGTTTGCCAGTGATGGGGATCCAAGGCCAAGGCTTCAACAACTCTCTTAAAAGTTTGGACATTTGGAGGTGCCACAATCTAACATCTGTGTCTGAGGGGCTTCAATACCTAACCTCTCTCCAGATATTAAATATTGATGATTGTACAGAGTTGGAATTCACGTCAAGGGATGATCAGGAAGAGGATGGTTTTCAGCACCTCATTTCCCTTCAAAGTTTAACACTTGAGGGCTTGACCAAGTTGAATACTCTGCCAGAGGGGATGCAACACCTTACCATGCTGAAGTCTTTGCGAATAGAGAGATGCCGCAATCTGAGAATGCTTCCAGAGTGGCTCCAACACCTCACCTCTCTTCAATATTGGGAACTTCGGGATTGTAAGGATCTAAGAACGCTTCCAGAGTCGCTCCAACACCTCACCTCTCTTCAATCTTTGGAGATTGAATATTGCCATCCTGATCTACACAAACGATACTGGCACATCATCTCCCACATTCCTCAGCTTAGCATTTTCCCTCCACCTTTGTAAGTGTTTCTATCATCAAATTTATTGCACTAATTCATACATATTACAGTCGCGACAAACAAGTCTTAGCTAAATGAGTGAATAATAAGACATGAATTTGTTGTCAAAATAAATGGCACTCATTCTAGACATAAGTACGAGTAGAAAATGTTCTTTTTGTAATATGTAAGTAATGCATTACAGGGCTGCTGAAAGGAACAGATTTCTTGACTTCAAAAGATTTTGCTCCTGGATTAGCTGTCTAGGACTACTCCAGTGCCTAGGAGAAGAATAAAGGAGAGGAGTGTAGGGATCAGAAATTCTAAGTGTCGAGGAAGGAGGTGGCGGGGTGGGGACCGTTCACCTCCCTCAGGATGCGTGCCGTCGATTTTTGCACGCGCATCTCGAGAGAGGTGAACAGTCCCCACCCCGCCACCTCGCTCATTTCCTCGCCAAGTAGAACTGCTCGTGTAGGGATAGAGTTGGTCTCATTTCAACTAATGTGGAGTTGTTATCAAATTGAATGGCTAACTCCCTAATAGCAAGAAGGTATTTTAGATAAAACTTCATATCATGGAGGCCTTTTGAGGACAATGTTATTCCTGAGTAAGCTTTTGACTCTCTCTATTCTACTTTATCTAACTTTCATCATTCTCTCCAATAAAAGATATTTTATTCTGCAATAGTTATTCGTGAACTTGTAATCTTAACATGTATCTTTCTCTGGTTGAATGTTTTGGTCATCTTTAAACATCTGCAAAATGCTTAAAGTGTTACTAGTGATGCATGATTATTCAGCAGCAGTTCTCAAATTATGTAGTACAATCAATCCGCACCAATGTAATCCAAATTAACATTACCAGCCACCATTTTAGTTTTCATCTTCAACTCCAATCCAAAAATATGATTACTGAAATTTGACATGGGTATGGTGTTGGAATACGATGCTAAATCTTCAACAGAGGTATTTCATCTTAAACTATAGGATGAGCTGGCTGGTTAAATCTTCTACAAGTGTTTGTATATATAAGGGGTAGCAGGTTGAACATCCTGTGACTGAGGTAATTGCGGGCCTAGATCTTGAAGAGTAGAAGATCCCTGTTTGATTTATTTAATGTTTTTCCATTGGAAACCATAAAAATAGTGGAGATGAAATAGTAAATGAGAAAATTTTACGTCCCATGACATTGAATATAGCTACAATTCTTAAGTTTTCCATGGAAAGATATTCTTAGCTTCCCCTAGAAAGTTTTTTCCATGATTTTGGGAGAAGATATGTGGTGGTGGAAGGTCACAACTTATTTGCTCACTCCTCCCTTCTTCTCCTCTCTAACTTTTATCTTTTCCTGATGAAGTATTTGGGATTTGTTTTGACTATTTAATCGTACATGGTTGCTTGCTTTAGGGGAATATAGTCAAATTACCGTGAAGGTTTCAAATCCTTCCATCAAGTGTTTGGAAATGAAGTTCTTGATCTCTGAAGGTGGAAGACAAGACAATGCAATATGGGAAAAGAGATCACCGAGAGTCCCTTGTGGTATTGTAAGGAAATAACTACTTCCAAGGCTCAGGCTGTCTGCTTGATACAAGACTGGCAAGCGCACAACAGAAGTGAAGTGGCAACAAAAATGAACTTCGGGAAAGTAGCAGGAGATGTGGAGCAGATCCAAGTCATGGTGCAGCCTGAAGTTCTTTTGGTAAATTTTCAGAGAAAGAGTGGAAGAATTGCAGCAATCTGCATCTTGCCCTTATATAACCATAAGAAATTTCAAAGAAAAAGAAAATGCACATGTAAAGTACAATCAATTCATTTTCTTTGTATTGTATATATATATATGATTTCTCTGCCCTCATTTTCTTTGTATTATATATACGACTTTCTTTGTAAATGTGCAAGTGTGTAAGAACATAGTACAACGATTGCTACTTTATTTTTGTGAACCCTATGTCTCCTGATTTGCACAGGTTGGAGAATACCTTTTGGACTAAAGTTCAATCTTCAGCAGAATATGGTAGCAATATGAAATGGTGGATTTATTCTGTTCTTTTAGGCATACAAACATAGCTTACGTTTTCCTAATTGTCTAATTATATGAGTACGTGAATGAAACAGGGCATGTTTTGAGCATCAAATTCATGTTTGTCAAAGAGGATTAAGATGTGTACTCTTTGATTGGTTTTATTTTTAAGACCTGAACATGCGATAGTGAATTGTTCCTATGCAATATATATTGTTCAATGAATTAGTTGTTGCACCAAATTAATATTACAATACTCAGTTGGAATTAACCTAACAAAAATGATTAGCATTGGGTAATTATCAGCACAGCTTCAAACCATCTTAATTGCAAAAGATTGTGTTTTTGCTCCCACTAGCCACTTGCTATATCGGTATGACCCCATTCCCCATAGCGTGTCAACTGATCAACGGTAGGGAGAATGCACGGTCCATTGCTGAGGACAAGAAAAACCCCACAAATTTCCAAACTCTGTACAACAAAGTGAATCTTCCAAGTGGTGTCTCCTTCAGAGCCCATGCACATCCAACGTTTCCATCCAGCCATCACAAACACACCAACATGGCACAAAAAGCCTTGGTTGATAGCCAAGGCCATCGTGGACCTCCTCACATCCACCTCTCTCAGTTTCACTCCTAGTTCTGCATCCCTATAAATGCAACCTCGTGAACTTCTCCTTCCACACAATCAAACCTTTCTTCACTCAATACCATCTCACTCTTAAACATATCCATTATTTGTTTCCTCAAGTTTTGTATCAAAACAATCTAATGGCTGCTTCTGCATCTGTTAATACCATCTTTTCCAGCACCACTACACGTGTTGTGCAAAGAAATGCCTCCGTGTCATCATTATCTTTAGCTCTTCCTTCTCTTCGTCTCCCACACCAGCAGAGGAGTGGTAGCTTGAAAGTCCAATGCACGTCAGAGGAGAACAAGCCAGAGCAAGTAATTACACCACCAAAACCAAAGGTATGTAGAAGTAGAAGTAGCTAGTGCAATTTGTACACAGTATGTGATCACGATTGAATAATCTTTGTGATCGACAACTGAGATATTTTGTTCCAGGTGAGTACAAAGTTTGGCGATGTATTGGCATTCAGTGGGCCAGCACCGGAGAGGATCAATGGAAGACTTGCAATGATAGGATTTGTTGCTGCAATAGGAGCTGAGCTGGCACAAGGTAATGACGTTGTTGCACAGTTGGCAAATGGTGGTGTTCCTTGGTTCGTTGGGACTACAATGGTGTTTTCTTTGGCTTCGTTGATTCCGTTGCTTAAGGGAGTTAGTGTAGAGTCCAAATCCAAGGGTCTGATGACTTCTGATGCAGAGATGTGGAATGGTAGATTCGCTATGTTGGGCTTGGTAGCTTTGGTGTTCACTGAGTTTGTAACCGGTAGTGCCCTTGTGTAAATTGGTTGCGGTGATTGTAACTTTTTATGCAAGTGAAAACACACCAAAATGTAATGTTTAAACGAATTTTTTATTTACGTTTTACTCTGTATTTTGTCTTTGATATATAGTTCAATATCATAAAATTCATGTTTTTGAGCCCAAAAAATGGAAGACTCTAATCCGGGAAAATAGAAACTCAATTGGGTTTTGAAGGAAGAATCCTTTAATGCTAGACCATATACTGTCCTCTACACTTTGTGTTTGATTTGCCCCGAAGAACATAACGCCTAGAGAAGGAACCAAGAATGGATTCGGGGACGAATCTCATACCAATTCAGTGAATTATTTACTAATTCAGTGAATTTTATCAAATTGTTTTGTGGCTATCATAATCAGTTGCCTAGCATTTTTTATGAGCATTTCATGACCTTACTTAAGAATTTTATGTTTACAAGATGGTAATCAGCTATTACTTGACCACAGTCAATGAAAATGTTTTTCAATTGTACGATCTAAGGAACCAGGTTTGGTTTTTATTTGGTTTATCACAAGATTATCATAAACAACCTCGTAACAAACCTTATTAGACTTCTCCTAGTTCTTCTTCAAGTAGAATCTGAATTTAGAAAGTCTAATGCAAAGGACTTTGACTATAAACCCCTACTGTCAATATATATATTTCAATCCTCTTCAACTAGTTTCTTCATAATTTGCTTCAATCTCACAAACTCTATAGAGTTCCCCAGGTCTTCATGGAAGGTAATATTGGTTCAACTTCTTCCTCTGATTTAGAGGTTACCCCAAAGCTACGGGGCCAGAAAATTTGAATAAGAAGCAGAAGATAAACATAATCATAATATTGTGTCATATCCAAACTCGTACATATATATTGTGTCATGTAGATTGAAACTCGTATATATATAGCATATATCCTTCCCTCACACAGGCGATGTGGGACTATAACCCCCTAGTAGTCTGTCAGCCTATGAGCCCGCCCACACATGGTAGTCTGTCAGCCTCTAAGCCCGCCCACATACGGAGCTACAGCCTCAGAGTCTGCCCACACTTGGTAACCCGTCAGCCTCAGAGCCCACCCACATAAGGTGTTACAATAAACAAATTACAAGGAGATTCATTATCTTGTAATCAAAATTGGGACAGACCTGAATGAGTTTTTATTTTTTTTATTTTTGAAAGGCAAATGCCGGTGGGTATAGAATCCAAGACGGGGGACGGGGGTAAACCACCACAGCCTTATCCTAATACTTCAAGTGTGATGCCCTCGACAAGTGTTTCACGTCTCACCCAGCCTTGGGTCGTCACAAATCCAGTCACAAGAAAGATCGCAGTTTTGTGGTTAAGCTAACTCCATGCCATGACACAGAGTTAATTTCCAGTGCTGCAAAGAATTCCAAATTCAAAAATAAGAAACATCAATACATGATCTGCAAAAGGTCGTTCCAGACAGGTCAATCTCTTGGTGAGCACGTGAGGTTCCGTCGGGTAAAGCAGCCATTGTTAGCACCTAGTAGCATTACTAGTCCGATCAATCGTATTAAGCGCGTTCCAATCTTCCAGGTAAGATTAAAAACCATAAACCCTACGCAACATTCCCAAACCATCAAAATCCAAGATATTTTGTTGCTCCCCATTAGCTGTGATTTCTCCCATGTCAATTTACATCTACGTTAGGCAGATTCCATGGTCCATTATTGAGCAAATGGAAAACTTTAACACAAAACTCCAAACTCACTAACTTTAAAAGTGAAGCCAGAAAACTTCTGGCCTCTAGAATTTTACACTGACGTCTCCTGGTAAACGTAAAGCCACATCCAACATTCTCATCCTGTGACCTAAACATGCCAACAAGGCACAAGACACGGTTGGCAGGCAAAGCTATCGTGGACCTCCTCACACCCACCTCTCTCACTCTCCTCTGTTCCTTATATAAGCAACTCCAAGAACATCTACTTCCAACACAACGCAGCAAGCGTTCATTCTTCACTCAATACAACTAGCTCTACGTCTATCCCACTCCAATTCCGTTGAGTCAGGCTATATCTTTGTTCAGAGAGAATAGGTTACTTCGACCGCCGAAATTTGACCTCAGTATACTCGAAAGTTCTAGTGAGGATAGTGATGACGTCAACTCAGAATCTGAGCTTGATCCACAGGTAACGAACAGTGATTTGGCTTTAGGGGCTATGTCAGACGGAAAGACGAATAAGAGGCGCCACACCAAAGATATCAGCATTTGTACCCGAAAATCCAATAGAACTAGGACAGAAACCAAAAGGTACAAAGACTGATTTTGTCTAGGCTTGTATTGGTGCATCCTATCTTTTGTGAGGCTTAGTTTCGGCTTTTTAGTTAACCCTTTTGGGTCAGTCATGTAGCCTTCGGGCGTGGATTTTTATTTGAATAAAATGGGTCATCATCCCAATTTTGGAAAAAAAAAAAAAAAAAAATCCAATGGCTGCATCAGCATCTGTTCACACTATCTTTTCCAACTCCACCACTGCACATCTCCTACAAAAAAATGCCACAAAATCCCTAGCTCTTCATTCTCTTTGTCTGCCGCATCAACAGAGGACAACTAGCTTGAAAGTCCGATGCATTGCAGATGAAAACAAGCCAGAGCAGGTTACACCATTACCCCAGACTCCATTATCTCCACCTCCACCACCTCCAAAACCAAAGGTAAGCACAAAGTTTGGTGATGTATTGGCATTCAGTGGACCAGCACCAGAAAGGATCAATGGAAGACTTGCAATGATAGGATTTGTTGCTGCAATTGGAGCTGAGCTGGCACAAGGTAATGACGTCGTTGCACAGTTGGCAAATGGAGGTATTCCTTGGTTTCTTGGTACAACTGTTGTGCTTTCATTGGCTTCCTTGATACCCCTCTTCAAAGGTGTTAGTGTGGAGTCCAATCCAAAGGTCTGATGAGTTCCGATGCAGCAATGTGGAATGGTAGATTTGCTATGTTGGGTTTGGTAGCTTTGGTGTTCACTGAGTTTGTCACTGGTAGTGCCCTTGTGTAAATTCGTCTAATTGTAACTTTTTTCGGAAATGAAAATATACCACAATGATTTTTATAACAGCTTTTGATTTTTATTGTACTTTGTATTCTGACTATTGATAATTCAATATCATACAACAATCTTTTGTAATGTTACATATACACGCATGTTAAAATGTGTTTTAGATGTAATTCATCCACAAATTAAGTAGTTCGAAATTAAAATTCACTGTAAACAACTTAAAGCTAATGAAAACAGGGAAATGATAACTAGAAAGTTATAAATAAAATAAAAAAAAAAAAAAAAAAAAAAATTTGAAGTATAGAAAAAACCCGGAAAAGTTATAAGCCAATATCAAATATTTACTCACACTAGGTTGGATATAGGATTTATTTATGTGTATATCAAATATTGGAAGACTCTAAACTCCAAAATAGAAACTCAAGTGATTTTAAAGGAAGGGTCCTTTATGCTAGACCCCAAACTGTCCCCTACAATCCCAAGTTCCTGTAAAGCCTAGAGAAAAAACCCTAACAACAAAGGGACTTGGGGAACTGATATATGGGAATATAATTGAAGATGTTCTTAGAAACAACTTTAAAAATGGCATGAACCATCTAGCATATTACTTTTTGGGATTCATCTGGCCTAGCTTGGGGATCAACATATTCCAAACTTTCGTATCTTCCATTTTGTTACTACAACTTGCAAGATTTGTGCCCTCCATGTTCTTCTTTATCGTGTTTTGTCAACTTGTTTATTTATGATTCACATCCGTGCTAAAATACTGTGACATGAACACGACCCTTTGTCATGCCTAGAAGCCAGATCAATTATTTCTTCAGTGATTTTTCTAAAATTGTTTTGTTGCGAGATTAATTAGTTGCTTTATAACTTTACTGCACAAGTATAATCAAATTTTTATGTTTGCCTAAGAGTAATTGTAATTGGAAACGCTCCTCCCTTGTCCAACAACAGTCGTAGGAAATGTTTTTCAATCAGTCATTTGACTCATTTCATTTCTTCCTTTCTCTTTTTCCACATTTTTTGTAAACTTGGTACTCAAAAACAGGTTACTGTCAAACTGATTCAGCTAGAAGTGCAAAATATATAACTTATAGTGCATACTACAGAAACCAACAAGGTCATATCCAAAGTAGAAACAAAACATTACAGAGTATCTACAAAATAGAAACTTCTAAGTTTCGTATACATTATTAGACTTGAATTCCGTTTCAGAAAGCCTAGAACTAGAACTTGAGATTTACTATAAACCCTCTTTCTTATACCTATCCATCTTTACCTCAACTCAGATTCTTCATAATTTGTTTGTCTCACAAACTCCGAGTCTTTCAAATCACTTCAGTCTTTATCATGGAAGGTAATACCGAGAAATTCGATCGGTTGCTCCAACAAATTATGGGCAAGCATAAGGTTTCAAAACCCAGTGATGGTTACACGACAACTTCTAGCACACAACATCAACTCTCTGTCATCTGTCCTAAGGTTTCAAAACCCAGTAATGTTTGCGCTACAACTTCTAGTACACAACATCAACCGTCTGTCGTCTATACTAAAACTTCTAGGTCTGATGGTGATTCAAAGTCATGCAAGCGCAATTGTTATATTTGTGGGGAGACTTTCGCTTCAGCTGGTAACACCTTCTTCAGTCACATCAGGAACCATTGGAGGCCTACTTCTTCTTCTTCTTTCAAGACCGCTACTACTACTAGTACTACTAAAGATGGTGGCAGCTCTACTTCTTTCTTGGATTCAGAAGAATCTTCAAAGATATGTCGCCTTGATCAAATTTACTCTTCTTCTGGTAACACTTATAGCATTTTTGCAAAGAGTTATCCCAGAAGTCTTGTTGCCATCAAGAAACAAGAATCCATACCCAAGACTGAAGTCACTTCAGAAAGGTCGGATAAGGGAAAACGATTGAAAGATGCAGAAACAGTTGACACCAGCAACAAGAAGCAAAAGATGCATGATCATAACAACTTCAAGTGTGATATCTGCAACAAGTGTTTCTCTTCTCACCAAGCCTTGGGTGGTCACAAATCCAGTCACAACCGTTACAGTTCTGGGGTTCAGCAAACTCCAAGCCGTGACAAAGAGTTGATCACCAAGGCTGCAAGGAAGTCCAATTTCAATAGTAAGAAAAATCAATACAAGATCTGCAAAAGGTTGTTCCGGACGGGTCCAGCACTTGGTGAGAACATGAAGCTGTTCGATTGGGTTGAGCATCCATTGTTAGCACCCACTAGCATTACTAGTCTGAGCATTGCGTCACCAGTGCAAACACCCACAAGTTCCATTGATTTGAGCATTGCACCATCAGCGGAAGAACCTACTAGCATTAATAATCTTATAACATCAGCGTCTCAAAAAACAAACCAGATCTAGAACAATTAGCACTGGAAGGGGATTCAACTTTGATCTCAACGACCCCACTGCTGAAATTGAAGAAGAAAACGTAGGGACAGAGCATTAATTGATGGGAACATCTGATCAATAGCTGTTGAATTTATCTGGAACAAGTGAAACAATGTGTTATCTAATACGTTGTGGAAACTAAACATCGCAAAAGTGAGAGATGTAGAATTTGATTGGTCTCAGAATGAATATAGTGTAATACATGCTTCTTACTCATTTTTGTTCATCGCAAGTATGATTTTCTTATAAAAAAATAACTTTCAGTTAGTCTTTTTCTACATATGTTCAATAGTCCTTCCTGACACAGGGTTAACAAGTGAATAAATTTAACCTCGCGGCATTATCAGTATTTTTGTGTCAAAGAGATCAAATATATTGTCATTTATCCAATGCTTTGGGCAATACCGCTCCAAGAGGCCTCTTTGCTAATAAGAGACACGTCCAATTCTTATTAACTTCACACAAATGCAACAAGAACCCGAGTAAAAAAAAGTCTTAATTAAACATAGAAACCCACACAAATTAGGCTCATGTTGCCATTCCACGACGACCAAACATTTCATAATATTATCCTTGAGATTAAGAGTGGCACTGTTCTACCTCATCTTCACTCTCGGTGGACATGTCATCAATGTCTTCCTCTGGCACATAGTTGCAAAGCATAGTGAAACAGATACAATTCTCATGTTCAAACATGTATTTAACAAATAAATAGGCACCCAGTGAGCTGATGGTCATACATGGAGCCACCTCAGCCAACTCAGCATTGGCTAAGTAGTTCACGCGCTTCACCTCAAACTCGTAAGTAGCAGCCTCCTCCTGCTTCGCAGTCACCTAACGAAGGAAACAATTAAAACTTAACCATGTATTGAAATCCATATCCGATCTCAGTGAAGATCAATTTTGTTAACCAATTTTTAATTTTCCTTTATTTACTATTTTTTTAGGGGGAGAAGGAAAAACTTGTTGAATTCAATAGGGATCATCAGCTAAACTCCCTACAGTGACAAAACACCTCATGGGCTGATTATGCTTATTTTTAGGCATATTTCCCATTTTAAGTTGAACATTACAGCTATTCTCCAGGATATGACTTTCACACAACAAAGCTTTGGTATAGGCTCAACAACTTGTTTAAGAATATGTACAGTTGGCCAACGGAGGTGTTCCATGGTTCCTTGTACCACTGCTGTGTTGTCATTGGCTTCATAGGTTCCATTGTTTAAGGGTGTTACAGTGGAGTCCAAATCCTAAGGTCTGATGACTTAGGATGCAGAAATGTGGAATGGTATATTTGCTATGCTGGGCTTCGTAGCTTTGGTATTCACTGAGTCTGTCACTAGTAGTGCCCTTGTGTAAATTGATCCACGATAGTTATGAATTTTTTAAAGTGAAAATTTTACTGAACTTTCATTTGATTTTAATTTATACGAAACATTTGATTTTTTTTACTGTGTATTTTGACTGTAGATAATTCAAGGTCATAAAATATCCATTGTAGCGCTACTAGCCATTAATGTGTTACAAAATTTTTTTTACCTGTGGTTGTCTGTAAGTAAAGTTTCTTATTTGTGTGAGTTATTTAATTGTTTCCCAATTATCCTATACAATTTGGTGACCTAGCCTAATACACAAGATTTTAAAACAAATAGTATATATTCACAATACATTGATGTTCATCTTCAATAGTAAAACGCATGTGTATTGCTCTCCCCTCTGAACCATGGATGCAGGGTATTACGAGCTACTATATCTAGGACCAGTGCCCGGACATCGTCACAATTTCAGGTCCCGCCTCCATACAATTAGATATCAAACTGATTTGTGGTTTCAAGCACAAATCTCCCATGAATGCTTGGACAGTTGTCGTCGCAGCTAGAAAAAAAAATAAAAACAAAGGAAGGTCAACAGCAGAATCCATAGAAGAATGTACACTGAAAGTTACGAGACGATGTCTAGTGTAAATCCTAAAATGGACATCAAAGGACAAATATTTGTAGCAATACAATACATACTTCACGCCAATAGTTGGTTATGGAGTAAACTTTAGTCCAACACAAGGAGTATCTAAAAATTAGAAACTTTAACATAATGTACAAATTTGACTTCTACTTAAAATAGAAACTACGACTTCTTAAAGAAATAAACCAGAGTTTCCTTCTTCAAGCAGAATGTTAAATTTGAATTAGAAACTTAGTTGTTATATTTGTTTTAGAAACTTAGTGTGTTGTATTTGTTTTAGAAACTTTATCTTACTCTTTCAAGCAGAAGGTTAAATTTGTTTTAGAAACTCTAATGCAAATAAGACTTCAGAGTGACGCAAGTGAAGTTTCTGATTCACTATAAAAAACTGTCTATACTCCGTTTTCTTCTTTATCTCCTTAGTTTGTTTTTCTTACTTTGATCTCTTCCACAACATCTTTGATTTTCTCAATCACCATTCTGTCTTCATGGAAGGTAATAGCAAGCAAGTCCATCGCTCCCGCCCACGAATTACCTTCAAGTGTTCAAAACCCAGTAATGGTTGCATTACCACCACCACTACCACTCCACAAAATCAACCCCCTTCTATTACTAAAGCTTCTGAAGATGACTCAAAGTCATGCAACAAGGACAAGAAGTGCTGTTGTTTCATCTGTGGGGAGACTTTTGCTCTTGGTAAGGGTTTGTTGTTTGATCACATGAGCATTCACTGGGGGGCTACTTCTTATAATACTGAAGATGATTCCAAGTCATGCAACAAGAACAAGAAGACTTCGTGTCCTATCTGTGGGGAGATTTTCACTTTAGGTAAGGGTTTGTTGTTCGATCACGTCAGAAGCCACTGGGAGATTCTTTCTTGCGAGGCTACTACTGTTCGATGTTCTACTTCTTTCTCAGATTCAGAAGAATCTTCAAAGATACGGCTCCTAGACAACAATCTACCTTCTTCTAGTAACACTTCTAGTGCTATGAAGAGTCCTGAAACATCAATATCTTTTGACCTACCGCGTTCGATTCCCAAGTGGTCAACTACTGCAAAGAGAGGTCGGGCAACTATCAAGAAACAAGAACTTGAGCCTAACACTGTAGTGGCTTCAGAAAAGTTAAATAAGAGAAAACAACTGGAAGATGCAGAAACTGCTGACAAGAACAACAAGAAGCGGAAAATAGATCATGAAAGCAAGGCAAATCAAGAAGTATCCGAAATTGAAAAAGACCAAAAGGCAAGAAAGTACAATGAATTGGTTGGGTGTAGGGCGATTGGTGCTATAGTGAACTGTCTACTGGAATCATATACTACTGATCAGAATTACTTCGAGTGTGATACATGCAACAAGTCTTTCTCATCTCACCAAGCCTTGGGAGCTCATAAATCCAGTCACGGGAAAGGTCAGAATTCTGCTATTCAGGTAGCTCCAAGTGATAACATAGAGTTAACCTCCGAGGCTGCCATGAATTGCTTACTGGAATCACATACTACCGATCAGAACAGCTTCAAGTGTGATACCTGCAACGAGTCTTTCTCATCTCACCAAGCTTTGAAAGGTCACAAATCCAGTCACGGGAAAGGTCAGAATTCTGCTATTCAGGTCGTTCCAAGCGATGACAGAGAGTTAACCTCCGAGGCTGCCATGAATTGCTTACTGGAATCACATACGACTGATCAGAACAGCTTCAAGTGTGATATCTGCAACAAGTGTTTCTCTTCTCACCAAGCTTTGGGTGGTCACAAATCCAGCCACGGGAAAGTTCAAAATTCTGCAACTCAAGCATCTCCAAGCGAAGACATAGAGTTCTCCAAGGCTTTCATGAATTCAAATATCAATTTCCAGAAACATCGATGCAAGATATGCAATAAGTCATTCCGGAAAGGTCAAGCTCTTGGTGGGCACATGAGGATGCATTGGGAGCCATTGTTAGCACCTACCAGCATTAGTAATCCGGGCATTGCATCACCAGTGCACACACCCACAAACATTACTGATTTGAGCAGTAAGCCACCTGTGCAAACATCTTCCAGAAGGGAATTGAATATTGATCTCAATGAGCCCATACATATGGAAGAAGAAAGCATAGGCATTACAGAGTCTGTACTTGCAACTCATCAACAAGTCGAAGCATTTGATAGAGGCATTCAGCTGTTCAATTTTTTATGATACAAGTGAATCCAATATGTTATCTAACACACTATGGAAAAGAAACATACAAAAACCATGAGATGTAAAATTCGGTGGAGGCAGAGGTTTGAATGTCATGTATTACATGTTGAACTAGAGAAATGAAGTTTCAACTTTAAAAATCTGTTGTTTGATTATTTTTCTTTCTCATTTTTTGTTCATAACAAATATAAATTTTTCATACAAAATTTTCAGCTACAATATATGTTCAATAGACCTTTTTGAAGTAGGGTTACTTTTTATTGAGATTTTCCAAATAGTGAAATGCCAGCAACATAGCATTATAGCAGTTCACGGCTTCTGCAAGAATGGGGTACATTTTGGTCATGGAGGACCAAATACCGTTGGGCTTCCTTAGGCTACAATTTCTTCAAAAGACTAGGAAAAAGAAAACATTAAAAGAAAGGAAAAGCAGCACGAAATTTAAAACCTGCGAGGATATGACCAATTTTTACATCAGAAAAAGACTAGTCACAAAAGATTGAACCTATCTTCTTTCAACTGATGCTAAAACATATCTGAGTTAGCTTCTTTGTATAGTTGTATTCAATTTCAAAATAATGTATAAAAGAAGCAGAGTTTTATAAAAACATATGATATGGGTGTTCCAAGCTTATGTTAATGTGTTGTATTCAACATATGATGGTAACTCAGCCTGTTACAGCAGGACATATTTCTCGTAATTAAGCATGTTGTCATGCCAAAAGTATGCTGAAAGATTACATCTGCTATAAGTTGAGATATCCTTAGCTTCTACAAATTAACATTCTGCTGAAGGTAGTCACTTATGAAAAATTATGACCTTAATCCAGATGGCTTTCCTTTTAACATTTGTTTCCCTTTCCTAAAGTCAATAATATTGGCAGCTGTGAAGGCACCGATTACGTTAGGATGATTTGACCCTGCAACCTGCCCTAAAGGGAAGGGATACACTACTGCATTGAGTGGCCTGCGAATACAGATGGAGTTGAACCATCATCCTCTCGATTAATCAGCGCTCTTACCAATTTGAGCTTATAGATCCATTTACAAACAGAAATTCGCATAAAGGACCTATTCAAGGTAATCCTCAAATGCATCATAATCGCAAAGTAAGAGAAAATAATTTAAATGAAAACGCACATTTAGTTAGTTTAACTCATGATGCATCCCATTCTCGAATATGAGGTTAAGAGCATTGATTTCAAATTCAAACAGAGCTTGCTACAGAGAACAAAGTTGAATCTCCCAAGTACTAAAAATGTTATTTCTACTTCACTAGGTGATTAGGAGAATTTTCCAAACTGCCAAAGTAACATCTTTAGCAATCAGTCAAGTTAGAACATAATAAAGTTTGTAGATAAAATTCCAGCTTACTAATATGCATCAAAGGCTACTATATTACTTGAAGAATTTCAATGGTCGAGTCAATCATTATAAATATTCAACATAAAGGACTTGCAAGACTTGTATTCCAACAAATATAGTCCACCGTCTACCATGCAACTATTTCAAGCAAATTCTTCGTATTTCAATCCATAATTCATAATCAGAAGGATAGTACTATAAAGCAGGTCTGAAACAAGATTGCAATGAATGAATACTCAAGTCATACTACAAATATGCAAAATATTTCTCATTTGTCAATCACCCTGAATGGTGCTCAATCCTTCGCTTGATATGCCACTCCTGCGAACTTTTATCTGTGATATAAGAGCAAAGTGACATCTTACAATCATATAAGCAAATGCATTGCACATTACAGTGGAATTGTTCGTTATTAGCATGTATTCCATGTTGAGATTAGCAACACCAACTTGATTGTTGTTTCAAGAATTCTCTAGAGAAATTGAGAAAAATGAGAAGAAGAGAAAATGGAGGAAGAATTCTCTAGAAGAAGAAGAGTAGAGAATGTTGGGGAAATTTAGAGGGTCAAATATTGAGACTATCTAGAGCCTTTCTCTACCTCCATTGTGAGACTATAAATAGGAAAAAAATTGTTGAGGTTGAGGCATCCAGGCTTGTGAGCCTTGGATCATTGTGAGGAGGAACTCAGTGATGAGCTATTTGTGTGTGTAAGAGATTTATGTGTTTATATATTGCATTGTTGTAATATTATCACTGTAATATAAGATTAGTGTTTATAATTGATTCTGAGAATTGAAATACTCAACATTCCAAACACAATGACGTTTTAATGCTCAACTCAATACGAACAAAATGACGTTTTAATGCTTACCTCAATGCAACAAAACACGTTCCAAACTCGCACCAGAAACTTTTTCACCACCTTACACATAAAACCCCTCAGAGTTAGGTGCTTCTGTTGGAAAATTTTATAGGTAGCTGTTGCCTGGTAAGTCGAAAAAAGAATGAAAGACCTTTTTCCAAGGAATTTCCTCGATAATAGGATTTGACATTAGGTAGAAAACAGCTAAATCTTCAACAAAATGGTTCTCTCTACTATATGGTGCATGTTCATTATTTAATGCATGGTTCTTAAGTAATGGGTATTGTTCACCCCAATAAAATAGTGAATCTTCATTCAAATGATGTGATCTCCGAGCAATGCATCTTATTCCACAAATCTTCCAAAGTGTACATGGATTGTGGATGAGTGTGTACAGGGGTATTCCCGAGAGTTGTGAACATTCAATTCAAATCTCAAGTTCAAAATTGTAGAAATGATAATTCTTCAACTTCATTTGCCACATTTCAATTAACATCAAAACATAACTTTTTTCACCACATAGAAATCAAAGGTATCATCCTATTAACCATCAAAGAAATCGAAAAAAATGCAAATCATTCAACAAGTAAAAGGCAACCCAATATCCCAAACTCCATTATATTTCCTAACAAGTCATCAATTTCAAACATTCAAACTCAAAACCTGAACAATAATCAATATTTGAGTACATACATACCTGTTGCCCTACTGTCGTCCTGAACGGCACTGTGGACTGGGGTGTTTAAACCGCGAAATTCTCGGTAAAAAAAATACTCACTGTAGCTTTACTTGAGGGGCAATTTGGGGAGAAACAATACCCATAAACCCTATCTTGTCCCGCAAGTAACAAAACCCATGAACAACCCCATATACATAACTGGTGGGACCCACCAAGGTAAGGTCCCGCCCAAATAGGTAAACACACTGGCAATATATTTAGGTGTCTCGGAGTGAGAGAAAGAGAGTGGAAGGAGAAGAGTTACTACAATAAGAGTTCTACTCTAAATCTGATTTCTTTGCTTTTTAGAAGTTGTGGATTCAAATTAGAAAAGCATAAAATCTCCCTAAAAAGATCTTCTCTATCCCCCTAATTTAGCAACTCACTAAGTGTGTAATTAGGACTCTCACTTCTTCTGCAACACTGATTCAAGAAAATCCTCCTTGCCTCACTAGTGCTCCTCTTTTAGTTTTACTCCCCCAAAACGCTTAAAACCCTTCTTTGTTTCAGCTGTTCTTGCTTCATCATTGAACCCCTTTTGTTGGTTAAGCTCATTGGGTTTTATTTTATTTTATTGTTTTGTTGCAATGGGAGAACCAGAGGAGATGAAGAAGAAGAAGAAGAAGGAGAAGAAGCATGTTGTGTTGGAGCCATTGAGTAGTGGGAAGAACATCTTAAGAATCAAAGTATCCCCAAATACCCATATTGGTTCTTGCAGTACTACCAAACCCAATCATCAAAAGATGGAGCTTGATGGGAGTGAAACAAAAACTGATGATTTAATGTGCAAGAAGGTGAAGAAGGTGAAGAGCAACACTTGTTCAATCTGTGGGAAGGATTTCACTTCCAGCAAGGCTTTGTTTGGGCATATGAGATGTCATCCTGATAGAGATTGGAGGGGTATGAAACCCCCTTCTTCTTCTCCGTCGTCATCTCCGCCTACTAGTGTCACTCCTGCTACTAACACTGATGCCGCTGATAAAGGTAGTTTCTCTTCTACTTCTTCTGGTTCTGAGTTTTAGTTATAATACGTATACTTATACATTGCCTAGTTTTCCTTCTAACATAGTAAATTTGATGCCTAAATCATGATCAGCTACAACGAAGAGGGATCGGAAAGGTCTTGTTAGCTGCAAGAAACAAAAAACTGTGGGGGCAGAAAGCGAAGGAGCTGGCGGAGATGCTCTGATGAGTGATGGTGATGATGGTGTTGCGGAAAGATTGAATAAGAGGAAAGAATTGGATGGGCGTATTGATGATTCAGTGTCAAAGAAAGTGAAAGGGTCTGATGAAAGAGGTGTGGGTAAACCTGTTGCTGATGGATTGGATGAAGTTGAAGATGAAATTGAGAAGGCAAGAAAGCATAGGGAGTCTGTTGGGCGTAAAACCATTGGTGTTATAGTGGAGTACATGAAGAAATCACTGGCTCAAGAAGAAGAAGAAGAAGAAGAAGAAGCCTTCAAGTGCGATATATGTGACAAGTGTTTCCCTTCTCATCAAGCCTTGGGTGGTCACAAATCCAGTCATTCAAAGAGTAAGGGTAGTGTGGCTGTTCATCCACAATTGGAGGCAAATGCTGACCATGAGATAGTGTCAAATTCGAAGGCTGCCAGCAATTGCAATTTGAACGGTAGTAAACATCAGTGTAAGATATGCGAAAAGACTTTCTTGACAGGTCAGGCCCTTGGTGGGCACATGAGGTTGCATTGGTCACAGTCACCGCAATCACCAGCAAGTAATACTAGTCTGAGCATTGAGCCGGCAGTGCAAGAAACCACGAGCAGTCCTGATTTGAGCATTGTGCCAACAGAGCCAGAACCCCCCAGCATGATTGACTTGAACACTGCGCTACCAGAACAAACACCCACAAGCATGACTGATTTGAGCATTGTGCCGCCTGGGCAAGCACCCACTTGCACTAGTCATCTCGGTGCATTGGTGTTTCAGGAACCAATCATTTCTAACACAACCAGCGGTGGCGGACGGAGGTTGAGTATTGATCTCAATGAGCTTGCAGCTGAGATGCAAGATGTTCAATAACCCCGGGTCGATCAAGTCTCTAACTCCTCATTGACATGTCGAAGTATTCAAAGGTGGAGTCATCTGTAGCTGGTGGGCTTGATCTGAAACAAGTGAATTAATATCATCAAACACATTTTAGAAACTACTAACATACAAAACACAGAGAGATGTAGAATTGGTTGGAGATAGCGGTATGATGTAGATGGTTACATGCTAGAAAAAGATAATTTTTTACTTTCAACTCTGTTGCTTGATTCTATTTCTTTTTCTCAAATTTTGTTCATGACTAGTATGATTGGCTTATATAATATTTCAAGTTATCTCTTGCAATGCGTTCAATAGCTTTCTTTGAAATGGGGTTACTTATATTGTGATTTCCTAGATAGTCAATTACACATTGCAGCATAGCATCATACTAGTTCATTGCTTCTGCAGTATTTGAAACAGGGTGCATTCTAGTCTGAGGACCAATATGACCTTTGCCATACATGCAGTGGGGTAGGAATTCTTTGAATGTAAATCCCATGAATTTCAGGGTTCGAGTCCCCTGCCTCCTGATACGAAGCAAAGATAACAGTTTCTCTACTTTTAGGAAGCGATAACAGTTTTCTAGAGTGCCGCAATATTTGTCTGTTCGGTCATTAACAGGATCTTTAACTCACCTGCTGGAAATTTTGAAACAGGGCACTTTACCATTCTGATAGGACTAGGAAAATCTCAATGGTTAGTAACTTTCAATAAGCGACTTTTCGAATATATGAAGCTTTGCATTCGTGTTTAGCCAATGCCTCTCCTCGCTGGCCTCCTTCAAAACCAGTATCTACTGAATTTACTGTTTTAATATGCTCTGAACAGCTTAAAACTGGCTGAAAAATGTCTCAATCATTCATGGTATAAGCAACTGCACACATGGAGATCATGGTGAAAAATACGCGATACAACCATCATTATGTTATATCCTTCCATGATGGCTTTGTATCTGTCTTTTTTTTTTTTTCGTGTATCTTTGTCATAACTTTAGCTCTAAATTAACTTCATATTATTAAAAGTGGCCGGCCACCTAGATGGACATAATGCCATTTAGAACCTTCTTCATTTTTACCAATGTGACATTGCAGCATCCTAGGCACTTAACCACGCCAGGGAGATTCAAATGCACAACAACATGCTCTAGAGAAGAGAAACGAGGGGGCAGGGGATCCAGATGGAATTGAACCATCATCCCCTACACAAAAAATAAAAAATAAAATAAAAAATCACAATTGGGAAGAAAAAAAACTTGGCAAGGTTCTCTAATGGTGAGTCATTGTAAGCGGAGATTCTTGAGTTTCTCTCATGGTAAGTTATTGACAACAAACCGTGTTCTTTATTCTTCAAAGTGACAATTGTTCTTTCTTCTTCATGTGAAGATTCCTTTTGATTTTTGTTATTTTGAATTGATTTTTGTTTACAAGTTTTAATCCATTTTAATAGGACTATATTGATATTTTCTATGGATCTTTTAATGATTTTTCGACCTGATTTTCTATTATTTCAAAGTTATGTGCACGCGTCCAATGAATGAGAACGATTTGTTGTACCCCTAAAACAATATTTGTAAGAACTTAACAGAAAGCTCGCTGCTTAATATATGCACCATTAGTAGTTTCTAAGATTCATCAAAGTCAGTTCAGCTACTTGAATTCATACTGATATCTTCCTATGCCACTCTAGCGTAAACTCCATTCGTAAGCACCCTACCTTTTTCTATAAAAGAAACAAAGAAAAACAAAGCTAGCCCTGAGGTAAACATGAAGCAAAACCTACAAGAGCCAGAAGATGAATTTAGCAAACATTGTCCACCTTTAATGTACAAATCTCATCAATGTTGATTGAGGAGAAGGTAATCACCCTGATGGCAATGTAATTTCACAAATCTAAGAAGATGAATTAACATACAAAGCAAGAAACAAACATTGGATGTACTAAAATTGGGATCTTAAGCAACTATCACCATGCACTTCAAAGTTCAAACAGTTATGGAAGTGGTAAGTTCATCCCCGTTGCTAGAAAAGAAATTGATGTAATTCACATTCGAATATGTCATATTAGGTACAATCACAACCATGAACTCTACAATAAGATATGAGCGAAGCAACAATTGATCAAATACACCATTTAAGCAATGGAAGAAAAACTCTCTTAAAGGTCAATGAGGCTCACCTCGACCTGAAATTGCAAAATCCCTTATGCATCAGATTGCACATAAGACAATTTGGGAACTCTCCCGCCAAGCTGGAATCTGTAAATTAGCAATGGTTTTTGGATTTGCAAACAAATGGTATATTCATTTCATCATCAATTGCTTTGAACCGCTATTCTTTAAACCAACTTGAAAATTTAACAAGAATTGAAAGCATGATTTCTCAATCATGGGAAACTGTTACGCATAGTATTGGGTTAGAAGTGGATAGATGGCATAGATATTTACTCATCTTAGAAGGTACATGTCATGGTTAATCAAGTAGGATGTAGCAAAACAGACTCCATTTCTGGTTTTAAATAAAAGATACTGATGATGAGCCATGACATCGCTCCACCCAAAACTGCCAATCCAAACATCATTGCTCTTCTTGCAAGGACACCAGTACATCTAGGCTTTCCATTATGAACCCCGTCCCTCCTGGCACTCCTCGAATTCTCTTGCGTCTTCCAGTGATCATTCTCAATTGCATTACTCATCAATTCACCCCCGTTATCATCTTCTTCACCACCATCATCATTAAAGCAAGTTTCGGTACATGAACATTTAGAATCAGTATCATCATCATCAGTATGTTGTTTTGTAGCAGGGGAGTTTCTCAACTCCTCATCCCATTGGCGAAATGCATTTTCTAGTTCTGTGAGTCTTTGGTCAATGTGGTTTAAGTGGTAGGGTTTAGAATTTGCAGGGAGGGATTCCATCTCTGCAGACAGAAGACTCCTTAAAAACCCAAATCTTCGATATATACACTCTGAAAGAAGATGGTTGTGACATGGTACCTCTGGGGAGAGTTGGAACACTTGGTTGAGTTGGGATTCGATTTCTTTGAGTTTCTTCTGCAACATTGTGCATCTCTTCGCCATTGCAGGTATGTCTTTGTGTCTTGTCCCTGTTCTCTCTTCTTTGTTCTCTTTCCTTACGAGAGAACAGAGTAATATAAAAGCAAAGAGTTGTAATTATTATTGATTGTGCAGAGCTCAGAGTCGTGATGGGGAAGGAAGAAACGGTTATAGGTGGAAAGGTATGTTTATGCAGCGGTAGTCTTCTTGGACAAACGAGGTGTCCTATGAGGATTTGAAGCACACGCATCCGGCTGTAAGTTCTCAAATTCTTTCGGAAATAAATTTTAAACAGTTTATTCAGAAACTCGTTCAAAATTTGTAACTCCAATTAATTTTTAAGTACTTCAAAAAATAAACGCCCACTAAGTTGACAAATTTAGTGGCAGCTGAATTGTGGGACTTTAGGGTCAGGGCTTAATTTTGAAAGAGGAGGGTTGATTTGAAAGAGTTCTAAATCCAAATTTTCGGTAGGGATGGCAACGGGGCGGAGTGGGGCGGATTTGGACAAATCCATCCTCGCCCCGCTGGAGATCACGGATATCCAAATCCGCCCCGAATATCCGTTTATCATATTTTGTAAAAACCATCCCCGAACCGAACGAATTGGTGGATATCCGCCCCGCCCAAAATACCCGAAGAGAAAAAAAAAAAAAAAAACAAACAAACAAACAAACAAACAGATTCTCAAATATCAAATATCAAAAAAAAAAAAAACAGATTATAATAATATATCAAATCACACCACCATTGCGCAAAAAAACAGATTATAACATATTTTGTGAGATCATACAGAAATTACAAAAAATTCCAGATATTACAAACCATACAAAAATTAACAAAAAATTCCAGAAATTATAAATCATACAAAAATTAACAAAAAAATAATAAAATTACAACAAATTCAAAAAATTCGATCTCTGAGATCAGATCTGATCAGCTTGATCTTGATCAGATCAGATCTTGATAATATTCGATCTCGGTCTCAGATCTGATCTTGATCTAGATCTCTGATGGGGGAGAGGAAGAAACGCAAACGCTTGTCTTTCGATATCCAAGACTCCAAGCTTCAAATAGAGATCTCTCTGCGAGGGAGGTAGATCTCTCGCGGTGTGAGGGAGCAGGGAGGCAGATCTCTCGACGGAGCAGGGAGGCAGTCAGGCAGATCTCTCGACGGAGCAGGGAGGCAGATCTCTCGCGGCGTGAGGGGAGAAGGGAGGATCTCGCGGCGTGAGGGAGCAAGGAGAGAGATCGCGGCGTGAGGGAGGGCGAGGTGGTGTGTGGTGTGAGGGAGGGCGACTGGGCGAGGTGGTGTGCGGTGTGAGGGAGATCGCTCTGTGAGAGGGAGAGCTCGGTGAGGGACTGAGGGAGCGATTGGTGTGAGGGAGATTGTAATTGTGAAAAAACGAGTTATCCCTTTATATAGATGAAGGGTACTTTTGTAAATTTGTTGGTTAAACGGATATTCGCGGAGCCTGCGGGGCGGATATGGCTAAAACCGTATCCGCCCCGAATAGTAAACGGATATTTTTTTGATACCCAAAACCACCCAAAAACCCATTCAGCCATATCCAAATCCACCCCATACGGATTGGGTGGGGCGGATATCCGTAAAAATCCGCCCCACTGCCAACCCTAATTTTCAGGGCTTTTCTCCCTTGCCAATGTTTGCTAGTGATGACTGGTAAGTGTAGTTGCCAATGGGGCATTAGTTCAGTTACCATTGAAAATATAATGGGCTCTAGGTCATGTAGTCGATTCTAGCCGACGACATTTGGGGTGAAAAAGATTAAGGGATTAAAAAAAAAAAAGTTCAATATAATGTTTATTGTTTCTCGCTTAAGTGCTTATGCATTTTATCCAAAATAACTAAAGCCCGTGCTTTCCGCATCATTGTAACCTAAACTTTTATCATCTTGTGCCAAAGACGCCAAATGATCTGCCACAAAATATACTTCTCTAAAAAATGAATGTAAACACACTCCATGTAATGTGTAAAAACTAAGATTTTTCATCACACATTTCCTAAAGACCAAGGTACTCCACTCCATTAAACCATCATCTTACAATCATAATCAATTTGAATAATAACTCTACCAATCCCCAACTCTGAACAAAACTTCAACCTTTCTAACACAAGCCATGGATTTTGCTTTATTGCTCGAACCCACACCAAAAGTAATTTTTGCCCCAAGACACTACCCCTGCACATCTCACAACTATACCATCAATCATGTTTTTAACCCTAGAATCACCATCCCATCTATATTAAGATCATACTAGCCTACTGATGGACAATTCCAATACAAATCAGTGGAGTTTTCACCCTAAAATGCTTGATTTCAAACCCAAGCTTCTAAATGACAACATCTTCTCTTTCATTCCCTTTAAAAATAAAATAATAATTAATCAGTCAAAGCCAATCACGAACCTTTAAAATCACAAAATGATTATTCCAACATTTATTCAAGTACCTTATCTCATTCCTTTGGATCCAAACTTCTCAAAGAATAAAAAATGGCGTCAACTGAAACAAAACCCCACTCTACGAATTTACTGAAGCCTTCAAAACCAGATAATGAGCTAAGTGTAAACCACCTATGCATTTAAGTAGGGGTGGGCACGGGACGGGATGGGACGAGATATATCCATCCCGTTCATACAGGATCGGGACAGGACAAGATGGAAAAAACCCCATCCCGATCTCATCCCATCCCAAACGGGTTCTGGACCGGACGGGATCAACGTGCTGCCTGTGATTGCTGCGAAGATTATCATCATATAAGAGCGTAAAAAATAATATTTTTATAATTAGATATAGACGTGGCATGCAAATATAAGGGTAGCCACTAAATCACCTAACAATGAAGTCGAGTGGGCTGACTTTTAGAAAATGACATGATAAATGGGACCCACTAAGAGTATTGTGTCGTTGTGATGGCCTCCCAACTGATTTTACAATTTCATTACTGTGGGAAACAAAATTCATGGTTCCTTGACAAAATGACATTTCATCTTTTGTTATGGAATAAATATAGACCTATTGGTGATGCTCTAACATATTCATAATGGTTTACCATCGATACATATATTGTAATTAAAAAAAAATATTTTTACAGCCTGGGGCATTTCAAATTCTTGACTCCACCCCTGAATGTTCCCTTCTGAATATGTATTACTCAGTTAATTGTTATTTTTCATCTTCACCTGGGTATTATCAATATTTGGAAGTTAAATAATTTGAGCCACTTTTATTGAGAATTCAAGCAACAGTCTGTTATTTTTCTCTTGCTTAATGAATATTTATTTTTTGAAGTAACATTTCTGTTACCACTGCAAACACCATGAGTTTCTATCAGTCATCTGTAAGTTTATATGAATAAAAATAAATAAATAAATAAAAATATTAATAACAAATATTAAAAAATTAGCTCGGGATGGGACGAGATCGGGATGAAATTATTCAATCCCATTAAAACCCGAAAAAATCGATACGTAACGGGACATGATCGGGACGAGATCGAGATCACGGGATGAGATGCCCACCCCTACATTTAAGTAAACCAAGTATGATTGAATTGAAACAAACCTCTAGCTAGGGACACCATGATCGTGTAGCGTTTCTCACCATTTGTATGAACTCAAACCCGCTAAATAGCGAGTCGTGTCGTGTCGGAAGAACTATACCATTTGGGTTTTGCGGAAAGGATTGCGCGGGGGGCAATAACTGGATCCCGGTTCTAATCCCCCAACCCACCCAAAAAATTCGCCTACTCTCCCTTCGCGCGTTCGCTGAGTCGAACAAAAATGGATGAAACTCTGAGAGTTCTCAAATTCGACGAACTCCCTTCGCAAGCAGACTTCGAATCCCAAATCGAATCACGAAATATTCCCGCGGTAATCGATCATCTCCTCTCTCATTCTATCTTTCACTTCTATTTACTTCACAGTTCTCTAACTCTACTAATTGCTTCAAAATAGGTGTTCCATGGATCCATCAAAGGGTGGGAAGCTATGTCGAAGTGGAACCCTAGAAATGGCGGTCTCGACTACTTACAGGTTTCTCCAACCTCTCTTCTTTGAATCCATTTTGTTTAGACTATTTGAATGAGTTTCTAGGGTTCTATCGATGTTCAAGATTCAACAACTGTAATTTTGATTCATAAGTAGAGATTGCTGTTGATTGTTTGTCATATGTAGCTTATTTATCTTCGATTCTTGAATTGCATTGCAAGTTCTGATGTGTGTTTATGTTGCTGAATTACATTATGGACAAAGAAATGCATTACGAATTGACCAAATGATATACATTCTGTTATGAATCAGAATCGGAATCTCTACTTCTCAGGTTATATGATTTCCAAGAGTATGCACCATGTACTGGAATAGCTATGAAAATTTTTGGTGCAGGCAAAAAATAATAATAATAATAATTAAATTTTTTTTTGCCATCTTTCCAATTGCCTCCATTCGCCAAAAATCTGCAAAAACTTGTCATAAAATTCTCAAAATAAATTGCAAAGCATAAAAACTTTGTTAAAACCTTTTCCAACACGATTGCTTGACATGATGAGTTATTCCTTATCAAGGCTAATAGTCAAAGGATAGGAAGTAGAATTTGTTGCCTGTCACGTTGCTCATTGAACTTTCAGTATGTATGCTTAAGTGGATTATTACTTTTCTGGGCGGTCGCTTGCTAATACTGTAATACAAACTCACTGTGGAATTTTAGGAACGAGTTGGGACTGCTGTAGTAGAGGCGATGCTATCTAGGTCTGCACCGGTTTTCTATGGTGACCTAAGAGGACACGAGATGGTATTGATTCTTAGGAAATCTTGTAAAAAAATTTCTTACTTGAATTCTCAAGTAAATTTTACTTTCTGCATGACATTATTTTTTGCACTTTTTTGCTTGTAGGTACCTCTGCCATTTTCTACGTTCGTCGCTTCGTGCAAGCAGTGCCTCGCAAATTTGAATGATGGTCATGGTGTTTGTGTGGAGTCAGAAAATCATGGAATGATGGGGCACACCGCAGATGAATCTTGTTTGGCTTCTTCTCACCAAGTTTATTTAGCACAGGTTGTGAGCTTATCTACCCTCTTGCAGTTGTCTTTACACATTTGCTATATACTACTCACAAAGACCTTGAACCAACGTTCAAGGTATTAGCGCGGTAGATTAATCAGGGAGGCACCATGGAAAAGAGGAATATATAGAACAGAGAAAGGTGAGAGTTCAAGAGAAAAATATTGAGTGGAGGAACATGATAAGAACGGAAGACATGGTGGAGAGACACAGTAGTAGGAGAAGAGGTAAAGTATAAATAGTGGCACATAAAACTGAGCAACTACTAAAGTGTTTGCTCCTCCACTCTGTTGGACTTAGTTCCATGTGAAAGTCGTTAACATGACTTTTTTTTTGTCATTTTCCAAAATGTTGCCAGACCAGTTGATCACTATTAAGATGGTCATAATAATATGCTATTGAATATGGGGACATACCATCTGTGCATTTAAATGTCAGAGATGACCAATAACAGTTTTGATAATAAGTGGCAAGAAGCAACACCATCTAACTGAATGCATTCCCTCGTAGATGGTAGAATTGATTTTTGTCACCTTTTTGGATTGTGTCTACTTGATCTCTAGTCACGTCTATAAAATGAATTAGTCATCTCAAGCCAGACTGGGATAAAGCTGTCTAAGTCACAATGGTTCTATGCATTGTATTGTGGGTTCCTCAGCTTTTAAAGCTACATCGTAGAAGGAAAATTTCTTGCAGTTGCTCAATCTGAGAATTTTTGTTTTCCCTTAATAATTTGTAAATTTCGTTTTTGTATTCTTCACATGTTTATGTGCAAAGCTCTATAGTATACTAGGAATGCCTATGAGCTAGGTCAGCCTTGAAACCCTATTAGATCTGATAGGTGTAGGCCCTGAAGTCGGGAGTCAGGGTGTCATAAGGATCTGACTTGATGAAGATTCTATTCTAGTTTGGCGAAGGATCCATGGAATTAAACTCTAGTGAGCCCAACATAGAATGGAAATTCCGATAGACTTCTTTCATCTACAAAAAGTCTTTTTCAAGTACAAGTTGAAGTTCCCTTGTGCATGCCACAGGCAATTTTTTACATTATCTTTAGTTTAATCATTTGCTCATCATATTACTTATTCTATTGCATATTATTACTTGTGATACCATTCATTAGGTGCAACTGTTCTGATATGACCTTATACATATATAGACGCTTACAGAGAAGTGTCCATGCAGGTTCCCATTTTAAATTTGGAGAATAAAGAGAGGTCTCAATTGGAAACCCTTAGAGAAGACATCGAAATGGTTTGCAATTGTTTTTGAGCTTCAACCTTATCATGTTATTTATTCTTTAATCTTTAGAAGTACATGAAAAAAGAACCACCATTTTAAAGTTTCATAAATACTGACCTTGAGATATTGGTATTTGAGAAAATTGGCACTCAGCATTGATTGATAGAAACCTGCATTTATGTTTTCTTATATTTTCATGCTATACAAAAAATGCAGCCTACAGTTTTGGAAAGAAAGCCAGTAGCGTCCATCAATTTATGGATGAATAATGCTAAATCTAGATCCAGTACTCACTATGATCCACATCATAATCTTTTATGCATTGTTGCTGGCTGCAAACAAGGTTTGTGATTTCTAACTTAGCTATCAGTTATATGTACGTCATGCCAAAAGTTCTTTTTCTTGGGAACTATTATGTATTTATGGATGAACACCAGAAGTGTGATGTTTTCTTTTCGAACTATTTTGGTTTTTTCATATATTTCTGCATAACTGAGTGGAAACATATTGATTGGCTCAATTTCCAGACTAAGCTACTTAGATCATCATCTAAGCAAAAGCATGCATATAATAATCACATTACATCATTTGATAACTAATAATATTGTCAGGATGACGAAATCATTGATTAATCCTTTCTTAGGATTGGACATTAGTGATCTTGAGTTGTTAGATGACTATCCTGATGTGTAGATACTGCTATATTTTATTAGTGCTGCCATATACTATTGTTGCCTTAAAAAACTTGGTTTTGTCTATACGATTGAGCCTACTTTCTAATAATACGTAAGTCTTATTAATTCAAATAGCATAGTAGTTCCCATATCTAAGAGTTCAGGTTTCTGACTGAAATACATGAGCTTACTTTTACTATTTGTGACTGAATATTAGTCTCGGTTGTATTTTTTCAGTCGTTTTATGGCCTCCTTCTGCGAGCTCGTTATTGTACCCGATGCCTATATATGGTGAGGCGTCAAACCACAGGTATCGTGCCTCACTAATCACCTGAATTTTGTAGTAGTTCAACTTAACCATGTTTTGGCCTGTCAATTTGAAAAGATCAAAAGATAAGACATTTGTATAAGAGGAACTTGGTGTTTCAGTATCTTGCTATTCCGTTTGTGTACATGTTCTTATTGTGGTGCATCTGTTTTGGCAGTTCGGTTGACTTGGAAAATCCTGATTATTCAATTCATTCAAGAATGAGACAGTCAACTGTGTACTCCCAAAAAGTGACTCTTCATGCTGGTGATGCACTTTTCATTCCTGAAGGCTGGTAAATCTTAGTCTCCCTACAGCTGAACTTTCATGTACTGTATGTAAAAATTTACTAACCAGGTCCATCGTGTTTTCTCCGACTTTTAATGCATAAGAGCTCTGATTTATTTGAATTACTAATACTGTAATGCTTTACACGGTTAGTGAAAAATGGTGCATCACTTACTAAAAAGCATCTCTTGTCAGTTTCTTATATAATTTAGAAAAAAAAAGTCAAAGAATACTCTTTTCCATGTCGTGTGCTCTTGTTTGATCAATTTGTCAATAAGAGCAGAACACATGGTTCTCTGGAACCATTTGTCTTGTGCAAGAATACTATTAGCTACATTTGGCAAAGGTGGATTACTACTAATTTAACAAAAAAGAAGACCAAGTTCTAGTTCTAGCTCCCTCCTTTCCAGTCACATTATAATCATTCTGGCACAGTCAAGATGATACATGTTTAGGGAATCTTCAGTTGTAGATTATCCTTTTTAGGCTACGACTGTAAGAATGTTCTTAATATTGTTTTCCACAGGTTCCATCAAGTGGATAGTGATGATTTAACTATTGCCGTTAATTATTGGTGGCAGTCCAACATTATGTCTAGCATGTTAGAACACATGGATGCATATTATTTACGCAGAATAATGAGAAGGTAACTACTGTTAGTTGCTCACTAAAATGTTGTGTTTCCATTTCCCGTTTTAATGAATTCAATTCATTATGTTTGTAGAACTTTTGATGTTAGGATGTTTTAGTAGAGAAAATTGACTTTGTCTGTTTTATTGCATGTTTTCGGTTACCCGTGGTATACATGAAGATTGGTAAACAAGGAAATGGTAAGCTTCCTCATTTTGATTCTTTGAATTGCTCTTGGAGACTACATGAAATTACTTGGGGAGACTTACATATGCAAATAGGTTATAAACTATATCTTAAGGTGTCCAAAAGCTATAAAACCAGATTTTTTTGCTTTTAGTGCCATTAAGCTTGGGCAACCTCTGAATATTGTGCTCAAAGAGTAAACTCAATATCTGGATGATGCTACCAAAAACCAAGTCCTTGTTTGGATTTGAACATAGTATGGATTTACACAGAATCAGATTTTGTTGTTTTCTGTTAAATGCATAAAGAATTTATTAAGAACCATAAGTCAAGTTCATTTTTTTGAAAATAGGACAGGATCATATGTTAGGCAGAGCTTCAGTTGATAATCAAATATCTGGAGACCATGTCCATCATCACGCTGCTTATGGACAAGCAGGTTTGTCTTCTGTTATATGATTGACTTCTATGAAAACTCTTTATTTAGTGCATAATTCCCATGGCAGTGACACTAGATTCACATTCTGAATTTTGGTTATTTGTGTTTGTATTACAATTTCTGATGACTTTTCTTCCAGTTCAATGTGAAAAAAAAGTGCTTCATCTTTAGAATTACATATATTGGCAGTTCAAACCTCACAGAATTTGAAATGTAGAATTCTGTTTTTCTTCACCAGGCCAAGATGAGTGTGGATTGGATAAGGAATGCGGGACTAAGGATTTAGAAGGAACTAATCAGAAGCAAAAGATAATGATGCACCAGCTGGAGCCTCTTGCCGTCCAAGCCCTTCATAAACTTGTGTCTTTAGTTCATGATAGTGTAGACGGTGGTGCTCAAAGCAAATCACAGAAGTCTACGTTAACAGATGGCCCGGCAGATCAAGTGAGAGGTGATTGCAGAAAGATCATAAGACTTAATTCGTTTTGCTTCGAAGATGATCCAGTCGCTAAGATCCTTTGCACCCTTGAACCAATTGTACTTCAGAATGTATTGCTGGCCATGGTGGTAAGTCAGACCCTTTGCATATTAGTTTCACTCGTCATCGAATTGCATCTTGATGTATACTGTGAGTCATTCCTTTTCTTCTCATCATAATAATCATCATCAAAGCTCATTTCCGATATTTTTGGGGTCAGCTACATGGATTTTGGTCCTCCAAGCAATGCGGTCTTCCCACATATCCTCGCCTATTCCAAGCTCAAGGATGTCTTCATCCATCGCCTTCATTCAAGTTTTCAACAGTCATCTTCTCCGTCTACACCTTCCATTAACTTGCCAATCTAGACATTTTCTAATTGGCGCCGTGCTTAGTCTCTTCCGCACGTGACCAAACCTAGTTAAACGTTTTTCTCTAATTTTGTCCTCTATGAGCGCTACACCTAAATATCTCCTAATTCTTAATATTATCCTTACGTGTTTTACCACACATCCACCTTAACATACGCATTTCTGCTACTGCCATCCTATGTGTATGTCTTATAGCATCATTCTATCGCATAATACTCCTGATGTCATTCTCTATTTCAACCAACCAGTTTAATCCTATGGTTTACATCTTCTCTAGTAGTCTCAATCTTTTGAATTATAGATCCTAGATGTTGAAAAGCCTCACACTCTGGGACCTCAACGCCTTCGATCTCAATTGCATTACTCCTCCGGTCCTCCCTCGTGATTCACAACCAAAGTTGCACACGAGATACTCCATCTTCGAATGACTAATTCTAAAACCCTTACTCTCTAAAGCCTCCCGCCACCATTCTAATTTCTGACCTAAACCTTCATTTTCTTCTATAACAAAAAAGGATATATCATAGTTCTATATGGGAACAAATGGAGTAACTTTTATGTTGCATTACATAGTAATAGTTGGATCAACAATGAATGTCAAAATATAAATTGATACTAGACTAATACTCTTCGAATGTCAAGATATAAATTGATACTTGACTAATATTTTTCCAATGTAACAGGCCAGTGTTCATGTATGTCAGTTAACACTACAGTTCATGTTGAGCACAAAACTACCAGTATTTTTTCATAGCACATCTTATGTAATTAGAATCATTGCACTGATTTCCTGTGGACGCATTCTCCCTTATGAGGAGAATATATAACTTTTAATTTGTGAATGTTTTGTTTAAGTACTTGATTCTTCCCTTATGCTATGACGTACTTTTTGTTCATGATTGTGGAGATCGAAACTGATTGATTTATTTCATGTGGTAACTGATTCCAGCATAATTTCCCAAGAACAATGGAGGCTCTAATCCTGCACATGCTCTCACCTGTAGGAGCCGAAATTCTTACACGAAAATTTGATGAGATGGATCAACTGATCACAAAAGAAGAAAGGTACTGTGAACTCTATTAGTGCAATTAGTTATTTTAAAAGATCACGTAGATTTTACAAATTAGTCTGAAACTTGTTATTTTGCTTTCAGGAATGAGTTCTACCAGGTATTTTATGGTGTATTTGACGACCAATTTGCTGCAATGGAAGCAATTTTGAATGGAAAAGAATCATTTGCATTTCAGGTGATTCTATGAGAATTTTTGGAACTATCATCATTTAGGACATTCTTTTCTTAATTTTTTGTACTATAACAATGACATCCAATCATTTCACGGTGGAATCGCAGCACACATTTGTATTTGCATTTGATTTTGGCTTGCTTGTTTGGCAGGTCTTTCAGAATGTATTGGACAAGTATTTGGGTGTGAAGTTTGATGAACGAAAACTGTTGATTAAGTAGATATGTCACTTTAACTGGGGCAGATTACAGACTATAAAAAATGACTTCACTAGCGATTTGAAGAGGTATGATACTACCAATATACATATTTACCATCGACCTTTTAGTGCTGCAAGTTATCTACAATTTTGTCATGTATAGGAAACTAACTGGAAGAACCATTCTTATGGGTTGTACCTCTGCAATGACCATAAGATGCATTATTTGGGTGCTTGTATATTGATAGTGATATTGGCTTAATATGTAATTATTCTTTACATCTCCCCATGTGAATGTTTTCAGTCTATACTTTATTTTTTAACACTAGATGAAACCTGAATTTTATTTTTTAAATGTGTTGTCATTATTTTCCGCTGGTATTTAACTTATTTTGTAGCTACACAGTGATGCTTGTGTTTTTCCGACCCACGTTTGATGTTTCCCTTCAAAGATTTATGATGTTACATGATTGGACTGTGGTTTATTTGATTTACAAAACTACCTTTTTTTTTGTGAACTTACTTCTTTACTCAGAAACCTAAAAGTTCATCTCCATTATGACCTCTAATCTAAAAATCAGCCTATGCGGGCTGGGCGGCCTAGGCGGGTTTTTGAAATATATATATTTTTATTTCCAGTTCGAAAAAATAAAATAAAAAATTGAAACTATTTTTTTGTTATTCACTTTACAAATTATAAATTATGATTAAAAAAAAACTGCCTAGGCTCTAACTAGGCATCTGGGCGCTAGTTTCTTGCTCGCTGTCCGCTTACTGTCTAGCGATTTTTAGAAACCTTGATTATGACATTAGCATAACAACTGATGTAGTTCACAAGGTCAACCAATAATAGTGAGCCCTAGCTTGGAAGCCAACCTTTTCATGGTTTACGTGGATTGCATAGGCATCACCTTTAACAACAATATAATCCACGAGAAAAAGTCTATCCACTATGAAGCGAATAACACAAAAAATACACAACTACTGAACCAATCTCCACCTACTTGTGTAGTTGCTGGATGAAAATTACACCTATTGTTTCCTCAAAATGCACATGCCGAGTACCTCTAGATGACACACCAAAAGCAATCACCACCTGGAAACATATAGACCACCAAAGTAACATGGATGTATGTGGAAGCTTTCAACACAAATTCATGGAAACAGAATCGGAGATCTATATAGATGAAGAGGTTTGAACACTATTTTTTCTATAGACAACAAGCATAAATCTCAAAAATATTTTCAAAAATCCAAGTAGTTTACAAAACACGAGAAAACCATAGTGATGCTCAAGAAAAACAAAATTTAGGTTTTCCAAGTTAAAAAATCTCTTTGAATAGGTTTAGGAAACCAAATTGTAAAGAGCAAGTTCTTGTTAATAAGAAAAGGTTAGCAAACCTGCGAATTATCTCAATCTCGTGCGCTTGGATTCTCAATAAGTTTGTCCAGCCTGGTCAGTCAGTCCACCAGAGATCTCTATTACTTCAGCAATGACGAAGCTCTGTAAGAAACACTAGATAAATTTCTTACCAAAAATTTGTATGCCTGGTGCAGCAATCAATCAAGCCAGGAGCTAGATTGGCCAAAAGTTTGAAAACTATTTTGTGATGTGTCCTAAGGCCATCCAGTCCAATGTACATATGTTATTTGATGCTTTGCTTTGTTGAGTTGCTGCTTCGACTTGTTGCACAAAATGTCTTTGACTTACTGTTTTGAAACCAACTCTAGTTTTAGACATTACTATTCATGTCTTGGAATGAGATGACGCCAATAACACTAATCAACCAAATCTAGATGTGTCAGTATAAGCGTGTCCTGGATCAAGTAGAATACTTCAGTTTATGACAGATACATGTATTCCACTAGAGTAAGTCTACCCGGCCTGGTGACATTTTTTACACTTTTTGCCCCTCCTCTTTAAACCACAACCACAAACACTTTAAAGAGGAGGGACAAAAGAGTAATTCTAGCCAGCCAGGCCAGCAAACCAGGCCAGAAGACCTGGCTAGAATTTCTGATTCCACTAACTTGAAGAAATTAGCATGATAATAACGAAAATATTCATACAACCTTGTATGGAGATTAGCCAGACAATGATTTTAGTACTTTCTTGAGAAGTAACGAGTGTTAGAAGAGGTGTTGGTTTAACAAGAGACTGTCGGTGGTTTAATAGAAAAAGGTCATGTTTTTTTGTCATTGTCGGTTCTAAAGGAGTTGCATTGATTGCCAGTGCTGTTTTGGTAAGTTATAATTTATAATGTCAATGGTTTGATGAGAGAGAAGTGACTACAATTGTGTCGCATGATGAGAAGAATAGGCAATAATTATGGTGGCTTCATGACATAGAAGGAGCATAACGTGGCTAGTGTGTAGATTCAACAGCTAAGAACGAGAGACAGAAGTGGTGATAATGAATGTTGAGATTCAAAGTGAAGATGTTGGATGGAGGTCAGACTTAACATTTTGTTTAGCATTTGATTATGTCTTACTTGAAATCAGCTTTTGGAATGTGGTAGCTAAATTTATCGATGAGAAGTTAAGTTAGAACAACGTTTTACATAAGTTTGATCTTATCCAAGTCAAGGAGATTTGTAGTTATGCTAAATGGTACACACATCCAAGTTCAGTAAATATTTTGAATGTGTTTCGTTCACTTTCTTAATCACCTTATAAGAGTGATTTTCACATGTCCAAGGCATAAAGGTTGAGTATGCTACAATCTTGAGGGGAAAAACTATTAAATATAAGCTCCCTGATATACTCCCAAATGGGGTCATGTTATCAGTAATCTGTATATGCTCAGTAATCTGTATATACATGAAAAGCTACCTGAGAAATCTCAAATGGAGGAGCATAGTAATGGAGACAATGATGTGAAGACGCTAGCATCATTGAACACAAATAAATCTACTACCCTGCAAACTTGTCATGTAGCAAACTCGTCATGTAGCAAACTCTTATTGAGCCTAGACCCATGAAAGATTGCCATGCAGCAAGCCCACTAACTCCTAGAGTTCAGTGACTTGTAGGAGTTCCACTTGAAAATAGTATGATTATTTTGAAGGCTAGTATCCCTGGAACACTTGCCAGATACCGTAATCAAGAGTTTTCCCCTTAGTTTGACCCACTGAAGGCAGGGCTTATTAAAGGGTACAAGAGTTTCCAGAGAGACTTGGCTCCACTTGTTACAAAAAGAGGGGAATGAAAGAAAGAAAAACCAGAAAACTGGGTGGGAAATCTACATATTTGAAAATTGGGGAAAATAATATTGAAGAAAGGTTAACGAAAGATTGTTGAAAATTGAAGAAAATAATGACCGTTATGCTGCAAAGAACATTTACTGTTTGGTGCTCATTAGAAACTAATAATGTGACAAGTAGCGATCATTTTTTCTAGCAGTCTCAGAAACTGGGTTTAGTGACTGAAAATCAGTGGAGATACTGAGCTGAAAGAGAGTGCCACCTTTCACAATATTGAATGTGGAGTCAATGAGTAATTCCATGACCAAAGTTCATAGTACTATGTAGCGACTAAAATGGTAAATCTTTAGAGGTGGTGAATGAGTTTGTACTTCTCTGAGGATTTGCAGTCAAGGGTAAAAGAAAAAAGGCAGAGAAAAGCAAAGGTTTGGTAATTATGAGTTTTAGACCCTTAGAAATGGAAGAAGAAAAAAAGAAAAGTAGTAAAAGGAGAGAAGAATGAGAAATGGTTTACTGATAAATGAGATTCCCATGATGATATGAACCATGTCATCTAGAAAAAGCTTGGTACCAAAGAAGAGCAAGATAAGAAAAAGAGAGGGAAGGGAAGCTTTTAGTTTGTCTGTTTGTGCAAGAGAGAAAAGAGAGAGAGATAAGAAAAGGGACAGTTTTTTTTGTAGGAGGCAAATGGGATGTAATGTACCTTAAGCCTGCAACTTACACACTATACTTTCTAAAAGCTTTGGATATCCCTTCATCCCATTATACCTAAATCTTTCTTTCAGTAATCCCTATGCATCTCTCTCTCTACCTCACATTATACTTTCTAAAAGCTTGGGTATCCTACAATACCTAACCTTGCTTTTAGTAATCCCTATGCATCTTTCTTTCACATAGGTGGTTTAGAGAGTTTTATGGTTTTTAGTTCTCTGATTTGAAGGTTTACCTCAAGTAGATTTCATCTCATCTCTCTATCTTCTCATATTTTTTGAATGTTGAAGGGCCATATGTTAAAGGTTGTGGTTGCTTTTTAAGCTAATTTCTTAAATTTGGAGGGACGTATCTGTAAGGCTTCATATTCTCATCACCACCTCTTTTTTCTCCCTTTGTTAAGGACTTCCTTTCCCTTTTTTGTGCCTATAGCCATTATTAACCATGTTAATAGTCATTGTATCAGCGAAGCATAATCAATAGTAAACATTCGGCTGATCTTCTAATGAGATTAGATCACATTTTATTCTGACATTTGAAGGGTTAGTAGACAATTTAGTTATCTTCTCATCCTACTTTCTATAAGCGATCCCCTTCTTTCACTTTCCTGAATACATGATAATGTTCCACTACGCGTCAAAAGAAAAGTGTTTTCAGTCGCTCATCTGATCAAAATTGATGTAACAGCAGTGATTTTTTTTTTTTTAATTTTTTTTTCCTCCCTAGCTACGTTGTTATTTCTTGAAGACTAGTAATTATCATTATCAGTTGATTTCAAGTTAGTATTTCCAAGTGTTATGCATTATTTTCTAGCCTGATTGGTGCTCTATTATCTATCCATTGGACCAGTCTAGTATTAAGTAGGACCTTAATGGTAATGGGTTATATCTTTACTCCTGAATTACATTGGTCACCATTCCATTAGAAAATAGACTTGCTTCAGACATTATAATTTTGGAGGAGAGAGATTTTTTTTTTTACAGAGACGAGGCTAAAGCTATTCTCTTATAAGAAAGGGGGAAACGTTAAAAACCTGAAAATAAAAAGAAATTTTCCACTTTAGACCAATTCTTACTGGAGCATTTCTATCGCTTATTTATATGGTTGTTTGTGCAGTTTCAAGTGAGTTAGAGAATCTCTTCCAGGCTTTCACTTTACATCCTTACTTGAGAATCTCTTCCATTCTTCCACTTTAGACCAACTCAGAGTTCATCTTTTTTCGCAATGCTTAACCTATTCATGTAAGTTAAATCGATGATATAATGAGAAACAAGAAGAAGAAACTTAATACCAGTAGTTTAGTCTTAGTAGTTTAGTTTTAGTTGATAAGATTTCTGGTGGAGAGTTTTAGTTTTAAGAACCCGACCGCGAGGTCTAAATTCTATCAATCTCTTAAAACTTGACCTGAGTGCTCAACTTTAAATCCATAGTGAAAACACAAAGGTCCTACCCCAAACTAAAGTCTGACAAAGCTGTTGACGGCTGTGATTAACAAACAAATGGGTTCCACTCAAAGTGAAGTATATATTGGATCACCCAAATTATGAGAATTTTTGTTAAGTAAAGGCTGCTTGTGGGGGCGCGGCACGCACAGAATTTGAGAAAGCTCCTCCACCACTACGACCACCACCCATTACAAAGGACCCTCTCTTGCATTGATTGACTCAAAACCAGTGAGTTATTCATCCAAAGTTATTTTCTTTCTTTGATTCTTGAGCTTCTGCAGCAGCAGAAGCAAGCATCTCTTTCATCATCGTTGACAATCTCTTTTTTCCTCAACTTTTTTTTTTTTTTTTTTTGGCTTTCTTTCATTCTCTTTGTTAGTCTTCTTTTTTACCACTAAATTCAAGGACCACTTGGAATATAATACACTACACTTCCCCCCATTGACTTGGATTCACCTTTCCAATCACGCTTAGAAAGGTTTTTACAGGCCCCTTTACTTCTTCTTATTCCCTTCTTCTTCTTCTTATCCCCCCCTCTTTATAGAAAGCTTTGAGATTTCATTTGGCTTTGGTTTGTTTAATTTTTCGAAAGTGGTGAATACATGTTTTACAGTATTCAGCTATTATTCATTTTTCTATCGTTTTTCAAATTTTCGATTTTGTGGAAGAAAGTAGATCGACAGTGCTTGTCCAAATCTGGTGGTACATTGTTGTATTTAGAGAAGTAGACAAGAAAACTAAAATGCCTCAATGAATTCACCAGTAACTTTGAGACCTCAACTAGTGATTTGCCTGATCAATGCTTTCATGTGGTTATAAGTAGAGATGGGATTTTTTTTTTAATTTTTTTTTTATTTTTTTTTTGTATTTTTCTGACTTTGTTTAGAAATGTCTATCATTCAGTGATGTACATGGGAGCTCATAAAGAAAAGTACAACACATGGTAGGGTTAGCACAGGATGTTGATATCTGTTTTCGTAACAAGGATTCTGTGGGTATACATTTTTTTCCTTGGAAAATAGTTGCACTCATGAAAATTATTTTTACCTAAAGTAATAGTTAGATTCTTATGTCCTGCATGTGTTTAATATGTTGGAAGAGGCCCCAGTGAGGCTACAATTGCCTTCCCATCTACGGCATGTCATTTAGATATGCACTTCTTATCAAATGTATACATCCACCATTGTGCTATTATGTTTATTTATTTATTTATTTTTTCAAACCTACATTTTAATTATTTTTTTATTATTATAGATAGTATAAAGTCCAATTTAATATTATTCTAAACAATCTGAATGACCCGTATGGTAGGCAAGGGAATATGTATCTGCTGTGCAAACTTCAAGACCCAGTAGTGTGGAAAGCATATCCTCATCCTCTGACTTTTTTATTATTATTACTCACTAGAATTTTTGCTGGTACTAGTGTTAGACGTAAGAGATGAAGTAAGCATGTCTAGGGTTTAGGGTTTCCTCTTGATGAAAAAATTCTAGTCAACCTTGTTTGCTGGCCTTTTTATTTTGGTTTATTTGAGTTTTTTTACACCAAAAAAAGCTGGCAGGAATTACTCCTTAATACTAGTCATTGCCACGTACATTTATTTATACCCAAAAAATTATTGGAAAATAAATAAAAATGCAAAAACAGCAAATCCACTGGGAAGGCTGAAATCATACCTAATTAATTTTGATTGTATAAGAGTCAGTTCAAAGATACACCAGTCAACAATCGAAAAAATATAATACCAACAGTATTGACATAAATAAAATGCAACTTTTGGGTCTGGACCATATACTTATTTGTTCGATTTCTACAGTTTGTCTCTTTGTATTTACTCTTCTCGACTTTGATCATTTCTTCTGAAATTTTCTACGTCAAAGTGGTCCTTCGGCTAGATAATATCTTGTACATTTTTACGCTCTATCTATATGTTTTGTCAACTTCGCACTCTTCTTGGTTACATAATTTTGTTCCATCGTTTTCTAAAATCTTAGCATTTTTCACTTTTGCATTGAACAATTTTGACACTCACGTACGTGTGGGTTGGTGGGTTCGCACGTGTGTGCTGCATGTAATTGTTTGTCAACATTGTCATGGTCCTCATGGTTGGACACCATCAACACATGTGCATGGTTGGACCACCATCAACACATGCATGGTTATGCTACATTGAAATTGGAGAAACCATGAACGTGTGCTCTGTGTGTACGTGTTCACGCACTCACTCATCTTTGCGTGAAATTGGTTTTTTTTTATAGAATATTAGTAGTACGAGCAAAAACCAATTATAAAAAGAAGAACACCATAGTCTTCACGGGTGCATGTCTCTTATAATTATATATAACATAATCCCTTCACTTCACTTCACGTCACGGGTGCTTAGTTTTTCCTCACTTTGCTGTATTTAATTGTACTAATTCCAATATTTTTCTATCCAACTTGATTAGGCTTATCATTTTGTTGACACAAAATTAGTGAGATGACAAACAACGATCCTTTTAATTTGACACTTTTTGGATTAATTGAGCACATTGGTCGAAATAGGTATTGAAGTGTAGTGACAGATTGATAGAATTTTCTGTACATTATAGATGGTATTATTAGCCAACTTAAGTTTTACTTTCTATTCGATCGGATTTCAGCTCTTGTCTATTCAAAATTTAGCTGGCCGTGGTCCAAATCTAGTCGGTTGACAATGTTACCTCCACCTTAACTTTTATTTTCTCTTTCCTTCTTAACAAAAATCAACTATAAACATGAAAACTTGTTATTTTCAATAGAAAGAAGGAAGAAATTGCCCATATTTAGTATGGGGAAAAACTTGTTATTTTCAATAGAAAGAAGGAAGAAATTGCCCATATTTAGTATGGGGAAATAATTTGAAAATTAAAATAATACACAACTGGAAAAATGCTGAAAACTTGAACTTTAATTAAGGTATTTTTCAATTCATTATAAATATGTTTTCGTTCACTTCAATCAACTTCGATTTTTGACACACAGAAAACTACTATTTCTCCTTCTCACGATCATGTCTTCTCGACCAAACAAGTTGTTCATCCAAGGGACCCTTTGATAAGTTTCTTCCTACTCATTCATTGAATGGAAGCAGTTCACAACAGGTACTACGTTTATTTGTTTATTTGATAATCATTTATTTATGTATTTATTTTATTTGTTTCTACTAATGTTTGTGTATGTTGGGGTGATTAGGTGAGGGTAGACATTATTATTTTGGTTGGATGATCTTAATTTAGGGTTTAGTTGCAGTTTGAAACAAAAATTAAATCCAATCGTTATGGGTATAGATGGGTGGCTTAATAAGGATCAAAACTTCAATTATTAAAAAAATCGAAAAAAAAAAGTGAAAACTAAAGACCAAATCAGAAATTGAAAATTCATTTTTCTTTTACTCTTTATTCCTTCTGCCAATACATTTTTTAAAAAAAATTGTACAAGTACTCTACAACCTAAGAGTTAATACAAATTTATTTTATACCCAGATATAACCATCTCTATATAGGACAATGTCCTTAGATCTAAATTCATAAAGAGTTGTGATATGAACATTGGGGGGAGTTATTCGAACTTTTAAGTAGAGTAGGTATGTGTCTTTATATTATGTACAGAGTTGCATTATATAATTGTAATTTGTACATACATGAAAAATACTTTTTGAAAGAGATAGACAAAGACAACACAATAAGAGGTACAAATGTGACCTTCCTTCTTTGAACCCACCCCATTTAAACAGTGTTCTCGTGCACCATTGAATTAAAACAGTCTTAAACCATGAACAAATGTTGGCATCATTGGAATTTTCTACTGAAGTGTTAAGCTTTGATAAAGTTTCTTTAATTGATAAATATGTATAATATAGAAGAAGAATATTGTAAGGTAAATATAGTTGTATTTTACAAGAAACAATGTACGTACTTTGTAACATTCAATTCAACATCCTATAGAAGGGAAGTGTAGCTTGCAACCAAACTTGTATGCTAGCATTTAAGCTTACCTGAATACTAGAGTACTATTTTCTATGATTTTGTCTAATTTGTTTGGGGGGATTGTGACATGACACGATTTTTAAGTCAAGTTCTATATCTATAAAATCTTTGAGAGATTTTTCGAAAAAATCTTATTACGTGTGCAAGGTCGCGACATTTTGTTTGTAAGCATTTTCAATGCTTGTATATGCTTTGTGCTCGTGGCGAACGCGAAGGAACCAGTTCAGTTCAATAACATTTTTTTAAAAAACAAGTCCCATCACCATCACTCCACATTTTCTCCTGTTTTTTTTAAATGCTAGTGTGTTTGATTTTTGGAAAAAAAAATCTTTAGACAAAAAAACATTCAAAATCTTTTTTCACTGTTTGATTTTATCAAGGAAAAAAAATTCATTAGAGAGTACATTTCTATTTTGTGTGGAAGAATTGTTCAATGATTGAAAGATTTGATGTCAAGTCTTTTGAGGGAAAAGTTTTTTAGGGGGAGCCTAAACAAAGTTTTCCTACTTCAAACTGGAAAACTTTTCACCGGCGGTAACGTTCCATTTTCCATAAAAAAAAATAAAAAAATTAATGAAATGCCAAAAAACTTAATTTTGGAGAAAAAAATTTCTTTTTCCATGAAACACCCAAAAATCGAAGTCACCCTGCTAATATATATATTGGCATGCAAAATTTTATCCACACCCCAATTATCTCTCATATGACATAGTTTTCCCTCTTGGCACAATCGCACTACAAATCCCAAACAATCTTTCTCCTTCATTCCCTTCATTTATTTATTTTTCCTCTCATTGCTTTCTTTTCTTCACACCTTTCTTCCTTTTCATTACTATCACCTATATCTCTACCTTAATCATAGTGATAATACCCAATGTATCAAAGCATGCACATTATAAAAAGATCTAAAGATTAATATTACTACTAAGAAACACAGCAAAACATACTACACATGCATGTATAATGTAATCAAACTTCATAAAACTGTCTGTCTGTAAACTGAAAATGTCGCTGCTATAACTTAACATTGTTCTATAAAGAGAGAAAGAAAGCTAAAACTAGCAAATCCATTCAAAGCGAAAAACAACGAAAATAAACTGTTCTTTCACGGGTGGTGGTCAGGCCAACCGGCCATGGTGGTTCATGATGGTGGTGGTGCTAATGAACTTATTTAGAAAATCTGTGAGGATGTTATGGTAATTTACCAAAAGGTGCCGCCTGGACAGGTTCGGTATTGTAAAAAAACAACCATATCTGATTCACCCCTCCACAGCCAATCCTTGACATCTCGAGGCCACTTGCGCCTATCAGCAAAACCCGAATCCAGGAGCAGGCGGCTTCAACATCGAGTGGTCATGATCATAAGTTTGGAAATCAACGGCTCCAGTGAAAGATAAGAGTTCTCTAACATTAACATTCCCAGCGTCGTTACCACACTCTCCTACTGCCAGGCCAAGAAAGTCTCTAGTGGCGCGGTCATTTTCATGCCATGCAGTAAGATTCTCCGAGTTGAACCCCATGTAATGCTGAATTGGCAGCGCGTTGTTGTTCCCCATTTGAGTACTCCTCGCTGATTCGAACCCGTCCAACCCGCTCAACTGACTCATTGAAGAGGATACCATGTGATGATTAACAGATTGAGATGGTGTGGCACCACATGGAATGGCTCCATGTGGTGCTGCACCAACATTGGCAGCCTGAAGAAGCATTGCAGTTGCTGACAAGTGAGCTGTTGTAGTGTTGGTGTTTGAGGTTACATTCATGTTGGGGTAATGAGGGAAGTTACTATTATGTGCTGCATTGATCAAGGGAGAAGAAGAGATGATATCTGCCATTGGTGAAAATTCAGGTTTGATCATCATTTGCATATTGGTGTTCGATGAAGAGCTAGGGTTTTGGGTGTGAGGGGGGTGGTTCCATGAATCAAGGGATAGTTGTTGTTGATGATGATGGGTTGGGAAATGGGTTGAAAATGAAAGGATTGAAGAAGATGGGTTTTGAGTGTTGAGACGGAACCGCGGTGGGTCTGTTTGGGGCAATGGGTGGTTGTTGTTGGTGGTGGTGGTCAGCCTGGCACTTTCCTGAGCTAGAGCATCACAGAAGGCTCTGTGGGTAATGAAGCTGTCCTTCCTGCAATAGAGAGAAGAGAGAATCAAAATCCAAAGTTAACTAAATGGTACCACTTTGTGGTTTAGATATTGAAAAGAGTCAGGATAATGAAAACAAGGTTGAGTTTGGTTGATGTGAAGTACTAGAGGAGCTAGAGTTCTTCTTTCCTTTTCTTTTGGGGTTTTGTTTTGTTTGATTTGGGACAAAAAAACACAATATGTACTACTGGACTCTGATTCATAAGATGGGTATAAAGTAAAAGTATTGATAGATATATCTAGGAAAAAAAATTCATCAAAATTTATGTAAAATATATAGTGTACATCTAAAGAAAATAAGGGTTCAAGGTTGAAAGTGGACAATTTTTATTTTTTTTATGAAGCATTATGCATATATATATATATATATATTAGGCTGAATAAAAATTACATAATTCTTGTCCTGCTATCTTATCCTGGTCACGAGCTTCATAGTTCAAGTCTCAGATAATATAATTACAGTACCAGTTATAGTGTAAAGACAGTAAAAGAAACACTAGGGGTCTACTAATTAGTATTTTCACAAACTTCAAAGAAAGAAAGAAATTATATCCTCCTTTCATGGGAATGATTAGAATCAACAAAAAGATGCAGTGTAAACAATGAAATCATTTATTATTATAAGCTATTAAGTCAACAAAGGATAGAAGCATAAAAAAATGGGAACAAAAAGAACAAATTAAACTAATCTTACTTTTACTCATACAAAAGGCTGATATACTCATCATTTCTCTTAAGATTGCAGACACTCCCATTCATTACAAAGTACCAAAAAGGAAAACAAGAAAGAAATCATTAAAGAAGAGACTGTTTTGCATGGGAAAACAAGGATTAAAAGGATAATCAATCAATGGGGTTTATAGAAAGTATGTTTTTTCATGGAATCAGAAAGACAATTTATGAAATCACTAATCTTTCAATTTGGGCAATAAAACACAGACATTTGTGTTATAATTTTCACACATTTTTGTCCTTGTTGGGTTTTCATTTCACCTTCTCTTCCATTATCTATTACTTGTACACAGACAGTAGTTGTATTTAATAGTGTCTACTTCCATGCAACCTGCCAATGCATCCAAGTTTCAGAAATATTCCATGAAAAGCTACTATTCTTGTGAAAGAACAGCCACAAAACAAATATCATTGAAACCAAAACAAAGACCCTCTTAAAAGTATTAGAGACATCAACAAAAGACCAATGTACCCAATCTCTCAAACCCCATTAGAGTCCAAAGAGATGATCAACAAAGTGGAAAAAATTGGGGACTTAGTTAGACCACAAAACACACTTTAATTCATGAATTGATAAAAAAGATGGTAAAAATTTTACCTTGAGAAAACAGTTCCACAATCACACTTATATTCCCTTGTTCCACAAGTCTTCATGTGGGCTTTGTAATCAGATTGAACTGCATACTTCTTTGAACACTTCTCACATCTCCATTTCTTTTCGCCATGTTTTCGGCAAAAGTGCTTCTTGATCCCAGTTAAATCACCCAAGGCCCTTGAAGGGCTGTGGTGAACACAAGAGGGTTCAGGACACACATAGACCTTCTTCCTGTACTCCTTGTTGTTTCTTTGCTTGAGCTTCCATGGAAGGTTGTGACCTCTTCTGTGAAGTTGTAAGTTTTGATCCCTTTGGAACCCTTTGTTGCAGATCTCACAAACAAACCTGTTGGTAGCCATTAAGGTCTTGGGAGATAATGCCACAACCTCAGACTCTGGGTCTGATGAAAATCAATAAAAATTGGTAAAAAATGGAAAATAAATTATGGGTTAAGAGAATTAAATGATGAAAAAATAGGAAATTAAAAAAAGGGGAATAACTAAATTAATTAATAAAAATAACCTGGATTTCCAGGTAGGTTTCTTTTCTTCCTGATCTTCTCTTCTTGTTGTTGTTGAGGAGATTGGGATGGAAACATTGGGTTCAAGACAGAGGACCCACTAGCTTCCTCAGACATGGAAGTTGAGTTGGAGAGGCTTCCAAGCATCATCTCTGCAAAGAGAAATTTTGGAAAAAATAAATAAACAAAATTAGACAAAACAAAATTCTCAGATCTGTGTGTTTTTTGCTCTTCTTCCTCAACTCTTCAACTTTATCTCTCACACTTTTACTCAAAACAAGAAGAACACAAACACAGAAACAACAAAAAGAATACAAGACAACACAACAACTTAGTGAACAGGTGGCAGTGGTATATGTTCACAGATAGACATGATTTGAATTGGTGGCAAAACAAAAGCTGATAAGAGATCTCTTCATGATGATGATGATGATGGTGATGATGGTTATGATGATGATGATGATGATGAATGATGTTGATGATGATGGGTATTTTGCCTTCTTAGAGAGAGAGAGTCACTATCTACTCTTAGATTGCTTCTTAGAGGAGGAACTGCAAAAACAATACTAAGTAAGAGAGTAAGAAACCACTTACCACTCTCTCTAACAAATAATAAACTCATCTAACCCACCATGCAATCAAACATGGAAATTAAAATCCACCCAAAATGATGTTTTTTTAATTTCTCTCTTTATATAATATGCAAATCAATAAAGAGAGGCAGACAAACTGCAGAGAAGTGATTTCAGTCACTGGGTATTCAAGAAATGATGTTTTTATCAAAGAAGATGTGATGATTACTGTCACAGGCTCAAAACTGAACAAAGGGTAGGCAAATTTGTCTGAGAGTGTGAGAGAGAGACCAAAAAATAAACAAATAACCAAAAAAATTAAAAAATGATAAATAAATTGAAAAACAAAGAAATGGAGACAAAGAGGGAAAGAGAGAAGTGGATGAGGTCGACCCAAACAAAGACCAAAGAATCCAAGCCCACCTCTTCTTTCTTCTCTTGATTCAGCTAAAAATTAAAAAGAAAATGAAAATTTCTTCTTCTTCTCTATCTCTTGGTTGAAGTCTGATGTTGGCACTTTCTGTCTTTTCCTTTGTTCCTGTTATAAAACACCCAAAACTCTAAAATAAAAAAATAAAATAAAAAGGAGAAATGAGTGAGTGAAAGAGAGACTGATTGGGTTTTAAAAGATGGGGGGTTTGTTTAAGAGAGGGGAAGCTTAAAAAGCTTCACCTTGAGATGGTAAAAATGAAGCCTAGAGAGAGTACTAGTTGAAGATAAGAAAGAGCATAGTAGTGACAAGTGAGTGAGTGAGCAAAAGATAGAAAGACCCTCTTTTTATAACCCACAAAAGAAAGATTACCTAAAGACAGTCTTCCATTTGCCAGCCAATTTTCACCACCCTGACCCCATCAAAACCATTTCTTGTTACCATGGGGGATGGGTTGGTTTACAATAATCTCCCTGTTTTTGTTGTAATCCCTCCCTTAGTTTTAAGGGAATTTGAAGCCCCTCCTCAAGCTTTTGATTCTTGACTAGTCTACATCCAAATGATGGATATTTTAGTGTATTATGTACTTTTGTGAGTTGCCCAACTCATCTTAATCCCATTTTTTCACCAACAAAATGCTCAAATCCAATAGTTAGTACTTCCTAATCAAGGTAGATCGAGATGGTAGAGGCGCCAAGCTTGGGTCCAATCCGGAGTTGAGGTCCTTGAGGAATTTGGTAATTTTTTGTTTGTCGTCATCTTGGTAATGAGTTGTCAAGGATAATGTCTACGTCATTTTAGCCTAATTAATTATCTTTTCAACGGAAAATGAGTTGGACTTTTAATTACGACCCTAAAACAAACCGTCTGAAATTTGGTTGTCCACTCGATTAAATGCATAATGGGGATTTAAATTCAAATTTCCAAACAACAAAACACACCCTAATTGTCCCATAACCAATCAATGTTTTTTAATGCTTAAGAGTGTGATTAAGCTTGGTAATTATAGAAATCAATTTCTATCTCTTTTTATCCCTTTCTTTTCCTATTATTCTCTTGCAGCACAGTCTACAGTCAAAGTACCATAATCTTAACCCCACCATATACAATTTAAAGGGTACTTTGGTTACTTTCTTTTATTCCTAACCCAACCCCAAAGCCATGAGAAGACAAGTAGAGATAAATGACCATTTCATCCATTCGAATTGTTACAAATTTGGTGAGAATTCACTTGTAATGGGAAATTTGTAAAGGGGGGGTTTCTAACAAACATTACCTGGTGGATTCCTGTATCCATTGCAGGCTCTTAATCTGTCAGCCCTTTAAGTCTATAATGACCACCAGGCCACAAGGTAGCAGCCATGCAATCTATTCCATTTGCCTTATTTGGCACACAATAAGACCCCTCACAAATTTCAGATTATGAACAGATTTAGTTTTTTGTAAGAAAATATTTTACAGTATCCACTTTTGGATTCCAATGTGAGTAAGTTTTGGATGATGCAACAATCTCTTTGGTGCAAACTAATTGTAGAATTTCAGTCATATAAGGGGTGTTTTTGGTTGCATGAAATCTTATGTCATGAAAATTCGCTAGGGGCCACTTAAGTTTAAGTTAATTTAAGGTTCACTCATCAATCCACCAATCCAACCAAACACACCCTAATTTTCAAAATAAATGGTAGGTCTCATGTTATATGTGAGACCCACGTATTAGATAACGTATAGAGTAAGTAGCACTACAATAAGATTTATCGAGTTTTATTTTTTATGGGATCGAACCAAAAACCATGTGGCCCTGTTATGTGGTCTACAATGTTTACGAAAATAAATTCTCTGCCACATGTATGCAATTTGTATTTTCTTTCTATTTAATTTAGCGGATCAAATGAGATGTTTAGACCCTATAGTATGGTGGAATCCACAAAGGCAAACTCGATTATTATTATTATAGTTTCCTTGATTGGGGATGAGTAGGTTAAGTAACACATAATTTATCTAAAAAATATAACGAAAATGCTATGAAACCACGTTTTTATCAGGTTTTGTAACCATGGTGACGTGGTGTGATCTTGAAAGAATGATAAAATCCCCAAAGTGTTTATGTGTATCTCGAGGTTGTAAAAAAACTCTCTCTAACGATATCACATCATCCCGATTATAAAACATGGTTGCAAAACCTGATCCCTAGCCTCACTCAAAATATAATATCGCATGTCAAAAAGTGTCCTGGGTTGAGATATATGAGAATTTGTTTCTTGATTTCTAGGATTTTGAAAGATTGTAAAAGCGAAAACAAAATCTTTATCAAGAGATTTTAGTAAATGAATTACGTTTTAAAGTGGTTCAACAACAAAACAATGGGCGCTGACTGATGGGCTGGCATACTGATGATATAGGCGTTACGAAACACTAAGAATTTGACACGATTGCGACTCACATGGTATTTTATAGGTCAACAAAATCCTTAAGAGTAATTTAGACTTTGGGTCATACCATTTATACTGAGAACTATGTGAAACTTTTGTACATCACTTTTGTGATACTTTTGTGTGGACGAACCTGAAAGGGTGGGCACGGGAGAAGTCTATGGATCCCAAGGGGATTGACAGACTACAAATGGGAGATTATAGTCCTACATCGCCTGGGTGAAGGAGGGAGGGAGATGTGCTATATGTACGAGTTTGAATCTACAAAGTATTACGCGTTTGAAAGTCGTGCAGGCCCTAGGTCCAAAGCGAACAATATAGTACTATGTTTTGCATCTAAGAATCATAGCAAGCTCATTCAAATTATACTTCACCAATACAAAATGTAGTGGACAACTCTAAGACCATATACTACTTCAAACCACATGAGTATGGATTGAATATACTTGAGTTGCTCTAGATTGGGATTAGTGAACAATATTATGACATCTGCATATTGTAGAATGGGAATGGAAGTGTCACCTTCAATTACTTAGAACCCTGAGACGCATCCACTGTTCATGGTCTTAAGTATCATTTGAGCGAGAGTTTCGCCCATAAGAGATAAGATAAGAGGAGAGGTAAAATTGCACCTTGCCTAAATTTACATAATTCTCATAAATAAGAGTTAGAATACTATCTCGTAAGAGTTACACAGTAAAATTTCCTATGTATAAACTTACATCTAATAACACAGACATTTAGGCTTAATTGCGGTCGGGGTTCGGCCCTCCAGTTTTATGGTATTGGGGTGGCAAATGATTAAGGTCTCTCTTTGTGGACTAAGATTGCTCAATCATATACTTAAGTTTATTGAATTACTTCCTTCTCAAGCTTCATTCTAATCTTTATTAATATTTCATCACCAATTAATGTTATATTTTCTCCCTAATCTAACAAGCAACTTCTCATATGGTTTAGTCGGTTCTTACAAAGTTGATAACCCTAAATTCTATCATTAGGGTATAAAATGGCTTGAATATGGTTTTTCATTTTGTCAAATTTTACATTTTATTTGGCCCAATTATAACCTAATGAGATTCATGATAAAATCGATTTTATGCCCCATCATCATCATCAAATTTTAGGTGATATTGTTATTGATTCTACGGCTAGTCTCAAGTTTGGACAGTAGTCTTATATGAGCTAGAATTGGAAAGTATTCAAGATTAATAAGTTGTGCTAACAAGAAAATTGAAATTCCCACCCCAGGATCCACAATGAAGCCTGATGTGGAAGGCTTCCCTTTGATCCCTCCTTGCTCTAGGATACACCAATTGGTAGTTAGGTAATTTAGTTTTCAAATGCAATCATGTCACTCACACGAAGATTGTGTCAAATGGTACATAATATTCCCTGAGATTTGGCTTCAATGGTGGATAAATGCAATAGTACCAATGTAACGATCCAGTAATTTGTAGATTCAACATCGTACATATATAATACATCACTCTCCCGCACCCAGACGATGTGAGACTATAATCTTTTATTTGTAGCTTACTAACTCTCTTTCTCCCTCACCCTCCCCTCAGGTCCACCCACACAAGGGTATCACAATTCACCCCCTTAGCACACTTTTGTCAGACTCTGACACCATTTTGCAACGACTCAATCCACAGAGTATTATATTGTCCGCTATGGGTCCAAGGCCCGCACGACTTTAAAATGTGTAGTATTTTATAGATCCAATTTTGTACATATATAGTACATCACCCTCCCGCACCTAAGCGGTGTTGGACTGTGATATCCTTTTTGTAGCTTATCAACCCTTTTGAAATTCATAAACTCTTGGACTTCTCTCTCACCATCCCCTCAGGTCCACCTACACAACAGTATCACAACCAAGTTGATACTTAATTATTTAATATTATATTTTTATTTCTGAAGTATTTTGTGTGTTAATTGTGAGCAATGTTTCATGAAATGTTTTCCTATGTCCTCTACTTAAGTGAGGAAGAAAGTATGTCCCTTTGAAGGTATATAGATATGATATTAACCTTATTTTTTAAAATATAAAGTATATTCTCGAAGACTTGCCATCTTGGTTAATGCTTTTGTTATACGTGTATCCATGATTACATGAAAGAACAAAAGAACATAAAGATGCTGAATCAGTGTGGACCCAATCCTCATTCACGGGTCTTTCTATTCTCAGATTCTTGTCAGCACAGTTCCTTCAAGAATTTCTTTTTGCACTCTTGGGGTAAGGAAGGGAAATACATCTCTGATCAGAAACAAAGGGTAAAAAAAAAAAGGACAAAGTAGCCTTGCCCCTTGAGAGTTGATACAATTCGTACTTTTTTGTGTTTAATCTTGATTGGAAATAAAATTTTCGAGCTCCATACTCAACTTATTAATAGCTCTTCAGAGGGCAATCCTAATCTTTATCATAAGTTTTGTGTATCGTGATACATGCGGCTCTTCGGTTAAGTCAAATTGATCATAATATTAGTGAACTTCTTTGCAAGGCAAGATTGCCAGAAAGAAATTATCATGCTTTTTTTCAATGTCAATTTGCTAGAGCATGTTGTTTATATTATCCAAATCTCTTATCTACTGGAATAAAATTCCTAAACAATCTTTTGAATATTACCTTAACTGGCTAATAAAACAAGGCATGCTTTTATAAGAAAATGTGGATTTTTTTGTTGACATTTTAACAGTTCTTGTTGTAATATTTTGTGGTTCCAATTGGATTTCAGCATATTCACAATGGATTTTTTGCAACCATCATCACATTTTTTACAATCTCAAGATACATATAAATTCTTTCAAGATTTTATCATTCTTTCGAGATCACGTCACATCTGATCTTGTTGCAAAAACCCAATTTTCTAGCATTTTTATATTTATTTTTTTTTACACTCAATTGAATATTATTCAAGTGCAATTTGATAATACAAGAATTTAATTGACCAAATAAACTTCTTTTTACTTTCAACAATCAAGTTTACTTGCACTTAAATTGAAAGGAAAGCTCATTATAGCTTTGTACGCTTAATTGAATGCAATTTCATAACACGAGAGTGACCAAATGGATTTTTTTTTTTTTTTTTTTTTTACTCCTCAATCAATCCAATATCCAATTATAGGCTTGGGCTGGTGTGTACTCTTTGCCAATCAAGTCGATTTAGATCGAATGACATGCCTGGACAAACTCTAGCGTTGACTCTTTGACATGAAAGCAATTCGAAGACTCAATTATTGCTGATTATGCTGCTTTCCTCCCTTTCACATTAATTGATTTCTACGCCCTATATACAGCATGAACAGACTTTCTTCGATTGGGTAGATATTGTGTCAATAGTCAATACTTTGAAAGAGTTGTCTTCTACTTAAAAATGAAAGCATAGAAGAAATTTTCACTCTATACTTGGAAAAATTAATCTCTTATAATTTCCTAAAGGCAATGACTAAATGACACCATCATTTTTGAGTCCAGGACACCGCCACTTACTCTTCTCCTCTCTCATTCTCTTTTCCATGAAGCACCACCACCACCCCGCCACTGCCACCATCGGCCGCACTGACTCCCCCCTCTACCGTTAGCCTCACCAAGTCACCGTCGAACATCACTCCAACCCCCACTTGCTCCTTATCCTCCTTTATTTTTCTTTTTCTCATTCTCTCTTATTCTTTGTTTTATCCGTCGCCCTCGCAGACGTTTCTATGAGTAGGGAACCCTCACTCGCACAAAACTTTGCGCGTGGGGTTCTCCATAGCAGGAGCATCCACGAAGGACAAAAAATTTTGCCCACGCGGAGGTTTCTGCAAATGGAGTTCTCCACTCGCTCAAACCTCCACGAGGGCGAAAGAGAAAAAAACAGAAAGAAAAAGAAGAGAGGGAAAGAAAAGGAAGAAAGAGGAAAAGAAAAAAAAATAATTTAAAAAAAAAAAAAAACATATGGGGACTGGAAAGGACGTCCGGCAGCAGCTTGTTGAAACAAGAGGTGATGGTGCTCATGTGAAGAGAGAAGAAAATTTGGAGAAGAGAAGGGTGATGGTGAGATCCAAATTTTTTTTTGGAAAATGGTGTTATTCAACAGAAATGATGGTGTAATTTAGCAAACTTCTTTCCCATTTGTTAGCTGATAATATTCCACATTGAAAGATGGTGATTTGACGAAACATGTCTACTACTTTGGGTCCATCTCTGATGGAACTGCATTATCAGAACTGCATATCATGGTTTACACTCAATAGTCAAATGGTTGCTAATACCAAAAAACAGAAATTGATTTGATAGTATCTGAAATTCTATGGAAATTTAAAGTCTTGATTCATAACAATTTTCCAAAGTACAGGTTCGTCAGATTTGGGTGCGGGACTAAGGTCCTTTCATAGAATCAAATTGAATTCTGATATTTGGAAAATTCTAGGGGTCGAGGGAGGGAACGAGGGAGGGAGCGAGGGATGGGTGAAAGCCACCCATCTGCCTCGAGATGAGCATCATTGCACATCTCAAATTTGATGGTCTCATCTCGAGGCGGATGGGTGGTTACCACCCATCCCTCGCCCCCTTTCCCTCGCTCTGTAGCAAAGCTCCTGATATTTATATGAAATTCCGAGGTTCGATGAAACTCACCCATGGGAATATTTTACCATCTGCATGTATGATTTCAAATGAGATTTCAATAACTTCAAAATAAGAAATATTTCGTGAAATCACATTCCTTGTCCTTAACCTGATCAAAGATAGGATCCACAAGATAACCATTTTGTTGATGAACAATCCTTATGAAATATCCAATTTAGATAATTCAAGTTTGTATTTACCCGAGGGGAAAAAATCACCGCAACAACTAGCAAAAAAGGTTTGAGCAACCCTTTTTAAAAGACCATTCACATTCTTGCTGCAGTGGATTTCATAATGGAATCCCAAGTTGAACACAACACCTTTGCAATTTCCTAATAATTTTGCTCCTAATTATATGAGACGCCTACGTAGATATCCACATCAGCAAATAGCTGCTATTGCAAGCACACCACCATTTGAGGCGCCTGGCCAATAGGTGCCACATTTTAAACAATCGATTCACTCTTAGATGCACATTAATTTGCTTCCTATCTGAATGTGTGCCAATTGAACAGGCGCTCCAACCTGAGGCTCTTATTGACCATAGTGTCAGTAGGACAGTTGGAAAAGCAGATAATGTATACCCCATATATATATATATATATATATATGGATTTTCATTCAAAGTTACCTCCTTTCCTTTTCCTTAATGTTTCCAAAATATATATGTAGCTTATTTGGTATGTAATATAACAGGTTTTAGTACTCTGAAACCCACAGATAATACCATATTACGAGAATGTACGGTATGTTGTTAAATGAGTATGAGATTATATTCCTCCGTAACCAAACCCCACCTTCCATCTTTAGTTTAAGTTTACTAGAACACTGAGAGGAAATAATTAAGGAGTTTTTAACACATTAGCAAGAATCATGGGTCACAAGAGAGGAAGGACACAAAATGATGGGGACTGACACGTCACGGGTGTGGTGGTGAAATTGATAAGGTACACCGACACACGTGTCGGTCAGTCACGTGCCATTGGCATTGGCAGTAGCAGTGCCTGACCTGATGTAGTACTGTCTCGTCATGAATAGCTGACATGGAAAACGGCAGCTTCCCATGCCATTCGCTTTCTAGTTGACCAATGATAGCGATGTCCTCTTCGGTTTCTGGGTCTCTATCTGCAAAACTGAGTACTTGCCTGGTTGGGTCCCTCTGTAATAGTAGTAAGGTCAGATGTCCTAATAACATAACAAACTCCCTCTACAACCTATCAATTCTTTCCGAGTGAGGCTACCTGGCGATTCTTTCCGAGTGAGGCTACCTGTCGAGGAAACCAGCGCGGGAGGGAGGACCCTCATCGCAAAGGGGATGGAGGGTCCTCCCTCGCTGGTTTCCTCGACAATTAGGCCCTGTTTAGTTCCACGTTGTAATGGGAGTGATAATGAAAATGTAATGAGAGTGGTAATAGATGTGTTTGATTTACCTATGAATGTAATGGGAGTAGGAATGTGTCTTTACGAATATGCCCTCACTACAAAGCATCAAAACTTCAACACAACATTAAATGAAGTCATTTTGAGGGCAAGTAAAGTCATTTTGCTTTGTTGACCATTACAATGACCAATGTAATAGCCATTCATAGGGTGGGAGGAAGAAATGACCATTACAACCAAATAGGTAATGGGAATGACGATTACGATGCTTTTTTGTGCCACCAAACAAATGAATGCAATTGACCATTGTAATAGCCATTACATTACAATGGTCAAAAGGATAACCAAACATGCCATTAGAATTTCCCATTCTTTCCTCTAATCTGAGTGTCTGTGAGGAGCTTTGCTAGGGGTCGAGGGAGGGAACGAGGGAAAGGGGCGAGGGATGGTTGTAAGCCACCCATCCGTCTCGAGATGAGCAACATTGTGTATTTCGAGTTTGATGCGCTCATCTCAAGGCAAATGGGTGGTTACCACCCATCCCTCGCCCCTTTCCCTCACTCCCTCCCTCGACCCCTAGCAAAGCTCGTCTGTGAGTGTGCCAATTTGATGAAAAGGCATCCACAATGGACACCCTCGAGTCCCTCGTATAAGGAATGAAGGATTCAACACTCCACAGGATTTAGTCTTTCCTCAAATGCAATCCAACATAGCATGTAAGAGTTCAAGCAGTGTTCTAAAAATCGGCCTAGACGCTAGAAGGTAGAAAAACGCTCAGATTAATGGATGGACGGGTCTAGGCGAAATTCGGACGGCCTAGGCAGAGTCTAGACGGTCTGAGCAATTTTTTTTTTTAAGGCTGATTGTGTTTTTATTTTATTTTTCTTTTCTCTTTTTTTATAAATAAACAATTTAATTATTTTTTATTTAGTATATGTCTAAATGTAGCAAAGGATGATTACTTAATGGAATTCTCAAAGAATCTGCATGTACTAATTTTATTATTTTAGTAATGTAAATTTTATCAAATATGACTGAGATTATTCATGCAATTTGAAGAAAAATAAAAGAGTAGGTTTGAACATTTGTCCACAAATTCAACTTTGTATAAAGTACCCATCATGACCAACTTCAGTCATTTGAGTTTTAATAAATTTTGTTCATGATTGTTAATTTTTCATGTTTTTAAATTTTGCATATGTATATTAACATTAAATTGAATGTAATTGATAAAATATTATGCTTAACTTTTGTAAATTATTAAAGTTATAATACAAAATCTAAGACCGCCTAGACACCTGCTCGCCGCCCGCTCATCACCTAGCGCTTTTAAGAACACTGAGTTCAAGTATGTTCAACTACTCAAACCATCACTAGCCATATCATGCACGAGGTACAGTAGGAACTTCAACCTTTGATATATAGTTTGAATTTGGCTACATGGTCTAAGAGGGAGACTATGTAGAGGAATAATTAACTTTATCCCCGAAGGACCATCTTTGGCGGTGCAGATGCATAACATCTGCCTCAAGAATCAAGATACACGTCCAGGTTAGTTCTGATGACTGCATCACAAGAGACGTCTCTCAATGGTTAGCCAATAGTGTGGTCCTTGTACAAGGTACAGTGCTGCAAGGAATTGTTCCAACATTTGGACTTGAGCTATACAACCATCAACATGTTTGCAAATAACTATTAACTTGGAACAAACAAGAAGTTGATTTCTATTTTGGGCTCAACAGTGGAGAGGCTTTTACATTGTTCAAAACTTATCATTCCACTACCAAATTTAGAACTTCATCATGGCTCAGAATCTAAAAGTATTCAGTAAAATATCCAGCATGGGCATTCTAATTTTACACTTGATCACGATTGAAATTTCACGTTTACGTTCTCTGATCATGTATTTAAAAGTTTAACTTCATAGATCTTTTGGATGCCAATACTGGTGTTCAACAATGAAAGGGAGGCAAAAAATACTTTCAGAATTTAAGCCAAGACAAACTGCAATAAATGTCGTAATTCACAGCAGGGACGCCCTGAACTAGAACAAAGATAAAGGATAAATTAAAGAATGATAGGAGTAAAAGCAAAACAGATCCTGAATCAGAGTTTCGACGAAGTCAGCTCAAAGCACAAGTCAAATGATCAACCAAATTAATCGGAGCATCAAGAGTTCCAGAATTTCGTTTAGCCACCCAATATGACATCTACGTGACTGGAAACAATATAACGAAAATCCTGCTTTGTTCTTATTGATTCCAACTCTGCTAGTCCTTTTCATGAATTGCCTTCAGACATTTGAGTTTGACCAACCGAAACACAACTAGTTGATAAAGAAACTCAAGACTAAAGACATCCTGTTTTGTCTTGCTTGATTTTAGCTCTAGCAGTCTTTCTCATCAATTGCCTAGCCAGAGATATATTCTCGCAAATGGGAGCCATTGAAGTAGCCTATCTTTTGGATGCCATAATTATGTTTTGCCAGCATAATTTCTATTTTAACTAACTCAAGCTTCGTGTGGTCATTTAAGGACGCTATTGTGTATTTGTACGTGCCCGCATGTGATCCAGTGCCCTATGTCAATCCAGGTCTGATAATGGAGAAACTCAATCCCCCCCCCCCCCAAAAAAAAAAAAAAATTCAGATGGTTTCAATTTATTTTAAATTTTTTGGATTTTTCTGTGAATTTGGATTACTTTTTCTGGTTATCTGTTGAAACAACAAAGAATGTTTTCTTCAATGTACAATGTTATGCATTTAAGATAGAGTGATTCAAATGCTTTATTTGCAGATTACTAAAACCTTGAAACAAGAAGACTATCTTTTAATTCATCACCAGATCTTATTCTTTTAGAAACATGCTAACAATGCTAATAAGAACAAATTCTGAAAATTGTGCCACTTCTCATTAAGACATTACAGTTCCGCTGTAGATTTTATTGTCATGTGGTCCTTTTTTCTTGGCTTACCTGTTAAACTAATGGCTATGTAATGGAAAATTACAACTGGCATGTCTTATATGGATGATGTGGTTTTATGAGATAATATCAGAGCCATCTCTCTTATTCATGCCTTGATGTATCGTCATTCTATATTTAAACACTCACAATGTTCACAACATATAAACAGAAAAGAATGAGAAGAATTACTTCCTACTTCATGTATTTACAGAAGCACCGAGGTAGAGAAACATACTCTCCGTCGTGTATTAGAGCAGAGCACCAGAAACTGAACACAATCTTCTATACATTTGACTCGTCAACCTGGTCCTTATTAGCTCCCTCTTCAACCTCAGCACCCTGTTTTCATTTACCAAGTAAAGTTAATTGTGTTTCTGATTAGGACTACAACAGTATGCGAAAATGTTTCTGCAGCACATTCTCCTCATAATTCTACATAAAACAACATAATAACTTGTGTTCTTTCTTGCAAGCTAATAGACTATATATCAATTCCAGAAATTAAAAACAAATAAATTAATAATTAATTAATTTTAAAATAAAAAATAAAATAAAAACAAAACAAAACAAAAAAAACCAAGTGCATAGTAACATACCCCAGAGACTACAATTACTATTAGTAGGAGCACAATGCAGAGAGATCAAGTCAAATTACTAAAGAGGTCTATTCATATCCATATTATTTCAGTCAGTTAAATTCTAATGATTAAAAAACCATATGAAACCATTCAATAGAAAATTAGACACTTGGTAGGCTTAGTCTGCTAAAGTACTAAAGTAACTCTTATGTATGTTGCTTATATTGCTTCACAACACATTGCAGAAAGGGTCTCATATGCTTGTGGTGTCTAGTTCCCATAGTGTTTATGCAGTGTATTGTCATGTAATTTAAATGTAATATGATGTACTCTTGGAGCTCTAAGTATCATCGAGATTCAAGGCTTAGTCATAGGCCTGCATGTATGCCATATACCAAGTGCACATTTGATAGGCCCATAATCAAATTCACTTTATGCAAGGAGGAAGAAAGGTCAGGGAACTACTATCAATTACTAGAAGGGAATAGAAGACTGAGGTGTCAAGTTTGTTAGCTGGGTTTGTTATTTTTGAGTGGTCAGTATGCTATGAGCATTAGCTATAAAAGGGGGAGGTATGAGAGTAGGAAAGAGCAGAGAAGAAAAATATTGTAATAGAGTGGAGAGACCAGGCTCTCGAAATCCTGGATTATTACCTATTATCATTCAATTTACTTCTTTCTAGATTTCATACTTGCATCCTGTTATACTTGCATTAGAATACTAAGTGTGCTTGTTCAATTGCCTTTTCATCACAGTTTCTTATCAATTTGGTATCAGAGCAAGATCTTTTGGGCAAATAAGAGATCAATCATGGCTCAAAAAAAAAAAAAATAGAAGCACTAGAGGAAAGGCTAGAAATGGTGCAAGGAGAATGGCATCAGGAAATGACTACGGTAAGTGTAGGGCTCCAGAAGTTGCCTGTTATGGAGAGTCGCCTCGATGTGATCGAAAAATCCTTGGAGAATCTGACGAGTAGAATCGAGCAATGGCTGAAACAGAACGGTGCTGGACCTTCATCAGTCAGCGCTGGACCTTCGTCAGCAGCTAAGGAGAAACACAAGCAAGTGGAAGGAGAGGCGAACCCTTCCTCTGGCTTAGAATCTTCTCTCCTAAGCAAACAAGGGTCTCCACTCGAGATGGATAACCAGACAGAGTCGAGGAGGCTACGACGGTTGGAATTTTCTATCTTCATGGGAGATGACCCGAACAGCTAGATCTTTCGGGCTGAGAGGTATTTTGCTATGAACCACATGACAGAGAATGAAAAAATAGAAGCGGCTGCGGTGAGTATGGATAGGCGAGCACTGGCATGGTTCACATGGATGGAGGGTCGACAAACCTTAGGTGAGTGAGATGAGTTCAAGAGGCTCCTACTGACCAGATTTCGACCACTTCGCAAAGGGACCTTGACGGAGAAATTCCTTGCAATTAGGCAAACTGGCACTGTGGATGAATTCGTGGAGAAGTTCGAAACCCTAGCCGCGCCGCTGCGTGAGTTGTCCGATGAAGTGCTCGAGAGCACCTTCATCAATGGTTTGAAGGATGCAATTCGGGTCGAGGTTCGTCTGCTAAGGCCCAAATCTCTGTTCGAAATTATGGAGGCGGCCCAAATGGTGGAAGATAGAAATCGGGTCGTGGGCTGTAATGGGCCGGGTACCCACTGATTTAAATCGCCCCAACCAAGGTCTCCTACTCCCTTCCCGAAACCCTAACTCCCAAATTACTCACCACCCATTCCTATTTCGCACCACCAACCCCTTGGACAGCAAGGGAGTTCAGCGTCGACCTCCGACCATTGAGAAGCCCGCGTCGACAAGCCACCATCGTGAAGGGGGGTTCAAGCGCCTCACAGAGGCTGAGATCCAGAGCAAGAGGGCCCGCGGCCTATGTTACAGGTGCAATGAAAATTTTGCACAAGGCCATCTCTGTCAAAATCGACAGCTGCAAATCCTTTTGGTGGATGATTCTGAGGTACCTAAAGAGGGCCACGCCAATGAACCTGATGCTGAGGAGCCCGATCCCAATATACCACCATTGGAGACGTACGAACAAATCGAAGGTAATGTTGAGCTTTCCTTGAATTCAGTGGTTGGGTTCACTTCCTTGGGTACTATGAAGCTGAGGGGTGAAATTGCATCCCAACCAGTCACCATCATGGTCAATTGTGGGGCGACACACAATTTCATCGCCAAACACCTTGTCGTGAAATTGGGGCTTTCACTCACCGTCACTGCCAGCTATGGGGTCTTAATGGGAACTGGGGATTCAATACGCACTGAAGGAATTTGTAAGGAGGTCGTGCTCTCACTCCCAAAAATCGAAGTAATTGAGGATTTTCTTCCGTTGGAATTAGGTGGGGTTGATGTGATCCTGAGGATGCAATGGCTGAAAAAACTTGGGGTCATGCACATCAATTGGAAGGCTTGGTAATGAAGTTCACGGTAGGAAGGACCCCGGTTACTCTTCGAAGAGACCCAAGCCTTTGTCGGACACAAGTTTCCCTCACAGCATTGGTTCGGGCCATTCGTCACGAAGGGCATGGAATCTTACTGAAATTAGGGGCAATGACCATGGAGAGCCAGGAAGACAACAAGCGCAAAGAGCCCCTTCTACCTAGTGTCACTGCGGTATTAGCACAGTACTCCAATGTTTTGAGTGTACCCCAGGGATTGCCTCCTCAACGAAAGGGTGATCACGCCATTGTTCTTAAAGAAGGAACTGGCCCTATCAGTATTCGCCCTTATCGCTACCCTCAAGTCCAAAAGGACGAGATTGAGAAATTGGTCGGGGAGAAGCTAGCAGCAGGAATTATCCAACCAAGCCACAGCCCATTCTCAAGCCCAATTTTGCTTGTCAAGAAGAAGAATGGTAGTTGGTGTTTTAGTGTGGATTATCGAGTTCACAACCGTGATACAATTCCTGACAAGTTCCCAATTCCAATAATTGAGACACGGGGCAGTTTTTTTCGAAATTGGATCTGAAATCGGGCTACCATCATATTCGAGTACGACCACAGGATGTTCCTAAAACTGCCTTCCGGACTCGCGAAGGGCATTATGAGTTCCTCGTCATGTCCTTCGGTTTGACTAATGCGCCGGCCACCTGCCAGGCCTTGATGAACGAAGTCTTCAAGAAATTCTTGCGCAAGTTTGTCTTGGTTTTCTTCGACGACATCTTGGTCTATAGCAAGAATGAAGACGACCATGTGCGGCACCTACATATTGTGTTGACTACCTTGCATCGACACTCATTATTTGTAAACCAGAGTAAGTGTTTGTTTGGTATTGGAGTATTTGGGTCATATTGTGTCAGCTTCAGGAGTGGTCGCGGATCCTTCCAAAATATCAACCATGCAATCTTGGCCGGTTCCCGCTAATCTCAAGGAACTACGGGGCTTTTTGGGACTCACGAGTTACTATAGGAAGTTTGTGAAAGGGGTATGGCCAGATTGCAGCTCCTCTCACTGATTTACTTAAAAAAGACAGTATGGGGTGGACCGACGAGGCACAGGAAGCATTCTCTAAGCTAAAGGAAGCCATGGTTAGTTTACAAGTCCTGGCTTTACCTGATTTCTCAAAATTATTTGTCGTCAAAGCCGTCGTTTCAGGGGTCGGGTTGGGGGCTTTGTTGATGCAGAACCACCACCCAGTGGCTTATTTTAGCCAAGTCTTGGGAGCACGGTTTAGGTTGAAATCTGTTTATGAACGTGAATTAATGGCCATAGTGTTAGCAATTCAAAAGTGATGGCCATACCTCTTGGGTCGACGGTTTCTGGTTCGCACTGATCAAAAAAGCTTGAAATACTTGTTGGATCAGCGCTTAGTAGCAAAGGAACATCAGCGTTGGCTCTCTAAGTTGTTGGGCTACCAATTTTACATCGAATACCGCCCGGACATCGAGAATAAGGAGCTGATGCGATGTCCCGCCAGCCCACAACTGTGAGTGTAGCTACTCTATCAACCTCCTGGGTCACCAATTTAGCGGAGCTACATAAATAAGTTCAGCAGGATGCCATATTAGGCCTTACTCATGCCAAATTATTGGCAGGCCAGAAAGGACCAGTAGGGTATCAATTGGTGCAAGGCCGCTTGGTATATCAGGGTCGCCTGATCATTTCGTCTTCTTCGCCCTGGGTTGCGAAATTATTAGAGGCTTATCATGATAGCCCAGTGGGCGGCCACTTAGGGGTGCTAAAAACCTATTTGCGTTTTTCGCAAGATGTGTATTGGGTGGGCATGAAAAAACAAGTTCAGACGTATATGACCAATTGTGGGGTTTGCCAACGAAATAAGACGATGGCTCTATCTCCGGCAGGCTTACTTCAGCCCCTACCAATTCCGGATCAGGTTAGGGACGATTTATCCATGGACTTCATTGAGGGACTTCCCAAATCAGAGGGATACTCTTGCATTTTGGTAGTAGTGGACAGACTTAGCAAATATGGGCATTTCCTTCCCCTCAAACATCCCTTCACCGCTCCTGGAGTCGCAACCTTATTTATCAAAGAAGTGGTCCGCTTACATGGCTTCCCTAAATCTATTGTGTCCGATCGCGATAAGGTCTTCATGAGCAATTTTTGGGCCGAGTTGTTCAAGTTACACGACACCATTCTAAAACATAGTGCCTCCTACCATCCTCAAACGGATGGGCAAACCGAGGTCGTCAATAGGAGCATTGAGACATACTTACGGTGCTTCGTAGGGGATAAACCAAAAAAATGGAGTCAGTGGTTACCATGGGTTGAATTCTGGTACAACACATCCTTTCACACGGCCACCGACACCACCCCCTTTCAAGTGTTGTACAATCGGCATCCTCCCCCATTGCTCCGTTTAGAGGGGCACTCAACCACTAACTCAACAGGGGAGTCACAATTAAGGGACCATGACGCCATGCTAGATGAATTAAAATTGCACTTGCTTCGTGCCCAGCACCAAATGCGCAAGACAGCTGATCGGCATCGCCGGGACATTGTTTATGCTATGGGTGACTTGGTTTATGTGAAACTCAAACCTTACCGGCAACGCTCATTGGCCCGTCGACTGAATGAGAAGTTGGCTCCACGGTACTTTGGCCCTTACAAGATAGTAGCATGCATTGGAGAAGTCGCTTACAAGCTGGACTTACCTGCCACATCAACTATACACCCCGTATTCCATGTCTCCATGTTACGGCAGGCCCTGGGCCGAGATTGTGTACCTCAACAGCTTCCATCTCTGCTGTCTGATGAATTAGAATGGTGTGTTGAACCAGCTGAGGTCTTGAACTTGCGCTACAATTCACATGGCTTATTAGAGGTTCTCATCAAACGGAAAAATCTTCCTGATTTTGAATCCACTTGGGAGGAGTTCGATCTAATTTGCACTCAATTTCCAACCTTCCACCTTGAGGACAAGGTGAAAGTTCATGGGGGGTAGTGATAGGCCCACAATCAAATTCACTTATGCAAGGAGGAAGAAAGGTCAGGGAACTACTAGCAATTACTATAAGGGAATAGAAGGCTGAGGTGTCAAGTTTGTTAGCTGGGTTTGTTATTTTTAGTGGTCAGTATGCTATGAGCATTAGCTATAAAAGGGGGAGGTATGAGAGTAGAAAGGGCAGAGAAGAAAAATATTGTAATAGAGTGGAGAGACCGGGCTCTCGAAATCATGGATTATTACCTATTATCAATTCAATTTACTTCTTTCTAGATTTCTAGATTTCATACTTGCATTAGAATACTAAGTGTGCTTGTCCAATTGCCTTTTCATCACAGGTTCTTATCAACATTCTTCTGCTAACACAGGGAGTGCAACTCGAGCACCAGAGCAATCACTAGCATAAAAATGATAATTGTTCATGCTTACAAAGGGGTTCAAGGAAACTCAGCCAATTGAGACTTGGCTTTGAGGAGAAGCATCAGAGATAGAGAAGTTTCTCCCCTTCTCCAGCTGATTTTGTTCTTCAAGTGGTTACTCTTTGTATAGAGGACGAGTGGAGATGGAATGATAAGTCGGGGATGTACACAGTTAATAACAACCATAAAGAAAGGGAAAAAAAAAAAAAAAACTGAACTTTGTCATGGCCCTTTCTAGTCAAGGCTTCCCACCCTCTCCATTTGGGCATGACATCTTTTGGGGTTCAAAGAAATTACCGTAGAGTCAACTTCATTCTTTGGACTCTATCCATGGTAGGAGTAGGATCCTAACAGTAGATAAACTACAAAAGAGGAAGAGAGATTGGGTGGCGGGCTTGTATATCACCAGCAGATGCAGCTTTTGTTAAGCTGAGCCTGAATTTATCAACCACCCCTTTTTCACTTGCCAGCTCTCCGAACAATTGTGAGTCAAAATTTGTACCAAGTCTAGAGCTCCCCATCCTAATGAGGACTGGTTTTTGGATCGATTCAGCAGCTGGAATAATGATTGGTGCTCCATGAAGGAGAAATGGATCTGGATCAGGCGATGACTGCAACCATTGGGATCAAGTGGAAGGAAAGAAATAATCGAATCTGGGATAAGACTAATAGGGACGATTTTCAAGTGTGTATTTTTTTGTTGGGAAAGTGTGTTCAATCTGTAATCTAGTTCCTAGCTTGTATCTTGTCTTGTGATTGCCTTATCACACACTCTCATTTGATGCTTGCTTTTGCTGATAAAAATAATAATAATAATAATAAAGGAAAAAAAAAAAGTGCCGAGGATGGGGGTGCCACAGTCAATAGCAAGAGAATGCCACACCTTCAGCGAGAAATCATACTCAAAGAAAATGTGATTTACCAATTTACAGCTGATTCACAAAGGCCGCATCTATAATAAGACCCATCTTAGCTGTCAATGGTTAGAATGCAGCCATGTGCAATTGACTGCATCAGAAAATTCACACGTGGTGGAGTTTCCTCCACCCATAGCAGCGAAAGAAGTCTGAAAATGGAACTTGAGGGAGGGGGCAAAGAAGCAAGGAAATCCTAATGAGAAACTTTTATAGACTATACCAGTCGTCTTCATTGGAAATTGAAAGACTGCATAGAGGGAAAGGAGAGTAGTGACCACTGAAACCTTTTTGAGGAACTATATCCCATCGCTGTTCCATTATCCGAAATTGGGGGGAATTGGTTGACATATCCTTGACAGCAGGTCAAAATACCGAACAGAGGGAAAAAGTTTTTAATTGACTCCCATTTATCTGCCCAAAACCTCACCATTTGAATGCTATATTGGACTCGAAATTGGAACTCAAGTCATAAAGGTTTCCACATGGCACACCCAATTACACTGAATTGACCTCCTCTTGATGAACCAACATGTTGGGTCTTTCCCATATTTATCAACAAGGACCTTTTGGTCCACAAACCATGGCCAAGCCACAAGATGAAACTTCCTAGACATAGAGGATGAACCAACGGAAAGTCACGACAAATGTTATCAATTTCTTTCGCTGGGGGGGACGGGATAGGAGTGGTAGACATCATAAACACCGGCATATGGGCAAGGGACCCTCTAAATGAGGGCCAAGTGCCCTGCTCTGCAGATGTACCTTCTCTTCCACGTTGCCTGCTTGTCCTGAAGCCTTTCAATAAAATTCACCCAGATCTTCCCATCTTTGTATTTTCTTCCTAAAGGAAGGCCGAGGTAGCTAGTGGCCATGCAAACAATCTTGCAATTGATGTCAGACGAATAGTTAGTTTCAGCTCTTGCATTAGACCTGAAACTACATCGAACCGTATAAAAGTTTATTTGAGGAATTGAACATACTTGACACAAGGCTCAAATTCACTTTCTGGGTGTATGTCTGACAACTTGGAACTGGAAACAAGGGCAAAATAAAAACTGCATTGGAAAGTCATTTTATGGGTTAATTGTACTAGAATAGAAGTTGTTTCATCTTCCAACACATGTTATCTTATCAAGAATGACCACAAAGAAATCTGCTAAAAATAAACACAGTTGACAAATTAAAGAAAATGGTTTCAGAAGGAATAGAATAGGAGATGAAAATACTTACTTCAACAGGTAGATCAACTGGGAACAAATTTATAACGGCGGAGTTAAAATGGAAGCCGCTGGACATAGAGAAATTGGAATAAAAGTCAGAATCAACAGAGAAATTTTGAAATTGAAGTGCATTGATAATCAACACACCTAATAGACTATGTATCATCCGACAAGATGCAATAAATTTTTTGGATAACTTGAACTCTTATGGATATAACTTGAAATTTTATGGATAATATGATTATTACAATTGAGACTGCGCATACTATGGTCATACCAACTAGTTTAATAACTGTTCGCAAAAGTGAAGTGTGCTCCACAGTAACCCTATATGAAGGTAAAATTTGTGGTAGCTTGTGACCAAGTTCCCTCTCCAACCCTCACATCGGAGGTGTCTAATGATGCAGGAACGTCCTTTGTGTTGTCTTTTATTTTTTCCTGGTAACCTTTTTTAAGCATAACCACATATTGGTGTAAATATTATATTCCAATGTACCCCCAAAAATAATTAAAAGAGTAATTTAATAATAATAAAAGAGTTAATATAAAATTATGTATATTATTTGGTGCAATTGGCAACTTTTTCTATCTTTTGTTTTTCATATTAATATTTTCTTTATAAGTGAACTTTTCTTTTTTAAATAATAGAATCTTTTTTGTCCATGTTGATTGTTTAGACTAAGCATTTGGGCTATCATGTACGCCCAATGTAGAATGCCAAAGTAATTAGTAGGTGTAGAGGACACATACTATAAAAACTTTCCCATATAAAAGTAAGGTGCTCCCAGTGATCTTAAACATATTGGGACATGACAACTGTCATTTGATTGACAACAGATTGCAATAACACAATTTCCTGAGGGTAAATAAAGAAAGTAGGTTAGGGTTGTTAAAAGGTTCAGTCACCTCTAATAATAGTCAGAGGTTAAGTCTAGTTAGACATGTGCACCAAACATATCATTCAGATCTAGTCTATTAACGTCTATTTTTTTCTTGAAAATTGAGAAATGTCTGGTTCACAGGTGTAAATAAACACTCTATTAACCACACATGAATATTCGAAAAATGGACATTAGCGCACTGTCTAAGCTATGTAGTTAAAACGGATAACAGACCATAACGGTCCAAGAGCGTTATAGGTCATAACGGGATATATTGGGATATAACGATATATAACGGAATAGCTTTTTAAATATATTTTAATACTCCCACAAAGTATTAATGTATTATAAAATCAAAAAAGTAAATTATGTTCATAACATTATATTTAAAAACAAAAAAAAGTTAATAAAAAAAATCTTCCCTCAGTAGGAGTGAGATTGCAAGATTCGCAATAGAGAGTGCGATCGACTCCTCGTCTTCATTTTTTTCTCGTTCTCTATCAAACGACGAGCTCTGGTTCTCTGTCGATTAAGGACGGTGAGTTCTCTGGTCCTTATTTCTTATGAGTCTAGGATTCTGGTTCGATCGAGAATGAAATGTGTGATTTTATTTTTATTTTTTATATTTATATATTAGAACAAAACGTTAAAATGACATTATTGAAAAAAGCTTTATCTCAACAACAGCCATATAACGCCGTTATATCGAAGCTGTGATACCATAACGTGAATACGTGATAATGTCATAACATCACGGCTCACCCCCGTTATGCGTTTTATCGGAGTTATATCGGTGTTATAATTTTGTTTTAATTGCACAGTGTCTAAGTATGTCTAAGTAGACATTAGTGCACTGTCTAAGTAGACATTAACTGTCAAATAGCCAAGTGTTGTACACTTCATACTGACCTACACTAAGACCGACGGTCCAATTTCCAAATTTAAACAAGTTAATGACTCGGATTAATGGAGAAAACGACTTTTTCTTTCACATTTTAACTTTTTCACACTTTTGTCTTTTCTCTCTCTCTAATATTTTACTTAACTTTTGCCACTTTAAACTTTTCTCTTTTTCTCTCTTACTTTCTCTGACTTCTCTCTTTCCGTCTCATTCCACCTTCTCTCTCCTAGTCATTTCATTATTTACTTTTTATTTATTTACAACCAACCAATAACTTTTCATCATCTCCTTTAATATTTTTTCATTTACCTATCACTATCAATTTTTACATTTATTTGTTCTGATGTTGATAACTCGCCACTTTACCAACTCAATAGAACTTAAATATTTTATTTATACCAAATGGAGGATGCACCATTAACTACGTACGCATACTACCGCCCCTACAAACTTCACAAGAATTTACTTGGTAGACAATTTATTTTGAACCTAACTTCTTGAAGTGTTTATTATATTTGGAATTCTATATATTTGGAATCTCAATATTGGAAGTGTTATTTTGATAATTTTATGGAGTAATTTTAATGTGTTACTTGAGACTGAAATATGTGAATGTATAAGTGTTTGTAAAGGTTCCATTAGGAACATAATATCTATATATGAAATGTGTAATGTCATGATAGTTTTGGTTTGGATCCAATTTATAAAATTTGAATGTTTAAGGCTTACTGAGTTGGTATGGTGTTGGGTTGGTAACTTAATGTGACCGTATTGAATTGGTTGGTAACTTCAAAATAAACAAATGTAAAGATTGATGGTGATAGGTAAATGAATAAACATTAAAAAGATGAATGAAAAGTTATTGGTTGGTTGTAAAAAAAAATTAATAATAAATAAATTAAGAGATTTCTAGGAAAGAGTAGGTGAAATGAGAGGGAAAGAGAGAAGTTGGAGAAATAAAATATTAGAGAACGAGACAGAAAGTGAAAAGTTAAGTGAAAGTAAAATAATAGAAAGTGGGAGAAAAGACAAAAGTGTGAAAAGTTAAAAGATGAGACGGGAAAATATTTCTCTCCTCTAAGCCATTAACTTGGTTAAATTTGGGTCATCGGTCCTTGTGTAGGTCATTATGTCTACAAATTTCTCTCAAGGTAAATGAATCTCTAAACACCCTTTGAATACCTTTTTTTCCTGAATTACCCTCATATTGTGAGTTGTAATATCAATGAAGTAACAATTATGGTATGGCCAGCTTGGAAGCCGTAAGGCTCCTTTCTGCATCAAGTTGTTCGTATTGCGGCGGCGGGAAGGACCCATGCCGACTTTTTACTAGGTGGGCTGGTGATGCCAGTTTCCAACTTTAAATGGGTGCAAGTTCACGATCGTACAGTCTTGGCCGGGTGGTAAAGCTCACCTAGTCTAGTGTCTTTCCCTAATTGCAAGGTGTTCAAAAAGCTACTCGCTCACATTTCATTTGCTTCCTTCCATGGAAGTTTACCCCGGCGCAAGCCTACCACACTTTGCGCCTACGACAAGAATGGAGTGAATTCAAAATTCAAAGGAGGTTAGATTCATGGCGAAGGGTAAAGATGTCAGAATAACAATTATTTTGGTATGTAACAATTGTCGTTCGAAGCCCTATACTTGTGCTACTTACTATTCAAGCTAGCCTTTCTGTCTAATCACATTGATTCTCCCTTGCAGATCTTTTACAAAATCAAATTGGATTGGCTGTGATTCATTTAGAAAATACGGTTCGGGAACTATAGGTGGAGCGATTAGGCAAAAATGGATACTGACTCCTCGTAATTTGGTAACTTCAACTCCATTAACAACCACTTATGACTACTTTTAGGTATTGTCCCACTTTTGTCATGACCTGTTGCACAACTTTCGCAGATTGTGTCCCTCTTGACTTTGTATGTTGGGCCAAAATGAGGGCTCAAATGCATAGTAACCCAACATTATGTTGAAAATCAACCAGCCATGTAACCCAACAAGGCAACATAAAGGCATAAACCTTCTCTTTTATTTTTTTTTTTAAATCCTCAAGGTAGCAACTTCCGACAGGTGACAACAATGAAAAGTAAGTGAAATGTTTATACTGACATACTCACACCACACATCAGTTTGATACAACTAAGGAAGCATCAAAATTTTGTACTAGAGTGAACTCAATCTGTAAAATGAAGTATTGGAAGACAAAAGTTCAGTATTGTACCTGTGAGACAAAACTAGCTGCCACACATAAGGAATAAAGAACTCCTCAGGATGACTCTCTTGCTCATATGTGAACCGCAATTGAGTAAACATCTGCTTGAGACAGAAGTTTCCGAATTCAAATGTAGATTTGTTTACATCTAAGAAGGTATCAGAATTTCAAGTATCAAGTTTGAGCAATTGACATCTACCTTCATTCCTTCACCACGCCAAGATCGGCAATTGAGTATTATTACTTGGAGTACTTTCTCTACAGACCATTCTCCATCCATTCTTTGGGCATCCATGCGACTATTAAAGAAATCTAGCACCTAAAAGGATGAAGGTCAACAATTGTTTCACACAAATATGATGGACTTATAAGAACAGAAAAAAGGAGGCATGTAATCCTTGCACGAGACAGTTCTCTAGAAAAATTTGATATAGATGCATAACAAGACTCTTTAAAAACCCAAACTTGATGATATAAAGGTAGATGGCATACAGAATAGATGTTTTCAAGAAGTTCAGTAAACCGTGGATGATTCCTGAAAGGCTGAAAAACCTCTTCTCGATGCATTATTGCATACACAACCTGCCCAAATAAGAAAAGGATACAATAGACATCAAGAATATTTCACATGCGTGAGTGCAGGAAAAGAGTCAAAGTTGACAGAATATGGTCAAAAGTGTGCAATTACTGCTAAAACTTCTGGTACCTCAGGATTCCGGGGCAGTGCATAAGTGAGAATCGCATTCAAGATTTCCAGTACAATTCTTAAGAAGTCGGTATAAATGTGAAGCTCCGCTGACTGCAGTTATGAAAATCTCGATTAGCTAAAGAAAGGGAGGAATATAACAGTCACAACAGTAATATTCAGGGCCAGCAAACATTATATATATATATACAAACAAGAACAAATAGATACCGTATCTTCCACAGTACCACCTCCTTCTATCACATTGGACTTTGTTTGAAGCATCTTATCATTTTTCTGTTCTGCAAGTTTGGTATACCTGGGTGCAAGATCACAAACTTTAAAACAACACAGTTTTTTTTTTTTTTTTTCCTTAATTTATTTACAACTCTGGAAACACTTGAAAGATATTTAAAAAAAAGTCACTTCCAAAATCTCCATCTGAAACAATTTGTGAGTGACATACTTGCGCGAGAGCATATCAAAAAGACTAACGAGCCTCTGTGATGCATACGCACTCAACCTATGGACATGAGGAGCCATGTTTGCCAAAGTTGCAAGACAGTTTGTATGCAGGTAAATATCCTGTATCAGTTTCTCAAATCAGATTGCGAAGTTAAAGATAATAACAAGAACTTGATGAAAAGTGTCATCTGAACACAATGGCTGCATTGGGATGCTTACTTAAGGATCAATGTTCAAACTTCAAATGCCCAGAAAAAACAATTTTAAATGAATAAAGAAATATCAGTGTCATCAATATAAATCCCAAAAGCAGACCACAATAGCATCGACGCATCGTGCAGAACAAAAGTCAAGGAAGACTATCAAGGCCTCAGCAGAGATAGATAACCGTCATATCTCTGCTGGAAGATAATTGTTTCTCTATCCGGGTACACTTAGTGGTATATATGGCAATCTGGTCTTGGAATTCTATTTCAAAATGCACTCCTGATTATACTCTTTTCTGAAACATTGACTCTAGTTTTCATATGCACAATACTTGTACAAGAAAGAGTTATATGACATACCCGTAGCTTGGATAGATTATACTTCACAGTTCTTATGAGTATTACTACCATCAAAGAACCCAGAGATGTGTTATGAAGAAGTCGTTCTTTGTACCATGGAACACTTGGCAATATCTACAGCGGGAAAATAATACAAGTTCTTAGCACCATTTTTACAGAAAGGTCGGGTTTATTGAAAACAGGAGAGAATGACAAGTTACAATCATAAGAGGCATGCAAGTAAACTCAATAAGGGGATCTTTACCAGCTTATGAATGCCAGCATTGAAAGAAGAATCCTGACTAAGTATGAGAATGATAATCAGCAGCATGTAGATCTGATTAGATGTCCTCCTTGACGCATTATAAAGGGTTTCCAGAATGGGCATCAGCTGTTAATTCCATTGCAACATAAGACAATTTATGTTAGCCAAGTATGCCACAAGTTTTCAACAGGTACAGAACATGGCTACAGCTAAATTGCTTGGGAACATGTAACCCTAGGACTATAAATTGTATCAACAAACTAGACTACCAAATTGCACCAGAGCTTCACAATATATCATTTACCTACACAAATAATTTTTTTGAAGTGAATTGTATCCAAACATTATAACTTACATTGAATATTACAAAGATGACTTTTTTTTATACCTATATGCAGTTATTCACACCAATATGTGAAATGGGGATACAAATTTTATTCTGAAAAGTAGGCCACAGATAACTCTTTCCTGAACCATGGAAAAACTTGTTATAAATTTTTTCTATTTATTGAAAGAAAGAGCGAAACTCCATTGATTGGTCATAATATGATTACATAGAAGACTGGAAAGGTACACATTTAGTCACTAAAGAAATCTTAGAGATCTCTCAGTCTTACTACCCCTTCCCAATTTAAAGTAACTTTTAAAGCCCACACATCTAGAAACAGGCTGACACAAGCCTCAATGCCAATTGAGGTCAATTCACATCAATCTATTCTTCTTGAGTGAAATGTCTCACTTGTTAAGATTCAAAATTTCTTATCCCGTTAGCCAACAAATTTTTCGCAATCCTCTTGTGTAAGCCATGCACTTGCAAGATATAAAGATGTCCTCAGTAGAATACGGTAAAAACTAGGGCTCACTCAGTATAGTGCAGTAAAAACTAGGGCTCACTACTAATTGGATCAAGATCTTGGTTTTGCCAAATTTTAAAATCCAATCCAATAAAAGATAAAGCGAAATCTGAAACCCATTATTTTGCTAGCCGTAGCAGGACCATGATAATCTGATAAGTTAAAGAAATGTCTTCACACCTCTTGGGCAACATTGCCCCACACAAATTAGTGATCGAAATCTTCTCATCAAATCCAAAAAAGCACACTTATGTACTCATTTTTGCCACACCTATGCAGAGCTCAACGAAACTATCATAAATTCAAAATTTCCAATAGCTCTTCATTTCTTCCTGTAACACTCTTTGAATAATTGCCATAATCAACAGCATGATTCTGCATCCATATTCTTTCTCCGTCAACTTTTGTGCAATTCCCAATATTAAACCTCAAATGCCCTTGTCATTGACTCTATCATTACATGTGCCTCTTGAGTAGTGTTATTGGGATTGCTGAATTCCCTTTGAATCCGGATTTACGTGAGCCCAATGAAGTTCATTCACAGCCCAATTGACAAGTTGTGTCCCTCGTATCATAAGCAATATTTTTGGTTGTTATAGTTATTGCCTTAAATTATAGCGCGGAAGCAAAATGCTTATCCATTAGCAAGAAAACACACACAAACTAGAGAGAGAAAAATGATGATGATATTCTTACAAAGCATAACAAAAATATAGAAGTTACATACATAATCCCAAACGTACATTAGTTTTTTCCATCTTCTAGAGGTATGGTCCATTAAAAAGGAGACAATCCAAACCACATGCCTGCCTCGTGAAAGGGAGCTCTACAAGATATAATGAGAACACGCACAAAAACTAAACAAGATAAACTACCCCCTCCAGCCAAAAAAAGAGCACGAAGCAAAATTATAAAATTCTCTCACTCTACTTCCCTAACCCCGATTTTCTTCTTCTAATGCCAACTTCAAGGCATTTAGCCAACATCTCCCAGTATTTGTGCTCTGAATCAAGACTACATTCCTCCGATAAAGTTTTGGATTCCACAAAGGAAAGATATAACATTTTATATAAGAAGTCAGGATTTGACATATCAATGTACAGATGATGTGACTACAAAGATAAAAAGTAAGCAAGTTAGTCTCATCTCTTGAACACTAATCAAATAAAAAATTTGGAAAACACACACATTTACCTCAAACTAGGGCTGTCAATGGACCGGATTATATCCAAAACTAATGAAATTCGATCCAAAACAGTCGGATTCGGATTTCATATTCGATTTGGATTTCAAAACTCAATCCGAAATTATTATCGGATTGGATTCGGATGAGTAAATATGAATTGTATAAGTAACATTAAAAAAATTATAATAACAGTTTCATCAATATTGCATGTATATTTAGAAAAGGGGGCTTTTGGTCAAAGGAAAAATTTTAACCTAAAAGAGTTTTTTTTAATATAAAAATTTGTCAAATTAAGTTATTTCGGATTAGATTCCGATGAATTTCGGATTGGCTTAATTTTTATTGGATTGAAAACCCATGCATGTGTGTGTATATATGTGAGATATTGAGTATAATTCTAGATTTTTAAATGCGACGGCCACAATTATGAAGTGAAACTGTAAAAATAGCTGCATACCAACGTATCCATATCAGTTCGCACCAAAACATACTCCAAAAAGTCGGAATTCCCATGCACCAATGAGTACAGCAATAAGACAGAACTTTCATCATACAGACACCTGCATAGACAAAGAAACCAGACGGAACTACAATGAATAGACCTAAGAAAGGCAAAAGAAACAAGTTGAGAAGTCCAACGACTAGAATCGGATTTGGAACAAATGCAAATTTGTTTTGCTTTTATGGAATAACTAATAAAAAATGTGAATGACTATGTAATGAAACAAATAGATGCAGGTATCAGTATCCAACACGAAGTGTCAGCAAAATGATACGAGATATCCTAGGGAACACAATTATACATTTTAGTATTATTCACTTTTCAACAATAAGTTTTGATTGAACTATATGTACCCATTTACTAGTATCCGTATCTGACATGGATACAAAGTGTCGGACACCTTAGCAAAAAAACACAATACCAAATACGCTAGGGACACTTTGTCACATTAGTATTTAATTGAAAATTTTCAAAAATACATGAAAAATAAACATGGAGTGTCCGATGGGAGTATCCGTGAGCGTTGACACAAGTATCTGACATGATACATGTTGATGCATTTTTTTATTTTTATTTTTATTTTTATTTTTATTTTTATTTTTATTTTTATTTTTATTTTTATTTTTATTTTTATTTTTATTTTTATTTTTATTTTTATTTTTATTTTTATTTTTATTTTTATTTTTATTTTTATTTTATTTTTTATTTTTATTTTTATTTTTGTAGAAATAGAGTGTCGTTACATAGGTGAACTATAATGATAAATGATAAAGATGACAAGACAACCACGCTGAGAAAGGAAACCAGACACAGTAACAACTACTGTATTTTCATCATCACACACTAAATTTTCATATGGTCCTTTGACTTCCTTCTATTCATCGTATTCAAAATCACCAGTCTTGAAAGTTCCATAAGTAGGGTGCCACTGACCATCCCACCTTTATAGTCATCAAATTTAAATAACGTGGAAAGATTAGGAGATCTTTGATACTGGATAATATAATATGCATGCCAATCATGCCATACAAGAGTTTTAGAAACTATATTAGTTAGTTGAACATAGTGTTTGCCTCACACAAAAAGGATATGCAGAAATGTTTATGGGTGACATTAGAAGTTATCTCATAAGCAAGTGCAATAAGCAGAAGACCTTTGCGAGATGATCCGATACTTAAGCATGGAGCTGAGCCTTATGCAAGAAATATACTGATTATATACCATATAAATCTCTAAAATTTTGCTGAAAAAAATAATAACGTCATTATATCAGGAACGTGTATTAGAGATACTCACTGTCCTAGAGTGTCAAATAAAGCGGCAAAAGGCAATCTAACAAGTGGTCCACTGTGTGCATTCCCTTCGATATCCACACGATCAACTGCAACCAGAAGAATAAATTTCATCCAAAAATGATGTTTTGTTACACAAAGTTCCAAAAATTATATCAAAATAATCTTACATTCAACATCCCTTGCGTTCTCTAAGGACACACGATAAGGATTTCCTGAAAAACATGATTTTTCTTTCGGTAGACAATCTGAAGTTATAGTATCTTCAAATTTGACAGAGTCATCCACCATACTGCATCTTTTGTAGTGGATGAGAATTAACAAAACAAGAAGACTGTTGTCTGCTAAGGGATTTCTTGAACCTTCACTACTTGAACTGACCAAATAATGGAAAGGCAAAAGTACAATATTTGCTGCAAACCGAAATAAAATTATCGTCAGTAGCTCCGTGGGGATAAAAGAACAATAGATAAGACTAAACAACTAGCAAGAGTCTCATAGATGACAGCGTGAAGTCATTAAACTAGTCTAAGAGTATATTGGGTTGATGATAAGGAAGATGCTGTCTGACATGACTGTTAGATCATTTTTTTCATTCAGCATACCCCGCCATTTAAATGGCATGCATGGAGACAAAAGTTTTCTGTTAAGGACTGAATAAGATCAGATAACGATACTTATCTGAGTGTAAACAAACACTCTAGAACAAGTTCTAGTCAATATACTCAACAACTGATCAAAATAATAGCAGATGGCACATAAGTATATCAGAAGCAGAACTGCACTTGTCTTGATTAACCAGAACAAGTGAATATCTACAGAAATAGGGAAAGACTCCGTTTATACACAGGTGCTTCCATTTATTACTCGTTTGGGTTCCTACCACCAATTCACCAGTACAAACTATGGTATCAAATATTGGTATATCTAACTCAATTTCTTAAAAATTAGTTCTGCCACCAGGATAGTTTTGTAATCCATTATCAAACCCATAGTGAAAGAAGAAAAACAAAAGGTAATTAATTGTGTTAGTTGTGAACAACAAATATCAGTAAAAATACCATACCAGCAGCAGAACCAACTTTTTGCAGAACTCCAGGCTCACCACCCTCAGGAAAAATGGAATAAGCTGCACCACTTAAGGGAATACGAGGTCGCTTTATATAGTTAAGTAGTAATTTACGAACAACCAAACCAACCATAGAACTATCCTGAAAATCAAAACAGCAGAACAAGACTAGAATAGTCAATTTCGGAGATTTAGAACCCTACTCAAATCTTAAGCTACCGCTGGATCACCTGAACCATTGCCGCATCGATGAATGGATGCACGTCTTTTGGTCCTGGAGATGGTCCAGACCGAAGCTGGGTTGACATGGCCACAAGCAGAAAGTTCAGCAGTTCATGATGAAGAAGGTATGTGTGAGAACTTGCAAAAGAAATATATTAAAAGAATTAGGATCATGCTAAAAGTGAGAATCTACTAGAGAAACATTTCAAATATTCCAGAACACACCTTACGTCCGAGGTGCTAATGAAGGTAAGAACACCATGCATTATCAAATGTCCAATGTTATGATCTACAGCATAGAAAAGACCACAAAAATTTGTAAGTGGATTGTTTTTTTGCAGATGGGGTGGTGAACAATTGAAACTGATGAAACAGTTGTTCCACCAGACTCAATGAAAACATGTTGTCTCAATGGTGCCAAATTCCGTTTACATGGTATATCTCAACGTCTATTAATGGACTTCATTCAAATCTGTTGGCTAACGTAAATATAATAAACATCATTGAAGAAAGCTTGACAAATGAGAGAAATATAGTAACACTTCATAAACAATCAAAACATGAAACCTATATACATTATAGAACTTAAAACAGTACGATCATCTCCAACTGTGGTGTGGAAATGGTAGTGAAAAATAAGGATTCTTACATTGGAAATATCTAGAATAATGTAGGCATACCAGCCTATCCTTGAGGCAATTAGACAACTGCCTAGGATCTCAGTTGGTAAACAATATATATTATAAACAAATAATCAAAAGATGAATAGCCAGGTAATATTGCCTGGATCATGTGTTCATGTTGGACATGATATGACACTCATTGGACACTTCTTGAACACATGTCAGACACTCCTTGTCATAGGTCACAGGGTTGGCACACCTCTGAGGCCTCTTGAGACTTGGATACTCCACAAAATTCCTATCCGTTCAACAAATTGTCTATTGGAAGAATGAGTAAAAATGCCACCAATCTGTGTTTTCTCCCGTATCATTTATTGTCCAAAGGATGGACATGATATATGGTTTTTCTTTTCCAGTTTTCTATATGAACGCCGAATGTAATTGAAGGAATGAAGGATGAACAAGAATGTAAGTTCAATATGATACGCCTTATTACTTATCATATTTTTGCATAATCATGAATCAGTATAACCAAATAAGTTGTTTTCATGTTCACATTCTAAGTTGTTTTCATGCTCATAACCATGTGTGTAGGGAACTCCTAATTCCAAACTTTAACACTCATAGTTATCCATGGGCCTGAATTCTCCATGTGTTTACCTTGTGAGTTTATGGTGTGAAGTTATACTATTGGTATCCTATGATATATATTGTAGTCTCACGCCTCTACTCTAGTTTATGCTTGATATATGATTGAATTCACCCTCTCTACAAGTTCGAGTTCTAGAATTTGCCTCTCTACAAGTTCGAGTTCTAGAATTTGGCACTTTATCATGATATCAGAGCATTGGTCCTCGAAGGTCGTGAGTTTGAGTTTCGTTCAGTGAAACCGCTATGAGAATTTTCAGTATTTTTCTCGCGCTTGCGCTAAAGGGGAGTGTTGGAATATGAAGCCCACTTCAGTTATCCATAGTAGTATTGTGTGAGTTTACAGTTCAGTTATCCATAGTAGTATTGTGTGAGTTTACAGTGTAGTTGTACTATTGGTACCCACCAATGTTTGTTGTAGTCTCACGCCTCTGCTCTAGCTTTCGCTTAATTTATTATTGAATTCGCCTGCTCTAACAGTTTGAACTTTTTGAGAATTAGCAATTTATCAGTATCTTCCCATAAAATCATCAAAATGCTTGCCTGAATGATTTTTTTGATTTGATTATTAATCAACAATAAAATAAATAAATAATTAATTAAATAAATGGGATAACATCAAGTGTTATAACATCAAGGCCCTAGTCTGGCATTAGAGTATTGTTTGGGGGGTTATCCAAAAAATTGGAATTTTATATTTGTATTTTTAATTGGGAGACTCTGTTCCATTTGTAGTTGAGGTCCATGCTCCTTTGTCCTCTTGTCTTGTGACTTTCTCAGTCAATTGGCACTTGGCTCTTTAGTTTATTAATATAATCTACATAATAAATAAATGAGGTAACTTGAAGAAATATAATAAAAATGAATAAAAATACCTCAATTGCATTTGACTCACCAATGATTGGTCAACGACTAAGTCCACAAAATGACAAAGATCATCCAGCAAATTCACTATTTATATAGCTCAAGTGCAAAACTAATACGCAAAGATATCCCCCCCCCCCCCCCCCCTTTTCTCATACCTAGCAATAGAGACAAAAATGTTTCGAAGGACACGTGTTGACTTCCATCTCTATGACTCTACCTAAAATTTTCATACTTTTCAAAACGTTCTAGTCATTATGTTCTCATTTGATAATGATGTCCTCGTGAGGAGGGCCATAGATATTGATGGAATGTGTAATTGTAATTGATCACTATATTGAATGGAATATATTTTACCTTTTCAAGAAAAGAAAAAAGTTTCCAGCTTCACTTTTTTCTTCACTTTTTTATGTATAGAACCACAATTCTCATAAATTTGGAACAAAATAAAATTATATGGCATGTGGATGCCTATGGTGACTACAAATCCCTTACAGGTTGGAACAAAAAAATATGAATCATACAACAAATAATCTAAGATTCAATGGAATTTCCATGTTACTCGGATCCATTGTGGAAACCTATTCAAGTATCTTCGCTAAAAGAAACTCGTGCATGTATTATGTTGTTCTTATTGTGCATGTCAATCAATATGGCAATACACAAAATTGATGGTCATTCTCTGATATCATAGATAATGGTTTTTGATAAGTTGCTCCCATGGCACATAAGCTATCAAGTTGTGGACTATAAGAGTACATTCAGGTGTGCGTTCAAATGTTGAAACGACCTAATGTGACGCCGGGCAGAATAGCGATTATCCTGCAGGCTAGTTTTAACAGATAATCCATAGGGAAGAACACAAGAGAATTGCCCAAACACACAGAGAAATACTCTAATGTTCAATTAAAATTATCAAAATCAAAGGTTTCCTACAATATTGAGGAAGAGCTCTATTTATAGTGCTCAACTAACTTGAATAAAACAGTTTATTCCTAAAAGAAAAAATAGAATCAAATACTAAAATAACAAACAGTCTATTCCCAAAATAAAAAGTAAAGCCAAATCCTAAAAAGAAACTAAAAATACTCCTAATTAAATTGAAAGATTACGAATAAGTTATTTAGTAAATAACTTTGATAGCAAATTAGGAACCCTAGAAACCCAAATTATGAACCCTATAAACCCTCCTGCATCAGTCGCCCCGGGTTGGAAAGAACTCGTCCTCAAGTTCACAACAGCTTCATCGGAATCCTCTGGCGGCAGCCCAAGAGGAAGATCCTCTGATATCAGGTCAGAAAACTCTGCTAGCTCTTGCTGGCATACTGGATTGTCTTTCATTTCCCTGCTCTTGAGCTCCATCTGCAAATCCAGTACATATTCTTTCACTATAATAATCAATTTCTTGATGTCATCAACCTCGTTAAGTCTTGGCTTCATGAAGTCGCCTGAAAGAGATGCAAACACAACATTTGATTGCCCTCCCCATGTCACGTTCTCAGGGATGATTTTTAATTTCTTCCTAATAGATCCATTCATCAAACTGTCAAGGTCACCATTACCACCAGGCGAATTAGACTTAAGGGAGTCGAGATATCTCGAATATCTCTTCAACGCTATTCCTTTCGATAATTCTATGGCTGACATTGAAACTGGATCATTTCCTGAATCCAACAGAAAATTGTAAAAGTCCACAAAATTGTTGTTCTCGCTAATAATATTCTCAAGTGCGCTCCATGAGTTCGTCGCATCTTCATAATGTCCACCCTCAATTTGTTGCTTGATTTGTTCCGCTAAACTATTAGATTTTCCAAGGCCATTTTCATCAAGCCGTGATACATCCATGAGAAGTGGTCCCCATGAGAAGACAAAATCTTATGGAAAAATCCAACTATCTCCCAAAGCAACTTCTCCAAGTTTGAGCTACAATTTGCTAGCTTTGATCACTTTTAGAACCGATAATGCGTGAGTAACCGCATATTTCCACCATCCTCGCCATTTTCAACCATTTTCCTCATGACATCATATACCTCTTGCGGCTTGTAGTAAACAAGTTCAACCAGCCTCAACGCAACTTTCGCTGCTGCCTTAAAATCTCCTATTCGAGTTAAATAATTCTGAATATTTTGAGCAAGAACACAAAACATAGGATCATCTCTAAGCCTCTCTACATACTCGCGAGTGGGAGGATCAATGCCACTGGAAGAATGTGTTGGATTGTCAGAAATTTCAGATATTATTCGCTTGGTGCCAACAATAGCAACGCCGGCTTCTGCTGGAATGATCGATAACTCGTCATCATCTACAGTCTCAGATGCAGCTTGAAAAGAAGTAAAAATGCTTCCTCCATTGCCAATAGAGAGCTTAGCATCCTTTTCTGTTGCAGAAGCTAGTGTCCATCCAGAGATGACCATTCCCTCAGGTTCCTTCTCCTCATTGAATTCTTCTCTATGCTTAATATTTATATTGCATGTGAATTCCTGTTGAAGATCTTCGACTGTAAGGACTGTTCCACTAGTAACAGGAAAAGGAAGCTCAGCCAATACCTTGTACAGGTTTGCTGCATAATTTGCTACCATAGCTTCATCAAGATCGTCACCAACTTCATAGAGAAGGGTTGCCCCATGCATAATCAAAGGAAAAGTCATCCCAAGCTTACTTGTAACAATTTTCTCGACAAAGTCCCGCAACTTTGATCGGTGAGTGTTCACCTCAAGTGACAACAGAGCAAACATAACAAAATTTATTAGGCTCAAATGGCTCCACTAGCATGAGAAGCATCTTCTTAGATGGATGCTCAAGGCAATACGTCATCTTATATCGATTAACTCATTGTGGAGCACCTTGATTGCTTCAATCACAATCAACCCAGTAACAATAGCATTTGTCGTCGCAACAGTATGCACAATATTTCCAGCAATTCCTTTAGCTTCAAAGAGACTGTGCGTAGGAATTCCGAAAGAATATGCACAAATATTTGCAGCAGCAATTACAAATTCTACAGCTAACTGATCATCTTTATCAAAATCCAGGTTCCCTACATCCTTCTCTCTTTTCTCGAGAAATCGTTTTAAAGCTCCCATAAAGATTCTTGAGTTTTCCAAAAGGCTCCAAACATCTTGTGGATTCTTGAAACCCAGAGAGGTCATTGCCGATACTGAGGATACATCACTAATTGAGTTGTCCTTTTCTGAATTTCCGTTCTGATGATTAAGTTTCTCAGACAAAACATCTCTATTATAGATAGGCTTGGGTCTGTTTCTATTCTTCCATGACTCTTCGTTTCCTAAAGCCCTTTCAATGACAATAAAAACATTCGTTTCATTAATCTCATAGGCTCCATATTTTCCAATTGGCAAACCATCTGCATCAACAATATCCAACTCTTCATCAGTGTCATACACGGGCTCTCCTAACTCTTCAGTTTCGTCTATCACGTCTTCCTCAAGCTCTTCATTGTCATACACAGGCTCTCCAAGCTCCTCATCGTCATACACATGCTCTCCATGCTCCCATAATCGAGCATGATTGTGATACGAGTTTTCAAAACTGGAATCAGAATCGTTATTTTCCATCTCACGATTACCGAAATCTTGCGCCGTTAGACGTCGGGTTAACTCTGTAACTTGCCTCTGTAAAGATCATCATATTCTTAACGTTACGATCTCGGTTTGGAACTTCCTCGTTCGGAACCTGCCCGCGACGACCACGATCACGACCACCAGCCATAAAAAATGATGAAATCTCACCCCAAGAAAATGCTGAAGCTCTGATACCAACTAACGCCAGGCAGAATAGCGATTATCCTGCAGGCTAGTTTTAACAAATAATCCATAGAGAAGAACACAAGAGAATTGCCCAAAACACAGAGAAATACTCTACTGTTCAATTAAAATTATCGAATCAAAGGTTTCCTACAATATTGAGGAAGAGCTCTATTTATAGTGCTCAACTAACTTGAATAAAACAGCCTATTCCTAAAAGAAAAAATATAATCAATTACTAAAAAGTAAAGTCTAATCCTAAAAGGAAACTAAAATACTCCTAATTAAATTGAAAGATTACAAATAAGTTATTTACTATTTGAGAGCAAATTAGAAACCCTAAAAACCCAAATTAGAAACCCTAGAAACCCTCCTGCATCATAATGGGTCCTCATTAAGTAAAGCAAAGTGAATTTTGGCATCCACAAATAATCCCTTTCAATGTGGAGTACGGTGCAGGAATGGTCATTTTCCAAAGTGGCAATGTTTCAAGAAATTAGCGATAGGTGTGTGCCTCAGTGGCAAAATGGTGCAGGCTTGGATTGAGTTAGCAAACCTAGGGAGCTCAAAAGTAGCTGTACACTTCGAATCTTGACATTAGGTGCACCTTAATGGCAAAACGAATCCTGAAAATAACATTTATAAATGCTTCTCTTAAAGAAAAAGCAAACATTATTTCTTTTCTTTAGCTGAATCCACACTTGATCCACTCCCCAAGTGAGAGTTATTACCAGCAGTGAATATGTATCCCAAGAAAATATCATGAACAGTGATATGTATCCCAAAAAAAAACACCAGTAACAAAGTTGTTACTTTACAACTAAAGAATGTAGAAAGGATTTCGGAGAGGTTAGTGGCTACTATCCATTCCTAACCTTTGCACGAAGACTGTAAACATGAGTAGTCTAACCAACGACCTTATGCCGTGCACCTATTAACAAAATTTAAACGAGAAGCGTTCTGACCCCTTTAGGCTACTAAAATAAGAAATAACAAAAAGATAGAGCAAACCACAATGGATCAAAATTGCTTCAAAAAGTGAGGGGAAAATAGTTGAAAGGGGAAATGCACCCTATGAAACATGCGACACACTACAGCTAATATGAAAGAAAGAGGGGGAAATTTTTGTACACTACCTCTATACTGACTTCATGAACATAGTGAATTTGCAGCTTGACCTATGCTACCCATGGGCCATTACATAATCCTTGACCAATCAGCGATGAATGACGTAAAGTCAAATGCATTCTTCATTTTACGACAGTGTCTTCATTTAGCTCATTTTGTTTATGTCTTTCAGATTTACAAATAACATGTGTTAGCTATCAGCTGTCTGATAAGGACACTTCATTTGTGTCCCAAAGTATTGGGCAATTGGACCCGCATTAACATGAAGACACTTTAATGGACACACCATCTTTGATCATGTATTTTTCTCTTTTCACATATCTTTCGACATTCTAATTCTTCTATCTTATGAGTATTTTATGGAAAGACATACTATGAAACAAAAAAAAAAAAAGCTGAACAAATGAAATTTATCTATAAAAAAAAAATAATGCAAGGTACTGACGTGTCCCCATTTTGGTGAAAGTTTTAGTCAACATTTCTAACACAGGCACTTGTCTTCTTGTCTCGTTGTCACATGGTTGACATATAACAACCAATAAAAGATTGGGAACAAGTTACCTTTAGAGCAAGATATCCCACAGCTTAAGGTAATTGTCAAAAGAAGGGAATTTTATATATTTCTCGTGATTTTTGGACCTATTCTGATTAATGAAGGATAAACCTAAGTGTTAGTATAATATGAGTTATGGATTTGAATTATGATATCAGCCATTTCAGTGATTTGATTTATCATTATAAACATGCTTGATGAAAATATAGAAATCGGTTATATATCCATATTTAGATATATTAAAACATTAAAAAAAATGTTAGCATTCCCTGGGAATTCTTGTATAATATGTATGTTATCATAAGTAACTTTTTACCTTTAAGAAATTCTTCTTGTGCGCCTACATCTTCGCCAAGATTAAGATATAACTCCTCGAAGTTATCGCTTTTGGCATTTTCAATCAAGTATTTCAGAAAAATTGATGATATGTATGCAGCATTTACAGCCTTTGTATATGCTGCTGATGGCTCACCGGCGGTTGACATAGATTCTTGCAAACACCAAACCATATGAATCATGATCTTTACAAGGTGTCGTGTGTCATAGTTGTTCTCAACTGCAAAAGCACAACAGCGTCAAAACCAAATGAGTAGTGTAATGCAGTGGGGTCCCAAAGGAGTAATACATCAAAGATATGGAAGACACAAGATGGAGCACATTAATACCAAATTCGAATTGTAACAACTACAAATAAGATATGTCGTCACATACTAATATAAATAACTATGGTGATATTAAGGAAACACTAAAAGGTTGCACAAAAAATCCACAAAATAACCAAATACAGACAATGCTTAGGGTTAACACATCAGTGAAGTAACATTAACTGTTTCTGTGAGACATACAAGGAGATATCCAATAAAAAGTGAAGGGATTTTATCATTAATGCATGAGACTTTCCAGTTTACAAAAAAATAAAATAATAATGCTTACTCCTCAGAAAACTAGCTGTGCCGAGCAAAGAACTCAAATCACTTCTATAATCACCTTTACTGCTTTACATCTTCCAAAGCCTTACCTGGGCTAATGGACTTCATAAATAGGGAGTTGAACCCAAGGCATTGTAACAGTTGTGCCCGAATAGCTGGAATCTCTTACTTGACAAATTGCAGATTATCTAAGGCGAATTAACCTCTATGGTGTGAACGGGTTTATAATCACTGCCTTGTGGGTACTGGGTAGTCTTATGTCCATTGTCCAAAGCATTGTTTTGGGGCGAAAGGTTATCCGCTAAAGGAAGGTCCCCTAATTTCTCAGATAGCAAAGCTCATCGAGCAAACTATTAAAAGAAAAAGAAAAAACATTTTGTGCATTCATCCATCAATTTATGTAATACACCCACTTTCAGCCAGTGACCTATCAACCAAAGCAATAATTCTTTTCAATCATCAAAACGCATAAAAAAATTGTCTTTAATTACCACTAAAGTTGAGGCAACGAGCTAGAATTAGTGCATTGTCTATAGTCTCAATCAGTTAATTCCACAAAAGTGAACTAAATTTAGCAAGCAAACCAATAAATTTCTATAATTCATAAAATTTACTCGAACAATCCAACAATAAAAGAGCTAACTCACTGAGAGCTTCGCAAGCTTGCTGAACACGATGAGTCGGCCATTGCAAACTCAAAGGAATCTCAAGCAATTTATTCCAGAAATCTGATTTTAGTGGGAACGATTTCTCTCCAACAAATGTACTAATCAGATACTCCGCCGTGTCTTGCGGTCGCGCGTTCTTGCGCGGTGTCGAAGGCACGGCTCCCATTCCAACTTCACCACCTCAAATTCAAATCCTCCGTCTTTGATCCACCACCGACGTTACAGAACAAGATTCAAGAAATGAAAATCAGCTCAAATCAAAACTACTAATGAAGATCAACAGAGCATCTTCTTCTTCTTCTGATCTGAGAGGAAGAAATCGAAATTGAAACCCTAATTCTCAGTAAAAAAGAGACTTAGAAACGAAGGTTTTAGTTTAGTTTAGAGAGAGGAGAAAACAAGGAGGTCATTGTTTTGTTTGTGAAGCGTTGTCGTTGTTGTTGTTTTTGGTGCTGATGGGTGGTATTTAGATCTAGATGGACGAAATTGACCTTAGAGGGGAGTGATTTAGAGTGGAATTTAAGGGGTAATTTGGTCTTAAGAACTGTTAAGTTGAGTCGCTAGTTTCGCTTTGCTTAATTGACGGGGTAACGCGTGGCCCCTTTGCGTCTAATTTGTGGTTCAATGGAGATCGACGACCATCACGAGTTCCAAGTCGTGTTCTTTAGAACGTGGAACCGACGCTGGTTTGATTTTTGATTGTAATTTGGAATCTAAGTTTCGTGCATATAGTTTTTCACAATGAGCTAATATTAAGACAAACCCCATTTTTAAAGTGTTTGGTATTGTGTCTGGTGATACCGTAAAAGAGTTTTAAGACAAATGGTCAGGTCATGGTGGGTTCGGATATACTCTAATTCGAAATTTTGGTGAGACGGCAAAATGGTAAAAATTGTAATAAAGTTTTATATTAAAAAACACAAACACCAATTGTTATGGTTCACTAATTTGATGTTGTTGGTAAATATTAAATGTGAGAGCAATGTCGAATAATCAAAATATTGTTAAAATAGTAAAGATGTAAGTGTATTTTTTTAAAAGAGACAAACACCCTTTGGTATTGTTCATATACAATTGATTTTGCCTGTTAATATTGAGAAATGTGAAGGAAAATTGTGAAATATCAAAATATTGGTGAAACAGTACAAATATAGTAGTATTGTTATTGAAAAGACATAAGTACCATTTTTTTTATTGCTCATATACTATTTAGTTTGCATTAAATATTGAGAATTGTGGAGGGCAATTTCAAAAAATCTAAAAAATGAACAAATACGAGGATTTAAAGTAAAGTAAGATACTAAAACACATTGATTTACATTAGTTTACAATGCGTTTATTCACATATTCTCTTTAAGATGTTTGGTGTTGTTGTCTTGTTTTTTGGACAAACGCGAAGATTTTTATTTAAGATAAGAAAGTAAATAAATTACAAAGGGAAACATTCTTATGGGAAGGAATGTCAAGACATTATGAAAGTGTCAAAAAAAAGTCTCTAAAGATATTACAAGCCGAATCCATCATCCACAACAATTTCTTAATCTCGATAAAGATAGATTACTCCGACCTGTTGAGCCCTTCAAAAATCCTCTTATTTATCTCTTTCCACACACACCACATGAGCACGTGAGGAACCCTACTCCATAACCACACTGTGTGCCGAAAAGTATTAGTTTGGGACCACCAACTTAGCCAATCCAAAAGATAATCTTAAAACATCAAACTCATACCAAATTTCGACAAAAAACTGCCCGTCTGCCCCAAATAGATTTGGAGAATCTGCAGTGAAGCAACAAGTGATCCAGAGTCTCATCCATCTCATTATAAAGCACACAAAGACTTCCTGTGTGGTATCATTTTTTCTTTAACCTATCCTTAGTCAAGATCCTCTCATGTAAAGCTAACAAAATAAATTAATTAATTTGAGGAATAAGATTTTTCACCTAAACCAAATTTTTGTGTGAGAAAATGAAGAAGTTGAAAGGGGTCTCGTAATGAGAGGCAGACAACGTATCAGAAAAAAATTATCGAAAAACCCACACATTTACCCTTTCACACCAAACTATCATATCCCTCCGAGAGCATCTGACTATCTTTTTCACATCGCAAAAAACAACCATCATCTTCACATCGCAAACTAGATTAAAACAACACATTCACATCCTCTTCACATGAGCATTAATGACGATACATTTTTCATCTACACTTAAAATACCAGAAGGATATCCATCCTTGCGTAAAAATAAATTTATCAAGCCTACTCCTTGGAAAGTTGAGGACTTTGTATTTGAATTTTGATAAAACCATGTTTTCCAATATACGTATACATTTATTTTTAAATATAGTAATACCTGCCACCCAAAAATTTCCCTATTTAGCCAAATTTTTACCTTTACAAAATTCCACAAAATAATTAGAATAACCACAACCAAATTAGCAGTAGTTAATCAATTCCTGATGAATGGGAAAAGGAAAAATAAGTTAGTATTTGAGGGATATGTGACAATTAAAATAATTAAATAAGCAAAGTACATGATGATAAACACGATTATCAATTGTACAAATTAGGTTTTTACGCAAGTCTTTCACATGGCAAACAAGGTAGAAGTCAATGTGTAAATGAGCTTTTTGTAATCTTTTAACTGTAGCTTTGACCGACTTAGAAAGGAGTCAACTTGGCTAATCAAATTTATTAAGGGTTATTTAATGAAAATGTCTGGGAGAAGTTGGGATTCAATGGCTAACTAAGCTCTTTAATAGGATTTTGGAAACTAAAAAAATGTCAGATTCATGGAGGCATAGCATTATGGTACCAATTTATAAAAACAAAGGGGATATCCAGAATTGCTCGAACTATAGAGGGATAAAGCTTATGAGTCATACGATAAAACTTTGGGAGGGGGTTATAGAACGAAGACTTATGAGTTTAACCACGGTTTCGGAGAATCAATTTGGATTTATGCCGGGTATGTCTACTACGGAGGTCATCTTCCTGCTTAGGCAAACTATAGAAAAATACCGAGAGGCACGTAAGAGTTTGCATATGGTTTTTATTGACCTGGAAAAAGCATATGATAGGGTCCCCAGGAAGTTGATTTGGTGGGTGCTTTAAAGGAAGAAAGTGTATCAATGTTATGTCGATATCATTAAGGATATGTATGAAGGAGTTGTAACAAGTGTTCGCGCAGTAGGTGGGATGTCCAGTGAATTTTCAGTGTCAGTAGGACTACGTCAAGGGTCGGCGTTAAGTCCATATATATTTGTTTTGGTCATGGATGAGTTGACGAGACATCTGCAATGAGATGTACCTTGGGGCATGTTATTTGCAGATGACATTGTCTTAATTGATGAGACTGGTACAGGTTTAGGTCAGAAATTAGATAGGTGGCGAGCGACTTTAGAGAGTAAAAGTTTTAGAATTAGTCATTCGAATACGGAGTATCTAGTGTGCAACTTTGGTTGTGAACCACGAGGGAGAAGTAATGCAATTGAGATCGAAGGTGTAGAGGTCCCAGAGTGTGAGGCTTTTCGATATCTATGATCTATAATTCAAAAGAATGGGGTTATTGGAAATAGGATTAAAGCTAGTTGATTGAAATGGAGAATGGCGTCAGGAGTATTATGCGATAGAATGATGCCTGCAAGGCTAAAAGGAAAATGATATAAGACAATTGTTCGACCAGCCATGCTATACGGTTCAGAATGTTGGGCTACTACGGGACAACATACACATATGATGGCAGTAGCAGAAATGCGTATGTTAAGGTGGATGTGTGGTAAAACTCGTAAGGAAAAAATTAGAAATGACAAAATTAGAAGATACTTAGGTGTAGCGCCCATAGAGGACAAAATTAGAGAAAGACGTTTAACTTGGTTTGGTTATGTGCGAAGGAGACCAAGCACGACGCCAATTAGAAAATGTCTAGATTGGCAAGTTAATGGAGGGTGTAGACGGAGGGAACGACCATTGAAAGCTTAGATGAAGGTGGTGAATGAAGATATCATTTAGCTTGGATTAGGCGAGGATATGTGGGAAGACCGCATTGCTTGGAGAACCAAAATCCATGTAACCGACCCCAAAAATATCGGGAATGGGCTTTGATGATGATGATGATTTAACTTTCGTACCCTGGTGTTCTGATCAGTTTAACTTTTAGACCCAAAAAATGTTCAAGCTTTATTTTAGACCCCCTTTTTTTTAATTAACCCTATAAGGTCAATCATGTAACATTCGAAAATTGATTAATAAATAAATAAAAAGGGTTAGCGACCCAATAAAAATTAAAGAAAGCCCACTTTTCATTAAAAAAATTTAATTGAAATGTGTATTATACTCTTCTTCTTATTAATGCAAAATTTGACATTCTTTCACAAACCAATACAATTTAGACGTACTCAATTTGTTTGGATGTCTTGTTGCAGTCCGAGTATGTTTATATATAAGGAGGGCATAATGAGTTTTTTTTTTAAAGTTTTATAGAAATTGGGATCTAAAGTAAAGTCTGGACAAATTTGATGTCCAAAAGCTAAACTGATCACAATACTAAGGAGCAAAAGTTAAATAACTCATTTATTAAAGGATGTTTCAATCAAATTGATTAGAGGAATGTTTTAAAATATATTCCTGATTGTTGCAATTAAAACAGGAACAAAGGTTGTTAAGCAAGTTGGCATTCCAAGCATGATTATTGTGGTGAGCCTGTTTATTTGGGTGTGTTCTCGGGAGCTATATCAATATGGCATATCTACATTACAATTCACAATGGTGTTTTACTATCCATTGCTGACTATTCAAAGTCAAATCAGAAGAATTAGAGATAAAAGATGGCTAGGATTGAAAGTTGAAAAATGTGTTGAGGGTTGAGATTCATTTACTATGATGACATGTTTATAAATTAACATATTACCCGTACCGTTGGTATTCCACACTTTTTTTTTTTGCTGTTAATTATCATGCACCGAACACCCTAACCACTAGGGTTGAAAACCGAACCGATCATTAACAAAACTGAACCGAAACCGAAATGATTATAATTTATGCAAACCGTAATCGAACCAAACCGAAATAAAACTGAACCGATTGACTATTTTAAACATATTATATTATTTTTATATAAAATATATATTGTTTATTATATATATATTCGGCCGATTCGTTTTGTCGGTTAAAATCACAGTGTGTTTTATTATTCGTCGCTGATTGAGACAAACTAAAGATTGGAGATAAAAGATGGTCAGTATTGATTTTTTTTTTATGAAATGGTTAGTATTGAAAGTTGGAAAATGTGTTAGAAGGTTAAAATTCATTTCCTATAATGACATATTTGAAAATATAAAATGTGTAGAAAGGCAAAAAGAATTAAAAAAATTGTGAAAAAAAAAAGTTGATGAAATGTACATGTGGCGGAGAGATGAGGTATTGTGTTTTTTTTTTTTTTCAAAATGAAAATTATAATAACTAAATATCTACGCAGTTGTCCAATTTTAGTAAACTCGGAATCATTGAAATGTAATTTTAAAAATTTTTCCAACAAAACCAATGATCGATACAAAATTAAAAAATTTAAAAATATGTATTTTATTATTATAAACATATAAGTGTTTTTAATATTTCCTACCTGCCTTTTTAGTTCAGATGTCCCGAATTGAGATTTCCCTAGCAAAAACAACACCCTTGAATTGATTTGTCAATCATACGTATATAGGGAAGAAAGCCTCGACGGTATATGGATAAGTGGATGAGGTGGTACCCAATTCATATAGTGATAAATATAAGCGCAATTGAAATTCTTGGTGAGTTATACATTTGTGTATTGATAAGACCATTAACTATTTCTTGAATCTCGATCTCTAGTGACGGAGCCATGATTTTTATTGAAGGGGGCGGAGTGATGAATCATAACTAAGTAAAGATAATATAATAATTAATTACTTTACATAATTTTTTTTAAATTTAAACAGTACATGAATGACTATGCAAAACACCGACTACAATCAATTGAAGCCGAATAGATTATTTGAGAATAAAATTATTACATATGATATTTTTTATTCCTTAAACTTCGAATCTTCATATAGGCTTGAGTGTGCAAACTATTAGGCTTTTCTACTTGAGTTTCAAGACTTTTTTTTCTCCAATTATTGAATCCTTCAACAACAAAACAATCACTATCCCCTTGCACCCCGACACTTCTAAAAAGATTGCAATGGAGAAAAAAGGCGACATCCTTTGTTATGTTATACTCTAGCTAACTCTTATACTCAGTGAACCAAGCTACATTAAAACATCGTAGCGCACCTTCTATTTTTTTTGTGGGAATGTGTAGTTTATCGGCTGACAATGACCCATTTGTAAATAAGCTCTTCTAACAACCCTTGATCATTCGGATGGTAATAAAAATACAAAGTTTTAAACCAAGATCTGTTGGAAGATTTGATAGGTCAACATCTACATGACTTTTCTTTGAGATTGGTTCTGATAAATTATGGTCATCCAGTTTTTGGGTTGGAGGTGGTAGATCAGTGCCTTTCTGGAAGCTGGGATTAGGTTCCACACGAAGCTCATTGGGATGGTGGACACAAACCAAAAGAGGAACCGAAAGACCGACACCTATACTCCGATTGCCAACGCCAAAAAAGTGAAAATTTGGAGGTTAGCAAGAACATTGGGTTTTCATGTATGAGCAAGGAGGAAGAAGTAGACAAGATTCCTCATCTTGTGAAGACGAGCATAGTGAATCTCAATGTACTTTTGAAGCTTTTTTTTCCGGATAAGTGATAGGTTATAAGTTATGACAAATTATTGAAAAGATTTGGGGGATTTGAACTGCTGAGGGGTTTGATGAGAAGGGTTTTGGTAAAGAAGAAAATATCTATCTCGGAGTCAAATCAAAATTGTATATAAAGCTAGGGGCAAAATATAATTTTTTTAATAATTTTTTTTTCAAAAAGTCAATGAGACATAAAAAATAAATTTTTATTATTTTTTTCCAAAAAGCCAATGAGGCAAGTGCCCCCACTTGTCCCTACGTGGCTCTGTGCCTATCGATCTCTCCCCCGCATGAACTATATAGCTAAGAGAAACTATGAACCAAAACAGAAGAGCTTGCCCTACCTATGAGTAAATATTTCTTAGTAGCCTCATTAGCCTACCTTAAGTATTTTAAATAATTTTCAAATGAACGGACAACCATTTTAATGAACATTCAAATAAAGACTCCGAACATTCAATCGATTATAATTTAACCAAATTTGAATATAAAAAATTAGTATATTTATCAGAAAATAGGTTTGCGCCTCAAAAAATTAGTTTACACTCTAAACTACAATTTTTTTTATGGAATTGATTGAGGGCAATGGTGAGGATAATTGTGAGAGTGTCCAATGCAGGATAATCAACATGATAAAAGTGTGTATGAAGTGCAAACGACAAAGGTAATATGCCAGTATCCAACAATTCAAAACCATCAATTGTCCAGAGAATTTTCCTATTTCTAACCTTCAGCTAATCTCAATGCCTGATAAGATCTTTTCCCTTTTCTGAAATTTGCATCAAGTACAATGATTGGTAAAAATGAACATTTGGCTCTGAGGATCGGTATTGCATAATTGAAGCCATTAGCATATATAGATGGATGCGAATTTTCCATTAAAACTTTTTTCATAATATTATCTATCTTGTCTGCTATCTGCTTTAGGATCATGAGGTCCAACAACTGATGAACTGAATTGGTAAAGGTTTCTCTGCTAGCTTGGGATATCAAGGGAACCTTCCAAGAACTTAATCTAGCTTCAATTTTCTCCACCAAACAGGAAAAATCAGAAGATATATTTACTCTCCATCCCGGTCTGTCAGATAAGGCCTCGGTATTATATGCGTCTTGACCAATACCCAAAACGATACATATATTCTAAAAGGATGATATTGGCATACCGGACCTTTGCCATGCGCTCATCACTATCCATGCGCCTTGAAGCTATCCATGATATTCGTCTTGAAGCTATTGCTCGTCACTATCCATGCGCTCGAGGCTATATTATAGCTAACATGCTTCATAGGTGTCATGTTAGGTGCTATCCAATAATGGTGTCATGCTATCATCAGTATTTTTGTTAAAAAAAATTATTTGAGCATCCAAATAGAATTTGATGCCTCTCTGAGACCCTGCAGCCAACAATTTCTCTTAAACATGTACATGCATTGACCTAACCTATGTACATGCAATGATCTAACCTAACTCCACAACCGACCCTAAGCGAGTACACAAAATGGGATCAAATCTGATCCAGATCCCAGATCAAATCCATACTCATCCATCCACATTAGTTCCAGACCGTAGAGCATGAACGCCGTTACTTCCCTAGAACAAAATCAAATGAAGAATGAAAGAAAAACAAATAATCACTTCACATGATACCAGGGCAGCTGCTTTTTGAGTTCATAATTGATTAATGTCTTCAGTTTTGGAGTAATCTCTCTTCAACCAATTTGATGTTGAGCAATTAGCAATGTAGTACACTACAAATGAAAAACGTATGAACGTGAAAAAAGCACCAAACAAATGAATTGCAGTAACTACATAGGGTTTTTCGGTTGAGAAATACTATAAAACCTTCCTAACAACTTAAGACAGAAACTTTGCCAAGAGCCTTCCAAGCAATGGCTGCAATCTGCTAAGATACGGGAAGAGAACACAAAATATCATAAAGAAGAAACGATAACAATTCGAAAGAACACCATACTAGTTTTTTTTTCGCTTTCTTATTTTGATGTCTTTGAGCTTTTAGTCATCCTTCCTTCCTGTCAAGAGAGCAAGAAACCAACGAAAGTTCGGGGTCTTATAGACCCAATTAAAGATTAGCAAGGACTGGAAAATAGACTGACCCATGGAGGATCTCCTACCAAGACGAACGAATAGGAGTTGTTCATCACTTTGGGCTTGAACCCAAGTAACCCAATCGAGCAGCAAAGACATCTACATCTTCTTCATCTTCTCCTTCATTGTTTTCTTCATCACTGAGCCTCTCCTTCAATAATTCTTCCCAAAATCCCGCATCTAATGTCTTCTCCTCGGTCTCGAAAACCTCTTCATGCTCCCCATATGGTCCTTCCAGCCTCCCAGCTCTACCAAATCCTTGCATTTCCAGAGCAAGTGTCTCAAGGTCTGAGACTTCAAACCCGCCAAGCTCTTCAAAGTCTTGAGGTTCAACTTTAATGGGGAATTCTCCTTCAAGGCCATTGCCTGATTCACTAGTTCCAACGTCACCATGTCCTTGATCAATTGGCCTTCTTCTTTTCTTAGTAATAGCCTCTTCGAGTTCCTTTCTTCTTTCCTTATGTTGGATCAACTGTTGGATAAAACTTGGGTTCTGCATTGCTCTTGCCAAGAAACTCATCATTTGTTGTTGCTTCTGTTCTGCTCCTTGAAGCCTCAACTCCATTGCTTGAAGGTGTGCTCTAGTGTCCTGTTGTTGTTGTCTTAATTTCACAAGTTCCGTCATTAGAACTTGCTTGTCGCGCCTCAACCGGTCTATTTCCCCGTCCAATCCAAATCGTCCAACTTCAACACAAGATCCTAAAGCTTGCTGTTGAAGGATAGGCTGAGAAGATGTTTTCCTCCTCCTGATGTTCTTCAGAAGATGCTTCTGCCCTCTAAGAAACCCTTCATTTGCAAACTCCCACCTATCAGGATCCACCTTTCTAAAGCCCTGCAAGAATCAAATTTCACATTTTAACACCAAAATGCAATTACCCACTGAGTCATAGAAGTCATCAACACTACTGCAGTTGACAAATCAGCTCAAGCAGTCACTTCTGTATTTCAACAATCTTGTTTAATGCAACACTTCCACAGGGAGACAAAGGAACCTATCAAAGAAAAAATTGTTAAATTCCAAAGAGTGGATTAAAGAACTACAAACCTCATTGTATTCAAGAACTCACAGATTCAGCTTCAGCACAAATAGATGTAATTAATCGGCTTTGGTTAAAGTGGGTTTTGTATTTTACTGATCCAAATAAGCAACCCACTTCACAAAAAAAAGTTAACCTAATCTTAAAGGAAACAACACCAAACTCATACACATATCTTCATATAAAATAAGCATTAGAACTGCCTTAGAGCTCACATGGGCTGATTTTAAACAAAAGAGGAAAGAGCTTCAAACAAAGAACCCACTCACAATAACAATAAAACTAAAAAACAGAAATAAGTAATCAATTATGGAAAGATGACTTAAAAGATGACTTAAACCAATCTTTAAAAAAAAAAAATTTAATAAGTGACAATCAACCAAGAGTTCAACTGCTTCATGAAAATAAGCATTGTAACTTCCAAAATCAAAGGACCCCAAATGATATTTCTTCATCAAATTGTTTGAAGAAGCCAAAATTTTGAGTAATAATGTAAAGAAATACTTACATAGGTGTTCAGCTGTCTAACAAAGCTGGAGAAGTTATTGTGCTTAAAGTATCTAGGAAGGAGATTCGTGGAGAACAAATGAGGATCCCAAACAACAAAACTATTGCTTCCTCTGCTCCAAGAGACTATATGATCTGTGGTTGGATTGTCAACCATGTCAAAGGTCTTGGTTAGAAAAGGTGGAGGGCCTGTTTCATGGAGCCCTTCCATTGGTTGGGGTGGAACAGTTTGTGATAGCTCATCAGTGCTTGAACTTGAAAACTCTTCTTTCACAGTCTCTAGTGGATCCATGATTTGTAACAATTTGTCTTCAATATGAGAAATTGGGTTGTTGGGTAGCTAGGATCTATGAGATCAACAAGAAAAATACCTGAAATGGATTTCCTATAAATGAAAATTCATGGCGTAGTAGCTCTAAAGTGAAATGAAATGGGTATTTGATGAATGTCAAGAAAATCCCAAACAACCAAACTAGAAGGCAATTGAAGCTTTACATGGCTTGGGATGTCATAGGAGGGTTGATATGTTGATGGAAATTGAAACAAGGACAAAAGGGGTACTGAGATTTTTACGCTCCTTTGAATCTGATTTTTCTCCTTCGTAGGAAGTAAGTACACTTGTGTGTTGTATGGTCAAGAAAAGGTAGGCCTAGAGCTAGAGGGGAAGAGCTTATATAAGCTGAAGCTATGCAAGAGAACTTTCTAGAGAAAATCAAGACTTACTCTTTTTACATTGTCTAAAAATTCCTGGGTTGCTGTTTATGGTAATGGAGGAGAGGAGGAGCCAAAGAACTTTCTGGAAGTCACAAGCAAAGGGAGGAGGAGGGATGGAGGATGGTATTAGTGGTGGCTCCCACTTGGATGAAAAATAGTGGTTTCTGGTTATCAACTGTGGTTTTAGATAATACCATTGGCTACATCAAAAGCTCACATATCATTGGATGACATAAGTTATTTTGATGAAAAAAAAATGCCCATTTGTGAGGATCTTTCCTCTTTTGCTTACATAATTCGGGAAATGCGAAAATATCTTGCTTAGGGATATTATTATATTCACTAGTTGTATTAAAGTAGAAACTTATTAGAGGTGGTAAGGTTTATCATCATCATTAATTGATCTAATCCTCTAACCTTTTATGACGATTTTTATAAATTCAACCAATGAAAGGTTAACACGAATAAGCGAATTCTTCGATGTTTGGCACATATTGAAGAATGTGCTAACATCGGTGCTAAGGTGATTCACTTGGTGGTATCATATCATATGATACCGTGTAACAGTAACTATTTGTAAAAAAATAGTTACTATGAACTATGAAGTGGTCAAGACTGTGCGGTAGTGATGTTTTTTAACTTATTCACTCTGCAAATATTTACTCTGCAAATATTTAACCATTAGCTAGCTTCCATTTTATCATAAAACTAAGGTTAACATGTAAAATAAACACATGAAGAAAGCAAGTAGTTTATAGAACAAACTCAAAAATGCCTCAAAGGCAATATTTTTATCAAAAGATGAAATAAGCACGTGTTGCTCTAGAAAGTTACAGTGAAAATGATGAAGCGTTTTATCCAGAGAGATGACGCTCACTCAGTGTAGAAAGATAGCATGTCAATTAAGAGTGTACTGGATGTAGAAAGACAGCAATCACTTAGAGTGTACTAGATGCGGTAACCTTTAATAATTATTGACTTCAATTTAGATCTTGGAGGGTCCACAGAAGTATGGATTGATTGAGAGAGATATGGATGTAACCCTAGAAGGGTCTTGCAAGTTGCAGCCATCGCTAATTCTAGGGGGCGAGGGATGGGTGTAACCACCCATCCCCTTGAGATGCGCATAGCCATTTATGATGAACTTCGTCATCCTTGTATTGCAATGAAATATAATAAAAAAAATAAAAAAATTTAAATAAAAACGAATTTATGAGCAGTCTTGTGATATTGAACAAAATCATGGAATAAAAGTGAGTTTGCATTTAAATCACTAACATCAACAAAGAGTTGTGGGTCTAGGCATCATTTACACTATATAACAAATCAGAATGATGTTACAAGTTGAAGATAAAAATCATTTGAGATTTACTCAAACATAAAGATCTAACGAACCACATAAATGGGAAAATGAGAGTATTTGGCTTTAATTTATGTTCACATAGGATTGAAATACCCTACCAAAATTAAAAATTCTCCTCATAGCATATACATTTTTCTATCCATAAGCAAAACAATTAGTGCCGAAGGCACGTGGATGACACTAGCTAGTCTATGTAATAAATCAAAATGGTGTTTTAAGTTGAAAATAAAAGATAAATGAGATTTACCCAAACATAAAGATCCAACGAATCACGTAGAGGGAGGAGAAAAGGGTGTTTGGCTGAAATTTATGTTTGTATAAGACTGAAATACCCCTGTAGGGTGGGCAACAATCCCGGTCTCGACTCGGCTCGTACCGGACCGTATGGTCCCGACCTGTTTCGAACCGGGATCAACCAGTTTCTTTCAATTTTTCTTGGTCTCGGTCCCAGATTGGTTCGAACCATGACGATATCAATTTCAACCATTTTAGTCCCGAACCGTTTCGGTTCGTCCCAGTAATGTAGATACCATTCAAACCCAACACAAATATTCCTAGCCCCTTACATAACCCTCACATCTAAAGCCCAACCTTCACAAAACTTAAAAACCTACATCTCTCTCTTTCATCTCATCTCACTGCCCAGTTCCTCCCCAAACCCTCACTATGGCCTCTCTACTGTAATCTCTAAACTCGACATTCCATTCATAACTTCTTCGCATACATAAACCCAACAATTAAAAGTCAAAACCTCCCATGATTTTAACTTCCAAAATCACCAAACCCAAAAAATCCAATCTAATCCCCAAAACCCAAAATCCCTCATCTCAATCCCCAGGTCCCCAACCCCCCACATCTTTCAACCATTCCAACATCTTCAGCCAAGATTTCTTCCAAATAGATGTCCTCCACCTTGTTCCTCCTAGTCTGAGCAGAGGGTTTTGGTAATAAGTAGTACCATCTGGTTTGACAGTTTTACCGGCTTCATGAGCGAGTGCACCGAGGACGTCATTCATGTCAGCATGTGCATGCAGGGTGAAGTTGTCGTATTGGCACGAGCATCCAGCTAGTGATGGCCCGACGGTGTCACTCCCCCTCTCTCCTTATTCCTTTTGCCCCTACATTGCCAATGCCATCCACGATGGCGGATCTAGCATCGAAGCCTTGTGGATGGCGTTGATGCTGTTGTTGAGAGGAGATATGAAGATCCTAAGTTTTGAATTGAAAAAAGTTTGAACCGGGATGGTATGGTCCCATCCTGGACCGTTCCGATTCAAACCGGTCTGAAAAGCAACCAGGTTTGCTCAGAAAAATTCGTTATCCCGAACCGTTTTGGCCTCGTTTCACTGGATCGGGGCCGAAACCGAAACCGAAACCGAAATAAGCCCAATCCCGGACCGTGCCCACCCCTGGCCAAAGTTGAAAATGCTCCTCCTATCAACCAATTTGAATGCCGAAGGCACGAGGAACTCCTATATGACAAATCAGAATGGTATTTGAGGTTGGAGATAAAAGATGGTTGAAATTTGCCTAAACATAAAGATCTAATGGATCGCATAGATGGGAGGGTGTTTGGGTGAAATTTATGTTCGCAAAATTTTTAATAAGTGACAATCAGCCAACAGTTCAACTGCTTCATGAAAATAAGCATTGTAACTTCCAAAATCAAAGGACCTCAAATGATATTTCTTCATCAAATTGTTTGAAGAAGCCAAAATTTTGAGTAATAATGTAAAGAAATACTTACATAGGTGTTCAGCTGTCTAACAAAACTGGAGAAGTTATTGTGCTTGAAGTATCTAGGAAGAAGATTCACGGAGAACAGATGAGGATCCCAAACAACAAAACTATTGCTTCCTCTGCTCCAAGAGACTATATGATCTGTGGTTGGATTGTCAACCATGTCAAAGGTCTTGGTTAGAAAAGGTGGAGGGCCTGTTTCATGGAGCCCTTCCATTGGTTGGGGTGGAACAGTTTGTGATAGCTCATCAGTGCTTGAACTTGAAAACTCTTCTTTCACAGTCTCTAGTGGATCCATGATTTGTAACAATTTGTCTTCAATATGAGAAATTGGGTTGTTGGGTAGCTAGGATTTATGAGATCAACAAGAAAAATACCTGAAATGGATTTCCTATAAATGAAAATTCATGGCGTAGAAGCTCTAAAGTGAAATGGGTATTTGACAACCAAACTAGAAGGGCAATTGAAGCTTTACATGGCTTGGGATGTCATGGGAGGGTTGATATGTTGATGGAAATTGAAACAAGGACAAAAGGGGTACTGAGATTTTTATGCTCCTTCAAATCTGATTTTTCTCCTTTGTGGGAAGTAAATACACTTGTGTGTTGTAAGGTCAAGAAAAGGTAGGCCTAGAGCTAGAGGGGAAGAGCTTATATAAGCTGGAGCTATGCAAGAGAACTTTCTAGAGAAAATCAAGACTTGCTCTTTTTACATTGTCTAAAAATTCCTGGGTTGCTGTTTATGGTAATGGAGGAGAGGAGGAGCCAAAGAACTTTCTGGAAGTCACAAGCAAAGGGGGGAGGAGGGATGGAGGGTGGTATTAGTGGTGGCTCCCACTTGGATGAAAAATAGTGGTTTCTGGTTATCAATTATGGTTTTAGATAATACCATCCGCTACATCAAAAGCTCACATATCATTGGATGACATGAGTTATTTTGATGAAAAAAAATGCCCATTTGTGAGGATCTTTCCTCTTTTGCTTAAATAATTGGGGAAATGCGAAAATATCTTGCTTAGGGATATTATTATATTCACTAGTTGTATTAAAGTTGAAACTTATTAGAGGTGGTAAGGTTTATCATCATCATTAATTGATCTAATCCTCTTAACCTTTTATGACGATTTTTATAAATTCAACCAATGAAAGGTTAACACGAATAAGCGAATTCTTCGATGTTTGGCACATATTGAAGAATGTGCTAACATCGGTGCTAAGGTGATTCACATGGTGGTATCATATCATATGATACCGTGTAACAGTAACTATTTGTAAAAAAATTACAAATAGTTACTATGAAGTGGTCAAGACTCTGTGCGGTAGTGATGTTTTTTAACTTATTCACTCTGCAAATATTTAACCATTAGCTAGCTTCCATTTTATCATAAAACTAAGGTTAACATGTAAAATAAACACATGAAGAAAGTAAGTAGTTTATAGAACAAACTCAAAAATGCCTCAAAGGCAATATTGTTATCAAAAGATGAAATAAGCACGTGTTGCTCTAGAAAGTTACAGTGAAAATGATGAAGCGTTTTATCCAGAGAAATGACGCTCACTCAGTGTAGAAAGATAGCATGTCAATTAAGAGTGTACTGGATGTAGAAAGACAGCAATCACTTAGAGTGTACTAGATGCGGTAACCTTTAATAATTATTGACTTCAATTTAGATCTGGGAGGGTCCACAGAAGTATGGATTGATTGAGAGAGATATGGATGTAACCCTAGAAGGGTCTTGCAAGTTGCAGCCATCGCTAATTCTAGTGGGCGAGGGAGGGGTGTAACTACCCATCCCCCTTAGATGCGCGTAGTCATTTATGATGAACTTCATCATCCTTTTATTGCAATGAATTATAATAAAAAAATTAAATAATTAAATAAAAACGAATTTATGAGCAGTCTTGTGATATTGAACAAAATCATGGAATAAAAGTGAGTTGGCATTTAAATCACTATCATCAACAAAGAGTTGTGGATCAAGGCATCATTTACACTCTATATAAAAAATCAGAATGGTGTTTCAAATTTGAGATAAAAATCGGCTGAAATTTACTCAAACATAAAGATCTAACGAATCACATAAATGGGGAAAGGAGGGTGTTTGGCTTAAATTTATGTTCACATAGGATTGAAATACCCTACCAAAATTTAAAATTCTCCTCATAGCATATACATTTTTCTATCAATAAGCAAAACAATTTGTGTCGAAGGCATGTGGATGACACTAGCTAGTCTATATAATAAATCAAAATGGTGTTTTAAGTTGAAAATAAAAGATAGATGAGATTTACCCAAACATAAAGATCCAACGGATCACGTAGGGGGGGGGGGGGGGGGAGAAAATGGTGTTTGGCTGAAATTTATGTTTGTATAAGACTGAAATACCCCTGTAGGGTGGGCAACAATCCCGGTCTCGACTCGGCTCGTACCGGACCGTATGGTCCCGACCCATTTCTAACCGGGATCAACCAGTTTCTTTCAATTTTTCTTGGTCTCGGTCCAAGATTGATTCGAACCATGACGAAATCGATTTTAGCCATTTTAGTCCCGAACCGTTTCGGTTCGTCCCAGTAATGTAGATACCTTTCAAACCCAACACAAATTCAGTCCAAGCCCCTTACATAACCCTCACATCTAAAGCCCAACCTTCACAAAACTTAAAAACCCACATCTCTCTCTTTCATCTCATCTCACTGCTCAGTTCCTCCCCAAACCCTCACTATGGTCTCTCTATTGTAATCTCTAATCTCGACTCTCCATTCACAACTTCTTCGCATACATAAACCCAACAATTAAAAGTCAAAACCTCCCACGATTTTAACTTCCAAAATCACCAAACCCAAAAAATCCAATCCAATCCACAAAACCCAAAATCCCTCATCTCAATCCCCAGGTCCCCAACCCACCACATCTTTCAACCATTCCAACATCTTCAACAAAGATTTCTTCCAAATAGATGCCCTCCACCTTGTTCCTCTTAGTCTGAGCAGAGGGTTTTGGTAATAAGTAGTACCATCAGGTTTGACGGTCTTACCGGCTTCATGAGTGAGTGCACCGAGGACGTCATTCATGTCAGCATGTGCATGTAGAGTGAAGTTGTCGTATTGGCACGAGCATCCAGCTAGTGATGGCCCGACGGTGTCACTCTCCCCCTCTCCTTATTCCTTTTGCCCCTACATTGCCAATGCCATCCACAATGGCGGATCTAGCATCGAAGACTTGTGGATGGCGTTGATGTTGTTGTTGAGAGGAGATATGAAGATCCTAAGTTTTGAATTGAAATTTTTTTTGAACCGGGATGGTATGGTCCCATCCTGGACCGTTCCGATTCAGACCGGTCTGAAAAGCAACCGGGTGTGCTCAGGAAAATTCGTTATCTCGAACCGTTTTGGCCTCGTTTCACTGGATCGGGACCGAAATCGAAACCGAAATAAGCCCAATCCCGGACCGTGCCCACCCCTGGCCAAAGTTGAAAATGCTCCTCTTATCAACCAATTTGAATGCCGAAGGCACGAGGAACTCCTATATGACAAATCAGAATGGTATTTGAGGTTGGAGATAAAAGATGATTGAAATTTGCCTAAACATAAAGATCTAATGGATCGCATAGATGGAAGGGTGTTTGGGTGAAATTTATGTTCGCAAAATTTTTAATAAGTGACAATCAACCAACAGTTCAACTGCTTCATGAAAATAAGCATTGTAACTACCAAAATCAAAGGATCTCAAATGATATTTCTTCATCAAATTGTTTGAAGAAGCCAAAATTTTGAGTAATAATGTAAAGAAATACTTACATAGGTGTTCAGCTGTCTAACAAAACTGGAGAAGTTATTGTGCTTGAAGTATCTAGGAAGAAGATTCATGGAGAACAGATGAGGATCCCAAACAACAAAACTATTGCTTCCTCTGCTCCAAGAGACTATATGATCTGTGGTTGGATTGTCAACCATGTCAAAGGTCTTGGTTAGAAAAGGTGGAGGGCCTGTTTCATGGAGCCCTTCCATTGGTTGGGGTGGAACAGTTTGTGATAGCTCCTCAGTGCTTGAACTTGAAAACTCTTCTTTCACAGTCTCTAGTGGATCCATGATTTGTAACAATTTGTCTTCAATATGAGAAATTGGGTTGTTGGGTAGCTAGGATTGATGAGATCAACAAGAAAAATACCTGAAATGGATTTCCTATAAATGAAAATTCATGGCGTAGAAGCTCTAAAGTGAAATGGGTATTTGATGAATGTCAAGAAAATCCCAAACAACCAAACTAGAAGGCGATTGAAGCTTTACATGGCTTGGGATGTCATGGGAGGGTTTATATGTTGATGGAAATTGAAGCAAGGACAAAAGGGGTACTGAGATTTTTATGCTCCTTTGAATCTGATTTTTCTCCTTTGTGGGAAGTAAATACACTTGTGTGTTGTAAGGTCAAGAAAAGGTAGGCCTAGTGCTAGAGGGGAAGAGCTTATATAAGCTGAAGCTATGCAAGAGAACTTTCTAGAGAAAATCAAGACTTGCTCTTTTTACATTGTCTAAAAATTCCTGGGTTGCTGTTTATGGTAATGGAGGAGAGGAGGAGCCAAAGAACTTTCTGGAAGTCACAAGCAAAGGGAGGAGGAGGGATGGAGGGTGGTATTGGTGGTGGCTCCCATTTGGATGAAAAATAGTGGTTTCTGGTTATCAACTATGGTTTTAGATAATACCATCGGCTACATCAAAAGCTCACATATCATTGGATGACATAAGTTATTTTGATGAAAAAAAATGCCCATTTGTGAGGATCTTTCCTCTTTTGCTTACATAATTCGGGAAATGAGAAAATATCTTGCTTAGGGATATTATTATATTCACTAGTTGTATTAAAGTTGAAACTTATTAGAGGTGGTAAGATTTATCATCATCATTAATTGATCTAATCCTCTAACCTTTTATGACGATTTTTATAAATTCAACCAATGAAAGGTTAACACGAATAAGTGAATTCTTCGATGTTTGGCACATATTGAAGAATGTGCTAACATCGGTGCTAAGGTGATTCACATGGTGGTATCATATCATATGATACCGTGTAACAGTAACTATTTGTAAAAAAATAGTTACTATGAAGTGGTCAAGAATGTGTGCGGTAGTGATGATTTTGGTTAAGACCCACCCTAATACCTTCCAAACAGTGACTACATGTGCTTATGATATTATCCTTGATTCTAACCATCCATGAGTTAAGCAACATTAGCACGCGGACGAGTTTTATTGGCTTAACTTTCGTAGCGGATGCGTTTTATTGACTTAACTTTTGTTAGATCACTTTAGGATTTTTCTCGATAAATAATGCATTGGGGTGTTCTTATTTTAATTAGTTTGTTTTGTAAATAGGAGTTGCTAAGATTATGATTTTCTAACACCTGGCTTAAGCAAATGATTGGGGGGGCCATGAACTTATTCACTCTGCAAATATTTAACCATTAGCTAGCTTCCATTTTATCATAAAACTAAGGTTAACATGTAAAATAAACACATGAAGAAAGTAAGTAGTTTATAGAACAAACTCAAAAATGCCTCAAAAGGCAATATTGTTATCAAAAGATGAAATAAGCACGTGTTGCTCTAGAAAGTTACAGTGAAAATGATGAAGAGTTTTATCCAGAGATGACGCTCACTCAGTGTAGAAACATAGCATGTCAATTAAGAATGTACTGGATGTAGAAAGACAGCAATCACTTAGAGTGTACTAGATGTGGTAAAACACCTATCATAATTATTGACTTCAATTTAGATATTGGAGGGTCCACATAAGTATGGATTGATTGAGAGAGATATGGATGTAACCCTAGAAGGGTCTTGCAAGTTGCAGCCATCGCTAATTCTAGGGGGCGAGGGAAGGCGCGAGGGAGGGTCTTGAGATGCGCGTGGCCATTTATGATGAACTTCATCATCGTTGTATTGCAATGAAATATAATAAAAAATAAAAATAAAAAATTAAATAAAAATGAATTTATGAGCGGTCTTGTGATATAGAACAAAATTATGGAATAAAAGTGAGTTGGCATTTAAATCACTAGCATCAACGAAGAGTTGTGGATCAAGGCATCATTCATTCTCTATATAACAAATCAGAATGATGTTTTAAGTTGGAGATAAAAATCGGCTGAGATATACTCAAACATAAAGATTTAACGAACCACATAAATGGGGAGAGGAGGGTGTTTGGCTTAAATTTATGTTCGCATAAGACTGTAATACCCCTACCAAAATTAAAAATTCTCCTCATAGCATATACATTTTCCTATCCATAAGCAAAACAATTAGTGCCAAAGGCACGTGGATGACACTAGCTAGTCTAGATAATAAAATCAAAATGGTGTTTTAAGTTGAAAATAAAAGATAGATGAGATTTACCCAAACATAAAGATTTAACGAACCACATAAATGGGGAGTGAAAGGTGTTTGGCTTAAATTTATGTTCGCATAGGACTGTAATACCCCTACCAAAATTAAAAATTCTCCTCATAGCATATACATTTTCCTATCCATAAGCAAAACAATTAGTGCCAAAGGCACGTGGATGACACTAGCTAGTCTAGATAATAAAATCAAAATGGTGTTTTAAGTTGAAAATAAAAGATAGATGAGATTTACCCAAACATAAAGATCCAACGGATCACGTGGGGGGGGGGGGGGGGGGGGGAAGGGGTGTTTGGCTGAAATTTATGTTTGTATAAGACTGAAATACCCCTGTAGGGTGGGCAACAATCCCGGTCCCGACTCGGCTCGTACCGGACCGTATGGTCCCGACCCATTTCGAACCGGGATCAACCAGTTTCTTTCAATTTTTCCTGATCTTGGTCCCAGATTGGTTCGAATCGGGACGAAACCGATTTCAGCCATTTTAGTCCCGAACCGTTTCGGTTCGTCCCAGTAATGTAGATACCTTTCAAACCCAACACAAATTCAGTCCAAGCCCCTCGCATAACCTCACATCTAAAGCCCAACCTTCACAAAACTTAAAAACCCACATCTCTCTCTTTCATCTCATCTCACTGCTCAGTTCCTCCCCAAACCCTCACACTGTGGCCTCTCTACTGTAATCTCTAATCTCGACTCTCCATTCACAACTTCTTCACATACATAAACCCAACAATTATAAATCAAAACCTCCCACGATTTTAACTTCCAAAATCACCAAACCCAAAAAATCCAATCCAATCCACAAAACCCAAAATCCCTCCTCTCAATCCCCAGGTCCCCAACCCACCACATCTTTCAACCATTCCAACATCTTCGGCCAAGATTTCTTCCAAATAGATGCCCTCCACCTTGTTCCTCCTAGTTTGAGCAGAGGGTTTTGGTGATAAGTAGTACCATCAGGCTTGACAGTCTTATCGACTTCATGAGCGAGTGCACCGAGAACGTCATTCATCTCAGCATGTGCATGCAGGGTGAAGTTGTCGTATTGGCACGAGCATCCAGCTAGTGATGGCCCGGCGGTGTCGCTCTCCCCATCTCTCTATTCCTTTTGCCCCTACATTGCCAATGCCAGTGCCATCCACGATGGCAGATCTAGCATCGAAGCCTTGTGGATGGCGTTGATGCTGTTGTTTAGAGGAGATATGAAGATCTTAAGTTTTGAATTAAATTTTTTTTTGAATCGGGATGGCATGGTCCCATCCTGGACCGTTCCGATTCAAACCGATCTGGAAGCAACCGGGTTTGCTCAGGAAAATTCGTTATCCCGAACCGTTTCGGTCCCGTTTCATTAAATCGGGACCGGAACCGAAATAAGCCCAATCCCGGACCGTGCCCACCCCTGGCCAAAGTTGAAAATTCTCCTCCTATCAACCAATTTGAATGCCGAAGGCACGAGGAACCCACATATGACAAATCATAATGGTATTTGAGGTTGGAGATAAAAGACGGTTGAGATTTACCCAAACATAAGAATCTAACGGATCACAAAGAGAGGGGTTGGAGAAAGAAGGGTTTTTTTTTTTTTTTTTTTTTTTTTTTTTTTACTTTTATGCCCCAACCAACTCTAATCATCACACATCTAAGGATCACATTGAACTTGAGTGCCGATGGCACAGGGAATACCCTGGTCTATATAACAAATCAGAATCGTGTTTTAGGTTGGAGATAAAGGACGATTGAGATTTACCCAAACATAAAGATCTAATGGATCGCATAGAGGGGAGGGTGTTTGAGTGAAATTTATGTTCGCATAGGACTGAAATTCCGCTACTAAAGTTGAAAATTCTCCTCTTGTCGAACAATTTGAGTGCCCAAAGGCATGGGGAATACCCTGGTACTATGATAATCCACAAAGCCCCGAGATTTATTCCTCAAACCCGCCAATCCCACGCCCGTATGTTCCCTGATCCACATTAGATATATCACTGTGTGTAAACGTCTCACAAGGCTTGGTGGTCATGATCTTAATATTGAGAAACCGTTCATTGGTTTAGTATCTAGATATTGCTTCTGCAAGTTGACACCATATCATCTCCATCTTTCCTTATTGCCATCATAGTCCACATGCACAACTAGATAATAAGGATCCATTAACATCACAGAAAAGCTACAAAGTTTCAAGTATTAAACTTTGTCAATTTTCAGAAGTAAACCTTAAGGTAGTTGTCAACTTCTCAAGGAAAGCCGGTGGCCAAACATGTGAAACAAGGGACTAGGACACGAAACTCCTTAATTATTCAAAGACTTGTAACTTTCATCTATAATTACAACTATACAACAAGGCAACAACCACCGAATGATATCATGATTACAAGCAAAGCAGGATAAGGAAATAACAAAATGAGACTCACATTACAAACAATGCATGAGAAGAGAAGCAATGATGCAAGGGATTCACAATGTACAGTCTGTGGCACTACTGAAACATGGGACGTTAAAAGAGTGTGAAGCCGTTCATATCTTGCGCCCAAGCACAAGACTGAAGACACAAGGATTCAAACTTCTCAATAGGGGTGGGCAATGTCGGTTCGGTTCGGTTTTGAGCTCAAAACCAATTTCATTCGGTTTGCCCAAAACCCAAACCGGAACCGAATTTTGTATTCTTAAATCGATGAATTCGGTTGAACCGAATTTCGGATCGGTTCAGTTCGGTTGGGCCGAAATTTCGGGCTCAAGCACTTGAAAGACTTTCATTAAAACATGCCCAATTTTTTTACATGCCCAATTTTTTTTACAGACCCAATTTTTAGCCCAAAATTGAAAACTTTATGAGAAGGGGGGTGATTCAGTGCAACAAGGTGTATTGCAGTGCATTTGTTGCACTAATCAGGTATTGACACCTACATGTTATTTAGTTTTTTATATATATCTAATTAATCGGTCGGTTCGGTTATAAATCGGTCGGTTCAAAACCGTAAACCGATTTCAAACCGTTTATAATCGGTTCGGCTCAGTTTAAATTATTTTCTTTCTACTCATATTTTGGTTCGGTTATCGAACCGAATTTGAAAACCGGTTCGGTCGATTAACCGAATTTAAATCGGTTTTTGCCCACCCCTACTTCTCAAGGGTCATGTTCGAGGTTCTTGTAAAGGTATGATCTTGATTGATGGTAGCAATTGTATGGATGCGTCATAGATAGAGAAAAGGGATCAAAATTCAAAAGATCTTCTACAGAAGCTCGTGGATGGTTGGACTTATGCAGGAAACTCCCACCAAGTCATGAAATGTGTTCATCTGCTGTTGCACCACCTTCAAATCAACAACATCCACTTCAATCATGCAAAGGGATTGATCTGTAACTGAAATATACGTATGAATGAGGATTCAATCTTATACATTCATAAAATAATTAGATAGATCTCTCTATGTTCATTGAATAGTAGGCAATCTAATATAGAATCCTATGGTCTGACTTATGAAGTCATTATTGGCTTGTCAATCCATGAGATTGAATTATAGAACATTCACTGGGACATCTCAAGTTCTGAAAAGCAACTAACAAGCCAGTGGAGCCAGCCATATGATCAATTTTGTGAGAATTCAATATAATCTTGAATGATTACACTTTGTCCATTGTAGAGCTCAATATTAACAAGAGTAGGAAATTAACATTTTAAGCTGCAAACCATTATTGGTGACTTGTTCCAAAGATCTGATCTCATTTGGCTGATGTTTGTGGGGGATGCTGAATATAAGGATGCCTCGATGCATCATCAACACTCAACCGATCCTCCTGCAGTGCAGTATACCCAGTAAGGAAACACGATTCATGTGAGTGCAAGAAAATATTATCTGGCTAAGGATGATGACAAGCACTGGGTTAGATCACTTCATCTATAACTAGATAAACATATATGGATCAAGTATCGAGTTGCATCAATGGTAACTAGAAACCCTTTTATCCTGTTCAAAAAACAAACGATGACAAAAACAACAATAATAATTAACTTACATTCATACTGACAATAATGCATTTATCTCCTCACTACAACACCATCAAACTCCATACATGTTTTTCGCCAATTTTAAGGGTATCACTTGGAGAACCATTTACTTCCTGCTACAAGCGCCTATTCTCTCAGTTCAGCAAAAACCATATATGCCCTTCATTACTTAGTTCAATCTATCTGCCATATAAAGAAATTTGATATGACGATTTCTGTGTTTTTCTTCTTAATCTCTGCTATTGCAAATCATGACTCTGTTGGTTTACTCATCACTACATTGTTCATTAATTACTTCCGGTGTATCACCTGTATTATTTAATTATGGGTAAAATCAGATATGTTCTCAATATTTATCATACAATTTTACAGCCTCAACAGAACAACAATATTTCCTTTCCAACTCCGAGAAAGTATGTCCACTTGTCTCCTACTATGCTTTTAATTTAGCCATTTAAGCTGTGTGCAGTCTTAAAGAAACAAGTTCTAAGGAAAACAGTTAAAATAGAAAAGAGCGAGGGGACATGTTGAAGATAACGATATCTATTTTGTAGTTTTTTTTGTGGTAATTATTTCTTGCTCTACCATTTCTTCCACAATTTTGAGACAAACATGAAAATCTCCATCTTCCCACCCTCTTTCTCACCTACCTATCCCTTCTCTTCTTCTACTGTTACATTTAAAAAATAACAATAAATAAATAAACCATAAAACAATTTGTAAACCAAACACAGCCTTTAAATTTTGGAAGTTCATTTTACTTTTCCAAAACGCTTCCCATTTACTAAGACTTTCTCGTCTTCGCCCTAGTGCACCTAATCAAAGAAAGTTGTATTAAAGTTGAAACTTATTAGAGGTGTAAGGTTTATCGTAAGGTTTATCGTCATTAACTGCGCCAATCCTCTAACCTTTTATGTCAATTTTTATAAATTCAACCAATGAAAGGTTAACATGAATACGTGAATTCTTCGGTATTTGGTACATATTGAAGAATTTGCCACATCGGTGTCAAAGTCGTGATATCATATGATATGATACCGCGTTATAAGACAAATAGTTACTGTCAAGCATCAAGTCTGTTTGCGGTAGTGATGCTTTTGGTTCAAACCTACCCTAATACAACAGTGACTTCATGTGCTTAGGATGTTATGCCTTGACTCTAACTATCCATGTGCTAAGCAACATTAGCACGCCAATGAGTTTTATTGACTTAAATTCCGTAAGATCACTTTAGGAATTTTCTTGATAAAGAATGCATTGGGGTGTTATTGCTTTAATCAGTTTGTTTTAGAATTTGATTTGCTAAGATTGTGATTTTCTAACACCTTGCTTAAACAAATGATTGGGAAAAAAAATCCAGATGTCAATAGCAACAGATACTTGGAAATCCATGAAAAAAATGATCACATTAACTTAATCAATCTGTTGGCTCTGCAAATGTTCAATCATAACACTAAGGTTAACATGCAAAAGAAAAACATGAAGAAAGAAAGTACTTTGTAGAACAAACTCAAAGGCAAATAGTTTTATCCAAATATGAAATAAGCACGTATTGCTCTAGAAAATTATAGTGAAACTGATGAAATGTTGTATCCAGAAAGTGACACTCACTCACTGTAGAAAGATAGCACTCACTTAAGAGTATACTAGATAATCTGGTAAACAACTTTAAGGGTTGTTGACTTCAATTTAAATCTTGCAGGGTCCACATAAGTATGGATTGACAGAAAGAGAGAGAGATAAATGTAACCCTAGAAGGATCTTGCCTGGAGTGTTCTTACAAGTTGCAGCCATTTATGATGAACCTTATCATCCTTGTATTGCTATGAAATATAAACAAAACAAATTTATAAGCAGTCATGTGAAATTGTACAAAATCATGGAATAAAAGTGAGTTGGCATTTAAATCACTAGCATCAACCCTAAGATTTGGATCAAAGCATCATCCGCTATAAATATGATAATCCACAAAGCCCCAAGATTTTTCCTCAAACCTGCAAATCCCATACCCTGTTATGTTACCTAATCCACATTAGATATATCACTGTGTTGTAAATGCCTCGCAAGGCTCTGGTGGTCATGATCTTAATATCGAGAAACTGTTAATTGGTTTATTATATCTAGATATTGTTCCTGCAAGTTGACACCATATTATCTCCATCTTCCCTTATTACCATCACAGTCCACATTCTCTAGAAAATAAGGATCCATTAACATCACGGGAAAGCTACAATGTTTCAAGTACTAAACTTTGTCCATCTTCGGAAGTAAAACTTAAGGTAGTTGTCAACTTCTCAACGAAGTCGGTGGCCAAACATGTGAAACAAGGGACTACCATGAAACTCCTTAATTATTTAAAGATTTGTCACTTTCATCTATAATGTTGTTTCTGATTTCACCATGTTTTAAATCTCATTACACTGAGGTTTTAATTCAATGGATATGAACAGAAGCAGACGATTGACTCAATTACCACAAAAAAAAGAGCCAATTCTACGACTTTTTGCCCTAACATATAGTATAAGCTCAAAAACTGTATCACTATGATAGTAGTCATCAATTGGAGGATGATCAAGATCATCCAAGCAAAAAATAAAGATTAGATTCATCGAGATATTTTGAACCATGCCCTGGTCCCAGAAATCACATCTACTAGAAACAAATGCATCAAGTTACTGAAAGTTTGCAGTGAATCTAATCAATTGGGTCTCTCTCTTGGGAACCTAAAGATCAAAAGGGGTAAGAACATATGGTGAGTTAAAACAACCAAATTTTATATATTTATATGGCGAGTAGTACAAGGTAGCGATAGAATTACAGCTATACAACAAGGCAACACCCACCAAATAATATCCTTAGTCTGTGCAAAGCAGGATAAGGGAATAACAAATGAGACTCACATTACATACAACGAGAAGAGAAGCATTGCTGCAGGATTCATAATAAACAGTCACTACAACAAATTTGTTTTAAGCGGCGTTTTCAAAAGCGCCGGTAAAGTTAACAATGTGCCGGTTTAGAGCATTAACGGCATTATGAGAAGCGCCGAAAAGCACCGGCAAAGGTACGTGCCGCCAAAAGATTAACGACGCTTATTGTAAAGCGCCGGTTAAAAGTGACCAATTGCGGCGCTGTCAACGCGCCGCCAAATCTTATATTAGCGCCGCTAAATAAATGGATATTACATTTTCCTTTTGACTAGAAACGCCGTATTTATAACTTTTAATGGCGCTTTAAAAGCGCCGGTTATGTAAAAATAATATTTTCCAATATGTTTTGCGACGCTTTTAAAGCGCCGGTTGTCTTAACAAATCGGTAAAAAAACCTGCATTTTAATGGCGCTTTGGAAGCGCCGATTATGTTAACATACTGGAAAAAAAAATCAATAAAAATAAAAATAAAAACCTGTCATTGATACGGAAAAAACAGACAGTAAATTTTCTAATTTCATATCATCTACTAAAATCTCCTTCAGTAACAAATAAACTCAAAGGACACTATAATTTTCTACGGTAACAACCATATATTAAGACCTGCAACATAGGCAGTGCATCCGTATACATCCTTGTATTTTTCATATTCATCCATTCTATGTCTTAAACTTTTGTCATGTTGAACAGCATCAAGTGCACCGAAAAATTTTCCTCTTACTTCATTCCAAGCATAGTCCACGTTGCTTTGGTGATCACTCTTCACCCTGTTCCTTATCACCCTTTCCTCCTTGTTCATTCTCATTATCAATTACTTCCCTGTCATTGTCATTGTCATTGTCATTGTCATTGTCATTGAGTTTCGCAACAATCTCCTCATACTCTGCCTTTAGCTCTTTATGTATGTCCAAATAAGGCTGCTTCTCCTGTTATGCCACAAGCGTAAATCACCTATTTCATAATCCAAACCGATTAACTTAATAAACTTAAAACACATAAGCTTTATCTACATACCTCATCACTCATAGACTTCCACTTCTCTCCAGCTTCCTTTGCAACCTTTAATTCAATTTAGAATAAAATAAAAAAGAGTATTATCAAATGTACACACAACAACTTGTAAAACTAAGTGTAGAGATTGTGTATATTACCACTGCAATACCCTTCTTGTCTGGATTTTCTTCTTTGAATGAGTTTCTAAAATAATCCCTACAACAAAATTTTGTCATCTCCGCTCATTTGGTCTAAAACTTTACATGTAAAAACAGGAAAAGAAACATGGATTAAAAAAAAAATTGGTTGCAGGTAGCATTGCTAGAATATGTATATAATTTAATTGCAACTTGCAAGTAGTATTGAAGACTGACAATTATTTACGTGTTGCAAACTTGCAGGTAATATTGCTAGAATATTTTACGGCAAATCGACAAGCCGAAAAGGACAGGAGAAGAACTTACAAGAAGAGAAACACTGCAGCTACTAGCTAGTAAATGAAGAGTTGAAGACAAGTTGGACAACAATCAAGTAGCCTTGCTCGTTATCTGAACCTAAAGCAACATAAACAAGTTGAAAGCCTTAGAACAACTCTAGAACATCAGAACTTTATCAACATAATATAACTCCAAAAGAAAACATGAACATGTCAAGATGTTAACTCCATGCAATACAAGCACTTCTGCAGTCCACCCATAAGATAAAAGCAGTAAACGTTTCCAAAAGTATGATGCTAATTGTGATACATACACTGATACTAAATACAGAAAAATAGTATATTTTCTATCACAAAATGATGTCTTCGTATTTTACGTCACATGAATGAAGAAGTTTGGCTCAAACAGAATCCACAAAATCGATATTTACTTCACAAAGAATCCACAAAATCGATATTTATGGAGGCATTCTTTGCAAGTTTGGCTCCAGCATTTCCAGTGGTCTTGCTGAGTTCATGTCCCCCTGGAACATGAAACAGAACTAATAAGAAGCCAGGCACTTGGAACAATACACTCATAGATAGAACCTATTTAGGAGATGTTTGATATCAGAATGTTGTACACTAGTAGAAAGAGATTCTATCTATGTTTGGATTGGCTGTTACTAATTCACAAATTCTCAATCAGAAGGAAATAGAGATGTGGCAGCATGAACTATTGGCCATAGTTAACCATGGCAGCATTAGGTGGTGAGAGCAGGGAGCAAGTTTTTTAAGGAAGAAATAAGAAAATGAGGTGATCTATAGTAGTAGTAGTAACTAATTAAACATTATTATTCTATTTCATTTCTTTTGAGTTCCATTGTTCAGAAAACATCAACCAATCAATTGTAACAATGTTTAGTTGTACACTTGTAGAAAGAGATTCTAGCTATGTTTTGTTTGGCTGTTCCTAATTCACAAATTTTCAATCACAAGTAAATAGAGATGTAGCGGCATGAACCATTGGCAATGGTCGATCATGGCAGCATTAGGTGGTGAGAGAATGGAGCAAAATTTTAAGGAAGAAGTAAGAAAAAGAGGTGATCTATAGTAGTGATAGTAACTAATTAGATATGATTATTCTTTTTCATTTATTTTGAGTTCCATTGTTCAGAAAACATCAACCAATCAAATGCAACAATGTTTAGGTTCATTAAAGAATTTACTTTATATGTAAGTTGGGATCTATCCATTCAACAAAAAGAACACATTCAAGTATCAAAAGAAAAGATTACCCTTTCCAAGATCATCGGGATCGGCATGGACTACAACAGCCCTTCCAACAATGGAATTAGGTCCTGTGATGGGGATCTGCAAAATATCAACGAATAGTTAAGGAAGATATACCTAATGGTAAAGGCTAGGAAATCATGAATTCAAAATCAATGATGGAAAAGTATGATGCAATAAACTACCTGAGAGTCAACAATGGTGAAAGTAGCAGTACCTGCAATAAAGACGGCATAGAAATCACTATAAATGTTCAATAATGTTCAATGTGTAAGCCAAATAACCACCCGAAACAAAACTAATGTCATTTCACGGTCAATGAAGAGTTTAATTGTAGACATATCAGAAACGATAGTGATGATAACTAGCCTACTTTCGAGCAATGAAAACTCAAAATATTGTCCAAATGTAAACTGTAACCCCTGTAATTCACGAATTGGAGGCAATGGCAAAAGAAACCACAAAATCGATATTTACTTCACAAAGAATGCCTCCATAAATGTTAGTCTATGAGATTTGTATAATGAATCAATATTGTCATTTTTGGCATGTCTATAAACATATGGTTATGAGTATGATACATTTAATTCTCAAAAAAATTTACCTGGACCATGTCCAAAAGGTGCACAACTGAAGGAAGAACTTGCCGTCTGGAACCAAGAATACAAGATTGTTAATCAGTATATCCAAACATCAATTGAAAAATTATATATGGAACAGAAAGACATCAAACCTTCCTAGAAGCAATTTTCCAATGTTCGCCAGTAAGGACGACAGATCAGTGACACTGTGACAGTGAGTGACTGAGTGAGAGAGACGAACCTGAGCTTCAGTCCGACTCTGACAGACTCCTCTAAGGTAAGCTCTTTCTTCTTCTTCCTAGCTCCTAGCTCCTAGCCCCTAGTCAATAGTTGAAAACAATATCATTATAGTCAGGGAACTTGGACCTACAATGAAGGTCCATCATCCAGGACTGATAACAAAGAAAAGGTTAATGGTTGGATTAGACCTTGAGATCTCCAGCTTCTCCATCTATTATTGGCTCACCGTCCTCATAAAAGCTCACCTCCTGCAAAATGTGTGAATGGAAATATATTAAAAGACAGAAAATCACACCAATGGGAAAGTGATTTCACAAATGAAGTTTTAGACTACGAAAACCACAAGTATAAAATAAGACAGACATCTACAACAAAATACCAAGGGTGCTTTTGGTTCAAATGAAAATTTTCTCAAGAAAATTAGCCAAAAGTGAGGATAAATAACATTTTATTTAGAAAGGATAAATAACAATAGATAGCACAATTGTGAGCTTTTAATCAAATCTACCAGTATAATTTAAGAAGATGGAAGACTACAAAATGAATATGTGGCATGGCTGCATAACTCTTCCTGCAACAAATGCACACATCAATTGATATAAAAATATGTGGCAACGCTACAATCAAATAGTTTTACCATGGGCTAAGATCTACCTATCATATTAAAAAGACAAAAGTTATATAAGGACTTTCACCTTAACTCAGAAGAGCAACTTCACGTCATGGGTTGAGAATTGTTAAACCATGCCTGCTCAGAGGATAAAATTTGACAACATTATAAGAGCATCCTGTTTTCGTAGTAATTGATGTTAAGGAACTAATAAAAACTTACCTTCGCTAAGTAAAGATTAGTTGCTTGCATACCCTTTTCCACTGCATTTCTGTCGAAATAGAAACCAAAAGAGTTTACCATTTTAATGGAAATAGATGTGACAATAACTACAATTCTGTGCATGATAATATTGCAAGCTGCTCTAACGATTCGACAGGGTAGGTAAGGCCCCATACTAACATACTGAAATAACTACCTCAGGGTGGATTGGTTCTGGCCAAGTCAAGGCAGTATGTTTTGTACATGTATAAAGGTTAAGACCCTTATTCTATTTGTAACTTAGGAGTTTTGAAGTACAAGCTCTAAGGAATAAGAAACAAAGAAACCTCCATAACAATGGATGTGTATTACTTATAACTCCATATATACCTGTAAGGAATGTGGCTAGAATGATCGACGAGTGCATTTATGACACGACCTAGTGTTAGTAAGCTCTTATTTATCTCTCCCGCTTCTCTTGCTTGACTCTGCACATTGCAGAATTGACTTTAGTTAATAGATATAAACATACACGAAATTTGTCATCTGTTTGATGGTTGTATATGCTTAGAACATAAAGCTGGATTGAGCTTTAATACCAATTAAGGTAGCAATTTTTGTACTCTAATAACAAGACAATCATAGTTACAAGATCATAACTTACATCTCTTACGCCTGACCGTGAAATATTCTCTGAACCTGCCAAGTCTACAAGGTTAAGCTTGCCACACTTCATGAGCTCCTCTCCTCCAATAGCTGCTTCTTTTACATGGATATTTATGGAGAAGACAGAATGTGACCGGCTGCATTTGAAAAAACATATACAATTTAATTATGCATTTATTTTGTACAAAGTTTGCGTTGTTAAGACATAGATAAATGCTACCTGCTGTGCTTGTTGAGCAGGGTCTCCACAGAGTGCCTTCTGGATGATCCGCGTTCCAAGAGACTATAAATTTCATTTGCACTGTACACAACCTCTTCTTCAAGGCCTCTTACAATCACACCACCCCTTCCATCCTCCATCAATGATATTGGTTTCTTTTGTCTATCATCCACATGTCTAACCTTCCGAATATTTCAAAATAACGAAAATATTACTAATCAGTACTTTGTTACCAGAAAAGTTGTTCATTACATAGAAGACAAAGGAAGTGAATACCTTATCAAAGGTGAAAGCTCTGTCTACTTGCTTGTTAGCTACATTGTGCAGAACATTAACTTCTCTTCTCTGTTCATTACAAGATATCACCTTTGGAATGTTTAATCTTTGCTCGTCATCACTTAATGGCCTGATATTTTAAGTAGAGCAAATCAGTTGTAGATAAACTAGTGATGTCACAGAAGTATTAATGACAAGGACAACAATTATGAAGATGATGATGATAATAACAATTGCTGAAGTATAGACTTGTCTTAACAAAAAATACAGTTCACATATAACAATGACATGAAAAACGTACAGGGAGTAGAAGATTACAAACATCGCAAACATACAGGCATTATATATATCCTTTCAGAAATTGACTATAGCAGAAGCACTATTACTTTCTTACTCATCTAAGAAAACACCTACTCATACAGCATCTAAGCTTATTCAAATACTCACTAGGCAAATGCATTGAAACTATGTGACCATCAATGAACATAAAAATTACAAACTGGAAATGAAAATAAGTGGAAAAAAAGATGTAGCCAACCTCAAAACGAACTGTTGTTCCTACTCTTATGTTCAACCGCATACCGTATGCTCTCCTTCGATCAAAAACCAAATAGGGATTCACCTCAATGAAGTGATAATGGCTGCCAATCTGTTCATGAATGAGCAATTGTGTTCATCAAAGGAACCTAGCTACATTAAATCAAGAACAAGTTAAGATTTTAAACTACTTCCAAGATTCACTTGTATCAAACTACAATGAAATCAATCAATCAAACAAACAAAACCTTACAAAAACAATCTGGAATCAAAGACTTACAGAGACTTATGATCTAATCAAGAAGATCAAGAACACTTTTGAAGCTTTCAACAGAGATTTCAACACCACAGTGTTTGAGAGATTTCAACAGAGAGACAAAGAGCGAAGGAGGGAAGAGGGAATGAGGGAGCGCAGCAGGGGAATCGCTAAGGAGAAGGATGGAGCAAGGAGGGAAGTCGCAGCAGGGGAATCGCTAAGGAGAAGGATGGAGGAAGGAGGGAAGTCGCGAGCGCGAATGAGGGAGCGGCGCAAAGGAAGGAGGGAATTGGGTCTGAGGGTTTTTTCTTATCGCTGGAGGGTTTTTATATTATCCCTCTAAACCGGCGTTTTCAAAACAAAAATTTATTTTTATTAGCGGGATTAATTCGCGGGTTTTTTTCGCTCTTTACCGGCGCCTTTACAATAAACGCCGGTTTTGTTATCTCTTTACCGGCGCTTCTTACATCTAAAGCGGCGTTTTAGAAACCAAAATTTTATTCTGATTTGGCTTTTTATCGTTCCCGGCGCTTCTTAAATGAAGCGCCGATATTGTTTACCCTTAACCGGCGCTTCGTTTAAAGCACCGATTTTGGTTACCCTTAACCGGCGCTTATTTACAGCTACTACAACGTTTTAGACAACATAAATTTTTTTTTTTTTTGAAATTGAGCTGGGGTTTATTAAGGATCCCCGAACCTGCATCTGTTATACTCAATGCCTATGCTATCTTCGTACACATACTTCTTGAAATCCTCAACAAAAGAGCTAGGAACCACAGTGATGTACTCACTGCTAGGAAACAAGGCTGCAAGGTGGTCCGCTGCCCTATTGATTTCTCAGGTTCCAGGGTGCAGTCGTGGTCTTTGTGAGGAAAGTAAAAACAGCCTGAGAATCAGTGCTTAAGTCCAGGCAACGTATAGCATGTAGTTCAGCAGCCTTGAGCCCCGCTTCCACTCCTTGCAATTCATGCACAACAACTGAGTGGCCAGTAGTAGATCCAGAACAGGCCATAACAACCGCACCATGCTCATCATTGAGCGGATGGGTTGGAGTAGGGGTGGGTACGGGACGGGATAAACCCATCCTGTTCATACGGGATCGATACGGGACAAGACGGGACGAGATTAGCGTGCTCTGATTATATGCATTTCATTTTCTTTAATCAATCTCATGATTTGGTTGCTTGCACTCATCTGTGTTAGACTTCAAAGCATTCCACACCTGCAAATTGCTTGTTCTTAAAGAAGAAACTCATATGCATCCATCAATGCATTTCAATCTTGAACAATATATTTGGTAAGTATAGAGAACAAGTTTAAACAAACATAATGTACACTACGCAAAGAATAACACTCAGTTTTACCCTTGCATAGGTATCTGAGCTACCAGTGACAAAAACCGTTCCACTAGCATTATATGCACAACACAATATTTGGTGGTTTGGTGGATCAGTACTAGTTGAGGGAACATTGCTAGTTGAGAGCGTAGTGCTAGTTGAGGGACCATTGCTCTTCCCTGCAGTTAATTCTAAGTTAAGATTTCAGTTATCAAATTCCAAAAACCCCAGCCAACCAACCAACCAAAACACACTATGTAAACTTGAAACAAACCAGTGATAGCATCTGAAGGCTTTGGAATGTAAATGCGAGGGCTGGCATTGGTATTCCTAATATCCCAGATACGACATGTTCCATCATCTGATGATCTAGTAGGAATGTAATAGAAAGAAAATCAGATACAAATTGAACTTCGAGAGAGTTTAATATTCATGTAGTAATTATGTAATAGGTAACTGCAAAAAATATGCTACCAAATCTGCATAGCAAGTATTTCTAAATGTTTAAATGGCAGAAAGTTGAGGGACGTATTCTAGAAAATATTACTCATCAATACCAGAGTGAAAAATTAGTTCGGGATTGGCGGGATTGAAAATCTTCATCCCATCCCATTCTAGATTGGGACGGGATGAAATTATTCAATTCCATTAAGACCCGAAAAAATTGGAACTGGACGGGATCGGGATGGGATGCCCACTCCTAGGTTGGAGGGTTTTTTTTATCTTGCCCGGCGCTTCTAAAACAACGCGCCGGTATTGGTTACTATTTACCGGCGCTTTGTTTTAAACGCCGGTATGGGTTACTCTTTTCCGGCGCTTTAAATAAACCACCGGTATTGGATACTCTGTCTCGGCGCTTTAAGTAAATCGCCGGTATTGTTCACTCTTAACCGGCGCTTATTTACATCTAATACGGCGCTTCCAAAAAAACACAATTTTATTTTCGGGATTTTTAGCTTTACCGGCGCTTCCGAGAATAAACGTCGGCATTGTTGACTCTTTACCGGCGCTTTATAAAGGAAACGCCGGCGTAGGTGCATCTTTCACGGCGATTTATGATAAACGCCGCCAGTGCTTGAGACTGAATTTATCCCCGGCGCTTGGCCTCCTAAACGCCGGTATTGAGAATGTTTTACCGGCGCTTTTGGTGAAACACCGCCGTGAAAGTGCCGTTTTAGACTTCGTTTTTTGTAGTGAGTGTCTGTGACACTACAGATACATGGGAAGTTACCAAAGTGAGAAGCCGTTCATCCCTTGCATGCCCAAGCACAAGACACACCGATTCAAACTTCTCAAGTCTCATGTTCAATGTTCTTGTAAAGGTATGATCTTGATTGATGGTAGCAATTACATGGATGCGTCATAGATAGAGAAAACGGGATAAAAAACTCAAAGATCTACTCTCGAAGCTAGTGGATGGTTGGACTTAATATTCGTCGGATATATTGCAGATGCAGGATAGGACCTTTGCTTAAACTCTCACCAAGTCGTGAAATGTGTTCAAGTGCTGTCGCACAACCTTCAAAACAATGTCATCAACTTCCATAATGCAAAGGGATCGATCAGTAAATCACTACAAAAAAAAAGACGATTCAGCAACGGCTAAAAACCGTTGCTAAAATGAATTAGCAACGGCACAACAACCGTCGCAATACCGTGGCTATTTGAATCAGCAACGGTAAATTATCCCGTAGCTAATTCGCAACGGCTAAAAACCGTTGCTAACTCAAAAAATTTTGTCGCTAAAGTTGTTGAAAACTTCGACTAAGACTGTCGCAAATTGAAAAATAGCGACGGTTTTTTGCCGTGGCTATTTAACGATGGTCTTTTGCCGTCGCTAAATTGCAAATCTAATTGACAAAACAACCACGGTATTTGCCGTGGCTATTTAGGGACATCTTTGTTGCAAATCATATTTAGGGACATCTTTATAATAAAATTAGCTATTAATGATTGTCCATTCTGAAAATTAATATCAACTACGAGAACTAAACTTAATTGATCAAAATTATAACAAAAATTACATAGAATCTCTAGAATATCATATAAAAATTACAAATAATCCATACAAAAATGACAAAAAACCACAAAAAAAAATATAATTCGATCTATAGAATATCAGAGATCAGAGATCTCTTGCAGTTAGGGAGGCGGCGGAGGAAGGGAGGGGAGAGAGAAGCGGCCGGGATCGGTGTCGAGGGAGGCGGCGGACTTCTCCTTTGTGGGTTTCTTCTCTGCAAGTTAAGAGAAAATTTTTGGTTGAGAGAAATTTTTTGTTTAAGTTGGTTTGTAGAGAAAATTTAAATTTATATAGAGAAAGGTAATTGAAGGGGATTGGTTGTGTTAGTTTCACGTGGTTTGGTTTAGTGCGTTGGATTGAGCTAAAGTTTTTTGGTGTTATTGACGGTTGAGATGAGGTTTCACGTGAATCAGTGACATGGTTTTTTTTTTTCAAAAAATATTAGCGACAGTTTTTGTAGCTATTGAAGCTTTTTTTTTGTAGTGAATTGAAATATACGTAAGAATGAGGATTCAATCTTATACATTCATAAAACAAAATGAGGGATCTCTCTAGGTTCGTTGAATAGTAAGCAATCTAATATAGAGAGTCCTATGGGTTGACTTGCAATGTCATTATTGGCTTGTCAATCCTTGAGATTGACTTAGAGAATATTCAATGTTGTGGCATCTCAAGTGCTGCAAACCAACAAGCCAATGGATCCAGCCACAGGGTCAATTTTGTGAGAATTCAATATAATCTTGGATGACTACACTTTATCCGTAGGAAATTATTAACAGGAGTAGGAAATTATTAAAGCTAAACAAACTTTAGCCTTCACCAATTGACTATCTCATTGCACGGAAAGCTACCACCCACTCCTCTTTATTGCTCCTTATCTTTTCTTTATTTCTCACTTCACGAATTTTTTATTGTTAGTTGTTTGTTTATGGTTAGTTGTTTTAGCATTAAATTCTACTTGTCAATATATATAAGCACTGTAAGATACAAATAACAACAATACATGAGAAATACAGTTATTTATCTTTTCTCCTTCAATATTTTTTCTTCATATCCATTACGCTCCATATTTTAATATGGTATCAGAGCAAGCTTCCGCTACAACTAAGTTACTAAGGGAGATGAAAATACAGAGATGATAACCAAAAAATCGGATCCACTCACCTTGCACCATTCCGATCACCCTGGTTTGGTTTTTGTTTCCAAGCTACTCGAAGGAGATAACTACGGACAATGGAGCCACTCTATGCAAATCGCTCTTAGCGCCAATAACAAAATTGGCTTTATCAATGGGATGGTTGAGGCACCATCTCGGGTTGAAGCCAAATTTCCAATATGATCATGGATCCTAATTTTTTTTATTCTGATATTGCCGGTAGTATTATCTATGCAAAAGCTGCGATTGACATTTGGAATGATCTACACGATAGATTCTCACAAGGGAATGATTCCCAGATCTATCAGATTCGCCAAGAGATTGTAGAACAACGACAGGGACATCAATCCGTTTCAATATACTACACCAAGATGAGGCACTTTGGGATGAGTTGGGTTCTTATCATGATCCAATTATCTGCAGCTGTGGATGGGATTGAATGATTCTTTCGCAACGGTTCGTGAATGATTGAATGTGCTCTATGTCCCGAAATTTAAAGTAAGTTTACTTTCCATTAGCTAACTGACGCAAGCCTTAGGTTGTGTTTGTGACATTTTATCCTAATTTTTGTGTGATGCAGGATTTAACTACAAAGAATACGATTGGACTGGCAAGGGAGAGTAATGGTCTATACTACCTTCCAACAAACCAAGGTCAACACCATCCATCGCACATACAACCTTTGACACAAAACGACTCGGGCATCCATCTGGGTGGACTGTGATATCCCTGTGTGGGCGGACCTGAAAGGGAGGGTGCGGAAAAGGTTCGTGGATCCCAAAAAGGGTTAGGCGAGCTACTGAGGGAAGATTATAGTCCCACATCACCTAGGTGAGGGAAGGGGATGTGCTATATATATATGAGGTTGGATCTACAAAGTACTACGCGTTTTAAAATCGTGCAGGCCTTGGGCCAAAAGCGGACAATATAGTACTTTGTGGATCGGGTCGTGACAGAATGGTATCAGAGTCGGAAGTGTACCAACAAGGATGTTGGGCTCCCTTAGGGGGGTGGACTGTGATACCCTTGTGTGGGTGGACCTGAGGGGGAGGGTGCATGAGAGGCCCGTGATGGCGAAGCCCAATAGGCCTGTGGATCCTAAGAGGGGTTGGACAAGCTACCAAGGGAAGATTATAGTCCCACATCGCCTAGGTGAGGGAATGGGATGTGCTATATATGTACGAGGTTGAATCTACAAAGTATTACGCGTTTTAAAGCCGTACGGGCCTTGGGCCCAAAGCGGACAACATAGTACTCTATGGATCGGGTTGTTCTCCACACCAGTTATTATCTAAAACTACTCCATAAATTTCTTTTAATTCCCATGATATTTGTGATGTTTGTTCTCTAGCAAAACAAACTCATGTGCCTTTTCCCATTAATATCATTTATAGTCATGCACATTTTGATTTAATCCATTGTGACATTTGATGAACTCATAAGATTTATTCACATTCTGGAGCATTTTTTTTTAAAACCATTGTGAATGATTATTCTTGATATACTTGGGTCCATCTTATGCGTTATAAATCTGAAACACAATCCATTTTAAAAGACTTCTTTTGTTTGGGTTAAGACACACCATAACTAAGGGATTAAAACTTTAAGATCCGATAATGGGGGAGAATTTGATTCTTTATGACACTTCTTCAAGGAGAATGATACAATTTTTCAATGATCTTGTACTTGCACACCTCAACAAAATGGGGTTGTGGAGCGCAAACATCGCCATCTCTTGAATGTTGCTCGTGCACTGTGCTGCCAAACCAACCTACCTTTGAAGTTTTGGGAGGAACATGTTAAAACAACCTGTTATCTAATTAATCGCTTACCCACACCACTTTTGGCCAACAAAACACCATATGAGCGATTACACAAACAACCACCTTCTTACTCCCACATGCAAATCTATGGTTGTCTGTTTTTTGCCACAAACCTACAACCCACTCATAAATTTGATTCTAGTGCATGACGTTGTGTGTTCCTTGGGTATCCACCGAGGTAAAAGGCTTATCTTGTCTATGATCTAGCTGATAAGAAATTATTCGCCTCCCGAGATGTCATCTTCCATGAAAACATCTTCCCATTTTCCACCATAAATCATGATGACAAAATTGACATCCCCACCTTGCCAAAACCCTTAGATACTGACATTGACACCCCTGTAATCACCACATCATCCAATGAAACAAATCCACCACAAAACGAGTCTGAAACCACAAATCCTGACACTACCAGTCAATCAGACCCACCCACCCAATCGCCCACATTTCAACAGAGAACAGAACCGTCCGAAATGCCACCCACTGGTAGACCGGGCAATCCTCACCAGTCGATCGAACCTATGCCAGAGGCTGACACGACACTTCGTCGCTCCACACGCTTAAAACGAATACCCACTCACTTCCAAGATTATCAAATCAACCATACTCTGCCTGTTTCAGACACGTCTCTTCTAGTTAAATCAAGCACTCACCATCTTTTGTCAAGGTATGTGTCATATTCCAATATTTCTCATGCTCATCAAACCTTTGCTTTCAACATTTCTCACTTGGTTGAACCAAAAACATATGAGTAGGCTTGTCGGGACCCTAAATGGATTGAAGCCATGAACTGTGAAATTGCCGCACTTGAGGCTAACAAAACTTGGTTACTCGTTTCTCTTCCCTCGGGTCATTGTCCCATTGGGTGCAAATGGGTAATCAAGATAAAGTATAATTCCAATGGCACTGTTGAAAGGTTTAAAGCTCGCCTGGTTGCAAAAAGATTCACACAATGTGAAGGAATTGATTATTCTGAAATGTTTGCTCTTGTTGCCAAACTTACCACTCTCCGGTGCCTCCTTGCTATTGCTTCTGCTCGTGGTTGGGGCCTTCACCAAATGATTGTTCAAAATGTTTTTTTACATGGTGATCTCACCGAAGAAGTCTACATGCATCCTCTTCCAGGCTTTCGTTGACGGGGGGAAGCAACTTGGGTGTCGACTCCACAAATCTTTGTATGGCTTAAAACAAGCTTCTCAATCGTGGTTCCACAAATTCCTCTCCACCATCAACACGTTCGGGTTTCAACAATCACGAGCTGATTACTCCCTTTTTACTAAGGGGTGTGGCGACTCTTTTACAACCATTCTTATTTATGTTGATGACATGATTATTACAAGGAATGATCAAAATGCTATCAATGATGTGAAGACCTTTCTTGGGTCCTGCTTCAAATTGAAGGATCTTTGAACATCAAAAATATTTCCTTGGTGTTGAGATAACAAGATCACAAATGGGTTTTCTATCAATCAACGCAAATACACACTTGACATCTTTCAAGAAGCAGGTTTACTTAGAGCAAAACCCTCCAAATTCCCCATGGAACAATCTTTGAAGCTGACTCCCACCGATGGTGACCTACTCAAAGATTCGATACATTATCGACGACTGGTGGGATAGTTTATTTACTTGACTATCACAAGGCCGAAAATATCTTTTTTGATCAACGTCCTTAGCCAGTTTATGCAAAAACCTAGAGAACCTCACCTTGATGCAGTCCATCGTTTACTTAGGTACTTAAAAGGTTCACCGGGGCAAGGGTTACTATTTCCTTCCACAAACAATTTGAGTCTAGTCGGGTTTTGTGATGCAGATTGGGCCGAAGACATTACTACACGCCGATCAGTTACGGGTTTTGTGTTTTTCCTAGGAAAATCCCTCATATCCTGGAAAAGCAAGAAGCAGGCTACGATGTCTAAGTCTTCAGCCAAAACAGAGTATAGGTCTATGGCTTGTATCACTTGTGAGTTGACTTGGCTGAGAAACTTATTACGAAATTCATGCATCGAACATCCACAACCAGTGACACTATACTGTGACAACCAAAGAACTATACGTATTGCTGCAAATCCAAATTTTCATGAAATAACCAAGCATAACAAGATTGATTGCCACATTGTTCGGGAACGCATTGACAAGAGGGAAATTAAAACAACCTACATATCAAGTGTGAATCAGATTGCAGATTATTCACTAAGGCATTGGGTCAAGTTCCTTTTAACAAAAAAAAAAAAAGTTCCTTTTAACACACTTCTTCGCAAATTGGGCGTTGTTGACATTCACGCTCCAATTTAAGGGGGAGTATTAAAGCTAAACAAACTTCAGCCTTCACCGTTTAACTATTGAAATTTGATTATCTCATTGCACTGAAAACTACCACCCACTCCTCTTTATTGCTCATTGTCTTATCTTTATTACCCACTCCACGAATTTCTTATTGTTAGTTGTTTGTTTATGGTTAGCTGCTTTAGCATTAAATTCTACTTGTCAGTCTAAGCTCTGTAAGATACAAAAAACAATAATACATGAGAAATACAGTTTTTTCTCCTCTCCTTCAATATTTTCTCTTCATCTCCATTACACATTTACACTCTATATTTTAATAGAAAATTGCCATTTTACGCTGCAAAATATTGGTGACTTGTTCCAAAGATCTGATCTCGCATGGTTGATGTTTATGGGGGATGCTGAAAATAAGGATGCCTCAATGCATCATCAACGCTCAACCAATCCTCCTGCAATGCATTATACCAAGTAAGGAAACATATCATTCATGCGAGTGCAAGAAGATATTATATGGCTTTTTTTTCTTCTTCTTAAGAATTGGGTCATTGACCATTTTTTATTTATTTAGTAATCCACGCCCGAAGGTTACATGACTGGCCCTACAGTGCTAACCAAACCAGGCCCGAAGGCTACAATATTGTTGTCACTTAATATTCTCGTCGTTTTCATTTCGCATGGAGACTTGCTTTTGCTCCGGTCCATCACCTCCACTTCGTCTATAACTAGATAAACATATATGGATCCAGTGTCAAGTTACATTAATAACAACTAAAAACCCTTTTATCTTGTTCAAAAAAACAAAGGACGACAATGTTAAACTCTATATGTTTTTTGCCAAATTTGAAGGGTATCAATTGGAGAACCGTTTACTTCCAAAAAATATAGGGAAAAAAAATCTGATTTACAGATTGGAAGATGAGCAAGTTTCCAAATTGGTGCACTTTGGAAAGGGTTAAAAGAGCAAAGAGGCGTGTGACTTTAAAAGTAGGGTGGGCATTTGAGACAGAAAACTCAGCCCGGATCGGGAATCGGACCGAGCGGTCTGGTCTGGTCCGGTTTTGTATTGTTATTTTATCAGCCGGTCCCAAAGCTCGGATACATCGGTCCGATTATCGATTTCCATTCTCAAAGCCCCATGGATAACTGACCCAGCCCGAATATTTAAAAAAAAATTAAGTGACCCTTTTCCCCAAAGCCCAACCCAAACATTTTTTTCTAAAGCCCAACCCAAGCTCTCAAAATATCTAACCCACCCAAAGGGTACTCCTAGTCCTTCCTCCAAATCACCACCAACCCCAACCCCACTTCAAAACCACCAACCACCAACCCCAAAACCACTTCACTCAGCTTCTTTTTCTCATCTTCTTCAAAACCACCAACCCCACCTTATTCTCATATTCGAGAAATAAGAAAAGAACACTGAGCTTTGAGCTCACTACCTCACACACTTCATTGATCCCTCACCACCACCTCTTTGTCTCTTAAAATCTCTCATCCAAATTCCATCGGATGTCGTCAGATTTCGGTCAAAAGCTCCACCACAGTAGTGGTGCACCACCATCAGAAGCAGAGCCCCTCCCCTGCCCTCGCTGTGAGGAACTGGCGACCGACTCTCTGTCTCAGTTCCTCACCACCGCCCAAGCCCTAGCCTAATTAGGATTTTCTTGCATCTTGTTTATGCGCCACAATCTTTAGATGTTACATTTGTTTGGAATTTGACACAAGTATGTATTGGCATTGGCATACAGATAATGTTAGAAATTTACCTGAAAGAGCCACCATATCTTTTGCTGAAAGCCCTTTTGCCGCGAATCTTGTTACAAGGGTGCTAACATTTGATGTAGGTGGTGGGATATCACTGTTGGCAGCCGTGCGATTTGCTATGAGTGAATCTCTTCTTCCCAATACAACGGTCCAGGAAGTTCCACCACAGTAGTGGTGTACCACCACCAGAAGCAGAGCCCCTCCCCTGCCCTCGCTGTGAGGAACTGGCGACCGACTATCTGTCTCAGTTCCTTACCACCGCCCAAGCCCGAGAACAGGCCTGGACCGACCCGAATTCTTGGTTACCTGAAACTCCGATTAACCGATCTCATCGATCCGAGCTCGGTCCCTGAGAATCCATTTTTTTAAAGTTCGGTCCGGTCCTCGGTTTTGGCTATTAGGGCCGGTTAACCGGACTTGCCCAACCCTATTTAAAAGTACTAAAAAGAAATGAAGAGGTGTAGTTTTTAGAGTTACAATCTTAATCATAGAGTCTCATATCAACGGATGAGATTAGACGATGTGAAAGGGTGCATGTTACACTCTTTTGGGTGAAGTATATCAGCTCATTAACAAGTTTTTATTTTATTTACAGTATATGTATTTACTGCCTCCCCACCCCCCAAGGGAAAGTTAGAAAAAAGTATCATATTTTATTAAGTAAAATTATTATTTTAACAAAGACCAGGCTGGAGTTTTTTTTTATTATCTAAGCGAGATTATTACTTTATCCAACCTGATGTTTTATTGTACCCAAAGATTGTGATTTCATTTTTCGAGGTAATTTCGGTAAGTTGATTTTAAGAAATATTTTGTTATGTATAGAAAAATGTAAAAATTTCTATTGTAATTTTTAAATTATCAATATAAGCTAAACATTTTGAACTTTTACATATTACATAAAAATTATGGTCTATGATACTCGTAATATCATACAAACTACATATTGTATAAGAATCACTTATATAACAAAATTTTAATATTAAATTAAAATTATAACGAGTTAAAATGTATCGATATTGAAATTGACCTAATGAATAAACAAATATTTTGGTTTCGAAAAAAATTTCAAAAATATTCGGTGAAATTTTGATATTTTTCGAAAATCACGTTCCTTTGCTGTACCTGACATCAGGGACCTCTCGCAACAATTGAACAATCTTCTTTTAGGCGCGGGAAGAATAAAGGACCTTGTTTTAGACTTTTAAAATCCCTATTATAATTTCAGTCTGAAAAATCCTCTTCTCAGACTTCTCCTTACCGTTCTCACTCGTCAGAGTCTTCTCTTGGAAGCTAAAACTCTCTCGATAATCTCCGCTTCTCAAATGGCTCGAAAGGTAAACTTGATTTTCTTCTCCTTTTCTCAATTACACTTGAAAACCCAAAGCTCCATAATCTATGCAAATCGCTCAACTAGTTGTCTACTTTTAGATTTCTTCGCTCTGCAAGTAATTTTTTTAAATCGTTAAATTTCTCCATGGGTTTCTTATAAACTCGTAGATAGTTTGTTTGTTTAAATGATCGCAACGGAAACCCTCAAATTTGATGCGAAATCAACTGAAAAAATGACTAAATACCCATTGATTCTTTTTAGCAATTAATAGATTCTTGAACTTTATTGCTTGTATTGTTGCATTCTAACTCAGTTGCACTTAAAAAATGCGAAAATATGGTCGAATCCCTAAGGACTCGCTCTTTCAGTTGTGTTGTTAGGGTTTGGTTTAGAGAGTAAAGTTACTCCTTTGATGTAAATTTTTTTGGGTTTTTGTCTACTTGCAGGAAATAATTAGTCTGTTCTTTGCTTTATGCTTTATTAACTTGAGCTCCAATTTTTTTTTTTAATAGGAAGCATTATTGCTGATTATTGATGTCGGACCGTCTATGCACCCCCTTGTTCCGGAGATCGAAAAAATCAGCTCGATGCTTGTGCAAAAGAAGGCATGTATTATTGTCTACTTTTATTGTTTAATTGTTCTAATATTTTTCTTTTTGAAATATGTTGTTTTGTATTTCATTCTCAAGTCAAATGTGGAGGTATTATAATATTTGCTTCTGTGCTATACTTGGTGTTCCTGAAATGTGGTAATATATTGAACAAGACGTACATAATAATGGTGCCACAAGTAGTTTTAGGTTCGTTGCCAGGACTTACCAATATAATGGCATTGCAAAGTGAAGGGTTTTCAAAGTTGGTCTAGGAAAAATGAAGCACAATACTTCATTTATATGCAACATGATAGAAGGTTTCTAAGCTGTATTTTTGTGGAATATGAAGCTGCACTGAGATGATATGGACAGTTTCCACTTATTATCATTTTCCGGCTTAAATTTTTTAACTATATATCATATTGCCCTGAAATGACATTATGCTTGAGCAGTCGATAGATTTCTACTTTCAAATCTCTCTGAACGATCTGTGAACTTTTTTTTCCTGGCAGTTTGAGTACAATTAGAGCATCTCCAATGGACAAGCTCAAAAGCTAAATTTAGGTATTTGAATAAGCTTTGAAGGTGCATTTACATGCTCCAATGGATGGCCCAAAGCTCAATGGATTTGAGCCTTTGAGATTTCAGCCCATTAGTTACTATAAAAGGGCATGGGCTTGGTTCATTTGGCAGAGCTAGACGCTCAAAATAGTCTTAGCACTCAAGACAGTTTGAGCGTCTAGCCAAAATGACTATTTTAGCCTTCTTTGGAGTGAACATCCAATTGGCCAACTAGTAAATGAGTGGTTATTTGCACCCTAAATAAAAATTTTATCATTTTTTAAAGGGTTTGTTAAATGACCCATTTGAGCAAACACACCCTCAACCTCAAATAGGTCCACCCCTTTGAGTTTGAGGTTGAGCTCTCCATTGGAGATGCTCTTAGGAATAAGGATAAGATACACAACCAAACACTAAGGAGTCCTCAACCTTAGAAATTATTAGTGAAATTCATATGACTTTGATGTGGAAAGAGGAAAATTTCCAAATGTTTGAATCTTTGTGTGGTCTGCAATCGGCTAGCAACCAAAGATACTATAGTAAGGAGAAGGATAAATTTTGATGAGACTTGCATTTATTGTGGACTTGTGGAAGAATTAGAATGTGTTTGATATAATCTGGCTCAATAGGTGTGGAACTTCTTCCTCTCCTCATTTGTGATGCAATGGGTATTTTTTTGGGAACATATTTTGTTAGTGCGACAGGATCTTCTATAATGAAGTTTTGGATGGTCATTGGAGTCGGTATATAATTTATAGGATTCCTTTGGCTTTCTTAATGATGTGAGTTTTGAGGTTAATTGGATAATTCATTTGTGAAATTTCTATCTTATCAAAGGTCGAGCAAAAAGAAATAGTCGTAATCTGTGAATTCTGCACGTACAATAATTATTTAGTCCTTTCTTATTTACTTGTGCAGCTAATTTACAACAAAAATGATGAAGTGGCGATTATCTTATTCGGAACTGAAGGTAAGTCTTTGCGCTCCGTCTCTCTCCATTTTTAATTATTTATTTTTTCTTTCAAAATATTCTCTTAGTATGCAGGAGTTCTAGTTATGAATATGAAGAATTGAGTTATAAGTGTACATTGTACTTACAAAATGCTGCAAATGGTATTGTTGATGCTCAATCCTTCCAATGTGCAGAAACCGACAATGAACTGGCAAGGGATATTGGTGGGTATGAACATGTGGTAGTTTTGCAACATAGCAAGGTAGTAGACGGAGACATAATTGATGCTTTACAAAAGCTTCCTCGAGGAACAGCTCCTGGTGATTGTATCCTATCTGTGCCTCATGCATATGACATACACATGCTTTAAACTGTGTTCAATCATGGTCATAAGCTGATAAGTGATAACTATCTCTTTCTTATGGTAGTTTTTTATGAACTTGAGAACTTTCATGATAAGCAGCACAAACAACAATTGGTTTATTTATTGCTTAAACATAAGTCAAGTTGGGGTTGGAGGGCACACGGCCCTCGTGTGTATTGCCGAACGAAAGAGTTACATTCACTATCCAAGTGTAAGAATTGTCTGATTCATTTTACTGGACTATGCATTGAGTTTCTTTATATAAAAGAGAGGGGAGAAGGAAAAAAAATCCAAAAGTCAATTTGTTAAACAAACACACTTGGGAGGTAGGTTTTGATTTCTGATTTTGTATTTGATGCTAGTTGTGAAGAAATGTCAGACATTTCATTTACATGCAATTGCATTACAGTCTGATTCCGTCTTCTCAAAGTTCCTTAGATCATCTGTACATTTATTGTTATCTTAAATTTGGAAAATATCTTTTTTCGGGGATGATGTCCTGAGTAGTTCACAAGTTGATAGCTTTGAGCTAGTTTTGATGACGCCACGGGTAATTGCTTCTCTGCCCTCATTCCACTTGCAATGCTTTAGGAACTGGTTCAGAAGGAATAAGAGGGCCTCTGAAGAAGTAGAGAGTGCTTCCATCCATGCATTCATGTTATTCATCATATAGATGTAGTTCTGTTATTCACTTATTCTAACTTCCAAGTGGTGGAGTTAGGAGTTTCCCTTCCATTTTATATTGTATATTTTAATTAAAACTTTTTTTTCCATACAACTTCATTCAATTTCTTGTGTTTTGACCCCTTGGGGCCAGTACTCGTGCCTGGTCTCTTTGATTCAGTATGTTCTTTCTGTCAAAGCTGTTTTCTTTACTGATTAGAAGGTATTTAGTCTTCCCTTTTCTGGGCACTGATAATTTAGTTACTTGCATTCGGTGGTTTTGTTTTTTATGATGCTGGAATATTTGATGCCAGAAGTCTGGATATTCTAAATTGGTGCCTCATTGATGTCAGAAGTTACATGTTAACTTTATTTGTACAAGCATTATGCTGGGGCAGCAACCTTGGGCCGCTGCTTAAAAATGGAAACTAGTTGCATCTTGTTTCTTCCTCTTGTGCCCTTGACTTCTGCTAGTTCTTGATGCTATTGTGGTCGGAATGGATATGTTCATAAAGAAATTTGGACCAGTAAACAAGGGGAAGAAACGCATTTGTCTTATAACAAGTGCAAAGGACCCTATTAAAGAACCATATGAAGGGACAAAAGAAGATCAGGTTGATACCATTGCCACTCAAATGAATGCTCATGGCATGAAACTGGATTGCATAATTGTGAGAGGAAAGTTTGCTGAGTGTGCAGATAAGAATGTTATGGATGAGAATGATCTTCTCTTTAATCGATTTTCAAAAAAGGCTGGTATGAAGATAGTGTATGTTGAAAGTCCAACTTCATTGCTCGGTGCTTTGAGAACTCGGAACATAGCTCCAGTAACCACATATAGAGGTGATCTTGAACTAAGCCCGAAAATGAAGATAAAGGTAAGTCCATTTTTTTAAAAGCACGTTTTCCAAAAAATTTTGGTTTTTATTTTTACTCTTTCGTATGGTTCTTGCATGCAAAATCTCTGAATCAAACTTATGGCTACTGGATTACATTTGTGACTGAGAGCTGTATACAGTTTGACGAGTAGATGAACTATTCTTGCTACAACTATGTAATAACAAGTATAACATACTAGCAATTGTATGTCTAGCATTGTTCTCAATACATATCTGACACCAAAACTCTTTGAGGTCTTGTGTCTTTATTGTTTTGGGTTGTAGATATGTGTGTCTATTGCTAACAGGTGGACAATGGAACTATGTGATGCAACTAGGTATTTTATGTTGTAGTTGATTTTGAACTGCATATTTTCATCTAACTTAATTAGATACTAGGCTTTCTTGTATTTGCATGGGGATAGCACATTAGTTATCTGAAGTAAGCGGGTAATTGGTTAGTAATTATTTGTTAATTGCGCTTGATATAATAAAGCCCATATTAATTAGGGCATTATCCAAATTAGGTTTAGGGTTAGGTGCTTGCCAAAGAAGCTATTAGGCACTCATTAAGGCGTCGAATTAAAAAATATGTTGGTGAATTGAATGAATGAAAATTAATTTATTTTCTTTATGATTTATCATAGGGTTTATCATAGATTTAGTTTTAGTATAGAAATCATCAATTGGTATCAGAGCCGAAGCGCTCCTATTGTGTGCGTAGAAGTGAAAACTTGGAAGATGACTGGGGAGGAGATATCTAAGGCGGTTGAAACCATAAAATGATGGAATATATCAAAAGATCTCATAGATACTGAAAGAGAGCATAATAGACGCCAGAGAGAGGATGATTGGCAGATCAGACTTGCAGGGATTGAACAAATATTTGATCGTGAAAGAATCAAAAGGGATGAACAGTGGCGGGGTTGGCTTCAGGAGGTTGCGCAAGTAGTTCAAAGGGAGATGAAATTGATGAATCAATAAAAAACACACGAGTGGAAACACAAGCTCAAGGGGCCGTCGAGCACCCAAACGGCGCCTCCAATAGCACCCTCGGTTCAATCGGCATCTCGGTGGACCCCTTCACCGCTGGCGCACCCCCACACCCATCGATCGGCCCAACACCTCTAGCTCAAGTCATCACCTCCACGCACCATCCCACACCCCCTCCGCCATCTTGGGAGGTCCACTGCCCCAACAATAACCTTTCCACGCTCCTACTTCTATTTGTCCTGCCTTGAAACCTTATCTTTGAACCCATATGCCCTCACGAACCCGCATAACCCGCACCAAGCCTTCGGGCAAGCTATTTTTGACGACACTTCGGGTAGTTGGCTGAATCCTAATTTCCTTCCATATTACCAACTTCCCAATTACTCCAATTTACCACCACAATACCCAAATCCTCCTCACATTCATCAGGTTGAGTCCCTTAATGAGGTGCCAACACGGTTATCCCCACATATCATTGCAGACTCGATTGAATTTCTGCAGGAGCATGTAAGACAGAGACAACCCTCATCCTCTTTGGCCACCTGTTCAAGATAGAGGGCATTTTCAACACCCTTGTGTCGTGGTAGAGGAGTTGGGAGGAGGAAATCAGCCCTTTCGAACCCCTTTTAGGAGATTAGACTCATGGAGGATGTAACTTTGTTGATAACGATCAATTAGTGCAGTTAATAGCTGTCATGGAGAGGCAAGATGATACAGGTTTGAAGTCGGTTGTGCCTTCCTATGATGTGGTGGAACTTGATGATGCATTTGTTGATTGATCCATGGAAATTGTGCGCATCCTTGAGTTTAAGAATATGCGGGGTCCGAAAGCAGTGTAGTTAGTGGCTACAAAACTGAAGGGAACTGCGTATCTTGGTGGCAAGAAGAGTGTGCTCGACAAACAACTATGTGTATAAGATCTGACTTGTTCTTATGATATTCTGCAGAGTTGGAACAATTCAATCTCAACCTGCTAATACAATCACAGAAAGAATGGAAGATAGTACTGCATTTTCAGCAATCAAGCTTCAACAAAGAGAGTCGCAGGAAGAAAAAAAGAATGGTGTTGATTAGAATGTAAGAGGTTACAATGGACTGGAATGTAATAGGCAGATTCGAGATTGCCAATCTCCTCAGAGAGCAATATGCTCACTTGTACAAACAGTTTACCAGAAAAATCAATACAATTTCTGTTACTGATCTCCTATTTATAAGAGTTCCTAATAGCCTTTACAATTCTGAGTATAGCACAATACAACAACTTGGTATAGCAACACACAGCAACTTGGCATGCTAACCCCCTGAACCTCCTAACAACAATACAACAACTTGTTATTCTTGTAGCAACAATACAACAATACCATTGCATAACCAACTTGCAGAATATAGCACTTGCAGAACATATCATTTGCATTCTTCAAGATCACTCATTGATTTATATCTCCTCCTTGTATAAGTATATCTGATAGGAGGTCTATCAATACCCCCGCCCCAATTACTCACCTTGTCCTCAAGGTGAAAAGAAGGAAACTGGTTTCTGAACATATGGAAATCCTCCCAAGTAGCTTCATAAGCAGGTAACCCTTGCCACTTGATTAAAACCTCAGGTGTACTCATATCCCTGTGACGCACGTCTAAGAGTGATTTAGGCTGAACTACCATTTCAAACTCACTGCTGAGTTGAGGAGGAAGAGGAAATACTTGGGAACAGGGTCCCTTTGCTCGCTGTAACTGTGAAACATGAAAAACAGGGTGGATGCGAGAAGGAGGTAAAGCCAATTTGTAAGCAACTGCTCCTACCCTTGCCAAAACCTCAAAAGGGCCATAAAAACGGGCTGAAAGCTTTTGATTAACTCGACTTGCCAACGATTTCTGCCGATAAGGCCTAATCTTCAAAACACCCTATCACCCACAGCAAACAACTCATCCCTCCTAGACTTATCCGCCTGTTTTTTCATACGTTGTTGCGCCCTCAACAATTGCATTTTGAGTGATTCCAGGACACTTTCTCTGTCCAGTAAGAGCTGTTCTACCGAAGATACAGGCGTAGTACCAGTTACATACTTTATTAGAGGTGGTGGATCCCTGCCATAGAGAATCTTAAAAGGAGTGTATCCCGTAGTCGAGTGCGTAGACGTGTTATACCAGTATTCAGCCCAAGGCAACCATTTATACCATTGTTTGGGTCTCTCCAAAGTAAAACATCTGAGATAAGTTTCAAGACAGCGGTTCAAGACTTCCGACTGACCGTCTGTTTGAGGATGATACGCCATGCTATGTTTCAACTTTGTTCCTTGAACCCGAAATAATTCTCGCCAAAAATGACTGAGGAAGATTTTATCCCTATATGATATTATTGAAATCGGTGTCCCATGAAGCTTAATAATTTCCCTTGAGAATATTGAAGCTACCTTTTCACTTGTGTAGGGATGTTTCAAGCCAACAAAATGCGCATACTGGCTAAGATGGTCAACTACGACCAAAATTGCATCAACTGTCCCAGAACACGACAATCCTTCAATGAAGTCCATGGTGACTTCGTCCCAAATCTGAGTAGGAAGAGGAATGGGCTGAAGAAGGCCGGCTGGAGTAGTGGCCATGGTCTTGTTGCACTGACAAACGTCGCACTCACTAACCTGCTTCCTGATATAATCCTTCATCCCCACCCAGTATAATTCTTTGGCAATTCTCTGGTAGGTTTTTGTCTCACCTGAGTGCCCCCCTACTGCCGATTCATGAAATTCTTTAAAAAGAATGGGAATGAGAGAAGAAGTCTGAGGAATAACCAACCAATTTTTGTAGTGCAAAAGATCATTAATTACAACAAACCCCGGCCTAGCCGAACCTTGCGACACTGACTGTTTCAGATGTTGTAGATCAGAATCACCTGATATTTTTGCTTTGAGCACCTCCCAATCACGCCAAGTGTGCAGGCTCATATGAAAACAAGACGGAGAAGGAGAAATCCGAGAAAGAGCGTTCGCGACAGCATTGGAAGACCCCGTTCTATATTGAATTTCAAACTGAAAACCGAGTAACTTACCCACTTTTGATATTCCGGCCCAATGACCCTTTGCTCCATCAAATACTTCAAATTCTTCTGATCAGTGCGTATGATGAACTTCCTACCCAACAAATAAGCTCGCCATTTGGTAATTGCAAACACGATTGCCATGAGTTCTTTCTCATATATTGGTTTTAGCCTCGCCCTCTGCCCCAAAACTTGACTGAAGAAAGCTACTGGTTGTTTCGCTTGCATCAGAACAGCCCCCACCGCAAACCCCGAAGCGTCGGTCTCTACGATGAATTCTTTAGAGAAATCGGGCATTTGCAAGACCGGAGCAGAAGTCATGACTCGCTTTAATCCTTGGAAAGCAGCCTCGGCCTCTTGATTCCATGCAAACCCATTTTTCTTCAACTGGGATATTAGCGGCCAGGCTATTTGACTATACTCACGGATGAACTTTCGATAATAGCCGGTGAGACCCAAAAAGCCCCGTAATTTTGTAATGTTAGAGGGTTGTGGCCAATCCAAAACAGCTTGAACCTTGGATTGATCCATAGATACCCCATTAGCCGAGATGACATGTCCCAAGTAGCCCAATTTTGAACTTCCAAACTCACACTTCTTCCTGTTAGCATATAAACAGTGCTGTTGCAACAAACTCAAAACCGTCTCCAACTGTTCCACATGTTTCTCAATGCTTGGGCTATACACCAAGATGTCGTCGAAGAACACAAGCACAAATTTGCGCAAGTACGGCCGGAATATCGAATTCATTAACACCTGGAACGTTGCCGGTGCGTTGGAGAGACCAAATGGCATTACGAGAAACTCGTAGTGTCCCTCATGTGTGCGAAAAGTTGTCTTAGGCTCGTCCCCTTCTTGAACCCTGATCTGATGATATCCTGAATTCAAATCTAACTTTGAGAATACCACTGCGCCGTGAAGCTCATCCAACAATTCGTCGATTACTGGAATTGGAAAACGATCGGGCACTGTTTATTTGTTCAGAGCTCGATAGTCTACACAAAAACGCTACCCACCATCTTTCTTCTTAACCAATAACATCGGGCTTGAAAATGGGCTGATACTGTGTCTGATGATCCCAGCCTTCAACATCTCATCTATAAGCCTCACAATTTCATTCTTCTGAAACTGTGGATAGCGATAAGGTCGGACATTTATCAGGCCGATACCTTCTTGTAAAACAATACTATGTTCATGTCTTCGCTTAGGAGGTAAGCCGGAAGGTAACTGAAAGACTGTGTCATACCTTTCCAAAAGCTTTGCCAACTCCTCTGGTACCTCAGTCGTCTCTTCCATTGTTGAAGAAATACTGCCCAATTCAACCAAAATTCCCTGACCTTCAAGTTTAATCGTGCGAAGCATGGCTTTGAGAGAGATCAAGCTTCGTCCCAGAGAGGGGTCTCCCTTGAGGGTGAGTGTATTTGAGCCAACCCTAAACCTCAAAATTTGGTCTTTCCAGTTGATGAATGTTGTACCCAATTTTTCCAACCACTGAATCCCCAAAATCACATCTGAACTTCCAAGCCCTAATGGAAGAAAATCTTCTAAAATTTCCACCCCTTGTAACTGTAGCTCCACACCCCGACAGATTCCACTCCCTTGGACTGAGTCTCCTGACCCCATGGTTATGTCATACACACCGGTCGACGTTATTGGCAGCTTCATATGTTCAACCACTTTGTGGGAGATGAAGTTATGTGTTGCACCACTGTCGATCAAGACTACCACTGCGTGACCTAAAATGGTACCCTCGAGCTTCATTGTCTTTGGGTTTGTCAGTCCCATGACGAAACTTAAAGAAACTTCGACTGCCTGACTGATCTCAGCTACCTCAAGCTCTTTCTGATCCTCGCACTCCTGAACCTCCTCTTCCTCCTCTTTACTATCCCCTTGTGCGATAAGAACACTAACCTCTTAACTCTTACACAGATGACCAGGTGAGTACTTCTCGTCGCACTTGAAACACAACCCTCTCGCCCTTTTTTCTTGGTACTCTGCATCTGAGAATCGTCTGGTTTCACCTCTGGCGGCCGCATTTCTCTCATTCTCTCTGGAGAGAACTGGATGGTGGAAGCCATTTTTTTCGAAGTCTCTGGATGAGTTTTGATAGGGTTGCCCTAATGGGCCATTTGCAAATGTTCTTAAGCCGCTCATGGGCCTGTTGTTATAACTTTGAAAGCCTGGTTTGGACAAGTCCATCTGCCTCTGCTTTTCTTCTACCCGTTGGGCAAGATCCATGGCTCGACCCAATTGACCTGGGTCGAGCATCCTCACTTCTGCCCGAATGGAGGGCTTCAACCCAGTGATGAACTTACTGAGATACACCTCTTCCGTGACAGTCTCCAATGGTGCAACAAGAGAGACGAACCTTCTGCGGTAATCGGCTACTGAGCCTTCTTGTCTAAGAGCAATAAATTGTTCGCATAGTGAACCTTCTTGGATTGATCGAAACTGTTTCAACAATAAACCCTTTAGTTCTTCTCAGAAGAGAATTGGTCTTCTTTTACTTTCCCATTGATACCAAAGAAGTGCATCAACTTCGAAAGAGATCACCGCGGCCTCAATTTTCTCTTCATTACTGTATCTTTGTAATGAAAAGAACCTTTCAGCCTTTAAAATCCATCCATCTGAATTCGATCCCTCAAAGGTGGGCATTTCCAATCTTCTAGGTTTTCGATCGTATGGATAGCCTTGTGAAGAAGAAACACCACCCCCTACCCCATTCAAACTCTGTGCTTCAACATTTGTGGGATGTATTTGATCATTCTCTGCAGTTGAAGCAGTTTTTAGGGTTTCTTGATGCATCTTCATCATCTGATCCACCTTTTGTATCACTTCTTGAAAACCCCCTTTCAATGAATCTATTTGTTCCTGAACCCGTACTACACTTTCTTCTACAGCCTCAAATCTTGCAATATTGCTTGTCGATGCACATTTTCCAGCCATCCTTCCCTAAGATCGAATGCTCTGATACCAAGTTTGATAAGATCTGACTTGTTCTTATGATATTCTGCAGAGTTGGAACAATTCAATCTCAACCTGCTAATACAATCACAGAAAGAATGGAAGACAGTACTGCAGTTTCAACAATCAAGCTTCAACAAAGAGAGTCGCAGGAAGAAAAAAGAATGGTGTTGATTAGAATGTAACAGGTTACAATGGACTGGATTGGACTGGAATGTAATAGGCAGATTCGAGATTGCCAATCTCCTCAGAGAGCAATATGATCACTTGTACAAACAGTTTACCAGAAAAATCAATACAATTTCTGTTACTGATCTTCTATTTATAAGAGTTCCTAATAGCCTTTACAATTCTGAGTATAGCACAATACAACAACTTGGTATAGCAACACACAACAACTTGGCATGCTAACCTCCTAACAACAATACAACAACTTGTTATTCTTGTAGCAACAATACAGCAACAATACCATTGCATAACCAACTTGCAGAACATATCACTTGCATTCTTCAAGATCACTCATTGATTCATATCTCCTCGTATAAGTATATCTGATAGGAGGTCTATCAGTATCTAGTGACAAATTGGGATAATCTACGCGAGTTATTGCGTGCAGTTTTTGTTTCTTTGGATTATGAGCGTGATCTTTTTAGTCGCTTGATGGGAGTCACACAAAATGGGCGTGACTTTATTTATGCGAGCGAAGCCTCAGGAACTAGAATGACAAACAAAACTTACCTTTTCTACCATAGGTTGGATGCGAGAATAAATCTATGTTAGCTTTGGAAGAATTTGACACCCTTTTTAGCTGTTGAAAACATGGCCAAGTGCGCAGAGACTAAGCTTCAACTACAGGACCGAACAAAGAAGAAGCCTTTTGTAAATTCGGTTGTAGACAAGCTTCTTCAAGTCAGGGAGGGTAATGTAAACGGATAATTGGTTAGTAGTTATTTGTTAATTGGGTTAGATATAATAAAACTCATTAATTAGGGCATTAGCCAAATTAGGTTTAGAGTTAGATTGCTTGCCAAAGAAGTTATTAGGCTTATAAATAAGGTGTCAAATTAAAGATTGTGGTTGGTGAATTGAATAAATGAAAATTGATAATCTTTTATGTTAGGATTTATCATAGTTTTAGCTTTAATTTTATTGTAGAAATCATCATTATCTAGCAAAGACAACAAGGTACCACTTATGGGACAACATGCTGTCAACATCATGTATGATGAACTTGCACATGACTTGCATAACTTGCCTTCTTTGAGAATTATTTTCATACATGGCAAGAATATTTGTAATTTTTTATTAAGTTTCCTTCATTTCATTGATTTTGCATTTTATACACACAAAATAAATAAATAAATAAATCCGATCTCAAACTCTTTGTGTCAATGCCTCCCTCTGTCATTGCATTAGAATCAAGAGGCAAGTTACCATGAGGAATTAATGCGAAGTACATCTTTATCTCCACCTTTATCAATCACTACCTCCATCGCAGATGTCTTATCTTACGCGATTAGTGGCTGGCAGAGAAGCTTACTAACATCTAGTTGCTCACTGCTCTATTTTTGTTTCTCTGAATCCCTTTTGAACGCATATTTTCTTGATGTGTTGATTTGAAACTCCACTGTATGTATTTATTATTGACTTGTCACTGTCGATACATCCCATCTTGATTGCAGGTAAGTATATTTAGGTCTATTTATTTTCTATTGCCTGTGAGTTAATATTAACAATATTATTCTTGTTATCACCATTCTTCTTATTAATATATTATATATGAATTTGGCTTGGTGACTGTACTCTGTAGAAAATAACTCAGCTTTGTCTAAGTTTTAGGTTCGCAATCCAGATTCTGTTAATAGTTAAAAATATTTATTCTACATTTTGGCCTATCAGTTTGGAATTTACACTTTGGTCTTCTTATTGCAACTGTGCTGTGATCCAGGTGTGGGTTTACAAGAAAACAGCGGAAGAGAAATTTCCTACTCTAAAGAAGTATTCTGATAAGGCCCCTCCAACTGATAGATTTGCTACACATGAAATCAAAGTAGATTACGAATACAAAGGTGCTGAAGATTCTAATAAAATTGTACCTCCAGAGCAAAGAATTAAAGGTTATCGCTATGGACCTCAAGTGGTTCCGATTTCAACTGCTGAATGGGAGGCCGTCAAGTTCAAACCGGAGAAGAGCGTGAAGCTTCTAGGATTCACAAATACCTCCAATATAATGCGGTATAGCTTAGGCACTTGAGTGAAAGTACTTTGGTTCGCGTATGTGGTCATTAACATAATTGGCATAGTAAATTATGATTTCATTTAAAGATAACTACATTATATATTTATCTTTTACATTTTCTAATTGTTCTTATTTTATGCTCTCTGATCCACTTGTTCATTTAAGCCACTATTTTATGAAAGATGTATCCATCTTCATTGCTGAACCGGGCAATACAAAGTCCGTCCTTGCTGTTTCTGCCTTAGCACGAGCTATGAAGGAAATGGACAAAGTAGCAATTTTGCGTTGTGTATGGAGACAAGGCCAAGGAAATGTTGTTATTGGGGTTTTATCACCTAACATATCCAGCCAGGAAAATATTGTAAGTGTTCTGCTCTGTAATTGTACAAACTTGATAACTTTTTGTCCATTTTTAGTCTTAAATATTCAAATGGTTCTTTTGAGCAGCCAGATTCATTTTTCTTCAATGTACTTCCTTTCGCTGAAGATGTTCGAGAATTTCAGTTTCCCTCCTTCAACAAGTACCCTCCTTCATGGAAACCAGATGAGCGACAGCAAGAGGCAGCAGACAAATTGGTAATGATGCTTGATCTTGCACCGCCAGGCAAAGAAGAAGCATTGCAGCCAGATTTCACCCCTAATCCTGTCCTGGAGGTTCTTCACTTTTCTTTCTGATGCTGCCCTTATTATTTAAAGTTGTGCATCATTTAGTGTAACATCTTGGGTTCATCAACTTTTTTCTGTTGCAACTTGTAACAGTAAAAATGGTGGACCTGCATGCTTAACAAAAATCGAAAGTGAAAGACCTGAAATAAAAAATAAAAGTAAATGAAAAAAAATTCTTCTTATAATAAAAATCAACTTATGATATCTAATTTCCGCTTTTACCAAATAATGTAATGGTATGTCTCTATGTCTCCTTGACTTCTCAAGTAGTTGTCTAAGGCATTTGGTTTCGCATGCGTTTGTTTTTATCTCCTGAAAGTAAACTAGTAAATAATATTACAGAAATAGAATTGCTAAAATTATTATCAAACATCCTTGTAATGGACAAGTGTTTGCCAAAATGCACCAAAAGGTTTGTACCTTTAGGAACAATTTTTTTTTTTTTTGGGAAAGCAGGGTTTTTATTATTGTATCCCATAACCATTAAATGCCTCAACTTGTGATGCCATCAGCCACAAGTGTACCAGCTGAGCTAGTACCCCATTGGCATAATAAGTTTATGCTTATGGTGAAAGAGCCTTTCCACAAAGCCATAGTGCATACTATGCCTCTAGGTGTAAGTGACTTGAGGGTAGTCCTGGCATTCTAATTCAAGGGCCAGATTGATAGAAATTAGTCTCAAATTATTTTTACCTCCATTACTATCGTCATTTTTCATTTCATTTCCTGTCTTCATTTTGAACTCTGGATTGACTCCTCGCTGCCACTGGTAGCAATAGCATTCAACCAGGGAAGAAGGCCCTAGATGGATCAATGGAAGTGCTCCTTAATTCTCATCACTAGCTCGGATTGTAGATGGGGGCAATTCATTTTTTCAGCTTTTTTAGATGCATATTTTTCTGTCTAAGGTTCAGGGTATTTCCCAAAGTCGAGGACCACCCAGCAATGTGCTGGTTTCTGAGAATCAGTTATATGTTTATGGAGCTGTATGCATTATATAAGTGTGAGGCCATCAATATTAATCCATTTGTATTGTTTCAGCGCTTTTATCGTTTTCTTGAATTAAGATCAAAGAAGCCAGATGCAGATGTGCCCCCACTTGACAATACTCTGAAGCGGATAACAGAACCTGATCCTGAACTTCTCATTCGGAACAAGTCTATCATAGATGATTTTTGTAAGCAATTTGAGCTAAAGGAGAATCCAAAGGTGACTTTCCTTTAGATAACCTATAGAAATATGTGTTTTATATTTGATAGCTCCACTTCTTTGTTCTGAAAGTACTACCGAATTGCAGCTTAAGAAGTCAGTTAAACGATTGTGGAGAGATTCAAGATCTACTGAGCAGTCAGATGTTGCTAGACAAGTCATTGATGCTCAAACTGCCCTTCCTATTAAATGTGAATCTACTGAAAAGGTTGATAAAATTGGGAATTTGACTCCTGTTCAAGATTTTGAAGCCATGATGGCACGCAGAGATGACAAAAAGTGGGTCAACGAAGCAATCTGTGGTATGAAAAATATAATTTTTGACCTAGTTGAGAATTCCTATGATGGAGACACCTACAACCAGGCTCTGGATTGTTTAGTTGCACTTCGCAAGGGTTGCATTCTTGAACAGGTATACATTTTAAATTATTCTCTGTTTTTATTTCCATGCCATTCTTTGTCTCTGTCCACTAATATGAGCATTTTTTTTAGTTTTTGTTTTTTTGAAATAACATGTAAATGGCTCCCATGTAGGGTTGAAAACCGAACCGACGGTTCGGTTTTTTCACTTAAACCGTGAATTGAATCAACTTTTGTCGATTTCAAAAATTTCAAACTGAAATCAAACCGATTCTAACTTATGCAAACCGTAACCGAACCTGATTAAAATCGAACTAACCGACTATTTTAAACATATTATATTATTTTATATGAAATATATATTATTTATTATATATATTCAGTCGGTTCGGTTTTGTCGATTAAAATCACATAGAAAACGAAAACCTAACCAACCACTTCGATTTTGAATTTTTTAAAACCGAAATCAAAAAATCAGTTCGGTCGGTTTAATCAGTTTGGTCGGATTTTTGTTCAACCCTACTCCCATGACATTCATTGACCAGATATTCATTTCTTGATTTATTTACTATCTTCCCAATGTGTGGATCATCCTTGCTTATATTATCTTTCCTTGCAACTATAGTTTTCATTTTGAAGGATGCACAAACTTTTTGGAAAACTTGCCGTATCCGTGTCTGACATGTATCCGGCACCGGCACTCGTTCGTCGCACCTTCGACACGTGTGGGCAGGGTCAAACACATGTTCAATGTGGTCAACGTGTCGGACACGCCTCCGACACCCAAAACTCGGCCAGGACACAACTAAGATTCGACAACCAACTTTATTTTATTTTATTATTTTTAGGTGGGTTCAAATAACCACCTAATTTGATGGTTTTTAGTTCATCGGAAGCGGTAAACTTTCAATAACGATTTAAGAGTCAAAATAAAAATGGTGATGAAAACCACTAAAGCATAGAAGTAGCCTATGCTTCTTTTTAATCTTTGTTTATTCTTTTCTCCTCTATATATATATTTTTTTCTTTTCTTGAGACAATGTCATCTTCTTCTCCACTTTTATATTTCTTCTTTTTCTCTACTATTCTTTTCTATTTTTTTTCCTACTTGCAATAGAGAGATGAACTCATTGTTTGTATTTCATTTTCATTTTCATCTTCATACTTCTTATTCTTTTCAGTTTAAACTATTTCTTTATTGAATTGTTGTTTATCTTCGTATGATTTAATTGAAAAATATACGAAAATTGTCGAGTCGGCGTGTCATGTCCGTGTCCGACACGACACACACATCTGTGCATATTTGCTCATTTTTTAAAACCACGAGTTATGTTCTTTATTTCTTACTTTAAAGGAATTTCATCCTTATGCTATACACTATATCCATTTTCTGGCAAAGAAGAAAGGAAATCTTTATTATAATTTCAGTTAAATTGGTCTTAAATCCTTCTTTTAAGTTTTTTTTGGGTCTAGAATTAATGGCATTTCACATAAAACGATTTTCTCATGTTCCCATGAGCCAGCTTCTTAACTAACCTCGAAGCTTAACTAACCTGCGAGAAAACTAGGATTCTCCTATTATTGACTACTGTAAATCATCAATATTATCATCATAATCTTATAGGGGGAAGTGCATATGATGTTTACCTTTTAAAAATCAATGTTGTTGGTTTATTCATTCAGTGGAAGTTGCCAATTCTGTGGAAGTTACCAATTGTGAGTTATTTGCATTGATACTATTTTGTTATTACATTGTGATAGGTCGGTGTGACAAATCCATGAGGATCAAACTAGGGTTGGGTATTTAAGACTGAAAAACTGAACCGAACCGGCAACCGGACCGATCGGGCTGACTTCGGGCCGGTTTTTAATAATATTTCAATATTCGGTCCCAAAATTTTGACCGGACCGAAATTCTCGGTTCGGGCTTGGTTTCAATTCCCAGAGCCCACCGGTTAACCGGCCCGACCCAAGCAATGGGGGAGGTGTTGGGGTTTGGAGTGAATTTGATTTACAGGGTTTGGGAGAATGGGAGAGGTGAAAGGAGATGACAAGACAGTGATGTTGATGTTGTCATGGTGTGAAGTGTGATGTTGATGTTGTCAATGTGTGAGGATGATGCATGATGATGGAAGACACTGTCCTCCATCCTTGAAAATTGAAATTGAAATTTGATTATGGGTTGAAAAACAACTGGACTCAATAAAAGAACTGAATGCGATCGAGACCGACCTGGCTCGAAATGTCGGTTAACCGGCTTCATCCGGTCCGGTTTCGGTTTATGAAATTTAAATTTTCTAGTTCCGATCTGGTTTGCAGTTTTGGTTGTTTGGGCCGGTTAACCAAACTGGCCCTGCCCTAGATCAAACACATAGTCTCACATAGAATATCTTAAGTCCGTAGTTATGGATTTATGGTGGGATGTTTCCTTGACCTAGTATTGGATCCTTTTGAGATAAAAACCCACTTCGCAATGAAGGTGGGATAGGATGTGCTATGATTATCCACTTCCTAATCTGGTATACAAGTTAACATGCACGGATTACATATGAAAGAAAAGTTGTTGGGCTTTTCCCCTTTATTAATGCTCCTTAATCTTCCTCAACAACACCTCAGCCATGAAACTGTATTTTAGGTTGTATTATTTTCAGGTTTCCCCTGAGAAAAAAACTTGATCTTTGATTTGGTTGTATGATATTTTGAGGTGTATTGGACCAGTTTGCAATATGTGTATAAGTGGATATGATTATGCAGGAACCACATCATTTCAACGATTTTCTACGCGGTATGGTTGAATTCTGCAAGAAGAAACACTTGACCTCTTTCTGTGAATTCCTTGCCTCTAGACATATCATGCTGATTACCAAGACTGAGGCTGTAGACAGGTCCACTCCATCTAGGCCCATTAACATGATGCCTGTATCTGTTCTTTGCTTCACTTCATCCCACATAATATGGTTCCATCTTTCTTTATTTTTCATACATATATTTTCCTGTTTTACTTTGTGCAGTGACGTGGAGGAGGATGAAGCCAAAAGTTTCTTGGTCAAAACCGAGCCTGTAAAGGAGTAACATAGGTTACTCAGTTGTTTGTTTAATTTCTCCCAGTTTCTTGTAATTTTTGTAGCATGCAAGGAACCCATCCTAATGCCAATACTCTACCATGTAAAAAAAAAAGTGTGTATTGTCATGTTTTTGGTTTTCTGGAAAGGCATGCCTCGTCTTTGCAACCCTATCAAGAATTGCAGTTTCCTTTTTGTGTGAAACGTAAACAATTGGTGAGGGAAATGGCATATAGCACTGTGACATACAATTAACTAGTAACTTGCAGTTTGTAACTTTCCTTGATTCCATATGAATAGATCCCTTTTTTAGTTTAGAATATATTTCCCAGTTGCAGTTTTGAATGTCTGCAAACAAGTAATGATATATAAATAAGTGAAATTTTCAAACAATATATGATTTCAGATTTTATTATGTGCTGTTAGGAAGCAACTCCAGATACAGTGGGTTGGGAAGGAAAGATTTTTCATTTTCAATCTGTAAAATTTTTCTTGCGCCTTGTAAAACATCTGCAACTCCTATTTCTTACTAGTAAACGACATCACACTTTTGATTCAAGTTTAACTATACAACTATATTATTATCTATCACGTCTATCTTGTGACACTATCTTCCCTTGAAGAATCTTCTGATTAAAATTTGCAAACCGATTTTTCTGTCATGGTGGTTCCTGGATGTACACTCAACTATAGTTTTCTTGTATATGCACTTATCATCTGTTTAATCAGTATATGCGGCACATGTTCCCCTCACTTATCATCTGTTTAATCAGTATACGCGGCACATTTTCCCCTCAAAAATGTTAGATGACAAGCCTTTCAAGTTTCAACTGTAAAGGCTTCAAAACCTATACAATTTGGAACCAACATTTGTTTGTGCATTGTAGTAGAAGGCGCCTAATTTTCATACCGTAAATCTAACCTTCTCCTGTGGCAAGGCAAGATTGATTTTTCTGATATGTATATATTTCATAAAGTTTACATCCTTGTCTACCACATTATTCTACACAATTGCTATAAAACAGGTATTTTATGCCTTTCATCAAGTATAAAGGAGGTAGCGTAGCCAAAGGGGTCGTGGTCGAGTGGTTAAGGACGTGTGGATTTGATCCCCACGTCCTTGCTTCAAGACCCGCCGGCTGCGGCATTTGTTTCGGGGTGATGTTAGACCCGTTAGGTCGCATCTCGGACGCAGGTTACGGACCCTGTGCTAAAAAACACTGGCTCAATTTCCAAAAAAAAAAAAAAAAAAAATAAAAAAAAAAAATAAAAAAAATAAAGGAGGTAGCGTAGGTTTTCAGGAATTAGTTCTCGCTAAGGAATTAGCGTGGTCATTGATGTAGAGGTATCTACCTTTCATCAAGTGTAAGGGAGGTGGTGCCGGTTTTCAGGAAAATTAGTTTTCGCTAGAAAGATTGCTTCAACCAAGATGGAGAGTAGGTGGTGACCGATGTAGAGGTATTCAAGACTTACCAATTAGGATTAGCATTCGGGTATTGAATGTAGTTGCTTAGATAGATCGAACCGAAGCAAAAACAAGTCTCGGAGGTGACGAGGATGTTAAGAAGCAACAATATAACCTTCGGGCCTGATTTGATTAGCCCTATAGGGTTAGTCATGTAGCCTTTGGACATGAATTAATAAATAAAAAGGATAAAAAAAGTTTCTATCAATAAAGAGACTCTTAGAATGTATCATCCAATGGCTCAATCAAATGCACAAGTGGAATGAAATGTTCATATCAGAAACAACACAAGCAAAGAAAAAGTGTTTGCCATTGTATTTTTGTTGCATTTTCAAAACCGTTACAGTATATCTCTTTTATAAAGTGACCTAAACACAATCATGCTAAAACAATACTTCCTGGTTAATTAAATAGACTACTAAATCTCGTTTGCTTTGCCATTCATAATCTTCATTGCACCTATTTTTTGTCGCTGGTCACATAGGAGGAAAGAAAATATAATTACACAGTGCATAGTTACAAATAAAAACAGGCTCACTCTTAACATTTTCTTGTTCACATTTCTAGGACCTAGACCGAACAAAAGAAATAAGTATGAAAAAGAAATTACCTTGAGAAAAGAGATTCTTGTAAATTTTCTATCCATTCACATGTGAAATTTTACATGAAAAAGGAAGAAACTGTAAATAAATAAAACCTAGCCATGATAACTGAGAAAAAATGGATTACAAAGAGAAACCAAAATTAGATATAACGGAAAATGGAGCTATACCTAAAAAAGCTTTAAAACTAGTGTACACATTCTGCTGCTATTCCTCTCATGGTTCTTGGCTGTATACTCTGCTGTGGAGCTCCAACATTTCTTGATGGTTTGGGTCAACAGAGAGCGCTGCTCTGCAGTCACGCAAGGCACCCGAAACATCTCCAATGTGTTCATGGAATGCAGCTCGCAGATGTAGTAGGTGAAGGTCTGCCTTGAAGGCTATTGCCCTTGAGAGCTCTGCAATTGCCTCCTTTTCCTTGTGGCCGTCCATCAACACTGTCAAATCACAAATGGAAGCACACTTCAATTTATCTACTTATATTAGAATGGAAATTATTGTTTGCTCGTCCCATCAAACAAGGGATCTCCTACATTTGGTCAGGCTGAACTAATAAACTTTTCTTCCAATGAAGAAAACCTAAATAGATGATTATTCTAATTGGGACTTGGGAGTTTGGACTATGACTATTCTAAAACTCTGTTCTGTTCCAAAATTTTCCAAACTTCATGGAGTAAATTTGTTTCAGTGCTAAATCTTACAACGAGTTTATTGAAGCATTGTAACAAAAAGGAGTAAGTCATACTTAGCAAGTTGGCATCCACTTTCTCTCTATGAGCACAAGACATGTGACATAAAAAAAAACAGAGAACTGGCATGGGTCAACACTTGGTGTCCATGCCAAAAAAGAATATCGATAATTGCAGTGTCTTTGAACAAATCTGTTAACAAACCCAAAATTGGAGGCCACAAGGAATTCTGTTGGACACAGTTGGAAAATATTTTAACCAACAATACTAGTGTCAGAGTATATTGGAATTCAAGAAATGACTGCAGTACAAAAATTGGGGGGGGGGGGGGGGGGGGGGGGGGTGGGTGTTATAGAGTACCTTTTAATTATCATGCCTAAACATGTGAGGATAGCCATTTGGTTTCAAAGAAAAAAAGTTTGCTCCATATTTGGGCTTGTTCACAAATTTGTTCAGAAAAACATCACAATAGTGTAGTCTTTTCTCTTGGCAAGAATGTACTCTGATTTTGTTTTCCCAATCACTTGTTTTGTGCTCATTTGATAGGAACAGGGTTGGTCCTTCAAGTGTCATCTATTCGCTTTGTTGTTACGTAACAATGCTACAAATCTATTGTAAGATTTAATTCTGACCTTTATTCCAGTTTGATTAAATGTCTGGAGTAGGAAAAGCCAAAATAATTTTAGACTTAGTTCTTCTTGTGGTTCGGTGTTGGATATCAACAAGATTACAATAAAGCAACTCTAGAGACCATATGGTTGTAGTCAGAAGAAAACTTGATTGTATGGGAACTCGTCATATATGCACCTAAACACATACCATCAGAGGTCTAATACAACGAAGGCATTAGTATTTTACGCTTAAATGGTTATATGCTAACACATTGTGTGTTCTAAGCTCCGGGAGGCCGTTTAATGTTGATTAAACATGTTCTAAGCTCGATTCCAATTTATATCCTCAGTACCATGTGTGTTCCTATGAAAGTTGTATCTCGGATCAATAGTTTGTTGGCTGACTTTTTCTGGGGTGATTGTGAAGAAAGACTGAAGAAAAAATGGGTCTCATGGTCTAATATTTGTTTTCCTCAGGACGAAAAAGGTCTGGGTGTGAGAGATTTACTGGTGGTGATGAGGGCCTTCCGCCTTAAGGCACTTTGGCGCCTACTTACATCGGATTCTCTTTGGGCTATTTTCATGAGAAGTAAATACTGGGTGCATGGGGTGGCCTTGAATAGTCAGTTGGTGAAAACTGGGTCTTCCCCCTTTTTCATAGAACTCATGCTTGGCAAGTCTATTATTTTGAGCAACTCACTTTGGCGTGTTGCTCAGGGAAATATCAGTTTTTTTGAGGAAAATTGGAATACGGGACCGGCGGCCTTGGTTGCTCAAGGTGTGTGGCCTTCGATAAATGAGGTGATTTCAACCAACTTTGAATTGGTTAATCCAGAGATCAGACATCTAGCAAGGAGACTTTTTGCTGATAGATTATATGGCGAGGAATGTCAGGAGGATGAATGTATTTGGGTTCCGAACCAAAATGGGTCTTTTTCCCTTCAGTCGGCCTATGACTTGCTTCGGAGGAAAGGGACGGTCAATGGCCTTTATAAATTGATTTGGCATGACATTATCCCTTCTAGAATCTCAATTTTGGTGTGAAAATTACTCCATAGAAGGGTTCCAGTGGATGGGGAGTTATATAGATGCGATTTTAGTCTGGCCTCTAGATGTAGATGTTGCAACATGCCACAAAGAGAATCTCTTAATCACTTGTTTTTGGATGGAGAACTGGCGATGCAGGTTTGGCGCCATTTTGAGTTGATTTTTGATGTGCACATCAGAAAACTGGCTGAAATCTCCACGACCCTTATCATTTGGTTCAGGCGTGCAAAAATGAGTACCCAAACAGGTGTGTTATCACTTCTCACTCCTATGTTCATTTTATGGGAAATCTGGAAACAACGGTGCAAATGTGTATATGATAATGCTGTCCCTAATCCTGCTTTTGTGATTCTGAATATTCGGCGTAATTTGCTGTTAGCTAACAATTTTATAACCCCTAAGCGAGTCAGTTGGCATAAGGCTCCATTAAGGGCTCTGGGGATACAAGCGACTCCAGTTTTGAGAAAGCTTAGTAGAATTGTCTTTTGACATCCCCCTCCGCCAGATTTTGTTGCTCTCAATGTAGATGGCTCTTCCTGTAAGAACATGGCTGCTGGAGGTGTGATTATAAGAGACTCTCGGGGTTTTGGTGTTGTTGGGAAGCAAATTTTTTTTGGTGCAGGCTCTAATAATAAAGCGGAACTTATGGCACTAGCCGAGGGTCTCCGTCTCTGTCTCTTATTGGGTTTTAAGCAGGTGCTAGTGCAGACGGACTCGAAAATTGTTTGTGGATGGTTTAATGGTAATTTTAAAATACCGTGGCATTTGGAGAATATTTTAAAAGAAATCAAGCAACTGGTGGAGCAATTGACGGTTAATTGCTCCCATATTTATAGAGGCCAATGCGGTGGCGGACGCATTAGCAACTAGAGCTCATCGAGAGCATAAGACTGTTTGTTTTGATGCTCATGATCTTCCTAGGAGAGTGGCAGGTTTATTACTGCTAGACCGTAGTCATACGGCTTACATACGCCATGGGGAAGACTAGGCGTCGCTATACTGGGCAAAGGAGATTTCAAGATCAGAGGGATAGCAGGGCACGCTGCAGTAAAACAGAGGGCCCCTGATTCTATTTGGTTGTTCTTTTGTAGCAGGATGTCGCTGCGGTCTCGGGATTGGCCGGACTGTCCATCTGATTTAGTTCTGGCAGTTTGGCAACCTGTTGGGTGCTGTCTAGTGACGGTATGCGGCCTGGATGATGCTGCGAAATCGCGGTTGCGACACAGCTAAACAGGGGCTGAAGTTTAGGCAGAGCACTCTGTTGCAAAACAGAGCTGCTCTGTTCTGAGCTGCGTTGCTGTTGCTGATGCTGCTGCTGCGTCGCTGATGCCGCTGCTGCTGTGCTGAGGTGCTGCTGCTGCTGCTTCGCATTGCTGCTGTTGCTGCTGCTACGCTGAATTGCTGCTGCTGCTACGCTGAACTGTCGCAGCGTTGGTTGGAGCATTTGTTTTGGGCAATCCGGGGTACGCTCGGGTCGCAGAAATGAGCGTTTGCTGCGTGCTCTATGGCTGAGAGTTTGCTGGCGTTGTTCGGGTTGCTGGGCACAGACAGTGAGTCAGTTAAAGGCTTTTAGTTTTGTATTGTTTTTTCCATTGCTTCTAGCTTTTGCTTTGGTTTCTCATACGGGTAACGTCGTAATGTACCCCCGTAGCTTTTGTAAGTCAACTTTTTGATAAGTAATTAAGGTCTGGCATTCCATAGTTGCCCCTCCCCACTGGAGGTTAATTTAAAAAAAAAAAAAAAAAATGCTAACACATTGAGGTACATATGTATATCGGGAAGTGGGTAATATAAATTTTTGAACCTCTATTATCTGCGGTTTAAAGTGTTTTACCTCCTAAACACCTAGGAGAACTTCTAAAGGAGCTTAGAATGTGGATATTTCACAGAATGGCATAGGTCATTGGAATCATTGTCAGGATTCATGCGGTAAAATTTTCAGAAATAAAACTGAGAACCCTAAAGAGGATATCCTCTTGACACCATATCTGTTCCTTAAAAAGGTAAACCCACTAACTGTCTACCACTGGATTAGGTAATCATAGAAAGGGAAGGAAAAGAAACTGACCAGCAGCTCTGTATCTGTAAGGATAAACGCGTAGCGGATCCAATTGAGTGACAGTTTCCAGATCTGCTTTTGTGTTATCACGTTCGCAGTACTCTGACCTCTTCTCATAAGCAGATGCATTATTTCGGGCCTTCTCGATTAGCCTTGTCATCTCATCATAAGCAGCATTACGATCATTTCTGAGAAAATGGACCCGTGCAAGGCCCTGGTGAGCTCGTGTGTGCCGAATCTTTAGGGCATTGATGTAGCAATCTGCTGCCAAGTCTAATTTTCCACAGTCCACGTACACACTGCCAAGGTTATTAAGTGCCTGCCAAGTAGAAGTTCAATGATTCTTGTTACGCTAACATAGCATATCTGTTTGTAAATAAACAGAAAAATTGGCTCACAGACTAGATTTAAACTCTTATTCATTGAGTAGAGCACTAAATTGGGATAGAGTTCAATGACGCTTTCAATTAAACTACGCAACCTGTGACTTTTTCTTATGGGCTTACTCTTTTTAGAAGATATTATCTTCTATGTAGTTATGACCATGATTGAATGATGACAATTACTGAAATTGCGGACTATGTAGAATGACGAACATTGGTAGGCACGGCATTCAGTAGTAGTTAGTCAATCTAGGTTCCCACACCACCTTATTTGACTCGAATATTCTGTCAAAATCTTACCACATAGACCATGGCTTTTAGTATTTAACTAAATTATGGTTCAAAACAATCCACAAGACCATACTACTGGGTATAAAACTTTGAGACAAACGTGAAGAAAAAGTCACACGGTGTCATTTTCTTTTCTTGAAAAGTAGAAGTCTAGTTTCTGGCCCATTCTTCACTCCTTATAGTAACTATCAGTAATCAATACATAATTCATGTAACAATGACAGTTATATGTGGGTCAACATTGATATGATGTATCAGCTAGTGCTTACCATACTAACGTCGGATGGAACCCCTCGAGTGTGTAAGCATATATCTGAAATCTGGAGTATGCAAAGGTCTCTTATGCAGAGGTGGACACAAGCTTTCTACATTGTAAACGTCTTCATGAAAATTACTTTAATTGTCATTTTTAACTGTCTTTCATAATATAGATATGATCTAAATTCATATGATTTTGTGCGTCACAACATTTTATAATTGATCCTCACGATACTCACCATCTATACATCTAATTAAGAGTAAGGTACTTTCTTTCTTCAATCAATTCTTAGATTCCTAAATACAACCACAGTAGACACGAGTAGAGATTCATGTGATGCAAAGGGAGCTTGAAGATATGAGAGACATGGAGTAGCTGGTCTCAAACTTCTGTATCTATGGATCCACACCAGAGTAGAGGACTTCACTGGAACTTTGCTTGGCTTCTGGCTTTTTCTCTCTAGAATATTTCTTCTTTTTGCAGTTTCAAAATGGAAAATTGCAGAAGTTCCTTCTACCTAGAACAGCTGAGGGGCAGGGAAATGACCATAAAATGTTGGGTAGTAAAGAACGGTCATACAGCAATCATAATCCATATCTAGGAGATATGATCGTTCCTCATTCCAACAACAAGGAATTGGTATCTTGTCTGACCGCTTCTTCATGGTCTTTTCCATTGTTCTTTTCTTAGTTTTCTACACCTCATGTTTGCTTCTTTAAAAAAAAATAGATTATGCATAGCTGACTGAATTTGACAAGATTAAGTTGACCAAAAAAGGGACTTCTAGTCCCAAAATTAAGTGTAAAAACTGTTCTTTTATAACAGTAAGTTGTATATGAACAACAATATTGAAGAATGGAGTAAAGCTAATAAAATTTAGGTGGAATAAAATATTTCTGTTTTATTTAATGGATCTGATACTAAATCTTTATTTGATGTAGTTAAAGAAACCTTTCGCATTGTAAGGATTAAATCTTTATCTTTCGTAGTTAAAGATACCTGTCCTTTACGAAGCCTATCTGAAGGACACTTCAAAGCATCTTCAAGAAGTGAAACAACAGTTGAAGAGCATGATGGATCAAGACTTGAGTCTGCTAAAGCATAAGCTTTTAGAAAAAAAGCCTCAAATGATCTCTTAAGATTGATTGATTCTTCTGCTTTACGAAGTCCTTCTTCACAATGACCGGTATCATATAAAATCCATCCCTCGTAGACAAGACGTTCATGTTCACTTGAAGCATGTTGACGTGCTAGCTGTAGACTTCGCATGGCAGCTTCAGGACAGTTCAACCTATCATGGAAAAATGGGGTAAGTTAATTCTCAGAATGCAGATGACCTTATTCACCAGAGTGGACCATAATACGGTCAAAGAGATTTAGAAATACCTGAGGAGAAGCAAAGACTGTCTGAAGTATAGCACACCTTTCGCTGCATCAGACTCGAGCATTTGGTATATGACCGAGAGGGACCCAATATCATCAACTGAAGACCACCGATCATACAACTGTAACCAACAATCAGCAGTAGTCCAATTCTCGACATGTTCACGTACAAGTGTACGAAGCTGCTTAGCAGCCACCCGGCCCTCAAACATTCTATATTGAGGAGATAGTGTAAGAATTGCCTGAACATCACATAAGGCTGCTCGATAATTCTCAAGTGCCAGATAAAAGCAGAACCTGAGTTCCAAGCATTGCAATGCTAGTTTGAAACCAAGAACCCGATTTATCTCTGCCAATGCAGCATCAACATTTTGCTTCCTCATTAAAGATGCAGCGCGATACATGTACGGGTAGTTAAGTGTGGGATCCAACTCTGTTGCTTTCTCAAGATCTCCCCACTTCTTCTCACCCTCACAGTAAAGGGATCTCTCTTGATACATCCACCCAAGAGGGTTACAGGAGGCGATTACAGAACAGAGTTTCTCATAAGACCGATATTTCTTTCCCTTGATGAAACCTAATCTAGCCAAGCCAGCAACAGAGTAAACATGGCCCGCAGAGAAAGCAGCCTCAAACAACTGTTCGGCTTCATCATATTCTTTCCTCAGAAGCCTTGTGCAGCCTAGCTGATGTAATGCCAACTGTCTCTGCCTATTACTTGATGCAGATTCGATTAACAGTTCCAGAAAACAAGCAGTAATATCCGATCGTGGATCATTGGCCATGGCAACTTCACTTAATAAACTGTATAGAGATAATGCGGCAGAACCTACCATGATGGATCTCTGCTGTTTATTAGTAATCCTGAAGATCTTAATAACTCGGTCATCACTCAAACAACTAGGAAGCTCATGCAAGAACACTTGTAAACATGAAGTAGCAAGAATGGGAGAATGCTCCTCGAGTGCGTATTCCATAAGGTCCACTGCCTCTTGTCTTGTAGATACCAAAGATGCGAGTTTCTTGTCACAAGCGTCTTTGAGCCTTTCACAGCAAAACTTATTGGAAAATATCAAAATTTCAAGCAATATATCTGGAGGAATTTCCTCTAAACTGCCTGTATGGCTGAATTCTCTGATTGCCCGCATACCCGATGGAGAGATCCCATTTTTTGATAAGTCTATGTCTTCTTGAAGTGATTCTGTGAAACCACCATTAAGCATTGCATTGAATGGAGCAGATAATGCTGCAATCTTCTGCCTATCACAGGCTATTTTCTCATCTCCTATTTGAAAAAATACATTGTTGGAAAAATGGGTATCGATAGTTTTGACTATATCAAGGGGACTGGAGCTCAAATGAAGGGGCAGCTGAGAGGCAACATCTAATGGCCCAAACTCCTCTATACACTTCCCACAAGAGGAAAGCAAATCAGAAATGGCCTCCTCTCCTTGCTTTTCATATTTCAACCATGCCCCAAAGATGATTTTCTCATGAACAGTGCTTGCTTTCTGCCAAGCTGATCGGAGGCTCCTCCGCAGCAACTTGACTTCTTCAAGGCCTCTAAAGACCTGAAATTGCAGCAAGTAAAGGTTTGACACCTCATGGGGAGGACAAGACTCAAGTTCTTCATGAATTTGAGCTAGAACTTCAACGTAGTCGACTGGCTTAAAGAATGGGAGAATGGGTGGTTCAGGGACCTTTATTAGAGTATCTCTACATACAGACAATTAAACAAAGTTCACGAATAAGAAACCAAACCTAATCCATACAAACATAAGAGAAATGGAGATTACCAAATAAACACCACTTACATGGAAGAGGGGGAGTGTGAAGAAAATTTGGAGAGTTTCCCTCTCTCAACTTGAAGCCATGACTGTGGATTAAGGGCATGAACTTGGGTCTCTTTGCAGGATTCAGGAAGGAAAATATTTTTCATGGGGCATAAAAGATTAAATAAATCCCAGATCTCCACAATCTCCAAATGGGGTGCTCTCCAAATCTCTAAAGAACCATTAAATTCACCCTAAGAATCTAAACAACAACAACAACAAAAATCCCTCCTTTACTCAAATTAACACTATCAAATGGGTTATTGGGTATCCCCCAATACTCCAATCCACAAAATAACCAAAAATTGAACCTCTCAAGAGCAACCCACAATTATCTCTAAAACTCAATACATTCACAGACAGTCAAAAGAAAAAAGAAGAAAGATTTGTTGCACTGTTACAAGTATAGAAAACTACACACGTCTTTAAGTAAGAACAGTCTTTAAACCAAAGTTCTCTCTCACCCACCAGTCACCACAACTATCTTTCTCTAATCTACAGCTCTACCAGCACAACAAATGAACAGCTCACACTAACCAACAGTCTGCAAGCACAAAAGGAACACAAAAATCAGCAAAAACAAAGTGACCCACTGATGGATTATGCAAGATCTCTACCAAAAACACCACCAAATCCACATCAAAACCACCCCAATAACCCAAAACAACAAGTAAAGCTAGAAAGAGAGACTACAAGACTCCCTACCTAACACCCCAACATTTCTGAATTCGTTGAAACAAAGCAATCTAAAGAGGTTTAGACGAAATCAAAACATACCCATTGCTCCATTTCATACATGAATTTCAAAAAAACTAGTCTTGAAGATGACAGAAAGAGAACTTACAGTCAATTCGATCTCAGTGTGAAGATGACTTTCGCTTTACTTTTGTTTTGGTGATAAAAAAGACTTGTTTTTCCTTTCTCTTTTTTCTCTTTCTTTTGTGTGTCTGAAAGAGAGTCGTTGGGGCTAGTGGGGTTGGAAGTGGGGAAAAAAAAAGTGAATTGAAATAAAGAAAAATCAATAATTATCTTTTGTTTTTGGCATCCTTCATTTGTTTGAGAATATTTGAGCATATCCTGGAATTAATGGTATTTAGCTTTTACTACCTTGACCCCTGACTTTTATAGTAAATCCGCTAAATTATAGGGTTTTGAAGTTTACTCCTGTCGTTCTACGGGTTTAGATCGTCTGCTCCATAGCAAAGAAATTAGGTTTCTGCTCTGTATGGTGATAAAATATTGTATTTTGTTGCTTGAAACTTGAAAGATTATGATCACTCGATTTAGATGGTTACATTCAGTCTAAAGTGAATTTATTGTGAAGTAGAAAGTTTGCACTTATGCGCAAGTGCAACAAAACTCATTTAACGATGTTGAGCTTAAGTGATTCAATATCAAGATGTGCTATGTTGGTTCTCATTGGACTTTCTAATCATTAATTTGGATAATGAAATGGACAATTGAAACTTTAACCATTTTGGATAAGTGCCGGTTCTCTTTCAAGTAAGACTCCAATCCAAATATATAGGACTTCAAATTTAAAAAATAAATTTAGTAAGTCATTGCTTTTCACTTGAATTTGATCGATTTAGTTTGATCACAACCATATTATATAAATGCATATCAAAAATACATATAAAGTTCTATTTTTGTTTCAATAATAATCTCAAAGTCTATGGTCAAAGGAGGCAGCTCTTGATATTCTATCTCAATCAATTTAAAGAGAAAATGGTCAATCAATGAAGGACTAAAATGAAAACAATCTGACAAATTGAAATAATTGAGGATTGATTTTAATATATGAGAAAATGGAAGTGTGTGAACTAAAAGCACATGCTCATCTTCTATACTCTTTCATTTGCCTCTTATTTCGGCGTCAATTTATCGGGAAAGCATTGCGTAAAATGACGAAATTGACCTCCAACATTTGGTGCCCTTTGGTTGTCATTTCAATTTGTTTATTTCCCCTTTGTCCATCACATGCCAATCAATTTCACTCTTTGTTTATAAGGGCCACCATACCCCATAACTTTTCTATCTACGACTGAAATTACCTCTAAATAAGAGCACTCCATCATCTTCTTCATCAAACCTCTCATAGTCTTTTTCCCGACACTTCTCACCCTCCAAGAAGATCATAGAAACATCCATAAACTTTGTTTTTAAAGAATTGTCCACTTAATTTAAAGGGGGAGATTCACAACATTTTCAATGATCAATAAACCGATGTTCTTCGTTTGTCATTATAGATTGTGATGATTAAAAAGGTCCGTCCTAAATAACACACATCAAATTAGCGCGTCTACATTAGACCATGCCATCACCAAACAAATTTAAAGGAGGTATTGTCCACTAAGGGTTAAATCATTTAGGTGCCTCCATTCAACCCCATCGACTAAAATTGCAATAAAATTGTTGTTTCTGCCAAATTTCGCACTTTTGAGGACAGAATATGGAAACGGAAACCTATTAGCTAATAGAGATTCAAATAACACTATATTTATAAGATCCAAGAAAAAATATAAAAATACTTAAGAAATGAGTAGGGTTGAAGTCATGATTACAAAATTACTCTTTGCCAAAAGAGATTAGATATAGACAAAATCAAGGGAGTGGGGTTTGGGCCATAGGGTGCCTTTTTTGAGATTTGTTAGTTTTCAAAGTAAAGAAGTGGGGACACCAACCCAAAGATTTCAAATAATTGATCATGGAAAAAATGACCTAAATATAAAAATATATTAATCATAATAATACTTCAAAAAAGCATAAGTTTTAGGTGCTTTTTTTTTTTGACAGAGTTTACTTTTAACATAAGTAAAGATCTTATAATAATGTATTATTATGTTGTATGATTTGATGTCACCTAATTTTGTAGAGTAGGGAGGTCAATCTCTTCCAATGTTATCCAACTTATGGTATGGTCCTCACTCTTCATTTTCATCATTATTGTTTGTCATTTTCAGCATCACAACCATGTACAAATCTTTTGAATTCAATTCTCTGAATTTATACTGGCATATCAAGTGGGTTTCTCATTGTACTCATTTCATTTCTCTGTCTGCTACTACTACAATTTACTTATCTATTAAAATTTCTAATTTCGTTTTAATCCATTTTTAATCTCAAATAGGGAATGGTCCTTAGGAAACAACTAGTCCTTATTGCAGCACGCTTGCATTTCAAAAAAAAAAAAAAAAAAGACTAGTCCTTATTTGGCTGGATTTCAGTGATTGGGGTGTTACAAGGCGAACATCAAATGTTTGGCGCGAATTTGTACCTCTATCTCAACATCCAGCTCTAATAAATACATAACACCCAAATGATCATAACCCATCAATATGGGGAACAACCAGCCAATGGCCACAATTAATCAGAACAGGAACCATAGGAAAAATACACATTTTTTTCCCGTTGGATTCACTATCACAATCTTCCCCCTGAGATGACTGTAAAAAAGGGTGCCAAAAAGTTCTCTAAGCACTATTTTCTGTTTGTGCTTTTAACCATTCACACGCCTATAGGAATAGGACCTATTTTTTTAAAAACCATTTGAAGAGCACAACAAAGTAAGTTCCAAGAACCCAACATATTTCCAATATTGAAAAAAGTTGCTTCCAAAAGACTTGCTTCATATCAAAACTTATCCTCCTAGTCAAGAGATTTGAATGCACAGGCGCCACAACATTTGAAAGCAATCTCATAACCTTAGAAATCACTGAAAGGTATTGATAGAAAACAAGAATAAGCTGTCATTCAAAGCATCTAGCAACTCACACTTCTTTAGCTTAATCTTTGATTAGTTTCTTTTATACTCTTCCAAGTCGAGCAGTGTTAACACATTTTCATTTTACCATTTATTTCAACATCGAATTAATCAAGTGCTATGGATCAAGGTATGTTGTGTCTCTTAGTGATTTAAGATCCTTTCTAATAATGTTTTCAGTTAATTCCACTTTTGTCAATGCTTCCCACGGTTGTTTAGAAAACAGGTCTCACAATCAGGATTTTGAACTATTGATTACATACTAGTTTTACATTCCGATTTCCAAATAAAATGCAGAGATACTTGAGCCATGTTTATGAACTGTCTTACTTACCACTCATAACTAGGATAAGAGTGTAAGCTATTCCCTCCCAATGATTTTAGCCTTTCTTCTTCCTCATCAATCCACCGCAAAGGTCCTACAGTGAAGTCGATACCCAATTCACAATTCATGCTAGACTAGATGAAATCATGGGTTATATTTATAGGCTACAACTGAACTACTGTAATATATAAGGGTGTGTTTGGTTGCATGGAATCCTATGCCATTGGAATCCATGAGGGAACCCCCATATTTTAGGCTAAATTGATGTATCACTCTATATCCACCATTTGATTTTGTGATCAATAGTGGAATGAAAGTCCTATGAACATGATAATCACATGCCTTGGGACAAGGAGCAGTTCGAGTAGCTCCATGAACAGAACCAACAAACCGCTTCTTCTTTGGAACACGACCAAGGCTAATCGCCAGTTGCTTCGGGCTGGCAAACCTAGGAAGTTTCCTTTTTCTAGTGGTCGAGTCAGCACCAACAACAGGAGCATTGAGATTCGTAAGCTTCCTATCGGAGCCCACTTTCCTATCAACGCTAGCATCAGCAACGCCAACCGGAGCAACGCGCTCCCCCGTCAGAAATGACGACATTGTTAGCCCGAGTAGCGACTTCAGCAGCTTGAGCTTCAGTAAGCGCCGCACACTTCGCCTAATTCATAGAGTACAAGCCACTACGCTCGACAACATCCATAGCAAGGAAGACCTCCACAACGACTCGAGAAAGCTTTAGAAACAGATCACAGATTCCATGCTCCTCTGCAGTCAAGTACAATTCATTATACTTATTGGGCACCCGGAACAACTGCATAATATTCCGATTCAGCAACTTGAAGTAGCCAGAATTAAGGGATGCATAAAACTAGTATCTCGATTAGCCCCTATATTCGTCATTAAGCTTCCCAAAACAGACAAGAGAATGGAGAAAGCACATATGATTATTGCTTATTACAAGCAAGCACATATGATTACTGCTTACAACGAGCCCCACCACAGAGTGCATAATCTGGTATTAAGAGGAATCCCAATGAGAATGGCTCTCGCTACGGTCGAAACCATTACTCTCAAACTATGCCCAAAAAAGTTCAAGTACTTTAGGAGATCTCTAGGACCGGAAGCCTAAGACACGACTGGAATATGCTAGGGCACATCGCAATGTAGCCAAGCCTTGGATGACAACGACTGTCATCATTCCTAGGCAAAATAATCTCAAGGTCAGGCGACAGTGACAAGTCATGGTGAACACTATCCAAAATTGTCAGCGACACTTTCTTGGGGAAAAAGAACGCCTCGCAGACATCAAGTGCCTCACCATTTAGAATCTTGACAACATACGTGAGAAAATTGTTGTGCAAAGAAGAAAATGAAGAAAACGAAGAAGGAGAAAAAAAAGTAAATTCTGTAACAAAGATAAAGTAAAGAAAGAAACACAACTTTCATGCCCGCTTTCATAGGGGTTGACAATGAAAATACCACTAACAGGAAGGTGTGCGAGATATGATGACTGCACGAAATTCCAAAAATTGTGTCGAAACAAACATGCAAACCAAACATCAGAATAGCAACCTTATCGACAATTGTTAACGACATTAAACGCGATGCAATGATGAAGTCGAAAAATCCAACCGCCATAGAGTTAGTGGCAACATATAAGCATGCCCACTAACTAAGGGGGAGTAGCTGATGATACATCAAATAAAATTCACATCATGACCGTACACGTGGCAAAAATCATCCACATCACGAGGATCAAATATTTTAGTTAAGGCCCGACTCGCAAAGCCTAAAAAGGCAGGTCTAACTATTAAAGCCCAAAAGGGTCATTCAGAACATATTGTAATCAAAGCCCGAATTCAGGCCGAACGAGTCTCTCCCTTAAAGATGAGAGACGTTACGAATGAGACGAGTCATGGCGGGAATCACTCCCCCAAGGACGTATCTCCATGAAAGAAGAGACTGTCACAAAGAATTTGTCCCTTCATCACGCCTCACATACTTAAGTCACGCAAAGAATTAATAATGGACATTATGTAAGGTAAAAGGAACATTTGACAAAAGTATGCAATTTTAACTGAATTCTGTCTAGATTTAGTTTTCTTTCACATATTTACTGACTTAAGCATCAGAGTTCATTCGGTCACCACAAAGGTGGTCTTTGGCAATCTAACTGTAACACCCCTAAATTTCATAAAATTTATTTATTTTATTTTGAATAAAATAAAATAGGGTTACATTTAATTGAATGTGAATTTTGAAATTAGGGTTTTATTTGGTGAGTTAAAAGGCGGGTGCTCTCAGAATGTTAGTGGGGGCGAATAGCCACCCACCCTATAAAGAGAAAACCCTCTTCTTTTTTTTCTTTCTCCTCCTTTTCTCCTTCTTCCTTCATCTTTTCCTCTAGGTTTTCTTCTTCGATGGAGGCTGAGATGAAGCAGCATAACTCGATTGTTCTTCACTCTTCTTCTTTCTCGAAGAAGTTCGTTTGCTCGACTATGTCGGCTGAGATTTCTGCAACGCGAAGTTACAGTTCGTGATCAACAGCGATCATTTTCAAGAGCATCTTCGTGGAACCAACTTTGTGGACGAACACCCATCCTCCGCCTCAGGGAGAGATTTAGCTCATCAAGAGTCGAATGGGATGGTGCAATCCCAAATAGAGAAGATAGCTTGCAGTCTCTTATACAATCAACAAATACCACCCCAGATTCACAACAATCTGGTGGTTCTGATCAACAAACAAATGATGGTGCTCATCAATCAGCGATACCAGCACTTGAGCACAACACATCACTGATACATCTCACCATACCACCAATAAGGGAGCAAGAAGACGAGAGCAGATAGAACCCAAACACCCACTTCTATTTCTTCTTCCTTGCAAATACCCATTTCTTATTCGTCTTCTTCTCTGTTAGTCTCTGTAATATTAAGGATTGAAATTGAATCTCGTTCTCAATCGACCATGCAATCGATTGAAGTTTTCAATCAGAGAAATTGTTGGAAAGGATGCTGCAGACAGGGAAGAAATCTTTACCCGATGACGAGTCATGCGATTTGGTCATAGGCTTGCTATTTTTGGTAGATCAGATCGATGCTGCCTTAATATGACACTGAAATCTGGCTATATACTGTCAATGAGGGTGTTCACTGGTTGTGTTCAAAGCTGTGTTCAAGCCGGGAGGTTGGATACTTTAGCATCCATCATAGAAAGGTGCAAGGCAATGGATCAAAATAAAGCTCTTTGTCCAAACTGGAACTTGTGCAATTACATTGCTGATGTTGCTTTACAAGAGGATAACAGCAAGCTGGCCTTCTTTGCCCTTGAGTTCCTTGCCAGATGGATAGCTCGTGGTGAGACCACAAGACCAGCTGTTCTTTTCTCTGTTGATGAAGGGTTGGTTGTGTCCTCACTTGGAACTGCTGGTAGAACATATAATTCTACTCTTCTTGATGCATCATGGGCCATTCTCCGGCGCTCATTGCGTCAGAAGAGGACTCCGACTCCGGAATCTTACCTTGGGAAGTTGTTTGCCCATGCTTCGTTGGGTAACTTGCAAAGGGCTTTCGGTACACTTAATGAGTTAGAATCTACTTATGGGCAGCAAATGGGGTTCTCTGCGAATGATCAAATAAGGCGACATGATGGTACTAGTGAGAGTGGTGTTGGTCCTACTGATTTGTTGTACCAAATGCAAAACTCCGAGGCAAAGTTGCTGGGAAGCTTGCAACATATGGAGGAGGTGTTGAATGGGGTGGACGCTATAAGATTTAAAATCTGTGAATTTTCTTCATTCTTCCTCTTTTACTGTGAGTTTTCTTATTCTCTGTATTTTACAAATCCTTGTTTCTTGACTGAATTAGTGATTGTATTTGTGAGGATTTGATGATGGGGTTTGTGAGTTTTGTTGCGAGGATGTGTAGTTATGATTTGGATTTTGGTTTGGCGGTGTGATGACCTGTAGTTGTGTGTCCTTGATGATTTTGGATTGGATTCTTAGGCTTGTTATATTGCTTGATTTAAATTCCATTTCAAAGGTTTTGGGTGTAAGGTGTAAGTGAAACTCTTAGCCTTTTTATCTCTTTGGATGAGCAATTCAGTATACTGTATGTATATTACTTGTATGGAAATGAGAAGTTTCATTTCAGGTAATCCAATTGTGAGATTTTAGACATGTTGAGAATGAGGTTACCTTAATTGTGGTGTTTTGTGTTGCAAACGCTTGCTCTCCAATATTTGTGATCTGTTTGATGTGTGAGATTTTCCTAGCTTGCTGGGTTCATGTTTGGGGTCACCCATGTTTATCATTTTATTGATTGGGTGTGACTTTGTTTGGTTGGTGTTTGAATGGTTGATGAATATTAATGCATTGTGATAAATTTGGAGATTTGTATGCATATTGACTTGTTTATGCATTATGAAGAATTTGGATATTTGAATCAAGGAGTGGCTTGATTGCCATGTTGTTACATAGCATGATTAATGAATATGCTATGTTTTTCCCCAAAGATGTGGGTGAATAGATTGTTAATCAATTTATGTATGACAAAATGTCATTGTGGAAGAATTCTGAATTATGAAAAAAATAAATGATATTGGTAAACCTGAATTTCTGAAAATATAAAACACTTGGGCTTGTATCACTTAGAACTACCACATCTCTTTTGTTTATGATTTCCCCTCTCTTAATAGAGAAACTAAATGACCAGTGGGTCGTCTTGCGGAGTTGGGGCACCCATTTCTTACTAGAGAAACTAAAATAACCTTCGGGTTAGTCTTGCGGAAATGTGGTGGATTGTATGCCTAAAATAGGCTTTGATATTTATCCGTAAAAAATGTGACGTGAGTTTATGTGCATTGATAGCCCAAGGGTGGCTTATGGTACTCATATAGTTAGGGGTATCCGCGATGCATGTCTGTATGTGATGTCCCCACTTGGGCATGGATGACTGATAGTCACATAATTATTACATAATATACCCCTTAATTTATACATGTTAGTGCTTCGATTATTATATTTTATAGTAATTATTTCGTTTTCATATCTTTGTAGGAATTTGAGCGTAAACGATGAAATCACATTAAAGCGGCAAGTTAAGGAACGACAATTAGTCGATTCCAATGGTGGTATAAAGCAATCACAAAACCTAAACCTAAACCTAAACCTAAACCTAAACCTAATTCATACCCTAAAACCCAAAACCTAATTCATACCCTAAAACCCATAACCTAATTCATACCCTAAAAACCAAAACCTAATTCATAACCTAAACCCGAAACCTAATTCATACCCTAAAACCAAACCCAAACCTAATCCTTCTACTACCCTCATTGATGAATCATTCCCTCATTCCATCCCTATTCATCTTGATTATTCTCTATAAATAGAGGAGGATAGGGTGAGAATGAGGGGGGGGGAAAGAGAAAGGAAAAGAAGAGAATTAGAAATCAAAACCTCTTCCTCAATGGAGATTTCCTCAAAGGAGCTCCTCTCTCAAAGGTGATTCACAATCACCCTCACCACTCATCCATCTCTCACTCACTCCACTCACTCAGCACACAGTCACCTCGCCACCACAGTCACCTCGCCATCGCCACCACCGAAACCTTCTCTCTCGACCACCGTCACCACCGTGAAACAGGGTGGTCACGCCCATGTTTCACGTCCAATTTCCAACTCCACCACCACTCCCTGCTCCTCTCCCTTGTCCACACAACCGCCACCACCTCCGCACGAATCTCACCACCACAACAGGCCACGAACCAGCCGAGACAGAGCCACCGCAAACGCCGTGAAACAGAGTCGCACCGTGACTCTGTTTCGCCTCGCCACAGACGTTGTTTCCTCACCCTCGGTCGACCTCTCTACCGTATCTCCGCCTTCGGACAACCACCAGAGACAGCCTCACCGCGGCGCACCACCGTCGCGACAGGAAGCAAAAACAGGGAGTCCTCTCTCTGTTTTGTTTGCTGTTTTATTTGGTTTTTCTTCACTGTTTGTTCGTCTTTGCAGGTTCTAGGATCGATTTGAGGACGAGGGAGGCCGCGAGGAGCGAGAGCCGGCGTCTCGCTGGAGAAGAAGACCGGACCTCGCTGCTACTGTAGCTGCACTGTAGCGAGGGCGGGAAGAGTTTAATTCGTGTTTTTGGCTATTTCCACCCCCGAATTTGCTCTGTACCACCACAGAGCGGATTTTGGGCCATTTCCTCGGGATTCGTGCACACCCACCTGCTGATTTGCTGAGTGCCACCATCTCAAGCTTGTGATAAACTAATTGGGTTGTATACATTATTTCAAATTTATTTTACTGAATTGTTTGCTTAATTGTCATTACAAGTTATTTCTGAAAACTGATAAATTGCTTTCACCTTGCATTTTCGAGTAAGTAACTTGATATGTTTGGTAGTTAGAATTACCTTTTATTAATATTCAAAGCATGTGCTAAAAAATTATTAAGCTTAAACTTTGATTAAGTGTGCCCTAAAAAGACATTTAATACTTGGTAAGAGCATATTTGCTTGAAATAATTTGTGAATGTTTGATAGAAACATAATATAAGTTTAATTGGATTATAACGATCATATATTCGGTGTAAGCAATGGATTCTCATTCCTAACGCTTCTCGTATTTAAATTCAGTAATTTAGATTTAGATAATTTTGCTAACTAAATTGTGAGTCCAAGTTCACAAAAAATCCATTTCATATATCTTTTATTTTATTTTTCTTAATTTTATTATTTTTAAATATATTTTTAGTTTAGCTTTAAAAATGCTGTAACCCCTTTCCTATAAATTAGTTTAATTAAATTTCTAAAATTCAATTTAATCCACTTTCCTCGTGGGATCGACCCGTACTTGCCGTTGTCTACCAGTTAGGCACCGTGCACTTGCGGTTATTACAAGTGGGCTGAATTAACCTATTTATTTAGGTTAGTTAAATCTGCATCAAGTTTTTGGCGCCGTTGCCGGGGAAGGTAGCATTGTAATTGAATTTAAGATTTATTTTCACTAATTATAAAAAAAAACAGAACAAACATTAAAAAAAAAAAAAAATTATTTTGTTCTTTTTACACTCATTTTGTGTTTAATTTTGCAGATTAGATGCTTCTCGAGGATATTGGACGATCCTGCAAAACATCAAGCAAATTTTAATTTTTTTTATTTTATTTTGTGAGGAGAGTTTTAATTTTATTTTTACCTCGTTTTACGAGTGTGTGGTGTAATAATTTTTAAACTTAATTATTTTTCATTTTGTTTAATCACTAAAAAAAAAAAAAAACCCAAAATTTTCTAAGTCAAAAGAAATTATAGGGAAACAATTTTTATTGTTACCCAATAATTTTTATGATTTAGAAATCCGACTTCTAAGACCAAGACTAGTAAATTTATTTGCATGTGCTTGTGTGTTGAGTGAAATAGATAAAAAGAAGTCGGATTTTTTTTGAATTGTGCTAACTTTTTGCGCAGATTGGAATACGCACACTGTAAGTATTTCTATCACACGCAACATATTAGCGACCCGGGTGCTTGGTGTAATTGTTTGAAATTGTGTGATTGGTTGTTAAATTTCGGTAATTGTGGATGCTAAACTTTAGTAATTCATAATAAGCAGACCCAGCTTATAAATAGAAACTGGTGAGACTTGATATCCCCACCTCATCACTCCAGCTGTGTGCAACCAATAGACAAACATAATTAAAATCAATTAGCAAGTTATATAGATAATCTTTTAGGTATGGTGTTCATAGGACAACCAATACCAAGGTGAATCAAATAATTTTTGTGTTGACCAAAGCTAAAAGTGACGATGGGTTTAATCATTCAATGAACTCCGAGAGGCCACTGCCACAAGGGTAATTTACCCGGTACGCCGAGTCATAAGTAAGCTACGATCCACAAGAAGAATTGGTGTAACCAACAGTTTTTGGTTAGGAACACAAGCCTCAAGTGTACATTTAACATCACATCGTTCTCATATCTATTGGCTTACAGAGCGGTAGCACAAGGAAGTACTTAATTGGACCATTGTGACCTCCTTCTCTTGTGCAATAATCCGGTTTCTTTGAAACAAAACTCTAGCCTACTGATTTTGAACTTTGCGGTGTAAAGTGTACACTCTTATGATCAACTTGTAGCACCCATTATTCTGTCATATATACTACATAAGAAATAATTGTCCCCCAAATATAAAAAGATAATTGATCTCAAAAACGTTTATTGCTTAGGGAGGCATGTTTCTTGTGCATTTATTGGTTGCTAATTGTGTGTGAGTCTGTGCATATTTTGTTTAGAGTTAGTGATAAAAAAAAATGAATACAACGGATTATCCAGCCTATTTTTCCGAGCAAGTCAATTCATTTTATGACATGCGACGACCTGATTATGATCCATATTTAGATTATTACAACCCAGGTCTAGCCTATCATCCTGACTTCTCATGGGCTCATGGTCAGTTCCATGAAGGCCCTCTAGACACTCCTCAGACTCCTCATGCTTTCATTCCTGATAATGAGTTAGAGGCTATCATGAACATTTTTATAAAGCGAACAGGGGAAGTGCTTGAGCAAAATTCTCAAGATATCACAGATCTGACAACTATTTATCAACAAAACTCTCAAGCTATCCGAAAACTTGAGATGACTGTGAGTCAAATAGCTGAGTCATTTCGTGAGATAGAGTCAGAAATATTCCCTAGCCAACCTATTTCCATCCCAAATGGTCAATTTGAACTTAGTGGCTCATCTGAGTCAGACAGTGAAGGTGACCAATCCATTACTACCCTTGGGAGTGGAAAACTGGTTGACAATCAGGTAGAAATGCCTGATATAGGTGTCATTGAGTTGTTTACCCAGGTTGCATCCTCATCTCATAAGAAAGATGATACAGCTTCATTTATTGATGAACCTGTAGAGTATGAGACACTACATACATCTCCTTCCCATGTTGACTCATGCCTCCCTAGTGACTCATGCATCGAATCAAACCGTGAACATTCTTTAGAGTCTCCCCTTGACTGTTTAAAGGCTTGTTTGACTTATTTTAGTTTAGACTTTGATGTTGATGATTCCATTAGGGAAGTCAATGATTTGCTTGACTCAGTCCCCATTGTGGATCCTAGTTATAAATGGAAGTCTAAAGTGAATCCTCTTCCACTCAGTGAGTCAAAACTCGTCCCATCAGTTGAGCCACCTGAGCTTGACCTTAAACAATTACCTGACACCCTCAGTTATGCATTTTCAGGTGATGAGTTGTCTAGACCAATATTAATGTTGTGCTAGGTATCTTGAGATGTATTCCATAAATATTTGAATTTACAGATTGTTTATTTAGATTATGATGTGCACATGCAGTAATATATCCAAATCTATAATTGAACGACTTGTGACAGAAGGCATTTTGGATTCACTTGACTTTTCAGACTTAGATATCTGTGTTGAGCGCATCAAGGGAAAACAAACCAAACAAAAGAGATTAGGTATTAATAGATCTTCAGACGTCTTAGAATTGATACATACAGATAGTTGTGGACCATTCCCTACGACTTCTTGGAATGGTCAACGATACTTGATCTCATTCATAGACGACTACTCACATTATGAGTACCTTTATCTCATTCATGAGAAATCAGAGTCACTGAATGTATTCAAGTTTTTCAAAACTGAAGTTGAAAACCAACTCAGTAAGAAAATTAAGTACGTTAGATCTGATCGTGGTGGAGAGTACTACGACAGATATGATGGTTCAGGAGAACAACGTCCAAGGCCATTTGCTAAATTCCTAGAGGAATGTGGAATCGTCCCACAGTACACCATGCCAGGTTCACCTAGCATAAATGGTGTCGCTGAAAGATAAAACATAACTCTTAAGGATATGGTAAGGAGTATGATTAGTCATTCTACTTTACCAGAATCACTCAGAGGATAAGCAATAAAGACAACATCTTATATCCTGAATAGAGTACCAACTAAAGCAGCTGTCAAGACTCCTTATGAACTTTGGACAGACCGAAAGCCTAGTTTAAAACACTTTCACATTTGGGAATGTCCATCTGAGGCTAGGCCTTATAGGCTAAATGAAAAGAAATTGGACTCCAAGACAGTCATCAGCTACTTTATTGGTTATTCAGAGCGATCTAGGGGCTACAAATTTTATGATCCCACAATTAGGTATATTTTTGAAATGGGAACTGCTACATTTTTTTAGGATGTTGAGTTTGGGGGGAGAAATAAGGTAAAAGACATTGTCTTTGAAGAGGAATCAGTATTGACTCCTACTACTGTTTTTGACAATGTACATGTTTTTGTACCTGTCATTAATCAAGAAGCAGATCTGGAACCTCAACAAGACAATGTTGAACAACTCCCTGTTCAAATTGAAGTAAATGTTCCAGAGGAACAAACTCAACAACCTCAAGAACAAATGCCATTAAGGAGATCCACGAGAGAAAAGAGAAATGATATTCCGGATGATTACATAGTTTTTCTCCAAGAACATGAGGAAAATGATGGATTGGCGGTAAATGATCCAATCAACTTCCATCAAGCCATGCAGAATTCTAACTCTCAAAAGTGGATAGATGCTATGAATGATAAGTACAAGTCTATGCAAGACAATCAAGTTTGTGATCTTGTTCCATTACCTAAAAATACAAAGCCCATTGGTTGTAAATGGATATTCAAAATCAAGAGGGATTCAAAAAGTAATGTGGAGAGATATAAGGCTCGTCTTGTAGGTAAAGGTTTCACTCAAAAGAAGACATTGACTATAAAGAGACTTTCTCTCCGGTTTCAAAGAAATACTCGTTTAGGACAATCATGACACTTGTTGCGCACTTTGACTTTGAGCTACATCAGATAGATGTTAAGACAACATTTCTCAATGGCGACATTGATGAAACAATTTATATGGTGCAACCAGAAAACTTTGTGTCTGGAGACCCGAAGAATATGGTTTGCAAACTAAAGAAATCCATCCATGGGCTCAAGCAAACTTCCCGTCAATGGTGCCATAAATTTCATCACGTAATTGTCTCATTTGGTTTCGAGACAAATGCAGTTGATAATTGTGTGTATCATAATTAAGTTCAGTGGGATTAAGCATATCTTCTTGATTTTGTATGTTGATGACATATTACTTGCCACTAATAATAAAGACATTTTGCACGAAACTAAGAGATTTCTATCAAAGAAATTTGAAATGAAAGATCTTGGTGAAGCTTATTTTGTTTTAGGGATTCAGATACACTGAGATCACTCTTGGGGTATTCTGGATTATCACAAAAGAGCTATATAGAAAATGTGCTTAAAAAATTTGGCATGCAAAATTGTAAACCAGGAGACACCCCTGTAGCTAAAGGAGACAAGTTCAGTATTAAACAATGCCCTAGGAATAAACTTGAAGTTAAAGAAATGAAAGATATTCCCTACGCATCAGCTATTGGGAGTCTAATGTATGCTCTGGTTTGTACACGTCCAAATATAACATTCATTGTTGGAATGCTAGGTAGATATTTAGACAATCCTGTGATGGATCAGTGGAAAACAACCAAACGGGTTATGAGATATTTACAGAGAACTAAAGATTACATGCACACATACAAGAAATCAGATCAGTTGGAGATCATAGGGTATTCTGATTCTGATTTTGCTGGATGCCAAGATAGTAGGAAATCCACATCAGGCTATATTTATCTGTTAGTTGGAGGAGCTATTTCCTGGAGGAGTGCCAAGCAGACACTCATAACTTATTCCACTATGGAAGCAGAATATGTAGAATGTTTTGAGGCATCCAATCATGGATTATGGATGCGAAATTTTGTCACCAGGTTGCGCATTCTGAGTTGTGAAAAACCACTAACGTTATATTGTGACAATAACTCAGCAGTTCTATATGCCAACAACAACAAGAGCTCATCTAGGTCAGATCATATTGATATAAAGTTCCTAGTTGTGAAAGAGAGAGTACAGAATAAACAGATTTTCATAGAGCACATTGGGACAAACTCCATAATTCCGGATCAGCTTACTAAGGGATTACCACCCAAGGTCTTTCATGAGCACACTGCTCATATGGGTGTTATATCATTTGAAGATATTTTGGTTTAGTGGGAGTTTGTATATTTGATTGTTATATATTGGATTTTGGACACATTTTGTGTATTTGGGTATTTTTTTGCAGAAATAAAGTATTCAGTTTATTCACACTCTGGTTTATTGTGTTAAAGTACGATCTCAATAAAGTTTAAAGTAGGACCAGTTGGAAATAGGCATGTTTAGATCATGTTACATGTAATTTCCATGATACGCATCCATGATTGATCTATATCATTTGATTGTATGGGTATACGTGACTATTGATGGATTTAGTTGCGCTAATTGTGATGGAAGTTCCTTTAATCCTATACCTGTATAGTCAATGGATGAGATTGTTTGGAAATACCTTCATATGTGATAGAAAATTTTGAGCTCATAAGGATATACACATTTTTAAGATGACACATGTGGCCCAAGTGGGAGATAATCCAACATGTGTGGGCACACATATGCATTTAATGTGTATTGTTATCTTAAAGTATGACCTAAATAAATTGTGATCTAATATGGTTAATTGGGCTAAGGTATTAAAATGTCATAGGCTTAATGTGTAGATACACTTAAGCAATTTCTAATTTGATGAGAGACCAAATTAGAAATTGGTAAGTTAGAATAACTCATCAGTTATAACTTCTAGGTTATGGTCCCTAGTAGAGCATATGGTTTTGTTTCTTCTGCAATTCCCTTTTACAGAGAGATACACAGAAAAAGTGCTATCATGGATCAAGGTACGCTTTCGTTTTGTTCTTGTTCTTCTCTTCTCATTGATTCAATATGGAGCATACAACTATGTATGTAGATAACAATATAATATGAAAAATGTCGTTCATTTTATTTCTTGTCTAGTGTGCACTTACTATATGCAAATTAGAACTTGCAAAAAAATTTGATATATTTCCAATAAGATCATATGACCATGCACATTGCCATAAATTAACGTGTGAGTAAATGTGAGTAAGGAAATACTAAAAATTTGCAGTGAACTAAAAAGGGACTTACCGTAACCAGAAAATAGGACTATCTAGTGCTACGGGAGCAAATATTTAAATAGTCTACATAATATGCATGAACACAATCAACAAACCCACAATATCAGTCTATATTTCTCTTTTTTCCACAAATATCTAGGTCTATCAATTTGCTGTGATCAATTTAAGATTTTCATGGGTACCTGCGCACGGGAGAAAGTATTCGCTTTGGTCCGTCCTCTTGCATCCGACCCATATCACCATAATATCTAGGACATGTCAAAAGACATTTCATCAATAGAAAATCTTATGTTGCACAAAAAAAATATATATATGACTAATGATCCCAACGTAATTTTCTCACAAACAATACCCTAATTCTTTGTAGTTATCTTAACATTGTGTCTGCAAAATATCCACGATCAATTCTACTAATTAACTACTAAATTTTGATCTTTGTGGAACATATATTCTACAGTGTCTAGTCATCTATGCATGTTTTGTGCCTGGATGGTACCAGACACATGCATTGCTGATGTGGCAGTGAAAACTTATGTAGGTATTGATGCAATGTGTATTTATATATATAGGAGCAATGTGTATTTGTTGGATTTCTCTCCCTGCTACATCAGCAATGCATGTGCCTGGTACCATCCAAGCACAAATGACCAGGCACTGTAGAATTCCTCGTATGAGTTATTTCAAATGTTTAAACAGCAGAACAAAATTAATGATCACTTTACCCCAATGTTAAATGGTTTGGCAACTTTACACCTTTATAACAATAGTACTTTAAAACTTTGGAAACTAAATTTCTAGGATACATTAATTTGTTGATGGGTACCATTTGCTAATATGTAATGTCATTTTATATTTTTTATTTGAATTCCAAAATTGTATAGGTATAGATAATTGAATTTAGAAAATCAATGTCCTGAAACATTGCAAATCCATTAGTTTCACATCCATTACTTTATTTTTATCTTAAAATTTTGAATTTCAATTTTTTTTATACATCACCCCTACAAGAAGAGAGGGGTTTGGGTTCTTCAGAGAGAGGCTTGGGTTCTTCAGAGAGTAGAAGATCAATAAGAGAGGGGTTATTCAACCTTAATACTTCCTCAGAGAGGGGTTCTCAGCGAGTAGAAATTGTTATGAGCAGTAGAGGGGTTCTTCAGAGAGGGGTTTCTTCAGAGAGTAAAAGATCTTCAGAGAGGGGTTCTCAGCCCGACGGTGGTGAGGGTTTTCTCAACGGACCGAAGTGTTTTCGGCAGTGGGTAATACCTTTAAGTTGTTTTAATCTTATTTATTGCTATGATGCTGGTGAAATTGTGCTCGTATGCTTGTGAAATTGTACTTAATCTTGTGAGAGATGGAGTTCAAAGATGGAAATCTTCGTTTGTTGAAAATTGATGGGAAATAATTTGGGGTCCAAAGATCAAGAGGAGCTTTGTTGTTGTTTAAATCAAGCTCGAGGGTTAGAATAAAAGTTTTTGTTGAATTGCAGTTGGGTTTCAGCTTAAGAAAGCTGTGGAATCAGGCTCTAACGCCTTCTTAGCCAATTGGAAGATCAATAATAGATGGGTTATGTAGGTAAAAGAGACCAATAAAGGAGGAATCTTCCTTTCTATTATGGTGGTTGGGGTTCAGGGTCTAAAACTCTAAGGGTGTCAGTTGATGTGGCAGGGACGGGATGGAAACAGCTCGCCCAAGCTTTGAAGGAAGTGGTTTTAAATAAGGTGCCTCAGCCTTGTCCTAAGTAGCACGTTAGAAGAGATGGGGGTTCACCTTTGCCTAGTGTTGTCCCACCCTCGTGCAACATAACTTTTGTTGAGGTAGTGACCTCCGATCTTTCAAGTGTGAGCCCTACTTTGGCTACCAGTAAGGGTCCTTTTGCAGCAACCTCTATCCACTGGGATTCCCCCATTGATTTCTTGTCTCAAGTATGGGGAAATCACCTACTTCTAGATCCCGTTGCAAGAAAGAATGGTGCGAGATCGTTGATAGAGTTTCCTGATTCAGTGATTCAATGGACACATGCATGTTGCTTTTCCGTTTGGCCACATAGCTTTCATGGTCTTCGCCAACTCTCCACATGTGACCTCTTGCGAGGAGCAGGAGTCGTCTCCTAGGTTTTTGACACTGAGTGATCAGTCTCCCCAGCAAGACCCAGTTCTTCTCCTTTCTCCTGCTTCTCTTGTCGGCTCAGTGGGTAAAGTAGGTAACCCGATGTTCGAGTCGCCTCGCCCAACTCAATAGGATAAAGGCAAGGGTATTGTTGGGCTCTCACCTTGCCAGGGGCCCACGTCCAATTTGAAGTGTTATTTGGCCAAGTCTAATGATCAACAGACTTCTGGTAATTATTGGAAGGTTTTAGAAGCTGTGGAAGAATATGTTTTCAACTTGGACCCCTTAGTGACCAAGATGTCTATGCAGGCCAACAGGGATCGAACACTGGCTAAAAAGGCCCAATGTGTCAGAGCCGCTGAATGGGTTAATTTTTCAGTTTTTCCAACCAGATTCAAGTTCATGCTCAAACAGAGATCCACCAAATCAGACACAACCAACAAAGCAGGGTGGGTAGAACTTAAGGGCCGTAGAGCCCCTGCTGGGCAGATAAGGAGTGAGTCTTCAAACCAGACATAGGAGTGCTCGTTATCTCTTACTTACCCACTGGGTTTCGAGCCACCAGCAGAATAAAGTGTTGGAGTCCATGGTTTGTCCATAAAACTATGTGTCTCTCATTTGGAGAGTTGATCGTCTACACTAGACCATGTAGGTGCTTCTCCAGGCTTCGAGGTCCCTTGGACGAACAATCTTGGTTTTGTTCTCCCTGGCAAACAAACTTCTAGGCAGTTTTCAGAGGTGTTTTCTAGGGTCAATGACAGCATGGAGCTCTTTGTCGCTGATTGCCATTGGGCTCAAGAAGAGGCATCAGATTGTTCGGCTTTCAAAGAAATTGGGTTGGCAGTGGGAGTGGACCTCAGTAAGGATGAAGAAAAGGCTCTAGGTTTGGCAATGGATAGGTGCAGAAACCTCGGGGTCGAAGGTCCTTCATGAACCTCAAAATTCTTTCGTGGAATTGTAGGGGGCTCAGATCTTATTTTCATTCAGGAATCGAAATTGGAGATATGCTCTAGAGAATTTATCAAAAAATTGTGGGGTGATAGTTCTTTTGATTGGGCTATGGTGGAATTCACTAGCAACTCAGAAGGCATTTTAGCTATCTGGGATGCAGATCTTTTGCGGATGAAGGAAGTGTTGAAAGGTTTTTTTTTTTTTTTTTTTCCGCTTTCTATTCAGTTTCAAATGGTCTCAGACAACTCTTGTTGGTCAGGGACTAACATCTATGGTCTGTGTGATCCTTCGCTTAGAGAACAATTCTGGGAAGAGCTTTATGACATTGCTAGTTGGGTGCAATCGCCATGGGTGTTAGCAGGAGATTTCAATGTTGTTCGTCATATGAATGAAAAAAATGGTTGCAAAATGAGGTCCATGAGCATGCAAAAATTCAATCAGTTCATTAATGAGGTGGAACTAGCTGATTTCAGTCTAAAAGGGGGAAAGTTCACATGGTCAAATTGAAGAGATCGCCCTATTCTTTGTCAGTTTGATCAATTTATGGCTTCAGTGGATTGGATTGATAAATTTGGTGATAAAGTTGAATGGCTCGAGGGTACAGCAGTTTTGACCATCACACGATTTTGCTTGCGAACGCATCTATTGGTGGCAACACTCACCTTTTTTCTTTTGATAACGGTTGGTTTGATCACCCAACCTTGGCAAAGGAGATTAAATCTTAGTGGAACAACTCAGTAGTCTCTGGCCACCCTGGCTACTGCTTATGGTGGAAACTTAACGTGATCAGATGCAACCTTAAAAGTGGGAGGATTAAAGTTTGGGGTAAGACCAATTTATGTATTCAAAATATTTCTCCTTCAATTGCTAACATTGATGCTGAGGAAGATATCCGAGACCTGACTGTCGAGGAGAGGTCTTGTAAAGTGCAGCTGCATCAGAAGTGGGCAGCATTAACCAAACGAGATGAGGAGTTTTGGAGGATCAGATATGGGGTCAACTAGGCTTGTCATATGGATCAAGGATCTAAATTTTTTCATAACTTGGCTAACAAACACAAACTTTTTAACTCTATTGAAGCTCTTAGCATGGGGCAGGAGTGGGTAGTGGATGAAGTCAGAATCATAGAACTCATGATCTCTCATTTCAATGAGTGATTCTATGAAAAGAAGGAGTGGATACCGTTCTTTTCAGGGATTACCTTTAAGTCAATCTCCCAGCCTATGGCTACCTCCTTGGTTGAGAATTTTTCAGAAATGGAAATTAGAGCGACAATGCAAGAGCTCAAATCTGAAGTTTCTCCAGATCTTGATAGTTTTTCAATGGTGTTTTATTTGAAAATGTGGGAGGTCATCAAAATTGATTTTCTGAAAGTTATTGAAGGTTTTAACTCTAGAAATTTTTTGGATTGGTGGTTGAACACCACTATCATCTCGCTTATTCCTAAATGTGCGGGAATGCAGACAGTCAAGGATTTCAGACCTATCAGTACTTTGAATGGGGCCTATAAGATCATTGCTGAGGTGTTGGCTGATAGATTGAAAAAAGTTATTCATTCAGTCATTTATCCTTTTTAGAGTGCAACAGTCATAGGAAGACAGATGGTTGATAGCCATTTGATTGCCAATGAAATTATTGATTCTAGGAAAAAAAAACAAAGAGTTTCAGGGCTCGTTATCAAATTAGATTTTTTTAAAGCCTTTGACAATGTTTCTTGGAGATATTTGGATTTGGTAATGGCTCGCATGGGATTTGACTCCAAATGGATTCATTGGCTTCACACTTGAAGATCTACAACCAATTTCTCACTGAAGATTAATGGTAAGCTGCATGGGTTTTTCAATAGCTCTAAAGGCTTGCGTCAAGGCGATCCTTTGTCTCCTCTCCTCTTTACTTTAGCAGCAGAAGGCCTAACCCAAATGATTCTTAAAGCGGTTGATGCTGGCCTAGTGAGAGAGTTCTCTGTCACAGAGGGTAGTCCTCTTGTTTCTATCCTTCAGTATGCGGATGATACTATCCTTTTTTGTGATGCCTCCACTACTCAGGTTCTTGCTCTATAAAGAATTATGCTAAATTATTCCAGGTTTGAAAATCAACTTTCACAAATGAGTGGTGTTGCCTATTGGAGATGTCCCTCATCTACAACAATTGGCGGGTTTATTTGGTTGTGCAGCGGGTCAGTTTTCAGTTAAGTACTTGGGCATGCCTTTGGGTGCTAGTTTTAAAAGTAAAGCTGTGTGGGATGAGACGATCAAAATGATGGAATCGAGACTAGCGTCTTGGAAGCGTAAATTCCTCTCAAAAGCAGGCAGATTAGCTCTTGTCCAATCCACTTTAGCTTCTATTCTTGTGTTCATTATCTCTTATCAAGGTTCCATCTTCAATAGCAGCCAAGATGGAACAGATCATACGCGATTTCCTTTGGGGTTCCACTCAAAACTCTAGAAAGATGCATTTAGTGGGTAGGAAAAATATTTGTTGTCCCAAATCTCATGGTGGATTGGGTATTCGCCAAGTGACCACTTTCAATTTTGCTTTACTTTCCAAGTGGCTTTGGTGATTTGCAGAAAAAATGGCAATTTACTACAAGAAATCTATCTTTTACCAACATAATTATCGCTACGAAAATTGATTTCCTTATTAATATTGTAGCATTTTCAACGAATAAAAAATTTCCTTGAAAAAACCATAAACTTGTTACTGTTTTCCAACAAAATATATTTTGTAGAAAACATTCCTTGTTAAATAGGTGGCGGGAAACATTCCCTCCAAACCCAATTTCTCGCCAAATTGATTTAACAATGAAGTTATTTTTATGGCCACAAAATACGTATTCCTTGGTAATTATGGCATCATCTGGAATGAAATATTTTGTTGCTAAAGAAGACTAATTTTAATAACAAATCACTTTCCTTGTTAACGAATATTAAATCTTATTCATCCCTCTTTAGTATGGAAATATGTTTTCCTAGACAATAATCACATTATTAATAATGATTCGGTTCGTTGATAATGATTGATAATTTTTTCCATTAGGTTTTTTCTTGTTAAAGCTCGTTTATTAATTTATAGCAACAAAGTAATATTTCGTTAAGAATTGTCACACTATTGGCAACTTTTTCATTTTGTTGGAAACAATATAATTTTTAATGAAATCTTTGTAGCTATGAAATAAGATTTTGTTGGTAATTATAACATTGTTCGTAACAAATTGTTTTCTAGGTAAAAACTGATAATTATTTTCATAAAAAATTGTTTATCATTAAAGTTCACTAACTATTTTATAGCGACAAGTCATTATTTTGTTGGAAATTGGTATCCTCACTACAAAAAAATGTTTCCTTGTTAATATGTTACTATTTCTAACAAAAATAAATTTCATTGAAAAAACCATAGAGTTGTCACTTTTTGTAGCAAAATCTATTTTGTTGGCAAGTTTTCTTTGTAAAGAGGTGGCGAAAAATATTTATTCGAAAATCAATTTCCCACCAACATTATTTAGCAACAAAATATTTCTATTTCAACGAAATTTTAGTTTGTTAGTTATAATGACGTCATTTACAATAAATTATTTCATTGTTAATAAATATTAATATTATTGACAAACATTTTCTTAGTAAATGCACTATAACACTTGTTCGTGTCTCTTCAACAATGAAACTAAATTTTCTCTAGTTAATTACCACATTATTGCAACGATTTATTTGGTTACTTTAATGAATTTTTTTCATGAATTTGGTAGGGACTCCTCTACCAGTATGCCACAAGAGCAACTACTCAAAGAGCAGCAAAGTTTGGTTGCTGTTGCTCCGGAGCAAAATTTAAAACAATTCAGGGATGACTGTAGGGATGCAGGTTACTCACCCAATGGGATTGAAACGGCGATTCAGGCTGCGGATTCAGACGCTGAAGTAGCAGCAGAGCCAGGTCTGTCTACCCCCATAGCTAACTCAGAGGACAACCCAATTCAGGTAGTGGAGGTGCTTCGCGCAACCGATGATATAGGAGGACTGGAGGAAGAACCCACATCGATCATGGATTGCCTAACTCCCCAAAAAGTTAACGCTGTACAAACAGCAAAAGCAAAATTAGGCATGGATGCCTCGGTCGCTGAAATTCAAGCTTCCCTTGCAGCGGCAGCACCATAGGTGGGGCAAAACACTAGTAAAGAAGAACGTCAGTTTCCCACAAGACAGTCTCCCACGACATATCCTCGAAGGTCCTCTCGAAGCAAGAAGACAAATCCTAAATTCAGGTAACTGATGATGCAAATTCAAGTAGAATGCAAATGTTTATTAAAACCTTGTATGGATGCTAGATTAGTGCTAGCATTCAATGGTTTTTATATCACGATTCATTGTGGTTCGTATCCTTACGACGGCTTCTCTTACATCCTGGGGCCAACAATAGGTATAAATCACGTCATGAGAGTGATTAAAGGATTGATTGTTACTTATGAGGAAGACAAGTTACGGCAGGTCTCTCATGCAACTACTTTAGTAGCAGATCATTTTGCAGGGTTACTCCCCATCTTGGAGACGGTGATTCTAGTACTAATTAGGTTCTTTGTTGAAGATTTGAAGCTAGTTTTTTGTCCTATGGATGATGTAACCAGTGAACGTTCCTTCAAATGTAACTTGTAATGGTTTTTTTTTCTGTGGTCTGGGGAGCCCATTTACACCCCGCGCTTACTTTTCAAAAAAAAAAAAAAAAAAAACATTATTTTACTGTTAATTATAATATTAATGGTAACAATTTATTTCGTTGCTAAATATTGATAAAATTTCCTTGAACTTTTTTCTTATTAAGGTTCATTTTCTTATTTACAACAATTTAATTTTATTTCATTGGGGATATAACCAATTTCAATAACATATATCATTGAAATGCTATTACTATTTTGTTGCTAATTATAATGGTGTTATTGTGAAATTTTTTTCATTGCTAAAAGTGGTAGATATTTAACATAAATCTTATAATCGTGAAAATATTTAGTTCTAATTTATAGTGACGAAATATTATATATTGGTCTCTATTATATACGTAGCAATGATTTTTTTATTGCAAAAAATGAGTAATTTGATTTAATAAGCTATAAAGTTGCTTCACACAACACAATTATTCAAATAGCTCAATTGGTAAATATTGCAACAAATTTTACTATAGGTCAAGAGTTTGATTCCAGTTGAGCTTAAAAATAAATATATTATATATGGAATTCCATAGTGGGGTTTTATATCCAAGAGTGGTGTCCTTTGAGTTTGGGACCTAGATTAGGTCGTCTCTTAGACAACTTTAATATATAATTTTTTTTATTGAAAATAATTTCTTTGGTAATTGGTAACGATACTGATGACAACTTTCGTTGATATTCATGCATTTTACCAACGAAAAATTTCTAAGACGGCAATTTTCCTTGATGATTTTAAGATTTTTCGAGAAAATTTTTGTAGGTAAATAAAATAGTTCTTGCAACAAACAATTTGTTGGTAATGATATTTGATTTTTACCAACGAATTTCCTTTGTAGTTGTTAATATTACCAACAAAATATTTTCTTGACTTAGCATCCTTTTTACCAACAAAAATTGTAATTCCTTGGCAAATACCTTTAGCTACGGGGATGCCTCCAGGAACCCACTAACGAATTTTTTCCTTGTTAAAAGTAGTTTTCAACAAAATTTTGAGTTTTGTCAAGGACATTTTTTTATTGAAAAATGCCTTAATTGTTGTAGTATATGGAGATCGCTCATCATTGATATATACGGGTGCAATAGATGAGAGTGGGATAAGAGAACTAAGTACTATCCCTATGGATGCTCTTTGTGAAAGTCCATCTCTCGGTGCGCAAGTGTTTTCTACCCCCACACCCCTCTTCGATGTGGCAATGGTGATTTCATCTCTTTCAGGCATGATTCTTGGTGTAACAACCAACCTCTGAAAGATCTGTTTCCAATGTTGTTTATCATTAACAACAAATTAAAAAACATGGGATAGTTAGCCATTTTTGGTTTAATGGCGATTCTTGGGATCTTTCATTTTGAAGACCCCTAAATACTGGGGAACTAGAAGAGGTCGCCAAATTAATGCATCTGTTGGATAGTAAGATGCTCTCGGAGGGCCCTGATAGTTTGATGTGAAAGGGTAAAGGTGTGGGCTTCTCGGTAAAAGAATTTTCTGATATGTTGGTTGTCTCTCATTATGAGACTCATTCCAACCCCTTCATTTCCTCTCACAAGAATTTGGTTTGGGTGAAAAATATTTTTCCTCATATAAAGTTCTTTAGTTGGTCAGTGTTGCATGAGAGAATCTTGACTAAAGATAGTTTAAGGAAAAGAGGAATCCACACAGGAAGTCTTTGTGTGCTTTGTAATGAGATTGACGAGATGCTAGATCATTTGATGTTTCATTGCAGATTCTCCAAATCCATTTGGTGCAGTTTCTTGTCAGAGTTTGGTTTGAGTTTGATGTTTCAAAGTTCCATTTTGGATTGGCTAAGTTGGTGGTCCCAAGCTAATCATTTCCGGCGGGCGGAGTGGTTATGGCGTAGGGTTCCTCACGTTCTCATGTGGTGTGTTTGGAAAGAGAGAAATATGAGGGTTTTGAAGGGCTCAACAGATCAGAGCATTCTATTTTTATCGAGATTAAGGAATTGTTGTGGAGGATGAGTTCGGTTTGTAATTTGTTCAGGGCCTTGGTTTTTTACACCTTCATAGTGTCTTGGCATTCCTTGATGTAGGAATAATTTCCTTTGTCCTTTGTTTTATTTCTTATCTTTAATAAACATCTTCGTGTTTGGGCAAAAAAAAAAAAAAAAAAAAAATCCCTGCAAGAAGATCAAAAGTGCTAGCTCACATGAATAAAATTAAAAGAGCTTATATTAGGCACACATAGTAGTTTGTTTGCTCATATCCTTGGGAATCTTTAGGTTGGAAAGCTTATGGTTCACTCTAGAGCAAGTAATGTGATTTCTCGAAAAAATGCCAAAATTTTTCGAAATATTTCTTCTTCTTTTTCAAATTACCAAAATCTAAAATATTCATTTCTTTCATGAGGTCAATATCAATTTTCATACATTTTAACAAGTTGTAACTTTAGTTTTAAGATTTTGTTATATAAGTGATTCTTATGTAATATGTAGTTTGTGTGACATTATGAGTTATAAAATCTACTTACAATAGAAATTTAAAATGTTTAAATTATATTGATAAGTTCAAAATTAAAACAAAAAATTTTACATTTTTTTTCTACACACAATGAAACATTTCATGCCATATTTCTTGAAATCAACCCACCAAAATTATATCAAAAAAATAAATCACAATCCTTACTTAATAATAATAATAATAAAAGAAGAAGAAGAAGAAGCCTGAAACCTAGATCGAAATTAAAAAGAAGAAGAAAAAAAAAACATATTGCTCATGGGGAGGTTATTTAATTACCCGATCTCATTAGCTTGAGTCACTTCAGAGAAGATGAGTAATAAAAAACAGCATAATCTCAACAACTGTGGCAATATCCACATCTTTTGTTTTTGGTACTCAAGAAATCTGACTGCAATTCAAAAACCTCTCAAAGTTGAAGATGCGATGAATGCTTCATTTGGTTAAATATATAAGGTAACAAAAGAGGGAGGCAACTCTATATATTTCGAGCAATATTTTAGACCAAAGTATCATTTATGACGACTAAATGTCGTCAATTCTTTACTTAGGGTGTGTTTGGTTGCAACCATTCCATAGGAATAAGAATCCTATTCCTACTTGGAATATCATTTTGGGTGTTTGTTTGAAATTTTATTGGTGGGTGAGGGATGCCAGCACGTGCCATAGATTCCCACCAATGGTGGGAATCGGACACTGATATTCACATACTTATTACATAATATATCCCTTAATTTATACATGTTAGTGTTTCGATTATTATATTTTATAGTAATTATTTCGTTTTCATGTCTTTGTAGGAATTTGAGCGTGAACGATAAAATCGTATTAAGGCGACAATTTAAGGAATGACAATTGGTCGATTCTAGCGGTGGTACAAAACAGATGATCCATAACTTAAACCCAAAACCTACCCATAACCCCAAACCCAATCCTACCCCTAAAGAATATTCTCTCATTTATACCTTGATTAACCTTCCCTTCATCTCATCCCTATTCACTTTGATATTTCTATATAAATAGAAGAGAATATGGTGAGAAAAAGGGGGAGGAAGAGAGGGGAAGAAAAAAATCATTAGAAGATCAAATCATCTTCCTTCACAAAAGGGGAGAAGAGAAGGGAAAAGAAAATACAGAAAATTAAAGCCTCTTCTCACTGTGATTTTCATCACACAATACCATCAACAGACACACATCCTCCACTGTCCTCACCTGTCTCGCACCACCTCGCCACCATCGAGCTCCGCCACCGTCAACACACCACCACCACGAAACAGGGGCGTGACAACCCTGTTTCGTGTCAAACTTTCACTCCGCCCTCTCCCTGTCCATCATCCATCAACCACCATCACCTCCAGACAACACCGCCACCACCACGCCGCGAAACAGAGCCTCACCGCGGCTCTGTTCCGCCTCGCCACAACGCTCTGTTCATCCTCTTCTCTCGGCCTCTCTTCGTCTCGAGCTCCTTCCTGCCTCCCTCTCTCACGACCACCATCACAAAAGACCGAGAACCACCACCACGCCGCCTCGCGAGACATAGCTCGTAAGCAGAAACAGGGAGTCCCTGTTCCTCGTCCTCCTTCATTTTTTTTGTAGTTTTCTCGCTGTTTCCTCACATTCTCTCTTCTTTTGCAGGTTCTGGAGACATTTGGAGGACGAGGACCCTCGCGATGAGCACGGAGGAAGGCTGAGCAGCACTGCTGCTCGCTGGAGACAAAGGCGGTACTGTAGCGAGGGCGGGAGACCGAGTCAAACTGTTTTTGGCTATTCACGCCCCGATTTCTGCTCTGTACCACCACAGAGCATTTGCAGCCATTTGTCTCAGGATTCGTGTTCGGACCACCTGCTGATCTACTGAGTACCACCACATTGAGTTTGTGTCAAACCAAAGGGATTGCATAATTCATTTTGATTTATTTTACTGAATTGTGTGCTTAATTGTTAATTATAATTTATTTTTGAATTTTTGATAAATTGCTTTCACCTTTCATGTTCGAGAAATTAAACTTGATATGTTTGGTAGTTAGAATTACCCTTTATCAATATTCAAAGCATGTGCTAAAAATATTAAGCTTAAACTTTGATTAAGTGTGCCATAAAAAGACACTTAATACTTGGTAAGAGCGTATTTGCTTGAAATAATTTGTTAATGTTTGATAGAAACATGATATAATTTGAATTGGATTTTAACGATCACATATTCGGTGTAAGCAAGGGATTCTCATCCCTAAAGCTTCTCGTTTAAATTTTCAGTAATTTAGATTTCAATATTTTTGCCAACTCATTAGTGAGTCCAAGCCCACAAAATCCATCTCATCTCTCTTATATTTTTCTTATTTTTAATTTATTTTTAGTTTAGTTTTAAAAACACTGTAACCCCATTTTCCTCCAAATTAGTTTAATTAAATTATTAAATTCAATTGCATCCACTTTCCTCGTGGGATCGACCCGTACTTGCCGTTGTCTACCAGTTAGGCACCGTGCACTTGCGGTTATTACAAGTGGGTTTATTAGCTTATTAATTTAGGTTAGTTAAATCCCCCATCAGACACCTCACTCACCCTGGGAATACGATTCACGGGACACAAAACCTCTCGTCTCCTCGTCTCTCTCTAGCATCAGATCTCTATGGAAGACCTCCATTAAAGATCTTTTTCTCTTCCATTGAAGGTCTCTTTCTCCTCGTCTCTGTCCAGTATCAGATCTCCTCGTATCTCTCCAGCATCAGATCTCCATTGAAGACCTCCTCATCTCCAGCATCAGAGACTCACGAAAATCTCTTTCTCCTCGTCTCTGTGAAAGGGTTGATCAAAGACCTCTCATCTCTGCGAAGACTCCATCGCATCAGAGACTCACGAATATCTCTTTCTCCTCGTCTCCGTGAAGGGCTGATCTCCTCTCATCTTCTGTGATCTCATCTCCGCGATCTCCTCTCCTCCTCTGTGATTTCATCTCCACGATCTCCTCTCCTCCTCTGTGACTCCATCGCATCAGAGACTCACGAATACCTCCAGCACAAGCTTTGCTTCTCATCAAAGGTAAATTATATTTCCTTGTATTCTCGTCTTAGATATCTTTGCATCCAGTGTTTTGTATGTTGATTTGTCTCATGTTTTTGGTAGGAAGCTTTGTGTGAGCGTGTGAACGTTTCAAGAGAAGCAAAACTGTGTTTACGCCTCTTTCAATTTTCTTCGTAATTTTTGCACTCACAGAGTACTCATTCAGGTACAAATTTCGTCCTTTTCATCTGCCGAGCTATCAATTTGGCTTGATTTTTTGTAAAACAAATTTCAAATTTGGGTTCAATTTGGGATTTTGAAGATCAGTTAGGATTAGTGGTGTTTGAATTGAATGGGTTAGTGAATCAGATCAATGAAGTAAAGGGTATGTTCTAGTTTTGAAGAATAATATGGGAATAATATGTTTACGCATCTCTGGAAATTTATGTGTTAGGTAGAGTATGCTCTGTTAGTCTGAATTGGCATCTCATTAGTGCTCTGGTTTCCCTCACTTGACTGAATCACAAAGCCATGTATGTATGTGTTTTTTTATATGTTTTCAAAGATGGGATTTATATGGAGAGGGGAAGAACTGTCAGTTCAATGAGTTCATCTCTTTCAGTTCAATGAATTCCATTTTTTATTTTGTAATGTACAAGTATTTACCACAGATCTGATCATGGGTATGTTAGAAATTTCCAGTATGGAACATTGAACATGAACAACAATACATAAACCATCAATAGTTGCTATTTGACATTGATCCAACCTGAAATTGATATTTTTCTCCTTTCTTCTAGTCTAGGTCATGTGCACCATAAGAAAAGAAAATGGCACAAATTTTATGGCTTGATTGTTGTTACCGGAAGACTGAAAAATACATGGTTGGGTTAAATCCCAAAGTGAGTTGGTTGTAGTTGTAGAGGTTGTCAAACAGGAATTTGCACCTTATACAGAATGGTTGATACTATTGGAAGATCTATCTTGTTGGGGAAGCTATGATGATTTGAAGAATTTGTATTTTTGAGGATGATACACAAAAATAAAAAATGATAATGCTTAGGTGTTTTGTTAAGGAGAAGCTTTTTCTTGACTGGGGTTTACATTTTGGATGTTGAATGACACTGGGCTTGGAAATAGGTTAAAGAATGGTCACACTTGTTTTAAACAGGGCTGACATAAACACTAGCCATCAATGGATGTTGCGACAAGCTTTATTTTTCTTACATGATGTTTGTGTGTAGTAAACCCATGGATTGGGGGCTGTTAATAGTCTTGTTCTCGTCTTTCTCTTACCACTCCGGCTATTACACTTGCCATGCCAATTATTAGCGTACTCGGTAAAATTTAGGGTGATTGGTATCACATGTTGGATCAGATCACAGGTCAGGCTTCGAACCTTTGCATAAAACCGCAATCTCTGTTTGATCTTCATGTATATTGTTGCAAATTTTTATGTCAGGAAGGATTTCCTTAGTCTTTACCATTATTGAAGATTGATCAAATTTACCCTTCAACTGTTGGCCCCGCCAATACAAAATTCTATCCTATCTTCTCAAGAAGGCCGTTGTTTTTTATACAGATAATAGATTATAGACGTGGACGGGTTCAGATTCCTGTAAAAAAAGAACTGAGTGATCGTTTATGCCATGAACAACTTAGAATGAAGCGAAGCATATTCTTGAGGTTATGTTCTCGCTTACGTGGGTATGGGTTAAGAAATAGTCGCCATTTGGATGTTGAAGAACAAGTAGCTTTGTTTCTAAACACTGTTGGACATGATAAGCGTAATCGAAGCTCGTGTTTCGGGTTCATTCACTCTGGCCATACTGTTAGTATTTACTTTCATCGTGTATTATCTTCGATACTACGATTACACAAAGATGTTGTCAATCCTGCTACAGAAGCAAACTCCCCAGCTGATGGTGGGAGTCACCGTAGTTGGCATCATCATTTTCTAAGCTTTGAAGGTTCCTGCCATTTTTGTTATTGAATCTTGAATTGGTCATCAGAGGTGGAAGAGATTGAGAAAACATCTTTTGGTCAAGCCAAATGAAGGAGAAGTCTAGGACAAAAGTTTTGTATGAGTTTTGAGGGAGATTTTTCGGCTTCTTGAACCTCAAATTGTTTCAGAGAGTCAATAGAAAAGAGCACATTGTGGATATATGCACAGGTTCAAGATGATGATATTATTAGGTAGAGATTCTTGAAAATGAGCGTTGAGTCTTTTTTACAGATATATATCTAGAGGAGTTTCATTAATCAGGAGGAGGTGAAACTCTATTCAGGATACCAACAAAACACCAACTAGAAGTTTCGTGATTGCAGTGGAAAGGCGTCAAGAGGAGAAGCAGGAAGTACATAAAAGGTGCAATCTCTAGTGTTATTGTTATTGTTGTATGGTGTTCGAATGTTATGAATATTCTGAAAATATCATATTTGAGGTTATTCTGAAAGTTTTCTGGTGATTTCTGGATTGATTTACCAGTTGTTTGCACAAGATAATTCTCATGTCAGAAAACGAAGATCGTGTCCACTCTTTGGCCTTAACTCCGTCTTGGTCCGTCGCTACTGTGTTAATGGCATTCATCGTTTAAGCGCTGTAAGTGTTTTTCAAATGGTCTGTTTGTTAAACTTCTTGGCGAATTGTTCTGAATATTTAATTTAGGAAGAAAAAAAAAATGTTAGTTTATTTGCTAGTATTTAACTTGTTTTAAATTCCTTTCTGTTGAAGGTATAATGAAGTACCTCAGTTCATATTATAAGGTTTAAAGAACATATGGCTTGGGTTAATTTCTATTTATGTTTTTGTTTCATTTGATAAAGTTTGCGACTTTTCAAGCCCATATGCTGCAGTCTGACCTCGTTTCTAAAACCCAAAATGAATGAGATGGCACCAGACTTTGATCTAGTTTGTTCTCGTAATGTTATGTTTCATCGTTTCAGTGGTTGGAGAAAACAAATCGAAAACCATTATCAGAAGCCTTGGATAAAATGAAAGAAGGTATATACATCCAAATAGGAAATGTATCTAATTACTATATCATGCAAATAGACCCTTACGTTATGTTAGTTTTAGTCTTTGTTCGTGTACCTTCCTAGCTTCATTTCATGCAACCAAACACACCCTTAATATCATCCGAGAGGTGGAAAAGATTACATTCGTTTGTATACTTCGAAAGCCTTATCAATTAAGCAGACACATTCCTCCTATCAATTTGGCAAAGACCTTTGGATGGATGGAAAAATTTTCATTCTTGTACTATTATTTTGGTACGTGGGCTCTCCCTTTTGTTTCTTCTTTTCTTTTAGTAAAATTTAAAAAAGGGGGCCTCTGTTAGGACTCAAGGTCAAAGGCATGTCTAATGGTCTCAAAACTCAATGTTCCCTTTTGAAAAGTGCCAAAATGCTTAGCATCTATATTATAGGGGGAAGGTTTGAGCTCTTGACTGTGAGGACGTGTTGCCTCCATTGCATAGTCGGGCCAGACTGTACCGCTAGCATTTTTATTGTTTTTCTTTGCATTGCTTTTCAACTCCAAACTTGTATTTCCATCGATCGATAGTATCGAACTAGTCTTGAGCAACGTCCTTCCGAACGTTCCTCCCCATTGTAATCTACTGAATGTGAATGAGAGCTTTTACTGACTATTGTGCATTGTTATATTGTCTACAGATTGATATTGTGCATTCTCAAGTTAATATTTGTGCCCGTCAAAGTAATTACTCATAGGCTTACTAGTGAATTGGATAGGTAGTGCCGCACGGATTGCTAGTCCGTGACAGCCTCCAACCTTAAAAAAAATTAAAAAAATAAAATAAAAATAAAAAATCTAAATCAATTCATCAAATCAAAATAAAATTGATAGTTCAAAATGAATGGACTACATCAGAAATTTCCCATTTGCTATATATAAATAAATAAAAAATCACTAACATGCAAGAAACTTGAGATACAAGGAGAGACGTGAAAAACAAACTCAATAATCGCGTAAATAATATCCCCATTTTCTCTTGTTCTGGTGCTCGAAAACAAAGAGTTAGACACTGGTGAGAATTGAGCAAATATTTTTCTGAATTTATAGAGGAAAGTAGTCAAAGTTCTACAAAGCACGTGGGCCGGTTTTGCCCCTAAATTCTTCTCAACTTCAATGGATTAATGATTATTGCTCCATCGTAGTGTAATGCACCATGTCATTTTCGCTGAATATATAGAGAAATAAAGAGGAGGGAACTCAGTTTCAAGCAATATTTTGAGTAAGTCTAGCCAGCCTTGTTTGCTGATCATTTTGAGAATTTTCTTGGTTTTTTTACACTTTTTATCTCTCATCTTAAAGCACAACCACAAATACCACTTATAAAATAGGTGAAATTGTAAAAAAAAAAAAAAAAAAAAAAAAAAGCCCAAAAATGGCTAAGAAACAAGGCTAGCTAGAATTGGGACAATATTTTAGAGCAAAACATTAATGTTTTGTGTGAAGTAGTCAAAGTCTACAAAGTCGTCCATGCATATTTTTACACCCCAAAAGCCTTGTCATGTCACCTAGACAATTTTGGCAATTCTTTTTGTCAAATTGTACAAGAAGAATTTTATCCACCTAATACCACTCCTCTCAAATCATGGGCCCTTTAAATTTTGAAAAATTTAACACAACTAAAATAGTGTTTTGCTTCGCCGATGTCCATTTTTTTTTTTTTTTTTCAGAAACATGTTATACATTTTAAGATTAAGAAGCAGAATATTGTTAAGGCAAAATCAAGCACCACGCACCATCTTACATGTTAACTCAAAGAGCATCACAATAAGTAACCAATCTATCTAGAGAGTCACACCTACGCCAGAGAGTCTCAATACCCTCTATCATTTTAAAGGGGAAAGTAGTCAAAGTTCTACTACAAAGCATGTGGGGCAGGTTTTGCCCCTAAATTCTTCTCAACTTCAATGGATCATTGCTCAAGACCCAAGTAAACGCAGGAGGCCATGGTGGGGTGGGGTTCAAACTCTCAAGCTCCACAAGTCACTCACACTGTAGGATAAGGTCGATTCCGGGTCCATGATTAAATTTTCTGTTAAATTTTGTAGATTAGCGACTCGTCAAGTCTAAAGAATTTTAATGCAACCTCCTTTGCTGACCAAATTATCTATTTTGGCAAAAAAAATCTAACAAAGCATGTCTTATCTAATGTGGGACGCGTGGAATATATAAGCGGATTGTATCACTAAGCATGTTTATCTGTACATGTGTGTGTGGACTTTATCACTGCCAAGTATTTCGAAATAATTTCGGTGTTCTGATTTAAGATAAATTTGTACAATGAGATGCATTTTTTTAAGAACAAACAATATACTTGACATTAGCTCCCAACCGATGCTAATTTAATTAGGAAAACTTGTGGTAATGGTATCATCATAAGTCTAGGATTCAGGATTCAAATGGTTCAAGGTTCCCATCATTGTCCATGAATTTTAAATCACGTTCCACACAATTTTCTGTTACTTTTATGAATTAACTTAAATTATTTTTGTGGGATAGGACACAATATGCTGTGAATGATTGAGAATACACTACACAAAATCGACATTTTTATAATAACCCAAAAATAGTAACATTTTTTAGCTATAACAATCCATAAAACAATTTTACACATTTTTACAAATAAAGTGATATAATAATTGTATCACCATGAAGAGTATGGATTTACAAGTGATACTATTGATTGTGATCTAATATATATATATATATATATTTTTTTTTTTTGTAACTATTTTTCATTTTTTTTTTTACTAAATCTAGTTTTGATTTAAAATTATTTGGTGGATTGTTATAGCTCAAAAGTTTTACTATATTAAAAATTGTTATAAATATGCCAATTTGATGCAGTGATATACAGGCAATTAATGATGCTTCACTTTCAAGCGTAATTATCCAAACTTAGGTGGGATTGCCCCTAAAATTGGTTTGTTTATGCAATTGCTTTGATTAAGTTGCTGTGATGTTTGAATAGGGGGCAAATCTTCCAATTCTTAGAGAGTGGTGAAGATTGACGAGTAATCTAAAACTTAAATAAACCAAGTCATTTCAGTAGCTATGCATGGAAAATGGTTTTATTGTTCTTCATTATGAACACAAACACTCAGTCAAGACTTTGGTCTTATCAGAGCCAAAACTTTCCATCAAATGTTGAGGCAACATGGACAAGTTAAAATCTTGAGTGTGTTTGAAGTATAAATGAAGTATTGTATGAATTGGAACAAACAAGATGTGATCAAATGATGTTCCCAACCCCTAAATTCTTCTCAACCAGAATGGGACTTCAATGGATTGTTCCTCGAGAACCAAGCAAACGCAGGAGGCCTTGGTGGGGTGCAATCTCTCGAGCTCCACAAGTCACTCACACAGTAGGATAAGGTCAATTTCGGGTCCATGTTAGGCTTTTAATCTGATTAAATTTTCTGTAAAATTTTGTATATGAGCGTCCCATCAAGTCTGAAGCATTTTAATGCATCCTCCGTTGCTTACCAAATTATCTATTTTGGCAAAAAAATAAAATAAAAAATCTAACAAACCATGTCTTATCTAATGTGGATTGGTTTTGGGGAAAGTGTTCGAGGGGTGGAGTGATTTGGGATTGGGAGCATTGGGTGTGGCTGCTTTGGCTGTTTTGGAGAGGGATTGGAAGAAGGGGGGTTAAAGGTTGGACCTTGGGGTTTTGTTCTTGTGCTTTGATGGTGTTTTGGGGGTTGAGAAGAGAAGATTTGCATCAATGGGGCCGCGGACTTGGGGATCGTTCTGCATTCCATAATTTCTTCAGGAGGAGCAGAAGAAAAGGAAGAGTAATGTGAGATGGACGACAATCTTGACATAAAATTTTGTGTATTTTCCTTCTTCTTTTTTTCTCAAATTAGTTTGATGTAAATTTTCAGTGAGTTTTATCATTGGTTCTTGAGATGATATTGAACGTGAAGTTTTATCATTTGATGGGAGGAAGCAAGTTTCGTCGTGGTAGAGGGTGAAATGGATTGATAACATGATTAGGCTTCTTATCATGGTGGTGTTTTATATTGAAGATGATGGTGCAGCTGAGGTTAGTGATGCATTGGGCAAGAAGAGGTCAAGTGGGGTGTTGCAGAAGAAAGGGAAGTGGAAATCGTTGTCGAGGGCTATGATGGAAAAAGGGTTATTTGTTTCTCCTCAGCAATGTGAGGATAAGTTCAATGATTTGAATAAGAGGTATAAGAGGGTTAATGATATAATTGGGAAGGGAACAACTTGTAAAGTGGTGGAGAACCAGAGTTTGCTTGACACGATGTGATGCAGCAACTACATCGAGCCACCCACGCGCCGCCCAACTGTCTCCCACACGCCGAAAGTCCACAACTCATGTATATTTTTTTCTTGTATTCCTTGTATAAATACCACATCAATGTGGATCTGTAGGCATCAACTTATCAATCAAAAATCTCAATATCTTCTCTGTGTGAGAAATTATCTCCTTCTCTGTGTGAGAAACTATCTTCATCTCTGTGTGAGATCGCAAGCTAGGGCGCACCTAGCAACCCGCTGCGTCAATTGGTATCAGAGCCTTCCTCTGATCCAGGCGAAGCTATCCCGACCACCCTCAACACAACCACCCTCAACCCAAAATCCGCCACCACCGCCATCAATATCCCTGAACACCAAAAAAAAAAAAAAAAAAAAAAAAAAAAAAAACTCACCAAAATCCCGCCATCAGTATCCCTGAACATCAGTATCCCGCCATCAGTATCCCTGAACACCAAAATCCGCCACCACCGCCATCAGTATCCCTAGATCGATACCACACCACCATACCAACACCCATTCTCATTACCACCAATCAGGAAACCCAAATCCCGTTACAAACTCACTAGATCCCAAACAAACTCACCAGTAAATTCCCATTACCAAAATCCCGTCAAAAAAAAAAAAAAAACCAGTAAACCCAAAGCCTCAGATTCGGAGAAAAAAAAAATCACCACCAGATCTGCCACCCAAGCAAACTCACCATCAGATCTACCATCGCCACCACCACAAGCTCCGTCGCCACCTTCGGCACCACCAAGGACTCCCTCGCCACCGCCCAGGGCTCCATCGCCATCACCACAGGCTCCATCACCACCACCAAGAAGAAGAGATTGTAGAGGGTAAGAATTTGTAGAGTATAGGAGAAGACTTTGTAGAGGAGCAGAGGAAAAGGGTCGTAGAGAAGAGGAGAAGATCTGGAAGATCTGTAGAGGGGAATAGGAGAAGAATTGTAGAGTGGAGGAGATTTGTAGAGGAGAAGAAGAGTCTCCTGGAAGGAGAACGAGAGGAGAGTAAAAAAAAAAAAAAAGTCTTGGCATTTTAGTTTGAGGGACGTGAGGTAAAGGGTAGATTGGGACGAGTGGAATAAAAAAAAATTAAAAAAAAAAAAAAAAAAAAAAAAACACAAAGTGGGGTAGTTGGCATTGGCAATTGCATTTGTTAAGTTTGAAAGTTAAAAAGAGAGAGAAAATGTGAGTGGGGCATTGGCAATTGCATTTGTTAAGTGGGAAAACAAAATTTCATTAAAGAGAGAGAAAAGGACCGTTGGGGAGAGTGAGAGGAAAAAAACAAAAGAAAGGAGAGTGGGGTAGTAAGCATTGGCATTTGCATTTGCATTTGCTTGATTAAAGAGAGAAACAAGGACAGGTGGAGAGAAAAAAAAATAAAAAATAAAAAATAAAAAAAAAAAAAAAAAAAAAAGTGGGTGAGAAAGGGAGAGAGAAAAGAGAGAGGAAGTATTTTTTTTGTTAGTATTTATTTTTACGTAAACGTTAGTGCGAGGAAACAGTGAAAAAAAAAATAGTATTTTGTCGTTTGTGTTTGTACTTTGTATTTTGTATTTTAGTTGTGTTTTGTATTTTGTGCTTGTACTTGTAAAATTTAAAAATACAAAAAAAAAAAAAAAAAAAAAAATCTGACATGGAGTCCAGTCAGCAGGGTCAACAAGTAGAGAGATTTGCAACAAAGGAGTTCGTGGAAGCAGTTGAAAGAAGGTTACCAAATCTAGAAGCAATGATCGAGAATTTGACTCAACTCATTGGCGGACGAAACAACAATCTTCGACAGCAGAGACGAGATGAATCCAATCGTTGGAGAGAACCCAATAATCACCATGATAATTTCGGGCTCATAAATGAGTTTGATCCAGAACAGGATACAAGTAAAGTGCCAACCACTCCCAGGCCCGACTCAGAAAGACGACAGGACAACTATCGTATGAAGATCGAAATTCCATATTTCGATGGCCTGTTCGTAATTGAAGAATTTCTTGATTGGCTAGTTGAAGTGGAGAAATTCTTTGACTATTGGGAGACTGAAGAACACATGAAGGTCAAGTTGGTAGCCTATCGACTTAAAAGAGGCGCGTTAGCTTGGTGGGACCAATTACAAATCACACGCATCCGACAAGGGATGAACAAAGTCCGAACTTGGAGGCGTATGAAGCAATTGATGAAGGAGCACTTTCTACCTCCATATTACGAGCAAACACTCTTTAGTCGCTATCAGCATTGTCGGCAAGCATACCGGACTGTGTCGGAGTATGTTACCGAATTTCACAAGCTTGCTGCTAGTGTGGACATTCGAGAACCTGAAAGCCAGAAAATCTCCAGATTTGTCGACGGACTTCGTGCCAACATACAAGACGAGGTCTTCAAACAGTCAAACAGCACACTTTCCAGTGCCGTTCAACTTGCCGTGAAGATTGAAACACAACTTGGTAAGAGGGTATTACGAAATCCAGTTTCAAATCCAGTGTCGTCCCAATCTTCAGCACCTCAAAAACTTGACCTAAGCAAAGGGAAGGCAATGGTGAGACCACAAGATGAGGCACCTAAGTCAAACCAGCCTCAAAAACAGCCTATAGCACTACCGCAAAGGGAGGCAGCAGACAAGCCCAATTCCAACAACCCTTATGCCGTTCCAAGTGGCCACAAATGTTACCGTTGCGGGCAAATAGGGCATTATTCTAATCAATGTCGCCAGAACAAATCAGTCAATCTAGCCACCCATGATGATGGCGTTGAAGGAGACAAAGATTATCCAGATGACGAGTCCGAGGAGGAAGCGGAACCAGAAGAAATCACTTATGAAGATGAGGGTGTATCCTTAGTAAAAAGGCGACTAATGTCTACCCCAAAGAAAGAAGAGGACATCCAGCGGCACAACATCTTCAAAACTCGATGCACTGTTAATCAACGTGTATGTGATCTTATTATTGACAGTGGCAGTAGCGAAAACATTGTTTCCAAAACTATGGTGGGCAAACTGCAGCTGCCAACTCAGCCTCATCCATCCCCGTACCGCATTGGGTGGATCAAAGATGTTGGTGACACAAGAGTAACGGAGCAGTGTCGCATACATTTCTCTATCAGCAAGTACCAAGATGAGGTATTGTGCGTTGTTGTCGATATGGATGCATGTCATATGCTACATGGTCGACCGTGGCAGTTCGACTTGAAAACGATGCATGATGGTAGGAGCAATACCTACACATTCTACAAGGACTGTGTGAAGATTATTCTCGCCCCAATGAGGCAGCTAGACAATCCGACATGTTCAAAGGCCAAGACCAATCTCCTTTTAGTACCAAAAGAGACTACTACCTCGCAAAGCGTGCCAGAACCAGTTCAGCCTCTACTAGCAGAGTTCAGCGATATCGTTCCCGACGAACTACCTGCTGGACTTCCACCTGATGGAATCAAGGTTGATCAAGAACATGTGAAAGCTATCCGAGAATGGCCAACACCGAGAACCATTACAGAAGCTCGAAGTTTCCATGGATTAGCGACATTTTACCGGAGGTTCGTGAAGAATTTCAGTACTATCGCCGCACCTCTCACGGATTGTTTAAAGCAGAAACAATTCGCTTGGACAGATCAAGCAGAACAAGGAGTAGGCATTGGAGCTGTTCTATCCCAGGAGATGAAACCGATCATTCTTTTTAGTGAAAAACTTAGCAACCCAAGAAAGAAATGGTCGACATATGCTCAAGAGTTGTATGCGGTCGTTCGCACATTGCAGCAATGGGAGTCATACCTAGTGCAGAAGGAATTCATCTTCAACATGGACCATCAGGCTCTGAAGTATCTCAACAACTCTTCCAAACCAAATTGGATGCCTGCACGTTGGATTGGCTACATCCAAAGGTTCACTTTTTCACTCAGGCACAAGTCAGGACAGTTGAACAAAGTCGCTGATGCATTGAGTCACCGAGTCATGTTGCCAACATCTGTTCGAGGTGTAATCATCGGATTTGATTACTTCCACGCGGAGGATGAAGACTTCAAGGATGAATGGCTAAAGTGCACTCATGGAAACCAAATACATGATGGTTTTCTATTATTTGAAAATCGTTTATGTATTCCCCGAGGGTCCCTTAGGGAGCACATCATTCGAGAGCTACACAGTGGAGGATTCAGCGGACACATGGGACGAGATAAGACCATTTCACTGGTGGAAGCTCGATACTACTGGTCGCATTTCAGGCGTGACGTGGAAAAGTTTGTCAAACGATGCTATACATGCCAGACTGCCAAAGGACAAGCTCAAAATACTGGACTCTATACGCCACTTCCAATTCCTGATGCCCTTTGGAAAGATCTATCAATGGACTTCATCATGGGATTGCCGCGTACACAAAGAGGTTCGGATTCTATCTTTGTTGTGATTGATCGTTTTTCTAAAATGGCCCACTTTCTTCCATGCAAGAAGACTTCAGATGCTACCCATATTGCTCAATTATTCTTTCGAGAAGTCGTTCGTCTACATGGGTTACCAAATACCATAGTTTCTGATCGTGATAGCAAATTTCTCAGCCATTTTTGGCTTACCTTGTGGAGAAGGCTTGACACATCATTACAGTATAGCAGCACGTGTCATCCACAAACTGATAGGCAGCCAGAAGTTACAAATCGTACCTTGGGCAATATGTTGCGATGCTTGATTAAGGAAAATCCAAGGCAATGGGACAATGTGTTACCACAAGCTGAATTCGCCTACAACAACGTGCCAAATCATTCAAGTGGTAAATCTCCTTTTGAAGTTGTTTACATTAGGCCCCTGTTACATACTCTAGACTTGGTTTCTTTACCAAAGCTTCTAGGAATGAGCATCATTGCTGACCATATGATTGAAAGGATAACCAACATTCATGGAGAAGTCAACGACTGGACCACCTCCATTGCCTTATTCCAACTCGAGGACGAGTTGTGTTCTAGAGGGGGAGAACTGATGCAGCAACTACATCGAGCCACCCACGCGCCGCCCAACTGTCTCCCACGCGCCGCCCAACTGTCTCCCACACGCCGAAAGTCCACAACTCATGTATATTTTTTTCTTGTATTCCTTGTATAAATACCACATCAATGTGGATCTGTAGGCATCAACTTATCAATCAAAAATCTCAATATCTTCTCTGTGTGAGAAATTATCTCCTTCTCTGTGTGAGAAACTATCTTCATCTCTGTGTGAGATCGCAAGCTAGGGCGCACCTAGCAACCCACTGCGTCACGATGGATCATATTTCGCCTAAGTTGAAGGAGGAAGTGAGGAAGCTACTTAATTCCAAACATCTTTTCTTTAAAGAGATGTGTGCATATCATAATAGCGGTAGCAGTTGTGCTGTTTGTGGCGAAGGTGGTGGACGAAGTGGTGATGTAAGTGCCCATCACTTTGCAGAGTCTTCTCATCATCAGCAAACGAATCAACACTTGTTCAATTCGAGGAGTGTAGCAGTGAAAGAAGGAAATCATGTAGAAGAGGACAATAACAATGAGGATGAAGATGATGAGGATTCGGAAGAAGAAGAGAATCATGTTGGGGCTAGTGGAGGACATGAAGACGATGAAGATGATGTCAAATCTTCATCCAAGAAAAGGCCAAGGAGTTCATCAATATCGACGCCATTACAACAAATAGGTAAAGAACTGATGGGTTTGCTTCAAGATGGGACAAAGAATTCATATGAGCAGAGGCAGTGGATGAGGAGTCGAATAATACAATTGGAAGAGCAGCAAGTGAACCACCAATACGAAGCTTTTGAGCTTGAGAAACAACGGTTGAAATGGCTCAAGTTTAAGGAGGATAAAGAGAGGGACATGGAAAAGTTGAAGCTGAATAACAAAAGATTGAAGCTTGAAAGTGACAGAAAGATTCTCCTTCTTCGCAAGAAAGAGCTTGAATTGCTCGATCTCCATCAACGACAATGCTCCACCAGCAAAAGATCCTAACTTATTGTCCATCTCTGATTGAATTATAGAAAATGGAAGATGATGTAATTTGGATGGTTGATGTACCAAAGTTTTTGTTCTTCAAAATTTTAATAGAACCTTTTGCAGCTTTGCATGTATACATGTTTATCCCTTTCATTCACTCTGTTTATCACTTGCCATTGAATCTATCAATGAGTATTATTTAAGATAAATAGCCATTTTGTTTAGAAATTTTGAAGTAATTTATCTCACATGCAGCCTTATAATTAATTGATAAACTCCACGTTCCACATATAAGATGATTTAGGACTGCCCTCATATTTGAAATTCAAATAACTGTAATTCTCTAATTCAAACTGGCCTATCAATGATGAGAAGTTTGGGATGGTTACAGTTCTAGACTTGTTGATCTAGGCCTAGCAATGGGAAATTCACATCTTGGGTGGCCCCCGATTCTTTCTAGCTGCTGAAACAACTGCGGTTCTTCGTCTATAAGAGAGATGGAGATTTGGGGATCTGTGACACAAAGAAGACTGTTTGATCTTCTTGTTCTTCGGCCGCCATCGAATAGAAGTTGCAGAGAGAGGGGTTTGAGGTAAGAAGAAAAATTGGGTTTCGGAAGGGTGCGATTGGTGTTTGAAATTGAAGAAGCTCTGCTGCTGCATTGCCTCAGAGTGAAAATGATAGAGAGAGAAATTGAGAAAGATGAGATGGAAAAAAAAATCAAATCCGTGAATTTGAGCTGTCCAATAGATCTAACGGCTTAGATAGGTACACATGAGCTTCTACTTTAATCTAACGGTCCCCCTTGATGCACATGAGGACGTCCTGCGCTTTGTACGAAGGAGCCCCCCGGGTCGGACTTAATATGACCATAAATAATTATATTGCTAGTAAATGATTCAGGGTTGTTAAAAAAAAATCGGGGCGCAAGCCCTCCAAGTAAATGATTCAGGGTGAGGCTTCAGACTCTTGCCAAGTAGGTATTCTACAAGTCCGGACGAGGTGAAGTTAGTGCGATGATTGCGACTAGGTGGAGCCAACAACACCAGGGTATTCAAGCTCGTACACCGTGTACTACTCTCATGATCGTTGTTGCACAAGACACTCGAGGAAGAGGTGTATCTCGAGATGTTGCGGATTGGGCAAATGGATTGTAGGATGTGTGATGATTTGCGCCAAAGGTGGAGATTGTTGGGATAGTGTTGGCTTGAATAGTTTCACATCAAGTAAGGAGGAGTTGTCACGAAGGTTTATAAGGAATTGTCCACTCCTTAATAGAAACGAGGCATTTTGGAGAAAATCCCACACCACCTAGGCCCAAATGGAAGGCTCAATATGGTGGTGTTTAAGTTATGGACAATATCGTTGCTATGTATAGTGCACCAAGGTGCGTGCACGTGCCTAACGCACCAACAATTGGTCTCAGAGCTGATGGCTTGGTGGGAACTTGGCAAGGTGCAGGTGGCACATCGTTCAAGGAAAGTAGGCGCAAGGCAGTGAGCCAGATCCAGGTGGAGCGTAGGTCCTTCGGATGAACGATCTAGGGAGTACATCTTTCAAAGAGAGTAGACGCAGGGCAGCGAGCCAGATCGAGGTGGAGCATAGATCCTCCTGGTAAACGATCTAGGGTTAGAATCTAGACGGGTGATTTTTCTGTTCTCGTTAAGGGGTTGTGGGAGAATCTCTCGTCCTAGGCGGCACCATCGAAGGGAAGGGTTCTTGGGCCCTATGTCATCACCGGCGATGGTGTTGGTTGGGTCAGTCCCATGGCCTATGTGTTGCCTGACAGGTATTTCTCAAATATCGGATCCATCATCTCTTCGAATATCAAATCCAATCTCTCCGTCACTATTTCCATTTTTTTAGCTACGGGGTTTTATTTTTTCAATCATATTACTTCAAACTTTTTCCCAAGCAATAATAATTGATACCAATTGACAGAATATAAAAGAATGATAATCGAAATAAACTTAACAAGAATTGAAGTAACGAAATAATTCAAAATAAAAACGATAAAAGAAACAAAGTAAAATTACAATGATCAACCTATGCTCGTGTTTATAATTAATCTAATTTCTAAAACAATCCCTAAACATAATTGAAAACACAGTCATAATAATACTATAATTATTAATATGCCTAAAATACTAATATTAATGAATATCCCAATTACATCATAGTAGAACAAATATCACTGCCAAAATCATCTCTAGAATGACATGTATTGTGTTCTTAGGAACTATTCTTCAACATTTTCAGTGTGAGTGTGTCGAAATGTTCATCCAAAGTCAGAGGTGTTCGTGCTGACAGTTCTTGAGACACATAATTCATGAATGGTCGAGACTGGGGGTTTGTATGCGTGCATGTCAATACAATGCTCACTGTCTTAGCTATTTCTTCAGCAATGAGACCATTAGGAGGGGGCAGTCGTTGGTCTAAGACGTTTGCTAGAAGTAGATCACCTCCTTCCAATTCTATGCTCGAGACCAGTTCCCCAGGGTGCTTCCCCATTATTATCTCTAGTGCCACCACTCCAAAACTGTATACATCACATTTTTCTGTCACCTTCATCGTAGAAGCGAGCTCTGCAATATAAAATGAAGACATGAATAAAAGAAATCCAAAGTTAACATTGATGTTAGTCATTATTCTTGTTTTGCTAAACTCCTACATTCTATTTGTTGTTCTGGGAAGCTGAAGTAAGTGGACCTGTACTCTCAAATCAATCAACAAAGGATTTCCTGTCCTTAATTGCATACTTTATCCAATTGTTTTCTTCTTTCTACCTAGAAACTACCATTGCATTTTTGGGAGCTTTTAACATTCTCCTAGTAAAGAACATTTGGACAATTTGTTCTTTGGCTGATATATTTCAAGCGGGCAGCCATTTGAATTTATTGCAGAAAAACAGAAATGAGGGAAAACACACAATTTACCCGAATTTTCTAAAGAAATAAACTTACCAGGTGCCATGTAGCCGTATGAGCCAACTGGAACTGTCCAGTTAGATTCTCCTGGTTTCAGTAGCCTCGCGGTTCCAAAATCTGAAATCTTGGGCTCAAATTCGGAATCCAGTAAAATGTTATTTTTTGATATATCCCTGTGCACGATAGGTGGTTTGCAATCATGATGCAAGTATGACAAAGCATGTGCCACACCTCTGATAACTTTCAACCTCAATTCCCAGTCCAACATCTTTGCTTCGTTATCTCTGTGAAAGAAGTTTCCCAAGCTCCCCCTTTCTACGAACTCATATACCAAAAACTTACCTCCCTTGAATTTGCAGAATCCGTACAGTTTTACAATATTACGGTGTCGAATTTCTGTAAGTGCACGGATTTCAGACTGAAAACTCTTCAGGTCACCCTCACAGGATCCACTTTCATCAGATGATGTATGAAGGCGCTTCACAGCAAAAATGGTACCATTGGAAAGCATTGCTTTATATACACTCCCTTGTCCACCTTTGCCTATGCAATAGTTCTCTTTGAAATTCTCTATTCCGGCGATAATGTCCTTAAACACTATGTCCCCATGGTAATTCCATATAGAGAATGTGCTGTCATGGTACAATTCTTCATTTTCCTCATCAGGAATATTTCTTGGAGTAAGGCTGTAGGTGAAGATTCCAAACAGAATCGATAGAAGAATTACAGCACAACTAAGTGGAATGACAATGGCCAATACCAATTTCTTGTTATTGCTGTTTTTGCTGCCGGGAGAAGAGCTGCTATGACAAGGTTCCAGACCTGCCATTTTGTTACCACACAGTCTTGGGTTTCCAGCAAATGCCTCTGGTGAAGTTTTTTCGAAGAAGCGGATATCTGGAACTGGACCTTTGAGGTTGTTATTTGATACATCAACATTTTGAATGCTTATCAAGCCTTCTAGAGCAGAGGGTATAGAACCTGACAGCCTGTTGTTAGAAAGGTTCAAGTTTTCGAGCGAAGTTAAACTTCCAAGCTGTGGTGATATCTGCCCAGTGAGCGAGTTTTGACTCAAGTCTAGGATAATTTGCAAAGCCAGTAGCTTTCCAAGCTTTGAAGGGATCGTTCCATTCAGATGATTTTCATTGAGTTGCAAGGATATTAGGGCGTCGCAGTCCCCAAGATTCTCAGGGATCGGCCCAATTAGATTGTTTGCTGATAAATCCAAATTTCTTAGAGGTGATAGCTGTCCGATCTCCGCTGGTATCTGTCCAGAGAGGCGATTGGTGCTCAAATTTAGCTCATACAGAACTGATGATGAATCAAAGAGTTCAACTGGAAGCTCTCCTGTTAATTGATTACGGGAAAGATCAAGTTTCTGTAGCTCCTTCAGATTTCCGATCTGTGGTGGGATCTTTCCTGATATCTTATTGCCCGATATTCTGAAAAATGAGAGCACAGCACACATTCCCCAGGTTGCTGATATTGCACCAGACAATTGGTTATCGCCCAAGTCAATGTATGTGAGATTTGGGTACACACCGAATGCATTTGAGATGTCTCCCTCAAGGAAGTTATCTTCTAGGCGAACTCTGGTTAGCCCGGTGCAGTTCCTTAAGCTTTCTGGGATGGGTCCCTTTAGTTTGTTTCCAGACGCTCCCAAGTATGTGAGTTTTCCTGCTGCACAAATCCCGGAAGGGAGATTGCCAGAGAAATTGTTGAAGGCGAGGCTGGCAAATTGAAGTGAACTGGGACCAAAATCTTCAGGTATAGAACCAGAGAAGTTATTATTTGAAATATAAAGCAGAGTCAAGGACTGCAGGTGGGTAATGGAAGTGGGCAAGGTTCCTTGTAGTGCATTAGAGCTCACATCTAGTTCTTGCAAGTTTTCCAGTTACCAATGTTCTGGGGAAGGGATCCAGTGAGTGAATTGTTGTAGAAATTAATTCTGGTAATTGTAGGTAAGTTTTCTATACTAGAAGGGATTGAGCCAGTTATCAGGTTATCGGACAAGTCAAGATCGAGCAAACTCGTCAAGTTTCCTATTCCCGAAGGAATGGGACCTGATAATTGATTGTCGAATAGGTACAAATATTGGAGGTTCTGGAGTAGTCCAATTTCTTGGGGAATTGGTCCTGTGAGGTTGTTTTGCTGAAGTTGCAAGGAAGTGAGTCGGGTCCAATTGGTCAGGAAGTACGAATGGATTTCGCCATGTAGTTGATTGCTGGAAATTCCAAGGTAAGAAATTTTTGTTAATGAGGCCATAGAAGGAGGCAGTGGGCCTGAAAAGCTGTTTGTTGACAGTTCAATTTCAGTAAGGTTTGAGCATAGGCCAAGTTCAGCTGGGATGGTTGAATTCAAGCTGGAGTTTCTGAGGTTAAGATCCTGAAGCATCCGAAGGTTACCGATCGACGATGGTATTGGCCCACTAAGTGAATTGTTATCCAATTTGAGAACTTGAAGGTTTAGGATGAGGCCAACTTCATCTGGTATGGTACCATTGAGCTTGTTTGATCCTAACCTCAGGTCTCGTAATTTTGTGAGGTTTCTGATTTGCGCTGGAATCGGTCCCTCAAAAAAATTTCTAGTCAGGTTAAGGTACTCAAGGTTGTTAAGTTTGGTCATCAGTTGCATGGGAATTGGACTTGTGATAAGGTTCTCAGACAGATCAATGAAGATCAGCTTTGGACAATCAAAGATGAAGGGAGGGATTTCTGTATCAAGAGAGTTTAGATTCAGAAACAGGTATGTCAATGATGCCATTCCCTTTGACTGAAGAGGGTCTGGGTTCAGCAAAAAGTTTCCAGAAAGATTGAAATTCCAAAGCTTCTGCAAGTTGGTGAGCTGATAGGGAATTGGTCCATCAAATGAATTGTTTGTGAGACGAAGGTCACGGAGTTCTGAGAGGTTGCCAATCTCCCAAGGGATGCTGCCTGTGAAATTATTGCTACCCAGATTAAGATAAACAAGTTTCGAAAGTGAACCAATATCACCTGAGATTTGTCCGACCAGGTTGTTGAGATCAAGTTTGAGGGCAGCGAGATTGGGGAAGGCTGAAAAGTTGAACTTCTCCAGAGTGCCGTCCACGCCTGAGTTGTAGAGGTTTATCTCAACAACTTGCCGAGCTTCATTGCATCGAATTCCAGTCCAGTTACAAGGTAGTCCACCATTGCTGAGAGACCATGAAGTGAGTGTATCTGAATTCAAACTATTCTTCCATGTCAACAAAGCTAGTGCTTCATTTTGTGCCAACACTTGCTTTGATACAACTGAAAGCAAGAGAAGGAAAACTGCAACATGTAGTGCTCTCTCCATGTCTGCAGCTTCCAATACTTTAATTTGTGTCTTTGTACAAGGCCTTCATTGTGTCTTTTATAGATTCTAAAGCACAAATAGGACAGGAAGAGCGTGGTTCATGTGGAGTCAACTTTGTGGAAGAATTTGACTTGAGAAAATAATGCTTCTTCGGCAACTCTTTGCTTGGAATTTCATCTTATATCCTCTATTCATTTGGTTTATTCATCACCTCTCCCTGAATTCTAAATTCAATTCCTCCTTTGATTTGAATAGTTGGGGTTCAGGATTGGATCAGTCACCAGCCATTATACAAGCTTATATCCATTTCCCAATACGTGTATATTTTTTCTGAGGGTAAGTTGGGAGTTAAAAAATGGGAAGTACGCGGGTCACTCTCTTTTAAAAACATTTTAACTAATCTTTATTTGCCGGTCCTGAAACCATCTACTTTCTTCAGCGATATGAGAAAAAAAGTGTTTAGAGTTGAGAAATGTGCCGCAAATAGATCCCTGTACTATAAAAATATGTTTTACTATTTTATTTTATATCAAAAGATAGTAGAAATCAAGAACATGCGTTAAAAGCAAGTTAAACATGGTAGTCAAATTGGAAACAGAACTCCATTGTTCCAGAAAATTGATTGGCTAAAAACTTGCACTTGAAGCTTTCTTCTGAACCAGATTATGTGTGTGTATGTAGTCAAATTAGCAAGGATTTAACATGGTAGCTCATGAAGTTCAATCACTCAAAGAACAGAAAGAAAACTAAAACATGGTTTTTACAAGTGAACTCATATGTACTTGTAAACTAAACAGAGTGAACATACTTATCATTCAAACTACTTTCAAAAAGCAAAAGGAGGCTTTGAAATTTAGGTATTAATGGTGGAAACACACTTGGAAAATGCACAACCCAAGTTGCAATAGTAGCTACTAGCTAGTATTCGAATCATCAACACAGGTAACATATGAAGGAGAAAATGGCATAATGCAATCCTTTAAGCAACTCAATGAACATTTAACGAAGTTGTGATGCCATGACATGCACAAATGATAGCAATAATAAAACGAGACATTTGTTATGACATACTCACCAGAGTTGTCACAAACTTGGTGAGAAGCTCATCTAGAAAGGTCTAATTTATGGCTTTTACCATTTTAAACAATTAAACTCGAAAAAGGATATAAAGGGAAACCGTAAACCAATGATTTCAGAGTTTTAAAACAATCCCAATACTTGAAATACAAGTTGTGGATGGTGAACTCCAAGAAAGGAGAAATGGGTGGGGTTGCGAATTGTAGATTAAAGCACAAATTCTTGGCTATTGCACTAGTTTGTCTCGGTCGTTTTTAAGTATATGAGATTAATTTGTGATCGAATTTATATGGTGGTGCATACAACATAATTAAAATTTTCATTTTGTCAAAGTGGAAAGGATAGATGCACGTAGTTGTTGTCTTGTGTTTTTTGCCAAGATAGCTAGAGTACATTTTTTTTTATGCATGAGAACACTGTTGACGCCACCGAGCAAATTGTCTAGTTCTAATAACATTATTCAATGCATTGATTACTATTCCATCTTTCTTGCATTTTACAACAATAAGAAGACACTAATTAATTAATATATTGTTCAGTGGAAAGAGGAAAATTTGCATTGATGGCATTATAAGCAAGGATTGTGATTTTGTTTTTTGAGTTAATTTTGGTCTCCTGATTTTAAGAAATATTTCGAGAAATATTTTCAGTGTAAAGAAAAAATGTAAATTTTTTTTAAGATACATGAAATATATAATGAATTTCGAGGACATATTAAATATGTGAAAAAAATAATATACAAAAAAAATCACGAAATTTATGAAAAACATCACAATGGTGTAATCTTTTCTCTTGGCAAGAATGTCCTCTGTGATAGGAACAGGGTTGGCAAGAATGTACTCTGATTTTGTTTTCCCAATCACTTGTTTTGTGCTCATTTGATAGGAACAGGGTTGGTCCTTCAAGTGTCGTCTATTCGCTTTGTTGTTACGTAACAATGCTACAAATCTATTGTAAGATTTAATTCTGACCTTTATTCCAGTTTGATTAAATGTCTGGAGTAGGAAAAGCCAAAATAATTTTAGACTTATTTCTTCTTGTGGTTCGGTGTTGGATATCAACAAAATTACAATAAAGCAACTCTAGAGACCATACGGTTGTAGTCAGAAGAAAACTTGATTGTATGGGAACTCGTCATATATGCACCTAAACACATACCAACGGAGGTCTAATACAACGAAGGCATTAGTATTTTACGCTTAAATGGTTATATGCTACCCATTGAGGTACACGTGTATATCGGGAGAGGGTAACATAAAATTTTGAACCTCTATTATCTGCGGTTTAAAGTGTTTTACCTCCTAAACACCTAGGAGAACTTCTAAAGAAGCTTAGAATGTGGATATTTCACAGAATGGCATAGGTCATTGGAATCATTGTCAGGATTCATGCGGTAAAATTTTCAGAAATAAAACTGAGAACCCTAAAGAGGATATCCTCTTGACACCATATCTGTTCCTTAAAAAGGCAAACCCACTAACTGTCTACCACTGGATTAGGTAATCATAGAAAGGGAAGGAAAAGAAACTGATCAGCAGCTCTGTATCTGCAAGGATAAACGCGTAGCGGATCCAATTGAGTGACAGTTTCCAGATCTGCTTTTGTGTTATCACGTTCGCAGTACTCTGACCTCTTCTCATAAGCAGATGCATTATTTCGGGCCTTCTCGATTAGCCTTGTCATCTCATCATAAGCAGCATTACGATCATTTCCGAGAAAATGGACCCGTGCAAGGCCCTGGTGAGCTCGTGTGTGCCGAATCTTTAGGGCATTGATGTAGCAATCTGCTGCCAAGTCTAATTTTCCAGTCCACGTACACACTGCCAAGGTTATTAAGTGCCTGCCAAGTAGAAGTTCAATGATTCTTGTTACACTAATGTAGCATATCTGTTTGTAAAAAAACAGAAAAATTGGCTCACAGACTAGATTTAAACTCTTATTCATTGAGTAGAGCACTAAATTGGGATAGAGTTCAATGACGCTTTCAATTAAACTACGCAACCCGTGACTTTTTCTTATGGGCTTACTCTTTTTAGAAGATATTATCTTCTATGTAGTTATGACCACGATTGAATGATGACAATTACTGAAATTGTGGACTATGTAGAATGACGAACATTGGTAGGCACCACATTCAGTAGTAGTTAATCAATCTAGGTTCCCACACCACCTTATTTGACTCGAATATTCTGTCAAAATCTTACCACATAGACCATGGCTTCTTCATGTTCTTTCTTAGTTTTCTACACCTCATGTTTGCTTCTTTTAAAAAAATAGATTATGCATAGCTGACTGAATTTGACAATATTAAGTTGACCAAAAAAGGGACTTCTAAATTAAGTGTAAAAACTGTTCTTTTATAATAGTAAGTTGTACAGGATGTCTGGAGTGGTCACCCCTAGCAGGAGTAAGTTCTCAATTACGGTCCTGTCTATTTTTGGGGCGTGGTTCTCACGACCTCTTTCATTCCTCTGGTTCTCTTCCTGGCCAGACTAGCGCGTCCAAATTCGACCCTTTTGATTCTTGACCTGCAAAATGAACAATGGTGAGCCAAAGACCACTATTGTGATGGTCGAAGGCACTCCAATGCTAAAGTTAGGTGACTAAGCAAAAATTGATGTAAACTGTAAAATTTGGTTATAAGCATGTACCTTTCTCATCCCTTTTATTCACCTTATATAACGAGTGTGTCACTCATTCACTGACTCTATAGTCAAGGGCGTGATGGAGGGATGAGATCTTGCTTAGGATCTTACTCGTCCATGTATGAGTCATGTTTGGCACATGACTCTGTCTGGGACCCAATGTTTGATGGATCAAGAGCTGTGAGGATGGACCTTGGGTCTGTGAGGCCAGAGGTCTGCGTTCGAGCCTTATTTTCCTAGGTTAAGCTTCAAGAATCGCACCATCTTAGACTTGAGTAATTTGGGCTTGGGCGCCGGACTTACAGGTTGAACGGTGGCCTGGTTGAGCTTGGGCTGAACCGTGTTTGAGCTTGCTTACGACCACACTAAGGCCTTTCTATATTAGGTTTACATGTGCCACATGTATGACTGAGATTGGGCAACTGATTGCTTTATCATCAATGGATTGAAAGAACTTGAAAGTGGGTATGATAACAAAGTTAAAGAAAACCCACCTATTGAACCAAGTCCACTGAACCAGAAATTCTCTAAGGAGGGGACATTATTTTTATAATAGGTGATAGGGTCATTCAATACATTATTTAAATAAAATTTATTTCAGTAACTGTAGGAAATAAACATGTCTTTAATACAAACCAGGATGTTTGTGTGAGAATCGGAGCCTAGAATAAAGTCGTTGCTCCCTTTTGCATCTAATTTCATAGACCTGGACACAATACAGGGTCACTCTTTTTGGGTTAGCCCATTATTTTCAACGTTACAATATTTTTTTGTTTTTATTTTAAACCTGCAACAAAATAATTAATAAATATATACATTTGAATTAATAAAATGCAATATGTAGCTAATAAATTTTTAGTGTGGTGCTGAAGGTCCATTGCCAGCAGGAGGTGGATTGGGAATAGGTAGTAGGTAAGACCACTTTCTCAAACAACATTGGTTTCGTATTGATCCATTGGCACCACACTTAACATGCTCAGAGTCAGGCCTGATATATTTATCAACAGTGGCTTCAGTGGCCTCTTATTGATTGGAGTTAGCGACAAGTCTCAGGAGCAGGAGGTGCATTATTGCTTCTAAATCTATTTCCAGCAGGATGTGGATCGCGTATAGGTAGTGAGACTCGTCCATTTTTGTTCGAATCCCTTCAGAAGGACCTTTAATAGGGTCTTGTAGATGCAACAACAACCTGCTACAAAGCAGACAAATTAAAATGTATAAAAAACAGACGTTATAACAAACTATCGTGATTTTGTTTTTCGAGTTAATTTTGGTTTCTTGGTTATAAGAAATATTTCAAGAAATATTAAAGTGCTTAAAGAAAAAAATGTAAAATTTTTGATGATATATGAAATATATATAATGAATTTCGATGCTATATGAAATATGTGAAAAAAATGAAAGTAATAAATTTACTAAACACGTTAAATGAAACCTAAATACCTATAAATGAAACAAACATGAAATTATATAATTAAAAAATCTGGGAATGATTTCAAAAATCAATATAAAAGTAGAAGAAATGATAAATAGAAAATCAAGGGTGATTTTTTTTTTTGCCAAACGTGAAGATGTTTATTAAAGAAAGGAAATGAAACAAAATACAAAGAGAATCATTCATATATCAAAGAATGCCAAGACGCCATGAAGGTGTCAAAAACCAAATCCCTAAACAAATTACAAGCCGAACTCATCCTCCACAACAATTCCCTAATCTCTCTATAAAGATGGAGTGTTCTGATCTGTTGAGCCATTCAAAAACCCTCATATTTCTCTCTTTCCACATACACCACATGAGTACATGAGGAACCCTGTGTCATAACCACTCTGCCCGCCGGGAAGGATTAGCTTGGGACTACCAACTTAGCCAATCTAAAATGGAACCTTGAAACATCAAACTCAAACCAAATTCTGACAAGAAACTGCTCCAAATGGATTTGGAGAATTTGCAGTGAAACATCAAATGATCCAGCAATCTCATTACAAAGCACACAAAGACTGCCTGTATGGATTCCTCTTTTCCTTAACCTATCTTTAGTCAGGATTCTCTCATGCAACACTGACCAACAAAAGAAATTTATTCGAGGAAAAATATTTTTCACCCATACCGGATTGTTGTGAGAATAAATGAAGGGGTTGGAATGAGTCTCATAATGAGAGGCAGCCAACATATTAGAAAATTCTTTCACCGAGAAGCCAACTCCTTTACCTTTCCACACCAAACTATCAGATTCCTCTGAGAGCATCTGTCTATCCAGCAAATGCATAAAATTAGTGACCTCATCTAACTCCCCACTATTTAGGAGTCTTCGAAAGGAAAGATCCCATGAATTGCCATTAAATCAAAAATTACTCGCACTCCCATGTTGTTTGTTGTTACTGATAAACAACATTGGAAACAGATCCTTCAAAGGTTGATTACTACACCAAACATCATGCCAGAAAGAGATGAGATCACCATTGCCACAACGAAGAGAGGTGTAGGGGTAGAAATCACTTGCGCGTCGAGAGATGGACTTCCACACAGAGCATCCATAGGAAGTGTACTTAGTTCTATTTTCTCAATCCCATCTATTGCGCCCATATTTATCAATGATGAGAGATCTCCATAAATTGTCATTTTCTTCTGCAAATCACCAAAGCCACTTGGAAAGTAATGTAAAATTGAATGTGAGCACTTGGTGAATGCCTAAACCACCTCGAGATTTGGGACAACAAATTTTTTCCCAGCCCACTAAATGCATCTTTCTAGAGTTTTGAGTAGAACCCCAAAGAAAGTCGCGTATGATCTGTTCCATCTTCGCTGCTATTGAAGAGGGAACCTTGAAAAGAGATAAAATGAACACAGGGATAGAAGCTAAGGTGGATTGGACAAGAGCTAATTTGCCTGCTTTAGAGAGGAATTTGCGTTTCCAAGACCCTAGTTTCAATTCCATCATTTTAATCGTCACATCCCACACAACTTTACTTTTAAAACTAGCACCCAAAGGCATGTCCAAGTACTTAACTGGAAGCTGACCCGCTGAACAACCAATAAACCTGCCAACTGCTGCAGATGAGGGACTTCTCCAATAGGCAACACCACTGATTTGCAGAAGTTGATTTTCAAACCCGAGATAACTTTGAACCAAAGCATAATTATTTTAAGAGCAAGAACCTGAGTAGCAGAGGCATCACAAAATATGATAGTATCATTCGCATACTGAAGAATAGAAATAGGAAGACTACCCTCTGTGACAGAAAACCCTCTCACTATGCTAGCATCAATCGCTTTAAGAATCATTTGGGTTAGACCTTCTGCTGCTAAAGTTAAGAGAAGATGAGACAGAGGATCTCCTTGACGCAAGCCTTTAGAGCTATTAAAAACCCATGCACTTGACCATTGATCTTCAGAGAGAAATTAGTTGTAGATGTGCAAGTGTGAAGCCAATGAATTCATTTGGAGTTAAACCCCATGTGAGCCATTACCAAATCCAAGTATCTCCAATAGACATTATCAAAGGCTTTAGAAAAATCTAGTTTGATAACGAGGCCTGGAACACCCTATTTTTTTTTTTTTTTTTTTTTTTTCTGGAATCAATAATTTTATTGGCAATCAAAAGGCTATCAACCACATGTCTTCCACTTACTGCTGCATTTTGAAAAGGGGAGATAACTAAATGAAGAACTTTTTTCAATCTAGTGGCCAACACCTTGGCAATGATCTTATAGGCCCCATTCAAAATATTGATATGTCTCAAATCATTGACTGTCCGTATTCCGGCACATTTAGGAATAAGGGAAATGATAATGGTGTTCAACCTCCAATCCAAAAAATTTCTAGAGTTAAAATCTTCAATAACTTTCAGAAATTCAAATTTGATCACCTCCCACATTTTAAAATAGAACACCGATGAGAAACCATCAAGACCTGGAGAAACTTCAGATTTGGGCTCTTTCATTGCCGTTCTAATTTCCATCTCTGAAAAATTCTCTACCAAGGAGGTAGCCATAGGTTGGGAGATTGACTTAAAGGTAATCCCCAAGAAGAAAGGTCGTCACTCCTCCTTTTCATAGAACAACTCATTGAAATGAGAGATCAAGAGTTCTCTGATTCTGACTTCATTCACTACCAACTCCTGACCCATGCTAAGAGCTTCAATACAGTTAAACAATCTGCGTCTATTAGCCAAGTTATGAAAGAATTTGGACCCCTGATTCATATGACAAACCCAGTTGACCCCAGATCTGATCATCCAAAACTTTTCATCTCTTTTAGTTAATGTTGCTCACTCCTGATGCAGTTGCACTCTACAAGACCTCTCCTCGGCAGTTAGGTCTCGGATCTCTTCCTCAACATCAATGTTAGCAATTAAAGCAGAAATATTTTGAATACATAAATTGGTCTTACCCCAAACTTTAGTCCTCCAACTTTTAAGGTTGCATCGAGGGCCTTAAGTTTCCACCATCAACAGTAGTTAGGATCAAACGATTGGTTTGATCACCCAACTTTGGCAGAGGAGATGAAATCTTGGTGGAACAACTCAGTAGTCTCTGGCCACCCTAGCTGCTGCTTATGGTGGAAACTTAAGGCAATCAGATGCAACCTTAAAAGTGGGAGGACTAAAGTTTGGGATAAGACCAATTTATGTATTCAAAATATTTCTACTTTGATTGCTAACATTGATGCTGAGGAAGAGATCCGAGACCTGACTACCGATGAGAGGTCTTGTAGAGTGTAGTTGCACTATCATGGGTCTAAATTTTTTCATAGCTTGGCAAATAAACGCAGACTATTTAACTCTATTGAAGCTCTTAGCATGGGGAAAGAGTTGGTAGTGGATGAAGTCAGCATCAGAGAAATTGTGATCTCTCATTTGAATGAGCGTTTCTATGAAAATGAGGAGTGATGAACTTTGTTCTCAGGGATTACCTTGAAATCAATCTCCCAGCCTATGGCTACCTACTTTGTTGAGAATTTGTCAGAGATGAAAATTAGAGCGGCAATGCAAGAGCTCAAATATGAAGTTTCTCCAAGTCTTGATGGTTTCTCAATGGTGTTCTATTTGAAAATGTGGGAGGCAATCAGTTGATTTTCTAAAAGTTATTGAAGATTTTAACTCTAAAAATTTTCTGAATTGGCGGTTGAACACCACTATCATCTCGCTTATTCCTAAATGTGCGGGAATGCAGACAGTCAAGGATTTCAGACCTATCAGTATTTTGAATGGGGCCTATAAGATCATTGCTAAGGTGTTGGTTGATAGATTGAAACAAGTTCTTCATTCAATCATTACTCCTTTTTAGAGTACAGCAGTCAGTGGGAGACAGGTGGTTGATAGCCCTTTGATTGCCAATGAAATTATTGATTCCAAGAAGAAACAAGGAGTTCCAGGGCTCGTTATCAAGTTAGATTTTTCTAAAGCCTTTGACAATGTTTCTTGGAGATACTTGGATTTGGTAATGACTCGCATGGCGTTTGACTCAAAATGGATTCATTGGCTTCACACTTGCAGATCTACAACCAATTTCTCACTAAAGATTAATGGTAAGCTACATGGGTTTTTCAATAGCTCTAAAGTATTGCGTCAAGGCGATCCATTGTCTCATTTTCTCTTTAATTTAGCAGCAAAAGGCCTAACCCAAATGATTCTTAAAGCGGTTGATGTTGGCCTAGTGAGAGATTTCTCTGTCGTAGAGGGTAGTCCTCCTGTTTCTATTCTTCAGTACGCAAATGATACTATCCTCTTTTGTGATGCCTCTACTACTCAGGTTCTTTCTCTAAAAATAATTATGCTTTGGTTCGAAGTTATTTCAAGTCTGAAAATCAACTTTCACAAATTAGTGGTGTTGCCTATTGGAGAAGTCCTTCATCTGCAGCAGTTGGCGGGTTTATTTGGTTGTGCAGCGGGTCAGTTTCCAGTTAAGTACTTGGGCATGCCTTTGGGTGCTAGTTTTAAATGTAAATCTGTGTGGGATGAGACAATTGAAATGATGAAATCGAGACTAGCATGTTGGAAGCGTAAATTCTTCTCAAAAGCAGGTAGATTAGCTCTCGTCCAATCCATTTTAGCTTCTATCTCTTATCAACGTTCCTTCTTCAATAGCGGCCAAGATGGAACATATCATGCGCGACTTCCTTTGGGATTCCACTCAAAACTCTAGAAAGATGCATTTAGTGGGTTGGAAAAAAATTGTTGTCCCAAATATCAAGGTGGATTGGGCATTCACCAAGTGATCACTTTCAATTTTGCCTTACTTTCCAAGTGGCTTTGGCGATTTGCAGAAGAAGATGACAATTTATGGAGATCGCTTATCATTGATAAATATGGGCGCAATAGATGAGATTGGGATAAGAGAACTAAGTACTCTCCCTATGGATGCTATTTGTGAAAGTCCATCGATTTCTCGGTGCGCAAGTGTTTTCTACCCCCACACCTCTCTTCGATGTGGCAATGGTGATCTCATCTCTTTTTGGCATGATTCTTGGTGTAGCAACCAACCTCTGAAGGATCTGTTTCCAATGTTGTTTATCATTAACAACCAAAAAAAGGGGAGAGTTAGCAATTTTTGGTTTAATGGCGATTCATGAGATCTTTCCTTTCGAAGACCTCTAAATACTGGGGAGATAGAGGATGTCGCCAATTTAATATGTCTGTTGCATAGTCAGATGCTCTCGGAGGGCCCTGATAGTTTGGTGTGGAAGGGTAAAGGTGTGAGCTTTTTGGTGAGAGAATTTTCTAATATGTTGGCTGTCTCTCATTATGAGACTCATTCCAACTCCTTCATTTCCTCTCACAAGAATCTGATTTGGGTGAAAAATCTTTTTCCTCAGATAAATTTCTTTAGTTGGTCAGTGTTACTTGAGAAAATCTTGACTAAAGATAGGTTAAGAAAAAGAGGAATCCACACAGGAAGTCTTTGTGTGCTTTGTAATGAGGTTGTCGAGACGTTGGATCATTTGATGCTTCACTGCAAATTCTCCAAATCCATTTGGAGCAGTTTATTGTCAGAATTTGGTTTGAGTTTGATGTTTCAAGGTTTCATTTTAGATTGGCTAAGTTGGTGGCCCCAAGCTAATCCTTTCCGGCGGGCGGAGTGGTTATGGCGTAGGGTTCCTCACGTTCTCATGTGGTGTGTGTGGAAAGAGAGAAATATGAGGGTTTTTTAAGGGCTCAACAGATCAGAGCATTATATTTTTATCGAGATTTGGAAATTGTTGTGGAGGATGGGTTCGACTTATAATTTGTTTAGGGACTTGATTTTTGACACCTTCATGGTGTCTTGACATTCCTTGATGTATGAATGATTCCTTTTGTCTTTTGTTTTATTTCTTATATTTAATAAACATCTTCATGTTTGCCAAAAAAAAAATGAAACTTTTTACTTTTGAATATTTATATCACGATGTGAATTTTTTTTGCATAAACTCTTTCATGAAAAAGACAATGAGGAATCTAAACTAAAAACCATCAAAAGTCAGTCCTAGGAAGCAGGTATGCAAGATGTAATGAGTTTAGTTCTACATCGGATTGCTAATAAATATAAATATGTAAAGGAAAAATAGCTAACCTGCAAGAAACTTGAGAGACAAGGAGTAACATGAAAAATAAACTCAATAATCGCGTAAATAGCCCCATTTTCTCTGGTTTCGGTGCTTGAAAACAAACAGTTAGACAATGTGGTGAGAACTGAGCAAATATTTTTTTTTGAATTTATAGAGGAAAGCAGTCAAAATTCTACAAAGCATGTGGGTTTTGCCCCTAAATTCTTCTCAACCAGAAAAGGACTTCAATGGATTGTTCTTCAAGGCCCAAGTAAATGCATCCACCAAATGGATTTATGCATCAAATGTTGGCATTTTTGGCTGAATTTGTAGGGGAAAAGGAGGGATGCAACCTCCAGTTTGTCAAATTCTATCTAAATCATTGGCTTTAATACCACTTACTTTGGATTCACTATATATAGTAACGACATAGTCGTCAACTTAAAACACCACAACTAAATCAATGTTTTGCTTCGCAGATGTCCAAATTTCTTCAAAAACATGTTATACTTTTTTAAGATTAAGAGCTTGAAAAAATAGAAAAGATTAGGTTGAGTTAAAAAAAAAACAAAAAAATCCATGTTTGGAGTGAAGTAGTCCAAAGTCCACAAGTCCATGCATGTATTTACACCCCAAAAGCCTTGTCAACCTAGACAATTTTAGCATTGCTTTTGTCAGGTTGTACTAGAAATTCTAAAGAAGAATTTTCTCCACCTAACACCTGTCCTCTCAATTCACAGGACCTTAAAGATTGAGAAACTTTTAGCACAACTCAATCGGTGTTTTGCTTCGCAGATGTCCAAATTCTTCAAAAACATGTTATACTTTTCAAGATTAAGAGCTCGAGCTAGAATATTAAGGCAAAACCAAACCCCACGTGCCATCTTGAATTTAAGTCTTATGTCCATACTGTTTCTAGTTGTAGTTTTTTTTTGTTGGCTATACAAGAAATTTTTATTGAAGAGAGGAAGTGAGAAACCAACAAAAACAAATATATCACTCGTATAACAAAGATTGCCAAGACACCATGAAGGTATCGAAAAATAATTCCCTAAATTGATTACAAGCTAAAACCCATCTTTCAGAACAAGTTAATTCCCTAATATCCATAGTAATCGAGCCCTTCAATCTATTAAGCCCTTCAAATCTTATTTTTCTCTTTTCACACACACTACATAAGCAAGTGAGCCTTACCCAAAGTCAATTGCATGCCACGATAGTCATCTAAAAATATGTCAATATTTTGACTAAGTAGTATCTTTTTTTCATGTTCTTATCTAATTATTGGAGTTTGTATAGCAAATAACAAATAGTCCCACATCTATTGTGTAAAGTTATCATATGTATTTACAAGTGTTGAGTTTCAGCACTTACTAAATTATGAAGAAGCAGTGGCCTCGAGCTTATTAACTATTGATAACAATATATATTTATAAGTCAAAAGATAGAGCCTTTGCACTTCAAGTCTGTGTATTGAATTGAGAACGGATGTGTCTGATTAACACACACTTTTTAATTCAACGGATATAAATTGTTTTTTCTCTTATAAATACAAGAGAAAAACAAGTTTCTTAAATAGAATTTTTTTTTCAGAGTTGTTTTATTCATTCCTCACTTCTGAGAGAGATCGCATTCGATAAATTCGCCAGAACCAAAGCACAGATTCTAAGGTGTTGGTATTAGATATAGTTGAATCCTGGTAGTCAGACGCCTAAAGAACTACAACATCGAGTATGGGCGAATTTCGTCTATAGGACATAGCGTATCTGCTAGCGTCTATCTACAAATCAAGACATACCAACTCCGCCAATTCAAGATAGTGATTTCACAAGCCTCTATCTGCAATACAAGTTAGTAGATTTATTTATTTTATTTCATTGTAATCAATTTATAATACTAATATTATTTGTACTGTTACATTATTTATTTCAAATAAATTTATACATTGTTCTGATTGTTCTCCAACAGTTAGAGGCATGGATTTCTTGAAAACGCGTGTTATTTTTTGTCCAACTTATATTGCCCTTACTAGATCATTTGGGCTCTATTAAGATGTTGAACACAAACACTCTTATTTTCTTCGCTACTATATGAATTGAAAAGCTCCGACCTCTTTGGCCTAGTAAGTGGGTTTTCAGTCGCAAAGGGTAGTCTCTCCTATTTTCATTCTTCAGTATGTCGATGTAATCACGCATCCATCTTCGACCTTGAGGCTTCCAACTGTGGGTCAGATTTTTCGATCTCGAGCATCTAATAAAAAATATTAACAGGAATTCCATGATTTAAAACAATTTTATATTGCATTTATATTATAAAGAAATGAACAACAATGACTGGTCTGATGTAATTGATCATTGGATTGGTATCATGCCAATTCATATACAGATTTACCCCATAATGCTATAAACTCTGAAAAATATGTTGAATTTGTAGCCTAGGTAGAAGCATGTGGTGAAGCAATCGAATGGGGGAGAGAGTGGAGCAGCAAGACAAGGGGGGAGAGCAATCGAACTAATCGAATGAATGGAGGAGAAGAATTATATTAGGGCAGGGAGAGGGGAAATGCAATTTTAAATGGGGGAGAAAAAATTGATTTGCCTTTCGATTTTGAATGGGGGAGAAAGTGGATTTGTTTATATTGGTGGTGTGGAAAAGAAAACAGATGGTGTAGGAGAGTGTAATGGTGTGAGACAGTACTTATTGTGGCGTAGAATACTCGTTGCCTTTTGGCAATCCTTTTGTCAAATTGTACATAGCAGAATTTTCTCCACCGAATGCCACTCCTCTCAAATCATGGGTCCTTTAAATTGTGCAAATTTAGCACAACTAAATCAGGGTTTTGCTTCGGCAGATGTCCAATTTATTTCAGAAACATGTTGTACATTTTAAGGTTAATAATTAGAATATTGTTAAGGCAAAACCAAGCACCACACACCATCTTAAATGTGAAGTCGAAGAGCATCACAATAAGTAATTGAATGAAAAAAAAATATCTAAATTTGTTCCCCCAGTCACCTGTCGTAAGCCCATTTTAGTGTGTATATTTATTCATTGTCCATGGATGCCAATTTCACAATCTGTACAAATCAATTTGTATTTTGAAAAATGATATTCAAATGGATTGAAACTTTGACACATTGTTTATAATGTTAATACGTAACTTTCTTCAAATTTTCAGCTCGAACAAAGCTTAAATGGATTAAAGAATTTTTTTTGCTTAGTGACCTAGTGGGGTCCTTAACATATGGCAGACACAAAATATATAGTTGATCGTTCATAATTAAAAACCATTTTTAGGAGAGGGGCGAACACATTTACTTTCAAAATATTGAAACCTATAAAAAAAATTCATTTTTACAGGAGGACTGGGGCACAAATTCATTTTTGTTTCAATTATTGATAAAACTTGTAGACCAAGAGATACAATTTTGACTAGGACTGGGATAATTTTGTTAACAACTAAATGATTCACAGTTCATACTAGACTACACGAAATCATGGGGCTACACTCCAAACTATTGTAACCCATAAATCCCGAACACATGAATGTGATGTTGAAAATACCATGACAAGATTCTATATCAAACTTATTGCTTTATAAAAAATAGATAAAATCAATTTCTTCTAATCAAATTAATGAATATTCATTAGCTTATATCTCTTTATTAAGTTCAAGATAAACCTGAATACATGAAATTGGTAAATTTACAGCAATCTAAACATAGTATGTAAGATCACTTGTAAAAAACTCTAGGAAAATAACAGTAGTAAAACAACATTGGTTTCTTATTGATCCTTTGGTACCAACCACACTTAACATGCTCAGGCTCAGGCTCAACACTACGTGGCTTCAGTGGCCTCTTATTGATTGGAGTTAGCAACAAATAGTTGGTGGTTTGATTGGTGAAGTTGGATAGATTATAGCAGTTACGGGGTTTCCCCTTAATTTGCGCATAGTTCCTACGACTCGTCCAGTTGTTGGTGGTCTAGATAGTGAGGGTCGTCCATTTACGTGAACCCCATCAGGAAGGTCTTGTAGATGCGACAACAACCTGCCAGAAAGTTGCAATAAAAACAGGTGTTGTAACTGGGTTCAGCAAAACAAATGAAATTGGTGAATTAATGGATGAGCAAACATGATATCAACAATAATAACAACAGCGACAAATTCATTTTGAGGCTCGGCATACATACTAACCTGCAAGAGGCCTGACTTGAGACGAGATCAGGCAACATTTGCTCAACAGTTGCGTTAATCAATAGGCTTTGTGGAGGAATAATTTGAGCCTACTTACTGATTAGTGCACTTAGCTTACCATGGAACACTTTTAACAGTCTGATATTAATTTGAACTAATGATGGTATGCTTGACTCAGACTTAATTTGTTTTCGTTTGTTGCAATTTATTGGTGAGAAATTAATGGCTTGAATTCACTGAATAAAATGCATGCAATATAAAAAAAATTAGGCCATGCTTGGTTCACCATAGATCGATCCACCGTAAATGCAAATGATTTAATTTGTAAATGTTTTTTCAAAACAAATACATTTTCATGTTCATTTTCAATATGATTGGTGATGAATGAAAAACACATGCTAACCAACGTCAGCTTTACTTTTTGAAATTTCCCATTTGCTATAAATAAATAAATAAATAATCACTACTAACCTGCAAGAAACTTGAGATACAAGGAGAAACGTGAAAAACAAACTCAATAATCGCGTAATTAATATCCCCATTTTCTCTTGTTCTGGTGCTCGAAAACAAAAACTTAGACACTGATGAGAATTGAGCAAATATTTTTGCTGAATTTATAGAGAAAAGCAGTCAAAGTTCTACAAAGCACGTGGGCCAGTTTTGCCCCTAAATTCTTCTCAACCAGAATGAAACTTCAACGAACATTTCCTCAAGACCCCAAGGTCGATTTCAAGTCCATGTTAGGCTTTAAAACGGATTGAATTTTCTGCTAAACTTATTGTTCAATTGACAAGGAATATCTTGAATTGTTCTTGAATATGCCCATTTTCTCTGATGCTCAAAAACAAAGAGTTAGACAATGATGAGAATTTAGCAAATATTTTTGCTGAATTTATAGAGGAAAGTAGTCAAAGTCCTACAAAGCATGTGGGCCGGTTTTGCCCTTAAATTCTTCTCAACCAGAATGGGACTTCAATGGACTTTTCCTCAGGACCCAAGTAAATGCAGGCCGTGGTGGGGTGCAAACTCTCAAGCTCCACAAGTATATCATACTGTAGGACAAGGTCGATTTCAATTTTCAAGTCCATGTTAGGCTTTTAAACGGATTGAATTTTCTACTAAACTTGTTGTCAATTGACAAGGAATATCTTGAATTGTTCTTGAGTGTAACCCTTCTTCTTTTTGAATTCACAACTTCCCGCATTCACATGGCAAGTACATATAATTTCGTAAAGCCAAGGGATATTCATCGTGGAAGCACTGAACCATGTCTCATTGTGAACCACTTCACAGCGTGAAAACGAGATTGTCGAGCTCTGTTGTCTCTAAAAGGTATCGTTCCTAGAGACATGTATAATCCTTATTAATCATACACGATATAACTCCTTAACCCTTGTGTGACTAATTCACACGCTTAAATTGAGCCACATCTCCAATAGTAACAAGTATGCATTTGAATTTGAAATATATCTCGGGATTTCCAAGGTCCTTTAGTTTAGAAATATAATTAACAATGCCAAAATCAATTTAATTACAAAAAATATTGCTTCGTAAAAGGCAAATCTGGAGAAAATAATAATAATTGAGACTCTAATGAAATTATCCTAATTTTAACAAGGCTTATCCCCATTTGCTATTGAATTTTAGCATATTGTTGACTGCATCCCCGTTGTCACTTACCAAGATAACTCATAAACTTCTTGGATGTTGTAGAAAGTGATATATTTCTCTTGGAACCCCAAGTGATGTAACTTTCTACTTTTAAATATTTATATAATGGTGTGAATTTTTTTTGCATAAACTCTTCCATGGAAAAGACAATGACCAAACTAAACTAAAAAACCATCAAATTAAAGTCAGTTCTGCATCGGATGGGTAATTAGTTAATAATTCTTGGGTTATATGAACTTTGTGGACCTCCATCCAATAGGACAGTAATTTATATTGGAAACCTTGCTGTAACAGGAGGTATCATTACAAACTCGAGCAAATAATAATAATAATAATAATAATAATAATAATAATAATAATAATAATAATAGAAGAAGAAGAAGATGATGAGTAGAAGACAATTGAAACTCAACATCCCTATTATTTTCTTGTTTAGATGCTCAGGAAATCTGACCACAATTAAAAGACTGAACGTTGAAGTTGTAAAGCACCAATAAATAATGATATTTTGGCTGAATTTATAGGGAAAAAAGAAGGGAGTCAGCTTTGTTTCAAGAAATAACTCTCAAGTTTGTTTGGTTTTAAATTTTAAGAAAAAAATTTACATGAAAAAAAACTATAAAAAAAATTAGGTTGAGTGAAAAAAAGCTCTTTATTCACACTCTGGTTTATTGTGTTAAAGTACGATCTCAATAAAGTTTAAAGTAGGATCAGTTGGAAATAGGCATGTTTAGATCATGTTACATGTAATTTCCATGCTACGCATCCATGATTGATCTATATCATTTGATTGTATGGGTATACGTGACTATTGATGGATTTAGTTGCGCTAATTGTGACGAAAGTTCCTTTAATCCTTTACCTGTATAGTCAATGGACGAGATTGTTTGGATATACCTTCATATGTGATAGCAAATTTTGAGCTCATAAAGATATACACATTTTTAAGATAACACATGTGGCCCAAGTGGGAGATAATCCAACATGTGTGGGCACACATGCATTTAATGTGTATTGTTATCTTAAAGTATGACCTAAATAAATTGTGATCTAATATGGTTAATTGGGCTAAGGTATTAAAATGTCATAGGCTTAATGTGTAAATACACTTAAGCAATTTCTAATTTGATGAGAGACCAAATTAGAAATTGGTAAGTTAGAATAACTCATCAATTATAACTTCTAGGTTATGATCCTTAGTAGAGCGTATGATTTTGTTTCTTTTGCAATTCCCTTCTTTTGAAGTGCTATCATGGATCAAGGTATGTTTTCGTTTTGTTCTTGTTCTTCTCTTCTCATTGATTCAATATGGAGCATACAACTGTGTATGTAGATAACAATATAATATGGAAAACGTCGTTCATTTTATTTCTTGTCTAGTGTGCACTTACTATATGCAAATTAGAAATTGCAAAAAAAAAATTGATATATTTCCAATAAGATCATATGACCATGCACATTGCCATAAATTAATGTGTGAGTAAATGTGAGTAAGGAAATACTGAAAATTTTTAGTGAACCTGAAAATAGGACTATCTAGTGCTACGGGAGCAAATATTTAAATAGTCTACATAATATGCATGAACACAATCAACAAACTCACAATATCAGTCTATATTTCTCTTTTTTCCACAAATATCTAGGTCTATCAATTTGCTGTGATCAATTTTAGATTTTGGTGGGTACCTGCGCACGGGAGAAGGTATTCGCTTTGGTCCGTACTCTTGCATCCGGCCCATATCACCATAATATCTAGGACAAGTCAAAAGATATTTCATCAATAGAAAATCTTAGGTTGCACAAAAAAATATATATATGACTAATGATCCCAACGTAATTTTCTCACAAACAATACCCTAATTCTTTGTAGTTATCTTAACATTGTGTCTGCAAAATATCCTCGATCAATTCTACTAATTAATTACTAAATTTTGATCTCTGTGGAACATATATTCTACAGTGTCTGGTCATCTGTGCCTGTTTTGTGCCTGGATGGTACTAGGCACATGCATTGCTGATGTGGCAGTGAAAACTTATGTAGGTATTGATGCAATGTGTATTTATATATATAGGAACAATGTGTATTTGTTGGATTTCTCTCCCTGCCACATCAGCAATGCATGTGCCTGGTACCATCCAGGCACAAAACAAGCACAAATGACCAGGCACTGTAGAATTCTTCGTATGAGTTATTTCAAATGTTTAAACAGCAGAAAAAATTAATGATCACTTTACCCCAATGTTAAATGGTTTTGCAACTTTACGCTTTATAACAATAGTATTTTAAAACTTTGGAAACTAAATTTCTAGGATACATTAATTTGTTGATGGGTACCATTTGCTAATATGTAATGTCATTTTATATTTTTTATTTGAATTCAAAAATTGTATAGGTATAGATAATTGAATTTAGAAAATCAATGTCCTGAAACATTGCAAATCCGTTAGTTTCACATCCATTACTTTATTTTTATCTTAAAATTTTGAATTTCAATTTTTTTATACATCATCCCTACAAGACGAGAGGGGTTTGGGTTCTTCAGAAAGAGGCCTGGGTTCTTCAGAGAGAGGCTTGGGTTGTTCAGAGATTAGAAGATCAATCAGAGAGGGGTTATTCAACCTTAATATCTCCTCAGAGACGGGTTCTCAGCGAGTAGAAATTGTTATGAGCAGTAGAGGGGTTCTTCAGAGAGGGGTTTCTTCAGAGAGTAGAAGATCTTCAGAGAGGGGTTCTCAGCCAGACGGTGGTGAGGGTTTTCTCAACGGACCGAAGTGTTTTCGGCAGTGGGTAATACCTTTCAGTTGTTTTAATCTTATTTATTGCTATGATGCTGGTGAAATTGTGCTCGTATGCTTGTGAAATTGTACTTAATCTTGTGAGAGATGGAGTTCAAATATGGAAATCTTCGTTTGTTGAAAATTGATGGGAAAGAATTTGGGGTCCAAAGGTCAAGAGGAGCTTTGTCGTTCTTTGAATCAAGCTCAAGGGTTAGAATAAAAGTTTTTGTTGAATTACAGTTGGGTTTCAACTTAAGAAAGTTGTGGAATCAGGCTCTAAAGCCTTCTTAGCCAATTGGAAGATCAATAATAGATGGGTTATGGTGGTAAAAGATACCAATAAAGGAGGAATCTTCCTTTCTATTATGGTGGTTGGGGTTCAGGGTCTAAAACTCTAAGGGTGTCAGCTGATGTGGCAGGGACGTGATGGAAACAACTCGCCCAAGCTTTGAAGGAAGTGGTTTTAAATAAGGTGCCTCAGCCTTGTCCTAAGCAGCACGTTAGAAGAGATGGGGGTTCACCTTTGCCAGGTGTTGTCCCACGCTTGTGCAACAGAACTTTTGTTGAGGTAGTGACCACCGATCTTTCAAGTGTGAGCCCTTCTTTTGTTGCCAGTAAGGATCATTTTGCAGCAACCTCTATCCACCGGGATTCCCCCATTGATTTCTTGTCTCAAGTATGGGGAAATCACCTACTTCCAGATCCCGTTGCAAGAAAGAATGGTGCAAGATCGTTGATAGAGATGCCTGATTCGGTGATTCAATGGACACATGCATGTTTCTCTTCCGTTTGGCCACATAGCTTTCCTGGTCTTCGCCAACTCTCCACATGTGACCTCTTGCGAGGAGCAGGAGTCGTCTCCTAGGTTTTTGACACTGAGTGATCAGTCTCCCCAGCAAGACCCAGTTCTTCTCCTTTCTCCTGCTTCTCTTGCCGGCTCAGTGGGTAAAGTAGGTAACCCAATGTTCGAGTCGCCCAACACATCAGGATAAAGGCAAGGGTATTGTTGGGCTTTCACCTTGCCATGGGCCCACGTCCAATTTGAAGTGTAATTTGGCCAAGTCTAATGATCAACAGACTTCTGGTAATTATTGGAAGGTTTTAGAAGCTGTGGAAGAATATGTTTTCAACTTGGACCCCTTAGTGACCAAGATGTCTATGCAGGCCAACAGAGATCGCAAACTAGCTAAAAAGGCCCAACGTGACAGAGCCGCTGAATGGGTTAATTTTTCAGTTTTTCCAACTAGATTCAAGTTCATGCTCAAACAGAGATCCACCATATCAGACACAACCAACAAAGCAGGGTGGGTAGAACTTAAGGGCCGTAGAGCCTCTGCTGGGTTGATAAGGAGCGAGTATTCAAACCAGACACAGGAGTGCTCGTTATCTCTTACTTACCCGCCGGGTTTCCAGCCACCAGCAGAACAAAGTGTTGGAGTCCATGGTTTGTCCACAAAACTATGTGTCTCTCATTTGGAGAGTTGATTGTCTACACCAGACCACGTAGGTGCTCCCCCAGCTTCGAGGTCCCTTGGACGAACAATCTTGTTTTGTTCTCCCTGGCAAACAAACTTTTGGGCAGTCTTCAGAGGTGTTTTCTAGGGTCAATGACAGCGTGAAGCTCTTTGTTTCTGACTACCATTCGGCTCAAGAAGAGGCATCAGATTGTTCGGCTTTCAAAGAAATTGGTTTGGCAGTGGGAGTGGACCTCAGTAAGGATGAAGAAAAGGCTCTAGGTACGGTTCTAGTGGCGGCACAAGGTTCAGTATCTGACAAAGCAATGAATAGGTGCAGAAACCTCGGGGTCAAAGGTCCTTCATGAACCTCAAAATTCTTTCGTGGAATTGTAGGGGGCTCGGGCATACTAAAAGGCAAAGGGATTGTCGTAGATTGATTTCAGATAATCGTCAGGATCTTATTTTCATTTAGGAATCGAAATTGGAGATATGCTCTAGAGAATTTATCAGAAAATTGTGGAGTGATAGTTCTTTTGATTGGGCTATGGTGGAATCCACTAGTAGCTCAGGAGGCATTTTAGCTATCTGGGATGCAGATCTTTTACAGATGAAGGAAGTGTTGAAAGGTTTTTTTTTCACTTTCTATTCAGTTTCAAATGGTCTCAGACAACTCTTGTTGATCATATATGGTCTGTGTGATCCTTCGCTTAGAGAACAATTCTAGGAAGAGCTTTATGACACTGCTGGTTTGGTGCAATCGTCATGGGTGTTAGCAGGAGATTTCAATGTTGTTCGTCATATGAATGAAAAAAATGGTTGCAAAATGAGGTCCATGAGCATGCAGAAATTCAATCAGTTCATTTATGAGGTGAAACTCGCTGATTTCAGTCTTAAAGGAGGAAAGTTCACATGGTCAAATCGAAGAGATCGCCCTATTCTTTGTCAGTTTGATCGATTTCTGGCTTCAGTGGATTGGATTGATAAATTTGGTGATAAACTTGAATGGCTCGAGGGTACAACAGTTCTGACCATCACGCGATTTTGCTTGCGAACTCGTCTATTGGTGGCAACACTCGCCTCTTTTCCTTTGATAACGGTTGGTTTGATCACCCAACCTTGGCAAAGGAGATGAAATCTTGGTGGAACAACTCAGTAGTCTCTGGCCACCCTGGCTACTGCTTATGGTGGAAACTTAACGCGATCAGATGCAACCTTAAAAGTTGGAGGACTAAAGTTTGGGGTAAGACCAATTTATGTATTCAAAATATTTCTGCTTTAATTGCTAACATTGATGCTGAGGAAGATATCCGAGACTTGACTGTCGATGAGAGGTCTTGTAAAGTGCAGCTGCATCAGAAGTGGGCAGCATTAACCAAACGAGATGAGGAGTTTTGGAGGATCAGATCTAGGGTCAACTAGGCTTGTCATATATGGATCAGGGATCTAAAATTTTTCATAACTTGGCTAACAAACGCAAACTTTTTTAACTCTATTGAAGCTCTTAGCATGCAGCAGGAGTGGGTAGTGGATGAAGTCAGAATCAGAGAACTCATGATCTCTCATTTCAATGAGTGTTTCTATGAGTGAAAAGAATGAGTGGAGACCGTTCTTTTTAGGGATTACCTTTAAGTCAATCTCCCAGCCTATGGCTACCTCCTTGGTTGAGAATTTTTCAGAGATGGAAATTAGAGCGGCAATGCAAGAGCTCAAATCTGAAGTTTCTCCAGATTTTGATAGTTTTTCAATGGTGTTCTATTTGAAAATGTGGGAGGTCATCAAAATTGATTTTCTGAAAGTTATTGAAGATTTTAACTCTAGAAATTTTCTGGATTGGTGGTTGAACACCACTATCATCTCGCTTATTCCTAAATGTGCGGGAATGCAGACAGTCAAGGATTTCAGACCTATCAATATTATGAATGGGGCCTATAAGATCATTGCTAAGTTGTTGGCTGGTAGATTGAAAAAAGTTATTCATTCAGTCATTTCTCCTTTTTAGAGTGCAACAGTCAAAGGAAGACAGGTGGTTGATAGCCATTTGATTGGCAATGAAATTATTGATTCCAGAAAAAAACAAAGTTTCAGGGCTCGTTATCAAATTAGATTTTTCTAAAGCCTTTGACAATGTTTCTTGGAGATATTTGGATTTGGTAATGGCTCGCATGGGGTTTGACTCCAAATGGATTCATTGGCTTTACACTTGCAGATCTACAACCAATTTCTCACTGAAGATTAATGGTAAGTTGCATGGGTTTTTTAATAGCTCTAAAGGCTTGCGTCAAGGCAATCCTTTGTCTCCTCTCCTCTTTACTTTAGCAGCAGAAGGCCTAACCCAAATGATTTTTAAGCGGTTGATGCTGGCCTAGTGAGAGGGTTCTCTGTCGCAGAGGGTAGTCCTCTTGTTTCTATCCTTCAGTATGCGGATGATACTATCATTTTTTGTGATGCCTCTACTACTCAGTTTCTTGCTCTAAAAAGAATTATGCTAAGTTATTCCAGGTCTGAAAATCAACTTTCACAAATGAGTGGTGTTGCCTATTGGAGATGTCCATCATCTACAACAGTTGGCGGGTTTATTTGGTTGTGCAGCGGGTCAGTTTTTAGTTAAGTACTTGGGCATGCCTTTGGGTGCTAGTTTTAAAAGTAAAGCTGTGTGGGATGAGACGATCAAAATGATGGAATCGAGACTAGCGTCTTGGAAGCGTAAATTCCTCTCAAAAGCAGGCATATTAGCTCTTGTCCAATCCACTTTAGCTTCTATCCCTGTGTTCATTATCTCTTATCAAGGTTCCATCTTCAATAGTAGCCAAGATGGAACAGATCATATGCGATTTCCTTTGGGGTTCCACTCAAAACTCTAGAAAGATGCATTTAGTGGGTTGGGAAAATATTTGTTGTCCCAAATCTCATGGTGGATTGGGTTATCGCCAAGTGATCACTTTCAATTTTGTTTTACTTTTCAAGTGGCTTTGGCGATTTACATAAGAAGATGGCAATTTATGGAGATCGTTCATCATTGATATATATGGGTGCAATAGATGGGAGTGGGATAAGAGAACTAAGTACTCTCCCTATGGATGCTCTTTGTGGAAGTCCATCTCTCGGTGCACAAGTGTTTTCTACCCCCACACCCCTCTTTGATGTGGCAATGGTGATCTCATCTCTTTCAGGCATGATTCTTGGTGTAACAACCAACATCTGAAAGATCTGTTTCCAATGTTTTTTATCATTAACAACAAAAAACATGGGATAGTTAGCCATTTTTGGTTTAATGGCGATTCTTGGGATCTTTCCTTTTGAAGACCCCTAAATACTGGGGAACTAGAAGAGGTCGCCAAATTAATGCATCTGTTAGATAGTAAGATGCTCTCGGAGGGCCCTGATAGTTTGATGTGAAAGGGTAAAGGTGTAGGCTTCTCGGTAAAAGAATTTTCTGATATGTTGGCTGCCTCTCATTATAAGACTCATTCCAACCCCTTCATTTACTCTCACAAGAATTTGGTTTGGGTGAAAAATATTTTTCCTCAGATAAAGGTCTTTAGGTAGTCAGTGAGATTGACGTGACGTGACTAAAGATAGGTTAAGGAAAAGAGGAATCCACAAAGGAAGTCTTTATGTGCTTTGTAATGAGATTGACGTGACGCTAGATCATTTGATGCTTCATTGCAGATTTTCCAAATCCATTTGGTGCAGTTTCTTGTCAGAGTTTGATGTTTCAAGAGTTCATTTTGGATTGGCTAAGTTGGTGGTCCCAAGCTAATCCTTTCCGGCAGGCGGAGTGGTTATGGCGTAGGGTTCCTCACGTTCTCATGTGGTGTGTTTGGAAAGAGAGAAATATGAGGGTTTTGAAGGGCTCAACAGATCAGAGCATTCTATTTTTATCGAGATTAGGGAATTGTTGTGGAGGATGAGTTCAGTTTGTAATTTGTTCAGGGACTTGGTTTTTTACACCTTCATGGTGTCTTGGCATTCCTTGATGTAGGAATAATTTCCTTTGTCCTTTGTTTTATTTCTTATCTTTAATAAACATCTTCGTGTTTGAGCAAAAAAAAAAAATCCCTACAAGAAGATCAAAAGTGCTAGCTCACATGAATAAAATTAAAAGAGCTTATATTAGGCACACATAGTAGTTTGTTTGCTCATATCCTTGGGAATCTTTAGGTTGGAAAGCTTATGGTTCACTCTAGAGCAAGTAATGTGATTTCTCAAAAAAATGCCAAAATTTCTCGAAATATTTCTTCTTCTTTTTCAAATGACCAAAATCTAAAATATTCATTTCTTTCATGAGGTCGATATCAATTTTCATACATTTTAACAAGTTGTAACTTTAGTTTTAAGATTTTGTTATATAAGTGATTCTTATGTAATATGTAGTTTGTATGACATTATGAGTCATAAAATCTACTTACAATAGAAATTTAAAATGTTTAAATTATATCGATAAGTTCAAAATTTTAAAAAAAAAATTTACATTTTTTTTCTACACACAACGAAACATTTCATGCCATATTTCTTGAAATCAACCCACCAAAATTATATCAAAAAAATAAATCACAATCCTTACTTAATAATAATAATAATAAAAGAAGAAGAAGAAAAAGAAGAAGAAGCCTGAAACCTAGATCGAAATTAAAAGGAAGAAGAAAAAAAAATATTGCTCATGGAGAGGTTATTTAATTACCCGATCTCATTAGCTTGAGTCACTTCAAGGAAGACGAGTAATAAAAAACAGCATAATCTCAACAACTATGGCAATATCCCCATCTTTTGTTTTTGGTACTCAAGAAATCTGACTGCAATTCAAAAACCTCTCAAAGTTGAAGATGCAATGAAACCTTCATTTGGCAAAATATATAAGGGAACAAAAGAGGGAGGCAACTCTATATATTTCGAGCAATATTTTAGACCAAAGTATCATTTATGACGACTAAATGTCGTCAATTCTTTACTTAGGGTGTGTTTGGTTGCACCCATTCCATGGGAATAAGAATCCTATTCCCACTTGAAATAGCATTTTGGGTGTTTGTTTGAGATTTTATTGGTGGGTGAGGCATGCCAGCACGTGCCATAGATTCCCACCAATGGTGGGAATCGGACACCTCACTCACCTTGGGAATACGATTCATGGGACACAAAACCTCTCGTCTCCTCGTCTCTCTCCAACATCAGATCTCTATGGAAGACCTCCATTGAAGATCTCTTTCTCCTTGTCTCTGTCCAGCATCAGATCTCCATTGAAGACCTCCTCATCTCCAGCATCAGAGACTAGCGAAGATTTCTTTCTCCTCGTCTCTGTGAAAGGGCTGATCAAAGACCCCTCATCTCCGCGAAGACTCCATCGCATCAGAGACTCACGAATATCTCTTTGTCCTCGTCTCTGTGAAGGGCTGATCTCTTCTCCTCCTCTGCGATTTCATCTCCGCGATCTCCTCTCCTCCTCTGTGATTTCATCTCCGCGATCTCCTCTCCTCCTCTGTGACTCCATCGCATCAGAGACTCGCGAATACCTCCAACACAAGCTTTGCTTCTCATCAAAGGTAAATTATATTTCCTTGTATTCTCGTCTTAGATCTCTTTGCATCCAGTGTTTTGTATGTTGATTTGTCTCATGTTTTTGGTAGGAAGCTTTGTGTGCGCGTGTGAACGTTTCAAGCGAAGCGAAACTGTGTTTATGCCTCTTTCAATTTTCTTCGTAATTTTTGCACTCACAGAGTACTCATTCAGGTACAGATTTCGTCCTCTTCATCTGCCAATCTATCAATTTGGCTTGATTTTTTGTAAAAAAAATTTCAAATTTGGGTTCAATTTGGGATTTTGAAGATCAGTTAGGATTAGTGGTGTTTGAATTAAATGGGTTAGTGAATCAGATCAATGAAGTAAAGGGTATGTTCTAGTTTTGAAGAATAATATCGGAATAATATGTTTACGCATCTCTGGAAATTTATGTGTTAGGTAGAGTATGCTCTGTTAGTCTGAATTGGCATCTCATTAGTGCTCTGGTTTCCCTCACTTGACTGAATCACAAAGCAATGTATGTATGTGTGTTTTTATATGTTTTCAAAGATGGGATTTATATGGAGAGGGGAAGAACTTTCAGTTCAATGAGTTCATCTCTTTCAGTTCAATGAATTCCATTTTTTATTTTGTAATGTACAAGTATTTACCACAGATCTGATCATGGGTATGTTAGAAATTTCCAGTATGGAACATTGAACATGAACCACAATACATAAACCATCAATAGTTTCTATTTGACATTGATCCAACCTGAAATTGATATTTTTTTCCTTTCTTCTAGTCTGGGTCATGTGCACCATAAGAAAAGAAAATGGCACAAATTTTATGGCTTGATTGTTGTTACCGGAAGACTGAAAAATACATGGTTGGGTTAAAGCCCAAAGTGAGTTGGCTGTAGTTGTAGAGGTTGTCAAACAGGGAATTTGCACCTTACAGAATGGTTGATACTATTGGAAGATCTATCTTGTTGGGGAAGCTATGATGATTTGAAGAATTTGTATTTTTGAGGATGATACACAAAAAAAAAAAAAAATGATAATGCTTAGGTGTTTTGTTAAGGAGAAGCTTTTTCTTGACTGGGGTTTGCATTTTGGATGTTGAATGACAGTGGGCTTGGAAATAGGTTAAAGAATGGTCACACTAGTTTTAAACAGGGCCGACATAAACACTAGCCATCAATGGATGTTGCGACAAGCTTTATTTTTCTTACATGATGTTTGTGTGTAGTAAACCCATGGATTGGGGGCTGTTAATAGTCTTGTTCTCGTCTTTCTCTTACCACTCCGGCTATTACACTTGCCATGCCTATTATTAGTGTACTCGGTAAAATTTAGGGTGATTGGTATCACATGTTGGATCAGATCACAGGTCAGGCTTCGAACCTTTGCATAAAACCCCAATCTCTGTTTGATCTTCATGTATATTGTTGCAAATTTTTATGTCAGGAAGGATTTCCTTAGTCTTTACCATTATTGAAGATTGATCAAATTTATCCTTCAACTGTTGGCCCTGCTAATACAAAATTCTATCATATCTTCTCAAGAAGGCCGTTTTTTTTTTATACAGATAATAGATTATAGATGTGGACGGGTTCAAATTCCTGTAAAAAAAAGAACTGAGTGATCGTTTATGCCATGAACAACTTAGAATGAAGCGAAGCATATTCTTGAGGTTATGTTCTCACTTACGTGGGTATGGGTTAAGAAATAGACGCCATTTGGATGTTGAAGAACAAGTAGCTTTGTTTCTCAACACTGTTGGACATGATAAGCGTAATCGAAGCTCGTGTTTCGAGTTCCTTCGCTCTGGCCACACTGTTAGTATTTACTTTCATCGTGTGTTATCTTCGATACTACGATTACACAAAGTTGTTGTCAATCCTGCTACAGAAGCAAACTCCCCAGCTGATGGTGGGAGTCACCGTAGTTGGCATCATCATTTTCTAAGCTTTGAAGGTTCCTGCCATTTTTGTTATTGAATCTTGAATTGGTCATCAGAGGTAGAAGAGATTGAGAAAACGTCTTTTGGTCGAGCCAAATGAAGGAGAAGTCTAGGACAAAAGTTTTGTATGAGTTTTGAGGGAGATTTTTCGGCTTCTTGAACCTCAAATTGTTTCAGAGAGTCAATAGAAAAGAGCACATTGCGGATATATGCACAGGTTCAAGATGATGATATTATTAGGTAGAGATTCTTGAAAATGAGCGTTGAGTCTTTTTTACACAGGCACGGAGCCACGTGGGGGCGAGTGGGGGCACTTGCCCCCACTGACTTATTGAGAATTTTTTTTTTTTAATACCCCAAATCCCTAAAAAGTGGCTATGGGGACTCAGCTTATCTGCCTTTGATACCCATTGAGAAGATTGCGAAGGTCTTTGACCGTAAAGAGGCTGCCACTGGGCCCGCTGGTGAGATGGCACCCATCGAGGTGGCGCAATGAGCATCCGTTCGATTTGGTTTCGATAGTAGTAGTAACGATGATGTATATTGAATCGCTTTAACTAGTAATGTTAGTGTTTCAGTTTGGTTGATGTCACAAATTTTGTTTTGGCCTGCATGATATGGTTGGTTTGATTAATTTATGTATGCAGGATTGTGGACAGGCACGGATTCAGGTGGGGCAAGTTTGCCCCCACTTACTTTTGAGATTTTTTTTTTTTAATAATTTATTTGTCTTCTAATTAGTTTTTAATTTGCTCCTCTTTATATCAAATTCAAACTCTACTTTTAGAGTTAGAGATAGAGGTTAAATCCCTCAAATCTCTCAAAGAACAGAAATTCTAGCGGACCTGGGAAACTAGCGTGGTTTCCTTGCCTGCCCCCCCCCCCCCCTCTTTAAACACATACTCTAAAAATGTGTTTTAAAGAGGGGGGCAAAAATGTATTTTCGCCCCCCAGGCAGGGACTAGGCTGGTTTCCCAAGCCAGCTAGAATTGCTCCTCAAAGAAACCAAAATCCACAGTTTCTTATTCACACTCCATTGATTGGATAAGATGAGGGAAACCCCTATATTTCATCATCTTCAAAGATCTATAACTATTGAGTTATTTGAGCTCATCTTCACAAGATCCAGTAGGATCCAAACCACCTTATTCTTCTTCTTCTAGGTAACAGGTGCCTTCATTAATCACTGTGTTGGTCATCTCCACAAAAAAAATCGTAAGCAACTCAATTTCTTCCTCCTTTTCTTCATGTAGTAGTAATCAACGATTCAAACCCTTCTCTTCTGTTGTGTTTCTATAAGTAGTAATCATCTTCAATGACTGTCTTTATTGTACTCCCCTTTTTGCTATAGTAGTAATCAATGAATATAGTAGTAATTCTACAGGGCCTGGGTCCCCCTGCTTGGTTTGCTGCCTGGGGGCAAAAATACACTTTTGCCCCCCTCTTTAAACACCTTTTCCAAAAAGGTTGTTAACCCCAGGCAGCAACCTCGCCGGTTTTTCCAAGCCAGGAAGAATTTCGGATTTAAAAAAAATTCATGTTAAAGTAACTAATTTTTATATTATATTTAATTAATTATGACATCACTCCGCCCCCCCTCAACAAAAATCCTGGCTCCGTCACTGTTTTTACAGATATATATCTAGAGGAGTTTCATTAATCAGGAGGAGGTGAAACTCTATTCAGGATACCAACAAAACACCAACTAGAAGTTTTGAAATAGGCGAAGTTTCGTGATTGCAGTGGAAAGTACATAAAAGGTGCAATCTCTAGTGTTATTGTTATTGTTATTGTTATTGTTGTATGGTGTTCGAATGTTATGAAACTTAGCAACACAAGGAAATTTTAATCTGAATATTCTGAAAATATCATATTTGAGGTTATTCTGAAAGTTTTCTGGTGATTTCTGGATTGATTTACCAGTTGTTTGCACAAGATAGTTCTCATGTCAGAAAACGAAGATCGTGTCCACTCTTTGGCCTTAACTCCGTCTTGGTCCATCGCTACTGTGTTAATGGCATTCATCGTTTAAGCGCTGTAAGTGTTTTTCAAATGGTCTGTTTGTTAAACTTCTTGGCGAATTGTTCTGAATATTTAATTTAGGAAGAAAAAAAAAATGTTAGTTTATTTGCTAGTGTTTTAAATTCCTTTCTGTTGAAGGTATAATGAAGTACCTCAGTTCATATTATAAGGTTTAAAGAACATATGGCTTGGGTTTCTATTTATGTTTTTGTTTCATTTGATAAAGTTTGCGACTTTTCAAGCCCATATGCTGCAGTCTGACCTCGTTTCTAAAACCCAAAATGAATTAGATGGCACCAGACTTTGATCTAGTTTGTTCTCGTAATGTTATGCTTCATCGTTTCAGTGGTTGGAGAAAACAAATCGAAAACCATTATCAGAAGCCTTGGATAAAATGAAAGAAGGTATATACATCCAAATAGGAAATGTATCTAATTACTATATCATGCAAATAGACCCTTACGTTATGTTAGTTTTAGTCTTTGTTCGTGTACCTTCCTAGCTTCATTTCATGCAACCAAACACACCCTTAAAAATCATCATAGAGGTGGAAAAGATTACATTCGTTTGTATACTCCGAAAGCCTTATCAACTAAGCGGACACGTTCCTCCTATCAATTTGGCAAAGACCTTTGGATGGATGGAAAATTTTTCATTCTTGTACTATTATTTTGGTATGTGGGCTCTCCCTTTTATTTCTTCTTTTCTTTTAGTAAAATTTAAAAAATGGGGGCCTCCAACCTTAAAAAAAATTAAAAAAATAAAAATAAAAATCTAAATCAATTCATCAAATCAAAATAAAATTGATAGTTCAAAATGAATGGACTACATCAGAAATTTCCCATTTGCTATATAAATAAATAAAAAATCACTAACCTGCAAGAAACTTGAGATACAAGGAGAGACGTGAAAAACAAACTCAATAATCGCATAAATAATATCCCCATTTTCTCTTGTTCTGGTGCTCGAAAACAAAGAGTTAGACACTGATGAGAATTGAGCAAATATTTTTGCTGAATTTATAGAGGAAAGTAGTCAAAGTTCTACAAAGCATGTGGGCCGATTTTGCCCCTAAATTCTTCTCAACTTCAATGGATTAATGATTATTGCTCCATCGTAGTGTAATGCACCAAGTCATTTTCGCTGAATATATAGAGAAATAAAGAGGAGGGAACTCAGTTTCAAGCAATATTTTGAGTAAGTCTAGCCAGCCTTGTTTGCTGATCATTTTGAGAATTTTCTTGGTTTTTTTACACTTTTTATCCCTCATCTTAAAGCACAACCACAAATACCACTTATAAAATAGGTGAAATTTAAAAAAAAAAAACAAACAAAAAAAGCCCAAAAATGGCTAGGAAACAAGGCTAGCTAGAATTGGGACAATATTTTAGAGCAAAACATTAATGTTTTGCGTGAAGTAGTCAAAGTCTACAAAGTCGTCTGCATGTTTTTACACCCCAAAAGCCTTGTCATGTCACCTAGACAATTTTGGCAATCCTTTTGTCAAATTGTACAAGAAGAATTTTTTCCACCGAATATCACTCCTCTCAAATCATGGGCCCTTTAAATTTTGAAAAATTTAACACAACTAAATCAGTGTTTTGCTTCGCCGATGTCCATTTTTTTTTTCTTTTTTTTTTTTTCTTCAGAAACATGTTATACATTTTAAGATTAAGAAGCAGAATATTGTTAAGGCAAAATCAAGCACCAAGCACCATCTTACATGTTAACTCGAAGAGCATCACAATAAGTAACCAATCTATCTAGAGAGTCAGACCTACGCCAGGGAGTCTCAATACCCTCTATCATTTTAAAGGGGAAAGTAGTCAAAGTTCTACTACAAAGCATGTGGGGCAGGTTTTGCCCCTAAATTCTTATAAACTTCAATGGATCATTGCTCAAGACCCAAGTAAACGCAGTAGGCCATGGTGGGGTGGGGTTCAAACTCTCAAGCTCCACAAGTCACTCACACTGTAGGATAAGGTCAATTCCGGGTCCATGATTAAATTTTCTGTTAAATTTTGTAGATTACCGACTCGTCAAGTCTAAAGAATTTTAATGCAACCTCCTTTGCTGACCAAATTATCTATTTTGGCAAAAAAAAATCTAACAAAGCATGTCTTATCTAATGTGGGACGCGTGGAATATATAAGCGGATTGTATCACTAAGCATGTTTATCTGTACATGTGTGTGTGGACTTTATCACTGCCAAGTATTTCGAAATAATTTCGGTGTTCTGATTTAAGATATATTTGTACAATGAGATGCATTTTTTTAAGAACAAACAATATACTTGACATTAGCTCCCACCCGATGCTAATTTAATGAGGAAAACTTGTGGTAAATGGTATCATCATAAGTCTAGGATTCAGGATTCAAATGGTTCAAGGTTCCCATCATTGTCCATGAATTTTAAATCACGTTCCACACAATTTTCTATTACTTTTATGAATTAACTTAAATTATTTTTGTGGGATAGGACACAATATGCTGTGAATGATTGAGAATACACTACATAAAATCGACATTTTTATAATAACCCAAAAATAGTAACATTTTTTAGCTATAACAATCCATAAAACAATTTTACACATTTTTACAAATAAAGTGATATAATAATTGTATCACCATGAAGAGTATGGGTTTACAAGTGATACTATTGATTGTGATCTAACATATATATATATATATATATATATATATATATATATATATTTTTTTGTAACTATTTTTCATTTTTTTTTACAAACTACAACAAATCTGTTTTAGACAGCGTTTTTCACAGCGCCGGTAAAGGTAATATTGTGCCGGTTAAGAGCATTAACGGCATTCCGAGAAGCGCCGGCAAAGGTACGTGCCGCCAAAAGATTAACGACGCTTATTACAAAGCGCCGGTTAAAAGTGACCAATTGCGGCGCTTTCAAAGCGCCGCCAAATCTTCTATTAGCGCTGATAAATAAATAGATATTACATTTCCCTTTTATTGAAACGCCGTATTTATAACTGTTAGCGGCGCTTTAAAAGCGCCGGTAATGTAAAAATAATATTTTCGGTTGGCTTAACGAATCTGTAAAAAACATACATTTTAATGGCGCTTTGGAAGCGCCGGTTATGTTAACATACTGAAAAAAAAAAAATCAATAAAAATTAAAATAAAAACCTGTCATTGAGACGGAAAAAATAGACTGTAAATTTTCTAATTTCATATCATCTACTAAAATGTCCTTCACTAACAAATAAACTCAAAGCACACTATAATTTTCTACAGTAACAACTATATATTAAGACCTGCAACATAGGCAGTGCATCCTTATACATCCTTGCATTTTTCATATTCATCCATTCTATGTCTTAAACTTTTGTCATGTTGAACAGCATCAAGTGCACCGAAAAGTTTTCCTCTTACTTCATTCCAAGCATAGTCCATGTTGTTTTGGTGATCACTCTTCAGGATACTGCAAAAAGGGAAAATCTAACTAAACTCAGAATAAAAAGTTAACTCAACCCTACCATCAGTTCATATCAAATACAATCATACCTTTCCAGGTCCTAATTCATAGCTCTGCTTGAGCCCTTTGCCAAGAAGAGTCTTCACAGTTGTCTCCCATTGAACGGGAGAAGTCACCTGTGAATTCAGGTCAAACATTCAATATTTCCTGATAACAATTTTCATAAACAGATACAAAGACACTTTGTAACATTTCTAGATGCCTACCTGAAGTGCTAAAATCTTCTTAATTGTCTCTGGGTCTGCATGTGGTTGTGCATCAACATTGGATATAACTAGTATTCTGGGGGTTCTGATTTCTGTTGCAGCCAACGCAACATCAATTACTCGAAAACAGAGAAGACAAATTCATCTTTTGTTAAAGTAAAGCATGGGTAGTGGAATCGAATATAGAATCAAGATCGAGTGCGCATATTTAGATAGTGTGAAAATCATAATAATAAAGAAAAGAGATTTAAAATGCATACCATCTCGAAGTGACAGTATACATGCTACGATGATATATATCAGACTAAGGAGTATTGAAACGCCAAGCCAGATCCGTAAGGCTGATAAATGTGGTATTCCAAACGCAAACACAGCGCAAACAAACCCAGAGATTACAATAAAGTAGGGCAGCTTTATGGTGTGGTCATCCCTGTAGAGTACATAAACAGCCTGAAAAAATGTGAATAGCTTGGATGCATCATCTGATCAGCATAGATACTAGTCATTCCACTTTGTAGACATTTCTATTTTGAACAAAGTTCCACATCTTGAGCTATGAGCTATGTATTTATTAAATTGAGAAAGAGAAAGAAACTAATACAAAACAAATGAAAAATAATACAAAAGAATAGAATAAAATAAAGGCAATAATGGAGATGAACAAATTACTAGGTATAATTATCTAGTGCATGTCTTTAACAATGCTATAATTATCTTCTTTAACATGAACAGAATGGATCGCTTTAAACATGCCAGATTTTATTCATGTGGAAGGAAACATCATGCTTTGAAAAACATCAACTCGAATTAAGCCATAGAGTTCTAAACACTTAAACTAATAATTAGTTAATGTAATACAGAATGATTGCTTTGGGTAAACAAAACCTTATAATTAAATTCAAAACCAAACTATATATGTCAAAACCAGACTATATTCAACTAACTTCTCCACAAGAAAATGTTTAAAAACTATTTCTAAGGTCACCCAAGATAGAGTCAAATTTCCTCACATGATAAGCAATATAAGCTACATGCATGTCTACATAAAGAGAGCTATGGATTAGATTAATTAAGCATAAATAGAAACCTGTAATTTATTTAAGTTGCCATCAAACACATTTCTGACTTTTGGATTAATACAAAACCAACTCCGTCCGTCTTGTATATGGGACCAGTAACCGTGTATTTGTCGCAGTACCTAGCCATGAAAAAGTTGATAAAACGCACTGAATCAATATAGGCAGTAATGCCACCATTTTGGCTCCCCTTCTGAAGCGCTTCATGGTATTGCATTGAAGAATTAAAGAACTTAAGTTTGGAGTCATCAAACTTCAGTTGCTTTAACAAAACCCTGATAAAAGTCCCTTGTTGGCATCCTACATATTCTCCTTTCTTTAGTAGCTCTTGAATGCTAGTATCAGTTGGTTCGAGTTGTTTCATAGTTAGCAATGAGGATAAGCTGGCAGTGTAACTTGAACTTAATATGTAAACTTTTAAAAAAACATGTCAATTGGCATAAATGTTTAAATAGATAGAAGGGAAATTGCTTAACTGTGTGCAAAGACAAGGGTGGAAAATGAGAACCAGAACAGCATGCCAACATGTTGAGAAGGCGGACCCCTGAAAGCATCATTGATCCTGTGTTCAAGAACCCAAATCACAAAGCCTGTGATTATGAAGAATGCCCCACTGGTCAGCCATAGACTCTTTGACAAAGGCTTCACAAAGACCCACGCATTATCCTGGTCCTTGTATTTAATTGGCATCACCATGAAGACTCCTCCTTCTGCATAAGGCAGTGTGAAGTCCACGTACAAGGAGCGATTTTCTGTGATCATTACATCTCCCACAACAGCATCATATCTCTATTTTTCCAAAAAAAAATGCAAATCAAATCACATACAAAAAAGTAATCCTTTTAGAGATTGTATAGTAATAATATCTTGCTTTGGATAAAAAATTTGCTTGCACTAATCCTGTCAAATGTGGAAGCAACCTAAAGTATCCTCATAGACAACCGTACAATCTCTAGGAAAATCAAAGAGAGCATTCTTTTGTTAGTCTGAATCTAATTAGACGACTGAATTTTTTTTTGTGAAATGTGTTATATTTCGCAAAGTTAAGACCTCTAATTAGTTTAAGAGGTAAAAACTAGCACTCTATAAAACATTTAATACTCGACTCTGACCTATAAGTTACCTGGAGATAGACCTGATAAACCAAATCATTGTAATTACCAGCACTAGCCCCATCCGGCTTCTCGAAGGGAATAAACTCATAAGGAACGACGTAAGGCAATGATTCCATCACAGAGCTGAAAACATCTATAACTTGGCCACTAACAGTTGTTAAATTGGTGACAGGATCTCGATCCACTCTAACAAACTCCTTAAAATATTGTTTCACAGGAACCCCAATTCTTAGCTTCTTACCACTTGCTATCATCCAACCCTTGGGCACAATTATTGATTGACCAGGCCAAACAATTCCCCCCAAACCAACTGCCTGCATTTTCTCGCTACCCAATCTCAGTTCCTGAGAAATTCCATGTTCTCGCGTCCACAACCCAACCTGTCTCTTCTCTTCTCCAATCACATTAATGATTTCGAATGCAGATGACAGCAATTGCCCATTAACAAAATGGAAGTCACCACTTAGTCCTTTGAATCTAGTCTTTAGAACAGCATGGAGAAGTTTGCTTCCATGTCGAGAGTTTCTAATTGCTGTGAGATCAGTGAGACTATTCTTAACAGTAGGAATTTTGCTCAGGGATTTCTCAGCACCAACTATCTCTTCAGCCATAGCCAAAGCCTGTATCGTATCATACGCCCACAGACCAAAAACATTTAAATTGAGTACTTCAATTCTAGGATTCTCTAAAAGAAATCTCTTCTTCCATCTAATCTCAAAGGAGTCAAGTTCTTTCGATCTCTTGATATATGGCTTTACACCTAACACACCTTGCATTGATTCAATAACATGGTTATCCATGGAATCCAAAAGACTAGTTATCCCACTTGTCATACACCTTATTCATTATAAGATAACACATCCAACACATACAAAGAACAACAAACATCACGAAGAGAACACAGAAGGAACCCACATTATATGTGGCAGCGAATAAAAACATTGAAACAACAAGGATGCCCATAAGAATAGCTTCAGTTCCAGTTTTCCCGTACTTCATCTTCCTGCACTCCAACTCACCCATAGCAAAAGATCTTATCGCCCGCGCAGACCATCTACACCAATAACAAACTTAACATCAAAACAAAACCCGACTATAAAATCCATCAAATTTATCTACCGAATTCAAAAACTCACTTGGGCATTGGCATTTCGGTCAAAGCTCTCTCCCTTCTACAAACACAAAATCAAACAGTCAGTCATCCACACATTTCTTCCAACTTAAACCAAAATTACATCTGAGATTACTCAAAAACTTACATAGCTGGAAGATTAGAAGTCACCACCAACATCACCGAGGAACGTCGATACTTCTGAATTGAAGGCTTGGAGAGTGAGAGCTGGCTCCCAAGCAAAGAACTCACCAAAGCTTCTGGTTTGAAACTCCCAAATAGAGATAAGGAAGAAGATTTTGTAGACTTGGAATTGTCAGATGGAGAAGAAGCGAGTGGGAATGTTGAGATTGAAAGAATTCGAGCTGCCATTGTTACTGAAAACCCTAATTTGAGGGAGAAAATGAGGGGTTTTGAAGAATCTGTACGGTGAAGGTTGATTGGATTCAAGAATTGGTTTAGCTTGGATTAGAGTTGGTCGAGCGTGGGAATGGATGAGTTGGTTTGGTGGTCTGCAAGAGAGGTCTGAATTTGGACGGAGCGGATAGCAGTGTGATTGAGTTCAACAGAGATTTCAACACCACAGTGTTTGAGAGATTTCAACAGAGAGACAAAGAGCGAAGGAGGGAAGAGGGAATGAGGGAGCGCAGCAGGGGAATCGCGAGCGCAGCAAGGGAATCGCTAAGGAGAAGGAGGGAAGTCGCAGCAGGAATCGCTAAGGAGAAGGATGGAGGAAGGAGGGAAGTTGCGAGCGCGAATGAGGGAGCGGCGCAAAGGAAGGAGGGAATTGGGTCGAGGGTATTTTCTTATCGCGGGTTTTGTTTCGCTTTTTACCGGCGCTTCGACAATAAACGCCGGTTGTGATATCTCTTTACCGGCGCTTCTACAATAAACGCCGCATTTGTTACCTCTTTACCGGCGCTTTTTACATCTAAAGCGGCGTTTTAGAAATCAAAATTTTATTCTTTTTTGCTTTTATCGTTCCCGGCGCTTGTTAGATGAAACGCCGCTTGTGTTTACCCTTAACCGGCGCTTATTTACAGCTACTACGGCGTTTTAGACAACATAATTTTTTTTTTTTTTGAAATTAAGCTGGGGTTTATTAAGGATCCCCGAACCTGCATCTGTCATACTCAATGCCTATGCTATCTTCGTACACATACTTCTTGAAATCCTTAACAAAAGAGCTAGGAACCACAGTGATGTACTCACTGCTAGGAAACAAGGCTGCAAGGTGGTCCACTGCCCTATTGGTTTCTCAGGTTCCAGGGTGCAGTCGTGGTCTTTGTGAGGAAAGTAAAACAGCCTGAGAATCAGTGCTTAAGTCCAGGCGATGTATAGCATGTAGTTCAGCAGCCTTGAGCCCCACTTCTACTCCTTGCAATTCATGCACAACAACTGAGTAGCCAGTAGTAGATCCAGAACGGGCCATAACAACCGCACCATGCTCATCATTGAGCGGATGGGTTGGATTAGGGGTGGGTACGGGACGGGATAAACCCATCCTGTTCATACGGGATCGATACGGGACAAGACGGGACGAGATTAGCGTGCTCTGATTATATGCATTCCACACCTGCAAATTGCTTGTTCTTGAAGAAGAAACTCATATGCATCCATCAATGCATTTCAATCTTGAACAATATATTTGGTAAGTATAGAGAACAAGTTTAAACAAACATAATGTACACTATGCAAAAAATAACACTCAGTTTTACCCTTGCATAGGTATCTGAGCTACCAGTGACAAAAACCGTTCCACTAGCATTATATGCACAACACAATATTTGGTGGTTTTGTGGATCAGTACTAGTTGAGGGAACATTAATTGCTAGTTGAGAGCGTAGTGCTAGTATTGATGTACTCTGGACGGGATCGGGATGGGATGCCCACCTCTAGGCTGGAGGGTTTTTTTTTATCTTGCCCGGCGCTTCTAAAACAACGCGCCGGTATTGGATACTATTTACCGGCACTTTGTTTGAAACGCCGGTATTGGTGCTCTTTACCGGCGCTTTCAATAAACCGCCGGTATTGGGTACTCTGTCTCGGCGCTTTCGGTAAAGCGCAGGTATTGTTTACTCTTACCCGGCGCTTATTTACATCTAATACGGCGCTTCCAAAAAACACAATTTTTTATTTCGGGATTTTTAGATTTACCGGCGCTTCCAAGAATAAACGTCGGCATTGTTGACTCTTTGCCGGCGCTTTATAAAGGAAACGCCGGCGTAGGTTCATCTTTAACGGCGATTTATGAGAAACGCCGGCAGTGTTTGAGACTGAATTTATCCCCGGCGCTTGACCTCTTAAACGCCGGTATTGATAATGTTTTACCGGCGCTGTTGGTGAAACGCCGCAATGAAAGTGCCGTTTTAGCCTTCGTTTTTTGTAGATCTAGTTTTGATTTAAAATTATTTGGTGGATTGTTATAGCTCAAAAGTCTTACTATATTAAAAATTGTTATAAATATGCCAATTTGATGCAGTGATATACAAGCAATTAATGATGCTTCACTTTCAAGCGTAATTATCAAAACTTAGGTGGGATTGCCCCTAAAATTGGTTTGTTTATGCAATTGCTTTGATTAAGTTGCTGTGATGTTTGAATAGGGGGCAAATCTTCCAATTCTGAGAGAGTGGTGAAGATTGACGAGTAATCTAAAACTTAAATAAACCAAGTCATTTCAGTAGCTATGCATGGAAAATGGTTTTATTGTTCTTCATTATGAACACAAACACTCAGTCAAGACTTTGGTCTTATCAGAGCCAAAACTTTCCATCAAATGTTGAGGCAACATGGACAAGTTAAAATCTTGAGTGTGTTTGAAGTATAAATGAAGTATTGTATGAATTGGAACAAACAAGATGTGATCAAATGATGTTCCCATCATGAGGATATAACTTATTCTATAACCATGAATAAGTGTCAAAATCAAAATACACATAATCATCCTTACATAACAAAACTGTATGTCAATAAGCTTATAGATCACAACTTCTACTAATATTTTCTCATCAAAGTAATGTTTGCCAACCTATCCTTGGATCCCTTTGAATCAAGGAATAGTCCATAGCTAAAGTCAGTATCATAACTCAACTTCACTTCTTTAACAATTAACTCAAATCTTATATGTGATCACATGTGTGCATTCTTGTATTACAAATACATGCAAACTTTGTTTAGCAAATTCAGTATTTGTAATCATGGCAGAAAGAAAACGTCTTAAAATTGTTGGAGCACATTACATGGATCAGCACCTATAATGTCACAGTAAGACATTTCTCATATACTGACTATGTTGTATGGGATGTTTTACTCAAGCAAATTCCTATATGCAAATATAAAGCATAAATTCCATGGAATTAGTGAGCATACGAACAATAGCACATGCATCTAAACATACTAATGTAAGCAAACATACTTTGAAACACAAATTCAATCTATGAAATAAATTCATACCTGTTTGTTGTAACTTCCGAATAAGATTCAACTGCTGTAACACTTCAAATAATAGTTAGATAAAAATGTACCATTTTGTTCTTGGGTTGAGTCGTGGACTAGGTTGCTCTCTTTAAGACGTTTCGCGGCTCTGCCCAAGATTGTGCTAGCAGTTTCATAGCCCCGCCGTCCCCAGGATAAAACAGCCCAGAATCTTCTCTGTCTCGTTCAAATATGCACAATAAATGAACGGTATACTATTCACCCTCTCATCATTTGCTCGGAATCAAAAATCGGCAAAAACAGAAATACTGTTTTCAAAACATGTTCTGGATGCATTACTGTTTTGCAAAAACGCAAGAACTGTTTTGCAATCTCTGTTTTTCTGATTTCAAAAACTGATATAAAACTTCGAAGAACAGGAAGAACTCGAAGATGCAAGATCAGATTTGTAAGAACTGGAAGCTGGACTGATAAGCAAGACTGTGTTTTTCAAATACAGATTTCGAAGATGCTCTCAAGACTCTGTTTCTTTGTTTCAAGAACTGTAAGAAGCAATCACACTGGCAAGACTAAAAACTGGAAGAAGCTCTGTTCTTCGAAGAATCTAATATCTGCAAAATCAGATTCCGAAGAACTCTGTTTCAGAGTAGAAGAAACAAAACTCAGGAGCTGTTCTTCAAAGAATTCTGGCTCAGATTATCTCTGCTTTGTTTCTCTGTTTTTCAGGTTCAAAAACTGGAAGAAGAAGAAGATCACAAGACTCTGTTTTTCTCGTTTTTAAGAATCAAAAACTGCTGCTCTGTTTTTCGTTTTTAAGAAGCAAAAAACTATGTTGCTCTTTATTCTCTCAAGCTTTCAATTGATGAACTGTTTTCATCATCTAAGAACTGGAAGAAGATCAGAAGATGCTCTGTTTTCTTCAAACAAGAACTGTAAGAAGCTCTGTTAGAAGAAGCTCTTTTCTTATTAATCTAAACTCGAAAACTCTCTCTGTATATAGAGATTGAGAATCATTCAAAGAGCCGTTTCAGTTGGCGTGAAATAAGCCAGAAAACACGGAGTGATTTAATCCAGAATTTGTGGAACCACTAGCCGAAAGCAGCGTAACCGAAAGACAAAACAGGAAAACATGGAACAGGATTCTTGGAAGCACTAATTGTTTTATTTTTAAAAACCCATATGTACCAACAATCCCCCACTTGGATTTTTAAAAACAATTTTCATCGAGCAATCTATCAAATATAAGATTGTGCATAAACAAAAGTGTCTTTCGACTTGAACTCTTGCGTAGTGTTCATGCTTTAGATTATACTAGAGTAACTCGTAGTTTTGAACTCTATCTCTAACAGACATTACACGCACAACCTTTTCAGGGTGAAGTCTAAAAAGCCTGTGCGTTACGGCCATGCACGTATATCCCAGTAAGTGAAGGCTCTAGGAATTTTGCCCACAAATTCCATAGGAAGCGGCCAAACTTCCACAATCACTTAGGTGAGTCTATCAAGAGTACTCCTGTAGCTAGGTACTCCACTCCACATAGAGTATAGTCCTCATTAAGAGTTTTTTCAACTCATCCTTCTATCGCTTCAGGAATTCATGCTGTAGTCTAGGAATGAGATTGTTATTTTGTCAGCATGATTCACATCATATCATTCACGACTTGTTATTACCCATTGAACCTATTTCTTGGGATCTCCAGTCTATAGGTCGGGTTACCGTCATGAATGACTCATCCATCTAAGGGCTTTAGTCCCATTCCTTTCGAGGTTTTTTTGAAAACCTTTTCTCTAGCTAATCCTTTCGTCAAAGAATTAGCCGAGTTCACATCAGTTCGTACTTGATCCGATCTCTCAGCACCAGTACATAGAATTCTCTATCCGTACTGTGCTTACGACGTATTTGTCGTTTCTTGCCGTTATCATAACGGTTCTGTATTTTTCTTGCAATAGCCGCGGAACTATCGCACTGGATCAAGACATCTGGAATCAGTCTTTCCCATAAAGGGTTCTCTGCTAGCAGGGTTCTCAACCAACCTGCTTCTTCACTAGCCGTAGCTAATGCTCTAATCTCTGACTCCATCGTGGAATTTGCCAAAATGGTCTGTTTCTTTGACTTCCAAGAAACAGCTCCACCCACTGGTGGCTTTGGAGTCATCTGAAAGGGTGTTCCAATCAGCATCGCTATATCCTTCAAGGACAGCGGTAAACTTCTGTAATCCGAGGTTCGTAGTCCTCTTAAGGTACCTCATGACCTTTTCAATTGCATCTATTAGGCTCCTTGAAAACTAAGGGAAACCTTCTTTACTGAAAATGCATAGTAATCGAGGCCAAGAAGTTCATTTCCGTTTAGTTCTCCTAGGCTCAGATTCTATGACTTTATCAGTTTCATGCATTCTTATCATAGGCACGTTATTTGAGGATATACCCCCACTATTCCTCGAAATAACCCCCACTATGCCTCGAAAATAAATGCAATTTATCTTTTCATGAAAAATTTCTTGAAAAACACAAAAAATCTTTTCACAAAGAATCAGAATCCACAAAATTATTTTTAGCATGTATAAAAATATACGTAAGCTTCCCATTAAGGGACTTTTGAACTTCGGTCCTTCTTACTATTGTCAAAAACAGGTTTAGCTACCTTTTTTGAATGCATATTCAATGACGGTCTTCTTGCTATCTGAAGCGAACCATGCATTCAACTCTTAAGGACTCACAAAATGAGAATATCGAATAAAATACACATTCTATTCATCTCGCTATTCTCATTTTCTTTTAAGTTCAAGGATCAACTAAAAATATCATTAGAACACATACCTTAAATTCAGCTTTTGAATTTTTCAAACTTTGATGTAAACATCAATCTATATTTTTCAGCCTCTGAGAATTTAGTTGCAAACTTTGATAACAAAGTTCCGCAACAAAATCAAGCAATAGTTTCAATTGATCTATATTGTCATCAACATCATCATCATCATCATCATGAGAACTTATCCTTTCCATAAGAATACATGTCCTCATGTGGAAGTCCGACCAACTTATGGTCTGAGCATAATCATTTATATATTGACATTAAAAACAAAATCCATAGGTCAATCTGTATATAAATGATTCCTTATAGCCTCCTTATGTCAGCTTAACATCAAACATCAACTATAACATTAAACACATGGTTTTTCTTTCTATCAATTGTATTGATAATTAGAGGCATTCTAATTTGCACAATAGATCAATTATTGTTCTCACCAAAATAGACTGAATCTTCCAAAATACATAACATAATTATCATTAACTGCATACTCATTATCTAAAGAGTAACATGCATAGATGATATTATCCACTTCTCATGAAATGTTCAAATGGAATTTATTGATTCAGATTTCATGATATTCCAACTCAGAAAGCATCAATTTCATAGTTACATTTCTATGAAATTTAATTTTAAAGCATGGTGTTCTATTCCTCCAAGGTTTTAGAGTTTAGACTACATTTTACATGTCATCATGTGTATATGTATGTCAATCTCTAACTACGTTAATCATAATTAATATGATTTTCATATGGTAGTAAAGTCACCATAAAAATATCTTTAAAAATTCACAACATGGTAAACCACCATTATAGATAAAGATATTGTAAACGTAGTTGTAAAACTCTAAATCATGTGGATGTTTAAATATAATCATCTTTCTAAACTTTTCAAGTATTACCAGGATTGCGTCCTTGCATAGATTCTACCATAACCAATTTATTAAATAAATAAATGGAGAAACATGCTTCCATCCCAATTTCACAACAAAACACTACTACCCAAGGATACATAAAAGCATCATAGTGCAAACAAAACAAAACTTCAATCCTTGGAACAAATTTTGTTTAGGCGAATGGGATCCATACCAAACAGACACATTCAATCAACATGGCAATTACATACACTTTCTTGAATAGTCCAACTTGTACATAACAAGGAAAGCGTCCCATTCATGTATTTTGTTTGGCTCTTCAAAAGCAATATTTCAAAGCTTTCATACATATCCTCATTTATTACTTTTAGACTTATATGGCCTTCATAAACATGGTTGCTATTCCATTTTTATGTTTGTTACATAACAAGAAAAGCTTCTCAAACTCAATTGAAGGATTTTTCCAATCAACGAGCGTATAACTAATACATGAGAATCATGAGGATATAACTTATTCTATAACCATGAATAAGTGTCAAAATCAAAATACACATAATCATCCTTACATAACAAAACTGTATGTCAATAAGCTTATAGATCACAACTTCTACTAATATTTTCTCATCAAAGTAATGTTTGCCAACCTATCCTTGGATCCCTTTGAATCAAGGAATAGTCCATAGCTAAAGTCAGTATCATAACTCAACTTCACTTCTTTAACAATTAACTCAAATCTTATATGTGATCACATGTGTGCATTCTTGTATTACAAATACATGCAAACTTTGTTTAGCAAATTCAGTATTTGTAATCATGGCAGAAAGAAAACGTCTTAAAATTGTTGGAGCACATTACATGGATCAGCACCTATAATGTCACAGTAAGACATTTCTCATATACTGACTATGTTGTATGGGATGTTTTACTCAAGCAAATTCCTATATGCAAATATAAAGCATAAATTCCATGGAATTAGTGAGCATACGAACAATAGCACATGCATCTAAACATACTAATGTAAGCAAACATACTTTGAAACACAAATTCAATCTATGAAATAAATTCATACCTGTTTGTTGTAACTTCCGAATAAGATTCAACTGCTGTAACACTTCAAATAAATAGTTAGATAAAAATGTACCATTTTGTTCTTGGGTTGAGTCGCGGACTAGGTCGCTCTCTTTAAGACGTTTCGCGGCTCTGCCCAAGATTGTGCTAGCAGTTTCATAACCCCGCCGTCCCCAGGATAAAACAGCCCAGAATCTTCTCTGTCTCGTTCAAATATGCACAATAAATGAACGGTATACTATTCACCCTCTCATCATTTGCTCGGAATCAAAAATCGGCAAAAACAGAAATACTGTTTTCAAAACATGTTCTGGATGCATTACTGTTTTGCAAAAACGCAAGAACTGTTTTGCAATCTCTGTTTTTCTGATTTCAAAAACTGATATAAAACTTCGAAGAACAGGAAGAACTCGAAGATGCAAGATCAGATTTGTAAGAACTGGAAGCTGGACTGATAAGCAAGACTGTGTTTTTCAAATACAGATTTCGAAGATGCTCTCAAGACTCTGTTTCTTTGTTTCAAGAACTGTAAGAAGCAATCACACTGGCAAGACTAAAAACTGGAAGAAGCTCTGTTCTTCGAAGAATCTAATATCTGCAAAATCAGATTCCGAAGAACTCTGTTTCAGAGTAGAAGAAACAAAACTCAGGAGCTGTTCTTCAAAGAATTCTGGCTCAGATTATCTCTGCTTTGTTTCTCTGTTTTTCAGGTTCAAAAACTGGAAGAAGAAGAAGATCACAAGACTCTGTTTTTCTCGTTTTTAAGAATCAAAAACTGCTGCTCTGTTTTTCGTTTTTAAGAAGCAAAAAACTCTGTTGCTCTTTATTCTCTCAAGCTTTCAATTGATGAACTGTTTTCATCATCTAAGAACTGGAAGAAGATCAGAAGATGCTCTGTTTTCTTCAAACAAGAACTGTAAGAAGCTCTGTTAGAAGAAGCTCTTTTCTTATTAATCTAAACTCGAAAACTCTCTCTGTATATAGAGATTGAGAATCATTCAAAGAGCCGTTTCAGTTGGCGTGAAATAAGCCAGAAAACACGGAGTGATTTAATCCAGAATTTGTGGAACCACTAGCCGAAAGCAGCGTAACCGAAAGACAAAACAGGAAAACATGGAACAGGATTCCTGGAAGCACTAATTGTTTTATTTTTAAAAACCCATATGTACCAACAGAAATGGATTGATAACATGATTAGGCGTCTTTTCATGGTGGCGTTTTATATTGAAGATGATGGTGCAGCTGAGGTTAGTGATGCATTGGGCAAGAAGAGGTCAAGTGGGGTGTTGCAGAAGAAAGGGAAGTGGAAATCGTTGTCGAGGGCTATGATGGAAAAAGGGTTATTTGTTTCTCCTCAGCAATGTGAGGATAAGTTCAATGATTTGAATAAGAGGTATAAGAGGGTTAATGATATAATTGGGAAGGGAACAACTTGTAAAGTGGTGGAGAACCAGAGTTTGCTTGACACGATGGATCATATTTCGCCTAAGTTGAAGGAGGAAGTGAGGAAGCTACTTAATTCCAAACATCTTTTCTTTAAAGAGATGTGTGCATATCATAATAGCGGTAGCAGTTGTGCTGTTTGTGGCGAAGGTGGTGGACGAAGTGGTGATGTAAGTGCCCATCACTTTGCAGAGTCTTCTCATCATCAGCAAACGAATCAACACTTGTTCAATTCGAGGAGTGTAGCAGTGAAAGAAGGAAGTCATGAAGAAGAGGACAATAACAATGAGGATGAAGATGATGAGGATTCGGAAGAAGAAGAGAATCATGTTGGGGCTAGTGGAGGACATGAAGACGATGAAGATGATGTCAAATCTTCATCCAAGAAAAGGCCAAGGAGTTCGTCAATATCGACGCCATTACAACAACTAGGTAATGAACTAATGGGTTTGCTTCAAGATGGGACAAAGAATTCATATGAGCAGAGGCAGTGGATGAGGAGTCGAATAATACAATTGGAAGAGCACCAAGTGAACCACCAATACGAAGCTTTTGAGCTTGAGAAACAACGGTTGAAATGGCTCAAGTTTAAGGAGGATAAAGAGAGGGACATGGAAAAGTTGAAGCTGAATAACAAAAGATTGAAGCTTGAAAGTGACAGAAAGATTTTCCTTCTTCGCAAGAAAGAGCTTGAATTGCTCGATCTCCATCAACGACAATGCTCCACCAGCAAAAGATCCTAACTTATTGTCCATCTCTGATTGAATTATAGAAAATGGAAGATGATGTAATTTGGATGGTTGATGTACCAAAGTTTTTGTTCTTCAAAATTTTAATAGAACCTTTTGCAGCTTTGCATGTATACATGTTCATCCCTTTCATTCACTCTGTTTATCACTTGCCATTGAATCTATCAATGAGTATTATTTAAGATAAATAGTGGCCTATCAATGATGAGAAGTTTGGGATGGTTACAGTTCTAGACTTGTTGATCTAGGCCTAGCAATGGGAAATTCACATCTTGGGTGGCCCCCGATTCTTTCTAGCTGCTGAAACAACTGCGGTTCTTCGTCTATAAGAGAGATGGAGATTTGGGGATCTGTGACACAAAGAATACTGTTTGATCTTCTTGTTCTTCGCCCGCTATCGAATAGAAGTTGCAGAGAGAGGGGTTTGAGGTAAGAAGAAAAATTGGGTTTGGGAAGGGTGCGATTGGTGTTTGAAATTGAAGAAGCTCTGCTGCTGCATTGCCTCAGAGTGAAAATGATAGAGAGAGAAATTGAGAAAGATGAGATGGAAAAAAAAAAAAATCAAATCCGTGAATTTGAGCTGTCCAATAGATCTAACGGCTCAGATAGGTACACATGAGCTTCTACTTTAATCTAACGGTCCCCTTTGATGCACATGAGGACGTCCTGCGCTTTGTACGAAGGAGCCCCTGGGTCGGACTTAATATGACCATAAATAATTATATTGCTAGTATAACTTCATCTTTAGAATTATGAAATTTAAAATTGTGAGTATTATATTTGAAGCTTTTGCATATACTTGCATTAAATAATAAGTGGATGTGCCATGCTAGTTCCTTGAGTTAGACTAGGAATATTACAGTAAATAAGTAAACTAATTATATTGTTTTATATTTCATATAGTACCTAATATTTGAAGTTTCAGCTTTGAACTTTTAAGAAATGAAGTGCACAAAACTTTGAAAAATATTTCTATAATAGTAGATCAATAAATGATATATGATAGATACATTATATTGCTGGATTTAATACCAAAGAGTGAATAAAATCTCCATAATCCAAAGCCCTATTACAAACACTTTTGCTATTTTATTCTTCTAAGCCACCTAGCACACAATAAAAGGCATCATCTTCCACAGTCTACACCAGTATTTTCTAAAGGCTGAAACGTAAGGCAAAGCGTAAGCCTCAGCGGACTGAGTTTTTCATATTAATAGGACTGAGTCTACATCGTTGGCATGATGATGATGAGAAAGTTTTTTGTTGGACTTTTTTGTGTTACACTGTATCTATTTTAGACTGTAAATTTGTATTAATAGGACTGAGTCTACATTATATCTATTCTAGACCGTAAATTTGTATTACATCATGCGTAAGCCTCAATGGATTGATGTAAGGCGAAGCAAGTTCCATATCATGCCAAGAGTTTAAGGCCAACAAAAAAGTTGAGATGAGAACAAAAAGAAAAACAATTAATAAAAAAATCAGCAGCAATAGCTTTGTAGTTAAGATTAGAAAAAGAAAAGAAAATGAAGAAATGTAACTCACGCCTCACATGCGTTTTTACGCTTCACTCACACCTCACCCACGCCTCACTGAAAAAAAGGTTTCTCCTTATGCCTCTGAGGCGCATCTCGAGGCACGGGTTTCAAACGTTTTCTTAAAACATTGGTCTATACCACTTTCCTATTCATGTAGCGAAGACCTCAACAGATCCTCCATCACACGTTAATCAATTCAGAGAGAATATTTGTTTCTGATCACAGTAAAAAAAAAAAATTTAATCCTGGTTTCACAAAGAAATTGCAACACATAACCAAAACAACTCGAAGTAGAAATTATATATCTAGATCATCATTTTGTAGACCGATCACTGTGATTCAGAAAGATTTAAAATTCGATGTATCCAAATTCGTCTTTGACCTGCAAAACGAGCAACAGTGAACGAAAGACCATTGTGATGGTTGAATGCACTCTGACGCTAAGGTCAGGTGACTGAGTAAGGATGGATGTAAACATTAATTAATTATACCTAAGTTATATCTATAATCTATTTGAACTCCTTCAATTATCTAAAAATTATAAATAAATTTAAAAAAAAAAAAAAAAAACTATCACATCTAACTTTTGGATTTCTAATTGTGTCATTCCCATTTTTATACTTTTACAATCAAAATTAGCATCTCTCAAATACTAATTAATTATACATAAGTTTTTAACATAATTTATTTGAAGTCCTTTATTTATTCATAAACTATACATAGGATCTTAAATTATATAATATTATTTTATATAGAAATACAATTACAATTTTTCTTATTATTAAATTATTGTAATAAAATATATAAATAAATATTAAATATTTGCGCACGTAAAACGTGTCTACGCACTAATATATGTAAACAATTTTGAATGGTTGATCCCATCACTAATTAATCAATTCAAAGAGAATTGTTGTTTCTGGTTACAGTAATATGTATTTTACGTTTGTTTTGTTCAGTCCTGGTTTTATGCTACTTAATTCATGAAGAAATCGCAACACAAAACCAAAATAACTCAAGTAGAACTTATATATCTAAACCATCATTTTGTTCAAAATTTGTAAACGGAGCAATGTGATTATAATGTGCCCTGAGTGTACTAATAAGAATTGACGAGACATCAACAATCATGCCATCAAGCCATACATGTGGCATGGATAAACTCTAATGTGTTAGTCAGGATGGACCTGGCCCAAGTCAAGTCTTATCCAGGCCCAGTCCAACCCAAATGGAGTCAAGATCGAACAAGCTCATTGTGGCAGGATCTTGGGGCTTGACCCAGGAGAGAAAGGCTAGATGAAACTAGTGCTAAAGAAGGATGGGAAAGAGCCCTACAAAGACATAATAACTTGATTAAGGGAGATTCCGAGGAAAATCTTCTCTCTATTAAACTCTCTCATTGTATAAGGTAAAGAAGACGGGAAAAAAGGGACGCTATAAGCAACCCTAATTCGATCCAGTCAAATCTCATCCTCGCTCAATGCCTGACTTTACAATTGAAATGTTTTTGATATATATTGTATAAGAATCACTTATCTAACAAAATTTAAATATTAAACTAAGATTAAAACTTAAGAAAATTGAGATTGGCTTAATGAAAGATATTAATATTTCGGTTAAGAAATGAAGAAATTAGTGGGGTTTCTTGTTTTGTGATTTTTTCGATTGAGGTTTCTTCTTTTTTCCCTCTATCCAATTTCATGTCTTGACTCTGTATCTCCGCTGCTTCCCTCAACATCAACGTCTATGGCAAGAGAATGAAGGGAGAAGGAGAGATCACAATTTTTGCAATCGGAGAATAGTAAAGGGTTGGGGAAGGGAGTCCAATGGTGGGAAAGTCGCACATAATGGAAAGAAGGAGGAGGGGTGGAGGAAGATGGTGGTGCTGGTGGTTTCAATATGTAGGGGGTGGTGGTGATGAAATAGGTTGAGAGAATAAGGGAGGGGATAAGCTGGGAAATTGGAATTTTGAGTGAGGGCATTTTTCGAAAACCGAAATTTGACGGAATTAAGGACGCCGGCTACTGTTGACAAATCCAATTTTCATTAAAAAGCTAGATGATGCCTTTGGTCCCACACAGTTATCCAGGAAATTGGATGAAAAAACTTTAAAAAAATAAAAATAAAATGCAAAGACTGAAAGTATATACAGAATTTATACTTAAAGGTTATTTTCCACCCCAAGTATTGCAAACCCTTTTACTGTATCTTGTATAAATTTTCAAACAGGGTGCATACTAATTTGATAAAATATTATACTAATTTGAGACATTAGTTAAAAAATATTACACGTGCCAATTTAGTTAGTATTAAAAATATATATAATTTTAATTTTACTAAATAAATTAAAATTAGTCCACTACGGTCTCAATTGTATGATTTTTTCATTTTTTTTTTTTTCAGTAGTATCTATAAGCCATGGTTCAAATAGATCTTAAAATGCCCAATCCATAAAATTAGGCCCAACATCATTTTCTTCCTCCATAGTTTCCCTATATTTATCATCAGCAATAACCACCAATTTCACGGTGGCGGTGGGCAGGGGCGGATCTATTAAGGGGCGTGGACGGGTGCAATTGCTCCACCTCAATTTTTAAAATATTTTTAGAAAATATTTTGCTTTATAAAAAAATTAATTTATAATGTATAATACAATGTAATAATTTCAATCATTTGGTCGGGAACGTAACACCATTTCATAGACTTTGACTCAATACAGGGACACGCTTTTTGAGTTACCCCATTATTTTCAACCTTACAATATTGTTTATTTTTATTTCAAACCCACAACAACATAACTAATAAAAATATACATTTGAAATAATAAAATGCAATATGTAGCTAATAAATATTTAGCTAACACTAAAGTAATAATTTATCCACACATAAATTAGGTACAAATATTAAAACAATTAATACGATGTTATTATGATGTCAATAACATATAAATTTTGTCTAACCCCAAACACGAAGGTAATTATAAATTTTAGTAGTTCTAGAAAAAATGGAATCGTTACATTATATCTTTTTATTATGTGTAGATTTTATAAATGTTAATTATTATTATTTATTTATTTTCAGTTTTTATGGACAAAAAATATACATAAGAAATCATATTGATGTGTAGAAATTAGAAAATTCAAGCTCTCGGAGAGATAAGTTCAAGATAAAGCTGAATACATGAAATTGGAAAATTTTCAGCAATCCAAACATAGTATGTAAGACCACTTGTGAAAAACTCTATGAAAATAACAGTATTAAAACAACATTGGTTTCTTATTGATCCATTGGTACCAATCACACTTAACATGCTCACGACTAGACTTGATATATTTATCAACATTTAATCCACTTTAAAAAAAATCAACATTTAATCCACCCACAATTTCCATTGCCAGCAGGAGGTGGATTGCTTATATTGGGCCTTGTTCATTTGCGCGAATCCCTTCAAAATGACCTTTAATAGGGTCTTGTAGATGCAACAACAACCTGATACAAAGCAGAGAAATCAAGTTGTATAAAAAAACAGGTGTTGTATAACTGGGTTCAACAAAACAAGTGAAATTTGTGAATTAATGGATGAGCAAACAAGATATCAACATGCAGTTAACTGAACAAAATGCATGCAATATACAAAATAGGAAGTAAATGCAAATAATTTAATGTGGAAATGTTTTTTCAAAACAAATACAATTTCATATTCACTTTCAATATGCTTGGTTATGAATGATCGTTGTTCATTTTCTTTCTTGTCTTGTAATGACTTACTATATGCAAATTATAACTTGTCAAAAAATTGATATTTGCAATAAGATCTTATGACATGCACATTACCATAAATTAACGTGTGAGTAAATGTGGATAAGGAAATACAGAGAATTTGCAGTGAACTAAGCAGAGCCTTATTGTAATCAGAAAATAAGACTTTCTACTAGTGATGCAGAAGCAAACATTTTAATAGTTTTATGCGTGAACACAATCAACAAATCCCATGGTATTTGTCAATATCTCCTTTTTTCCACTAGTATCCAGATTTATCAATATGAAACTATGATTATTAATTCATACCCGAAGGCTACATCATTGGCCCCATAGATTTAACTAAACCATGCCCGAAGGCTACATCGTTGTTGCAACTTAATATCATCGTCGCCACCATCTCGCATTAATAGAAAACTATAAGATGCGCAAGAAAAGAAAACATACAAGTAATATCTCCAAGGTACTTTTTTTTCACAAAAATGCCCTAATTCTTTGTAGTTATCTTAACATTATTATTATTTAAATTAGGTCGTTGACCCTTTTTTATTTATTTATTAATCCATACCCGAAGGCTACATGACGGATTAATTTGTTTATCTTAACATTGTGTCTGCAAAATATCCACGAAACTATGAACATTATGCAACATTAATTCTACTAATTAATTTCTAAATTTTGATCTTTGTGGAATGTATGTATGAGTTACTTCAAATATTTACACAGCAGAAAAAAATTGTTTACCACTTTACCCCAATATTAAATGATTTTCCAACAGTATTCTAAAACTTTCGAAAATAAATTTCGATGATACATTAGTTTTTTTATTTTGATTTTATTGGAATTCCAAAACTGTATAGGTATAGAATTTACAAAATTAATGGGTTGAAACATTGAAAATCCATTAATTTATTTTTATTTTTAAAATTTGAATTTCAAATTTTTAATGCATCTTCACTGCCAAGAAGACCAAAAGCGTCTCACTTGAATAAAATTAAAAGAGCTTATATTAAACATACATAATGGTTTGTTGTTCCGGTCCTTGGGAATCTTTAGTTTCAGAAGTTTATGGTTCTCTCTAGAGTATATGAATTGCCAATGAAAATGTTAATATAGGTTGTAGAAAGTGATATATTTCTCACGGAAACCCCAAGTGATGAAGGTTTTTCCTTTTGAATATTTATATCATGGTGTGAAATTTTTTGCATAAAATCTTCCATGGAAAAGACAAGACAATGACAAATCTAAACTAAAAACCATCAAAAGTCAGTCGTAGGAAGCAAACATGCAAGATGTAAAGAGTTTAGTTCTACTGGATGGGTAATAAGTTAAAAATGCCTATAACAAGTTGCATCATAACAAATTCATCTCATAATAATAGATTAACACTTAATTTGGCTAAATATATAGGGGAATAAAATAGGGAGGCAACTCTATTTTGAGCAATATGTTAGAACTAAGTATCATTTATGACGTCTAAATGTCTCCGATTATTTACTTAAAATCATCCTAGAGGTGGAAAAGAGTACATTCGTTTGTATACTCCGAAAGCCTTATCAATTAAGCAGACACATTCCTCCTATCAATTTGGCAAAGACCTTTGGATGGATGGAAAAATTTTCATTCTTGTATTATTATTTTGGTATGTGGGCTCTCCCTTTTGTTTCTTCTTTTCTTTTAGTAAAATTTAAAAAATGGGGCCACCAATCTTAAAAAAAAAAAAATCTAAATCAATTTATCAAAATAAAATTGATAGTTCAAAATGAATGGACTGCGTTAGAAATGAAGCATTGGACAGACTTTAGCGGTTGACCAACTCTCTCAGAATGGACATCAGTGGGTCCGATGATTACGGAGATTTGAGTCCAATCCCTTTCGCTTACCTTATAGTTGATTTTAGCTGCTTCTGGCAACTTGTGGAATTATTGAAAATTCTTCAACAAAGACAGAAAATCACCCTTATTACTTCCCAAACGACATACCCCTTATTACTTGTGGTATCGTAGTTGCTCACGGATCATCTTCAATGCGACAATAAGGATCTTCTTTAAAGGCACTCCCGTTTTCACATAAATCATAAATTATCTAAGTAATGTTATAACCAAACAACTTATTTACAAATCAATACAAATATCTTACAATATTACGGCACTCCAATATTAATTGCCAACAATAATTTGGTTAAAGTTTGACATGTAAAAGACTTGATAGAACGTAAGCACTATACAACACAAACTCAATAATTTGAAAGACAACCCCATTTTTGCCTCAAAAGTCCATTGAATCTTTCTGTGTTGAAGATGTAATACACCAAACCAAAGAATTCAATTCGGCAGAATTGAAAGACAGCCAACACAGTTAAGGGGTTAAGACCTTGTCCAGAACCTTTTTTTTTAAGTATAATAGAACTAACTAATTACGTAATGATTAATTTCAGTATGAAAGTATTACTAATTACTAATTATTTTTATCATTTGGTGCCAACCATCTTGTTCTCCTAACTATTATTAATTGATTAAATAAAAATAATGTAATTTTAGATGTTACTTGATCACCACATAAAAAAAAGTTTCGCTTGTCTCCATCTTCCTTGGCCATATTCTTTCTTGTGTCACACTACACTATATTGGCATTTTTGTAACAACCCCCAAAACAGTATCACTTTTGAAGTGTAACAATTTACCTAACAACTTTACATATTTTTACAAACAAAATGATACAATAATAGTATCACCATGAAGAGTATGGTTATAAAAGTAATATTATTCATGGTGATCCAACTTATTGTATCTTTCTTTTTTGTTACTGTTTTTCATTTTTTTTTTACTAAATTTAGTTTTGATTTGAAATTGTTTGGTGGATTGTAACATCTCAAAAGTGACATTATTTTGAGAGTTGTTACAAAAGTGTCAATTTGGTGTAGTGTCATCTCATCTCCAGAGGTAAAGAAAGACTTTTTTGTGACCATGATGACCTTATGAATAATGAAGTGTTGGTGTAACTTAATTAGAAACTTCAAATTTTTGGTGACCAGAGATTTAATCTATCTAATTTGTTTGTATACTCCGAAAGTCTTATCAACTAAGCAGACACATTCCTCCTATCAATTTGGCAAAGACCTTTGGATGGATGGAAAAATTTTCATTCTTGTACTATTATTTTTGTATGTGGGCTCTCCCTTTTGTTTCTTCTTTTCTTTTAGTAAAATTTAAATAATGGGGGCCTCCAACCTTCAAAAAAATCAAAAATATAAATCAATTCATCAAATCAAAACAAAAATTGATAGTTCAAAATGAATGGACTACATTAGAAATTTCCCATTTGCTACATATAAATAAATAAATAAATCACTAACCTGCAAGAAACTTGAGATACAAGGAGAAACGTGAAAAACAAACTCAATAATCGCGTAATTAATATCCCTATTTTCCCTTGTTCTGGTGCTCGAAAACAAAGAGTTAGACAATGATGAGAATTGAGCAAATATTTTTGCTGAATTTATAGAGGAAAGTAGTCAAAGTTCTACAAAGCACGTGGGCCGGTTTTGCCCCTAATGTATTTGTGGGTGGCCAGGGATTACAACAAAATACTCCTAAAACAATGAGATGGGCATTCCGGGTGAATTTAAGGGAACAAAGATGAATTTATTAAAACCAGTAAACTACGTATATTATTTGACAACATTAGACATACTGGGGTGAGATTCGGGGACACAGATTTTTCACAAAGAAAGTTTCACGCACCTACTTCATCTACCTAAAAATTTTAGAATGAGTTAATTTTTGTGGGGATGATATGTTTGCCTTGTAGATCATCCTCGCCAAAACATTCAAGTTCTGAAAATTTTAACTGCATCAGATGTAGTCATCAAGTGTATGGTTGAAATTTCTCTATATTGTATAACATGTTCTTAAACTCCAAATGAGTTAATTGTTTCTCTGAGTGATCTATAAGGCATTAAGAGATCATCCTAAAAAAATTTCTACATATTCTGAAATTTCTAGGTAAATGAAATAAATGGGTAAAGTAAGTACGTGTAACTTTATTTGTCAAAAAATCTTCATCGCGGTTCCCACCTGCATACCAATAGTCAATAATTTGATTAAAGTGGTCCAAACTGGTTCTACAAAGTCATGATGTTTGGACCCCAATGCCAGATAAGAGTGATATTTGCTATCAACAACATAAATGACAATCAATCAAGATAAATTGATCCAAAATCTGATTCAAATCCAATATAGTATCCATGGGTACATAAAAAATGGTACGAATCGATTTTTTTTAATGAATAGATCCGATCGCAACTTCGAATTACTATCTTTATTAGGCCCAAATATATATTGCAAATAACTAAGGGGGTGGTATTCAATTACAAATTTTAATGGATTGCGAAATATTTTAAAATCCATTCAAATACAGGGGTATTCAGTTAAGAATTTAAAATAATACATGTAAATCTAAGGGTATTCAAATATCGATTTAAAATAATTATTTTAAAATCCATCCAAATCAGGGGGTATTCAATTCATTCTTTTCAAAAGTCCACCAAAATCAGGGGGTATTCAAGAAGTAATGGATTTTAATGGATTTGTTAAAGATGTGGATTTTGAAGGATTTGTGAGTGGAAAATATATATAACAAAAGTTATTTAAAATCCAATCTTCCCCTCTCATATTTCAAAGGATTTGTATTGGCTATTGTTAAATAACACCACCATTTCCGTTGAAGGACGCCACCATCCCATTTTTTGTGATCTACTGAAGGACACCACCACCTTCCCTTCTCTTCTCTCTTCACAGGAGCATCGCCACCTCGCCCTATAACTTCCATCCACATCACCATGCCCTGCCACCGCTGGCTGCATCACCACCCGCAATTCCTCTTCTTTGTTTTTGTTTTTTTTGTTATTATTATTATTATTATTATTCTTCTTCTCATTCTCTTCCTCTTTTTTTCACTTCTTATCCTCTCTTCATATTTTTTTTGTTTTTTTTTCCTTCTGATTTCTTGTACTTTTCTCTTTGTTTTTCTTCTTCTTCTATTTTTTTCTTATCTCTTCTTCTTTTCCCATTTTTTTTCTTCTTCGCTCTTGCGGAGGTTCCTGCGAGTGGATGTTCCCCATTTGTTCGCGAGGGTAAAAGGAAGAAAAAGAAAAAAAATAAGAAAAAAAACAGAGAGAAAAAAGTTGAGGAAGAAGAAGAAAAAAAAAACAGAGAATAAGAAGAAGTGAGGGAGAGGAGGTTGAGAATAAGAAGATGAAAATGGGTGGAGGTGGGATGAGAGGTGGCGATGGTGATTGATGGAGAAGAAGAAGAAGAAGAAGAAGAAGAAGAAGAAGAAGAAGAAAAAGAAGGGGGGAGGAGGAGAGGTGGCAGTAGCATGGTGGTAGTGGTGATTGAAGAAGAAAAATACGGGAGGAGAGGTGGCGGTGGCGGGGATAACAATTTGAAGTAAATTTGTTATTTGCATTACTTTTGGACCATCTTCAATGTATTTGATTTTTTTTTTTTTAATTTGAAGTAAAATTCTCGTAACATACAAACAATTGTTTAATTGATGTTTTATAATTTGTGTTGGCATGGATAATAATGTAGGTGATGTTCTTTCATTGTTTCCTATGACTAATAACATATTTATAAAAATCCATTGAATTTATAAGAATCCATAGAAATCCATAACAAACCTATAAAATCTACAAAACCCAATCATTTAAAATCTATCAAAATCCAGTGGATTTTGTAAAATCATTTGAAACCTTTTAAAATCCACGAGATTTAAAATTTTTCAAAATCCATTAAAATCCCGAATTGAATACCCCCACCTAAGTTTGAGTCCATCAACCATATCATAATTTCATGGTTAAGCTCTCCATTACATCGTTAAGGTTTGATTACTGCTTACAATGAACTGAGGTCCCCTATTTTTTAGAGAGAGTACATTGAAAATAACCTGAAGGTAGAATATCCCAAAATCTTGCTACTGCTCCAATAGCCATTGAACATTGTCCCCTCCCCTTCCTAAACTATCCATCTCAGTATTAGTACCTCTCTCATCAATCCCCAATATCTCATTGAATTGAGATCTAAATTATCCATCCTCTTCCTAAACTATCCATCTTAGTATTAGTACCTCTCTCGTCAATCCCCAATATCTCATTGAATTGAGATCCAAATAGAAATCTATACAAAAGCATTAAAGCATAGAAGAAAAGAACATCATTTCACCTTCTTTGCATCCAAAACATGTTAGATTTTTCATATTGTCCTCCCTCCCTATCCCCGTGATACCCTGCCCATTATCGTGCTTGTTCATTTGGAGTTGTACATTTTAGCCATGTTGTATGGAATTGGTTGGCAACCCAAATGAGTTGCAAATATACTTTATATTCACATCATCCAGAGCTACCTTGTATTGTATCCAAAGAATTCTAACTCTTGTACCTTCAATACACATCTAAGGCTTGGAAAGACACTCAAATTTTCTTTTGTTACAAAACTAGGGATATGTGATGCATAGGCAGGTCAATAGACGAATTTGCTTGTTTAGAGTATAATAGAATTTAAAAGAATGATATTCAAAATAAACTCAACAAGAATTGAAATAACGGAATAATTCATGATGTACTCGAATCTTGCTCTCCTTGACCTTGACCTGCACAGGGAACACACGTGAGCCAAGGGCCACCGTTGTGGTGGCCGATGACACTCTGATGCTAAAGTTAAATAAGGCTTAAGAAATGCTTAAAGTTGTAAATTTAGTTCTATAACATACCTTTGTTCATCAACCATGTGTCTTATTTATAATGCGAGAGTCTTTGTTCGACTAGGCCTTTGGTGGCATAGTTTAGGAAAATAGATATTGTTGGAGATCCATTTCTAGTTGGGAGTCGTCCATGTATGAGAGTTTTCCTACACGACTTGTGCTCCTAGATCTACAGAAAATGTTTCCCTTTTAGAGTGTTGTCCACGCAAGGAAGTTTTCATGCACGACTTATGCTCCGATATTTATTTCCTAGTCGGAATCAATGTATTGTTGACCTGCCCGTCTTAGGCAATCCCCCAAATACTTGTCTGATTAGGCCTTACAGGTATTGGGCTTTACCATGTGACATGTGGGTTTAGTAGGATGCTACAATTTAGAACCCAACCTTCTAGATTCTGCCAAAATGGGTTTAGTGTCATTTGGGCCTTGCTAGATTGAGTGGGCAATCAGACCCGTTTTGCTCTGCTAATGAGATCATCATAACACGCGTACGATGCAGATTAAGGGGCGGTTTGGTATATCATCAATTCAAAATAACAATGATAAAATAAACAGAAATAACTAATAAACAAAATAACTTTTATTCCATCAAAGACAAAACTACAATGATAAGTCTACACTCGTATTTATAACTAATATAACTTCTAAAATAAACCCTAAACATAACAGGAAACAATGTTTAAATAATGCTATAATTATTAATATCCCTAAAATACTACTATTGCTAATATTAATAAATATCTTAATTACATCAACCTCCCCGGATTAAAAAAAGCTCGTGCTCGAGCTTAAAGCCCAAGAGATCTTACGAGCACAAGCAACAACATACTGTAAAGTGTCTAAGTAAAAGGAACCTCGAACCTAGCTTTAATAATTGTTGGGATCACAAACACTTTATTCCAAAATAAGCCACCAAATACAAAGTCATGAAGTCCTTGACTCAGAAAGAGATCCATTTCAAAACTTCAATTATGTGCGCAAATTTCTGGAAATGAGATTCAAAATTGTCGCAAAGCAGATCCAAGTCTATGTTCTGTTTTGACATGGGTGTTGTCTAGTAGGGGTAAACAACCTTATCAGAAACATTAAATGAAACAATAGGGTATGGTGGTGTTGACTGAATTTGTGGGGGAAATAGTCATAAGACTTAAATAAAATTTTGTGATAGAGACCATAATAAAAATTTGGGCGAGTTGTGTGGGGAATTTTTTTCTTCTTCCTCAATGAAAATAAGATAGAAAAGGGTTGAGGGGTTGCGATGAATTGTTGCGGAGGGACGCTTGCAACAATCGACCTGTGTTGTGGTTAGATGAAGGTGTTGAAAGATCTAAGGGAAGGTGAGTCGAGCGGTGGGGCGATTTGAACTGGTGTTGTTGATGTGGCTGATTTGGACTGTTGGTGGGGGAGGCTGACGGCGGTGGTTGGAGTTACGAAAATGATTGTGGCTGCGACAAGGCTTGTGTTGGAATAGTGGTGGTTTGAATAGTCTCACATCAAGTAAGGATGAGTTTTCACAAAGGTTTATAAGGAATGGTCCACTCCCTAATAGCAACAAGGTCTTTTAGAGAAAACCCCACACAACTTAGGCCTAGATGGAAGGCCCAATATGGTGGTATTTAAATTGGAGACAATATCGTTGCTATGTATAGTGAACCAAAGGGGGTATTCTACAAGTCTGGACGAGGTGAAGTTAGTGAGGTGATTGCGACTAGGTGGAGCCAACAACACCGGGATATTCGAGCTCGTACACCGTGTACTACTCTCATGATCATTGTTGCACAAGACACTCGAGGAAGAGGTGTATCTCGAGAAGTTGCGGATTGGGCAAATGGATTGTAGGATGTGTGATGATTTGCGCCAAAGGTGGAGATTGTTGGGATAGTGTTGGCTTGAATAGTCTCACATCAAGTAAGGAGGAGTTGTCCCGAAGGTTTATAAGGAATTGTCCACTCCTTAATAGCAACGAGGCATTTTGGAGAAAATCCCACACCGCCTAGGCCCAGATGGAAGGCTCAATATGGTGGTGTTTAAGTTAGGGACAATATCCTTGCTATGTATAGTGCACTAAGGTGTGTGCACGTGCCTAACTCACCAACAATTGGTCTCAGAGCCGATGGCTTGGTGGGAACTTGGCAAGGTGCAGGTGGCACATCATTCAAGGAAAGTAGGCGCAAGGCAGTGAGCCAGATCCAGGTGGAGCGTAGGTCCTCCGGATGAACGATCTAGGGAGTACATCTTTCAAAGAGAGTAGACGCAGTGCAGCAAGCCAGATCGAGGTGGAGCACAGATCCTCCTGGTAAACGATCTAGGGTTAGAATCTAGACGGGTGATTTTTTCTGTTCTCGTTAGGGGGTTGTGGGAGAATCTCTTGTCCTAGGTGGCGCCATCGAAGAGAAGGGTTCTTAGGCCCTTTGTCATTACTGGCGGTGGTGTTGGTTGGGTCAGTCCCATGGCCTCTGTGTTGCCTGACAGGTATTTCTCAAATATCGGATCCATCATCTCTTCGAATATCAAATCCAACCTCTCCGTCACTATTTCCATTTTTTTAGCTACGGGGGTTTTATTTTTTCAATCATATTACTTCAAACTTTTTCCCAAGCAATAATAATCGATACCAATTGACAGAATATAAAAGAATGATAATCGAAATAAACTTAACAAGAATTGAAGTAACGAAATAATTCAAAATAAAAACGATAAAAGAAACAAAGTAAAATTACAATGATCAACCTATGCTCGCGTTTATAATTAATCTAAATTCTAAAACAATCCCTAAACATAATTGAAAACACAGTCATAATAATACTATAATTATTAATATGACTAAAATACTAATATTAATGAATATCCCAATTACATCATAGTAGAACAAATATCACTTCCAAAATCATCTCTAGAATGACATGTATTGTGTTCTTAGGAACTATATATTCTTCAACATTTTCAGTGTGAGTGTGTCGAAATGTTCATCCAAAGTCAGAGGTGTTCGAGCTGACAGTTCTTGAGACACATAATTCATGAATGGTCGAGACTGGGGGTTTGTATGCGTGCATGTCAATACAATGCTCACTGTCTTAGCTATTTCTTCAGCAATGAGACCATTAGGAGGGGGCAGTCGTTGGTCTAAGACATTTGCTAGAAGTAGATCACCTCCTTCCAATTCTATGCTCAAGACCAGTTCCCCAGGGTGCTTCCCCATTATTATCTCTAGTGCCACCACTCCAAAACTGTATACATCACATTTTTCTGTCACCTTCATCGTAGAAGCGAGCTCTGCAATATAAAATGAAGACATGAATAAAAGAAATCCAAAGTTAACATTGATATTAGTCATTATTCTTGTTTTGCTAAACTCCTACATTCTATTTGTTGTTCTGGGAAGCTAAAGTTAGTGGACCTGTACTCTCAAATCAATCAACAAAGGATTTCCTGTCCTTAATTGCATACTTTATCCAATTGTTTTCTTCTTTCTACCAGGACAGCTCTCAACAAATTTGATCGTAGTGATCTCTTTCAGTTGAGAAGGACTGGAACCTAGAAACTACCATTGCATTTTTGGGAGTTTTTAACATTCTCCTAGTAAAGAACATTTGTAGCGAGTTTTGTGGACAATTTGTTCTTTGGCTAATCTATTTCAAGCGGGCAGCCATTTGAATTTATTGCAGAAAAACAGAAATGAGGGAAAACACACAATTTAGCCGAATTTTCTAAAGAAAGAAACTTACCAGGTGCCATGTAGCCGTATGAGCCAACTGGAACTGTCCAGTTAGATTCTCCTGGTTTCAGTAGCCTCGCCGTTCCAAAATCTGAAATCTTGGGCTCAAATTCGGAATCCAGTAAAATGTTATTTTTTGATATATCCCTGTGCACGATAGGTGGTTTGCAATCATGATGCAAGTATGACAAAGCATGTGCCACACCTCTGATAACTTTCAACCTCAATTCCCAGTCCAACATCTTTGCTTCGTTATCTCTGTGCAAGAAGTTCCCCAAGCTCCCCCTTTCTACGAACTCATATACCAAAAACATGCCTCCCTTGAATTTGCAGAATCCGTAAAGTTTTACAATATTACGGTGTCGAATTTCTGTAAGTGCACGGATTTCAGACTGAAAACTCTTCAGGTCACCCTCACAGGATCCACTTTCATCAGATGATGTATGAAGGCGCTTCACAGCAAAAATGGTACCATTGGAAAGCATTGCTTTATATACACTCCCTTGTCCACCTTTGCCTATGCAATAGTTCTCTTTGAAATTCTCTGTTCCGGCGATAATGTCCTTAAACACTATGTCCCCATGGTAATTCCATATAGAGAATGAGCTGTCATGGTACAATTCTTCATTTTCCTCATCAGGAACATTTCTTGGAGTACGGCTGTAGGTGAAGATTCCAAACAGAATCGATAGAAGAATTACAGCACAACTAAGTGGAATGACAATGGTCAATACCAATTTCTTGTTATTGCTGTTTTTGCTGCCGGGAGAAGAGCTGCTATGACAAGGTTCCAGACCTGCCATTTTGTTACCACACAGTCTTGGGTTTCCAGCAAATGCCTCTGGTGAAGCTTTTTCGAAGAAACGGATATCTGGAACTGGACCTTCGAGGTTGTTATTTGATACATCAACATTTTGAAGGCTTCTCAAGCCTTCTAGAGCAGAGGGTATAGAACCTGACAGCCTGTTGTTAGAAAGGTTCAAGTTTTCGAGTGAAGTTAAACTTCCAAGCTGTGGTGATATCTGCCCAGTGAGCGAGTTTTGACTCAAGTCTAGGATAATTTGCAAAGCCAGTAGCTTTCCAAGCTTTGAAGGGATCGTTCCATTCAGATGATTTTCATTGAGTTGCAAGGATATTAGGGCATTGCAGTCCCCAAGATTCTCAGGGATCGGCCCAATTAGATTGTTTGCTGATAAATCCAAATTTCTTAGAGGTGATAGCTGTCCGATCTCCGCTGGTATCTGTCCAGAGAGGCGATTGGTGCTCAAATTTAGCTCATACAGAACTGATGATGAATCAAAGAGTTCAACTGGAAGCTCCCCTGTTAATTGATTACGGGAAAGATCAAGTTTCTGTAGCTCCTTCAGATTTCCGATCTGTGGTGGGATCTTTCCTGATATCTTATTGCCCGACATTCTGAAAAATGAGAGCACAGCACACATTCCCCAGGTTGCTGATATTGCACCAGACAATTGGTTATTGCCCAAGTCAATGTATGTGAGATTTGGGTACACACCGAAAGCATTTGAGATGTCTCCCTCAAGGAAGTTATCTTCTAGGCGAACTCTGGTTAGCCCGGTGCAGTTCCTTAAGCTTTCTGGGATGGGTCCCTTTAGTTTGTTTCCAGACGCTAACAAGTATCTGAGTTTTCCTGCTGCACAAATCCCGGAAGGGAGATTGCCAGAGAAATTGTTGAAGGCGAAGACGGCAAATTGAAGTGAACTGGGACCAAAATCTTCAGGTATAGAACCAGAGAAGTTATTATTTGAAACATAAAGCAGAGTCAAGGACTGCAGGTGGGTAATGGAAGTGGGCAAGGTTCCTTGAAGTGCATTAAAGCTCACATCTAGTTCTTGCAAGTTTTCCAGTTTACCAATGTTCTGGGGAAGGGATCCAGTGAGTGAATTGTTGTAGAAATTGATTCTGGTAATTGTAGGTAAGTTTTCTATACTAGAAGGGATCGGGCCAGTTATCAGGTTTTCGGACAAGTCAAGATCGAGCAAACTCGTCAAGTTTCCTATTCCCGAAGGAATGGGACCTGATAATTGATTTTCAAATAGGTACAAATATTGGAGGTTCTGGAGTAGTCCAATTTCTTGGGGAATTGGTCCTGTGAGGTTGTTTTGCTGGAGTAGCAAGGAAGTGAGTCGGGTCCAATTGGTCAGGAAGTACGAATGGATTTCACCATGTAGTTGATTTCTGGAAATTCCAAGCTTAGAAGTTTTGGTTAATGAGGCCATAGAAGGAGGCAGTGGGCCTGAAAAGCTGTTTGTTGACAGTTCAATTTCAGTAAGGTTTGTGCATAGGCCAAGTTCAGCTGGGATGGTTGAATTCAAGCTGGAGTTTCTGAGGTTAAGAACCTGAAGCATCCGAAGGTTACCGATCGACGATGGTATTGGCCCACTAAGTGGATTGTTATCCAATTTGAGAACTTGAAGGTTTAGGATGAGGCCAACTTCATCTGGTATGGTACCATTGAGCTTGTTTGATCCTAACCTCAGGTCTCGTAATTTTGTGAGGTTTCTGATTTGCACTGGAATCGGTCCCTCAAAAAAATTTATAGTCAGGTTAAGGTACTCAAGGTTCTTAAGTTTGGTCACAAGCTGCAAGGGAATTGGACTTGTAATAAAGTTCTGAGACAGATCAATGAAGATCAGCTTTGGACAATCAAAGATGAAGGGAGGGATTTCTGTATCAAGAGAGTTTAGATTCAGAAACAGGTATGTCAATGATGCCATTCCCTTTGACCGAAGAGGGTCTGGGTTAAGCAAAAGGTTTCCAGAAAGATTGAAATTCCAAAGCTTCTGCAAGTTGGTTAGCTGATAGGGAATTGGTCCATCAAATGAATTGTTTGTGAGGCGAAGGTCACGGAGTTCTGAGAGGTTGCCAATCTCCCAAGGGATGCTGCCTGTGAAATTATTGTAACCCAGATTAAGATAAACAAGTTTCGAAAGTGAACCAATATCACCTGAGATTTGTCCGACCAGGTTGTTGAGATCAAGGTTGAGGGCAGTGAGATTGGGGAAGGCTGAAAAGTTGAACTTCTCCAGAGTGCCGTCCACGCCTGAGTTGTAGAGGTTTATCTCAACAACTTGCCCAGCTTCATTGCATCGAATTCCAGTCCAGTTACAAGGACTACTACTCCCACCATTGCTGAGAGACCATGAAGTGAGTGTATCTGAATTCAAACTATTCTTCCATGTCAACAAAGCTTGTGCTTCATTTTGTGCCAACACTTGCTTTGATACAACTGAAAGCAAGAGAAGGAAAACTGCAACATGTAGTGCTCTCTCCATGTCTGCAGCTTCCAATACTTTAATTTGTGTCTTTTATATATTCTGAAGCACAAATAGGACAACTTTGTGGAAGACTTGACTTGATAAAATAATGCTTCTCTATTTATTTGGTTTATTCATCACCCCTCCATGAATTATATATAACTACTTTCAAACCAAGGATTGTGATTTCGTTTTTCAAGTTGATTTCAGTACACTGAATTATGTTCACAAGTGCAGTGAAACAGAAAGGTTGAAACTTGCTGGTAGTGAGACCAATCGGGTCTATGTTCTTAGCGAGAAATTCTAGCTGGCCCGTGGTCATGGCCCGTCCCATGGGACGGACCCTCCCAGGCACGTGCCTTTGGGAGGGCGTCTCGCACGTGGAGGAGGAGAAGGGTTTGCTTGCCAAAATTTTTTTGATTTTTTGTTCTTCACTTCAGCTTCTTCACAGAGCAGCCAAATTTTTTTTGATTTTTTGTTCTTCACTTCAGCTTCTTCACAGAGCAAGAGAAAGCATTTTCCCTTCTTCATCGACTCCTCCTCGCCAACTTCTCGCCTCCTCACTGCTCATCGACACTCCTCATCGACTCCTCCACTCCTCCTCGCCAACTTCTCGCCTCCTCACTGCTCATCGACTCCTCCACTCCTCCAGATCTACGATTTCGACTGGGTTTCATCGTCTAGGGTTGCTTCTCTGTCCCAACCCTCTCCGGTAACAGCCTTCTCCTCCCCATCTCATCTTCTTTGCTTCATATTTTTTGCTTCATCTTCTTTGCATATTTTTAGTATAGCAATTTTGGGGCAATTTTGTATAGCAATTTTGGGGTAATTTTGTTTAGCAATTTTGGGAAGTAGAAATTGATTGAGCACTATTGTATGGCAATTTGGGGTAGTAGGAATTGATTGAGCAATTTTGTCTAGCAATTTTGGGAAATAGGAACTGATTGTGCAATTTTGATAGAGCAATTTTGTATAGCAATTTTGTATAGTAGGAAAAGATTACAACTGTGAGTAGGAAAAGAGTTCAACAGTGAGTAGGAATTGGGGATTAGGAACTTCCATTTTGTAATGTACTTATGAATAGATTTAGGTTTGCTCAGATTATGTTTTTTTTACTTATGAATAGATTTAGGTTTCCATTTTGTTCAGAGTTGCTACTGTTTTGCTATTAGCAGTCAGATATTTAGCATTAGTTTCTGGAAATTTTGAAGCTCAATGCTTCATTCTGTAGACATTCACATTGAATAAATATATGTGACTTTATATTTTTGTTGCTGATGTATTCTGTGGTTTGTTTGATGCTTGCATGCACTGATTATCCTATATAACATGTCAGAGGTTGGGGAGGTGATTTGCTTGGTGAGGTTGAGATTTACTAGTGTTCCTATGGTTTGAACTGTTGGTTGGTGATAGACACTGACCTTTATTTTGATTCTTGTTTGCAGATTTGGAGCTTGAATGCAAATTCAATTGATCAGAATCAACTATACTTCAGAGAACATCTTTTGTCAAATGGTGATTCACAAAGAGAAGCAGGGAAAATGATATATGAACAGACTGTTTAGAATGAACTGATGTGGAAATGCAGAGAAGTGTAGCAGAAGGAGAAAAATGATTTTGTATTAGAAAGATAGAAGTAGGACACAAACAATGTACATAGCAACTTAGAGAGTGCCAATCTCCTTGTAGAGCTATTCGAGAAGCTCAAGAAACTCCTAGACAGCTAATGCTATCTGTACAAAGAGATTACAAATCACTATATCAATGAATCAATTCTCTCTTCTATTCTCCTCTTATTTATAGTCCCTACTGCACATATTATTCTGTTACAACATTCTATTGTATTTAGTCATAGCACTTGATCCCCATCAGCATTTCTTATTAACAACATCCACTTGTAATAGCACTTGGTCCCCATAGCACTTGCCCCTATCAACATTTACTCCATAACAGCATCCACTTGCATCTCTTAATCATAGTATTACTTCATCAATAGCAACCAGCATTTTTGCATCCATCAATAATGTCAGTCAGTCCTTCCTTGCATTCATCAGTAATGTCAGTCAGTCCTTCCTGCATTGGCATGTTTCCTGCATTGGCATATTTCTCAAGCATCACGTAAATTTCTCTGACACAAACATATTTCTAAAGCTTATTTCCCTTCATACAGCTAGAACTGACTCTTTATTTAGCAACTTATCAAGATTGTTGAAAACTATAAAACCTCATTGTCTTAACAACTTATTTCACTGATCTTAACAACATACACAATTGTCCACATTCTCTTCATGTATCATTCAAAAGCAACAAAAGAGTACAAACAGGAAGCAATTGTCCACATTCTCTTCATGTATCATAAGAAGCAACAAAAGAACCTAAAGCCTATTACAGATTGACTAAAACAGTCCAGTACTGCATGGAAATCAATTTCACTGATCCCCAATGCCAAACAAGAGATGCCAAACAGTCCAGTACTGCATGGACTCTTCCTCTTCCTCTTCTTCTAATCCTGTATCCTTGTTGAAGCTACACAGTGAAACCTCTTCATGCAGATGTTCTCTACTGCTCTCACTAAATTCAATCATTTTGAAATCATATAAGAATAAGTTGACAACGCTGACATTGGATGCTTGTCTGACAGTGATATTCCAGTTCTTCATCCCTGGAACACGGCAGACAGATAAATCTATCAGTTTACATTGCCGACTTCCCGTCCTAGACCCAGGCTCTGGTTGAAATTTCCAATTGCTACACCTTTCACTATTGAAAATCTTCTTCTCCAATTTAGTGGCATTCTTCCTGCTCCTCTATTTTCTGAAACCCCTAAAATATTTCAGAACTCAGATCATTGTTGATAATTCATATGACATAGTTTCCTTGACTTTTCATTTATCAAATCAAACTATATTTGGCTACGTAGCACTGGCAAGAAAAATGTTGTTTTTAATCCTTTTGAAATACTACACTGGAAAAAAAAAACTCCTAACAAACCAATTTACTTGTTCACTTATATTTGAAGAATAAAAGAATATAAAATACTGAATCTTACATGTTGATCACATATCTTATTAACATGTTAGTTAGGATGGCAAATGCATGTGCACAACCACTAATTTTAATGTTAAATGCGTAGCAAATATAGAAATGGTAAGCTTCCAAAAGTGGGAAGGGTTGTAGTCTTCACAACCACTAATTTTAATATAGGATGGCAAATGCATGTGCACAACCACTAACTTTGCATTATCTTTTCAGGCTCTGTGAAACATGGACTTCTGTATTAGAAACATTTGACTGTTATGAAAGTGAAACTTCATCTATGGAGAGGAATAAGATTCTTGGTCTCCTGAAGGCAAGAGTAATCATTGTAAATTCATGTTGTTGAATGGTTTTAGGTTTTTGAAATATGGACTTGTGTGTTTGATACAAATTATATTGTCTGCAGTTAATCTACTTTTGAACAATTTTTCATGGTTGGCATACCTTATACCTTGTAGAAGAGTGAAATAGAAATTAATAATGAAGTGGGTTTACAAGTCCTCACCCTGTTTGCTGGTTGTCCCCTCTTCATGCATCTTTCTACAATAGCATAGGCAAACAATCAGAAGGATGAATGGTGCCAATGCTCCTGCAACAGCAATCAAAACAATCATCCACAACTTGAGGCTTTTGTGTTTGACTTCCTTTGATGGAACCACAGGACTCGATGGTGGCGGAGGAGGAGCAATGGTATAAGGTGCATTGGCACTCACTTGCTGTCCAAGTTCACATGAAAAGAGTACAACAATCAGATTCTCATACCGTGCATTCTTTTATAGTGCTCCCAAAGATACTATATAGTGGCAGTGACTACCTTGAAGACCAAGCACTCGCAACTTGCGAAACTCAGCACCAATGGTGATGAGATTAGTGTAGACTTGCAAATGCAAATCTCCATACTGGGTTATTGATATATTAAGCAAGTCCCCGACATGCTTAAGCCGATCAACAAACCCTTGCAGCTGATGCAAATCCGGCACTTGAACCAAAGTCTGGGGAATATCCTGCGCCATGTCCAGCGCAGCTTGAAGTTGCGTAACATCAGCTCTGGACAATGGTTTCGAGATGGGCACGTCCTGAATCACCGCCGACTTATAACCCTGCATATAGTTTGTTAGCATTCAATTAAACTCAGCTAGGCATTTCATCAAACATTTTTCAGTAGTCAAGAAGAAGAAGTGTACTTTGGTTCACAGATTTTCAATAGTTTAGTAGGGGAAGAAGCAATATACTCCATATTTCTTTGGTTCACAGATTTTGCAACATTACAACCATAAATAAGAAAACCAAACAAGAAAATTGAGAGAAAATCAAACCTCAAGGCATTGAAGCCAACTATCTCTCTTCCCAAGCTCTTCAAACAAGAGAAAACAGTGCTCAGTCCTGATGAACTTGACATGCTTGTTTAATGTTGAAATCAAGGGCCTTTTTTCATTGAAATTCTTCAATAGCACACGAACCAGATCTTCTGTCTCTGAACTTTCATTCCTTGGGACTGATTTTCTCTTTGACCGAGTGGGGATGGAAGTGGTGTCGGTGGTTCTGGTGATGGGGTTGTTTGAATCTCTGTGTTTGAGGCATGATTGGATTGGTTTGAAGTGGGGGAGTGTGGGTTGGTTGAATTTGGGAGCAAATGGGAGAGGTATTCCTTCTCTATCTGATTCTCTGTGTTTTGATCCCTCCCTCCCTCTTAAATTTCAGCGGAAATTCAAATTACATTTCCCGCTTTTTTTTTTTTTTTTTTTTTTTTTGCAGCTTCGGTAAGGCACGTGCGAGACACCCTCCCAAAGGCACGTGCCTGGGAGGGTCCGTCCCATGGGACAGGCTGTGAGGACGGGCCAGCTAGTATTTCTCGTTCTTAGCATTTTCGACTTTTCTTAGCTATAATATTATCCATCACTTTGAAGGAAAAAAAAAACAAGAATAAAAGAAAATATAAATAAAAAAGCAAAATCAAGGGTCTCCTTTATAAAAATGGTTGAATGGTCAACGATATGTCGATTTTTTCTAAAATGGTGGGTTACACAAGGACAATTTTGCAATAAGTATGTTTGAAAATTACAATTTTATAATTTTAATTTGCACCGAGTTTAAAAAAGAAACAGGAGTCCTGATTGCAATTAATGAAAGAAAATAGTGTTTGATCAACAGTATTCTAAACAGTAAACTTTGAAAGTTTTGCTCTCAAACTTTTTAGCCTATGGAAAAAGCTCTGTAGATGTTGAGGTAGGGGTGTGTGATCAAGCGGATAAGCAATTGGTTGGGAAGGAAACGGCTCATGTTAATGCCGAGGTTGTTCCAGTATCTACGGCGGAATGCCTACTTGAGGCAGGGTATACAGTTTCGGAGATTGAAAATGTATGTGGAAAACAAGCAATGACATTAAATCAGGAGGATGCGACCAATTCAGGGGCGATGCGTAGTCGTTTGGATGACACGAACATTCACAATAATAGCAGTCCTATAGTTCTTCAACTGTCAGCGTTGCGAGGTGCAGCCAGTGTTTCGACTGGAGCTGTTTCGATTGGGCAGGCTGCTCCAGGTCTTCAGCGAACAAATCTGATCATGTCGCCACAGCGAGAGGCTCTAGGGATGCAACACTTTGACAATCCAGGGAGTGAAGAGATTGGCCACTCTAGTTCTAAAACAGAGTGCATTTCGCCCAATACAGGGGACGTTGCGATAGAAACAGGGTGTGTCCTCAGTTCGCCACGATCAGAGCTGGCACCACTCAGAGCAGAAAATGCAGGGTCCTTTCCAGTGCTCGCAGTTAGTAGTTCTAGGCCGAATGGAGAACATCATATTGAACCCGGTGATGTTGAAATTCAGTCGGCACAATTGGTTTCAGTTACTCATCTGGGGGGGAGGGAGGGGGCACCTCGGTGCTACTAGCACAGAGCTAGGGGATGCTATGCAGGGTCAGCAAGTGCAGGAACCCTCGGATGATGAGTTTCAATCTTTGGTCAAGTTAAAGAGACAGTTTGACAAATACGTTATCAAAACTTCTCCGGATTATAAAAGAGTCGGAGACAACTTGAATAATGCTATATCTTTGCTCAAAGAAAATAGACTACTTCGACTGAAGAAAACAAAAGGTACAAAGACCGAGTTTGTTTATTGTCTAGGTTTGTATTGGTGAATCCTCTCTTTTGTGAGAGTTTGTTTCGGCTTTTTAGTTAACCCTATAGAGTCAGTCATGTAGCCTTCGGGCGTGGATTATTAAATGAATAAAATGGGTTTTTATTTAAAATAAAAAAATAAAAATAAAATAAAAAAAAGAATTATGCACCATAGACCCCCACCCACCCCATATCTTCTAAGTACAATGGATGGAAGTCTCATAAATTTTGCAGTATTTACTTTTAACTAGTAAAACCCTCCCTGTAAAGTGAAGTACTGAAGACATTGACTTTGTCGAATTCTTGGTAACGTGAAGCACCACTTGCATTGCACCTGGATTTTGTGAACAAACATTCAAATATCGGGGATCACTTTCAAAAAAAAAAAAAAACAAGCAGGTTCTACGAAAGATCTTTCCAACAATACCAACTTCATAAAATATGTTCTTGAATAGTTGGTCATCGAATGTTCATGGAACTTATGGTTGAAACTTGCTAGTAGTGCGACAAATGGGATCTATGTTCATAACATCAATGAAACAGAAAGATTGAAACTTGCTAATAGTGCGACCAATGGGTCCATGTTCATAAATGCAGCGAAACAGAAAGGTTGAAACTTGCTGGTAGTGAGACCAATGGGGTCTATGTTCTTAGCATTTTCGATTTTTCTTAGCTATAATATTATCCATCACTTGGAAGGAAAAAAAAAAATCAAGAATAAAAGAAAATATAAATGAAAAAGAAAAATCAAGGTCTCCTCTATATATAAAAATGGTTGAATGGTCAAGGATATGTCGATTTTTTCTGGAATGGTGGGTTACACAACGACAATTTTGCAATAAATATGTTTGAAAATTACAATTTTATAATTTGAATTTGCACTGAGTTTATAAAAGAAACGGGAGTCCTGATTGCAATTAATGAAAGAAAATAGTGTTTGATCAACAGTATTCTAAACTTTGAAAGTTTAGCTCGCAAACTTTTTAGCCTATGGAAAAAGCTCTGTAGATTGGTGCAAACCCCTCCATATATTATTCACCTGATATGTTAGCATCAAATGACTTGAAAAAGTCTGGGATGCATCCAAATTAAGTGGTATCAATTGCGTACCTGTTAGTGTAATTTAAATCTGTGAAGATAACTCAAATTTACCATATGTGAAAGAAAGATCTAACTATAATCCAAATTCAGAGAAATCTTATCAGGACAAAGGACTTCTGGTTGATGGGAATCCCTCAAGGAGCATCTTGGTGCTGGAGGAACATCCTAAGCTGCAGGAAATTGACTAACAAGCTGATAACTTATGCGATAGGAAATGGCAGAGATACTTATTTCTGGAAGGACCCATGGCACCCTAAAGGTATCCTCATGGACAGATTCCCTCAGAATCTGACCTACAATTCCTTGTTAAATAAGAAGGCCAAGGTCAGTGATATTATCAGAGAAGGGCAGTGGTATGCAACAGACAATGTTAGGGATTCAATTACAGAGATTTATGCAGACCTCGACTCAGTGGAGATGGACTGCAATGTTTCAGATGAAATTGTTTGGAAGGGGGGATCAAATGGGGAATTCTCGAGCAAAAGTGCTTATAATGCGATCAGGAAGTCTAATGATAGCATTCCCTGGACTGATCTGGTATGGTTTAAAGGCCGCATTCCTAGGCACAGTTTCATTGGCTGGCTTGCTTTGAATCGAAGCTTAAAGACTCAAGATAAGCTATGCAAATGGGGTGCCATCCCTACCTCGATGTGCTGTCTCTGCCATCTGCAAAGGCAGAATGAAGAACACTTGTTCTTCAACTGCTGTTATTCTAATCAAGTTTGGGTTTACATGCTGAATTGTATGGGTATTCATCACTGTCCTCTAGAAATGACAGCAGAATTTCAGTGGTGTATGCAGAGATTTTCAGGGAACAGTCCAACTGCTGTTGCAAAAAAACTGGTTCTAAACGCAACTATTTATCATCTTTGGATGGAAAGAAATAGGCGGATATTTGAGAACAGGGAGACAGCAGCGCTGCTGCTCTGTTCTAAAATCAGGGACGATGTTAGGCTTCGGCTGACAGTCCTGGATATGGTAGTCGAAGACACCCCGCATGCTAGAAATTACTTCCACAGATGGAACATTGATATCAGATACAAGCTGAAAATCAGTTCGTGGCATGCTTGGCATAACCCGGATCCAGGTTGGGTTACCATAAATTCTGATGGTTCTCTTAAGGACCGCAGGGGGGGCTACGGTGCTCTTATTAGGGATCACCATGGGCAGGTTTTAGCAGCAGGAGCAGGGTCTCATTCAGGCCGGTCGGTTATCATGCATGAGATACAGGGAATTGAGATTGGTCTCAAGATGGCTCTTCATGGAAATCACTCTAAAGTTATTATGTGCATAGATTCTGCTCTTGCTATCAATTATATCAATTCGAAAAAAGCTCCTCCTTGGGAAGCAAAGCAGGTCACTAGAAGAGTCAAAGATCTGCTCAAGATGTTTGAAGATTGCAAAGTGATGCATGTGTATCAGGAAATTAATAGGGCAGCTGATAAATTGGCCTCTCTTATGCCAAATTGTTCTTTCATAGATGTTACTCCAAGCTCTTTTGCAGAGGACATGAAAAAAATTATTTTTGAGGATGCTAGTGGTAAAAAGTATTTGAGATTGTAACTTGTATCCTTGCTTTTTCCTTTTCTTTTTTTTGTGGTCTGGGGAGCCCATTTACACCCCGCGCTTGCGTTTCAAAAAAAAAAAAAAAAAGAAACTTATATTTTAGATTTATTTGATCAAATAAGCTCTCTAAAATTTCAGAGACCAGCAAGGGCTAGCTGGTGCACATCTCATCACAGGAGTGAATACAATCTTCTAATGCTTTGGTTTTTTTTTTTTTTTTTCCAAAATTTGCTGATCATTTGGGCCTTGTGGGGAACTAATGGTGGAAACACACTTGGAAAATGCACAACCCAAGTTGCAATAGTAGCTACTAGCTAGTATTCGAATCATCAGCACAGGTAACATATGAAGGAGAAAATGGCATAATGCAATCCTTTAAGCAACTCAATGAGCATTTAACGAAGTTGTGATGCCATGACATGCACAAATGATAGACAAAAAAAAAATAGACATTTGTTATGACATACTCACCAGAGTTATCACAAACTAGGTGAGAAGCTCATCTAGAAAGGTCTAATTTATGGCTTTTACCATTTTAAACAATTAAACTCGAAAAAGGATATAAAGGGAAACCGTAAACCAATGATTTGAGAGTTTTAAAACAATCCCAATACTTGAGAATACAAGTTGTGGATGGTGAACTCCAAGAAAGGAGAAATGGGTGGGGTTGCGAATTGTAAATTAAAGCACAAATTCTTGGCTATTGCACTAGTTTGTCTCGATCGTTTTTAAGTATATGAGATTAATTTGTGATCGAATTTATATGGTGGTGCATACAACATAAAATTTTCATTTTGTCAAAGTGGAAAGGGTAGATGCACGTAGTTGTTGTTATCTTGTGTTTTTTTAAGCAAGGATTGTGATTTTGTTTTTCGAGTTAATTTCGGTCTCCTGATTTTAAGAAATATTTCGTGAAATATTTTCAGTGTGTAAAGAAAAAATGTAATTTTTTTTAAGATACATGAAATATATAATGAATTTTGAAGATATATTAAATATGTGGAAAAAATAATATACAAATAAATAAATGTATTAAACATATTAAATGAAACCGAAATACCTATAATTAGAAAATCAATGAGTAGTTTAAAAAAATTAATATATAAATAGAAGAAGTGATAATTAGGAAATTAGGGCTTAGTTTCAATAATCAATAGATAATTAGAATAAACGATACTTAGAAAAAAAAAACTCAAAATTTACAAAAAAATTTGAAAAAATGTATTTTTAGTAGTTGTTTTTGTATTTTTACCAAAAAACGAAATTTACAAAAAAATCACGAAATTTATGAAAAAATCCTTGAAAGTTTTTGAAAAATTAAACCCTCTAATGTGTCTTAATCACGAGGCTTGCATTGCTTCACGCAAATACGTGAACATCCAGAAAACACGGGATGCTCTATCTTGCATGAAGAAAAGCACTTTCGATAACACTTGGTATAGCTGGGTGGTGATGGCGGTGGTTTTGGTTTGCACTGCCTCAAGCAAGTACGTGAACAGCCAACCAACCCAGGATGTTCTTTCTTGCAAGAAGAAAAACACTTCCGATAACATTTTGTATAGCTGGGTGGCGATGGTAGTGGTATTGGTTTGCACTTCCTTAGACAAGTACGTGAACAACCAATAAACCCAGGATGCTCTCTCTTGCATGAAGAAAAACACTTTCGATAACACTTGGTATAGCTGGGTGGTGATGGCGGTGGTTTTGGTTTGCACTGCCTCAAGCAAGTACGTGAACAGCCAACCAACCTAGGATGTTCTTTCTTGCAAGAAGAAAAACACTTCCGATAACATTTTGTATAGCTGGGTGGCGATGGTAGTGGTTTTGGTTTGCACTTCCTTAGACAAGTACGTGAACAACCAATAAACCCAGGATGCTCTCTCTTGCATGAAGAAAAACACTTTCGATAACACTTTGTATAACTGAGTGGTGGCAGTGGTTTGTGGGCAGGTGGTGGTTCTTCGAAGGGCGGTGGTGGTATGTGGTGGGTTGGTGGAGGTTCTGGTTCATTATCGGATGGTGGAGGTTCTGGTTCTTCCTCGGCTGGTGGTGGTTTGTGGTGGGATGGTGGAGGTTCTGGTTCGTCGAAGGTTGGTAATGGTTTGTGGTGGGATGGTGGAGGTTCATCAAAATAATCAAAAGTTGTCGGTGGTTTGGAGGCTATGGCTATCTTTGTTCCCATCTTGTATATTTCTTTCATAGAAACTTTTATATTATTTAACTATCCATCCTTTATATATAATGCTTAAGTTGTTTACTTTATGCAAAAGAGATTTATTAAGATTTTCTTCTTAATATATATGTGAGAGATTTTCTAGATTTTCTTTGGATCTTATTGCAATATGCCATGATAATCCTTGTTTAAGTTGTTTATTTATCTGTTTCTTTGGATTTTTTTTTCGAAAAATTTCAAGGTTTTTGGTAAATTTGGTGATTTTTTCATAAATTTCATTTTTCGATAAAAATACAAAAATCAGTTACTAAAAATTACATTTTTCAAAGATTTTTTAGAAATTTTTTCATAAATTTGAGTTTTTTTGTTTCTTCTAATTATCTATTGATTTTTTAAACCAACCTCTAATTTCCTAATTATCACTTTCTTTTACTTATATATTGATTTTTTTAACTATCCATTGATTTTCTAATTATAGGTATTTTGATTTCATTTAATGTCTTTAATATATTTATTTACTCGTATATTTTTTTCATATATTTAATATATACTCAAAATTTATTATATATTTCATTTATCCTTAAAAATTTTATGTTTTTTCTTTACATACTGAAATACTTTACGAAATATTTCTTAAAATCCGAAAACCAAAATTAACTCGAAAAAGAAATCAAAATCCTTGATCAATGTTAATAGTTTGATGAGAAGCACACTAAAATATGAAAGACTAGCAAAAAGTAGGGGTGAGCAATGTCGGTTCGGTTCAGTTTTGAGCCCCAAACCGATTTCGAACCAATTTCATTCGGTTTGCCCAAAATCGAAACCGAATTTTGTATTTGTAAACCAATGAATTCGGTTGAACCGAATTTCGGATCGGTTCGGTTGGGCCGAAATTTCAGGCTCAAGCATTTGAAAGACTTTCATTAAAACATGTTCAATTTTTTTACAGGCCCAATTTTTTTTACAGACCCAATTTTTAGCACAAAATTGAAAACTTTGAGAGAAGTGGGTGATTCAGTGCAACAGGGTGTACTGCAGTGCATTTATTGCACTAATCAAGTATTGACACCTACTTGTTATTTAGTTATTTATATATATATTTCTAATTAATCGATCGGTTCAAAATCGTAAACCGATTCCGATTTCGAACCGTTTATAATCGGTTCGGTTTAAATTATTTTCTTTCTACTCATATTTCGGTTCGGTTACCGAACCGAATTTGAAAATCGATTTGGTCGATTAACCGAATTTAAATCAATTTTTGCCCACCCCTAACAAAAAGGGCTAGCTAGTGCACATCTCATATCACAAGTCAGTATAATCCTCTAATGTTTGATCATATGGGTCTTTAGAGGAACTAATGGTGGAAATGCACTTGAAAAATGGCATACCGAAGTGTAAAATAAAATCACAAAATGAGAAATCTGATATGTGATAGCTTTAACTATTGCTCAAAGAGAAGGCAATAACTTTTTCATATTACCACTTCCATTTCCATTCGTTGACACTACCATGTTTACTTTTGATACTACCACTTTCATTAGTTGACGCTCCCATGTAGGAGTGGGCATCCCATCCCGCGATCCCGATCCCGATCCCGTCCCGTCCCGATTGTTTCGGGTCTTAATGGGATTGAATAATTTCATCCCGATCCCGTCCCGTCCCGATCTAGAATAGGATGGGATGGGATGAAGATTTTCAATCCCGCCAATCCCGTCCCGTCCCGAACTAATTTATTAATATTAATTATTAATATTTTTATTTAATTATTTATTTTAGGATTGTGGATGCCCATACAAATATGTTCTCAAGTATTTTTATATTCTGTAATCAAATATGTTTTCTTGCTTTTATTCTTCTATTTCAGTCTTTGATGTGAAACTTTGTTCTCAAGTTTATGTGAAAGAAATTTGTTCATTAAGAAAGCAAAACTTGAAATCTACTAAAAGGGATTAGCAACTTTATTTCCTTCCAATCAAACATCTATTACACGAAGAGAGAACAATGAGAACCAAAACAAATGGATCTCTACTTCCTGAGACTTTGCCTTAGACTTTCAGGTTCTTGACCCTGCAAACAAGCTAGCAATCTCAGCAAGTGCTTCAAATGTCAGGAGAGACCCTCCATCATCTGAGAGATAGCAAGCTAGCTTTTCAACAGGATAATCAACAATTAGGATAGAAAGAATTGTATTCGCAGTGACAAGGGGTGGCTCCTTTTCTGGGTCTGCTGTGGACACAAACACATCTATTCCTGGAAGATCAGACCTGCCTTTCGGGTTACGGAGATTAATGGATTCAAACCGATCTTTAAGGACAGTAAGATCAGTCACTCTATTCACTGGGCATAGCTTGGGAAGTTGATCCAGTAGCCATGAAAAGGAAAACCACAGCTCACATGTAATTGACATCCCCCATAACCACATTGCGTCATGATTAGGATGTTGAATTCTCCAGTTTAGAAAGAAAACAAGTGCCACCAGTAGAATCATCATAAGCAATCTGTAGAAAGAAATTTTGCCCATCCATTACAACACAGAATTCTCAAATACTGAATCAATGCTTATCACAAACCCTTCTATTTGAATCATAAATTTCAAGTTCTTGTAATATATACTACATTTACATTATAGAATCTAATCCAACACATCTCATTCTCTAATTTGCCTTAATGAGATCAAATTTAGATTGAATTTGTATAAGATCAAATTTAGATTGAAAAGAAAAAACTAGTATTTTAATTTGCCGTTGATCCCGTCCCGTCCCATCCCGTCCCGTTCCGATCCCGTATGAATGGGATGGGTATATCTCGTCCCGTGCCCACCCCTACTCCCATGTTTAGCTTTCTGTCCAACGCTATGAACTTCCTGTCTAATACCACCACCTAAGTTAGGTCAACACTCTTTTTTTTTTAAATAAATAATCAATTTTTTTTTATCTCTTCACTCACTCTCCCTCCCTCTGCAATTTCTCCAAGAACAACAACAAACAACACACTCATTGTACATTGTACACTGGTCGCTCGCCCGCGTTTGCCAGATGGGGTTTTGATTTTGCAAGAGGAATTGCGAAATTGAAACCTAACCATGCAACCACATCGTCCACCACCCGCAAGATTTAGTTTTGATTTTGCAAGAGGGGATGCGAAATTGAAACCAAATCTCGCATAATAGATTGCGATGAAATCAAAAAAATTAAAGAAGAAGATGGCGAGGGCTGGTGGTGGAGGAGGAGGAATAACAACGGCAGGGAGGTGGCTTTAAGGGCTTGCGAGGGCAGGGCTGTATGGACCTACGAGGGCGGGAGCACTGGCTGCGAGGAGGGGTGCGGTAGTTGAGGACGTGCGTGGCTAGGAAGGTAGGGCTCTGAGGACCTGTTAGAGCGTGCGATGGTTTTGAAGGCGTGCGGGGTTGCAAGGACGTGCGATAGCTACGAGGGCCTGCCAACTGGTTGTTTTCTCTGGAGAAGAAGAAGTAGGAAAGTGAAAAGAGGAAAAACAAAAACTATATAGTGGTGGTGTTACTTAATAGGAATAAGAAATGGAAAAGAAATATAAATAGATAAAAAATGTAAGCTGGTGGTGTCAAAAATTCGTAGCATTCAAAAAATATTTGATTGTTAATTGACTTCTGTGAAGCATGGGTTTAGAATTGCTCACAGAATTGGTAGGTCTATGTGTTGACTGATATGTCAATGGTTTTGTGTTTAATGTGGTGTAACACAAAGCACATTTAGTATTCATAGACTGGTAGAATTGTATGTTGACTGATTTGTCAATAACTTTGTTCTTTGTGTGGTAAAATATAAAAGAGAAATTGTTAAGGTGCAACTAACAAGATATGTGGTCAAGCATATAAACACATATGTGGTGGAACATATGGGCAAGGTGAGAAGGTTGTATGAGTGGTAAAACTCAAGAGGAGAAACTTGTAGAGAGTGTGAGCTTGGAGTGATTATACAAGGAAGATGTTGTTCTTATCTTGGGTAGATCAAAGCTCCTTCTTGGGATGAACTTGCGGGTTGTGCAAGTCGTCGGTGTTCTTCATTATAGTGGAATCTCTCGTCACCCCGTGGATGTAGGCATAGCTGAACCACGTAAATCTCGTGTGTATCTCTACTTGTTATTTACATTCATAGGTAGTTGTTTACTTTGATTGGTTGCTAGTTGTGTAGTTCATTGCTTGTTGGTTGTGAAACTTGGTGTAAGTTTCGGTACAAGGTGTTTCTCTTCAGGTGGTTAGCTTCTGCAATGCTAAAGGGTATCCCTCTTAGGGGTACAACAGTTAGGGTGCAACTAACAAGATATGTGGTCAAGCATATAAACACATATGTGGTAGAACATGAAGGTTGTATGAGTGGTAAAACTCAAGAGGAGAAACTTGTAGAGAGTGTGAGCTTGGAGTGATTGTACAAGGAAGATGTTGTTCTTCTCTTGGGTAGATCAAAGTTCTTTCTTGCGACGAATTTGCGGGTTGTACTAGTCATCGGTGTTCTTCATTATAGTGAAAATTCTCGTCACCCCGTAGATGTAGACATGGCCGAACCACGTAAATCTTGTGTGTGAGTATCTCTACTTGGTATTTACATTCGTAGGTAGTTGTTTACTTTGATTGGTTGCTAGTTGTGTAGTTCATTGCTTGTTGATTATGAAACTTGGTATAAGTTTCGGTACAAAGTGTTTCTCTACACACCCGTAAACAATGTACAATGGCTAGCAATTCCTTTTTCTGAGCTGAGTAACGAGGCTCTGTATCATTCAACTTTAGACTCTCATATGTTACCGGGTGACCATCTTGAAGTAAAACTCCCCCTAAGGCATAATCAGATGCATTTGTTTGTATTTCAAAGGGCTTGGTGATGTCTGGCAAGGCCAATACTGGATCTTTCATCACGACCAATTTCAAGTCTTGGAATGAAGCTTCACACTGCCTATCCCATTCCCATGTTCGGTCTTGTTTCAACAAATTTGTCAGGGCAACAGCTCTTAGAGTAGTCCCTTATGAAGCGACGATAATAGTTTGCGAGTCCAAGGAAATTAAGAACGTAGTTGAGACACGTTCTTAGGAGAGTTCCAATCATGGATTGCCTTGACTTTCTCCATGTCCATCCGAATCTTGCCATTGCCAATAACATGACCCAAGAAATTGATCTGGGTCTGGCTGAATGAGCACTTCTTCTTCTTGACAAAGAAATGATTATCCCTAAGGATTTGGAACACTTCTCGCAAATGATGTAGGTGTTCTTCTATAGTCCCACTATAAACCACAATGTCGTCAAGATAGACAACCACAGACTTGTCCAGAAGGTGACGGAACATGCCATTCATAAGGGTGCAAAATGTAGCTGGAGCATTGGTCAAGCCGAAGGGCATTACTAGGAACTCATATGACCCATATCTAGTAGAACAAGCAGTTTTGGGTTCGTCACCAGCAGCAATGCGGACCTGATGGTAACCTGATCTCTAGTCGAGTTTTGTGAAGTATCTGGCGGATCCAAGTTGGTCGAATAAGTCTGCAATGAGCGGCAATGAGTATTTGTTCTTTATAGTGACTTTGTTCAAGGCTCTATAATCAACACAAAGGCGAAGACTGCCATCATGTTTCCGCTGAAAAAGAACAGATGCCCCATAAGGTGCTTTAGAGGGCCGAATGAAGCCCGACTCCAACAAGCCATCTAGTTGTGTTCTCAATTCGGTCAGCTCTGGAGGGCTCATGTGATATGGACTACGTACGAGTGGCTTAGCACCAGATACTAACTCAATTTCGTGATCAATGAGCCTTCTGGGAGGTAGATTCTTTGGCAATTCATTCGGCATCACTTCGCTGAAGTCAGCAATAACTTGGGCAATTTCCTCAGGGATTTTGCTAGTATCATCTTCCATCTCTAGCTTTGCCACAGCTAAGTATGTATCTTCTCCTTTGGCCAAGCCTCTCTTGACTTGGAGCGCCGACAATATTCTATCATGAGTTGTTGGTCGAATTGAGGTTGGTACAATGCGTAGTCTGGGTCCGAAAAATCCCAAGGAGTCCATGAAAGGTAATGGTCCTGCTGCAGCTCCTCGGAAGATTTCTTGGCCAAGAATCACCTTAAAATCATCAAGTGAAACGGCCAAGAAGTTTGATCTTCCTTCCCATGGACCAACCTGTAGTGGCACAACTCTAGCCATACCCTTAATAGAGATTGCCTCAGAGTTGACAGCTTTCAACTTACCCACATCTCCTTCTAAGTTCAGACCCACACGTCTAGCTTCATCTGGGGCAATAAAATTGTCTGTCGCTCCTGAATCCAACAATGCTTGGGAAGGGAACCCATTGATAGTGATGTCGATGTATTGCAAAGCCTTCTTGTGTGGGTGCTCATACATTTCTCCTTTGACAGTATTGAGCTTGCGTAGAGCTCACATCTGAGAGGTCTCACTGTTGGTGGGGTTCGAGCTCGATGTGGTCGAGTTAGAAGGTTCGGCTTGAAACAAGGACATTAATGAGTGTAGAGCTGGTTTGGATGGACATTTGCCTGTTGGGTGATCCATGCTATTGCAAAGAATGCATGGGGCATGTGCAGATGTTCTCCACTGCACAGAGTAATTTTTCTCTCCTTTGTTGTTGTAATTTGAGTTGCTAGAGCTGGCATTCCAATTTTTGTTGGAACTCCAATTCTGGTTGGAAGGCCGGAAATTGTAGTTTCCTCGGTTCTGACTTGAGTTTCCCCAGTTTTGGTGAGGTGATCGAGCATTCGACTCTGAGCTTGAATTGGTACTGCCAGTTCTAGCTGTGGAGTGATTGAGCGCAGTGGATCCAGCCATGGGTATATAATCGCTAAACCTTTCTGCTGCCGCAATAGCACTTGTAATATCTGTCACCTTCTGCCTTTGCAATTCTACTTGTAGAAGCGGCTGAGCTTGTTCCATGAAGCAGAAAACTTTGTCCTTCTCAGACATGTCTCGAATATCTAGCAAGCAAGTTGAGAATTGTCGGACATAGTCTCGAATATTGTCTGTCTGTTTGATGGTGTGGAGCTTCCTCCTTGCTAAGAAATCAGTGTTCTCAGGCAAGAATTGATTTCTGAGTTCCTTCTTGAGGTCTGCCCAAGTTCTAATAAGGATGCGACCTTCTTCCATATCTGCATATTTGGTTCTCCCCCATAGTTTCGCATCACCTGCTAAGTACATGGTCGCCATGGTGACCTTGGCTTCTTCTGATTCGGGGTTCACCGCGCGAAAATACTGCTCCAGATCAAACAAGAAGTTCTCTAACTCCTTCCCATCTCGTACCCAGCATATGACTTTGGCTCAGGCACTTTCATCCTAGGGTGATCAGTCGTCCCTGTGGCCTTGGTCAGCAAGCCAACCCTTGCAAATAAGTCCTCCAGCTGTAATTGGAAGTCACTCATCACCTGAGCTGTGAGGTGAGGCGACTCTTCCATAGTGACTGTCCGTCCCTCTAAATTATCAACATGTTCAGCCAGCGAATCCACTCTGTCTGCCAATGAAAAGAGTCCATCCAACCGACTAATCTGTTCTCCCAAAGTGTTCAACTGGTCCATTCTGCTTTCTAGTCTATGCATTCGACTAGCCTGTCGTTCCTCCATAACGCTAAGGCGCTCATTTATTTCCTGCATCTTGGTTTGCATTCAACAAGCTCTCGCTCTGATACCAACTGTCACGGACTAGCAATCCGTGCGGCACTAGCTATCCAATTCACTAGTAAGCCTATGAGTAGTTACTTTGTCGGGCACAAATATTAACTTGAGAATGCATAATATCAATCTGTAGACAATATAACAATGCACAATAGTTAGCAAAAGCTCTCATTAACATTCAATAGATTACAATTGGGAGGAACGTTCGGAAGGACGTTGCTCAAGACTAGTTCGATGCTATCGATCGATGGAAATACAAGTTTGAAATTGAAAAGCAATGCAAAGAAAATAATAAAAATGCTAGCGGTACAGTCTGGCCCGACTATGCAATGGAGGCAACACGTCCTCACAGTCAAGAGCTCAAACCTTCCCCCTGTAATATAGATGCTAAGCATTTGGGCACTTTTCAAAAGGGAATATTGAGTTTTGAGACCATTAGAAAAGTCTTTAAAGGCCTTTGACGTTCATTTCCCTGACCAACGGTACTAGTCCTGACAACCGCCCTCCCTTCGCTGTTTTCCTCACCCATTCCCTCGACAGCTAGCATTATTAATTGCTGACATATGAGGGCAAATTAAATTGAAATATAAAATTAAAGGTCAAAAATTAATTTCAAATTAAAATTATACATGGACAAAAAAAATTAGATTATTGACGATTTGCTCCTATAAAAAATTGCTAATTGAAGATTATCACCATTATTAATCACTGTTGCAATTTTCGCAAAACTACAAGTGCTTGAGAAACTTGCATCGGTCACAAGCAGGGGAAAGAAAAACTTGCAAGTGAAAGTAAATGGTGTTAGTGTTGTTTTAGAAGTCTGTGTGTTTAACATAGAAATTAGTCATCAAATGGTGCGCAGGCTGGCTTACGAGTGGTGCTTGAGTTGGAGCTTCAGGGCCAATGAAATTGGGGGTCATCACAAAACAAAGCTTGGCTTTGGACTAAATGCTAAATGTCATTACTCATAAACTATACAATTATTCGACCAGGTGACATGTGATGAGAAGCTGCTTTGACACTGGACCTAAAAACATAAACCAAGGAACCAAGTAACACAACCAACACTGAATCTACTCCACCTTAACCTGGAAAACATCCTTCATCTCTTCCTCCTTCACTCTTGGAACGAAAACCTTGAGGACCCCATTCTTCATCTCTGCCTTCATCTGATCTAACTTGTAAAGATTTGCTGGGATTTCGATTCGACCACTGTACCTTCTCCTCTTCGTGTCCTGTTCATCTTCTTCTTCCTCTTTCTCGCCTTGTGCTCGAATTGTCAATGTGCTCTGTTCCACACTCACATTGACGTCCTCTTTCCCAACGCCAGGCATGTCCATCCTCAGATACAGACCCTTTTCATCTTCCTTGACATCCCAAGCTCTCCTGGATGATCCACCTCCTATTCCTCTGTCCATGAATTGGTCCATCACGTTCAGAACTTGGCTCAAGCTCCTCGTCGGCGAAGAGGGATCAAACATATCTGCAATACAAACAATTGTTGGGTCAATTTCAATTTCAACAAATATGATGTGTAGTTAGAGATTGATTGAACGTGCATGCAGGTAGGAGTAAAGATTACAAACTACCAGATAAGAAACTGGGGGCGAATCCACCGTGAGAGATTGGGCGGTCTGAGGCTCGGCGACGATCAATGTCGATGTCTCGATCATCTGGTTCATAATCTTGGATCTGAGTGTTGGTGTTGTAGAGGCGGTTGCAAGAAGGTGCAAGTGAGGCAGTAGGAGGGCGGATTGGGTTGAAGAGCTTTGTCAGGAGGTTGGAAGCGGTGCCTGCTCTCCTTAGTGCCATTGTTGAAGCCATTGGAGGATTGGAGTTGCAGGTAGAGAAAGAAACAAAGATTCCGACTTTGAGAGTGCAGTGCTGCTTGCTTTGTGTTTTTGTGGGGGAAAGAGAGAGGTAAAGAGCAGGGTTCTCTTAAGTAGAGAGTGTGGAAGGTTCACAAAGGGTATGGAAAGTACACACACGATGTCTAGAATTCTCAAGATCCCTCGGGGACACAAAATTGTTTCTTACTATTATTCTAAAACCGATGATTCGAAATGGCGAGGATACGAGCGACGAAACGGGTGAGGGAGGGGGTGTGACTCTCCATCCCCTCGAGATGCATGCTCATATGAATCTTGAAGGGATGGGAGTCAAACCCCCTCTTCGCCCATTTCCTTGCTCATTTCCTCGCTGCTTAAAACGACTCTTCTAAAACAGAGGAGTGAGTTCAGGCAGTCAGGAATCACATAATTTTTTTTGACTTTTATTTATTCTCTTTAAAACAATCACAAACATCCGTAGAAGTGTTAAAAGCCCATAATCCAGCTAAAAAATGGCTTGCAACCCTGGCTACTTAGAATTGTTGAAAATAGAGTAAATAATCAGATTGCACGTGCAATTTAAGGACTCTTAAAAAAAAGCGAGAAAGAGAGAAGGGAAGCAATATTAAAAAGGCTCATGCTATATAACATCACCATTTTTTCTTATGGATACTATCAACACCCTACTTTCTAAAGAACATCACCTTTATGAAGGACACAATTACTTGCTGAAGAACACCACTAATAAAAGGAAAAAAAAATTACCCCCTTTCTCACACTACACCAAAAGGCTTGATTAGCTACACGGAGATGTCCATGGCTCAAAACTGTTAGTTTATTTCCCACGATCCAAAATCGTGGCTAGAGCCTAAAACCGTGGTTACACCAAAAGGCTTAATTAGCTACACGGAGATGGCCACGGCTTAAAACCGTTAGTTTATTTGTCACGGCCCAAAACCGTGGCTATAAAAAGAAAATGCACATGTGTTTGCTTTGGCGCCATTGCGAAAAAAATTGGTGGTCTTGCGAAAAAAATTGGCGGTCTTGCGAAAAAAAATTCTCAAGTGAAATAAATATTCTTGGTCATAAGATTCCTCTGGACCTTACATTGAAAACAACTATGCGCTTGGTCTCTTCTTCCTCGGTGATTTGGTAAGTCTATGTGTGCTTCTCAGTTCTTACATTTCTAATGCTTAGTTTATACATAGAAAGGCACTCATTTTATTAGCTTAGTCTGTGGTTTTATTTCGATGTGTATTTATTTCTATGCGATATAGCTATTCAAATTGAAATTTCAGAACAGCTCCAGATTTGTGCAGTGGTGCTGGAATTGCAAACCTAGGTATATGGTGGCACAGTTTGAAAATAGGGTCATGCACTAAATTTTTTATTCTAGATTTATCGTATTTAATGATTTAAAACTATTGGATGTTCTTGTTAGATTTGGTGGAAATGATAGAATGATGACATACATATTCTAAACACAAGCACATCAAACAAGTAACATTTTAAATTATTATCTTGTGAAGAATCCTAGTTTTGTGGGTATAGAAATTGTGTCCTCTTTGTGTTACATAACTTCAGGAGGGGTGATACCTCTATTGTTTTTTCATGAATGAATTCCCCAGCAATAGATCATTTTTTTTCTTCCATATCCACTGCCTATTCGTCCTGTTTATCCATTCCTCTAAGAAGCTCTTTAGATCATAAACTACCTCAAGGCTTGATTTTGTTGCCTCCCTCTCCCAAGAACGGCATTAATTTCCTTAAAAGAACTAGGGACAACATTGGAAATACTTCTCCACTAGCTAGTCTCATAAGAATTAGTAGATGAGATGGTGGTCATCTCCATTCTCAACTGCCTTTTACTTCTTTTGCCTCTAAGAGATAATTTATCCTTTTAATGGACTTATTTTCAAGCCATCAATTTCTTTGGGAGTATGTGCGTGGAGTTTTTGTCGGTCATTTTATCCATCCATAAAATGTTTTTACAATTTGTTTCAGTTTATCGGCCATTACATCAGTAACAGAAAGAGTAGTTGTAAATGGGGATGTTTAGCAACACATTTGACTGAACCAAGCCTTCCATCCTTTTAGTAGAGCCTATTTTTCCATCAGATAAGCTTTCTTCCAATTGTTTTTAGTGGAGTTTCTAATCTTGGTGTTATTACATCACACCTCAATTGAAGTACAAGGTATGAATGACTGGTTTCACAAATTTATGCTGAATGATCACCACACAGCCATAACCATCCTGTCATAACACTTTTTGCAAAGTTAATATTAAATGGAAACAAATAAGAATGTGTTTGAGATTTCAACTATCATACACCATAAAAAAGAATAGTACCGTTATCTGCATATTGCAAACGGGCCACCTTAAGGGAACCTTTTCCAACACGGTTCTCTTATTTTCTGATTTATTTATTTTATTTTATCTCAACTTGTGTAGTTTAGTCTCATTAACTGATAGCAGCATTTTCCCCTGATGGTTTTCATTCTATTAGGCGGACTTTACATCATCAATGGTGCTTATTTATTTACTTTTGGGTGCATTTACTAGGTGCCATAAGCTATCCACAAGCAGTACTTACAATGGTGTTACTCGGATCACATCCCAATCTGATTCATTCGAAAATCAGGACACTTGTTCTTCCTTAGGAAAAAAATCTACCGCAGCAACTTTGTTTTCGAAGTCGTTGCACTCTTGGGTCTACCCACAATCTTCTCTACCTCATTCTGTCATATTTGCAATGACCTTATTTGCTGGCCAGGGAGGTTTGTTCGATAAACTTGTTAAATATCTGCAGCTTATGTGTATTGTCTCCTTTTTTTTATACGATCTTAGTTACTCGACTGATTTCGATACTGATAATCAGCAGAAATGGATTACTTACAGAAGCGACAAGAAGATTGGGAGGAGTCTTTTCGTAGTGTTTACTACATGCTTCGAAATAACATATGCAACATTTTTTATGGCAAGTACCCGGCTTCATATTGCTTCATATTGTAGCTTCTTCTTGCAGAATCTGTAATTCTAAAAACAAAGTGTTGATAGATTAGTTCTCTTTGGCAACTTAGTGCTTTTCAACATCCCTAATATACTCGAACTATAAATGTTGTACCTGATCAGAAATGTCCCTAATCAATCTAAGAGGGGCTAGCGACTAGCGCTAGTCAATCAGGGATTAAACGGCTAATTCAAACATCTAAAAATCTCCTTCCCTTAAGAATGGTGTAATGCATGCTAGATTTAGACAAAAAAAAAAAAAAAAAAAAATTCTAATACAATATATTGAGTGTACAACTATAATGATAATTGACATATGAGATGCTCCCCACTCTTTCAGGTGGTTCCAGTCAAGCGGATCTATCAAAGTGTATCAACAGTCTTGAGAATTTGCTTGATTCAAAGGTCAGGTTTTGTGATTACTACTTCGTACTGTGGTTTATGTGCACCTCCCATATCTATATTATTTCTTTCTTAAATAATTACAATGAAGCATACTTAGATTAGTTATTCTGTATAGGTAAAAGGATATACCTGATTGATTAACGTATTTTTCTCCATATGTGTAAGCATAGTTAGGTAAAAGGCATCTATTTAAGTCATATATGTTCCTTACCTAATGCATTGACTAAAATAAATTTATATTTTCTAAATGAACTATAAACTAGTTAAGTTGCACATTTTTTTTTTTTTTTTTAAACGGTCAAACATGAAGATGTTTATTAATGAAAGAAAGGGAAACAATTTACAACGAGAAACATTCCTATATCAAGGAATGCCAAGACACTATGAAAGTGTCAAACCCCAAATCCCTAAACAAATTACATGCCGTACCCATTTTCCACAGCAATTCTCTAATCTCGATAAAGATAGAGTGTTCTGATCTGTTTAGTCCTTCAAAAACCCTTTTATTTCTTTCTTTCCACACACACCACATGAGAACGTGAGGGACCCTACGCCATAACCACTCCCCCCGACGGGAAGGATTAGCTTTAGACCACCAACTTAGCCAATCTAGAATGGAACCTTCAAACATCAAACTCAATTCGAATTCCACCAAGAAATTGCGCCATATAGATTTGGAGAAACTGCAATGAAGCATCAAATGGTCCAGTGTCTCTTCAGATTCGTTGCAAAGCACACAAAGACTCCCAGTGAGGATTCCCATTTTTCTTAACCTATCTTTAGTCAGGATCTTCTCATGCAAAACTGACCAACAAAAGAAATTAATCCGAGGAATAAGGTTTTTCACCCATAACAGATTCTTGTGGGAGGAAATGAAGGGGTTAGAGTGGGTCTCATAATGAGATGCAGCCAACATATCCGAAAATTCTTTCACTGAGAAGCCTACACCTTTACCCTTCCACACCAAACTATCTGGCCCCTCTGAGAGCATTTGTCTATCCAACAGGTGTAAAAGATTAGCGAACTCATCGAGTTCCCCAGTGTTGAGGTGTCTGCGAAAGGAAAGATCCCAAGAGTTGCTGTTAGACGAAAAACTGCTCACATTCCCATATTGATTCTTGTTAATGAGAAACAACATTGGAAAAAGATCTTTCAAAGATTGGTTACTACACCAGACATCATGCCAGAAAGATATGAGATCACCATTTCCACATTTGAGAGAGGTGTGTGGGTAGAAACCACTTGCGCACCGGGAGATAGATTTCCACAAAGAGCATCCATAGGAAGTGTACTTAGTTCTCTTTTCCCAAACCCATCTATTGTGCCCATATTTGTCCATAATGAGAGCTCTCCATAAATTATCATTCTCTTCTGCAAATCGCCAAAGCCACTTAGAAAGTAAAGCAATATTGAAAGAGAGCACCTGACGGATGCCTAAACCACCACGAGATTTAGGGCAACAAATTTTCTCCCAGCCCACTAAATGCATCTTTCTAGAGTTATGAGTAGAGCCCCAAAGGAAATCGCGCATGATCCGTTCCATCTTGGCTGCTATTGAACAAGGAACCTTGATAAGAGATAGCATGAATACCGGGATAGAAGCTAATGTGGATTGAACAAGAGCTAGTCTACCTGCTTTAGATAGAAATTTGCGTTTCCAAGTCGCTAGTTTCGATTCCATCCTTTCAAGCGTCTCGTCCCAAACAACTTTACTTTTGAAACTAGCCCCCAAAGGCATGCCCAAGTACTTAACCGGAAGGTGACCTGCTGAACAACCCAATAAACCCGCCAACTGGTGCAGGTTAGGGACATCTCCAATAGGCAAAACCCTTGATTTGTGAAAGTTGATTTTCAGCCCTGAAATAACTTCAAACCAAAGCATAATTCTTTTTAGAGCAAGAACCTGAGACGCGGAAGCATCACAAAATAGGATAGTATCATCCGCATACTGGAGAATAGAGACAGGCGGACTACCCTTCGCGACAGAAAACCCTCTCACTAGGCCAGCATCAACTGCTTTCAGAATCATTTGGGTTAAACCTTCTGCTGCTATAGTAAAAAGAAGAGGAGACAGGGGATCACCTTGTCGCAGACCTTTCGAGCTATTGAAAAACCCGTGCAGCTGACCATTAATTTTCAGAGAAAAATTAGCTGTAGATCTGCAAGTGTGAAGCCAATCAATCCATTTGGAGTCAAACCCCATGCGAGTCATTACCAAATCCAAATATCTCCAAGAAACATTGTCAAAGGCTTTGGAGAAATCTAATTTGATAACAAGCCCTAGAACACCTTGTTTTTTCCTAGAATCAATAATTTCATTGGCAATCAAAGGGCTATCCACCACCTGTCTACCACTGACTGCTGCACTTTGAAAAGGAGAGATGACGGAATGAAGAACTTTTTCAATCTGTTAGCTAACACCTTGGCAATTATCTTATAGGCCCCATTCAGAATACTGATAGGTCTAAAATCATTTACCGTCCGCATTCCCGCACATTTGGGAATGAGCGAGATGATAGTGGTGTTCAAACGCCAATCAAGGAAGTTTCTCGAGTTAAAATCTGCCACAACTTTCAGAAAATCTTTTTTGATTACCTCCCACATTTTCAAATAGAACACCATTGAGAAACCATCAAGACCTGGAGAAACTTCGGATTTTAGATCTTCTATTGCTGCTCTAATTTCCATTTCCGAGAAGTTATCTACCAATGCCGTAGCCGTAGACTGAGAGATAGACTTGAAGGTAATCCCCGAGAAGAAAGGACGCCACTCCTCCTTTTCATGGAACAACTTCTTGAAGTGAGAGATCAAGAGTGCTCTAATACTGACTTCATCCACGACCAATTCCTGACCCGTGCTAAGAGCTTCAATGGAGTTAAACAGTCTACGTCTGTTAGCCAAGGTATGAAAGAATTTAGTCCCCTGATCCATATGACGAACCCAGTTGACTCCTGATCTGATTCTCCAAAACTCCTCATCTCTTTTGGTTAATGTTGCCCATTCTTGTTGTAGCTGCACTCTACAAGACCTCTCCTCAACAGTCAAGTCCCTAATCTCTTCATCCGCATCAATGCTAGCAATTAAAGCAGAGATATCTTGACTACATAAATTTGTCTTACCCCAAACTTTAGTCCTCCAACTTTTGAGATTGCATCTGAGAGCCTTAAGCTTCCACCATAAACAGTAGCCAGGGTGGCCAGTGACTACTGAGTTGTTCCACCAAACTATCATCTCCTCTGCCAGGGTAGGGTGATCGAGCCAACCATTATCAAAGGAAAAAAGGCGAGTACCGCCACCAACAGACGAGTTCGCAAGCAAGATCGCGTGATGGTCAGAACCTGCTGTACCTTTGATCCATTCGACTTTATCACCAAATTTGTCAATCCAATCCACCGAGACTAGAAATCGATCAAGTCGACAAAGGATAGGGATATCCCTACGATTTGACCATGTGAATTTTCCCCCTTTTAGACTAAAATCAGCGAGTTCCACCTCATTAATGAATTGATTGAATTTCTGCATGCTTGTGGACCTCCTCCTGCATCCTTTTTTTTCATTCATGTGACGGACAACATTGAAGTCACCGGCTAACACCCATGGCGATTGCACCCAACCAGCAATGTCATATAGTTCTTCCCAGAAGTGGTCTCTAAGCGAAGGATCACATGGACCATAAACGTTAGTCCCTGACCAAATAGAGTTATCCGAAATCATTTGGAATTGAATAGAAAGGGAAAAAGCCCCTTTCAACACTTCCCTCATCTGCAAAAGATCAGCGTCCCAAATAGATAAAATGTCGCCCGAGCTGCCAACGGATTCCACCAAAGCCCAGTCAAAGGAGCTATCACCCCACAATTTTCTGATAAATTCTCTAGAGCATTTTTCCAATTTCGTTTCCTGAATGAAAACAAGATCTGGACGATTCTCTGCAATTAATCTACGACAACCCCTTTACCATGTAAAAGAATAACCAATGTTTTTATATTTGTGCCGAAAGTGTTGTGGATTTCATGTTATAGATCTTCTCAAGAGTTTTCATGTATACGGAAATCCAACTTATGGATCGAAAGTTATGAGGTTTGCAAATCTAGGAATGAAAAGCAGAAAATTCTAAACAAGGGATAACATATTATAGCAGCTGATTTTCCTTGCCTATATATGCGAGGTGTGCCATTTCAATCTCCGTTGAATGTAAAGTCAGCATTCACCTTGAGGTTTACTCCTTGCTTAATCAGACATCACATACTTGAAAGTCGTTAGGATCACCATTTCAACTTGCTTCCATTGAGCGTGCAGCCGTGCACATGTTGACCAACTAAAGAGGAACTGTTCAGTATCCAACATGGAGTTATCAACATCATGCAATGTCCCTTCATTCTTTTGTTGCATTGAACCATATGTTCCATAAGATGGCAAAGGGAATGAAGTGCCAAAGATTGTTGCCTTTGGGGGAAATGATATTAACTCTCCAATAGATAAGGAGGCATCTAGAAAGAAAGTTCAAACTTAAACCTTATAAGTTAAAGGATGATGGTCAACTGGTTCTGTTAAACTTAAACCTTATAAGTCAAAGTCAGTGTCTGCCTCTGTAAAACCTATTATAAAATGTTTTCAACACCTGCATAATGTCTCTTCTGCTTTGAGCCATCGACTATTATTTGCACTAGCATGGAAGGTTACTGCAAATCATATAATTTGCAAATCTTCCAAGCCAGTTCTCATGCAAATCTAGAAAGGATAACCTATTTTGCTCCTCCATCTCACCACGAACTACAAACTGCTCCCTTTTGATGCTGAAACTCTAATCTTCCATGATAGCCACAAAACGGTTTTCTTTTTGGAGATGTTAAGTGTATGGTTTATGCTTCAATGCTTCAGGGGAATGTTGGTGAGGCTTAGCTTCGACTGTAATGTGCGGTGCCCTAATTACAAATCATTTGGTGGTAGATGGCATTTTTTTTTCTAACGTTGGTTAGGTAACATAATTGTATCAAACACATTGTAGTTAAGTGTCCACTTGCTGATGAGTGATTAGTTGTGTTTTGTTTTTAATTATTATTGGAGCGGAATACATGCACCTGCCATTGTCCTCTAATCTTACTGTGATAGGCGACATTTCTTACAGGACACCTCAGGGAGGGAAATGATTTTAGATGATTTCATTTCTAGAAATGGTCAAACCAGTCTAATGAACTTGAAGTAGTTAAATACATTTGGTAGGTATTTCATCCTTTTTGTCTTTTGATAACTTTATTTTCCAATGAAGGTTCTGATAATCAGAGAGAAACTTGCTGAGTTGTACAAGTCCGGGGAGCAGTGGTCAAGGGCAGCTCAGATGCTTAGTGGAATTGATTTGGATTCTGCCATCAGGTGAGCTTCTCATTTTTTTTGTTTCTTGTGAGATCAGTATTTACATGTTTATTTACACTCCAATTTCTGATGATCTTTTCCTGTTGCGGAAATCAGAATGATGGATGAGACATACAAGCTGTCCAAATGTGTCAAAATTGCCGGCCTCTATCTTGAGGTACTCCATTGATTAGCTGTTTGTTAGTTTTTGAATGATGAAGAGTTATGTTCACTGGTGGAGTATGATAAACTTAAATGCACATATGCCCCCTTGATTGGTCTCATAACTCATTTTAAGCAATAATGGGTCATCCATTTGTTTCTTTTGGAAACTCTTTTCCTTGATCTTTGACAATATGGAATGGTCACTACAACAAAAGTCCTCGTTTATAGCATTTCATAATAGCGTTTTTCAAACATTTGCTATAATAGCCAATTTTTAGTTCCTATTGAAATCAGAAAATGCTATTAAAATTGGGTGGGATTTGAAAACGCTGAAGGCGCTCGCCCAAATATTGACATCGCGCGATTCTCCACTCCCTCCAACCTACAAACCTGCATCGACATCCTTCTCATGTCTCTCTCTCCTGCAATTCTCCTCCTCTATGTCTCCCTCTCGTGTTGACATCCTTCTCATGTCTCCCTTTCCCTCTCATGTTGACATCCTGCATCGTCATCCTTCTCATGTCTCCCTCTCTTGCAATTTCTGTGTTGCTCTGGAGAGAAGAAACAAAGCAAAAACGACAACAACAACCGTCTCTCTGTTGCTCTCTGTTGCAGATATGGTTTGGTTTGAGTGTTTGAAGTAAATGTACCTCTCTCTCTACTCCTTTCATCATCTTACTCTTCTTGTTCATTTCGATCATTTTTTCTCTGAAACCCAAGCTCCAAAAACGTGCCCAGACAGATTTTAACTTAGGGCTTCTATTGATTGTAGAAGATTCGGGTTTCTATTCTCTCTTCTTCTTCTTCTCCCTTCTTCATTCTACATCTACTGTGACGAAGACGATTGTTACAATTTACTTGGGTAAATCTCTCTCTCTCAATTTATATATTTTCATTTCTCATTTTGCCCATTTGTCGATTTTCAATTTTCAAGAATTGCCATCTCACACCGATGGTTTTGCAGGGTTACACAGAGTGCTAATGCGTCGGAGATCAAGAAAGCTTATTACAAGCTTTCCCTGAAGCAGTAAGTGCAAATTTTTTTTTTTTTCAGATTTATTGCTTTGGATATTGAACCGTAGATTCTGATTTTGTGAATTTTTTTTGAACATTTTCAGTCATCCAGATAAAAACCCAGATCCCGAATCGAGGAAATTTTTTGTGAAAATAGCAAATGCTTATGAGGTATATTTGATCTTTTTTTCTCCATCTTTGAATCAATCTTTGGGTAATTTTGTTCAGTATATTATTGGATTTGGGTGAGGTTTACAATTGGCTACAATTACTAATACCCAAACTTAAATTTTCAATGTCATGGATCAAATTTGCATTGTAGTGTTACCGGCACCGCAATGGAGAATGAAATATCCAATTTTCATGTCGGTAAAGATATTTGGGCAAAATTTTCTGCTGTTTTATGTGCATTATAGACATGCATGTTAGAGAAAATCAAATTTATCTTCAATTTAATTGATTTTGGAAAACTCAGAAAAACCAAAAGAAAAAAAATTAAAAATTATTAAAAAACAATGAGTAGGTATGTGAGGGAAGGGTATTACAGGAAGTGACACTTACTGTTATTTCTCAAATTGAGGGGCGAAGCCAATTCTTCTATCCTATAGAAAGAAGAATTTGTCTGAATTTGGACTCTGAGAAATTCAGAATTATGAAACAATGTAACCAAAATTGTGAAAATTCGGTCACCAGAAACCTTAGGCTTACCATTGGTACCCTGCCACTTTGATCTAGATGATAATGAGAAGTCCATTCTTTGAGTTTGGTTTCATTTTGCTTAGTAATACCATCCTAAAGCCCCTAACATGTATTTCTTTAACACTTTGCATGCGATTATTGGAAAATTTGTTATCCACTTATAGACAATACTCTCATAATATGAGCAGTTGAATACCCATTTTCTATACAAAGTAGGATCATATTCTTTAAGTGTAATGCTTTCAGAATTTTCCTGTTGCATGCAAAAACATTTTCGTGTTGCTGAATCCTTCACAATACTTTTTTTTCAAAGGTTTATACCTTCCAGACTGCTCTATGTGGGATTAAACAGATTTTTTCAGTTGCTTTAAACAATAATATTATTTATTTTCTGTCTTTCAGGTATTCTACAATACTGCCCGCTACTATCATGCATAGTATGGGCACAAAACGGTAAGAGATTTAGGCCCTTCTGTAATTCCGAACGAAAAAATAATTTCATTCCGAAGTTCATCTCATAACTGGATATTCTGGTAGTAGGTAGAAAAGCTTTATCTTGTTGTTGTATCCCTAACTTATACATTTATTTTCTTCCAGGATACTTGTGCTGTTCTAGTGGGTCTGCTTATAGTTCTCTCAGCATTTCAATATCTTAATCAGTGGACAAGGTATACACAGGTACCGAGATAAAATCTATTGTAACTGAGACATTTCAGTAGTATTTCCTTTCATTATGCAGTTTTCAACTGATCTGGATAAGTAATTCTGTGGATAAGAGATAAATTCAGATCTAATTTCATCATGTATGTGTGCTGATGCCACAAACCTGGTTTGCCCTCCTTGGAAAATTTGGTTATCCCCGGAAAGATGGGAATTGTTCTTTGGTAAAAAGTGAATATTTTTCTCCATCCTTTTTTGGAGTAGATCTTACAGTAGTAAATAATAAATTAATATGTTTGTGGCCTGTGATATCTTTTTGGTTGAGTTTTATATTTGTCCAAACAAAATTCCCTTATGCAGGATTTTTTTTTTAAATATGGTTTGCAGTTTATTCTTCTTTAGGCCCTGATAATATACAACAATCATGACCTGGGAATCCGGGATAATATGCAACAACTCATAACCAATCAATTATTCAAGAGAACCAAAAAGACAACCCTTAAGAGACAATCCCTGATGGAGAAACTAATGCTAAAATGTTTTGATCTTCTTGACCTCTTCAACAAATAATATAGGTATGACAGCTACATAACGACACTCTATCGGCACATATCGTGTCGAATACTCATGTTCACGCTCACAGCTACTCTCATCGGACACTGCATGCTTAGATCATCAATTTTTTCACATATCTTTGAAAAGTTTCAGTTTTATACTAATGTTAGAAGCATACTATCACAAGTAAGTAATACATGAGTAGTAACAAATTGCGTTATCTTAGCATATTGATGACTTTTCGATAAGATTGCCAAAAAGTATCATGATCCTGATATAATCTGTGATATCTTGAACGCTAGACACTGCTTTTAGGACCGCAAATGAGTCCGACATATGCCAATTTACTTCTGAAAGTGGAATGAATCAATGCATTAGTACTGCACTAGAAGAAAATTGCTGAATACAATCATGCATTCATATTTTATCCTACTTTCTCTGGAGACAGTTGCTTGTAACAAATTGCTCTTTGTTTGCTCTTTCATGTATTTTCTTTCCGTTTTCCATATTTAATCATCGGAAAGTGTTTATTTCACTTCAATTCAATATTTTGAAGTACTCTTCACTTGTTTCAGGCCATAAGTATGGTAAAGAAGACACCGGCTTACAAGAATAGATTACGGGCGCTGGAACTTGAACGCAATGGTGGAGTGGCTAGCAAGAAAAAGGGACACAAGCAGATTGACAAGTATGTCTTTATCATAACTCTCACTCATTGGATTGTTTAAATGTTCTGGGTTGCAGAAACTGTCAGAATTGTAATCAAAATGAAAAGATGTGTTTCATTATAATTTTTCATGGTGGTGCCTAGCTTTATTTTTTCCATTCAGACTCGTATCCTTCACTGTTAATGGCTCGTTTTGTATATATTTGAAATGTACTTAAAGACCTTCATTTGCTCACTACCAGGAAGGCAGGAGAAGATCTTGAGAAAGAACTTGATTTGCAGATTAAAGGAGCTGAAAAACCCTCCATATGGGGACTTCTAGGTGTCCAGTTTGTTCTTATGCCATACACTCTCAGTAAGGTCAGAATACCCATATCAGCAACAAAAAACATAAAATCTATCGATTGATTGTTAAGATGTTTTCTTTGTTCTGTTAATAGCGTCTGATTTATCCTCTTTACTCTATGCAGTTACTACTGTGGAGTAGCTATTGGTTCTGGAGATACCAGGTTAGAAAAGCTCCATACACTTGGGATGACTCTTGTTATTTGACACGATGGTCCCTTAGAGTGCCTCTTGACACATGGATAAATACTGGTAAGCTCAAGAAATTAGTTCCTGATACTTTGTTTCTGTGGATTTCATAAGTGGAAAGATTTAATGATCCCATGATATCCCCACAACAACTGCCATGATACCCTGTTATCCGCATACTTACTCAAGGCAAGCATGTTGAATAAATCAGAATATAAAACTCTAATTTATCAAGAAGAAGAAAAACACTCTTTAGAACAATCTCACAAAATTGCAAAGAAGAGAAACTCTTAAGAAGGCTTTCAAATGCTTTAGACTTAAGCTTTGATTTTTGGATGATTAAACTCAAATACAAGGGGGGGTTTTATAGGTTTCAAGAACCATTCTAAACCACTCATTAAAATAAACACAAATTAATCTAGACCATTGAAATTAAATAATGCTTACCTAATTCTCACCTAACTAAAATGATGTAAGTAATGACATCACATTAATTTGGTGTGGGCTTATTTTTGGTTTGGATTTTGGGCTTCAAAAACACTTGGGCTAAGCTTCAAAATCACTTGGGCTAATATTGATATTTAACACTCCCCCTCAATGTTAGCCCACATTCTTTGAATCATGCCAAGTTGACGGCGGAATTGTTCAAACTTTCCAACACTCAAGCTTTTAGTAAACAAATCCGCAATTTTCTCATCTGTCTTGACTTGCCTCATCTCAATTTCTTCTTGCAGAACTTTCTCTCTAACATAGTGATAATGTACTTCCACATGTTTAGTTCTAGCATGAAAAACTGGATTCTCCGCCAAACGAATTGCCGATTGGTTGTCATAGTACAATGGAACCGTATAATCTACTGGTTGATGTAGATCATTCATCAGTTGTATTAGCCACGTGCTTTCTTGAGCTGCCATTGCTGCTGCTCGGTACTCTGCTTCTGTAGTTGACAAGGACACAGTCGGTTGTCTCTTGCTACACCTAGAAATCGTTCCGGATCCAAGGGTAAACATATACCCAGTAGTTGATCTGCGAGTATCATGATCTCCTGCATAATCAGCATCACAATAACCAACTAGCTTGCAACTTTCACCTTTCTTGTATAGAAGACCATAGGCTATTGTACTCTTCACATATCTCAGTATTCGCCGAACTGCTTCCAAATGAGGCTTCTTTGGATTTTGCATGTACCGACTCATCACACCAACTACATAAGAGATGTCAGGTCGATTCAAGGTTAAGTAAATCAGACTACCTACCAATTGTCGATACATCGTCGCATCTTCCAAATCTTTTCCTTCATGTGCACACATTTTGGCATTTGGCTCCATCGGCGTCGAAATCAGCTTGCATTCGAGCATTCCGAACCTCTTCAACAAATCTTTGGCATATTTCTGTTGACAGAGAAATATTCCTTCTTGTGTGCGATCAACCTCTAGACCAAGGAAGTGCTTGAGCTGACCAAGTTCCTTCATCTGGAAACAGACTGATAAATTCTCCTTTGTCCGAAGAATTTCTGCCTCAGCATAACCGGTTATGATTAAGTCATCCACATACACTAGCACGATAGCTAGTTTTCCTTCATTGGCTTTGACAAACAAGCTGGAATCTGCAGGTGTTACTGAATAGCCACTTTGTGTTAGAAATTCAGCAATCTTACCATACCACGCCCTGGGTGCTTGTTTCAATCCGTAGAGTGCTTTCCGCAGCTTACACACATATTCAGGATGATCTTGGCTCTGAAAACCCATTGGTTGGATCATGTAGATCTCCCGATCCAGCTCTCCATGGAGAAATGCATTCTTCACGTCCATCTGCCACAAGATCCAATTTTTGTTGGCCGCAAGTGCAAGTAAGACTCGTACGGTTGTAAGTTTTGCGACTGGACTAAATGTTTCATCATAGTCTAGTGCGTACTATTGAGAGAAACCACGAGCTACCAATCGTGCCTTGTACCTCTCGATTGACCCATCTGGACGATGCTTTATTTTGTAAACCCATTTGCAGGATATGGGTTTCACATCAGTTGGCTTTGGCATGAGCTCCCAAGTCTGATTTTGCTCAAGTGCAGCGATCTCTTCTTTCATAGCTGTCATCCATTCTGAACTCTGTGATGCTTCTTCAAACGTCTCAGGTTCTATTATAGCTTCTTCTTCAACTATGGCTGCATTGGCGTATTTGGGAGTTGGCCTTCTAGTTCTTGTTGACCTTCGTAGTGGAGTTGGTTCTTCTGTTTCACTAGGTATGCCTTCTTCGTCTGGTTGTTGATACACCCCAGTTTGCCAAGGATTCTGGGTTACTCTTTGTTCGCCATCATTCTCACATGGATCTTCAACTTTGTCTGGACTTGGTTGAATTTGAATAGTATGCTCCCCCATCTTTTGTTGCAGCTTGTTTTGGAATTCTTCTGAGTCTGGCAGCACTTCCTTTTCTGAGGTCCACCATGAGGATGCTTCATCGAACACCACATCTCGTGATGTGTAACACCTTCCACTTATTGGATCACAACACTTCCACCCTTTTTGCTGGTCGTCGTATCCCACGAATATACACCTGATTGCTTTCTTATCAATCTTGCTATGTAGATGGTTAGGAACAAATACATAGCATACACAGCCGAATACTCGAAGGTAGCTAACTGTAGGTTTCTTTTCCCACAATTTCTCAAAGGGTGAAACAAACTCCAACCTTGGTTGAGGAAGTTTGTTGATGACATGAGCTGCAGTCCTCATAGCTTCGGCCCAAAATCTTCCAGGTACGTTCTTCGCATGTAGCATACTCTGGCAAATTTCTGCAAGATGTCGATTCTTCCTTTCTGCTACACCATTTTGTTGTGGCGTATTGGCACAAGTATACTGATGACGTATTTGACACTCCCGTAGGTATTGAGAAAACTCCCCTGAGCTATACTCTCCCCCGTTGTCCGTGCGCAAGCAACAAATCTTTTGCTCCACTTCTCCTTCGACTATCTCTTTGAACTCTTTAAACTTTGAGAATGCTTCAGATTTTTCTTTCATGAAGAAAACCCATACATATCTAGAGAAATCATCAATGAATGTCACCATATACCGCATCCCGCCAATTGATGGTTGCTTAACAGGTCCAAACACATCAGAGTGAACTAACTCTAATGGTTTCATTGCTTTAAACTTCGACTCCTCATATGGCAATTGATATGCTTTACCATATTGACATCCCGCACATACTGTATCCGTTCTCACATCAAGCTGAGGAAGTCCCTTAAGCATGGACTTCTTCACCATCATACTTAGCTTGGAATAGCTAACATGACCTAGCCGCATGTGCCACAAATCTGCAGTCTCATTTCTTCTTATCTTGTCTACGTATGCAGACTCAGCTGACATCACGTAAACTGACTCCAGTCGTCGTCCCTCCATCGTCGGCTTTTCAGAGATCTTGAGGTCTTGAAACACCTTCACATCTTGCGGACCAAATAGGACATAGTGGCCTGATGATGTCAATTGAGCCACAGATAACAAATTTTTCTTCATTCCCGGAACATGGTAGACATCTTGGAGTGGAACCTAATTTGGATTATATCGAGGTGTAACAATAGTTTTACCAATGTGAGCTATCGGTAACCTTGAGTTGTCAGCTGTTACCACCACACGATTTCCCTTATACTCAGACAAGTCTTGCAACTTTTGTCTATCACCTGTCATATGATTTGAGCAGCCTGAGTCTACGATCCAATCATTCACGTAGTCAATCTTTTCTGGTGTTGTTACCGTGAGAGCTAATTCTTCTTCCTCCATAGCGAGGAATGCTTCAGCATCCCAACTGTCTTCGCTATTATCTTGAGAACAAGAAGTAGCAATATTGCTTTCAGAAGACTTCTTCTTGAACCAACAATCTTTCTTCATGTGGCCCTTCTTCCCGCAATTGTAACATTCACCATCGAACCTTCTATTATTGTCATGATTCTTGGAAGCTCCCCCTGGACGAAAGTTGTTCCCTCCCTGATGACTTTTTGTCTTGTCACCAGTCTTTCTAGATCCACCTTTGTTGTACTGAGTTGAACCGCCTCTGCTTTGGTTGGTGTAGAGCTCTTCCTCTTCACCTTTTAGCGAGACTCCTCCCAATTGCTTAGCCATAGCTTCTTGACCAGCCAGCAAATTTTCAAACTCAACAAGAGATGGTTGTGTCGGCCATCCTTGTACTGCAGCAACAAAGCCTTGGTATTCGGGTCTCAAGCCATGGATAATTATTCTCTTTATCCTAGCTTCCCCAATAGCAGCTGTCGGATCTAGTTCTGAAATTTTGCGGCATATCGATTTCACCTTGTGAAAATACTGGGCAACCGTCCTGTCACGTTGCGCCATCGATAGCAGCTCATTCTCGAGAAGTTGCAATTTTGTATCGTTCTTCTTTGAAAAAAGTGTAACAAAGGTATCCCATGCTCCCTTCGGTGTTTTGGCATCACGGATATGCTCTAACATTTCTTCTTCAATAGTGGTCTTTAAAGCAAACATCGCTTTGTCTGCTTTAATTTTCCACTTTCGCAAGACGCCATTGGCATCTTCTACCGCCGGTTGTGTAACTTCACCACCACCGACAACCTCCCACAAGTCTTGACCTTGTAGGTAAGACTCCATACATGTTGCCCACGTGTTGTAGTTTTGGTTGTTGAGCTTCTTGATTCCTCCAACGACTTGAAGATCACCCATCGTAGCAGCAAGACTTTAACTATACCGAACAAGCTTGAGTGACAAACGTGCAAAGTACTAAACTACTCTACTCACAAAGACGCTCCACAAGATTTGTAAGAACCCCGACAATAATCTCAAGAAATCTTTTCTGATGTGGAAGATCAGTTAAAACTGCAGCCACAGAGCATACTCGGAATTTCAAGAGACCTTGCAACCAATGCTCTGATACCAAATGTTGAATAAATCAGAATATAAAACTCTAATTTATCAAGAAGAAGAAAAACACTCTTTAGAACAATCTCACAAAATTGCAAAGAAGAGAAACTCTTAAGAAGACTTTCAAATGCTTTAGACTTAAGCTTTGATTTTTAGATGATTAAACTCAAATACAAGGGGGGGTTTTATAAGTTTCAAGAACCAATCTAAACCACTCATTAAAATAAACACAAATTAATCTAGACCATTGAAATTAAATAATGCTTACCTAATTCTCACCTAACTAAAATGATGTAAGTAATGACATCACATTAATTTGGTGTGGGCTTATTTTTGGTTTGGATTTTGGGCTTCAAAAACACTTGGGCTAAGCTTCAAAATCACTTGGGCTAATATTGATATTTAACAAAGCATTCTTCATGTTGATTAACAAAAGCCATATTTGACATGTATTCCATATTTATTCACATTATTAGTCAAGACAAACATTCTTCATGTTGATTAACAAAAGCCATATTTGACATGTATTCCATTTTACTTTTAATGAAAAGTGTATTTTTCAAGTTACACTTATGACACTAGTTGAGTGGGTTTCTTTTATTTTATCTCCTATAGGAGCCCCTCATGCTTTACTAATGTGAGTTGTTTGGTGAAGAATACTTTTATTTCATTTGAATTAGACTTATTCAAAGTTGATGATACCTTGTATAGCTTTAATATGTCAATTGACATATGATGTTTTGCAGTTTGCCGTGGATTACTCATGGTCTACAAAGGCACGTGCACGCCGAGCCTTAGCTAATGTATCAGCCTTACTTCGTCCAGGAGGCACTTTCATTGGAACAATGCCAGCTTAAGCAAAGCTAATCCAATCTCATCACTCACCTCTAAACAATTCAAAAGCACACCAACTCCCCTGTCTCCCTCCCCCCTCTCATCTCACTCTGTTTATAAATATAAATGTAGAAAGACCATTCCTTTTTGCTTTTCCGAGGAAACTCTCTCACACAAAACCTTCCTCTTCTTCTACCAAAACCCCCAACATACACATCAGAGAACAAAAATTTTCTGACTCCATCATCTTTTCTTCATCAAACAAACGAACATCTCCATTACTTTCCATCATCAACAACAACAACAGCCTTATTAGCACAAAGGACACAGAAAGTGAAACATCAGTTAAAGCTCTAAAGCTCCCAAGCTCAAGAAGAACTTTGGGTGTCATTTCTACGTCTCAGTCTCTGTCCTTGTAAGTTCCTCTGTTCCTATGTTCCCCTGTTTTTTCAGAAAAAAAAAAAAAAAATCTCACTTCACCTCCCTTGTTGACCATATTAAATCATTCTTCGATTCATTAAACGATTTCAAACTCTGGGTTTTGCTTATTATTAATCAACCAAAGCAATGTTGTATAGAGGAGAAATACCCAGATTTTGAAATCTCATAAAAAGCTTCTTAAGATCTTCTTAGTTCATATTGTGGTTTAGGAGCTCTGTTTTTCCTCTGTTCCAGAGACATTGAAAAGGAAGGTCAGCTGAGCTTTGTAGAATTTTTTTGGATCTGATTTAAATCATGAAGATGTGATTTGATTTGTGATTGAAATTACAAGAGATCTTTGATTTATTTTTCCAAATATAGTTCCATGGAAAAGACTTCCCTTCTCAAATTTCACCTCCAACTTTCCATTTTTATACAAGTATGTTTTCTTTACTTACTACTCATTTAAGTCTAGAAAACTTTTCCATCCATTAACAAACAAGAGCTTTTTCTTCTCTCAATCTCTTCTGATTCTCTCCTTGAAGCCAAGCTTGTTGTAAAGAAAGATAGATTCTTCAAGGAAAAGTAAGAACATGACCTATTCATTCAATCATTTAAATCTCTTATTCTATTAAAATATCTTCACATTTCTTTTGGTTTCCTTCATGTTTACTGGTGCTTGTCTATGTTTTCTTGTTCAAAGCGGATGAGTTTCATTCAGATTATCAAATAAGAGGTACGGGTTTATTGTTTAGGTTTTGAGTATTTTTAATTGAGGTACCTGTCATGTAAACTGATCTTATTATTTTGAATGTTTCAGCTAAGACTGGATTCGATGCAAGGAGGAAGACTGGATTCTATGGATGAACAATTAGGTTGCAAAGATTTGATTGTTGGCAGGTTCATATACATGATACTACTATTCAGAGTTAGAATAAGAACTTGTTTGATGCTAACTGGTTTTAGAACTTGTGCCTCTAATTAGGTGTCGTGTTATGCATTCTAATCCTCGGAAGTACACATCTATCCATAGTTTTACTCGCATAGTTGTTAAAATTCAGTAAACTATATGGTCGTTGATTGATAAGATTACGAACATGATCAACACAACTATAAGGAATATATTTGTCAGTACTTTTTTTCACAGTAATGAATTTTCAGTTTATTGTAATGATCATCGAGTGCATTTAACGGTTGCATTCAAGTAGATGCTTTTGTTTATTTATCTATTCTGATATTTTGTGCTTTAACACTTGAAGATAAGAAATTTATTGAACATGAAATTACTGTGTGAGATATGATCGTGTTTTGTTAAATCGTGTATGTAAATTTGACCCTATTGAATAGGGAATGGTTTATGTCCTCATAGAGGGAGGTCAAAAACCTTGTCCTAAGAATATTGTTAGCTGAATGGTGTTAACATCATATTAATTTTCTGTTACATACATTTGTTCTCCTACAGAACGCCAATTGTTGTAATCCTCAGGCTGCATTCCAACCATCATGGCGTTTTGCAAATGGAATGTTTGCATTGGTTTTATCCTTTGGCCTTCTTCTTACTGCATTGAAAAGTCGCAAAGCTAGATCTTGGCATTATGGGTCAGGTGAGCTTAACTTTCACCAGCCTATCGATATGTATCACAATGGGAACTGGGTAGTACATAAAATGCTAAGAAGTGGATTAAAATGTTTAGTTAGAAGAAAGGGTAGCCTTTTTGCAACTTTTAGACCACAATTTTGTATGCACCACATTAAAGAATTGTAAGTTTGCACGCAAAGTAGTAGTCTGATTGTGTGTGGTCAATTTTATTTCTACATTTAGGTTTATTGTTTCTCAAAATTTAGTTTTATTTGAAGTGGTGTTCCTCACCCACTTCTCTTTCTAGAACGTCTTTCCTTCCATCTATATATTATTCTGTGTAGGCTCACTAAGAGGATTCATTACATCTTTCCTTCCTGACTTTGATTCCTGGTTTTTGTACTAATTTAAGATATCCTTTGAATCAATTTACTTGTGATTGTAGGTTCACTAAGAGGATTCATTGCGGATTATGGGGTTCCAGTTATGGTACTTGTGTGGACTGCTGTCTCTTACATACCAACTAATGATGTTCCAAAAGGGATTCCTAGGCGCTTATTTAGTCCAAATCCATGGTCTCCTGGTGCTTATTCAAATTGGACAGTTATCAAGGTACTATACACAAAAACGTCATTTTTTTACTGTAAACATTATGTAGTTATCACTTGAAAACACCATATGAAATGGTGTAAATGCTTGAGATAAGAATGTTGCATCACTACAAAGGTCATATTGCTCTAGTTTTGTGCATCGTCACTTTTATCTATAGCAGCACCAAGGCTTTGCTAGAACCTTATGCCTGATTAACTGGACAGGAGATGCTGGATGTACCGATACTATATATCATTGGAGCATTTGTTCCAGCAACCATGATTGCAGTGCTCTACTACTTTGATCACAGTGTTGCTTCTCAACTTGCCCAACAAAGTGAGTTCAATCTTAAGAAGCCAGCTTCTTATCATTATGACCTTCTTCTTTTGGGTTTCTTGGTAAGTGATCTAGCCCCAAATTTTTTTTCTTTTATAAATAATTGATTCGCACTGTGGACCTTAAAGCTTAGTTAAATTTATATTCCTTTGTGTGTGCTTATATGAGATTGTTTTATGTTTATTGTGCTTGATGAGCAGGTTATATTAGAGCAGGTTATATTATGTGGTCCGCTTGGTATCCCTCCTTCCAATGGTGTTATCCCACAGTCTCCTATGCATACTAAACGCTTGGCGATTCTGAAGCATCAGGTACTACAGCTTTCAGACACCAACATTGACATTGCAATCAACCATTTCTCCAACTGTATCTTTTAATAGATTCTCCTTTTTCATTTTATAGCTCGTGTTTTATTTGTTGGGAGTCAAGCATGTCTCATATTTTATTTGAAGCAGTCGAGAATACCATCATTTCTGTGAGCTGCCTCTGAAGCAGAATCTTCTTGTTCCTTATGTCTATCATTTTTGCATAGCAGTATGCATTTTTGCATGGTCTCATAAATGAGAAACATAACAATTTTTTGTGCTTCGTCTAAGAGGCGATGCTGTACAATCCTTATATATGACCATTTCATACCCTTTTAGGTAAGGACTAGTGCCTAGAAACAATATTTTGCAGGACATATAGTGGGGAAACATCCATAAGTCATTGCTTATTTAGTCCAGTGATACTGTTATAGTGCTTTATCATGCTGCTGCAATTGGTCTTCCTGCTCTTTTCTTTAATTATATAATCCTAAAACTTCAGTTAGACATGCACTGTTATTTCTTTTCTGTTAAAAAGTTTAATTGGATCTCATGGCAGATTTTGCGTAGTAAGCTTGTATCAACTGCTCGCAAAAGTATCCAGCAAAATTCAAGTTTGGGTCAGTTGTATGGGAGCATGCAGGAAGCATACAAGCAAATGCAGACTCCATTAGTCTGCCAAACTCCACCTGCTCTGGTAAATTACAAGAAACCCAATGCATTAAATGCTTACAAGAGTAATTATTTATATTTTGTTAACTTTCTTCCTAGCAGGGACTGAAAGATCTGAAAGAATCCATAATTCAGTTGGCTTCAAGTAGTGGCAACATAGATGCCCCTGTTGACGCGTCCGTGTTTGATGTGGAGACGGATGTTGATGATCTTTTACCTGTCAAATTCAAAGAACAACGCGTCAGTAATTTGCTTCAGTCTATGATGGTAGGTGGTTGTGTTGCTGCTATGCCTCTTTGAAAAAGATCCCAACTTCAGTTCTTTGGGGCTACTTTGCCTACATGGCAATTGAAAGTTTGCCAGGAAATCAGTTTTGGGAGAGGATATTGCTGCTTTTTACTGCTCCAAATCGAAGATACAAGTATGTTTTAATCAATGTTTTTAAATATTTTGTTTTACATTCTTAGTGGTTTGATAGTTCTCTTCTCATTGCTGTTAGCGATTTCTAAAATATCAAGCAAGTTCATCCCCACTTTCCCTGTATTCCCTGTCATCCTACTCCTCCAGTTATACCACAGCATGCTCTGTGTTACCTGATCCAAATGTTTCTTGGATTTTTATAAGCAGCAATTCATTTCCTACCCCACTTCCACTAGACCTGAAATTTTAGTAAACAAGATCTGACATTGAATATGCATCCCACAGAACTCTTAGTGAAGTTCTATGGTTCAACACATTTTCCTTTCAAATACTTCAAATCTATGTCAATGTTAACATTAAGGCTTTGTTCATGAGGGCGATTGGAATATATTTACTGTATGATTATCAGATAGTAATCATTAGAAGAAGTTACTGCATAGTTGAATCTCCTCTTTAGGCTGAAAAAGATGTGAACCATAGTACAAGATAATATAGCAGTATCCACAAAGGAGAGGATTTGCTTGGCTTTTTCTTTTTACTGTATGGTTCAAGTATTTGCTCTTTACTGTTTTCTTTTTTCTTTTTTCTTTTCTTCTAATGTCGTCTACCACCAACAGAGAAGATTCTTCTGGTTGCTTTTTTGTTTGATAAATTACAATAACAAGTTGTGAACTTGTGGTAATTGCATATTCATGTTGTATGTTACTTTATTCTATACCACTCTACAATTATTTTCTGAACTAATTGAACTCTTATGTCAGGCTAGTTCACATATGGAGTTTCAGCAATTGAGGCATCGTGTAGTGTCATTGGACAATCAGTTGAAGGGCTCTTCCAGAGTGTGTGATGATGAAATGTCAAGCCACCAACTTGAAGCTCAAACTGCAAAGAAAGATAAGGGTAAGGGTACGTAAGGCTGTGCAAGAAGAAGAAGACCAAACTAGATGTTGATGTTAGAGTTTAGTTCAACAGTATTTTCCATGTAACGGTGGACGGTGGGTTTTCCCAAATTGGGGTTGCAGACATGCGGTCTAGTGTAAATCTTGTAAAATTTCGCTGGAACTTGTAAAATCTTGTACAATTTCTCTTGAACTTGTTCAAATTGTTTAGCTTCTATGGTTAAAGAAATTAGTGTTATAATAGCGTTTATGAATTTTAAATTGATAGGAACTGAAATTAAAAAAAAAAAAATAAATAAAAATAAAAATAAAATTGCTATGTATACCTACCATAGCGTTTCAAAAACGCTATGGTAGACTCTATCATAGCGTTTCAGAAACGCTATAAAAGGATCTACCATAGCGTTTTTAAAACGCTATAACAGACTAACTTTCTATAGCGGTTTTAAACCGCTATAATAGACCCTGGGTCTATTATAGCGCTGGCAGACATAGCGTTTACTAAAACGCTATGGTATCCTACCATAGCGTTTTTGAACCGCTATTAAAGGGCTTTTTTTGTAGTGGGTAACAGGTTTGTGTGGTCCAGTGTCTGGTTGGGTTGATTGTGGTGTAGGTAGGAGTCAGTGGTCAGGTTTTACTCATCTATTTACACACATGTTATTTGTTTTTTTGTATTTGTACAACTGGTCTTGTTTATTCAAATTTTGGACATCTCCTTTAACATGTTTAATTTTCTAGGAAAGAAAAGATTCAAGAATTTATTTGAAAGTAAACACAACTACATACCGCCCAAATGATCCCATGACAACAACAAGAAATTGATTCTCCCGGTTTACATTAAAATCAGGGAACCAAATCCCTTTGAAGTTAAAATACCAAATAAACACCAACACATCCACCGCCATCCTATTCCTTGCCAAGTTAAATATAAAAAAAAATCACCAACCTTTACTGTTGCCGTTTCAGTGAATGTAATTACCAAGAGAAGTATAGGACATTAAATCTTTTTAACTTAGCTTTATTTGGCAGGATGGTGATTCTATAAATGCATAAGCTTTTATTAACAAAGCCTCCTTCCTAGTCAGCAACAGTCAGCAAACCCAATGCCTAGTTTCTACCATGAAGGACCCCCACTTAAGGTTGAGCATAAAAAGGTAAATCTTGTTATTGTACATTTGCTATTTGTTTACATGTTTTTGTTTGGCGTCAAAACTTGACAAGGTTTCATTTTATGGTTGATTTTGTATTTATCTAGCATATAGTTTGTGGAATCCTATTCGTGCCGGATGCATGACACGGTAGCCGTGTCATAGGCACGGGTACACGCCACATGGCAAGTGTCTGGTCGATCTTAGTAAGGACTGATTTTGCAAGTGTGGGACTGTGATTTTGCTGCAGCAGCTAAAAAAATGTAATTTTTTTTATTATATTAATTTGCAACGGTTTCAAACCCTCGCAACAAACCAGATTTATTTATTTTTTTTTTAAATTTTGTTTTGACTGGCCACGGCTTAAAACCGTGGTACTTCATGCTTGCCACGGCTTAAAACCGTGGCCATCATGCTTGCAACAGATTAATACCGAGGCCATTATGCTTGCAACGGCTATGAGACCAAAGCAATTCAAAATAAGTGATATATGTTGCCACGGTTATGGAACGTGGAGCATCTAGCCGTGCCTGGTAGCCGTGGCTAAACCGTGGCTAAATGCAGAAAATTGTCAAGCGTCCTCGAACATAAAACCGTTGCTAATATGTGTTGCCACGGTTTATAGCCGTCAATGGTGATTTGGCGATGCCTCAAATGGCCAGGCCTCTAAGCCGTGACAATAGGTTACTCCCATGGTCCCAAACAGTTGCTAATGGGTATTTTTGGTGTAGTGTCATATCTCCCTTTCTTCTCCATCAACCGTCGCCACCACCACCACCACCACCTCCTCCTTCTCCCTTTACCACCGCCAACTCTCTTCCTCCTCCTCCTCCTCCTCCATTTCTTCTCTTCCTTTCATTTTTTTTTCTTATTCTTCACCACCACTGCCAACTCTCATCCCACATTCTCCCATTTTTTCTCCCTGGCAGTGGCAACTGCCAACTCTCATCCCACCTTCTCCCATTTTTTCTTCTCTTCCTTTTTTTTTTCTCCCTTGTGGTGGTGAAGGCGAAAAGGAGGAGGAAAGGTGGCAGTGTCCCACCTCCTCCCATATTTTTTTCTTCTCCTTTTTTTTTTTCTCCCTAGCGGTGACAAGGTGGTGGTGAAGGGGAGGATGATGAGGAGAAGAGGTGCCGGTGTCCCACCTCCTTTTTTTTTTTTCTTTTCCTCCTTTTTTCTCCCTGGCAGTGGCAAAATGGTAGTAGTGAAAGGGAGGAGGAGAAGTGGAGGTGTCCCACTTTTTTTTTTGCCCTCGCAGTGGTTCCTGCGAGTGGGACCCGCAGAGATTTAGGCAAATATGGGTTCCCAAATTTCAGGAACTACCACGAGGGCGAAGATAAAAAAAAAAAAAAAAAAAAGAGAGAGAATGAGGCCACCGCCGCCCCTCCTCCCCTTCACCACCACCACGCAATAGGGAAAGGAAAAAATAAGGAGGAAGTGGCCACCCCTACCCCTCCTCTTCACCACCACGACCCAACAGGGAGAGGAAAAGATAAGGAGGAGGCCACCGCCTCCATCCTCTCCCTTTCACCACCACACCATCAGGAGAAGAAGAAAAAAAAACAGATATAAAGAAGAAGATGGGAGGAGGTAGTGGTGGAAAGAAGATGGAAAAATAGAAGAGGTGGTGGTGGTGGGGTTGATGGACAAGAGTGGGAGAGAGGAGAAATGAGTTATGGTTAGGTTTTTTTTTTTTATATAGTGGTAGTGTCCTTTAGCATATCCAAGAAAATTGGTGGTGGTGTCCATCAAAAGAAGTGTTGGTGTTATTAGCAAGTGCGTATTAGAAACTCACAACTTTTGTGCACACTCCCCACTTCCACCGTGCTTCTACTATTTAGGCTCCGTTTGGTATACGGTAAAAAACATGCATAATGCAAAAGTTTATGACGGTTACATAAACATGAGTGTTTGGTTGACTTTACGAAAAACTATTTTTTGAAATTGAATTCAAGACTTTCACATCTCCTAGTTATAAAATTTTGCAAAACTTTATAAAACAAAATCTTCCGCATTACTTTACAAAGTTTTCATCATCTCCTCGAGTACCCACAACTCATTCATAAGCATCCCAACCATCAACACCTTCACAACTACCGTCGTCGCCATTGCCATGACCTCGATACCATAACCATCACAACTACTATCACCATCATGCCACTACCATCACTTCCATAACCGCCACCGTTGCCTTCCTATTACCACTACTGTGGTCACCTTGACCACCACAACTAGCACTACTTCACTATTACCACTGTAACCTCCATCGTCACGCACCACCACCACGACCATCATAACAACCACCACCACCATCACCATCACCATTGTTACTACCACAATCACCATCGCTGCTGGCACCACCATAACAAAACCATCACAACCACTACCGCTGTTATTGCCACTACCACCACCACAACCTTCATAGACACCGACACTACCACCATCACCACCACCTCCATGATCACCACTACTATAGCATATTCACCAAAACCACCACCAACTTCAATAGTACCACCATAACTATTGTCGCCGCCACCACTATTACTACCACTATAACTATTATAGCATAACCGCCACCACCACCATCATTATATCATAATCACCACAACCACCAACAATTTACTAATACTACCGCTGCAACCACCATAGCCAACAACAATCACCACAACCACTATGACTACCACTACCACAACCAGCATGACCACCGCCACCACCACCATTTTAACAACCATCGCCATTACTATCGCCACCATTGTCATCGCCCACATTCGCAATCACAATCACAACAACCACATTCACCGCCACCATGGCCATGCAACATTTGCAACTATTACCATCATCAACACCACCCACAGTCACTTGTATGATTTGTATTGATTTTCTTTAGTTACTACAAAGTGTCCATAAAGTAATGCATTGCAAACTAATGCATCCGCTCAATTTCTAAAATGCATTATTTTACATGGTACCAAGCAGAGCCTTAATGATATTGTATGAAACAAAAATCAAAACAGGAAGGTGTATTTAGTGATATTCCATATAAACAAAAATCAAACACACCCTCAGCAAAAACAAGAAGACGTGTTTAAGTAGATTAACTATAAGGGTATGTTTTATTTGCACAACTTACAAGCAGTGGCGGAGCCAATGGGAGAAATGACAAATAATTATTAGTGATAATTGTAGGTATCAGAGCAAAGCCATAATTTTTTCCTACCCGAGCTGATAATTAATAAAAAAAAAATACAACCATTTACGTTGCATATATCAAATTGAATCTATTGTAGTCCAATTTAATGCCAAAATAAGGTCACAACATCGATAATTTTAGCAAAGGCAAACGAGCGTAATAACTAGAATAAAAATAATTAAGATTAGCATCTAAGTTAAAGCTACAAAATTTGAAATTTGTGAACTTAATACATAATTCAATTTATTCAAAAATGGTTTTTATGAGCCTCAAATTTTGTAAGAGTTGGCTAATCATTGAATTCTATAGTAATTATTTTACATTTTAATTTCAGATAATTTTTTTGGAAGTTTTATACCACGTGTGAACAGACAATTCTTTTTAATGTTTGCAATTACATATAAAAATAAAATTGCATTGAAAATAAAAAATAGAGGTAGGTCAGAATGACAAAAATATTAATTATTATTGGCGATAAAGAAATCATACGCTCTAAGAGGGCCGAAAATAAGTTTTCATTAAACTAAACAATTTTAATGTTTGCAGTTACTAATAAAATTGCATTGGAAAAGAACTTAGAGGCAAGTAGAAATGTAATTTCAACAGACTTAACAATGTACAGAGAATCGTTAATGGTACATCAAACTATCTTCTGATCAACATCGTACACGTGTCATGGTAATCTTGTCAACAGAGCAAAACATGCCTGATTGCATGCTCAATCCAGCTATGCCCAGACAACATTAAGCCCACTATTGGCCGACTTCAGAATGTTGGATCTAAATTGTAGTTGCCTTAATAAGCCCATACGTCACGCGGTCAAGCCCAATACTCGTAAGCCCTGATAAGGCAAGTTTACGGAGGATCGACCCAAGATAGGTAGGCCAACAATACATTGGTTCCGATTAAGAAACAAATACTAAAGTATACGTCGGGCAAAAAATCTTACTTGCATGGACAACATTCAGAAAGGAAAACCTCTCCCGCATATCTAGGAGCACCAGTTGTGTAGGAAAACTACCCCACATGGACAGCTCCCAGCTAGGAAAGGATCTCCAGCAACATCTTTGTCCCTAAACTACGCCACCAAAAGCCTAGCCAAACAAAAACTCCTACACTATAAAAGGGAGATAAGGTCGATAAACTAAGGTATGCTACATAAATCCAATTTACAGCTTTAAACCTCTCCTAAGCCTTATCTAAGTTAAGCTTCGGAGTGCCATCGGCCAACACAGTGTGGTCTTTGGCTCACGCGTGCTATTTGTACAGTTCTAGGTAAGCAGCAAAGAAGGAAAACATGAATCGACTACATCAGTTTGGCGCCTTTCATGAGGAAAAAAAGAGTTCCTTAGAAGAAGCAGTAGTACTATCTTTCACATAGAATCAGAAAGATGGTGACAACGAGGTCCCGCAACAATGCAGATGTTGTGGAACCCTCGAACGCTTAAACCAGCAGAGCACCGCCCACTCCGACACCACTGCCACCGCAGAAGGAACCCTCTCAGACCCTCGTGCCGATGGAATCCACTACTGACCCAAGGGTGGATCTACTGTCAACCTAAATGCAGCAAATTGTGAAAGCATTGGAGGCACTCAAACAACAAAATCATCTACCTGCAGAAGGAGACCGCGAGCAGTGAAGAACCCAGTCCCTAGTGAGCTCTAGAGAACACGTTTAGAAGAGTTGCGCTACCCAAGCAAATTCTCAATGAACTAGAGGTGGAGGAGCGACCAACATAGACCCAGCGTCCCAAGCCGACATACACATCTCGCACAACCCCAGACGTGTTGTTTAACAAACGGTCCCCCCATTCATGGATCATATCATGGACGAACCGCTGCTAAAGAAATATGCACCATCAAAGCTGGAGTTTTACAACGAGACAGGAGATTCGTCCGATCACTTTCACCACTTTCAGCACATTATGACACTCAAGGAAGGGTCTAATGCGATGATGTGCTGATCATTCCCTACCATCCTGAAGACGTATGCGCCGACATGGTTCCACAGCCTCTCTCCGAAATCCATCGATTTGTTTCGAACATTGGCGATGATGTTCCTCACACAATTCATGGGCAGCCAATGAATCTGAAATGGCTTGCATTATCTACTGATCGTAAAATAAAAACCGAACTAGATGTTGAGGGAATACGCCACTCATTTCAACGATTGACCATCATCGATGGTTGTAGTGATGACACCGCCATACTCTGGATCCCCAACCAATATGACAGACTTGCTTAAGGATGCCCAGAGATATATCAATCTAGAGGAGATGTTGGCTAATGCAGGCTACCAAGAGGGAAGCAAAATCAGAGAATAAACCCTCTGTCCCCAGGAATAAGAAAGAGGACGGCGACGGGAACAAGGCCTCTAATTATGTCGGGTGCAAATTTGTCACCTCTCTCAATACCAATATGTCTGACATCCTTGATTCCACCAAGGATTGGGAAGCATTGAAATGGTCGCCTAAGTTGCAAGGAGACCTCGTTCAACCCAACAACATCAAATACTATGCCTACTACAAGGAAGGCGGACACGATACTGATGATTGCAAGCTCAAGGATTAGGAAAGGAAAGCTCAAGGAGTGCTTAGGCTCAGATAAGAGGCAGGGCAGAGTAAGGGAAAGACCATACACTGTCGAGGAAATTGAAAAAGAAGCTTCTGGCATCATTTATGTCCTCCATGGGATCGGTTCCAAAGGGCAGCAATATAACAGGTTCCACAAAAGGACACTGACCGAGATGCGGACACCATCTTAGTGCGAGGACCGACAAGTACAACATGCACGAGTTCTCAGCCTGATCCCACCACTAACGTTTACAGAAAGGGATATCCAGGGGTACATTCTTCTCACAATGACGCACTGGTCCTCTCCTACCTCATCGCTAATTGGGTAACTTTATTTGTCAAAAAATCTTCATCTCGGATCCCACCTGCATACCAATAGTCAATAATTTGATTAAAGTGGTCCAAGCTGGTTCTACAAAGTCATGATGTTTGGACCCCAATGCCCATCCACCAAGGGATACTTTGATAAATCTTCTATAGATTTGTAGAATAATAACACAATTTCTTCACCTAACCGCATTATTCTTCATATATGATATGATGCTCCTTTGTGTATAAATGGGAAGTGGGAACAATAGAACGAACCTCTTCGTTTTTTCGTTCTTGATTCTTTACTATCATGCACAAAAACAACTTTTTCATTGGACAACCATGCTTGTTCACTATTATGTACCACCCTTTCTTTTTCAATATTGGCACGACTACTACTTCTTCATTGTCGTGCATAGGGGTGAGCATTCCATCCTGTAATTTCCAACCTGTCCTGTCTCGTTCCGATTTTTTTGATCTTTTTTAGATTGATCAAACCATCTCAATTCCATCCCGTCCCGATCTAGAATGGGATGGGATCAAAATGGAGATTTTCAATCCCACCCCGTTCCGAATTTATTTATTTAATATTTATTATTATTAATTTTAATCAAAATACTCTTGTAAATTAAAGTTTATGATATGTTGAAATTAAATCAATGTGAGATGAAATTCTAAATGAATTAAATCATAACTTTTAAATGAAGTTTAATATTTATTTATTTAATATCTATTATTATTTATGATGAAATTTATATGTATATAAATTTGACATTATTGTTGTGTGAATAATGTGAGATGAAACTCTTTTGTTATTTTTTATTTGAGAACTATTTAGTACGTGCTCATCCCGTCCTGTCCCGATGAGGTGTATCCTGTCCTATGGGTCGAAGTAGAGATGAGGTCTATCTCGTCCAATCCCATCTCTATCTCAAATGAACGAGATGAGATATGGATGAGGTCCATCCCGTCCCATGCCCACCACTAGTCGTGCATGACCTTTTTTTTTTTTAAAAACTATTGTGCATGATTTTTTTTATTTAATCATATAGATGTGTTGAAATTGGAAAATTCTAGCTCTTCGGGAGATAAGTTCAAGATAAATCCGATTACATGAAATAATGACCGACCTGCTGCTGCAAGAAACTTGAGAAACTTAAGGGAAGATGAGTAATAAAAGGAAACATAAACCCAATAGGGAGCAAATATTCCCAATTTGTTTTGGTTTACATGCTCATGATCGAAAAATCTAAGCCACGGTTGGAACCCTCAAGATTGAAGATGGATGTAATCACGCATCCATCTTCAATCTTGAGGTTTCCAACCGTGTGTCAGATTTTTCGATCCTGAGCATCTAAAAATATTAATTTTTCTCCCTTAACTTTATATAGCTATTTGATCTTCCTCTCATATATTTATCTTTTATGCTCTTGCAAATTAACTCATTGGCTCCATTTTCTTCCCCCATAGATTAGATGGAGTTTTATTAATTATCAATTGGTATTTTGTATAATTAATTATTATTATTTAAATAAAAATATTATGTTAAAATAATTAATTTTTATATTATCATTAATTAACTATGACTCATTACTCCATCGTATTGTAACGCACCAAATATTGTCATTTTTGCTGAATATATAGATAAATAAATAGGAGGCAACTCGGTTTCAAGCAATATTTTAAACAATGACACTCTAATGCTAAAGTCAGTCGGATCTGAGGAAGATGTAATGTTGTAAATTTGTAGCGTACCTTAGCTTACCAACCTCATGTCCTTATTTATAGTGCAGAAGTTTTGGTTCAACCGGGCCATTGATGGCGTAGTTAGGGAATGATATCTTCGTGAAGATCCTTCTCTAATTAGGAGTCATATTGTGGAGAGAAGTTTTCTTTGTTAGCCATGTGCTCCTAGATACGCGAGAGATAGTTTCCATTTCGAGAGTGGTCTGTAAGTAGAAGTCTCCTTATGTGACATATACTTTGGAATTTGCTTCCTAGTTGGAAGTAGATAGTTGTTGTAATTGCCCTTCGAAGATGATTCTCGAGATACTTGCCTATTGCAGGGCTTACGAGTATTGAGGACAATTATGAGACATGTGGGCCTAGCAGGCTGTAAGAATTAGGGTTTGCTTGGCGGGCTACATTGGGTGGGTTTAGAACCACATGAGCCGGATCAGTGTTGGGTTGATGCTAAGGCATGTCTTTTCTTCGAGATCATCATGACACATGTACGACATAGATTTGGGACCATTTCGGTGTATCATCAATACTAAACCAAATTCAGATAAAGTCTTAAAAGTAAAACTTATTATTGCTAAAATGACCACAACATGAGAAAAATTAAACACCAACTCGTGTCAGATGTTCCAATTTCAGTGTTTATATATGATGGGTGTGGGTGGTCTCCAAATTCCAGGATGCACCATAGGCTTTCCATGAGGAGATGGTGGCTTCTTAGGTGGACTATCTCGAAAATGCCTCGTCCGTGATAATACCAAAAAATGGTTGGGCTTCCTGACTACATAGACTTACTCGATCTTCAATGCTGGTGTAAGGAAGATATTGTCAAAATATATCAGAAATTCTCAAGAAATTTAAACTATTTTTATTAGAATTAGTGGCAAAAAAAAATCCCTTTTAAACTAATAATGACTGACCCGCTGATGCAAGAAAGTTGAAAATTTTACAGGAAGATGAGTAATAAAAGGCAACATAAACCCAATAGGGAACAAATATTCCCAATTTTTTTGGTTATATGCTCAGGATCGAAAAATCTGACCCACGGTTGGAACCCACAAGGTTGAAGATGGATGTAATCATGCATCCATCTTCAATCTTGAGGCTTCCAACCGTGTGTCAGATTTTTCGATCCTGAGTATCTAAAACTATTAATTTTTTCCCTTTAACTTTATATAGCTATTTGATTTGCTTCTCATATATTTATCTTTTATGCTCTTACAAAATTAGCTCATTGGCTCAATTTTCTTCCTCCATAGATTAGATAGAGTTTTATTAATTATCAATTGGTATTTTTTATAATTAATTATTATTATTTAAATTAAAAAAATTTATGTAAAAATAATTACTTTTTATATTATCATTAATTAACTATGACTCATTATTCCATCGCACTGTAATGCACCAAATATTGTCATTTTTGCTGAATATATAGAGAAATAAAGAGGAGGCAACTCGGTTTCAAGCAATATTTTGAGTAAGTCTAGTCAGCCTTGTTTGCTGACCTTTTTAGGCATTTTTTTACACTTTTACCCATCCTCTTTAAAATACAACCACAATCACCACTAGATTTCTCGTTCTTGTGAGAGTTTGTTTATGTTTTTATTGTTGTTTTTGCTTTTGTTTCATTTATATAAAGGTTTTGGGGTCCTTAAAACCCAGCTTGCTTTCCAAAAAAAAAAATTGTAAAAACAAAAAAAATAAAATATATATATATGCTCAAAAGAGACTAACAAACAAAGCTGGCTAGAACTGGGACATTATTTTAGAGCTAAACATTAATATTTTGTGTGAAGTAGTCAAAGTCTACAAAAGTCGTCCATGTATGTTTTTACACCCCAAAAGCCTTGTCATGTCACCCTAGAAATTTTTGGCAATCCTTTTGTCAAATTGTACAAGAAGAATTTTCTCCACCGAATACCACTCCTCTCAAATCATGGGCCCTTTAAATTGTGAAAAATTTAGCACAACTAAATCAGTTTTTGCTTCGCAATTGTCCATTTTTTCTTTTTTTTCCTGAGAAACATGTTATACATTTTAAGATTAAGAAGTAGAATATTGTTAAGGCAAAACCAAGCACCACGCACCATCTTAAATGTGAAGTCGAAGAGCATCACAATAAGTAACAAATTTGTCTAGAGAGTTAGGCCTACGCCAGTGAGCCTCAATACCCTCCATCATCTTAGAGATTCTTATAATCACCAATCGAATACAATCACATACACAGAGAGTATCCCTGACACTATCATGGCGCTAGGGGCCTAGCTTTTTAGAATTTTTGATAAGTAACCGAATCATTAAAATATCTAAATTTGTTCACCCAATCACCTATAGTAAGCCCATTTTAGGGTGTATTTTATTCATTATTGACAGTAGATGTCAATTTCACAATCTGTACAAATGAATGCATATTTCGAGAAACAATATTCAAACTGGTTAAAATTTTGACATGTTGTTTCTAATGTTAATATGTAACTTTCTTCAAAGTTTCAGCTCGAACAAAACTTAAATGGATTAAAAAATAATTTTTTTCTTCATGGGGTCCTTAACATACAACAGACACAAAATACATAGTTGATCCTTCAGAATTAGAAACAATTTTTAGTCCCTAAGCTACCAATGTTCCATATTACAATTATGTCATTAGATCGTATGTGTCGTTGTAACAAAACTAAAAACAAAAGAGCCCATCTCAAATAAGCAAATTAAAAGTATCATTAGCTACTTTAGTACGCCTTTTTTTACTGTCGAGGAAACGGGCGAGGGAGGAGGGTGCAACCCTCCACCCCCTCGAGATGTGTGCCATCACGCATCTCAAGGGGGTGGAGGGTTGCACACCCCCTCCCTCGCCCGTTTCGTCGCTAATAAAAAGGGCTCATTTTAGTATTAAGCTAAGTTAAAGAAGTTTTGAAAAACACACACATAGGGTGTGCTTGGTTGGATCAAAGTGTTGCTTGGTTGGATAGAATCCTACTACATAATAATTTATGAGGGGTCTCCTACATTTAAAGCAGATGGTGTAGGAAAGTGTAATGATGTAAGACAATACTTATGGTGGTGTGGAATACTTGTTGCCTTTTGGCAATCCTTTTGTCAAATTGTACAGAACAGAATTTTCTCCACCGAATGCCACTCCTATCAAATCATAGGCCCTTTAAATTGTTCAAATTTAGCACAACTAAATCAGGTTTTGCTTCGGCAGATGTCCAATTTATTTCAGAAACATGTTGTACATTTTAAGATTAATAATTAGAATATTGTTAAGGCAAAACTAAGCACCACACACCAGCTTAAATGTGAAGTCGAAGAGCATCACAATAAGTAACTTAATGATAAAAAAAAATATCTAAATTTTTTCCCCCAATCAACTGTAGTATGCCCATTTTAGTGTGTATATTTATTCATTGCTGCCCATGGATGTCATTTTCACAATCTGTACAAATGAATTTGTATTTTGAGAAATGATATTCAAATGAGTTGAAACTTTGACACATTATTTCTAATGTTAATACGGAATTTTTTTCAAATTTTCAGCTAGAACAAAGCGTAAATGGATTAAAGAATTTTTTTTGCTTAGTGGCCTAGTGGGGTCCTTAACATACGGCAAACAAAATATATAGTTGATCGTTCAGAATTAAAAACCATTTTTAGGAGAGGGGCAAACACATTTACTTTCAAAATAAACCTATCATGATTTCCTATCAAAATTTTATATATTTAGGAAAGGGGCGAACATTTTTACAAGAGGACTGGGGCACAAATTCATTTTTATTTCAATTATTGATAAAATTTGTAGACCAAGAGATACAATTTTGACTAGCTAGGACTGGGATAATTTTGTTAACAACAACTAAATGATTCACAGTTCATACTAGCTAGACTACACGAAATCATGGGGCTACAGTCCAAACTATTGTAACCTATAAATCCCGAACACATGAATGTGATGTTGAATATACCATGACAAGATTCTATATCAAACTTATTTCTTTATAAAAAATAGATAAAATCGATTTCTTCTAATCAAATTAATGAATATTCATTAGCTTATATCTCTTTATTAAGTTCAAGATAAACCTGAATACATGAAATTGGAAAATTTACAGCAATCCAAACATAGTATGTAAGATCACTTGTGAAAAACTCTAGGAAAATAACACTAGTAAAACAACATTGGTTTCTTATTGATCCATTGGTATCAGCCACACTTAACATGCTCAGGCTCAGGCTCAACACTACGTGGCTTCAGTGGCCTCTTATTGATTGGAGTTAGCAACAACGACGTGGTGGATTGGGTCGTGGCTTTGGATCGCGTATAAGATTTATGGGTATAGGAGTTTGTCGTGGTCCAGATAGTAGGCGTCGTCCATTTACGTGAACCCCTTTAGGAAGACCTTTAATAGGGTCTTGTAGATGCAACAACAACCTGCCAGAAAGTTGTAATAAAAACAGGTGTTGTAACTGGGTTCAGCAAAACAATGAAATTGGTGAATTAATGGATGAGCAAACATGATATCAACAATAATAACAACAGCGGCAAATTCATTTTGAGGTTCGGCATACATGTTAACCTGCAAGAGGCCTGACTTGAGACGAGATCAGGCAACATTTGCACAACAGTTGCGTTAATCAATAGGCTTTGTGGACGAATAATTTGAACCTACTTACCGATTACCACACTTAGCTTACCATCGAACACTTTTAACAGTCTGATATTAATTTGAACTAATGATGGTAGTGCCTGGGATGTATCAAAATGTTTCTGATCTTTCCTCGTAAACTCTCTTTTGTTCATCGATCTCCAAGTGAGCATCATCAGGGCCACAGACTTCATTTTCAATCTCAATCTATCAGCATATAGGTCTCTTCTGAATGAATTCCAAGAGATCCAGCGAGGAGCTCTCTGCCCTGTTCTCAGATCCAGCGAGGAGCTTTCTGCCTTGATCTCCAATCCAGCGAAGAGGAGGGGTTCCAGCGAGGAGAAGAGGTTCTCGCCCTGATCTCAGATCCAGAGAGGAGGAGGGGTTCCCAGATTTCAGATCCAGCGAGGAGGAGGGGCTTCACCCCAGATCTCGGCATTTCAGCGAGGAGGAGCGTTTCCAGCGAGGAGGAGAGGTTCTCGCCCTGATCTCAGATCCAGCGAGGAGGAGGGGCTTCACCCCAGATCTCGCTGTCCCCCCAGATCTCGCTGTCCCCCCAGTACTCGCCGTCCCAGATCTCGCTTGGCAACGTGAAGGTGGCTGCTAAGTAGCTGCTGATAGATGAGATAAAAACAGGGGCGGCTAGGTTTTCATGGAGGTGAAACAGCCAGCCAAGGGAGGTCGATGGAGCTCCTAAGCGGAGTTTTGCGCAGGTTCTAAGAAAGGCGATGAGGGATGATCTTGAGGATAAGCCGACGGATTCAACCACGTTTCGAAAAGAAGGAAGTCTGGCCTTGAGGTTATCCGATTCGGATGTTTCAAGAGGTGAGTCTCATGTCTCTAATCATGTTGTCGTTTTAAAATTTTCAAGCTTTAGGCCGTCTCTTGATTCGATAAGGGATTCCATTAATAGATTTTGGGGAATATCCGGTGAATTTATAATGGGTCTTATTGATCCAAGGCATGTAGTGGTTTATTTACAATCGGAAGTTGAAGTGAAGAAAGTGCTATCAAAGGATTCATTTCGGGGAGTTCGATATAAATCGTTGGCATCCAGGTTTTAGCCTACGTGTGGATCCGGAATTGGCACCATTATGGATTGAATTCCCAAATCTTCCTTTCGCTTTTTTTCTTCCCGCCATCATGAAGGCGATTGGGAATTCCTTCGGATTGATGATGGAACTATATTCTTTGCCCTTCCAAAGGTGGCACATATGTGTGTCGAGATAGATGTCACTAAACCTCTCCCACATAGGATTTGGCTTGAAAGTTCAAAATATGGAGGATTCTGGCAGAAAATTGAATATCTAGGATTCAAATATTGTGACCATTGATCGCTAATTGGGCATGAGAAAGACTATTGTAGAAAACTGGTTGGCGAGAAGAAGGATCAATCTAATGTTGATGGAAAAAGTCATAGGGAAATTAAGGCTTCCGACAAGACCAAGCAAAAACAAAACCAAGTAGGGGAGAAACAAGGTCAAAATGTTAACGAACAAATGTATGTTCCGGTTGCCACAAAAACTATGGAAAATTATGAGAAAATAGGAGTTAGTGGAGCAAAAAACTCTCAAGGAGTTGAGATTCTTAGTGAACAAGGAGAAGAAAACAAGGTTAAAGCTTGGGACAAGGAATTCGAAAATGTTATTTTGGTTAACAAATTTGGAGTTTTAGATGAGGAAAATTCGGATGGTTGTGGGGAATGAATTGAGAAAAAACATGGAGATTTCAAGATGGAAGAACATATTTTTCACATGGCTTATGACAATGCCGTAGTTGTTCCAGAATCCACGGAGGAATGCCTTTTGGAGGCGGGGTACACAGTCTCGGAGATTGCAAATAATATGGGGAACCAGGAACTGACTTTAAAGCAGGATGATGTTGTAAATCCAGGGGCTAAATTTGTTGTTTCACCTAAAACTGAGCCGCAACTTCAGGGTGTTACAGCGACTGCGCAGGGTGCTTCATCGCACACACCACAAGGTACTCCAGTGACTCCAGTGCACGTACCACAGGGTGTTACAGTGACTTCAGCACTCACACCACAGGGTGCTTCAGCGCACACACCACAGTGCTTCAGTGCACACACCACAGGGTGCTCCAGTGCTACAGCGCACACACCACAGGGTACTCCAGTGACTTTGACGAATGATGGGATTGAAAGAGATACGATAAATCAAGATCAGACAGTGGCTAATGAAGAGGCTATGCAAGGGAATTCTCCCAAAACTCCAAAGGATGTTTTCTCTACTTTCATGGACAATTTAACTGAAACAAGGTTTGAGGTTGGCGGTATGGGGTTCGACATTAAAGGTATGGAAAGTCCATTAACCTCTTCTAAGGTAAATTTTTTTTTTTGAAAACATTAGAAGATCATGAAAATGGAATTGAAACCAACAACGCAACAAAGGGGGCAATAGAGAAATATGGCGGGGATAGGATGAAGCAAAGGTTTTTACAACTAAAAGATATAATGGAAGGGTATTTAACTAGGTTGGGTCAAAAGAACATTGGAAATGAAGGTTGGGCTACCACAACTCAGTTGCCCAATGGAAACGCTCCTCGAAGATCTACGCGAACAAAGCATGCAAACCCTAAATTCAGGGCTTAATCCAAACAGAGAAGTTGTTTACTCTCTGTTTTTGGTGGGTCTAATATTGGGCATTGGAAAGAGTTGCAATTGTGTTGCCATAGTGTTGCTTTTGGTCATATTTTGTGCAATTTTTTGGAAGGCTGCCAGTGAGTTTTTGGTGAGCCCCTTTGGTAGTGGACATGGCTGTAGGCTGTGGCCTTATGGTCTCATGGAAGTGGTGCAAGATTTTTGTAATCTTTTCATTTTGGTTTTCTGGGCAAAGTCATAATGTACTCCCGCTGGATGTAACTCTTTTTTTAGAAGGAATAAAGGTCTGACATTTAATTTAAGAAAAAAAAAAACTAATGATGGTATGCTTGATTCAGACTTAATTTGTTTTGGTTTGTTGCAATTTATTGGTGAGAAATTAATGGCTTGAATTCACTGAACAAAATGCATGCAATATAAAAAAATTAGGCCATGCTTGGTTTTTTTTTTTTTTTTAAAATAACCTCCAGTAGGGAAGGGCAACTATGGAATGCCAGACCTTTATTACTTATCAAAAAAATTGACTTACAAACTCTACGGAGGTACATTACGACGTTACCCGCGCGCATTAATAAACAAAACAAAAAGTAAAAAACATGTTCTTAAAACATATGCCCGAAGAAAGACAAAAATTAAAACATCAAAAAGAATTTTGACCAAAATAAATGAGCCAACCAGAGTGCGTGCAAATACGCCCAAGCAACCAGCTCACGCGCCCTCTGAAAAATCACACTGAATCAGGACAGCACGCTGAAACTGCTGCGCAACAGCATCCATTTATCCTCTCACACGTCCACCATCTCAACACTGCCTCACCATACTGCAGCAACTAGTTCGCAGTCAGCCCAGGCCTCAGCAAGTTCCAGTCCGCAACATCTCCCAGCCCTGAAAACAAGGGACACTCTGATTTACAGCAGAGTGCCCTGCCAGCACCCTGTTCCAGCACCTACATCTGCCCATCATTGCTGCGTCTACTCATCCCTGTGTCGTATGTATGTCGTATGCCAGCGGTCAAGCACTGATAAACCTGCCACTCTCCCAGGAAGAGCATTCACATCGAAAGAGACAGTCCTATGGTCTCGTTGTGCTCTATCTGCTAAAGCATCTGCCACCGCGTTGGCTTCTCTATAGATATGGGAGCAATCTAACGCCATTTGTTCCGCCAAACGCTTAATTTTTTTCAAAATATTCTCCAAATGCCACGGTATTTTAAAATTGCCCTTAAACCACCCACAAACAATTTCCGAATCCGTCTGAACAACCACCTGTTTAAAACCCAATGAGAGACAAAGGCGAAGGCCCTCAGCTACAGCCAAAATTTCCGCTTTATTATTGGAGCCTGAACCAAAAAACATTTGCTTTCCCACAACACAATGACCCTTAGAGTCTCTAATGATCACACCTCCAGAAGCCATGTTCTTACGGGAGGACCCATCCACATTAAGAGCAACAAAATCTGGCGGAGGGGAATGCCAAAAAACAATTCTACTTAGCTTTCTCAAAACTGGAATCTCTTGCATCCCCAAAGCCCGTAATGGAGCCTTAAGCAAGTTGACTTGCTTAGGAGTTATAAAATTGTTTGCTAAGTGCAAATTGCGCCGAATATTCAAAATCACAAAAGCAGGATTAGGAACAACATTTTCATATACACATTTGCACCGTTGTTTTCGTATTTCCCATAAAATGAACATGGGATTGAGAAGGGATAACACACCGATTTGCGTACTCATTTTGGCTCGCCTGAACCAAATGACAAGGGTCGTGGAGATTTTTGTTGGTTTTCTAATGTGCACATCAAATATCAACTCAAAATGGCGCCACACCTGCATCGCCAGTTCTCCATCCAAAAACAAATGGTTCAGGGATTCTCGCTGTGGTGTGTTGCAACATCTACATCTAGAGGCCAGACTAAATCCGCATCTATACAACTCCCCATCCACTGGTACCCCTCTACGGAGTAATTTCCACAACAAAACTGAGATTCTAGAAGGAAGAATGTCATGCCAAATCATTTTATAGAGGCCATTTACTGTCCCATGTCTCCGTAACATTTCATATGCCGACTGAAGGGAGAAAATCCCATTTGGGTTCAGTACCCATACACATTCATCCTCTCCATAATCCTCGCCATGTAATCTATCAGCAAAGATTCTCCGTGCTAGATGTCTAAGTTCTGAGTTGACCAATTCAAAATTGGTTGAAATCACCTCATTTACCGAAGGCCACACACCTTGACGAACCAAAGTCACTGATCTTCTGAAGGATGCTACCGTATTCCAATTTTCCTCAAAAAAACTGATATTTCCCTTACCAATGCGCCACAGCGAATTGCTCAGAATAAGGGATTTGCCAAGCATGATCTCTTTGAAAAACGGTGAAGACCCAATTTTCACAAACTGACCATTCAACGCCACCCCATGCACCCAGTATTTTCTTCTCATGAAAGTAGCCCAAAGAGAAACCGAAGTAAGTAATCTCCAAAGTGCCTTGAGGCGAAAAGCCCTCATCACCACTGTCAAGTCTCTCACACCCAGACCTTCTTCATCCTGTGGGAAACAAATATTAGTCCATGACACCCATTTTTTCTTCAGTCTTCCTTCACAATCCCCCCCAGAAGAAATCTGCCAACAAACTATTAATCCGGGATAAAAATTTCGTAAGAACACACATGGTACTGAGAATATAAATTGGAATCAAGCTAAGGACATGTTTAATCAAGATTAAACGACCTCCCGGGGATAACAATTTCACCTTCCATCCCTGAATCCACGATTGAATTTTAGCAATCAAATCTTCAAAATATGAAATTTTAACTCTTCCTTGGAAAACTGGCCCTCTCAAATATTTCAAAGGAGCATTTCGAAACTGGAATCCTGTGTAGGTTTTGAATCCTACAATTTTCTCAGCAACTGCCTTGTCATCCAAAATAAAAGAGTTTTTGCCTTCATTTATTTTCTGTCCCGAAGTCTGACATAAAAGTTTCAAAAACTCCATGCATCCCAGAATAGACTTTCTTCCATTTAAGAAAATGAGAGTATCATCTACATATAGAAGGTGTGAAATAGGACTGCAAGCCCTGGGAGTATAAAAATAACCAATTTTTCCTCTATCAAAAGCCTCTTTTAGTCCCCTACTCAACACTTCGGAAGCAATAATAAATAAAAATGGAGACAAATGGTCGCCTTGCCTTAAACCCTTGGCAGATCTAAAAAATCCTTTGTAGGCTCTTTGAAGCAACACTGAAAAACCACAAGAAGATATACAGTTGGAGATGATATGACAAAATCTACCATTAAAGCCAAATATTTTAAGCACCGCAAACAAAAAGTTCCATTCCATTCTATCATAGGCTTTCTCCATGTCAATTTTCAAAACCACATTACCGCCGAAAACCTTCCGGTTAATGTCCCTAATCAATTCCTGCGCAAGGCCAATATTTTCACCAATAAACCTTCCTTTAATAAAAGCCCCCTTTTTGCTCCGGAGAGATAAGAACGGGCAAAAGATATGTCAGTTTAGTGCAAAGGATTTTACTGAAAATCTTATAAATCACATTGCACAAACTGATTGGGCAAAATTCAGAAAAGGAGCTTGAATTCTTAGTTTTAGGAATCAAAGCCATGAACTTAGCCAAGAAAGAAGCCGGCATCGCCTCCCCTTCAAAAAACTGAATAGCAGCCTCCCAAATATCCTTACTCAGAATCTCCCAACAGGACTGAAAAAATCCAGCAGTAAATCCATCCGGTCCCGGTGCACTATTTTTGGGGATGTCAAAAACATCATTTTTCACTTCCTTCAGAGAAGGACGTTTGACCAAGATGTCACATTGACCAGAATTCATCAGTTTTGGAATACAATTCAACAAATCTGCCTCCACCGTACATGAACCTTGGGAAGACAACAAAGTGGCAAAGAAATTAGTGGCATTATTAAGAATCTCACCAGGGTCCGAAATAGTTCTACCGCATGGTAAAGTAATTTGATTGATAGCCCTCCATTTTTGTTTAGACTTGGTGGAAGCGAAAAAATATTTGGTGCAGGCATCCCCTCCTTAAACTCTTTTTCACCTAATTTTTTAATCCAATAAAGCTCCTCCTGTTTGAGAGCTAATCTGTACTCAGTCTGACAGCGATTTAAATTGCAGCAATCATTAGTATCCCAGTTGGCATCAACATTTAGACCATTATCAAAACCCACCAATAAAATAGTTTCCCATTGTTGCATTTCGTCCTCTAGAGCGCGGATTCTGCTAAACACATTCCTAAATACCATCCGGTTCCACTGTATAAGAGCTCGATGGGTCGATTTAAGTTTGGCATCCACTCTATCTATGGGTCTGGTGATATCCATATCAGTAAAACGGATTTCCTTAACCAGATCAAGAAACTCCGGGTGTGTAGTCCACATGTCTAAGAATCTAAAAGGTGCAAAGCCAATCCTTGGTTGAGGGGGCATGGATGCCAGCAATGGGGAATGATCTAAAAATGTGCGACTGAGATGTTCAACTTTAGGATTAGCCAAAACTGTCAGCCAAGCCAAATTGACAAAAATCCGGTCAAGTCTGGCCAAAATACGCTCGCTTCCTCACCTATTATTACACCAGGTGAGTCGAGGAACCGAATATCCACAATCAATTAAGCCACAGGTTTCAGTACAATCGGAGAAATGAGCCATGCTTGCCAGGGATGGTGCAACTCCCCCTACTTTTTCCCCCGAGTGTAAGTATATATTGAAATCCCCACCGACCATCCATGGAGAATCGTGATTAGCCACAAAATTGACCATATTTAACCATAGTTCCTTTCTTTCATCCACAGAGCATTTAGCATAAACAAAAGAAATTAAAAAAACTCATGAAGAAGAATCCGTTACCTGGCAGTGAATGATCTGGTCCGACATGTCCACCATCGAGAAAACAAGAGAAGTATCCCACATAATCCAAATCTTGCTGCCAACCATGTCATTAGAAGCAAAACCGCCAAGTTTTAGTTTGTTACCAATCTCCATGTATCTGCTAGCATCAATCATAGGCTCCGTAATCATAAGAATTCTGATATTGTGTTCCACAACCATCTTTTGTAACCTCCTTCTCGTGGCCCTGTTACCAACACCACGGGCATTCCAAAACAAAAAGTTTTCCATCATCTTAAACGCGGGAGGAAGACAAACCCTTCTTAGTCTTATGACAAGTGCCCGTAGGAACCGCTGATTTGACATTTTTCTTTCGTTCCGCATCGGATATCGCCCCCAATTCTAAGTCCTTGATAGCTTGTGTGCCCGGCCCAATCTCCTACTCCTCCTCATCACTGTCATCTGTGGCGCTTTCAAGTGTATTGACATTCATTTTTTTCCTTCTTTTTTCACAAAGAACGTCCCTCCTTCAACAATTTACTAATGTCATCCAGCAAAACCCGTACCTCCTGCTTGTTACACGGTTCTAAGCTCCCAGTGACTTCCGTTTGTGTTCGCAACGCGTGAGCATCCGACAACCCATCCTGGACTGACTGCTGCACTGTTTCAGCACTTGCTTCCTGTATTTCAGCAGCCCATGACGGCTTCGTATGAGAAACGGTTCTAGGAGCGAGCATAGTGTGGCCTGTTTCGCTTATGGGAGAGGGATCTCCAGCTGCGGCGGACGCTGTCCTGGTAAAAACCACCTCTGCTGGTGCAGAACAGGGCCCTGGCAGGGCCGTAAAATCCCCTGTTTTTGTACTGTTCGCTGGCTGAGACAGACCAGTATGGTGTGGCTGAGGCAGAGCTTCCTCTGTTTTGTGCAATTGAATCACTGGTTGGGACAACCCGCCCAACCTGAATCTCGCATGTTAAATCATTCGTCGCAGTTTGCGATGCTGTCACTTGATTAGAAAGGTTGCTCTTTATTTCCGGATTGACATCATCTTCATGTGGAAGCGGCTTTTGTTGTTGTCCAAGAACATTTGCAATCTCTGAAGTTGTATACCCCGCCTCTAGTAGGCATTCCTCCGTAGATTCTTGCTTGACCCCGGTGTTAGCATGCTCTATTTTTTGACCCGCTATTTGTAGTTCCGCTGGAGCACCCTCATCTTCCTCAATATTCTCCATTAGTGACGCAAATTTGTCGGACAAACCCACTTTTACCGGATCAAAGGCCACATGCTCTCTATCCACGACTCCCTCCGGAATCTCCTCTCCTTTGCTATTTTTTGTTCCACTCACACCCACGTCAGAGTTTGAAAATTTTTCTTTTCTGAGCACTGGAACATATTGTTTCCTGATAGTATTATTTTTGGCCTTTGATTTGACAACCTTCCCAGCATTGCCTAGTTCCGAAACTCGGCCACTGCCCTTAATGCCTAGCTTCTTTCGACAAACACTCTCCTGATGCCCTATCAAAGAACAAAAATCACAATATTTGAAACCTGGATATTCTATCTTCTGCCAGAAACCTCTATTATTGGCCCTATCAATCCATACTCTGTTTGGTAATTTGTCTGCCAAAGTCATCTCCACACATACGCGAGCAAAGCCCGGGCGCGATAAACATCTCGTATGGTCATCCATCCTCAAAAAATCACCAAAGGAATTTACAATTGCTTTTAAAATAGGGGGATTTAAAAGATGTAAAGGTAAGTTAGGCAACTCTACCCACAGTGGCACCGAGATCGGGTCCTCCTTCAGACTAAAGCCATCATGCCAACGAAAAGCTTTGAAACGAATGCCACGAATCAAAAATGAATCTCGCGACAAAACTTTCTTTCACTACACCAAAAGGCTTGTTTAGCTACGGAGAGATGGCCACGGCTCTAAACCGTTGGTTAATTTGTCACGGCAAAAAACCGTGGCTATAACGGCCAACGGTTTAAAACCGTGGCTAAAAAAAGGGTTGCCACGGCCAAAAACCGTTGCTAACTGCCAACGGTTTAAAACCGTGGCTATAAGCTTTTGCTTTTCACGTGAGTTTCACGCTTTGGCGAAATAAATTGAACAAAAGAAGCTGGCGAGTTGGTTTGTTCAAGTGTTCGTGAGTTTCGCGAGGTTCAAGCTGGCGAGGTGAGTTTCATGAGTGAGTTAGCAAGGAAAGACTAAGGAGAAGGTTTTGTTCTTCGTCAGGTAACAAATAAAGAATTTTTGTTTATTGTTCTGGTTGTTTGATTTGTTTAGTTTGATTGGTAGATGAAGTGTCTGGGGTTTTGAAGCAAGGGGGTGTTTGGATTTGTGGTTAGAAATGTTGGGTGTTATTCAATTTCTGATTTATGTGTTTCAAGTTTGAAGGGATGTTAGTCAGATTTGGGGTTTAAGTGATTAGGAAGGTTTGGGTTTTTATGAGTTTATTGATTTTGAATAAATGGGGTTCAGATTTGTGGTTATTGATGAGTTCGAGATGTTGGGGTTTTGTTCAATTTTGAAGGTCAGATTTGGGGATTTCAGTGGTTAGGAAGCTTTGGGTTTTGATGGGTTTAGCGGTTTTGAATTAATGGGGTTTCAGACTCGTGCTTATTGGCGAGTTAGAAATGGTGTGGTTTTGTTCAGTCTGCAGAAAGTTGGGATTTTGGAAGGAAGACTATCAGATTTGGGGATTTTGGTGGTTGAGAAGCTTCGGGTTTTTAGGGGTTTGTTCATTTGGGGTTCAGTACATATGGTTGTTGATTTGTTTCAGTGTTTTGAAATGGACTATTTGGTTGCTTGTTGTTTGTGTTTAGCACAATGAGGTGATATGTTTATTTCATAGTTGGTTTTAGGGGTTTTCAATGTAGAGATTTGGTGTCTTTGAAGGTTGAGGTTTTGAGGATTTTGTTTCAGTTGGGTTTAACAATTGTTTGCTTCTTTACTTGTGTAAATTAGGGTTTTGAATAGTTTGATTTGCGACTTATCTTAGTTGAGAAAATTAGGGTTTGCATGGTTGAGGGATTTGATTTGGTATTGGCTATTGTTCAACTTCATGATAAAAAAAAATGATTGGATGTTTATGTGAAATTGGGGCTTTTTGTATGTTGTTATTAAAGTTCTAAATGTGTAAAATAAAGTTCTTCACACTACTACAAATATTACCTTAGGTAACGCCACTTAGATAGCGCTTTTTTAAAGAGCTATCCAAGTGGGCACTAGGATAGCGCTTATTTGTCTTAAAAAAAAAAAAAAATCAAAAAAAAACACTACAATAGCGCTTTTAATTTTTTTTTCAGTTAAGCGCTATCTTAGTTATGTCTTAGATAGCGCTTTAAAAAACGCTATGAGAAAAAACGTTACCAAAGCTACCATAGCGCTTTTAAAGTGCTTGCATAGCGCTTCAAAAGCGCTATGCTACTTACATTTAGGATAGCGCTTCCGAAGGGGAGAACAACGCCTCCTTACATAAAACCGCTTATTATTTCGCCCAAATTTTTAAAAGCCCGCTCGATCTAACCTAGAAGGGGAGAACAACGCCTCCTTCTCTCTCTCGTCCCCCCTCTGTGCGTAGCTCTCCCTCCCTCTCTCTCGCCCTGCTCCCTATCTCCATTGCTCTCACTCTCTCCATTGCTCTTCCTGCCTCCCTCACTCCACCGCTCTCACTCTCTCTCTCGCTTTCGAGCTTTGGCTCTTTCTCGACGGAATGTTGTTGCTGTCTTTCTGTGGTGCTCCTCTCTTTCTTTCTCCAATTGATCGTCTGTTTTTCATCTCTCAAGATCGAAAACTTTTTAGTCAAGTAATTTCATCTATCTCTATTGATAATTCACAACAACGAATCGATTCCAAGTTGAATTAGGTCAACTATTACTCTTTGCGCTCTCAAGATCGTCTGATTAGCTTAAGGCATTTGTTTTCTTGGATGATTTGTTGAAAAGTTTATATCTTTGATATTGTTAGGGTTTATTGCATATTGGGTTTTGAATTGGTTGACAATGCAGTATGCTAGAATTATTTGTTTGAATTAGGGATTTTTATGCTACAATGCAGAGGAGGCGAGGCGAGGAGGCGAGGAACCAGAGGAGGCGAGGAGGCGAGGAACCGAGGAGTCGGAAGCTCAGGACCAGGTTCGTCTCTCTCGCTCGACTCTCACTCAGTCACTGTTGGTGTTTTTCATCAGACTTGAGATGTGCGATATATTATGAAACATAAACTCACTGAATTGGTGACTCAGTCACATACATTTCTTTTGTTTTTCATTTCTACTGGATTGGTGTTTTTGATGAATTATATTATGAAACATAAACTCACTGAATGTCAACATAAATAAAATATATGACTGATTTATAGATTCGGGAACAGACATTGTGAATAATTTGGTCAAGTAAGAATTAGATTGCATCGACTTTTCACTATTAACAAATGATTAGAAAAATTAAAAGTTCCTCTATGATTAAAGCATGAAAGCTCACTGTGGTAATACATTTTAGTCAAGTAATTTATCAGTACTTATCACAAGGGATCTGATTAGATTTGTCATTCTACATATAATTGTTGGGGACACAAAAATCTTTTCTCTTAATCATTTGATTTTTTATTTAATCTCAACTTGCATAAATAAAAAATTAAAGTATTGCCAAAAGTAGTCGTAATCTTCAATCTTCCCTCCCCTGCCAAAAAAAAAAAAATCACGAATATCTATCTATAGCTAGCATAGTTGTTTTAATTCTTTTTTAACAGTAGTAGACCACAATAAACCGATTCAAAATTTGCATGTTAACTACAAATTAATTTCATAATTTTATAAATAAATAAATGCCGGAATACAGTGATTTAATTAACCATTTTGATATATATATATTACATTCACTTTTTTCGCAATGTTCAACTCCATGCTTGGAGTGCAGCTAGGTTGACAATGAAAAGTATCGGTGATGAGACCATCAATTATGAGCTGCCCCTTCGAACCCATGCATGAAACAAAAGAGATTGATGTTATGCTAGCTTGATTAATTAGTTGGATATACTGTGAACTTGATTTGATTTCTTTTGTTCTTTTCGGATTTGTACATGAGTCGAGCAGGAATATATATATATCACAATGATATGCAATCATAAGCTTCATCCTGTGAGCATATCTCATTGCCAAACAAAAACATGATCATGTGAATCGCTCCTTTACAACTTTTTTGTGTTTTTGTTTTTCATCTACTCAGTACAGCAGATTTCCTGCAGGCAGAAGAGACTATAGAGCCATTGCAATCCGACGTTTGATGAGTTAATTCAATACAAAAGCTATCAGATCTCACTTACCACCCTGCAAAATGATCTTAAATATGTAAAATAATGAGGAGCGATTGGCAAATGCTCCAAGTCTACTGCGGGTGATCTCACATACTCTTCTGTTTAGTGTCATGGTCCTGTGTGGTTGTGGAGATACATTTGTTTTATTTGAAGTGCTCTGTGCAAGGTGATTACTGTGAGAATTTACCTGACATACCATTGAGGATGGGCTTCTTATCTTGATATTTGTATACTGTGGAATATATTTTTTTTTTCTGCCTGATATTATGATTTTTCTGTACAGTTCATCTATTCAACTGCTATTGATGGGAAAATTAAGGCATGGCTCTATAATTGTTTGGGATCTAGAGTAGATTATGATGCTCCTGGACATGGCTGTATGACAATGCTTTATAGTGCTGATGGTATGAGGTAAGGAAAATGTTCTTCAAAGTGCAAACTTGTCCCTTATAATATACTTTGTGATAAATAATCTACTAGTCTTGAAGTATGGTTCCTTGAGTAACACCTTGTTTTCTACAGGTTGTTCTCTTGCGGCACAGGTAAAGATGGGGACTCTTTCCTGGTAGAATGGAATGAGAGTGAGGGTGCCATAAAAAGATCATACTCAGGATTTATAAAGAAATCAGTTGGTGTTGTTCAGTTTGATACAACACAGAATCGTTTTTTGGCTGCTGGTGAAGATCACCAAATTAAATTTTGGGATATGGATAATGTCAATATTCTCACAAGCACTGATGCTGAGGGTGAACTGCCGGTTAGCCATCTTCGATCTTATTTTTCTAGTTTTTATTTTTCTTCTTCAAAATTGGATGTTTAACATTTTTGCTTTGATTCCTTCAGAGTGTTCCTTGCTTGAGATTCAACAAAGAAGGAAATCTTCTAGCTGTTTCTACAGCAGAAAAAGGTTTTAAGATTCTTGCAAGCTTTGAAGCCCTCGGATCTCTAAGAGCGTTTAAAAGTCGAACCTTTGAAGGGTCGAGAGTTCCCATAGAACCTTCTGGAACCAAGGTTATGATACTTACAGACTCTGATATTTTTGAGAGATTTTTTCATTGTATTGTAATCTAGTTTTCTTTGATCAGGTTTCTGCTCCTGCTCCTGTTCACGCTCAGACTCAGGTTTCTTCTCCTCTTCTTGTATGATATGCATATAATTTTGCAAACAAAATATGTTTCTCACGTTATTAAGTATTACCACAAATACTCTGCTTGTCAGGGAAGTGGTTAACATAATAGAGCCCGCACCGAACATAATCCAAGTGGCAAGGTATGGTTACTTTTAATGTGTATATGATTTTCACCTGAGTCCATTTCAATATTTGAGAAAAGTGTTTTATTGAAGAACAACATCTCTGAACAATTGAGGGTTAAAAGGCCACTGCCACTGCCACTGTTGTTCCTCAGCATTGGCAACCAAATAGTGGTCTTGCAATGAAGAATGATCTTTCAGGTGTAAACGTTGAAGAGGCAGTGCCGTGTATTGCACTGTCAAAGAACGATTCATATGTAATATCTGCCACTGGTGGGAAGGTGTCATTCTTCAACATTATGACTTTCAAGGTGAAGTTTGTCACAATCTGCATATGTGGACGTATGATATGCATTTGCATGGTTGTAATCAGTAAATCTGGAATTTCTTTGTATGTTACATGTTCTGCAGGTAATGACAAAATTCATGCCACCTCCACCCACACCGACTTTTCTAGCATTTCATCCGGATGACAATAGCATTATTGCAGTTGGAACGAAAGATTCAACTGTTCACATTTACAATGTTAGGACTGATGAGGTATTTATTTGCAGCACTAGAATTAGGGTCTCATATCAAGATTCTGGATTATTATCAGTATTAAGTGATTCATTTTATGATTTTTAGGTGAGATCAAGATTAAGAGGTCACCAGAGGCAGATTACTGGTATAGCTTTTTCGACCAAGCTTAAAATCCTTGTTACATCAGGTGCTGATGCTCGGGTAAGTTACCATTGGTGCTTTGTCTCCGTGCAGTAATTACATCATGTAGCCAACACAATGAAATAAAACAAGTCAAAGCTTGCTAATTGCTCCCAAAGTGAAACAGCATATTTTTCCTCCAATCGAACTTGTAAACACGTTGCCACCTTAGCCAGGCCAATCCCTGTCTGATGGACTTGTTTGCAGATGGCTATGAGAGTTAACTTTTAGCATTTAACACATTAATGTAGTAAAAGACTAAAACATCTTCAATTATTATTATCCCTTGGTTGATTTTAGCAAAGGGCGTGTGGATAATGTGTGAATGTCCAACATGAGGCCTTGCAAATGTTCATATTCACAATATTTATTAGAAGAAATTTACGAAGATGCAGTATTTGAAACTTATATACAAAGTATTTTGTATTAGGCCATATTAAATAGGGGGTAAAAGAAACTGATCTTGGGAAAGGTGCGAGTTATTTAAGATACGAGTACTTTCATATTTTATGCACTAAGAACTTCCCTAGTTTTTGCACCTAAAATTTGTGATCTGGTTGGCGTGTTCGATGATTTTGGTTGCACAGATATTTACTTTATAGTTATTTGCTGCAGTTTTGCTTATGGAATACTGATACTTGGGAGATGAGAAAGTCAGTTACAATCCAACTGCCAAATGGGAAGGAAGCCGTTGGTGAAACCCGTGTTCAATTCAACTTTGATCAGATTCGGTTGTTGGTATTGAATGAAACACAAATTGCTGTCTATGATGCTTCCAAGATGGAATTTGTTAAACAGGTAGAAAGTTGCTTCATCATATGTTTAATTCTAATCCCTGAGCATGGAAGCTGATCAATTTTTGCATTGCAGTGGGCTTCACAAGGTGTCCTTTCAGCACCTATGACGTGTGCAGTTTACTCCCAAAGGAGTAAACTAGTGTATGCATCATTCCTCGATGGCAACATTGGAGTTTTTGATGCTGACTTATTCAAGCTCAACCGAGAACAATGGAGAATTTCGTAATCAATTGGTCAGGATACTTGTACAATCGATTTCTCAAGGAGAAAATGGAAAGCTGAAGCAAAACATTTTAATTATGCCTGTAGTTTAAGATTTTTATTAGTATTGTGCTACGAACAAATATATATGATAGCATATTAACAATTTTGTATGAATGCTTAAATTATATTTTGAATGAATGAGAAACAGTTAGTTATCATGTTGTGTCTTTATTGATTGATTGAACGTTGTCATTATTATATTAAATATTATATTTAGCCCAGAAAATCGGTATCGGAAAAATAGAAAAAACAAATCAAATCTAATTTAAAAAATTCATTTAAATTAAATAGCGCATAAAAAAGCGCTATGGTAGTTAATAAAAAAAATTCTGAAGCTAATTAAAAAAAATCAACAAAATTAAATAGCGCTCATCAAAGTGCTATTCAAGCTAATTTAAAAAAAAAAATTAGCGCTTACATAGCGCTTTTTAAGGCGCTATTGAAGTTAATTAAAAAAAAAAAATCAACGCTTAGATAGCGCTTAATAAAGCGCTATCTAACGAAGCGCTATTCAAGTACGTGCCTTGCATAGCGCTAAAAAGCGCTATCTAAGCCTATTTTTAAGCGCTATGCAAGCCTATATTTGTAGTAGTGTCACTTGATCATGGTTCATGAGTTTCACCACTGTCAAAATTTTGTTATCTATAACAGTGTAGTAGTTTTTAAGGCAATTGATTTAAGGTGAATTTTTTATTGTTTCAAATTGTAGTGGAGTCATACCAGTTAGTGGTGAAGAATACTCTATACCAACCAGATGAGGTATTATCATTAGCGCAATGGAGAGTCCTTAACAGATTGCATGACAGGAACGAGACACTATATTACAAAGTAAGTTTGCCGGATAAAAGCTTAAAACTTCATTAGACTTTTGGAATTTCATCAGCTTAAACTAATCCCTTTACTTGGTTTCTCCAGGTCCTTATTGAAAACATTGAAAATTTTGCTCCAATAATATACAATCCGACTGTGGGGTTGGTATGTAAAAACTACGGAGGCTTGTTTAAACACCCACGTGGGATGTATTTCAGTGCAAAGTATAAAGGAAAGATGATGTCCATGACCTATAACTGGCCATCTGAACAGATTAGTAAGGGGTCAAGAGGATTAGTTGTTCTAGTTTGCTCTTGAAGGTTTGTTCTTTGTACGGATTTCATGTAATGTTCACTTCATGGAAGCTAATTTTGTGACCTGGTTTTTTGTTTCTTAGTACTTGGAATTAGAATCACATTAACATGTAACTTGCTAGGACTGTTTCACTGCTCTTTCATAATAACATCTATTTTTAAAATGTTCTTACAGAAAGTGTGAGCTTGTCTCACTTTTAATTCACTCAGGAGTTGAGGAATTTGTGAACTAAAATTCCAAGTTCCCTTGAGCATAGGTTATTGCATCATAAGGTGATTTTATAAGTTTCTTTTTTACGCTCTTAGTCTAGATCTAGATAGTCTTAGGACAAATGTATGAGTAAGACTTTTGTGGAGGGAAAAAACTTTTACTTCATATAAGATGAAAAAAAATAGAAATTTAATAAGGAATGTTATTTCAGTTGACGTTGTTTGATTTCTAGTTTTTATTTAGATTTTTGTTTGCTTCTGCCACAATATCATCATTCCTTTATGAATGTTGATGAATTTTCTGGGATTGACTGTTACATAATGAGAATAGTTACTGTATGCACTCTTTAATACTTTTCACATTTTTGGTTTACCTTCCATTTGTTACAGGTTGAACTGATAGTGGTGACAGACGGAAGCCGCATTCTTGGACTTGGGGATCTTGGATTTCGGGGAATTGGAATGCCCATCGGGAAACTCGATATATATGTTGCTGCAGCTGGCGTGAACCCACGCAAAGTATATACCCTCTCTTTATTTCTCTTCAATATATTATGTCTTTCAGCTTTCGAATACTATTGCATATACCATTATACCATTACAAGTACTCTCAGTTTACTGCTATTTTTATTGTAGATACTTCCAGTGATGCTAGATGTTGGAACTAATAAACAAAATTTTCTTGAAGATCTTCTCTGTAAGTATAAATATTTGGTTCCTTAAGTTGCTAGGAATGATTTGCCCGTCGAGGAGGAATAGTAACCATCCCTACAAAGATAGTGTTTGTTCTCTGTTTCAACTTTACCATCCTATTCTATTTAACTGCTGACGTTCTTTAGTACGGTGTTTCAAAAGGACAAGTGCGACCAAAAGCTCAACCATATAACTGCTTTGCTTCTAGGGAATATATATCAATAAAATATATAATTATCTTTGGAAGAGATAAATGATTCCACCATTCTTTTGTTTGCTATGGTGTTTCCCTCTTCTTCTTCTTCTTCTTCTTTTTTTGATAAAACTATGTTGTTTTCCTTTTATGGCAATGATTGAGTGCTTTTGTGGAACACTTGTACTAATTACAGTGAAACACATGCTTATGCAAGATTCATTGAGCTATTACTGCTAGCTTAGACCTTTTGATCTCCTAATGGATAGTTTGTGTCAATAGTAAGATAACTAATGACAAGATTAGTAACTGATGGAGTTATTTCTGCTAGCTCTCACCAAGAAAACAAGGTGACACTGTACCTGTAGATAAAGTAATTCCTGTTACAATATATAACAATCGAAGAAGGATTCAAAACAAGATGCAACAGTTGTTTATAACTAAACAATCATTGGCTTCTAAGGTAGAAGAAAATTAGACAGCAGTAGCATGACAAAGAAAAGACCTTGATGAAAACTAAGAAAAATTAAAAGAATGGTTAATAGACAGGTTTGGCCTATTCATCCTGAGATGTGGTAAATCCTGAGATAATAGTTTTATGAAAATTAGACAAGTTTTTTTTATTAGTTCAAGGGATTTAGTCCTATACATTTTCCTTTATTTTTTTCCAAAATTTATTGCATCAATTATCTGTTTCACGTCGAGAATTAAGAATACCTTAAAGTGCAGTACTGTCAACTCAAGCCTAGGCGGTAATGTCAGCTGATCAAGCCTAGGCCAAGAAAAATAAATAAGGTTCATCAGTAATTGCTACTATACTTATAAAATGTATGGTACATTATATCCAATTCTATAACCTGTGTGTTCGTATTATTTACTACATCTCAGGATGATTTGTAAGCATGTTCAATTGTCCCTGTTAGTAGCACAAAACCTATTTCAATTGTCCAATTTGAAACTCCTTTTTGAAAAGACTGCCCTATCTTAAACTGTATGTAGATAAACAAATTGTTAGAGATCCAATGACTCTTTTCTGGTTTCTTTTGAAGGTTTGGAACAATTTTGGAATTTATAAGTGAAACTGTTTGTGGTCCAGGTTCTCGCAGATATGGGAATATGCGCCATTGATGAATTTTACAAGATAGATGAATCTGATCGAACAACAATCCATGAAGTGATGGAGCAGCAGACAGTCAGCATTGCTAAGGCTGGAATAACTGCTTCTCTCAATGCAAGAATCACAGTTCTTGCTGCTACAAATCCTGCCTGGTGTGGTGATCTTCCTGAGCTGCAAAAGCTAACGAAGTTGTTCGGTGAACATTATGGACAAAGTTTTGCAATGGTGGCCATTGAGAAATCATTCTTCTGCAATGGAGGCGCCGACATCACATCCAGTTTGTTGTCAAAAAATCAAACAAGATCATAACACAGGAAAACAGTATCGTATCGAAGCGCGAACTGGCTTCTGTACCGTATCGGCGACTGTGACGGAGATTGAGCAATGCGTCACATCGGCCGAATCGCAATCCCCAGTTCTGTATCTCGGCCAAACAGGAGCGGAGCGCAGCACTAACGACTGGACAACCGATTTGTCGGCCCGTATTGGCATGTCGACTAGTGGGTGTGTCGGCCAGTGTCGGCTAGTCGGTGTGTCGGTGTGTCGGCTAGTTGGTGTGTCGGCGTGTCGGGGCAGGAGAACCCTTGAAGCCTTGCTACGCCAGCTAGGATTGGATGAGCCACTTAGGGTTTGCGCTGTTGCTTCCCTAGCCGCCACAAGTATCGATGGCTAGGATGTATTCCCACAGATGTGGAATGGCTAAGATTGAAGATCAAGCAATGTGACCAAAATGCCCTCAGACTCGCTAAACCAATGTGATCAATTGGTTCAATTATTTATTAATGCCATGCTTGGTTCACCATAGATCCATCCACCGTAAATGCAAATGATTTAATTTGTAAATGTTTTTTCAAAACAAATACATTTTCATGTTCATTTTCAATATGTTTGGTGATGAATGAAAAGCGCATGCTAACCGACGACCAGCTTTACATTTTGAAATTTCCCATTTGCTATAAATAAATAAATAAATAATCACCAACCTGCAAGAAACTTGAGATACAAGGAGTAACATGAAAAACAAACTCAATAATCGCGTAATTAAAATCCCCATTTTCTCTTGTTCTGGTGCTCGGAAACAAAGAGTTAGACACTGATGAGAATTGAGAAAACATTTTTGTTGAATTTATAGAGGAAAGTAGTCAAAATTCTACAAAGCACGTGGGCCGGTTTTGCCCCTCGATTCTTCTCAACTTCAATGGATTATTGCTCAAGACCCAAGTAAACGCAGTAGAACTTGGTGGACTGTATCACTAAACATGTCTTATTTGGCCTCCCCTTCCACCCAGATCCTAGAAAGAGGGAATGAGAGGGAGAGGTCCGATGTACGTGAGAGCTTGCGACTTACTGTGATCTATTGAAAAGAGCAATGGACTGCTCGCAAGAGGGATGATTTGAGTGAGATGCATCTGCGCCACGCCATTTTTTGTGACACTACACCAAAAGGGCTGATTAGCTACACAGGGGTGGCCATGGTTCTAAGCCGTTGGTGTGTTTTCCACGGCTAAAAACCGTGGCTATAGTGCCCAACGGCTTAAAACCGTGGCTAAAAAAAGGTTTGGCCACGGTTCTAAACCGTTGGTGTGTTTGCCACGACTAAAAACCGTGGCTATAGTGACCCACGGCTTAAAACCGTTGCAAAGGTGCACGTGTGTTGCACGTGGACCTGTGGAGAAGTAGGTCGAATTCTCGCGGGCGAAAATTTGGGAAAAAAATTTACTTCCCGCGTTCCCGCTCCATCTCCCCCTTTTCTCAACCCTTTGCTTCTCCATCTCCCGCTCCATCTCCCCCTTTTCAACCCTTTGTGAAAAAAACCCTAAAATTTCAAGGAGAGGGAAAGAGAGAAGGAGAAGGAGAAGGAGAAGGAAAGAGAGAGGGAGAAGTCGAGCAACCCAAGCAGTGTCTGTGTTTGTACAAGCAACAAAACGCGATGGGGTTTGGCCATCTAGCCATTCGAGCTTCGAGATCCTCCTCCTCCTTCGCAGCCTTCAATCGGTTCTCCTTTAGGGTTCTCGCATCCTCATCCAATTTCAGAGGAATTGAAAAGGCACCCCAGGTCTTCTTCTTCTCCTTCTCTATTACCCCTTTCTCTGTCTCTCTATTGCTTGGTTTGGTTTGGGTTCCATTTCTCTGTAAGTCGCAAATTGGGTGATTTGATCGAATGGGTTAATTGGAATGTTGGAAGAGATGCAAACCCAGTGCTGGAAAGAAGGTTATATCTTCTCTCTTTATTTATTTTCAAGTTTTAATTTTTTTAGGACTATTTGGGTATAATATTTTTGTTCTAATTGTTGTTCTTTGTTTCAGATTTTGGAGAAGTTGTTGAAGAGGGGTGGAAAGCTTAAAGGTTTTGTCCTTGTCTCTCTCTCTCTCTTGTTCTTTCTCCACTGAATGTTTGTTTTCATGCTTTGTGCATTGCTTTTTGTTTAAAATTAGAATTTGGGTATATTTCAATTTGTAAAATTGATCAATCTGTACCCTTGGTTTTTTGGGGTTCTTGTTTAGTTGTTAAAGCTTAATGGGTTTTTTTTTTTTTTTTGTATGAAAGTGATTTGATCTTGTTTGGGTTGTTTGTTTTTGTGATTAGAAGACCAAGCCAGTCTCCCTCATTCGCCAAGTCTATGATGATATTGCTGGGCATCGATGTTTTGGCAAAAACTATATGCAGGAGTTAATTGAAAAGGCACCCCAGGTCTTCTTCTTCTCCTTCTCTATTACCCCTTTCTCTGTCTCTCTATTGCTTGGTTTGGTTTGGGTTCCATTTCTCTGTAAGTACACAAACATTATAGCTCTTGAAGGAAATGAAGAAGCTCAAACCAGAGATGTAATAGGTGTTGGTGGTATTTTTTTCAGGAATAGGTGTAATTATGGGCTCATAGGCCTCTATGACTCATTACTCTGCACCCCATTATAAAAACTGTGACTCCGCCACTGAGAATATTGATATGTTCTGGTTGCAATTTTCAGATCCACAACCAAGTCATACACAAAAGTGGTGCATGAGAGCATATCACAACACAGAGGGATGTGGGGTTCACAGCTTTTGTTGTTGGTGGTGGTGGGTGCTCTAAACAACAAATTTGAAGGGATTTAATTCCCCTTTGTATCCCAGGTAATATTATCATTTTGTAATATTTTTGCATTTAATTCAAATTTTATAAATTTGTCTAAAACCAAATGCATGGTTTCATTGATTTTATTAGGGTCAAGGTTCATTCCCATAATTCTTCATCATCTTCAAATGGTCGAATCATGTTAGCATGATAAAGTAGAAATGGATCTTCATCCCACTCACATAAAGCCCTTTCATTTTTATTTGTTACTTATATCAATAGGACACATGTTAGCATGATAGAGTAGCATCGATACAATTGGAATATATGAAATGGTTGAGGATCCGCATGTACTTCCTCAATATTTTTTTCTCCTTTCTTATCAGAACTAAAAATTTTCAATGCATAGAGTACAAAATACATCTATTAGCATGAATCCAATCTCTGCCTAATAAAGTTAAAAAATTAAGTGCACCATCTATGACAAAGAATGTTTTCTCTGAATGGTTTACTCCTAACTATTATTTCTAATAGCACAATTTTTTTGGCCATCGTTTTATCTTTCCAATAATCCAGAGATAGTAATCCTGGTTGTCACTAACTCAACATCTTGTTTATTTATTTTCTTCGAAGTATTAGTAATAATGACTGATGCATCATTGTCTACTAATGCCATGTTTTAAAAGTTTTCCATTAAACCCTTTGATAAATAGTGGTTTTACATTTAACCATTTCTTGAGTTGGTTCTTCATAAGTATAAGGCAAGTTGGCAGAAGTGAAATAAAACTGTGGAGTAGTCACCTCTTCACTATCATTCAATCAAATCTCTAAATCATCTGAACCAGCAGGAATGTTCTTCATTTCCTTAATTCTCCTTGGCAGCAAATGTCTAGCTAATGTGGTAGCCATGTTTTTCCAAGTCAATGAGCATATCTAGCAACAAATCATTTTGTAAACCTGTGTTGACATCTTCCTTTATTTTTCCAAGTTCCATGTACTCCTCCATGTCATCTCTAATAAACCTCGGATTTGGTTTATTAGAAACAGTCTGCACATAAAGTATTTTTTTTTTTATATATTCCTCCTGTAAGTCCATATCAATGCTGAACTGGGAGTAGGAGAATTCAACTCAGTGACACTCCATTTGGTTTAGGCTTCACAAACTTGTAGTTATCCTTAATAGATAATGCTTGCTTGCTTTGGACTATCATTGGATCCTGCAAAATAAATCAGTCAGGTACACCCAGTATTAATCCTTTGGGTGGATGTTTTGTAGTTCCAGGCCTGTTTATTAAGGTTTTTTGCCTTTGATTTTGCTCTAATTTGACTTCATGCAATCTAGGCCAGCAATGAAGCCCATGCTCAGTCTTTCAGAAATAGGTTTGTTGAACTTAGTTTCCCTAGGCAGGACTAATTGTGGTTCATTAACTTTCATTTTCTTGTGACTTTCTTCACCTGGGAATTCACTGCCACAAGCTACACATTAGTGTTGAACACAAATGTTGGTTCCTTTAAATACTCCCTTGTTGGACTCGTGATTTACATTACCAAGATTCACACTCATTTCATTGGCCGTTTGGAATGTATCCTTGACAATTCCCATTGTTGAGTCTGAAAACTTGAGTTTTTCCTTTTTTCAGTAACTCTTGAATTTTGTTCCTAGAATCAAAACATTCATTTGCAGTGTGAGACCAGGAATCATATCATATCATACACACAGTCACTTACACCCATAATTGGTATGATAGGCTGGTGGTCAAATTTGATTCATATTGGTATATGTATGTCATATTTGATTCAAGTTTAGCACTAACTATATATATGTAATTGCTACATGCATGTTGTTTTGGTTCTCATTTTCCTCCCTTGTCTTTGCACACAGTTAAGCAACTTCCCATCTATCTATTTAAACATTTATGCCATTTGACATGTTTTTGAGAGTTTACATATTTGCATTGTAATAGAAATCTTTCCACCTCAATGTTTACCAATATAAATGATCATATCTTTCCACCATTTGACCTATACACCATATTTCGGATTCGAAAGCAAATTTTCTTGTAAATTAAATTTTATTTTACTTCTTTTCTTTAATTTTTTTTTTTTTGCAACTATGCAATCAATTTAAAATATAAAATTATTATGGTTTTTAGTAACTCTTGTTAATGAAAGAAGGAAAAAAACATATTGTTATGGTGAACTTAAGTGAACCTCTGTATGCCCTAGTGTGTTTTTATGCATGTGTTTTTATGGAAGTGAAGTGAATTTCTGTGTTTTTATGTAGGTGTTTTTGTAGACGTGAAGTGAAAAGTGAACTTCTGTGATAGTGAAGTTATGTTTTTATGTAAATGTCACAACAGAAGTTGTGTTTTTACGTCACAACAGAACTTCTGTATGCTCTAGTGAAGTGAACTTGTGTTTTCATGCAGGTTTGATAACATTACTATTAGACATGACTGCAGACTCATCAAAATAGCTTCATGGAGTCCGAAAATTTTGAAGGATTAATGGTGCAGAGAAGCTGGATACAGTGACTCCGAAAGCTGAAATTTCAGGTCAGTTCACTTCACTTGCCAAACTTGCTTCAACTATTTGTTGTAAATGTCATTTTAACCGAAGTTGTGATCTTTGTATATAGATGAAGAAGTGAATGATTGCCCAATTCAGCAGGTTAGTCTAACAGCCTGATTCTCATGAACTTGAAAATTTTATCCATTTGTTTGTTGTCCATTTCTATTCTTGTGTATTGTACTAAATAGCATATGAACATATGTTGTCAACAGATGAATACACAATCAAACATGCGTAATGAGGATGTGCTCGAGGCTGCAGTTTATGATCATGATGGTTGTGCTCAGCATGGAAGTGTGTTTGCCAAGATGCAGAAACCATTATCTCCGCTCCTGCAGCCTTCGTGGGAAAAATCCATTCGCAGTGACATCTGCCAGGTACCATATACAGTTTATACATGTGCATCTTCGACGCATTTTTTGTAGTTTGAATTGGGCCTCTAATCTCTGCTCCTTTTCCGATCCATCTAAAAATGCCTCAAACTCCCGGGGTAAGTGGCCCATTGCCTATTAGCATTCATAACTGACATTTTGTAGTGGGAATTGTTTACTAATAGATAAACAATAGACAACGCCCTACTGGACTGATTTCTTTTATTGCTACAGAGCAGACAAACTGCAATCAAGGCATGTTTTGGTCTTACCTACTCAGGAAATTTCATCTAGAAGAAGACGAATTGTTTTCAGTGGTGGAGCCTTGTTGGTTGCCATTACCCCCCTTTAATTGTGGGTCAACACCATCATTGGCGAAGGTTGAAGAGAATGACTCTAAAGACCAAGATGATGAAGGGGAGAAAGGTCTAGTTGGTGCTATCACATCCTTGTTTGATCCTGACGAGAAAACAAAATCAGGAAAGGTGTTACCAAAGGCCTATTTGAAGTCTTCTAGAGAGGTTGTGAAAATGCTTCGTGATTCACTAAAGGAAGATCCTAAGGATAATGCCAAATTTAGAAGAACCGCTGATGCGGCAAAGGAGTCAATAAGGGAGTACATGCATGACTTGAGAGGCCAAAAGAACCTGGCAGCTGAGGAGTCAATAAGGGAGTTCAATATAATGCTGATGATATTCAAGGGAAAGCAGAAAACAAAGAAGCTCTGAGAAAGAATTTAGAACTCTCCTCTGCCAACTCTGGGCAGCCACTGGTAATCACTTTACGCCTTTCTCATACTTTTTTCATATCAGCCAATCAGTGATCACTGACCAGTGACCGACACCGTGAGATAAAACCTCATGATTCTGTCACGAGGTTGAGCATCATATCACGATGATCAATACTGACCAAGCATAGGAAAGTGTTTGTAAACATCCATAAGAGCAGGTTATGTATGTCAGTGACAAGGCCTACAATCTAACTTTTAGATAAAGTTTCTGTATTTTTATATAGATAACTTTTCTACCAGTGTGGGTTTTTCATGGATTGAATCTTGTTCATGAATGTATTCTTAATGCAACTTTTTTGCTGCTTCTTAATAGTTGATAAGCAATTGATCATTCTTAAATTTTCACTATGTTCATACTTCTTACTTGAATTCTTTGATGTATGCTGAACTAGGTTGGGTGCATAACAAGGTTGGTTCCACAGAAGGGTGTCCATCTCATTAGGCATGCAATATTTCGAACAATGGAGCTAGGAGGGCAGTTTATTCTTTTAGGTTCAAGTCCTGACGAGCATATCCAAGTAATTTTCCCTCAAAGACTTCAGTTTGTATTACTCTTCAATTTTCTCATTGTCTTCTTTGAATAAGATTGTTATATTTATTTATTTTAATCTTGTGGCTCTTTCCTTTTTACAAATATCCAGAAACAATAACTACTTCGCCTTTTCCTGTTAGGTCCAAACTAACATTTGTATTTAAAATTTTTCATTTGCAAATCGTTAAATGTGATTTTGTTTCAGTTTTTTCAAAGTTTCAACAAAAGAGGGAAAATTGTCCTTTGTAGACACGTATATAGAGAGGCGAACTCAGTGGCAGATGCTTTGGCAACAAAGGCTTAGCGGGAGAGAAGGTAGCGGAATACAATAGGTTGGACCTGCTGTCCAGAATTTTGGGGCTGATTCGTTTAGATAAGTCCCATATTGCGTATATTAGAAAATGATGCAGAGTTCAATTCAGTTTGGTGTTCGGAGAGATCGCAATTTCTGCTGGTTTTAGTGTTGTTTGATGGGCGGTCTGTAACTGCTTGGATTGAATATCTGCTGTCCAGAATTTTCTCATCTGCAGAGTTGGATACAGGGCAATAATCCCCTGTTTTTTACTCTTTGTTAGATTTTTGCAAGACTGCTGCAGCTGTAGGTGCTGTTCTTCACGCTCCTGCTGCAATAGATCTTCATGCTCTTGATGCATGCAGCTGTACTGTGGAGTTGCTGCAGGCTTGCACGCTGTCTCTTTGGACAGATTTGTGGGGCTTCTTGTATTATGTAGCACCTGGAATATTCAGGACAGCAGGAACGTTAAGTCCTTCTTCTTTTCTAATTTTCCCTGTCTTGATTTGTATATTTTATTTCTTATGCAGTCCCATATTCGCGTACTTGAATCAACTCCAGAAAATAAGTCTTTACTTCTCTTGGGACTTGAATATTTGATTGGTATCTCATATGTTGACGATACCGAGGTTTTCAAGGTGATTATTCATATTCTTTTCTTGCTGCTTCTTGTTCTACTTTGGAAATTGTTACAAAGTAAAATTTATCTACTTTTATCTGATACACAGGTATGAACCAATTCCATTTCCGAAATTTATCTACGTTTATCTGATTTTGGGATGATACAGTAACATGAACCGACTTTTCTTTTTCCTTAGGTATGTGTTTGGAACACCATAGATCAGCAACAGTGGTGGAAAGAGTGCAGTGCCTCATTGCCTACTCCCACTAGCCACTAGGCGAGACTCAGCTCCAGCTGCGGGGATTTATCTGCAGTTTCACTGCAATGAGACACAGTTGCTGGTTGTCCATGAGACAAGACTAGTGATTCATGAAGTGTCTCATGCATCTGATGAAGCACCTGATGCAAAACAATTTCAAATTAAACTTCTTAGACAGGTATGCCACTTGTAATCTAACATATACAAATGGTCATTCCGTTTTTAAATTGCTTGCATTCGTTGTTGAATTCTACTTTGTTCTTACCTTGGACAGTGGGTGCCTGAAGATCCAATGATCCGGATCACATGTGCTAGGTATTCATGTGATGGAGAATCCATTTATGCAAGCTTTGCAGATGGAAATGTGGGTGTTCTAGCTGCTTCAACACTTACACTGAAGTGTTGGATCCACCCTATGGCGTAAATGAGGTATATTATGTTACAAATAATTGAAATATAGTCTTCCTCTTCTTCTTTCTTTTGTTATTAAACATGTGCATTTTCAACAGGGAGATCAAACCGAGTGTGCATCCTCTGGTGGTTGCAGCCCATCCATCTAAACCCCACCAGTTTGCATTGGGTCTAAGCAATGGAGGGGTTTATGTTCTCGAACCTTTCTCAACTCATGGGCAATGGGGTACTGTGTCATCCAGTGAAGACGGTGCAGCACCAGTGGATGCTTCTGGCTAACATCTATGTAATGAGGATCGACAGTACAGAGTGAAGAAAAATCGATAATAAAACCAAAAGGCTTTTTTTTTTTTCTCATGTGGGAATTTTTTTTTCTTTTCTCCGGTGACCACCCTTGTGGTAGTAACAAATTCAACTACTGCAAGTCTTGAGCAGTTATTTCATTGATAGATTTCCATATACTGTTTTTCAAAACATGACTTCTATGTATAATGAATTTTTTTTAGTCATCCAATATTTTCAGTCGATAATTGTTTGACATTAAAGCTAGTGTAGAAAAGAAGAAAAAACTTTTCTAGGATATATTGAAACGGGTGCTTTGTTTACTTATACTTTGATGGTGAAAGTCATTTGATAGCAACAAAAAAAAAAAAAAAAAAAAAAAAAAAAAAAAAAAATTGCCACGGTTTTAAACCGTGGCTAACTATTGCAACGGCTAAAAACCGTTGCTAGTATCTACACCTTGTCACGGCTTAAAACCGTGGCTATTTTTGCCACGGATAAAAATCGTTGCTATTATTATTGCAACGGTTTATAACCGTTGCTAATTGCTGAAAATCACGCCCCCCCCCCCCCCCCCCCCCTTCAAGCATAAAACCGTTGCTACAATTTTAGCAACGGTTTATAGTCGTTACAAAGGATTTCGCGACGCCCCTGTAGTCCACGGCTCTTAGCCGCGGCAATGGCTTACGCCCATGGTATAGAACCGTTGCTAATGGGGGTTTTTGGTGTAGCATGATCTCCCCCGATCTGATGCAATCTCCTCCGATCAGCAGGGTTCTTGCTCGATCTTTGATCTGAACCATGGATCAATGACACAACTACAGGAGCCTACTCCAAATCCTCCCACTGCCTCTCGGGGGGTTGATGGTATTAGCAAGGGAGACACATCTCAAAAGCCTGAAAACATAGCTACTAACCCTAATGTATCTGTGGATGGCCAGGGATTACAACAAAATACTCCTAAAACAATGAGATGGGCATTTCGGGTGAATTTAAGGGAACAAAGATGAATTGATTAAAACCAGTAAATTACGTATATTATTTCACAACATTAGACATACTGGGGTGAGATTCGGAGACAAAGATTTTTCATAAAGAAAGTTCCACGCACCTACTTCATCTACCTAAAAATTTTAGAATGAGTTAATTTTTGTGGGGATGATATGTTTGCCTTGTAGATCATCCTCGCCAAAACATACAAGTTCTGAAATTTTTAACTGCATCAGACGTAGTCATCAAGTGTATGGTTGAAATTTCTCTATATTGTATAGCATGTTCTTAAACTCCAAATGAGTTAATTGTTTCTCTGAGTGATCTGTAAGGCATTAAGAGATCATCCCAAAAAAAAATTCTACACATTCTGAAATTTCTAGGTAAATGAAATAAATGGGTAAAGTAAGTACATGTAACTTTATTTGTCAAAAAATCTTCATCTCGGTTACCACCTGCATACCAATAGTCAATAATTTGATTAAAGTGGTCCAAACTAGTTCTACAAAGTCATGATGTTCTTTGGACCCCAGTGCTCGATAAATCTTCTATAAATTTGTAGAAAAATAACACAAGTTCTTCACCTAACCGCATTATTCTTCATATATGATATGATGCTCCTTTTGTATAAATGGGAAGTGGGAGCATATAGAATGAACCTCTTCATTTTTTGGTTCTTGATTCTTCACTATCATGCACAAAAACAACTTTTTCATTGGACAACCATGCTTGTTCACTGTTATGCACCACCCTTTCTCTTTTCAATATTGGCATGACTACTACTTCTTCATTGTCGTGCATAGGGGTGAGCATTCCATCCTGTGATTCCGAATCTATCCCACCTGTCTCATTCCAATTTTTTTGGGATTGACCAAACTCATCTCGATTTCATCTCGTCCTGATCTAGAATGGGACAGGATCGGGATGAAGATTTTCAGTCCCACTTATCCTGCCCCGTCTAAAATTTATTTATTTAATATTTATTATTATTAATTTTAATCAAAACAATGGATAAGTTAAATTAAATCAATGTGAGATGAAATTCTAAATGAATTAAATCATGACTTATAAATGAAGTTTAATATTTATTTATTTAATATCTATTATTATTTATGATGAAAGTTATATGTATATAAATTTGACATTATTGTTGTGTGAGTAATGTGAGATGAAACTCTTTTGTTATTTTTTATTGGGGGACTATTTAGTACATGTTCATCCCGTCCCGATGAGGTTTATCTCGTCCCGTTCGAATGAACTAGATGACATATGGATGATGTCATCTCGTCCCGTGCCCACCCCTGGTCGTGCATGACTTCTCTTTTTTAACTATTGTGCATGAATTTTTTAACTGTTGTGCATGATCTAAACAAATCGCTCTGCTTAGGGGCGATTTCAGGGGTAAAACTGGAACCTTTTTCCAGAATTGAATCCCTCCAATCAGGACCGTTCCAGGATCTGGGGAGAATATCTCAGCCGTTTAATAAAACAAAACCTCCAGCCACCGCCGTAATCCATGTTCCCTAGGTCGACCAGCCGCCGCCCTAGGTCGACCAGTCTTGCTATTTCCTGGACGTAGTCTGGTTCCTGGTCGAGTTGCTGGTTCCTTGTCGAGTTGTTGGTTCCTAGTCGAGTTGCTGGCTCCTGGTCGAGTTGTTGGTTCCTGGACGTAGTTGGCAAGCAAAGGGGTTGGTTGGTCGTTTGGCTTACTCTGCTGTCATCCAGGAAGTCTTGTAGGCGCTGGTAGGTGTTTCCATGGAGGTGACACTGCCAGCCAAGTGGGATGTCCCTGCGGCTGGCAAGGAGGATGATGGTTCTTCTCGGCGCACCTTTACACAAGTTATTGGGAAGGCGATGAAAGATGACCTTGACGATAAGCCGACGGATTCCACGACCTTTAGAAAAGACGAAAATCCGGCTTTGAGGCTATCCTATTCAGATGTCACAAGAGGTGAGTCCCATGTCTCTAATCATATTGTTGTTATGAAATTCTCAAGCTTCAGGCCATCGCTAGATTCAATAAGAGATTCTATTCATCGATCTTGGGGGATATCAGGAGAGTTCATAATGGGTCTCATTGATCCTAGAAATGTGATGGTTTATTTACAATCTAAAAATGAAGTCAAGAAAGTGTTATCAAAAAAAAAAAAAAAAAAAACCCCAAAAATGGCTAGTAAACGAGACTAGCTAGAATTGGGACAATATTTTAGAGCAAAACATTAATGTTTTGTGTGAAGTAGTCAAAGTCTACAAAGTCTTCCATGCATGTTTTTACACCCCAAAAGCCTTGTCATGTCACCTAGACAATTTTGGCAATCCTTTTGTCAAATTGTATAAGAAGAATTTTCTCCACCGAATACCACTCCTCTCAAATCATGGGCCCTTTAAATTGTGAAAAATTTAGCACAACTAAATCAGTGTTTTGCTTCGCAGATGTCCATTTTTTTCTTTTTCTTTTTCTTTTTTTTCTTTAGAAACATGTTATACATTTTAAGATTAAGAAGTAGAATATTGTTAAGGCAAAACCAAGCACCACGCACCATCTTAAATGTGAAGTCGAAGAGCATCACAATAAGTAACCAATCTGTCTAGAGAGTCAGACCTGCTCCAGGGAGTCTCAATACCCTCCATCATTTTAAAGGGGAAAGTAGTCAAAGTTCTACTACAAAGCATGTGGCCGGTTTTGCCCCTAAATTCTTCTCAACTTCAGTGGATTACTGCTCAAGACCCAAGTAAACGCAGGAGGCCATGGTGGGGTGGGGTGCAAACTCTCAAGCTCCACAAGTCTCTCACACTGTAGGATAAGGTCGATTTCGGGTCCATGTTACGTTTTTAATCTGATTAAATTTTGTATATTAGCTACCCCATTATGTTGTGGAGTGCCAGGAACTGTCTATTCATGCCGTATACCAAGCTTACTATAATAAGCATTAAATTCTTTTGATGTGTACTTGCCACCATTAACACTGCGGAGACACTTCAAAACTCTACCTGTTTCTCTTTCAACCTTGGCATGAAACTGCTGGAATAGTTGAAAAACCTGGTCCTTAGATCTGAGAAAATATACCCACACTTTTCTTGATGCATCATCAATAAATGTCAAGAAATATCTACTAACACCAAGAGAATTTTTGATAAGTAACCGAATGATTAAAATATCTAAATTTGTTCACCCAATCACCTATAGTAAGCCCATTTTAGGGTGTATTTTATTCATTATTGACAGTAGATGTCAATTTCACAATCTGTACAAATGAATGCATATTTCGAGAAACAATATTCAAACTGGTTAAAATTTTGACATGTTGTTTCTAATGTTAATATGTAACTTTCTTCAAAGTTTCAGCTCGAACAAAATTTAAATGGATTAAAAAATAATTTTTTTCTTCGTGGGGTCCTTAACATACAACAGACACAAAATACATAGTTGATCCTTCAGAATTAGAAACAATTTTTAGTCCCTAAGCTACCAATGTTCCATATTACAATTATGTCATTAGATCGTATGTGTCGTTGTAATAAAACTAAAAACAAAAGAGCCCATCTCAAATAAGCAAATTAAAAGTATCATTAGCTAATTTAGTACGCCTTTTTTTATTGTCGAGGAAACGAGCGAGGGAGGAGGGTGCAACCCTCCACCCCCTCGAGATGTGTGCCATCACGCATCTCAAGGGAGTGGAGGGTTGCACCCCCCCTCCCTCGCCCGTTTCCTCGCTAATAAGAATGGCTCATTTTAGTATTAAGCTAAGTTAAAGAAGTTTTGAAAAACACACACATAGGGTGTGCTTGGTTGGATCAAAGTGTTGCTTGGTTGGATAGAATCCTACTACATAATAATTTATGAGGGGTCTCCTACAATTAAAGCAGATGGTGTAGGAAAGTGTAATGGTGTAAGACAATACTTATGGTGGTGTGGAATACTTGTTGCCTTTTGGCAATCCTTTTGTCAAATTGTACGGAGCAGAATTTTCTCCACCGAATGCCACTCCTATCAAATCATAGGCCCTTTAAATTGTTCAAATTTAGCACAACTAAATCAGGTTTTGCTTCGGCAGATGTCCAATTTATTTCAGAAACATGTTGTACATTTTAAGATTAATAATTAGAATATTGTTAAGGCAAAACTAAGCACCCCACACCATCTTAAATGTGAAGTCGAAGAGCATCACAATAAGTAACTGAATGATAAAAAAAAAATCTAAATTTTTTCCCCCAATCAACTGTAGTAAGCCCATTTTAGTGTGTATATTTATTCATTGCTGCCCATGGATGTCATTTTCACAATCTGTACAAATGAATTTGTATTTTGAGAAATGATATTCAAATGAGTTGAAACTTTGACACATTTTTTCTAATGTTAATATGGAACTTTTTTCAAATTTTCAGCTAAAACAAAGCTTAAATCGTTCAGAATTAAAAACCATTTTTAGGAGAGGGGCGAACACATTTACTTTCAAAATAAACCTATCATTTCATGATTTCCTATCAAAAATTTATATATTTAGGAAAGGGGCGAACATATTTACAAGAGGACTGGGGCACAAATTCATTTTTGTTTCAATTATTGATAAAATTTGTAGACCAAGGGATACAATTTTGACTAGCTAGGACAGGGATAATTTTGTTAACAACAACTAAATGATTCACAGTTCATACTAGACTACACGAAATCATGGGGCTACAGTCCAAACTATTGTAACCTATAAATCCCGAACACATGAATGTGATGTTGAAAATACCATGGCAAGATTCTTTATCAAACTTATTTCTTTATAAAAAAAATAGATAAAATCGATTTCTTCTTATCAAATTAATGAATATTCATTAGCTTATATCTCTTTATTAAGTGTATGTACATTTTAATTACTTATTTTTTTTTTAATTTTTATGGACAAAAAATCATATTGATGTGTAGAAATTGGAAAATTCAAGCTTTTGGGGAGATAAGTTCAAGATAAAGCTGAATACATGAAATTGGAAAATTTACAACAATCCAAACATAGTATGTAAGTAAAGACCAGTTGTGAAAAACTCTAGCAAAATAACAGTGGTAAAACAACATTGGTTTCTTATTGATCCATTGGTACCAACCACACTTAACATGCTCAGGCTCATATCAACACTACGTGACCTCTTATTGATTGGAGTTAGAAACAACGGCGTGGTGGACGTGGTGGATTTCCCACTTGAGGTCGATCATGTATCGGATCTACGTTAGACAGGTGTCGTCCATTTACGTGAACCCCGTCAGGAAGACCTTTAATAGGGTCTTGGAGATGCAACAACAACCTGCCAGAAAGTTGTAATAAAAACAGGTGTTGTTAACTGGGTTCAGCAAAACAAATGAAATTGGTGAATTAATGGATGAGCACTTAGCTTACCATGGAACACTTTTAACAGTCTGATATTAATTTGAACTAATGATGGTATGCTTAACTGAGACTTAATTTGTTTTGGTTGTTGCAATTTATTGGTGAGAAATTAATGGTTTGAATTCACTGAACAAAATGCAGGCAATACAAAAAAATTAGGCCATGCTTGGTTCACCATAGATCGATCCACCGTAAATGCAAATGATTTAATTTGTAAATGTTTTTTCAAAACAAATACATTTTCACGTTATTTTCAATATGATTGGTGATTAATGAAAAGGGCATGCTACCCAACGGGCAGCTTTACTTTTTGAAATTTCCCATTTGCTATAAATAAATAAATAAATAAATAAATAAATAAATAATCACTAACCTGCAAGAAACTTGAGATACAAGGAGAAACGTGAAAAACAAACTCAATAATCGCGTAATTAATATCCCCATTTTCTCTTGTTCTGGTGCTCGAAAACAAAGAGTTAGACACTGATGAGAATTGAGCAAATATTTTTGCTGAATTTATAGAGGAAAGCAGTCAAAGTTCTACAAAACACGTGGGCCGGTTTTGCCTCTAAATTCTTCTCAACCAAAATGAAACTTCAATGAACTTTTCCTCAAGATCCCAAGTAAATGCAGGCCATGGTTTGCAAACTCTCAAGCTCCACAAGTATATCACACTGTAGGACAAGGTCGATTTCTAAGTCCATGTTAGGCTTTTAAACGGATTGAATTTTCTGCTAAACTTATTGTTCAATTGACAAGGAATATCTTGAATTTTTCTTGAGTGTAACCCTTCTTCTTTTTGAATTCACAACTTCCCTCGTTCACATGGCAAGTACATATAATTTCGTAAAGCCAAGGGATATTCATCGTGGAAGCACTGAACCATGTCTCATTGTGAACACCTTCACAGCGTTAAAACGAGATTGCCGAGCTCTGTTGTCTCTAAAAGGTATCGTTCCTAGAGACATGTATAATCCTTATTAATCATACACGATATAACTCCTTAACCCTTGTGAGACTATTTCACATGCTTAAATCGAGCCACATCTCCAATAGTAACAAGTATGCATTTGAATTTTATATATATATCTCAAATGAGTTCATTATTTCTCAGAGTGATCTATAAGGATATGACTTAAGAGATCATCTTAAAAAAAATTAACGTATTCTGAAATTTCTAGGTAAATGAAATAAATGTATAAAATAAATATGTGTAACTTTATTTGTCAAAAAATCTTCATCTCGGATCCCACCTGCATACCAATAGTCAATAATTTGATTAAAGTGGTCCAAGCTGGTTCTACAAAGTCATGATGTTTGGACCCCAATGCCCATCCACCAAGGGATACTTTGATAAATCTTCTATAAATTTGTAGAAAAATAACACAATTTCTTCACCTAACCGCATTATTCTTCATGTATGATATGATGCTCCTTTGTGTATAAATGGGAAGTGGGAACAATAGAACGAACCTCTTCATTTTTTTGTTCTTGATTCTTTACTATCATGCACAAAAACAACTTTTTCATTGGACAACCATGCTTGTTCACTATTATGTACCACCCTTTCTTTTTCAATATTGGCACGACTACTACTTCTTCATTGTCGTGCATAGGGGTGAGCATTCCATCCTGTAATTCCGAACCTGTCCTGTCTCGTTCCGATTTTTTGGATCTTTTTTAGATTGATCAAACCCATCTCAATTCCATCCCGTCCCGATCTAGAATGGGATGGGATCGAGATGGAGATTTTCAATCCCGCCCCGTTCCGAATTTATTTATTTAATATTTATTATTATTAATTTTAATCAAAATACTCTTGTAAATTAAAGTTTATGATATGGTTGAAATTAAATCAATGTGAGATGAAATTCTAAATGAATTAAATCATAACTTTTAAATGAAGTTTAATATTTATTTATTTAATATCTATTATTATTTATGATGAAATTTATATGTATATAAATTTGACATTATTGTTGTGTGAATAATGTGAGATGAAACTCTTTTGTTATTTTTTATTTGAGGACTATTTAGTACGTGCTCATCCCGTCCTATCCCGATGAGGTGTATCCCGTCCTGATGGGACGAAGTAGAGATGAGGTCTATCTCGTCCAATCCCATCTCTATCTCGAATGAACGAGATGAGATATGGATGAGGTCCATCCCGTCCCATGCCCACCACTAGTCGTGCATGACCTTTTTTTTTCTTTTTTTTAAAAACTATTGTGCATGATTTTTTTTTTATTTAATCATATATATGTGTTGAAATTGAAAAATTCTAGCTCTTCGGGAGATAAGTTCAAGATAAATCCGATTACATGAAATAATGACCGACCTGCTGCTGCAAGAAACTTGAGAAACTTAAGGGAAGATGAGTAATAAAAGGCAACATAAACCCAATAGGGAGCAAATATTCCCAATTTGTTTTTGTTTACATGCTCATGATCGAAAAATCTAACCCACGGTTGGAACCCTCAAGATTGAAGATGGATGTAATCACGCATCCATCTTCAATCTTGAGGCTTCCAACCGTGTGTCAGATTTTTCGATCCTGAGCATCTAAAAATATTAATTTTTCTCCCTTAACTTTAAATAGCTATTTGATCTTCCTCTCATATATTTATTTTTTATGCTCTTGCAAATTAGCTCATTGGCTCCATTTTCTTCCCCCATAGATTAGATGGAGTTTTATTAATTATCAATTGGTATTTTGTATAATTAATTATTATTATTTAAATAAAAATATTATGTTAAAATAATTAATTTTTATATTATCATTAATTAACTATGACTCATTACTCCATCGTAGTGTAACGCACCAAATATTGTCATTTTTGCTGAATATATAGATAAATAAATAGGAGGCAACTCGGTTTCAAGCAATATTTTAAACAATGACACTCTAATGCTAAAGTCAGTCGGATCTGAGGAAGATGTAATGCTGTAAATTTGTAGCGTACCTTAGCTTACCAACCTCATGTCCTTATTTATAGTGCAGAAGTTTTGGTTCAACCGGGCCATCGATGGCGTAGTTAGGGAATGATATCTTCGTGAAGATCCTTCTCTAATTAGGAGTCATATTGTGGAGAGAAGTTTTCTTTGTTAGCCATGTGCTCCTAGATACGCGAGAGATAGTTCCCATTTCGAGAGTGGTCTGTAAGTAGAAGTCTCCTTATGTGACATATACTTTGGAATTTGCTTCCTAGTTGGAAGTAGATAGTTGCTGTAATTTCCCTTCGAAGATGATTCTCGAGATACTTGCCTATTGCAGGGCTTACGAGTATTGAGGACAATTATGAGACATGTGGGCCTAGCAGGCTGTAAGAATTAGGGTTTGCTTGGCGGGCTACATTGGGTGGGTTTAGAACCGCATGAGCCGGATCAGTGTTGGGTTGATGCTAAGGCATGTCTTTTCTTCGAGATCATCATGACACATGTACGACATAGATTTGGGACCATTTCGGTGTATCATCAATACTAAACCAAATTCAGATAAAGTCTTAAAAGTAAAACTTATTATTGCTTACAAAATGACCACAACATGAGAAAAATTAAACACCAACTCGTGCCAGATGTTCTAATTTCAGTGTTTATATATGATGGGTGTGGGTGGTCTCCAAATTACAGGATGCACCATAGGCTTTCCATGAGGAGATGGTGGCTTCTTAGGTGGACTATCTCGAAAATGCCTCGCCCATGATAATACCAAAAAATGGCTGGGCTTCCTGACTACATAGACTTATTCAATCTTCAATGCTGGTGTAAGGAAGATATTGTCAAAATATATCACAAATTCTCAAGAAATTTAAACTATTTTTATTAGAATTAGTGGCAAAAAAAATAAAATCCCTTTTAAACTAATAATGACTGACCCGCTACTGCAAGAAAGTTGAAAATTTTACAGGAAGATGAGTAATAAAAGGCAACATAAACCCAATAGGGAACAAATATTCCCAATTTTTTTTGTTATATGCTCAGGATCGAAAAATCTGACCCACGGTTGGAACCCACAAGGTTGAAGATGGATGTAATCATGCATCCATCTTCAATCTTGAGGCTTCCAACCGTGTGTCGGATTTTTCGATCCTGAGTATCTAAAACTATTAAGTTTTTCCCTTTAACTTTATATAGCTATTTGATTTGCTTCTCATATATTTATCTTTTATGCTCTTACAAAATTAGCTCATTGGCTCAATTTTCTTCCTCCATAGATTAGATGGAGTTTTATTAATTATCAATTGGTATTTTTTATAATTAATTATTATTATTTAAATTAAAAAAATGTATGTAAAAATAATTAATTTTTATATTATCATTAATTAACTATGACTCATTACTCCATCGCAATGTAATGCACCAAATATTGTCATTATTGCTGAATATATAGAGAAATAAAGAGGATGCAACTCGGTTTCAAGCAATATTTTGAGTAAGTTTAGTCAGCCTTGTTTGCTGACCTTTTTAGGCATTTTTTACACTTTTACCCATCCTCTTTAAAATACAACCACAATCACCACTAGATTTCTCTTTCTTGTGAGAGTTTGTTTATGTTTTTATTGTTGTTTTTGCTTTTGTTTCATTTATATAAAGGTTTTGGGGTCCGTAAAACCCAGCTCGCTTTCAAAAAAAAATTGTAAAAACACAAAACAAAACAAAAATATGCTCAAAAGAGACTAACAAACAAAGCTGGCTAGAATTGGGACATTATTTTAGAGCTAAACATTAATGTTTTGTGTGAAGTAGTCAAAGTCTACAAAGTCGTCCATGTATGTTTTTACACCCCAAAAGCCTTGTCATGTCACCCTAGAAAATTTTGGCAATCCTTTTGTCAAATTGTACAAGAAGAATTTTCTCCACCGAATACCACTCCTCTCAAATCATGGGCCCTTTAAATTGTGAAAAATTTAGCACAACTAAATCAGTGTTTTGCTTCGCAATTGTCCATTTTTTCTTTTTTTTCCTGAGAAACATGTTATACATTTTAAGATTAAGAAGTAGAATATTGTTAAGGCAAAACCAAGCACCACGCACCATCTTAAATGTGAAGTCGAAGAGCATCACAATAAGTAACAAATTTGTCTAGAGAGTCAGGCCTGCGCCAGTGAGCCTCAATACCCTCCATTATCTTAGAGATTCTTATAATCACCAATCGAATACAATCACATACACAGAGAGTATCCCTGACACTATCATGGCGCTAGGGGCCTAGCTTTATAGAATTTTTGATAAGTAACCGAATGATTAAAATATCTAAATTTGTTCACCCAATCACCTATAGTAAGCCCATTTTAGGGTGTATTTTATTCATTATTGACAGTAGATGTCAATTTCACAATCTGTACAAATGAATGCATATTTCGAGAAACAATATTCAAACTGGTTAAAATTTTGACATGTTGTTTCTAATGTTAATATGTAACTTTCTTCAAAGTTTCAGCTCGAACAAAATTTAAATGGATTAAAAAATAATTTTTTTCTTCGTGGGGTCCTTAACATACAACAGACACAAAATACATAGTTGATCCTTCAGAATTAGAAACAATTTTTAGTCCCTAAGCTACCAATGTTCCATATTACAATTATGTCATTAGATCGTATGTGTCGTTGTAATAAAACTAAAAACAAAAGAGCCCATCTCAAATAAGCAAATTAAAAGTATCATTAGCTACTTTAGTACGCCTTTTTATATTGTCGAGGAAACGAGCGAGGGAGGAGGGTGCAACCCTCCACCCCCTCGAGATGTGTGCCATCACGCATCTCAAGGGAGTGGAGGGTTGCACCCCCCCTCCCTCGCATGTTTCCTCGCTAATAAGAATGGCTCATTTTAGTATTAAGCTAAGTTAAAGAAGTTTTGAAAAACACACACATAGGGTGTGCTTGGTTGGATCAAAGTGTTGCTTGGTTGGATAGAATCCTACTACATAATAATTTATGAGGGGTCTCCTACATTTAAAGCAGATGGTGTAGGAAAGTGTAATGGTGTAAGACAATACTTATGGTGGTGTGGAATACTTGTTGCCTTTTGGCAATCCTTTTGTCAAATTGTACGGAGCAGAATTTTCTCCACCGAATGCCACTCCTATCAAATCATAGGCCCTTTAAATTGTTCAAATTTAGCACAACTAAATCAGGTTTTGCTTCGGCAGATGTCCAATTTATTTCAGAAACATGTTGTACATTTTAAGATTAATAATTAGAATATTGTTAAGGCAAAACTAAGCACCCCACACCATCTTAAATGTGAAGTCGAAGAGCATCACAATAAGTAACTGAATGATAAAAAAAAAATCTAAGTTTTTTCCCCCAATCAACTGTAGTAAGCCCATTTTAGTGTGTATATTTATTCATTGCTGCCCATGGATGTCATTTTCACAATCTGTACAAATGAATTTGTATTTTGAGAAATGATATTCAAATGAGTTGAAACTTTGACACATTATTTCTAATGTTAATATGGAACTTTTTTCAAATTTTCAGCTAGAACAAAGCTTAAACGGATTAAAGAATTTTTTTGCTTAGTGGCTTAGTGGGGTCCTTAACATACGGCAGACAAAATATATAGTTGATCGTTCAGAATTAAAAACCATTTTTAGGAGAGGGGCGAACACATTTACTTTCAAAATAAACCTATCATGATTTCCTATCAAAAATTTATATATTTAGGAAAGGGGCGAACATTTTTACAAGAGGACTGGGGCACAAATTCATTTTTGTTTCAATTATTGATAAAATTTGTAGACCAAGAGATACAATTTTGACTAGCTAGAACTGGGATAATTTTGTTAACAACAACTAAATGATTCACAGTTCATACTAGCTAGACTACACGAAATCATGGGGCTACGGTCCAAACTATTGTAACCTATAAATCCCGAACACATGAATGTGATGTTGAAAATACCATGACAAGATTCTATATCAAACTTATTTATTTATAAAAAATAGATAAAATCGATTTCTTCTAATCAAATTAATGAATATTCATTAGCTTATTATATCTCTTTATTAACTTCAAGATAAAGCTGAATACATGAAATTGGAAAATTTACAGCAATCCAAACATAGTATGTAAGATCACTTGTGAAAAACTCAAGGAAAATAACAGTGGTAAAACAACATTGGTTTCTTATTGATCCATTGGTACCAACCACACTTAACATGCTCAGGCTCAACACTACGTGGCTTCAGTGGCCTCTTATTGATTGGAGTTAGCAACAACGAATTGGTGGATTGGGTCGTGGCTTTGGATCGCGTATAGGATTTACGGGTACAGGAGTTGGAGGTGGTCCAGATAGTAGGCGTCGTCCATTTACGTGAACCCCATTAGGAAGACCTTTAATAGGGTCTTGTAGATGCAACAACAACCTGCCAGAAAGTTGTAATAAAAACAGGTGTTGTAACTGGGTTCAGCAAAACAATGAAATTGGTGAATTAATGGATGAGCAAACATGATATCAACAATAATAACAACAGCGGAAAATTCGTTTTGAGGTTCGGCATACATGCTAACCTGCAAGAGGCCTGGCTTGAGACGAGATCAGGCAACATTTGCACAACAGTTGCGTTAATCAATAGGCTTTGTGGAGGAATAATTTGAACCTACTTACGGATTCCCGCACTTAGCTTACCATGGAACACTTTTAACAGTCTGATATTAATTTGAACTAATGATGGTATGCTTGACTCAGACTTAATTTGTTCTGGTTTGTTGCAATTTAGTGGTGAGAAATTAATGGCATGAATTCACTGAACAAAATGCATGCAATATAAAAAAAAATTAGGCCATGCTTGGTTCACCATAGATCGATCCACTGTAAATGCAAATGATTTAATTTTTAAATGTTTTTTTCAAAACAAATACATTTTCATATTCATCTTCAATATGTTTGGTGATGAATGAAAAGCGCATGCTAACCGACGGCCAACTTTACTTTTTGAAATTTCCCATTTGTTATAAATAAATAAATAAATAATCACTAACCTGCAAGGAACTTGAGATACAAGGAGAGATGTGAAAAACAAACTCAATAATCGCGTAATTAATATCCCCATTTTCTCTTGTTCTGGTGCTCGAAAACAAAGAGTTAGACACTGATGAGAATTGAGCAAATATTTTTGCTGAATTTATAGAGAAAAGTAGTCAAAGTTCTACAAAGCACGTGGGCCGGTTTTGCTCCTAAATTCTTCTCAACTTCAATGGATTATTGCTCAAGACCCAAGTAAACGAATGAGAACATGGTGGGGTGCAAACTCTCAAGCTCCACAAGTCACTCACAATGTAGGATAACGTGGATTTCGGGTCCATGTTTGGCTTTTAGTCTGATTAAATTTTGTATATTAGCGAATAGCGACTCATCAAGTCTGAAGCATTTTAATGCAGCCTCCTTTGTTTACCAAATTATCTATTTTGGAAAAAATAAAATAAAATAACAAATAATGTCTTATCTGATGTAGGACCTACGAAATATATATGTCTTATTTGGCCTCCCCTTCCACCTAGATCTTAGAAAGAGGGAGTGAGAGGGAGAGATCCAATGTACGTGAGAGTTTGCGACCTACTGTGATCTATCGAAAAGAGCAATGGACTGCTCGCGAGTGGGAAGATTTGAGTGAGATGCAATTGCGCCACGCCATTTTCTGTGATCTCCCCCAATCTGATGCTATCTCCTCCGATCTGCTGGGTTCTTGCTGGACCTTGATCTGAACGACCATAGATCAATGACACAACTACAGGAGTCGTTGATGGTATTAGCAAGGGAGACACTCAAAAGCCTGAAAACATAGCTATTAACCCTAATGTATCTGTGGGTGGCCAGGGATTACAACAAAATACTCCTAAAACAATGAGATGGGCATTCCGGGTGAATTTAAGGGAACAAAGATGAATTTATTAAAACCAGTAAACTACTTATATTATATGACAACATCAGACATACTGGGGTGAGATTCGGGGACAAAGATTTTTCACAAAGAAAGTTTCACGCACCTACTTCATCTACCTAAAAATTTTAGAATGAGTTAATTTTTGTGGAGATGATATGTTTGCCTTGTAGATCATCCTCGCCAAAACATACAAGTTCTGAAAATTTTAACTGTATCAGATGTAGTCATCAAGTGTATGGTTGAAAATTCTCTATATTGTGTAGCATGTTCTTAAACTCCAAATGAGTTAATTGTTTCTCTGAGTGATCTATAAGGCATTAAGAGATCATCCTCAAAAAATTTCTACATATTCTGAAATTTCTAGGTAAATGAAATAAATGGGTAAAGTAAGTACGTGGAACTTTATTTGTCAAAAAATCTTCATCTCGGTTCCACCTGCATACCAATAGTCAATAATTTGATTAAAGTGGTCCAAACTGGTTCTACAAAGTCATCAATGCCAGATAAATCTTCTATAAATTTGTAGAAAAATAACACAATTTCTTCACCTAACCGCATTATTCTTCATATATGATATGATGCTTCTTTTTGTATAAATGGGAAGTGGGAATATTAGAACGAACCTCTTCGTTTTTTGGTTCTTGATTCTTCACTATCATGCACAAAAACAACTTTTTCATTGGACAACTATGCTTGTTCACTATTATGCACCACCCTTTCTTTTTTCAATATTGGCATGACTACTACTTCTTCATTGTCATGCATAGGGGTGAGCATTCCATCATGTGATTCCAAATCTATTACATCATGTCTCATTCCAATTTTTTTGGGATTGACCAAATTCATCTCGATTTCATCTCGTCTCGATCTAGAGTGGGATGGGATCGGGATGAAGATTTTCAATCCCGCCACTTCCCAAATTTATTTATTTAATATTTATTATTATTAATTTTAATCAAAATAATCTTAGGATAGGTTGAAATTAAATCAATGTGAGATGAAATTCTAAATGAATTAAATCATGACTTCTAAATGAAGTTTAATATTTATTTATTTAATATCTATTATTATTTACGATGAAAGTTATTTGTATATAAATTTGACATTATTGTTGTGTGAGTAATGTGAGATGAAACTCTTTTGTTATTTTTTATTGGAGGACTATTTAGTACATGCTCATCCCGTCCTGTCCTGACGAGGTCTATCTAGTCACGTTCGAATGAACGAGATGACATATAGATGATGTCATGTACCAAAAAAGATGGCACGCATCCCGAGAAAGATGAACGGTTCCCACCCCGCTACCTCCCCTCGCTGGTTTCCTCGACACCTAGAATTACTCTTTGTACAATGAGATGCATTTTTTTCAGAACAAACAATATACTTGACATTAGCTCCCAACCGATGCTAATTTAATTAGGAAAACTTGTGATAAATGGTATCATCATAAGTCTAGGATTCAGGATTCAAATGGTTCAAGGATCCCATCATTGTCCATGAATTTTAAATCACGTTCCACACAATTTTCTGTTACTTTTATGAATTAACTTAAATGATTTTTGTGGGATAGGACACAATATGCTGTGAATGATTGAGAATACACTACACAAAATCGATATTTTTATAATAACCCAAAAATAGTAACATTTTTTAGTTATAACAATCCATAAAACAATTTTACATATTTTTACAAATAAAGTGATATAATAATTGTATCACCATGAAGAGTATGGGTTTACAAGTGATACTATTCATTATGATCTAATATATATATATATATATATATATTTTTTTTTTTTTTTTTTGTAACTATTTTTCATTTTTTTTTACTAAATCTAGTTTTGATTTAAAATTATTTGGTGGATTGTTATAACTCAAAAGTGTTATCATATTAAAAATTATTATAAATATGTCAATTTGATGCAGTGATATACAGTCAATTAATGATGCTTCACTTTCAAGCGTAACTGTCAAAACTTAGGTGGGATTGCCCCTAAAATTGGTTTGTTTATGCAATTAACGATGCTTCACTTTCAAGCGTAACTTTCAAAACTTAGGTGGGATTGCCCCTAAAATTGGTTTGTTTATGCAATTGCTTTGATTAACTTCATCTTTAGAATTATGAAATTTAAAATTGTGAGTATTATATTTGAAGCTTTTGCATGTACTTGCATTAAATAATAAGTGGATGTGCCATGCTAGTTCCTTGAGTTAGATTAGGAATATTACAGTAAACTAATTATATTGTTTTATATTTCATATAGTACCTAATATTTGAAGTTTCAGCTTAATTTGAACTTTTAAGAAATGAAGTGCACAAAACTTTGAAAAATATTTCTATAATAGTAGATCAATAAATGATATATGATAGATACATTATATTGCTTGATTTAATACAAAACACAATTTTGCTTCTTTTTTTTTTCAAAAGGTAATAATAACTTCATCAGAGCCCTTCAAACTATTAGAAATCAATGACCTCATCAAATAAGGATGGTGGACAACCTACCCCAAAGAGTGATTAAAATCTCCATAATCACTGTATCCATATCCAAAGCCTTATTACAAACACTTTTGCTATTTTATTTTTCTAAGCCACCTCGCACACAATAAAAGGCACCATCTTCCACAGTCTACACCAGTATTTTTAAAGGCTGAAACGCATGGGCGGACCTACTAAGGGGCGGGGGAGCTTTTTAAAATATTTTTTTATATATATTTTAATTTTAAAAAAATTGATTATATAATACAGAATACAATATGATAATTGTTTATACAAATGCTTTATTATGTTTTTATTGGTGTAGTGGTTGAAGGTTTGCTATTTTTTGTAAAAGACTCGAGTTCGATACTCTTTGAATGCATTTTTATTTTATTTTCAATACAATTTTATTAGTAATTGCAAACATTAAAAAATGTTTAGTTTAATAAAAATTTATTAACATTAAAGAAATGAATTGTTCTTCACAACTGGTATAAAACCTCCAACAAAAAATATTTAAAATTAATTAGAATTCAATGAAAATATATACCATTAGCCAATTCGTACAAAATTTAAGCCTCATATGAACTATTTTTTCTATGAAATTGTATTATGATCATATCAGGTTCGCAAATTTAATTTTTTTTTAGCATATTCTAGTTATTATGCTCGTTTGCTAATTGCTAAGGTTATTAACAGTGTCATTATTTTGGCTTAAAAATTGAACTACACTGGATCTAATTTGGTATATGCAATACTTTTTATAATTGTATTTTTTTTATTGGTTACTAGCTTAGGTAGAAAAAAAATTAGGCTTTACCATTGATAACTATTATTATCAATTAATAATTATTTTCCATTTCGCCCCAACAATATTCTAAAACTTTCGGAAATAAATTTCAATGATACATTAGTTTTTTTATTTTGATTTTATTGGAATTGCAAAACTGTATAGGTATAGAATTTACAAAATTAATGGGTTGAAACATTTAAAATCCATTAATTTATTTTTATTTTCAAATTTTTAATGCATCATCGCTGCCAAGAAGACCAAAAGCGTCTCACTTGGATAAAATTAAAAGAGCTTATATTAGACATACATAATGGTTTGTTGTTCTAATCCTTGGGAATCTTTAGTTTCAGAAGTTTATGGTTCTCTCTAGAGTATATGGATTGCCAATGAAATTGTGAATGTAGGTTGTAGAAAGTGATATATTTCTCACGGAAACCCCAAGTGATGAAACTTTTTCTTTTTTAATATTTATATCATGGTGTGAAATTTTTTGCATAAATTCTTCCATGGACAAGACAAGACAATGACGAATCTAAACTAAAAACCATCAAAAGTCAGTCGTAGGAAGCAGACATGCAAGATGTAAAGAGTTTACGAAACTCTAGCTGGCCAAGGAAAAACCAGTGAGGTTGCTGCCTGAGGTGGTAAATTTACACTTTTGCCCTCATTTTTAAGAACCTTTTTGAAAAAGGTGTTTAAAAAGAGAGGGGCAAAAGTGTAAAAGCTCCACCCCTCAGGCAGCAACATCGCTAATTTTTCAGGCCAAGAAGAATTACTCAAATAGTTTAGTCTGCTGGATGGGTAATAAGTTAAAAATGCCTCTAACAAGTTGCATCCTAACAAACTCATCTCATAATAAGAGATTAACACTTAATTTGGCTAAATATATAGGGGAATAAAATAAGGAGGCAACTCTATTTCGAGCAATATGTTAGAACTAAGTATCAGTTATTATGTCTAAATGTCTCCAATTATTTACTTAAAATCATCCTAGAGGTGGAAAAGATTACATTCGTTTGTATACTCCGAAAGCCTCATCAACTAAGCGACACATTCCTCCTATCAATTTGGCAAAGACCTTTGGATGGATTGAAAAAATTTCATTCTTGTATTATTATTTTGTTATGATGGCTTTCCCTTTTGTTTCTTCTTTTTTTTTTAGTAAAATTTAAAAAATGTGGGCCTCCAACCTTAAAAATAAAATAAAATCTAAATCAATTCATCAAATCAAAATAAAATCCCCATTTCTAACTGTCGAGAGAATGAGCGAGAAAACCAGACCCTTCATTCCTTTTGAGATGCGTGCATTCCTTCCTCTGCACGAATCGTGAGGGGGATAGAGGGTCCTCCCCCCTCCCTCGCTGTTTTCCTAGCTGGTTTCCTCGCCATTTAGATTGACTCAAATAAAATTGATAGTTCAAAATGAATGGACAGACTTTAGCGGTTGACCAGCTTTCTAAGAATGGACATCAGTGTGTCCGATGATTATGGAGATTTGTAGGGGTGGTCAAGAATCCCAATTTCGACCCGATCGATCCGAACTGATATGGTACCGAACTGGTTCAAATTGGGATGAATCGGTTTATATTATTTTTATCACGATCCCGATCTCAGACCGGTTCAAACCAGTTTTCACAAATTTTGTCCTGAACCATTCGGTCCATCTTTGTTACTGTAGTAATGTAGCAAATCCAAGCCCATGTGATTTTATCAAGTCAAAAGCCCAAGTAAAATATAAAGTTTTTAAGTTCTATTTGACAAATTTTTGCATCTTCTTTTGATGCCTTTTATTTGGGCTGGGTAGGTCGCCAAATCGAAGATCGGACCGATTATTTAAAAGTTGTAGTCCGAGCCCGAATCCAATGAGGCCGATTAATTGGACCCGGTTAACCAAATGCTCGTGCGGGCAAGGTCAATTTCAGTTTTTTTACATCCCAGTTTTCAGCCCATCATGAACCCCTCCTCACCACTACTATTCACCATCGATCAAATGGACAATTTTCTCAGAGATGATCTCTCAAACACCTGGCATGACTGGGACGACCACCTTCTTGACATCAACTTCGATCAACTCGACTTCACCGACGATCACCACCAATTCACCCTCCTAGACCCCTCGCTGCCGCTCAATGCACCTCCAATCCCTCAACAACCCATCGCCACCGTTGTTGAATCCGATCGAGGGGGATCGGTGGTGGAGAGGGTCAGGAAGCGGGACCCGAGGTTGACATGTGAGAATTTCTTGGTGGGAATGGTGCCATGTGCCTGCCCAGAGCTTGATGCTCAGATGGCCGAGTAGGAGGAGTTGGAGAAGGAGGGGAGGGGGAAGTTGGTGAAGAAGAGGCCCAAGACTGCGCCCGTAGTGGTGAGTTTGAAGTGTCAGGTGCCGGTGTGCGAGGCCGATATTAGCAAGCTTAAAGGGTATCACAAGAGAGTTTGTTTTCGCCAGTGAGGTTATTTTTGATGGGCAGTCCAACAATGTGGGAAGTAAGCTGAATTTGGGGCAGTTTCTATTCCTATTTGTTATGAGGCCTATGGGCCAGAGGGTTTTTAACTTGTTATTCATATTTGGGGCGGATCGGTTACCCAACGGATTTCAGAAAGGAAAACTGAGGTCCGGATCAGAAATTTTGGTCCGGATCGAATTTTAAAATTCAAAAATATATAATTAATAAAAAATCAATGCGAACCGATCCGATTGTCAATTGGTTCGGGTTTTCGATTCGAAATGCCCACCCCTGCAAGTGCTTTGAATGGGATGGGATAGGGATGGACATATCTCGTCCCATCCCGTCCCTAGTTTCTATTCCTATTTGTTATGAGGCCCATGGGCCAGAGGGTTTTTAACTTGGGTCGGTTACCCAACGGATTTCAGAAAAGCCCACCCCTGCAATTGCTTTGATAATCAGATGGAGCAATGGTCAACAACAGATGCAACATGCAAGTCACAAAGAGTTACACAATGAATGAGGTGGGCGAGAGCGGTAGATGGTCAACAACAGATGCAAGTCACAGTCAAGATTATGGCATAAGGGGCGTTGATGGGTATGTTCGGAACCCTTATATGGGCACACTGAGCAAGTATAGAGGAGAGGCAGATGTGCAGAAAATTCCTCATCCTTATGGAGGACAAGGACGAGATTCTGCATCTCAAACAGGGCATCTCCTCGGTCAAGATATTGGATATGGCAGACTGGGTTCTCTATCTTCTTCTTACGGACTTCCAGATCCAGGAACTGGATCATCCTACAATGGCATGACTGCTTCCGCAAGGTATGTACCACGTCTTGATGAGTTGAACCATACCAGGATGGGTGCTTTTGGATCTGATCCTTCGCAGAGAGGTGGAAGTGGAATGTATGATCTTCTTCTTCTTTGTTTATTGATCAACAAAGCTTGCCTGCATAATGAAAAGAAGATTGTTTTAGCAAACAATTGTGTTGTGTTGTTGTAAGAGAATGGCTTACAGCTCATTAGATCTCGAGGCTCAATCAAAAATCTGACAATTTGATCTGAATTTCTCTGTTTCATGGAGTGGAAAAGAAGTAAGAGACAGTTGGGCTTGGGCCTTTTTTGAACCGTGTTCCAACCGTGGTGTTCGATCCTTATTTGTTCCAATTTGATGAGGGCTTTCCAATCAGAGATGGTCGCATAAACCGTTCACTGATATTTTAAGTCCAGAAACTATTTCAGTTTATCAATGACATATAAAATAAACATTGAACAATAATCTTAATCAAAATGAAAATCAAGCTACGAAAAAAACAATCTAAACCCAGACCCAAGTCAAATATTTCATAAATTTTCAGAGTAATATTTTTAAATTGAATCTCATGCACGGATTAAAAAAAGAGCATATATCATAAATTTTTTAAATAAAATAAGAGTTTAAGTAGGAATTGAAGAAACACTAAAAGAGAATAATAATCATAAATCATAATATGAGGCCCCGAATAAGATGAGATGCTTGAAAGAAGATGAGTAGAAGACAACATAAAGAATGAGGCTAGGGATTCTAGTTTTTTTTTTTTGAAAGGTAAGTCGGTTTTTTCAACATAATAGGGATTCTAGTTTTGCAATTAAGTTTTGTAATTAGGATTTTTGAAGTTTTTTATAACCTCAAGATATATATAAGTATTTTAAAAAAAATTATCATTCTTTCAAAATCACGCTACATCATCTTGATTAAAAAAACTGATTTTCTAATATTTTTACTATAAAAAATTCATCAATGATTGAAATATACCTTTTTTTTTTTTGTTTAGATGCTCTGGAAATCTGACCCACAATTAAAAGACTGAACATTGAAGATGTAAATGTAATGCACCAATAAATAATGGTATTTTCGAGCCAACTCTATTTTAAGCAATATTTTAGAGCAGCTATACATTAATGTTTTGTGTGAAGTAGTCCAAAGGAGCCTTTCCTATTGTCGAGGAAAGGGGGTGAGGAAACCAGCGGAGGGAGAGGGGGTGTATCACTCATTCCCTCGAGATTCGCATTGCTATGCAGTTCGAGGGTGAAAGCGTGTATCTCGAGGGAATGAATGGTCACACCCTCCCCCTCGCCCTTTCCTCGCCATTTAGACCTCGTTTGGTTTCTCGATGGAATGGGAATGAGAATGAAAATGAAAATGAAAATGGTAATGGTAATGGGAATGAAAATGTGTATGTTTGGTGTACCTATGAATTATAATGATAATAGCATATGACATTGTTTGGTATGTATTTATATGGTAGGAATGGAATGGGAATGAATATGCCCTTGGTTATTATAACAATGAATTTTATGTCATCTACTATATTATATAAAAGAAATTATATACAAATTAAAATTTGGAGCACCATAAATAGAAATGCAACTGTATTACATAATAATTCCAATAAATAACAAAAACAATGGCATATACGGATTAGGGTTTTGTTGAGCAAGGAAAATAAAAAAGTCTTTTCAAGTTGCATTAACCAATACAATGGAGAATGTAATCTCCATTCATAGGGGTTGAGGTTGGAATGACTATTACATTGAAATCCGTAATACTCATTCTCATTACATCACTTTTTTGCGAAAAATTCTAGGGGTCGAGGGAAAGGGAGCGAGGGATGGGTATAACCACCATCCTCCTCGTGACGAGTGCCCACGCGCATTTCTAATGCAATGCGCTAATCCCGAGAAGGATGGATGGTTACACCCATCCCTCGCCCCCTCTCCCTCGCTCCCTTCCTTGCTCTGTAGCTTATTAAAATGTGAGAAATGTTCATTAAACCACTGTAAATAAAAGGATGTGTACAAAATTTCAAATTGATATACTGTCCCTCAAATGTATACAAGCGGATCACACATTAATGCCTCCAGCCAGGAATGTTCATGTGAAAATAAAAGGTAATATTGCCTACATAAAGCCGATTAAATTCTGAAAATGTTAGCAAGTTGATAATTTGAAGCTTATACATTTGTTATATTTGATGCAGTCGTTTTTCGCTCACTGCTTTGATCTTGATCTGTAAACCTACTAACCTGCACAAGGAACGCACTTGAGTCATAGACTATCGTTGTGGTGGCCAATAACACTCCGATGCTAAAGTTAGTCAGAGATCTGAGGAATGTGTAATGCTGTAAATTTGTAGCGTACCTTAGCTTACTAACCTCATGTCCTTATTTATAATGCAGGAGTTCTAGTTCAACCAGGTCATCGATGGCGTAGTTAGGGAATGATATCTTTGTGAAGATTCTTTTCTAATTAGGAGTCATATTGTGGAAGAAAGTTTTCGTTGTTAGCCATGTGCTCTTAGATATGCGGGAGATGGTTCCTATTTCGAGAGTGGTCTGTAGGTAGAAGTCTTCTTATGTGACATATACTTTGAAATCTGCTTCCTAGTTGGAAGCAGAGAGCTGCTGTAATTGCCCATCGAAGATAATTATCGAGATACTTGCCTTTTACAGGGCTTACGAGTATTGAAGATAGTTGTGAGACACGTGAGCCTAGCAGGCTGCTGTAAGACTTGGGGTTCGCTTGACGGACTGCATTGGGTGGATTTAGAACCGCATAAGCCGAATCAGTGTTGGGCTGATGCTAGGGCATGTCTTTTCTTCGAGATCATCATAACACTTGTACGACATAGATTTGGGACCATTTCGGCTTATGATCAATAATAAACCAAATTCAGATAAGGTCTTAAAAGTAAAACTTATTATTGCTTACAAAATGACCACAATTAAACACCAACTCGTGTCAGATGTTCTCAATTTAGTGTTTATATATGATGGGTGTGGGTGGTCTCCAAATTCCAGGATGCACCATATAGGCTTTTCCAAGAGGAGATGGTGACTTCTTAGTTGGACTATCTTGAAAATGCCTCGTCCATGATAATCTCCAACACTAATTTTAGGCAGCTAGGGTTAACACTACACCAAATTGGCATTTTTGTAACAATTCAAAAAACAGTAACACTTTTGAGCTATAACAATTTACAAAACAAATTTACACATTTTCAGAAACAAAGTGATTCAATAATTGTATCACCACAAATAGTATGGGCTTACAATTGATGTTATTCATGGTGATCTAATTTATTGTATCACTTTTTTTGTGTAGCTAATTTTCATTTTGTTGACTAAATTTAGTTTTGACTTGAACTTGTTTAGTGGATTGTAATAGCTCAAAAGTGTTAATTTTTTTTAAGTTGTTACAAATATGCCAATTTGGTGTAGTGGTTGGCAACTATTTTTTGGTCAGGTTATGGACTTTTTAGACTTCTATAAATGATATTGTGTGGTTGTGTTTTAAAGAGAATGGATAAAAATATTAAAAAAAAGTCCAACCCTAACCAAAAAATGGTTGGGCTTTCTAACTGCCTAAACTTACTCAATCTCCAATGCCGCTGTAAGGAAGATATTGTCAAAATATATCACAAATTCTCAATAAATTTAAACTATTTTTATTATAATTAGTGTCAAAAAAATAAAAAAAATAAAATCACTTTTAAACTAATAATGACTTACCCACTGCTGCAAGAAACTTGAGAAACTTACGGGAAGATGAGTAATAAAAGGCAACATAAACTCAACAGGGAGCAAATATTCCCAATTTTTTTGTTTACATGCTCAGGATCGAAAAATCTGACCCATGGTTGGAAGCCTCAAGGTTGATGTGTGTCAGATTTTTCGATCCTGAGTATCTAAAAATATTAATTTTTGCCCCTTAACGTTATATAGCTATTTGATTTGCTTCTCATATATTTAACTTTCATGCTCTTACAAAATTAGCTCATTGGCTCCATTTTCTTCCTCCATAGATTATATGGAGTTTTATTAATTATCATTTGGTATTTTGTATAATTAATTATTATTATTATTTAAATTTAAAAAATATTATGTTAAAATAATTAATTTTTATATTATAATTAATTAACTATGACTCATTACTCCATCACAGTGTAATGCACCAAATATTGCCATTTTTACTGAATATATAGAGAAATAAAGAGGAGGCAACTCGGTTTCAAGCAATATTTTGAGTAAGTACAATCAGCCTTGTTTGCTGACCTTTTTGGGCATTTTATTATTTTTATTTTTTTACACTTTTTATTCCTCATCTTTAAAACACAATCACAAACACCACTTATAAAAGATGTGAAATTGTAAAAAAGCAAAAAAAAAGTCCAAAAAAGACTAGCAAACAAGGCTAGCTAGATTTGGGACAATATTTTAGAGCTAAACATTAATGTTTTATGTGAAGTAGTCAAAGTCTACAAAGTCGTCCATGCATGTTTTTACACCCCAAAAGCCTTGTCATGTCACCCTAGACAATTTTGGCAATCCTTTTGTCAAATTGTACAAGAAGAATTTTCTCCACCGAATACCACTCCTCTCAAATCATGGGCCCTTTAAATTGTGAAAAATTTAGCACAACTAAGTCAGTGTTTTGCTTCGCCGATGTCCATTTTTTCTTTTTTTTCTTTCTTTAGAAACATGTTATACATTTTAAGATTAAGAAGTAGAATATTGTTAAGGCAAAACCAAGCACCACACACCATATTAAATGTGAAGTCGAAGAGCATCACAATAAGTAACCAATCTGTCTAGAAAGTCAGGCATGTGCCAGAGAGCCTCAATACCCTCCATCATCCTAGAGATTCTCATAATCACCAATCAAATACAATCAAGAGAGCATCTCTGGCGCTAGGGGCTTGACTCTCTAGAATTTTTGATAAGTAACCGAATGATAAAAATATCAAAATTTGTTCCCAATCACCTATAGTAAGCCCATTTTAGGGTGTATTTTATTCATTATTGCCAGTGGAGGTCAATTTCACAATCTGTACAAATGAATGCATATTTCGAGAAATCATATTCAACGGGTTAAAAATTTGACATGTTGTTTCTAATGTTAATACGTAACTTTCTTCAAATTTTTAGCTCAAACAAAACTTAAACGGATTAAAAAATAATTTTTTGCTTAGTGTTCAGTATTAGAAACAATTTTTAGTCCCTAAGCTACAATTGATCCATATTACAATTATGTCATTAGATCGTATGTGTCGCTGTAACAAAACTAAAAACAAAAGAGCCCATCTCAAATAAGCAAATTAAAAGTATCATTAGCTATTTTTGTATTAAGCTAAGTTAAAGAAGTTTTGAAAAACACACACATAGGGTGTGTTTGGTTGGATCAAAGTGTGCTTGGTCAGATAGAATCCTACTACATAGTAATTCATGAGGGGTTTCCTACATTTAAGGTTAAATTGAGGTATAACTCATCATCTATGGTTAAATTTTGTGATTAGTGGGGAGAATAAAAGTCTTATGTATATGAGAATCACACTCCTAATTACTCTCCCAAACATGTGCTTTTCATTCCCATCATAGACACTACAAAAAAAGACAATTCAGCAACGGCTAAAAACCATTGTTAATTGTCAAAAAACCGTTGCTAAAATGAATTAGCAACGGCTCAACTACCGTCGCAATACCGTGGCTATTTTAATCGTCGCTATTTGAATCAGCAACGGTAAACTATCCCGTAGCTAATTCGCAACGGCTAAAAACCGATGCTAACTCGAAAATTACGTCGCTAAAGCTGTTGAAAATTTCGGCTAAACCTGTCGCAAATTGAAAAATAGCGACCGTTTTTGCCGTGGCTATTTAGCGACGATTTTTGCCGTGGCTAATTAGACCGTCGCTAAATTGCAAATCTAATTGACAAAACAACCATGGTATTTGCCGTGGCTATTTAGGTACAACTTTGTTGCAAATCATATTGACAAATGAAATTTACAAATTACAAATGATAATTCAATTTTTATAATGAAATTAGCTCTTAATGATTGACCATTCTGAAAATTAATAGAAACTACCAGAACTAAACTTAATTGATCAAAAACATGACAGGAGACTTAATTGATCAAAATTATAACAAAAATTACACAGAATCTCTAGAATATCATACAAAAATTGCAAAGAATTCATAGAAAAATGACATAAAAAAAAAAAAATCGATCTATACAATATCTGAAATAAAATCTATCTGATCTCCGAGATCTGAGATTTCAGATCTCTGAGATCTCTTGCAGCTAGGGAGGCGGCGGACTTCTCCTCTGTGGGTTTATTCTCTGCGGGTTGAGAGAAAATTTTTGTTTAAGTTGGTTGGTAGAGAAAATTTAAATTTATATAGAGAGAGGTAATTGAAGGGGATTGGTTGTGTTAGTTTCACGCGGATCGGTGTCGTAGTTTGGTTTAGTGTGTTGGATTGAGCTAAAGTTTTTGGGAGTTATTGACGATTGAGATGAGGTTTCACGCGGATCGGTGACGTGGTTTTTTTTTCAAAAAAAAATATTAGCGACGGTTTTGTGACGTAGCTAAATGTTTTTGTGTATAATTTTTTTTTTCAAAAAATCAATTAGCGATGGTTTTTTGCCGTTGCTAATAAAAAAATAATATAAAACTTAGCGACGGTGTTTTGCCGTAATAAAATATTTGTGTATAATTTTTTTTCAAAAAATCAATTAGCGACGGTTTCCGTCGCTAAATGTTTTTGTGTATAATTTTTTTTTCAAAAAAATCAATTAGGGACGGTTTTTTGTGCCGTCGCTAATAAAAAAATCTTTTAGGGATGGCAAAAGCCGTAGCTGCTAACTCTTTTTTGTAAAACTTAGCGACGGCTAAAAGACCATAGCTAATAAAATAATAAGCGACGGTTTTGTGCCGTCGCAAAATAATTAGCGACGGTTTTTTATGATTATGGGTTGAGTCAGCTATCAAAAGCATTAGACGGGTTCATGATTTTCATACCTAGACTACATGAAATCATGAGTTATACTTATAGGCTACAGTCTGAACTACTATAACCTATAAATCTCGAACACATGAATGTCATGTTGAAAATACCATGCCAAGACTTTTTATCAAGCTTATTTCTTTAAAAAAAAAAAGAAGATAAAATCAATTTCTTCTTGTCAATTAATCCTTATTTAGGAGTTTTTGAAAGACCAAAATATGTATTGGACAAATTGATGAATATTCATTAGCTTATATCACTTTATTATGTGTTCATCTTAAAAATGTTAATTATTTTTTAGTTTTTATGGACAGAAAATCTACATAAGAAATCATATAGATGTGCAGAAATTGGAAAATTCAAGCTCTTTAGGAGATAAGTTGAAGATAAACCCGAATACATGAAACTGGAAAATTTACAGTAATCCAAACATAGTAAGACCACTTTTGAAAAACTCTAGAAAAATCGCAGTAGTAGTCAAACAACATTTGTTTCGTATTGATCCATTGGTGCCACACTGGACTTGCTCAGGGTCAGGCTTCATATATTTATCCACGTGGACAATCTCTATTATAACGACTATTACGTGAACAAGCTGAAGTTGTTGGTGTACGACGTTGATCATTTCTTCTATTTGGATTGCCTTGTGGACCTGGATCGGTTATAGGGGTTGCGCCTCGTTTATTTCCTTGATTCTGCAACAACAACCTGCTACACAGCAGAGAAATTAAGTCGTATAAAAAAAATAAAAACAAGGTGTTGTAAGTGGGTTCAGCAAAACAAGTGAAATTGGTGAATTAATGGATGAGCAAACAAGATATCAACATTAATAACAAGGAGTGAAACACTCAAAAAAATGGCAAGCTAAGCGACGGCGAGCCTCACTTTTTGAAATTTCCCATTTGCTATAAATAAATAAATAAGTAGAGAAAAAATGGGTAACCTGCAAGAAGATTGAGATACAAGGAGGAAGATGCAAAACAAACTCAATGATCGCATAAATAGCCCCATTTTCTCTTCTTCGATCTAGCTGGTGCTCAAAAACAAAGATCGAGTTAGACACTGATGATAATTGAGCAAATATTTTTGCTGAATTTATAGAGGAAAGTAGTCAAAGTTCTACAAAGCATGTGGGCCGGTTTTGCTCCTAAATTCTTCTCAACTTCAATGGATTATTGCTCAAGACCCAAGTAAACGCAGGAGGTGCAAACTCTCAAGCTCCACAAGTCACTCACACTGTAGGATAAGGTCGATTCCGGGTCCATACGTTTTTAATCTGATTAAATTTTGTATATTAGCGACTCGTCAAGTCTGAAGAATTTTAATGCAACCTCCTTTGCTTACCAAATTATCTATTTTGGCAAAAAAAAAAAAAAAATAAAAAAAAAAAATTCTAACAAAGCATGTCTTATCTAATGTGGAATATATATGCGGAGTGTATCTGATGTGCGATGGTGATCTTGACCTTTTGATATGATCGTAAACGTTGGACAGGTGACTGTTTAATTTTATTTATTTATTTTATAATCTTTGATGAGACTATCCTAATTTTGAAATTAGCAATAGGGGTATCATAACCCATCAAAATGAGGAAGAAGTGTGATTCTCATGTTCATAAGACTTTCATTCTCTCCACTAATCACATAATCTAATGGTAGATGATGAGTACTACATCACTTTAGCCATGTAGGAGCCCCTCATGAATTACTATGGAGTAGAATTCTAATCCAACCGAGCACACCCTATGTGTATTGTGTTTTTAAGGACTTCTTTAACTTAGCTAAATACTAAAATAGCTAAGGATGATTTAATTTGCTTATTTTAGATGGGCTCTTTTGTTTTTTGTTTTGTTACAGCATGTCCTAATGACATAGTTGTAATATGGGGCATTGGTAGTTTAGAGACTAAAAATTGTTTTTAATTCTGAGTGATCAACTATATATTTTGTGTTTGTCGTATGTTTTAACATTAGAAACAACATGTCAAAGTTTTAACACGTTTGAATATCATTTCTCGAAATACACATATTATAGATATTTTTATTATACTATGGGCTTACTATAGGTGATTGGGTGAACAAATTTAGATATTTTTATCAGTCAGTTACTTATTGTGATGCTCTTCGACTTCACATTTAAGATGGTGCTTGGTTTCGCCTTAACAATATTCTACTTCTTAATCTTGAAATGTACAACAAGTTTTTGAAATAAACTGGACATCTGCTGAAGCAGACACTGATTTAGTTGTGCTAAAAATTTTCACAATTTAAAGGGCCCATGATTTGACAGGAGTGGTATTCTGTGGAGACTGCACAATTTGACAAGGCTTTTGGAGTGTAAAAACATGCAGGAACTTTGTAGTAGGGGTGGGCATCCCATCCCACGATCCCGTTCCCGTTCCATTTTGTTCCGATTTTTTCGGGTCTTAATGGGATTGAATAATTTCATCTCGATCCCGTCTCGATCTAGAATGGGATGGGATGGGATGAAGATTTTCAATCCCGTCCCGTCCCGAACTAATTTATTAATATTAATTATTTATTTGATTACTAATATTTCAAATAAGTTTAAAAATCTATCTAATGAATAAAAGGAATGAAATTGGTCTTGCTTCAAAATATTCATCATGAATTTATCAGGTATGTCCTTTTGCATTTGGGAATGAGTCTGAAAAGAAAAACAGAAGATAGAAAATTAAGTTGAGAGGTTTAGGAAATTAAAACTTGCAGATTTAAGGCTTCTAACAGGGATCAGTGAGAATCATTAATGTATCACAGACACCATTATACTTAATCTGTCTTGCAGATAAATGTATGTATTCACAGTACATATCCATGCATTAACAACCTTTCTTTGACATTTATGGTTTGTAAAATGTTCCAAAACACCTTTTTTTTTTCAAGAGGTTCAGTGATAGTTCAGGATCATACATTAAGATAAGCTATAGCCATTATCCTATATGTATATCTAACTCTGTGATAAGCTTTAGTTTACATAAAACACAAAGTATCTATAAGGGGGGAAAAAAGCCTAGCTAGTACCATTGGAATTGTATGACAAGTGATTGAATAGCTGATCCCGTCCCGTCCCGTCCCGATCCCGTATGAACGGGATGAAGTTTTTCCCATCCCGTCCCGTCCCGATCCCGTATGAACGGGATGGGTATATCTCGTCCCATCCCGTCCCGTGCCCACCCCTACTTTGTAGACTTTGGATTCAGAAATTCTAAATGGCGATGGCGAGGAAACCGGTGAGGGGGAGGGTGTGACCACTCATCTCCTTGAGATGTGTGCCTGCACCCTCAAGTTGCGCAACAATGCAAATCTCAAGGGGGTGAGTGGTACACCCCCTCCCCTCGCTGGTTTCCTCACCCCTTTCCTCGACCATAGGAAAGGCTCCTTTGGGCTACTTCACACAAAACATTAATGTATAGGTCTAAAATATTGCTTGAAATAGAGTTGCATCGAAAGTACCATTATTTATTGGTGCATTACATTTACATCCTCAATGTTCAATCTTTTAATTGTGGGTCAGATTTCGAGAGCATCTAAACAAAAAAATAATAGGGATATTTCAATCATTGTTGAATTTTTTATAGTAAAAATATTAGGAAACAATTATTTGGAATCATGTTTTGCAATCAAGATGACGTAGCGTGATCTTGAAAGAATGATGAAATTTTCAAAATACTTATGTATATCTTGAGGTCATAAAAAACTTCGAAAATCCTAATTGCAAAACTTGAATGCCTAGCCTCATTCTTTATGTTGTCTTCTACTCATCTTCTTTCAAGCATCTCATCTTATTCGGGGCCTCATATTATGATTTATGATTACTATTCTCTTTCAGTATTTCTTCAATTCCTACTTAAACTCTTATTTTATTTAAAAAATTTATGATATATGCTGTAATCTACTACTATCCAATGACTCTTTTTTTTTTAATCCGTGCATGAGATTCAATTTAAAAATATAACTCTGAAAATTTATGAAATATTTGACTTGGGGCTGAGTTTAGATTGTTTTTTTCGTAGCTTGATGTTCATTTTGATTAAGATTATTGTTCAATGTTTATTTTAAGAGTGATTCTACACAGTGAGGAAACGGGCGAGGAAAAGAGCGAGGGGAGTGAGGTGGCGGCTCGAGCAGGGTGAACGGCTCCCACCCCGGCACCTCACTCCCCTCGCTGTTTTCCTCGCCCACTTCCTCGATATTTATAATTTCTGTTATTTTAAATGTCATTGATAAACTGAAATAGTTTCGGGACTTAAAATATCAGTGAACGGTTTATGCGACCATCTCTGACTGGAAAGCCCTCATCAAGTTGGAACAAATAAGGATCGAACACCACGTACGGTTGGAACAAATTAGAAACACATTGAACGGAGAGATGGAAGAATGTGTGCCACTTGCACAAAATAACATTTTTTGTAGATTAATACCAAAACAAAGTTAAATTATTTGGGAATCCTCAAGTCCAATGACCTCCAAACTAATGGAAAGATTGTTTAGCTTAGTTTTTCGTAAAACTTACCTATCCTACTGAGATTCCATTTTTCCATTAGATGATATTCCATTAAAGTCTTTCTGTAATACTCAAGTACAGAAGTTAATATCATTTTAAACCATACGTCAAGGGTTAAATCCATCCCATTGAAGGCAAATGTCAAACTCTCATATTTTAAAAATTACAAAGGTTAGGTGAGATTTTTTTTTTTTTTTTTAAGGAAAACAAGATGGGTTTTAAGTACCCCTTAATTTTTATATTAATTAAAAATAAGAAAATTCAAATACAATCCCTCTTCATAAGGAGAAATACCACTACAAGGCTTTACCAATATCACAATTCACTAACATTGGTAGGATATTACCTTTTTCCTTTGATGCGAAGACTTCATCATTTGTAATTTTTGTTCATTTTTTTTAGCTCTAGTAGATCTTCAAGAGCAAAGGCTAAAATCTTGGGTGCATGCATTTGATAACTTCTTTGTAGCTAGTTCTATTGCATCGTCTTCACTAGAAGGACTTACTCTTCAGAATCCGACTTTTCTTAGCTCATCGTAATTCCTCTTGGATTGTTCTCCTTTTTCCAAAAAGTCTTAATCAACGTGAGATTTTCCTTTACTACATCCCTGCTATCATTCTTAATAGTTTTTTTTTTTCAATTAAGTATTTACTTCGTTGTCCTTGTCATATTCATTTATCATCATCAAGAGTTCTTCAACCTCAGATAGGGAAAGAAGTTCTCTCATTCTTTTTAGTGATTCGATCTCAGCTTTACCACCTTGCAATATCTCCTGACTAGAATTAACTATTTTCATCACTTCAACCATCTTATCCCCCTTTCCCAACTGCAACAAACTAGATTTTGCTTCCTTGCTCCCCTCTTCCAGTGGTTGCTCTACTACCTGCTGCTCATTGTCCTGATGCTTCCTTGGACTTGGTTGTGTACTTACTCGTGCTTCCTTTCCTGGATTTTGGCTGTTTGAACTGTCACGCATCCAACTCTTCCAGAGTAGTATTATTACTACTTGTAGTTTCAATTCCTTCCAGTATAGTCTGTATATTCAAAGAAGGACCCTTCTTCGACGTGAAGGTGTCTCCCTATTGCCAATGTCCATCCCTTTTCATCTTGCATCTGTTGCACAGCTTCCTTCCCTTTCCATACTGGAGGGACAATTTTCTTAACTGGTTTGTTTCGAGGACAACCAGTTTTGTTATGTCCAATCCCCGCACATAAAGAACATTGGCTGGCAGGGACGGATTCAGGATTGCAGACAAAGGGGGGCAAAAAAATCATAGATAATTTAATTCTTAAAATAAATAGATAAATATGATTAAAATAGAGTTTTAAAAGTATTACAAGAGAAACATACATAATGAGTCAATGTAGACGCACAGTAGATTTAAGTAAAAGCTCTCTGCGGGTTCTCATGTTCTGGTAATGCTGCATAATCACCTCGTCATCGATGCCATTAAATTTTTCTTTCTCAACGTATGTAATCAAACTATCTGCCATCCATTGATCTCTCATTCGATTACGTAATCGATTCTTGATAATCTTCATAGCAGAAAAAACTCTCTCATATATTAAGGCTAAAGTAATAAGCCTATAGATCAAAGGATACAAAATGTTTTTTTTTGTCCTTACCATCTTCTCAGCAAGATTGCTAATTCCTGTCAAATTCAAGAACTCGCTATTCGACCTTACATCAATGATAAATGTCTCCAACTGATTATCAAGATCATCAAGTTGTACTTCTGAGAAATCATTTGGATAAAACTGAGCAAAACGAATCAATTTTTCCTTATCAAAATCCGAGAAGGAATCATTTGGACTCAGGCATGAAAGACATAAAAGCAATTCAGTATTCACTTCATTGAAACGGTTGTTGAGCTCTTGAAGTTGCAAATCAATAACAACATTAAGTAACTGAACCCGATAACGATGCATGTTTGTCACCTTTTCAACATTACGTCGTGACCGTCCCCAAGCAATATAAAATTCATCAAGGTTAGGCATTTCTATAGCATGTTTGCTACAAAATAAGGAAACTTCATCTAGCAAATTGTTCCATCCATCATCTCGCATCAACTGTAAGCGTTTCTTAGCTACTATGACCAAACCCATGGCATTCACAATATCTTGGTCCTTTATTTGCAATGCTTGTGACAATTCATTCGTGATTCCTAATGTACTTTTCATCAAATGAAGTCCAAATGCAATATCAAAAGATAGTAGTGATGAATCTAATAAAGTGCAAGCTTCAACTCTTTGCTCAGCATATTTTGAGGTCTCCTTAATGCACTCGAGCACATCGATGATAGAATTGAACAACTTAATCAAGCTTATCAAAGTATTGTAATGTAAGCCCCACGTGTATCTCCGGCTCTTTTAAGAGTTGATTGTTGATTTTGGCCACTTCCACTTGCAAGTTCACCACTTTCAAGTGCTTTTAGAGTGTTAATAGATTGTGCTTCTACAACAATATCATGACGCTTACATAAGCCACCAACCACATTCACAACACTCGTGACCAAAGAGAATAATAAAACAATGGAATCTTCATTCTTTGCAACGTCAATAAGTGCTAATTGAAGTTGATGTGCAAAGCAGTGAATATAGAATGCACTTCCATTCTCCTTTAAGATTAATGCTTTAAGACCATTGAACTCACCTTGCATATTGCTTGCCCCATCATACCCTTGGCCAAGTAGTCTTGAAATGCTTAACTTATGCTTTGAAAATAAAGCGTCAATTGATGCCTTTAGGGATAGAGCAGAAGTGTCAGAAACGTGTACAATACCTAAAAGTCTCTCAATCACATGCCCGTGTTTGTCTACATAACGGATCACGGAAGCCATTTGCTCTTTAATTGATATATCACGAGCTTCATCAACTAATATGGAAAACAAAGAATCTCCAAGGTCTTGAATGATAACATTTATGGTTTCGGTTGCACAAGCATTTACAATATCTTTCTGAATTTTCGGTGCTATGAATTTAAGATTCCCAGGACATTTATCCAAAGTTACCCTTTTGATGTCTTTACTGTGGTCAACAAGAAAATGTAACATTTCCAATAAATTCCCTCGGTTGTTTGAATCACAAGATTCATCATGACCACGGAAAGCTAATCCTTGTTGGAGTAAGAATTGAATACAAACGACAGAAGCATTTAGACGAACCTTGTAATCACTTCGAGCTTCATTTGTTTACTTATTCACAACAGTTCGAAGATGTTGTTGTTGATTCATTAAAGCTTCACAATTACTCCAAGCTTGATTGTGATCACTGTTAGACCCTCCAACATGTGTTTGTAACTTATCCTTTTTTCTTACAATTGGTAAATCCTTCAACGACAAAAGCATCACAAGTACCCATATGCTCTTTACTCTTATATCTGAAAAGGTAGCAACACAAGCAGTATGCAGCCTATTTCTCTATGCTATATTCTAACCATGTAGGAAATTCATCAAACCAAGAAGGATTAAAATGCCGTAAGACTTTTCCTTGCAAAGTTTGCTTAAAATTATGTGTCCGAGGTTGGCAAGGACCTTTTTGCAAGTATGTTCTTCGAATTTCATCCCTTATGTTGGGATGATACTCCTTGATTGGCTTATGTAATCCAGGATTTGCTAGAAGAGTTTCTGGATCAAACTCGGTCTCAATACAACTCATTTTGGAACTAGGAAGTTCCTTATCAGACCTATCAGTGACAGTCCGAGCAGTAGAACTAGAACTCACATCATTTATTTTTTCAAAGGATCTATCCATTACTCGTAAGCACAAGTGCACAGCTATTGAACTACACAAATACAACAGATAATCCCAATATTCATATTAAAAAATGCTATCACAGATTATCAAATTATCAAATTTGTAATGTAAATAAATAATTAACACATGAAAGAGAAGAAACCTCACCAAATACCAAGAAATTGAGATAATGACATTTTCAGCAGATGAAATTAAATACCCACTTAAGCTTCAAGGATCAAATACCCACTTTATTAAATCATAAACAAATAAACAAATTAAATTAAAAATCAAATATAAAACTCTCCTTTACAAATAAAGATGATAAATCAGATACTTAAACAAACATAAAATACCCCATCAAAACTTAAACAAATATAAAACTCATCCAAAACTTAAACAACTAAATAAATACTCACCAATCTAAACATAAAGGTGATTAACAAAGTATGAATTTTTTTTATCTCTTTATTAAAAAAAAAACTTAAATTTATCAATAATTACAGTAAAATAATTTTGATGTCTTTTCATATCTCTCTTATCTTTTCAACCATTGCAATAAAATAAATTGATTGATGTATTGTCTCTATCCTCTTTTTATCAAATACCCAAACGGTGGCTTAAAACCAGATTTCATCCCTGATATCTGAAATGAAAAGAGGAGAAGATGTGAATTCTTTATTCTCTCTTCTCTTTTCACATCTCTCTCTTCTCTTCTCTTTTCATATCTCTATTTTCTTCTTGACTTTTATCACTGAGAAACACTGAAAATCGGGGAGATCGACTTCATCAGAAGAGAAATCGATCTCCATCAGAAGATAGATCGAGTTCATCAGAGTTCATCACTGATCGATCTCCATCAGAAGAAAGTTCACAGAGATCTCCATCTGAGTTCAACACTGATCGATCTCCATCTGAAGAGAGTTCACAGAGATCTCCATCAGAGTTCATCAGAAGAAAGATCGATCTCTTCTCGATCTCCATCAGAAGAGATCGATCAGAAGAGTTCATCAGTTCATCAGAAGAGAGATCGATCAGAAGAGTTCATCAAAAGAGAGATCGATCTCCATCAGAAGAGAGATCGAGTTCATCAGAGTTCAACACTGATCGATCTCCATCAGAAGAGAGTTCACAGAGATCTCCATCAGAGTTCATCAGAAGAGAGATCGATCTCCATCAGAAGAGATCGATCAGAAGAGTTCATCAGAAGAGAGATCGAGTTCATCAGAGTTCAACACTGATCTCTCCCTGTGATCTCTGTTCGATCTCTCTTTGAGATCTTTCTTCATCCTTCTCTCTGATCTCTGTCTGATCTCTCTTTGAGATCTTTCTCCATCTCTCTCTCGAGTTTCTGATCTGTATCTAGGTTTTTTATTCATCAGATAGATAGAGAGATCCAAGGTAAGAACTACTGATCTCTCTCTAGGTTTTTTCTGATCTCTTACTAAGAAGGGAGTGTTGGAGAACAATCAGAGAGATCGAGTTTGATGAAGGAAGATTGAGCTCGGTTTCATCAGAGAGAGATCGAGTTTCTGATCTCTCCCTGTGATCTCTCTTTGAGATCTTTCTCTGATCTCTGTCCGATCTCTCTGAGATCTTTCTCCATCTCTCTCTCTGATCTCTCTCTCGAGTTTCTGATCTAGGTTTTTGATTCATCAGAGAAATCCAAGGTAAGAAGAGATGTTAAGATTAAAGGTGATTTTGTTGTTCAATTGTCCTGTTGATTTCATTTAGAACCAATAATCAAACAAACTCACCTTGTTTCACAGGGATGGAGAAGAAGATATTGTTGAGCGCCGAAGGCGTGGAGGCGGAGATTAGAAGCGGCAATTCAATTGTTTTTGTTTTCTTCAATTGTGATCTGTAATTAGGGATTGTAATTATGATATGTGATCTATAATTGCGATTCTTGTTTTTATAAGAGGGGCAAAATAAAATTTCTATGGGGGGAAAGATTGAAATTTTATATACTTTGGTAGATTTTTTCAAAACCTAACGGGGTCAATTGACCCCCTTACCTAAGCTGTAGATCCGCCCCTGTTGGCTGGGACCCATGCAAACTCGACCTTCACAAGAATGATTCTATCTTCATTGATTTCAATGGTATTTCTCTAGGCAGTTGGGAGTTAACATCTATCTCTATGCCGACTTGAGAAAACGATAGTCTAGTGCACTCCTTCGTTGCCTTTTCAAGCATGAGTGGGGGGCCAATTGCACTTGCAATCTTCTACAACCCTTCAGAGTTCCAGAGGAATAGGGGCACTTTATTCAAAGTTACCCAGATTGGTACAATAGTCAGGGAGTCGTTCTCATCTTCAACCAAGGCCGACCATGATGGAAGGATGAATAATCGATTTGCAATGTGAGTTGGCCCCATCTCCAAGGCTTTGCACCTAGTTATCTCATCCTTAAACTTGAAGATGAATGTCCTATCACCATGGATATTCATCTCAAAGCTAGGATTACCCCCTGCTTTAGTAAGGTAGTCTTTTACATAGCCATAGGCCAATCTCTTACCTACAAATATGCCAACAACCAACTACTCACACTCTCTTCACGAAATCTGCTATTTTCACCTGCACAATCTTCTTCCCACCAATAACAGCAGGAGACGCATATCTAAGCTTTGTTATCCCTGTGCTCTTATTTGCTTAACTTGGTGCCTGGGCCATCCGTGGCGCTGCATCTTTTGTTTGTGTATGAGCAATCCCCACATGGGTGTGTTTCTGCATCAGATTTATCCAGCTTATCTCCCACCCCAAAACAAGGGTTTTTCAACAACTGCTCAAACTCATCGCCATGGGAACAACATAAAGCCTCAATACCTTCCACAAGTTCCTTTGAAATCTCCTTGGTGCCATTCGATTCCGTATTGTCTGAAATCAGATTAGGGTTTGTGAGAATTCAACTATATATGAAAGTTTCAACATTCATAACGGATGCAATGCTTGGGATCATACAACCATAATTATCAAATTTGCATCATAATGTATATCAGAAATCTAAATTAAGATGCATGTACCATAACGTACTGTACATTGCAAGATAAAACGCAAAAATACATATATAAATATATGAATATATACTATATATTTGAAAAAGACATAAATAAGATTTTTTTTCAAGCAAGAAAATCTCAAAAACACTTCGATTGATATATGACTTGTGTACCATGATCTTAGTGAGCTAGTAGTGCCTATTATCCATCCATTGACCCACATCCATACCTCATCATATATCGGTATATCGTAAGTGCTGGAAATAAACTTAACATCTAGATGGTCTTCAACAACTAGATGGTCTTCAACAACCATGGTTGTTGTACCAACCATAGCCACCATTGTTGATGGTTGTTGTACCAACCATAGCCACCATTGTTGATGGTTGTTGCCTCCTTTGTAGACTTTGTTGTATTACCATTTACCTATAAATAGGTAGAGGATGTGTGTGTTCTAAGTGTGGAAAACAAAGAGAGAAATAAGAGAGTAGAAGTGTGAGTTGAGATTGTTCTCCTTTCTCTTTGAATAAAAGGAGTGTTTCCTTTGTTGTGTTTAATTCTCTCTTAGTGATTGCAAACCACCATAAGTGGTCATTTCCACCAACAACTGGTATCAGAGCCAGACTCTCTGCAAGTTTCTACTCTCTGCAAAAATTTTATTCTCTGTAAGTCACTGTTCACAAGACGACGACACTGTTCACACTGTACTGTTACAGATACTGTTTACTATACGGTATTGTTCACTGTTCATATAGTACACAACTATTCACATATACGGTAGTGTTCATAAATACATTACTGTATATTATTTTGCTCCAATGGCAAATGGAAGTGCTCAAGTCCTTATCCCGAAGCTGACCAAAGAAAATTATGACAATTGGTGTATCCAATTGAAGGCATTACTTGGCGCACAGGAGTGTCTAGAACTCGTAGAAGATGGCTACGATGAACCAGTGTCCAAAGAAGAAGAAAAAATCTTGCCAGATGCAGAGAAGTTGGTCCTCAAGGCCAATAGAAAGAAAGACTGCAAAGCAAAGTCTATTCTTTATCAAGGTCTCGATGAAGCCACGTTCGAGATCATTGCTTCCGCAGAAACGTCAAAAAGCATATGGGAAACTCTACAAAGAGTATACCGGGGTGCCGACAAAATAAAAAAGATTCGGCTCCAAACATTGCGAGGTGAATTTGAATCATTGCAGATGAAGTCCTCAGAATCTATTTCCGATTATTATACTAGAGTTATGGTAATCGTTAATCAGATAAGAAGAAATGGAGAAGCTCTCACAGATAGTCGAGTTATTGAAAAATTCTTGAGATCCCTAGATCCAAGATTCGACTATGTTGTCGTGGCCATTGAAGAGTCCAAAGATTTGGACACGATGACGGTAGATGAGCTTGTGGGTTCATTACAAGCCCATGAACAGAAAATTGTGAAGAGAGGTGAAGACAAGGCAATGGAGCATGCCTTGCATTCCAAGTTGTACCTCAGGAATGATAGCTACGAACAAGGAATGACTTCACAAAGAGGACGAGGACGAGGACGAGGTCATGGATCTCGTGGACGAGGATCTAGGAATACAGGACCCAGAGGCAATGGCGGTAGAGACACTACCAAAGGAGGACGAGGCCAACAAGCTTATGCTCCTAGAGGAAGATCGAAAGGAACAGGAGGAGGTTACAATTACCGTGACAAAAGAAACGTACAGTGCTATAATTGTACTAAATATGGGCACTATAGCACAGAATGTCGTGGAAATCCTCCAGCAGCAGTTCAAGAACAAGTCAATTATGCAGAGCAAGAGACTACCATAAAAGGTCCAGTTGCATTATTTGCCCAGCAAGGCTCTGGACAGAACCAAAATAATGTTTGGTATCTAGATTCTGGAGCCAGCAATCACATGTGCGGACAACGGGAGCTATTTGTTGATCTAGATGAGACTGTGCAAGGACAAGTCTCATTTAGTGACTCCTCGAAGATTCCTGTGAAGGGAAAAGGCGACGTCCTAATCAAGATGAAAAATGGAGATCATGACTACATCTCAAATGTGTATTATGTTCCAGCCATGAAACACAACATGTTGAGTATGGGTCAACTCCTGGAGAGAGGTTATTTTCTCTACATGAAGGACCATCATCTTACAATCAAGGATGCCAATGGAAGACTGATTGCCTATGTGAAAATGTCCAAAAATAGGATGTTTCCACTAAACATTCAATATGATGCAGCAAAGTGCTTGAGCGCCGTCGCCAACAATGAAGAGTGGCTCTGGCATTTGAGACTTGGACATCTGAATTTTTCAAGTTTGAAGATGCTAGTTAGCAAGAAAATGGTCAAAGGTATGCCCCATATTGACCATCCAGATGAAATCTGTGAGCACTGTGTCCTCAGCAAGCAACACAGAGCTAACTTTGTTAAAGAAGTAAACTGGCAATCAAAGAAGCCGCTGGAGTTAGTGCACACTGACGTGTGTGGTCCATTGAAGCCAATGTCAACTGGACAAAATAAGTACTTCCTTACATTCATTGATGACTGTAGCAGAAAGACATGGGTGTATTTTTTAAAAAGGAAGTCAGAAGTAATGAATTGCTTTAAGGAGTTTAAAGCATTTGTTGAGAAGCAGAGCGGCTACAACATCAGAACCTTGAGATCTGATCAAGGTGGAGAATACACATCAGATGCCTTCGAAAACTTCTGCAAGGAACAAGGCATCAGGCATCAGATGACACCAGCTCATACGCCGCAGCTGAATGGTGTTGCAGAAAGAAAGAATCGAACAATTCTTGATATGGCAAGGAGTCTGCTCAAAGGAAAAGGTTTGCCCAAGCAATACTGGGCTGAAGCTGTGTCATGTGCAGTATATTTACTGAATCGCTGCCCAACCAGGAGATTGCAAAATGTCACTCCAGAAGAAGCATGGAGTAGTCACAAGCCAAGTGTTACTCATCTCCGAGTTTTTGGCTGTGTGGCTTATACAAAGATCCCTGAGGCGAGAAGGTCCAAACTCGACGACAAAAGTGAGAAATGCATCTTTGTTGGATATGGTGACAGAAGAATGGGATATAAGTTATATAATCCCATCACAAAGAAGGTGATCATGAGTAGAGACGTCATTTTTGAAGAAGATAAAGCTTGGCACTGGGATAGTGATCAAGAGGAAACTAGATGGATCAATACTGATTTGATCCTTGAAAATGAAGAAATGGAAGGAGTATCAACAATACCTGCAGAAGGTCCGATAGTACCGATAGATGAGCCACAAACTCCGGTACATGGATTTCCTGTATCGGTGTCACCTTCGTCATCAGCAATTTCATCATCAACATCCTCACCAGAAGGACCAAGAGGGATGAGAAATTTACAAGATTTATATGATGCCACCGAAGTCAGCGAGGATACAAATTTATTTTGTTTCTTCGCTGATTGTGACCCACTCAGCTTCACTGAAGCTGTCACAGAAGAAAAATGGGTGAAAGCAATGGATGAAGAAATTCATGCCATTGAAAAGAATGACACCTGGAAGCTAACTGATCTACCAGAAGGCAAGAAAGCTATTGGTGTAAAATGGGTCTACAAAACAAAAAAGAATGCCAAAGGTGAAGTACAAAGGTACAAGGCAAGACTAGTGGCAAAAGGCTATAAACAAAGAGAAGGCATTGACTACGGAGAAGTATTTGCTCCTGTAGCCCGACTGGAAACAATCAGACTGGTGATCTCACTAGCTGCCCAACATAAATGGAAGATCTATCAACTTGATGTGAAGTCAGCATTTCTGAATGGCTTCCTGGAAGAAGAAATCTATGTTAACCAGCCGCTTGGATATGTTGAAGCCGGCAACGAAACTAAAGTGTACAAGTTGAAGAAGGCTCTTTATGGCCTAAAGCAGGCTCCACGTGCTTGGAATACCAGGATTGACAAGTACTTCCAAGAAAATGGATTTGAAAAATGTCCATATGAGCACGCGATGTATGTGAAGAAGGAAGCTGATGGAAGCATGTTATTTGCATGCTTGTATGTCGATGATTTAATTTTCACCAGCAACAACTCAATCATGTTCGAGGTTTTCAAGAAAAGCATGGTGCAAGAGTTTGAGATGACAGACATTGGTCTGATGGCACACTTTCTTGGCCTCGAAGTGACACAGAAAGAAGATGGGATTTTTGTATCCCAAAGTAGTTATGCCAAGAACATTCTTGAGAAATTCAAGATGGACAAAAGCAATCCGGTCTCAACTCCAGTTGAGAGTGGACTGGAATTGAGGAGGAAGAATAAAGTGGGAAATGTTAATCCAACATACTTTAAAAGCTTAGTAGGAAGCTTGAGATACTTGACATGCACCAGACCAGACATACTCTATGGAGTAGGACTGATCAGCAGATATATGGAGACACCAGATCAGTGTCACTTGAATGCAGCCAAGAGAATTCTCCGCTACATCAAAGGAACGGTGAATGAAGGTATGTTCTATACTTCATGTGAAAACTTCAGACTTACTGGTTACTCGGATAGTGATTGGGGTGGAGACTTGGATGAAAGGAAAAGTACAACAGGGTTTGTCTTTTTCATGGGAGATACATCGTTCACTTGGTCATCCAAGAAGCAATCGATAGTGACGCTATCGAGTTGTGAAGCTGAATATGTTGCAGCTAACTCAGCTGTATGTCATGCAATATGGTTGCGAAATATGCTAAAGCATTTGGGATTTCCTCAAGAAATTCCCACAGGGATTTATGTTGATAATCGATCAGCAATTGCATTGGCGAAAAATCCTGTGTATCATGAAAGAACCAAACACATCGATACACGTTATCATTTCATCCGAGAACACGTGAAGAACAAAGAAGTTGAACTGATATCCTGCAAGTCAAATGACCAAGTTGCAGATATCTTTACAAAGCCACTGAAGGGTGAAACATTTACCAGATTGAAGTACTTGCTCGGAATGATATCCCTCGATTAAGTTTAAGGGGGGAATTTGCTGGAAATAAACTTAACATCTACATGGTCTTCAACTTCTAGATGGTCTTCAACAACTAGATGGTCTTCAACAACCATGGTTGTTGTACCAACCATAGCCACCATTGTTGATGGTTGTTGTACCAACCATAGCCACCATTGTTGATGGTTGTTGCCTCCTTTGTAGACTTTGTTGTATTACCATTTACCTATAAATAGGTAGAGGATGTGTGTGTTCTAAGTGTGGAAAACAAAGAGAGAAATAAGAGAGTAGAAGTGTGAGTTGAGATTGTTCTCCTTTCTCTTTGAATAAAAGGAGTGTTTCCTTTGTTGTGTTTAATTCTCTCTTAGTGATTGCAAACCACCATAAGTGGTCATTTCCACCAACAGTAAGATATATATGTACCATATTGACGGGCTTTAGATATGATACACATATGGTGTATAGTATCGTAATATCGTCAGATATTAATAATTATGACTACAACATTATAGCCTTGTCCAACTTATGTTGGATTACCAAGTCTTGATGTCCATGTTTTACGCCACTGCATATGGTGCTCTTGAAGGAGTTTTGGTCCATGTTTTACGCCACTGCATATGGTGCTCTTGAAGGAGTTTTGATCGCACCTGAATAGGCAGACTGAAGTGCTAGACAAACTTTTACTGCTTTGAGATTACCTGACCTATGAAACCCTCACTCAAGTCTCAGATGTGCATGTCAAATGATATTGAAATATTTCCGAATGTTATAGCCAAGTCATTATGCAAATTTGAAAATCATGATCTATCTAATTTTAGTGATCTCATGGTATTGCACATGTACATGCTAATATGTACAATTGAAATTTTTGAATGAAACGTATGACGAAAGGAATGACATAATGGTGAGTTATATTGTTTGATTAGTAGGTAGATAAGATGTCCTAATCTCATTCACACCCAATCAAATCTCTAACATGGATGACGATTGATATTCAATGAGTTGTTGCATAATACTTAATTTATAAGCAGGCAAATTAACACAACTCCATCCCTCCCTCTCTATGAAATATAAACAGAATTAGAAATAGAAGAAAGAAAGGTGGTCTGGTTCTTACACACTCTTTTTCTTTTCTGCCATCACATTTCATCTATCGTGTCTTGCGCTGATCCTGCCCAACTCAACAAACGCTCAATAACGCTTCCTTCAAAGAACCAGTGTAAACATTCAACTTAATTTATTTTTTCTTTACGTATTCATTAAATGATAATGTAAAAATGACAAATTCCTTTTACTCAGCAAAATCATTTCTTTAGAATTTTAAAATATAATTCTATCTTTTCTATGAAAACAAATTTCTTGATCAATGCTTCATATACATTACTTAAGTGTAAATCCATGTTTTTAGTAGAAGAATACTTAATTAAGGAATCACAGACTTATTCACTTTTTGACTGACTTCCCAGTCCAGTACTGCACCATAAAAGAAACAAATGCAAAATTAACAAGAAATTTCCAAGTGTGTACTTCTTCATTTCATCCTTGGACTAGTGTCTGAGAAGTTCATTAAATTAATGGACAAGGCTCCGTATAATGCCATTCTTGGTGGTAATATAATCAAATGAAAGGATACAAAAAGAAGAAAAAAAGGGAAAAGAAAAAAAGAAAAAAAAGAAAAGAAAAAAGAGACAGTACTGAATCAAAGACCAAAAAACAAGATATTATTAAGGTAAACCATTGAACATAGATTGTTAGTTGACAATGAAGGAATGCCAACCATTGAACAAATGATTTCAATACCAAGGCATTGGAGAACAAACAATACAAGCTTTATTGACTTCCAACTCTTTGTTCTTGTCTGCTATTTTTTTTTGATAACTACAAATCCATTAAGAGCATCCAATCCTATGTATAACAATTTTCTCCATTTACCTTTTGTTGTTCCTCTAGTTGTTGTGCAAAGCTAAACTCGACTTCCCCCTTTGATCCTGTAGATCGGCGCACGCTATTATTGAGGTAAACTAAAAAAAACCATACATTTCCTTTATCTTACATAGCTTGTTGTACAACATGGACTAAACATTTGGTCTTAAACATTGAATCTTATTCTTCCTAAGATATATTCATAGAAAATTTAGGTGTTGTTATTGGAGATACAAGCTTTCCCTTGTTCATTTTCTTTCTTTTTTCCATGTTGGAGTGATGCTTAGTTGTGTCAACATAATCTGATCCTTGATCCCCAATTACCCGAGTGAGTGTTTTCTTTATGCAGATTGAGATGGCAAATCAAGTGGTAGTCTCTCCACTCCTTGAACTTGTGTCTGACAAGCTTGCCAACTTAATCGACAAGGACTTTGGTGTAGCATGGGGTGTCCAGAAACAAATGGAGCAGCTTTCAAAAACTTTGTCTAAAATCAAATATGTCCTTGTTGATGCTGAGAAGAAGCAAGTCATTGATTTGAAGATTCGAGATTGGCTACAAGAACTAAAGGATGTTTCTTATGCGGCTGATGATGTTTTTGAGAAGTGGGAATATGAAGGTCTGCTACAAGTATTCCCAAAGATGCTGCAAGTATTCCCAAAAATGAGAAACAACAGCAGCCTTGTCATTGATTCTCACAAAGAGCTCATGGAGAGCTTTGATGATATTGCTACCGAAAGTCGTGTCTTTTGTTTGCATGAGGGAGTTGTAGAAACTACTACTCTCTTAACTGAACAAGTCTGTCCAGGTCGAGAAACCGGTTCTGTCTTAACTGAACAAGTTTTTGGGAGAGAGAAAGACAAACAAAAATTGGTGAGCCTATTATTGGATCAATATCGTTGCCGACCAAGCCATCCAAGAAGTCAGATGCCATTGCCTAACAAGGCGAATAGTCCGAAAGACATCTCTATCTGTCCCATACTTGGTATTGGTGGACTCGGGAAGACAACTCTGGCACAGTTGGTGTACAATGATGAGCAGGTAAAAAAGCACTTCGATGTCAGATCTTGGGTTTGTGTATCCAATGATTTTGATATCAAACGTCTCATGAGAGCAATCATAGCTTCTGTCTCAGGAGCTGCTTGTGCTTTTGAAGAAATGGATCTTCTACAACGACACCTTCAAGAGAAGCTGCATGGCAAGAGATATTTGCTTGTGTTAGACGATGTTTGGGAAGATGATCTTGATAAATGGAACAAACTGAAGGGCACATTGGCATGTGAAGTTGAGGGTAGTTGTGTTATTGTGACCACTCGCCTAAAAAAAGTCGCATTCATCACTGGCACACTTCCACATCAACATCTAAAACCTTTGTCCGAAGATGATTGTTGGTCTTTATTCAAACAACGTGCATTTGGACCGGAGGAGAAGGAGAGGCCAGACTTGATTGAAATTGGCAAGAAAATTGTGGAGAAGTGTAAAGGTGTGCCCTTGGCTGCAAAGGCTCTAGGCGCATCATTGCGTTTCAAGAGAGAGCCACGACAATGGTTAAATGTGAAAAACAATGAAATTTGGCAATTGCTAGGAAATGGCATTTTACCTGCATTAAGATTGAGTTATAATCATTTGTCACCAGAACTGAGGCAATGTTTTGCTTATTGCACAATATACAAAAAAAATCATAAAATCGATAGAAAAGAATTGATTTATATGTGGATAGCAAATGGTTTTGTGCAATCCAGAGGAAGCATGGAGAGGTTGGAAGATGTTGGGAATGAGATTTTCGAGGCATTGCTATGGAGGTCTTTCTTTCAAGACATAACAAGAGGTGAAGATGGTGATATAACATGTAAGATGCACGATCTTGTGCATGATCTAGCTTGTGATGTCGCGGGAAATGAATGTTCTATTGTAGATGGTGGAAGCACAAAGAATATTACTAGAAGAACTCGTCACTTGTCACAATTTCAGAGTACATCGGTGGAGTTCCTAGCAAAATGTCCTCCATCTTTGCGTTCCTTTTTAATAGGGAATCCTATGTTACTTGAGGAGAGTCAATTAATCTTCTCACGTCTTATTTGCTTACGGGTGTTGGACTTGAGGGGGAGACCGATTATGATGCCATCGACTACATTGGTGCTGCCAGACAATATAGATAACATGAAACACCTCAGGTATCTCAACCTTTCTTGGAATCCTATCACATCCTTGCCTGAATCTATTTGTAAGCTAATACATCTAGAGACATTGAATCTTCAAGGGTGTTGCAAACTTAAGACATTACCAAAAGACATGAGTGAAATGAGTAAGCTTAGACACTTGGATAATAGTGTGTGTTTTTCATTAACCAAAATGCCAATTGGGATGGGAAAACTAACTTGTCTTCAAACCTTAAGTAGTTTTGTTGTGGGGTTGGAGAGTGGAGGCGGTATTAATGAATTGGGAGGGTTGAACAAAATTGAAGGATCTTTAGAAATAAGGAGGCTTGAGAAGGTGAAAAATCCAAGGGATGCTAAAGAAGCCAATTTGGTGCAAAAGGAAAATCTTTGCTCCCTGGGAATGTTTTGGGGGCATATTTTTAATCCTTTCGAGAAGGCCTGTGATAATGCAACAAAAGTAATGAAAGACCTCCAACCTCCCCCCAATTTAAGACGGTTTCTTGTTCAAGGCTACAATGGAGTGAGTTTTCCAAGTTTGTTGCTTCCCAAATTAGTTCAGATGAAGCTATTACAATGTAGTTCGTTGAAATTCATTGATGAAGGAGGTGATGATGCACTTTCAGCAGGAGGTTTTGAATCACTTGAAGAACTTGACTTGCAAGAGATGCCTGAGTTGGAGGGATTGTCCTCATCATCGTCGTCTCAAACAGGTGGAGGTGAAAGTGACCAACAACAAGCAGCAGATGAAGAAGAAGCCGCAAAGCTACTATTCCCTTGCCTTAAAAAATTAAGGCTTCGTCATTGCCCTAAACTCATGAGTATCCCTTTGCCATCCTCTGTTGAGTATGTAATGTTGCAGGAATGTAATCAAAGTGTACTGGGACAGTTGAAAAACCTCCCTCAACTTTCTCACCTTGAAATTTCGGGATTTCTCAAGTTGGAATGTTTCCCACAAGGTATGCTACTAAACCTTCCTGTTCTCCGGAAATTGGAGATCCACTATTTCAATGAAGTTGAAGCTCTGCCAGAAAGATTCATGAACCTATCCTCCCTTAGATCACTTCATATTGACCATTGTGATTGCTTGAAGCAATTGCCTAAGATGAACAAGAGTTGCCTCGAGGATCTGAAAATCAGTTATTGCGAAGAGCTGGAATTCAACATGGAGGAGGATTTTCAGAATTTGGTTGCTCTTCAAACCCTAACCTTGGAATACTTGCCGAAATTGGCTCGTTTCCCAGAGGGGATCAAACAAGCTGTGATGCTTAAAGACTTGTCGATTAGTGAATGTTCAAAAGAAGTGATAGACTTGCCAGATTGGATCGGCACTCTAACAGCGCTCCAAGAATTGTCTATTGAAGGTTGCAAGAATAGGAAAGTGCTGCCAGAAGGGATGCAACACCTCATTGCTCTAAGAGAGCTGACAATTCGCGGATGTGATGCTGAATTGGAGAGAAGATGCGAAAGGTAAAATGGAGAAGACTGGTCCAAGATTGCCCATGTTCCTTCTGTTTACGTGGAAGCAGAGATGGTTATTGACAATGGAGATGAGGAGATGGACAGTGACGGAGGAGACGAGGATACGGGCTCGGATAGTGGAGATGACGAGACGGACAGTGGAGACGAGGAGATGCCCAGTGACGGAGGAGATGACGATATGGGCTCAGACAGTGGAGATGAGTTGGTACAAAAAAAGTGGAACGACAACAACAGAGGTAATGGAAGGCCTCCAGGCTATGCCTCATTTTTGCAAATTATATATATATTCTGTTTTACAATATTTAGATAATAGATTATTTATATAAGTTTTAATTTTATATATTTTTTAATCTGTAGTATGGCGAAGACGTTGTGCCTTCTTTGGTTGGTGGTGGTGATCTAGCTGCTGCTGAATTTCAGCCAATAATGACATCTAATCGAAAGGTGATTGCTACAAAATAAAAGTTGTTCGGATTTTCCCATTTGTTAATGCTCCTTAATCTTCCTTAATGCAATATATGTCATATCCTATGACATTTGTATGAATGATTATCACGTCACTTGCCCATGAAACATTATTTAGGTTATATTATTTTCAGGTGTCCCTTGAGAATTGACTTGATGTTTGATTTTGTTGTATGATATTTTGAATTGTATTGGACCAGTTCACGATATGTGTCTAAGTGGATATGATCATGCAGGAGCCAAAGCAGTTCAACGATTTTCTTCGCAGTCGTCTTTGTGAATTCTGCCGGGAGAATCACTTGACCTCTTTCTGTGAACTCCTTGCCTCTAGACAGACATATCATGCGGGCTGTAGACAGGTCTACTCTATTTCCTAGTTTTGTCCATCTAGGCCCATTAACATGATGCCTGTACCTCTTCTTTGCCTCACTTCATCACGAGTTATTCTACGTGGCGAGGGGAGGGACGTGGAGGGGTGGGAACCGTTCACCTCCCTCGGGATGCGCACGTCAAAAAAGACGGCACACATCCCGAAAGAGGTGAACGATCCCCACCCCGCCACCTCCCTCCCCTCGCTCATTTCCTCGCCCACTTCCTCCACATTTAGAATTTCTGCTTCATCACACATAATATGGTTCCATCTTTCGTTATTTTCATAAATATATTTTCCTGTCTTACTTTGTGCAGTGACGCGAAGGAGGATGAAGCCCTAAAGTTTCTTGGTCAATACCGAGCATGTAAAGGAGCAACATAGGTTACTCAAATGTTTGTTTAATTTCTCACAATTTCTTGTAATTTTCGTAGCTTGCAAGAAACCCATCCTAATGCCAGTACTCTACCATGTAAAATAAAAGTGTGGGTTTGGAAGGAAAAAATTTTATGCTTTAAAATTGAATATGCCTTGCAAAACATCTGCAACTCCTCTATTTCTTACGAGTGAACAACGTCATCCTTTTGGTTCATGTTTACCTTTACAACTATATTTTCTAATCTATAACATGGCTATCTTGTGATATTATCTTCCGTTGCAGACTTTTCTAATTAAAATCTGCAGACTAATTTTTCTGTCAGGGTGGTTCCTGGATGTACACTCCTTTAATTTTCTTGTATGGATTTGTCATCTGTTTGATCAGTATACCCGGCGCATTTTCCCCTCAAAATGTAAGATAACAAGCTATACATCTAGGAACCAACATATGTTTCTACATTGTAGTAGAAGGCACCTAATTTTCATACGCAAATCTAACCTTCTCCATGACAGGGCAAAATTGATTTTTCTTATAAGTGCGTGTGCTCCAACAATCTAATACAATCAAAGCATTAGTATTTTAAAGATTCGAACCCATGACATACTAATGCTTTTAAAGATTCGAACCCATGACATAATTGTACCATCCGCTAAGCTCTAACCATTGAATTGTTATGCCATTGGCCAGTTTTAAATGTTTTACCAACTAAACACCTACGAGATCTTATAGAGGAGCTTAGAATGTGGATATTTCACATAATGGCATAGGTCATTGGAATAATTGTCAGGATTCTTGTGGTAAAATTTTCAGAAATATTTAAAACTGTGAACCCTAAAGAGGGTATCCTCGACACCATATCTGTCCCTTAAAAAGGCAAACCCACTGCTCAAACATATTTGAGGAAGGGCCAATTACCTACCATTGAGATGGATGGAGAGACTGCAGGATTGAAGTGGATTGGAAGGACTGCAGCTGATAAATGCTGGGAAAACGTAGAATAGTTCCAAATTGGGGGAGAGGATTGGGAGGAGCAGTTTATTTGGTGGCACTTTTGACTGCCGCAACAGGAATTCCTTTAACATAATGAAGATTTATGCTAATAAACAGGGAACAGGAACCCAACCTGAACCAGATATCAACAACAGAGCTATTGCTGAGAGAGGCGCGTAGAAAAAAAAATGGACTTCAACCAGCGGGAACAATGTTTCTTGCTGTCAAATACTCGTCCAGATAAACAAGAAAGGCGGCAAAATGGAAAACTGGCTCTCTTGTTTGGCAACAGCCACAGATGGATGTATATCATCTCACTAATACAAGGGTGAAGAGGCATGTGATATCCATTTCCTTCGAGAGTTGCAATTTTACTATTGGAACCTCAGATTCCTTCACCTACAAGTGCTCATACCTTCAACCACAACCAGCACGTCAAAGCATGCTGAGTGTTGCTTGATTGCTTTCTTGCACAAGTTATCCCAGATACAGCTCTTAGCAAGGTGATTCAATGGTGAAGACGTCTTCAAAATCGCAAGTCACTGCTGGCTCAGTTCCACTTAATCAAGCTTCCTGGACATCTGAAATGGAAACATCAATAGAAATCATTCAGTCAACCCACTATAAAAGCAAAAAAAACACCTGAATCATGATACTTCTTCAATTTTGAATACATTAAGAACTAGTGTACAACCGAATATTCCAAATAGGATGCAGGTTAAGGCACCTTAGGGATAAGTTGATAGTTCCCTGTGCTGATGACCCCTCTACTACAAATTAATGTCAGGATAACCGTGAAGTGTTTATTCAGTATGATAATACCAATCAGCATAACTAATTTCAATTTGCCTATAGCTCCTAGCACCCACTGTATCATGTTTACCAAGCTAGGCATTGCAGACACGTTAGAAAGCAAACTTACTGATTAACCACGTGTGCGGTAGACTTTACCGATCCTTCTAGTCTTTTGTCCATTTTCCCTACATGGAGGTATGGAAATTCTTTTCATCTAGGATGTGTTCGTTTTTAATAGGAAAAGATTTCAAATAAATTTATGAATCATCACTGGGTGCACATGAAATTTGTGCAAAAATGAATAACCATCATAACCGGTTATTCATTTTCTTAAAAGGGGGAAGAGGGGGTGTTAGTTTTTTTGTATATGTTTTATACATGTTCATGCATGGCTTCCATTAGCATTGGTGTAATCTGGAGATGAATTATAAATTTTCCAAGGAAATCTAATTATGATATGGTTCATGTTTTGTGAGCAAACATAGAGAGAAAGAGAGAACTATTTTCATTGTTGAGATGTAGGAGGGAGAAGCTCATTGCTTACCGTCATTGTTAAGATCCACAGAGAGACCAATGTTCTTCTCCTGGTTTTCAACTGAACTGCAACGGATGGGAGTAAAAGGTGGTCTAGGTTGGGAAGGGGAGCAGGTGCTACTCCGGCTTGACTGATCATTTTGGATCTGACCCTTCACTTGATGGTTCAAGTACATCTCGAAGCTGGAAGAAGACGATGCCCCTATTTTTCTCTTGCTTTTAAATTTTCCTCTAGTGGGTAAAACATACATAATGAGTAAGATTGATGTTGCAATAAATTTCAGTCCCTCTCATAGAAGGCATTTCAGCCAACTAACACTGACCTGTCTTTTCGCTTTTCAAGGTATCGTTGTACTGACGCTTTTCTGCTTGTTCCACTGTCTGCAATATAAACCAAAACAAACGGCTAGTAACACAAAAAATAAAAACGTGTAAGACATGAAATATTAAAGTGATAACATCAACAACTACTAGGCACATCAAATCATTCATACTTTGCATATGATCAAGTGTTAGACGAAAATGGCATCACACACATGAAACAGCTTCCTACAACATCTTTAAGCTAAGTTATCCTAACACATCGTCCGCCTATATTTCACGTAGGTGAAATGGGCACTTTAGTATCTAGAAGAATTAATGGACATAAAACACCATACCAGGTTCAACGTCATGAGATATTCCTTCTTCCCTGCGTTGCTGAAGTTTTCCAGCTACTGCTGTAAAGTAACAAGTGCGAATTCAATGAAATTTATCTACTACCCCAGGAGCATTGTTGCATTTAGCAGTAGGCACCAGCAATCAGAATGTGTTTGAATGCATTGACATAACCAGAAAATGCATGGTCTTTTAATACTCTCGATATATAACTAAAACAATTCATGATAGACATTACTATAACAATGCAGGATAGATTGAGATCAACAAAATATATAAACACTTTTCAGCTACAAATTAATGGGAAATGTGCCCAATGCTCGAGGTGCTGCGGATTTCAGTACCAAGCAACAACAATCATACAAACTTTGAATGTTTTCAATGTGCTTATGATTAATATGTACTAAGACCGACGAGAAAAATTCAGTTGATAAAGCAACATTAAAATGTACAACGGAAAAAACAAAGTTGTGCAGTTCAATCTGACATACCATTTTGCACGATTGGAGAGAACTCTGAGAACGGAGAGGCAAATCCAGGTCTGATAGCTGCTGCTTGTAATCGGCAGGTAAATGATTGAACTGCTGCAGTTCTGGCAGTTGGAGAGCCTGGTGGCAGATGGACAGGGCTTGCTGCAAGTTGCATGATGGTACATGCCTGCATGTAACTTAGGTGGATGTAACCATTGAGCTATTGGTAGGAATAAAGAAAAGAAAAAGATTCATTACCTTATCACCAGGCATGCCATCATAGACATTCACCTTGCCACAGTAGAAAATTGTCATCTGGCCAACAAATTCAGTCAATGCGCTCGTATTTCTGAAAGATATTGAAGAAATGTTTCATGAAACTTGACAGTATCAATGATTATGAAGGAATCAGGTTTAACAATGTGCTCATAGTTCTGTCAGGCCACTGCCTGTAGGCACAACTATATTACTGAATAAAATGAATCATCTGACCAAGAGATTAATGCCACTTGCCTCAAAACTGACAGGGGTAAGGGTGGGATATGGAGTTACAAGTCTTAGGATTCTCGGATTCTCACTCCAGTTGTCCATGTCATGAAAATACAAACATCGCGCAACTATTTATTTATTTATTAATTTTAATCAAACAGAGCAAGCATTTTATTAATATAAGGAAAGCCAATGTGACTGAGAAGGTCACAGGAAAAGAGAGACAATATAGAAAAGATTAGAATCTAAAAGTGCTAGCCAAAGAAAACCTACAAACCTGGAAATTAATGATAGAGATGATTCCCAGACATTACCCCAATGCCAAATCAAGCCCTTGACCTCTATCCTTTAATTATTTGCACCCGAGCAAAGACATAAAAAATAAGATAATAAGCTGAAAATCTTTCTTAGGTCACGTCTTACTTCTAAGGGAATGTCCTATCGACTAACATGCCAGAAAATGTATCTGATGCATATCCCAACAGTGTCTCTGTCCGACACTGCTATGGCTGATTTTTTGAAATGCTTGTGCAACATAGATATTTTAATGATTTTAAATTAATTTTAAAAATTACATTTTCTACTAAGGTTCGTTTTCTGTATTTTTGAGATTTTGCCAGATTGCCACAATTTAATGTAGCTCACATTATTGGCTTCATCAATGCAATTTGCTTCAATTTTGTTATCTATAATTTTGTTGATTCTTATGTATGATTTAATTTGTAACTTTTTGTATTTATTTTGTTGAGTTTTAGCTTTACAACGGTATAAAGCTACTGCTAGCGAATACTAATCATTTCACTAAGAGAGAGTATGTAACTAGCCAATTCTAATATAGTTCATGTCATCCTCTTGAAACCCTACTGGCTTTTGTAAACTTCAAAAGTAGCTATATCTAACAGTGGAGAAGCGAGAAAGTGGAGCACTCAAAGAAACCTTTTTTTTTTTATTTCCTCCTTTGGAAGCATGAAATTTTAATATCTAGAAATAAATCAATAGATCAAGTCTTACACAACTAACACTATGCTTCTACCCCCCTAAGAAAATATAAAACTTTTATTCAAGCAAAACAAATACAGAGTTATGGAAAATCTCCAAAGAGAGATTAGAGATTATCCACAAACTTAACCAAATTTACAAGAACATCTTCAAACCCTGACACATTGAAACTAGGCCTTCCAAATGCGAGCAACAATATCCACGAAGAGGCTTCAAAGAATCACTCCCGGTCTTCCAAAGATCCTTCCATTCCAAATCACCCAACATATCGCATATGGAGATAGCTCGCAAAGCAACTTGGATTTCCTCCTCTTATACACTGTCTGGCATTTCCAAGACTTGAAAACATATACACATGATCCACACATCATCCGCCATACTATTGGATGTATCAAACAGTATACAAGCAAAGATTTACTCAAACATATTTGAGGAAGAGATGGATGAATGTGTGTCACTTGCTCAAAATGATATTTTTGTAAATTAATGCCAAAAACAAAGTTCAATTATTTGGGAATCCTGAAGTTCAATGGCCTCCAAACTAATGGAAAGATTGTTTAGCATAATTTTTTAAACTTACCTATATTCCTGCTGAGATTCCATATTTCCATTAAACGATATTCCATTAAAGTCTTTCTGTAATACTCTAATACAGAAGTCAACTTAATATCATTTCAAACTATATGTCAAGGATAAAATCTATACCATTAAATGCATATGTCAAACTCTCATATTCTACAAAAGTTTGGGGGAGACTTCAACTAGAAAGTTTAACATTCATAATGAATGCAATGCTTGGGATCGTACAACCACAATTATCAAAAGTTTATCATATTGTATATAAGAAATCTAAATTTAAGATGCATGGATCGTAACGGATTGTACATTGTAAGATAAAACGCAAAAATACATATATAGATATATACTATATATTTAAGAAAGACATAAATAAGACTTTTTTCAAACAAGAAAAACTCAAAAACACTTCCATTTGATATGTGACTTGTGTAACATATATTAGTGGGCTAGAAGTGCCTATTATCCATCGTAATATCATGAGATATTAGTAACTATGTCTACAACATTATAGCAGATAAATTGTCAATTATCTAAAAGCTCGAACTTGTAGAGAGGGCGAATCCAATCATATATCAAGCGGAAACGATAACGGGGTCGTGGGACTACAACATACATTAGTGGGTATCAATTACACAACTATATCGTAAATTCACACGGTACTACCGTGGATAAAAACACGGGCAATTTAGGGCCATGGATAACTGGAGTGGGTTTGATATTCCAACACCCCTACGCCATTGTACGACCTGCCAAGGGCTAAATCTATCTAATTAAATGTGACTGTTGAACTCTCACATGTACATTGGTTTCATCAGGATTCAACAACGAGAATTTAACTCGTAATAAATGAAAACCTCAGGATCCTTCTAATATAGCTTTGTCCAAAGGATGATGATAGGATGGTGGTGGATTATTTCATTGAGTTCAATTTGCTAGTGTAGTTGTGTAATTGATTGTTCAATTTTCATTGGTTCTACATTCTTGATGGCTTGATTGAGTTCTACCAGAGATTAATCAAGCCATCAAGAATGTAGAACCCCTCCACCAATAAAAGCTACTTTGGTTCCCAGGTGGTCCGGAAAGAAGTTCAATATCATTAGAAACTCGCAATGTAGGTATCCATGGATTCACTGACCATCAATTTATACTTTGCCACATAATTATGTCATTGAATTCTACTCCATTCATTCCATATCGACCGTAACTTTTATGTACTTAAATCTTCCTAAGCGTACTTAAATGATGCTAAACTGAAAAATTAATAAAACATAAGAATGAAACCTAGAAAGAATTTGCACCATAAAGATACCTGGGAGATGCGGTGTTCTCCTCAGCCACCGGAACACTACACGAAAAATCCCCAGAAAAACTAGGTTTCAGAGGATCCTTTCGCCTATACGGAACCGCTTCACTCACAGATCCCGATTTCTGCAACTCACTACTCGTTGTGTTCTCTGAGCTCACTTGCACCTATACAATAATTTATTCATTTTTTATTCCCAAATCTTCTACCAACAATCAATTAACTAACTAATCAACCAACAAAGGAATGCTGCAAGTCATTCACACAAAAAGCAAAGCAACTCACGTGGGGTGTATTTTCCGGCCGAGAAACATGAATCTTGGGCCGGAATCCGTCACCTGCGTCAGATTCCGACCGAGTTTCCAACAGAGTTTTCAACGAGATGACTTGCTCGATCGCTTGCGATTTGTTCCACGATGGCCGTCTCATACCTGCCACGTCACTCACCATCTCCACGTGTCAGTAAAACCCCTAAATTTCCGTCTCAAAAGAAAGAAAATACTTGGAGAGATAACCTTTTTCTTTGAGATATTTCCGACAATCTTCGCGAGTGAGCTGCGAGATGTCTTCTTCAGTAAGCTGGCCGAGTGGCTTATCGAGTAAGGACCGAAAAATCGTCTCTTCAGTCCTGATCATGATGTCAGATTTCTTCGGCGAAAACAAGTTTCGCTGAAGAATTCTTTCTTTCTTTCTGACCTAGAAAAATTAGTGAGAGAGAAAGAAATTCAGTTTCTTTCACTCTCAGCGAAGAAGAATTTGGAGAGAGAAAAAAACTGAATTGAAATAAAAAGAAAAAGAAAAGAAGAGAGTTGAAGAGGAGGTCAGGTTTAAAGGCCGCGGCGACGTCGTCTCTTCTCCTCCGTTTCTACTTATTTTCTTTTATCTATCTAACTGCATTGCACCCCCAGGCGCCACGTAATCACTTAATGGTACTGTTTGTTTGTACGTTTTTTCACCTTGGTTTTGAGGGATAATCACATGCCATAGCATCTACACTTATGCGTATCTCGGTGAGCCTTTTACATGTTTTTCCCATTCCCAAATCTAAGTATCTAAATTTCTTAAGTCTCATGATGGACTCATTTTGAAGATGGGTTGCAAAAACTCTTCCAAATCTTCCAAGTTCATATAGTAAGTGAGGATTTTGCAAGATGGCCTTTACAATTATATCTCAAGGACAATGCAGTTTTGCTAGGTAACAAATCAGTCAGTCATTTTACGAAAATTCTAGGGGTCGAGGGAGGGAACGAGGGAGGGAGCGAGGGATGGGTGAAAGCCTCTAGATGAGTGCCATCGCGCATCTTTAATTTGATGTGCTTATCTTGAGGTGGATGGGTGGTTACCACCCATCCCTCGCCCCTTTCCATCGCTCTGTAGCAAAACTCGTCATTTTATGATCAGGTTTGGTTTTTTTTACAATTTTATTCATTTTTTTTTAAATATAAATACAAACATAATTTATAAATGAGATAAAATTGTAAAAATACTCAAATTTAACCAAAAGATAACTAACTAACCTGACTGTATAGAATTGTTGAGGAGAATGAGCTCGTCTTACCGATATCATAATATACTCTTCTTATATTCAGCATTTGTTATTTACCTCATTCATTGCAAAATTTTCAATTATTTTTCAGCATAATTGTATCTTACATTTGACCATAATTTTGTATCTTAATAATGAGTGTGGTCTGACTGAAATTGGGCACTGTTGGAGATGGATAAAAACTGTGCCCACAGTTTAGATGTCAAAGTAAACTTTCTCAAACTAAGTAGGGAAGGTCCCCACTACATTACTTCCAAGAAAAGGAAGATGAATTGAGACTTATTTGAATGTCATAGGGCCCCTTTGATGTTACATTTGAAAGCAAAGTTTGTCTAGAAAATTAGGGTTTGGTACTGGCCTGATGGGAGAGAAACCAATCCAATAAATGCTCCACTCCAATTCCTCTCTTTCATTTTTGCCATTAAATTAATTTTTTTAATATTTTCGCATTCAACGTCTCCAAATAAATATAAATAATAAATAATAAATAATAAATAATAAATACAAATTTAAAATTTATCATTAAATGGAATCTCGGATGGGTTTAGGATTATAGAATTTGTAACAGTATGTGTGCCCATTCCCCGAAAATCTCGGGAATGGGCTTTGATGATGATGATGATGATGTGTGCCATTTATGACTTCATTGGGTAGGCTCAAAGGCTTTAAATGGTTGTGCATTTTGATTCTCAGGTGATTGTGAATTCCATCCATTAAATTTTATGCAGACTATTTAGTGATAAGGGTTAATTCAATTGATAAGACCTGTGACAAATGACAATTCAAAATTTTGCATAAGGCATTCAATTGGTTTAGGATCCATCCAATCCTACCTCTCTTGAGAAAACATGGTACACAAGGAGTTGGTTTTAGTATCATTTTATCTCCCCCTTCTATCGAATTAGTTAACATGTTGCTTAACCATATTTTAAACAGTAATTCTAAATGTCGAGGAAGCCAGCGAGGGAGGGAGTGAGGGAATGAGGGGATCGTCCGTCTCTCTCGAGATGTGTGCATAAAAAAATGATGATAACAAGCATTAATATAAACTTTATAAACAAAACAAAACAAAACAAAACCAATTTTTCTAGAGAACCAGGCTCGCATAGACACGCACAGACTGGTCCGCGCCAGGCTAGCCCAATATCATTCATCATTTTAGAAATTGGCCCATTTCAAGCATTTTTAGGATGATATTGTGAGGGCCTGGCTCTCTAAATTTTTTTTATTTTATTTTAAAAACACGCCTTTTCTAAATGTCAAGGGAACGTGCAAGGAAATTGGTGAGAAAGGGGGTGTGACCCTTCATTCTCTTTGAGATGTATGCCTTTGTGAATCTCAAGAAGGATGAGTGGTAACAATATACCCTTGCACGTTCTCTCAACACATAAAAGGCTAAAAAAAACATGAGTGAGCCTAGGGAGCGAGGGAGGCCCAACACCCTCCACCCTCCTCGAGACGATGTTGGGCCTCCCTGGAATCAGGAAAAAAACATAGCATACAAGTATCCAGCGAGGAATGGGTACACCCATCCCCCTCAAGATGCACGTCCTCCCTTATCTCGAGGGGGATGATCCCTCGCTCCCTAGAAGTGCTCTACAAGTAGTACAGATTAACTTTAGCAGACCAAACACACGTGTGAGGAAAATGTAGCAAAATATTTGACTACCCATTCATTGCACTCGAGAACAATTTACATACACAGTGGTCGCTCGTTGGATTGCTTTCAAAATCAGAACAACATGAATTCATATACAGACCAAATCGGGTTTCACAGACACTGAAGAAGACCGGACCAAAACTGGTGCAGAGAGCGAGCGAGCGAGAAACGAGAAACAACGCACATTGTGACTTTGTGCTCCTGCAGGTTGTACACTTATCCAGATCCCACCTTCAAATTGCTGCCACCCCTGCACTCAGGCCCACTCTTCAATGCCCTCCACGTTCAATCTCAAAATCTCTCAGCAGTCAGTCAATCAAAGTGAAAATTAACTCACGTGCCAAGCATTCAATCACAAGAATTCTGCTCCTCTGAATAATATGCAAAGGTGGCGAGCGACTGAGTTAAAAGTAAGATAATTATATAACTCCTTGAAGTATATGATCATTAAGAATCCCAAAGTCTGCCGGCAGGGTTTTAATTTCATCCGCCGCAGACATGCCACGGAGCTGGTACTCCATTGAACCAGGTTCGCTATGGCATGTAGAGCTTATTGTGACATTTGCAACGCCAAGCTTCCGGGTAGTATTCGAGAGGGTTGAAGCGACTGGGTTGAATCGGAACATGCACTGGCTTGCATGGGGTGCACTTACCACACTTGGATCGGCACGTGGGAGGAGACGAACCCGGTCCTATTAGTCTTCTTCGACTCAATGACTCGAATCGAACAAACTCACTTGCCCTTCTTGTGTCTCTTCTTACTCCATTGTTGTCTATACAAAACAAAGCAAGAATTCAATTATTGGTGAATAAAAACAATATGTATATAGTATAGTATGGAAAATGAACTGAGTTGACTCCACTTACCACCGAGTTGGTGAGTTATGGGTAGAACGGTGGAAGCCAAGAAGAGAAGAGCAAGAATTGCTTTGGAGAGGTGGCTGTAGGGGTGGTGGTGGTGGTGGAGGACACCCATGAGATGGCAAGAGTGGAGTGGAGAAATGGAGAGAGTGTTGAGAAAGGAAGGAAGAAAAACAAAGAGAGATTTGAGAAAGCGATGGTATTATTGGAGAGTGGAGTCCAAGTCAAAGAACAGTGTGTAAGTTGTTCTCTTCCCCTGATTCTTTCTTTCTTTACTCCAATCAAAGATAAGGTTCTTGCTTCTCAATTGTTAAACCCCAAGTTTTGATGGGCACCACTGTTTAGGGTATGAGACGTGTGTCAAGGGATATTGAGATACAAAATCTATCCAAATATTTTAGAGAGATTTCATAAGGAAAAAAGAAAAGTAAAAAAATTATGGAAATCTTATTACACTTTCTCCTAGGAAATCAGGTTTTTGTAACAAGGGTGAGGTGGTTGATCAATGAAATTTCCAAAATATTTGTGTATCTCGAGGTTTTAAAAAAATCATCTAATAATACAACATCATTCTGATTACAGAACCTAATTACAAAACTTAATTTCCTAACCTCACTCAAAATAAAGTAAGGTTCTTTATCGCCTAGAGCAAGAAGAGGCCTGAAATCAGAGTGGTTTATACGACCTTGAAATGGGTAGAGAAGAACATGAAGAAATTACAATCTCTAAACAAAGATGATATCGACTGAAAGAAAATAGAACTCAACAATTTTGTGATTCAATATTAACACTTCGATAATTAAGGTAATTGGTACAACTCGTATGCCTAGTTATAGGGATACAAGGTTCCTAGGTAACCCTTACATTTGCACAAATATAATCATAAGTTGTGATATGAGAAAAATGTATAATCCACTCAAAATTCATGAACCTAACTGGGAGTTAGGTAATCAAAGATAAAACTTAAAATTCAGTGAGAATTAAAGATTCCTTTGGTCATTTTCTTAAAACCTCAATTCGATTGGATATTGAAGTTGGAGACGATACCATTGCCATTGCTATAACTTTTTCATGTGTGACAACAAGGCTAAAATATATGAGCATAATCATGACTTTAGAATGTAGCCCTTCTAGGGAGCGAGGGAACATACACCCATCCCCTTGCCGACTAGAATTTCTGCTTATAATGTGTTTTCTTAATCTCATCGTACTTTTCATTAGACGCAACCATCATGCAAAAAAAACAATGCCCCCCTCCAGTTGTTTTTGCATTATTGGTTTGGTTTTGCTTGAAAGTTTACGTTAGATCACAATTATGCCCTAAAAAAAGCCAACCTGTTTTTTATATACTAAAAAGTAGTCTTCGTGTTTGGGCCTTTTGCATACAAACTCTGGTTGTTGGATTGACATCAAAATCTTTATTACGAAAAGAGAGTTGACACAGAGCTTGAGTGCGCGCTCGTGTGGACAGTGATGGTTTTCTTGATCACAATGCATCATAATTGCTCCACGACCACGTTAACATCCACGTCAGTAATTATGTAAAAAATTAACAATGTACAAAAGGTTTTGGAGTGGACCAATAAGTATTAAAATGTTCTTTCTATTGGTTTCAATTTTTCCAGCTAAATATTAAATTCAAACTAAGACATTCTGGGCTGTAAACTGTTCATAACATAGAGTTGGTACCCTACATATTAATTTTGATTGTCCTTGTTTATTAATGTCCTTATGGAGTTCTTCTTGAAAAAGTATAGTATATGAGTCATGGTAGGATTCATTTGTATACCGCGAAATGACTTCAAGATGCGCGAGGATTGTGTTCATTAATTGGTTCACATAAAGGTCATGGTATGGTGGTATCATCAATGATTAATTACTTGTGTTCCTCCTTTATTTCCTTCCGTTAACCAAACCATACATGTATATTTGGAATACTTGAATTTATTTGGAATAATGTACGAAATTTTGGTGTAGTGTTTTCTTTTCATATGGTGTCTAAAGACTGAATTCGTACTCCATGGTGCACCATTTGAACTCAAACCAAATGTACCAGTACCGTAGGATTTCCGCTCGTAACCAAATTTCAACATGCTTGCAAAAACAAAGATGCTGAATTACACTCCATCAAAAGCACTCATCACACAAAAGAAACCATAATAACATGAGTGAAAAATTAGCATGTTTAGGGCAACCACTCTGATAACCGGACACAAAAGTCTTCATCTTGCGATAAAACAAAAAAAAAAAAAAAAAAAAAAAATGAGCCTTTGAAAAATGTGATAGTTTCTGTATTATATCATTGTCTCAACACGCCATTAAGAGCCTATGCAGTGTACATCAATTTTATGGGCTTGAAAGGGGCAATTGCCCCCCTTAGCTTTTTAAAAAATTCCACTAAATTAATGATATTTGTAATTTTGACCCCTTTAAAATTTTAGATTGCCCTTTCTTATAGATAATGGAATATAAATATACACAAAATCACAAATCCTTTGCAAGTTCGCAAGCCATTGCAAGTTCACCTCTCCGCCATCTCAATCGTTCAACACGATTTTGACAAAGATCAATTTCCTTCAATCGCACAAGACGATTTCAACCGGGATCGATTTCTCCAATCGCACAATATGATTTGACTAGACATCTATCAATTTATGGAGGTGGTCTTACTTTCTCTTTTGCTTGTTTGCTCCTCATCGACACTCTTCAGTCTTTACAGTAGCTTGCTTTAGCTAAACAATTAGATGGTAACATTCTCAAATCGGAGGTTTTTTTGAAAAAAAAAAAAAAAAAAAAAAAAACATTCTCAAGTCTCATCTAATGTTTTTTTTTAAATGCGGGCGTGCCGCCGGTCTGTTACTAATTAGACGATAATATTCTTAATATTACCAGTTACAACTGTCAGTGTCGAGAGAACTTTTTCTATTACGAAGATTGTCAAGAATCAATAAAATAATCAAATGGGAGATCAATGGAAACAGATAGTTTGATTGAGAAAGATATATTTAATGAAATCGATTATGAGGTACTTATGCGACATTACTAGAAAATGAGAACCCGCATAGAGTTTCTATCAAAATCCAATGTGCAACAATATTGACACGTTAAATATCTTTCTTTTGTACTACTTTTGAAACTTTGTTTTAATAATATTTATAAATTTATTTTAAAAATTAAATTATTTGCAATTTATTTTTATTGCCCTCTTTTGTTGCAATCCTAGCTCCGCCCTGCTTGAAACCTGCTTGAAAAATAAGGCATATGTATGTTGCAAAAGTAAGACGTGGATGGTTGGAGATGCTCGAAGCTAAAAACAAAAGGGTTGTCAACAAAAACATGAGTGGTACAACTCAAAGTATGTTTGTATAGTATTTCAGTATGAACACTGTATGCAAAAAAACAGTTGTGTTATGTTGATGATTGGATTTTAAACAGAAATAGAATCAGAAAGGATAACGAAGGAAGAAAGAAGAGACTGTTAATTCCAAGTCCATCCATGTTGATGGGTGGGCATATTTTACTAGTGAAGGCAAAAACAAGGAATTAAAGTGAGAGACCTGTGTGGCATCAGAGTGACAAAATAAAGACTGACTTGAAAAACTATAGAAAAAAACAACAAAAACAAACAGAGATGTTCAATCGATGTGCCACATCGTACCCTCATAAGCTAGGAGCACAGATGGGTAGCTATTTGACCAGTGAGGGAGGTAGAGATGGGGAGTGGGTAGTGGTAAATGTTCTGCCTGTTCTAACTCTGTTTTGGTGAAAGAAAGAAAGAGAGATGGATGAGAGTAGCTTTTTCTTTTTTGGTCCTCTTTTCAAAACAACAAAACAAAATTGGATGCCCCCACCACCTTTGGTTTAATATTTTTGTGCCATTATTGGGGGAGGAGGACTTCACTCTACCTAGTTTCAAATGAGGCCATGGTGAAAATACAGGGCTTCTAGAAGCTTGTTAGGGTTTGTGGCTAGGTTCGAGCACGAAGAATTAGTTGCTCAAAAAGAGGATGGAGGATAATTTATTAAAAAAATTTCAAATGAAAACCTTGTATGTGCTTGACAAGCATGTGTGGTTAAGTAGGGGACAATATTGATCATATGTGTATTTCCACGTGTCTTGCAACCCACGGATGACTCTGTTTAGCATAGTTTACAAACTTGTATTTTCCCCAAACATTTAAGACATTTTTTTAAAGTCAATGTCACTGTAGGCTTAAACGGTTGACTTATGATAAGGCTCGTCTCAAGTCTCACATGACTCAACCTAGAATCTATGATATCATTTGTCGCAAGTCTTATCAACTATAGCTAGCAATTTATGATTGACATGTGCAATAATGCTGATAAAATCATAATTTGTTCATCATAATTTTATTTATTTATGGATAATTTTGAGAAGGAGAAAACACCACAAAGGATGATAAACCACAATGCACATGACCGCTCACAATATTAAGAATAACTTTTTTTTTTAAAGCGAGCTGGGTTTTAAGGACTCCAAAACCTTTATATAAATGAAACAAAAGCAAAAACAACAATAAAAACAGAAGCAAACTCTCATAAGAAAGATAAGTCTAATGAGAGTGAACATGGTTACTAGGTCTATAAAAATCTTCAACTAGCATCGGCCAAAAAAGAAACTTTTTTTTTTTATCCATGTCTCCTTTGTTAAAGAAGAAATGATTCAACTTTTGTACTTTTTGTTTGCTTTCTTAGCCCTAGAGGATCTTCGAGGGCAGAGACTAAAATCTTTAGTGCAAGATTTTGAAAACAAATCGCTTGCAACCTCTTCACTAGAAGGATCTTGCTCATGTTCCTCGTTACTACTCTGCTCATCTGTTGTGGTGTTCTATTTGTCCTGAGTCGGTGTGTGGTCACTTGCCTCCACATTAGCACTACGCTCGAGCATTGGGTTGATAAGAATCAATGGTTGTGGACTCTGCGTTATGGCATCACTTTGGTCATCATTTATGTTATGCTCTGCCATATTGGCAGCCTTTATACTGGTTACATTCCCTGCTTTTCCTGTGATAGGCCATGGACTCCCCTTGAAACTGGGTTGAATCTTCGACTTGAATGTATGTCTACCCTTAGCGATCGTCCAACCATCGGAGTTTTGTCTTTCTAGTGGTTGGGTCCTACCCGTAGTTTGCCATACCATATGGCCTGGAGTATTAATTTTTTTTGCTCTTTGAACACTGTTGTTTTGTATGGCCAAAAACTGCACAAGAATTGCATTTAACAGGAATCCATGCATACTCAACTTCAACTATTTTTTTCTTATCTCCATTGATAACCACAGGGATGTCTTTGGGTAATTGGTTGTTTACATCCACCTCCACACACACCCTCGCATACGCTAATCTTGTCATTTCTTCAGTAGCTTTGTCAAACATGATAGGCACTCCAATAAAACTAGCAATCCTTTGAATACCCTCTGGATTCCATAGGAATAAAAGAATTTTCTTTAGTGTAACCCAAATAGGCATCGAGGTAAGCACCTCGGCATCCTCGTCCATAAAAGGTGACCAGGCCCTAAGGATGAACAACCTGCTTGCAATATGCAGAGGTCCCATTTCCAATACCTTACTTCTATCTTCTTCCTTCTTGAATTTGAATACAAAATTCTTATCTCCGTGTATGCTCATCTCAAATTCTAGAATTCCCCACGTCCTTATCAGCCACTGTTTGACATAACCATATGTCAAATGCTTGCCCACAAAGCTGTCAATAACCAACCTTTCACATTCTTTTATCCTATTCGCAAAGTCAGTAGTTTGCACTTGTACTATTTTCCTGCCTTCAACAGTAGCTAGAGGTTCATACCTTAGCTTTGTAGAGCCCGTATGCTGGCTTTGCTTAAGCTTTGATACCCAACTCATCCTTGCTGGTGCAATGGCAGGGTTTGCCATTACTTCTTGAATTTTGTTAGGGTCAGAGGATGCAACACTGGTTGGCATTGTACATTTATCTGGTTTATGCAGAACCTCATCATTCCTTTGCGCTGCAACCTGCTCTTGACTGGCTGGCACCCTTGCAGTTAGCATTGCCCAGTTTTTGGGGTTTAACATCATTTTCAGTCCTTCTGCACCTAGTTTATCTCCATTTTTTACAGCCACTTGATATTCATTTGTGAGTAACTGTAGCAATCCATCACCATGAATGTTGTACTTCTCCTCAAAAGCCATGAACACCTCCTGTGGAAACACGTTCTCACTGACTAGGGGTGGGCACGGGACGGGATGGGACGAGATATGCCCATCCCTATCTCATCCCGTTCATACGGGATCGGGACAGGACGGGATAGGAAAAACCTCATCCCGACCTCGTCCCATTCTAAACGGGTTCGGAACGGGACGGGATCAGCGTGCTAATCTGGACATATCAAATAGAAGCCTGGACTGCTGAAAGGCCTGCTGAAAGCCTGTTGAAAGGCCTGCTGCTGCTGGAAGCCTTCTGGCTCTCTATTGTAGCAGCTATTATGTCTTTTACCTACGCTTCCATAGGCCTTGGCCTCTCTGCTGCCAAACTTGCAGGTAATCCCCCCATGTGTAAATTAGCTTTCAATTTTCTTTTTGTTCATTATGTGTGGTTTTTGTTTATTGCCTATTCTGTATCAGCAAATTTTGAGCATGTTGCGTACACTTATTTGCTTTGTTTCCTTGAGCACGGTTTTGGTTATAAAATTGTGATCAAGAAATATAATTTTGGGTTGATGGTGGATGTATGATTATTTGCAGAAGATGGGCACAAAGTGAGGACAACACTCATAGGAGTAACAGTAGGCATTGACGTATCAGGATCAAAGAAGGTTTGGCGTACCTTCCAGGCCATAGGAAACATTGCTTTTGCTTATGCTTTCTCTATTGTCCTTGTTGAAATACAGGTATATATAAATTTCTTATGCAGATACGTATATAGGATATATCAATGAATACATGTTTTTACTATATGTTCATGAGTTCCAACGTTTTGCTCTGGCAGTGTTATTTATTGAAGCCTGCTGGAAGGCCTGCTGCAGCTGGAAGCCTGAACATTTTATGCAAATGTTCATAAAATAAATAAATAAGTAAATAAAAATATTAATAATTAATATTAAAAAATTAATTCGGGACGGGACGGGATTGGCGGGATTGAAAATCTTCATCCCATCCCATCCCATTCTAGATCGGGACGGGACGGGATCGGGATGAAATTATTCAATCCCATTAAGACCTGAAAAAATCGGGACGGGACGGAACGGGATCGGGACAGGAACGAGATCGCGGGATGGGATGCCCACCCCTATCACTGACTACGTCTCCACCATTTGTTCCTGTCATTCAATAGATCGGAGAGGATGTGGAAAAAACAGCTAGATCGAGCGAGTAAATTCAATCATCGATTTCTGTAATCGACAAATTCAATCTGTTCTCCCTGATTCTCCCTGATTCTATTCAGCGAGTAAATTCATCAAACAAATACTAAGCGCAAAAAATGTCCCCAACAAAATCACTCAATCATCAACTCAACTACACCAGTAATTCAACTACTCAACTACACGGATTCAGTAATCAAGAATCGAAGTTCAACTCAAAATCAAGAGATTGAGAGATCAAAAAACGTTTACCTTCCCTTTCTTGCCCTTGCCCTAGACGCCATTTTCGCTCTCTCTCTATCTCGGATTTATCAATGTAGATATTGATAGAGTCTTCTCTCACGACCAACCACTTCAACACAAGCTAGAATTTGGAAACAAGGTACTGATCTGGGAACTTCAGACTTCTAATCCCATTATTTCATTTTTCATTTTTCTTAAGAATAACTTACAATTACTTGGAATGAATTAGAACAAGTTTGGTAAGAACAAAACTTCGTAGGAGCAACGCTAGGATCCTACATTATTGCCTCAAATTCCTTGCCCTGACCATCAAAACAAGCATTGACAAGAGCCACAAGTCCACCAACACATCTCTTCATTGGTTCTCTATTGCTATAACCATTTTTAGACACAAAATTTGACAACCACCCTATAAGTCCTGTTGGGTGATCATCCAACATGTCCAAATGTCCATAGTTCTTAGTCACAAAATAATAACAAGGAGGTCTACATTCATAGTAAAACTCTTTATGGTTCATCCCATCTGGTGCACAAGCAGGGAAACAACAATTCCTCTTCATGTCGCCTAGAGTCCTAGACCAGTCCCAATGAGCATAACTGGGCTTCCATACTTGAGTGACTGGGGAGTGTTGGTGAGGATTTTAGGGTCTAGTTGACGCTCTTTGGACATTCCTGCAACTGGGTCTATGCCTATTAATGTATTGAAGTTTAGGGAAGTTTGGGCGCCTTCTAGGGCAAGTGCAAAGGCAGTTTTGCCCCCTCGGCTGCGTCCAACAAGGGCAAGTTTTAGGAGATTTGGATGGATATTTTCCGAAAGTGTGGTTTGAAGGCCTTGGGGTAGTCAGTTTGTGACCTCGAATGCATATTCGATTTCTGTTGGGCCCGACGGAAGGGTTAGATTATAATATAGCTGAAAAAAAATCACATTATCAGTCGATTGAAAACATAAACATGGTTAGTTATGTTTTATGAAGTTTTCCAAATTTCAATTAAAAAAAAAACAAGTAAACACTCCCTAAAAAGTCAAGACTGATGATGCATGATTTTCCTTTCTTCATGTTTTATTTTTGGATGTCACAATGGGTTCTTATAATGCATATAGCTAGAGATGAAGAATTAAAACCTGGGAGCAACAACAATATAACCATGAGTGGACACGTGAGTGAGGAGTTGAGTGTAGAAACTAGGCTCTAAGGAAAATCCATGAAGAAAAAACACAACAGGGTACTCTCCTTTCACAATTGGTGTAAAGATTAACAATGGCTTTGTAGGTGCAGAAGCTTCAGATTTATCCATTGACAAAACTTCTACCTTCAGCGTTCCTGTTTCAAAGAGCTTATTGCACTTGAAACATTATTTGCCAACAATGACATTTTTGCTCTCTCGATTCCTTGGTTGTGGTCTGTATCCTTTTAGGCTTAAATAATGGTTACTATTGTGACATTTTTTTGTATAGGATAGTAGTTGGTCAATGTTTGTATTGACAAAGAACGTATGGTAAATGTCATTTCAACCCGTTTTTATGTTTTATTGAGCATCTTCAATATATCTGTTAAATGGAATTTTCAACTTTAATGTATCTATTAAATGGAGTTTTCAACATTCAACCATACTACTCAGTCTACTCTAATGTCTTTATCTTTTTTTTTTTTTTAAAGTTAAGCACTAATGTCTTTATCTTACTAAGAGGAATATGCTTGATAAGATTCCGGTGATTACATGTGACACACAAGAACACGTTTTTTCAATTGGGTTTTTGTTTAAATTTGCATTAAAATGCCCAACTCATCTCTTTGGGGATGATCAACCCATCCCATTGCTATGAAAATATTGAAAATTATTAAAGACATGAATTATATTATACATTTTTTTATTATAAAATATATATTTATAAAATTTCAGCGCTTGTATTGCTCATTGATTTTATTGGAAATGTCTTCAAAAATGTATTTCAACGATATTAAGTTTACCAAAATTCGATAATGATGTAGATAATTACGGTAATTTTCTTTTTGCTAAAAGGAAAACACAATATTTTTTCTCTCCACCACATTTACATTCCACTAACTTTTTTCAAAAAAAAATTTATTATTATTTTTGCCCTTCTACATATTTTATATTTACAAATATGTTATTTGTGTGGAACATAAAATAACAGGTATCCAAGTTGTGGAGCCTTTGTTATTTGTGAGGAGGAAATGGAGTCTTAGACGGCTTGTTTGGATGGTCTTCCTTTAATATCAAACTCTAGCTAGTTTCAAATGATGAGGCCATGGTGATAATACAGGGCTTATAGTAACTTTGTTCTTCTAGAAGCTTGTTAGGGTTTGTGGCTTGGTTTTAGCACGAAGAATTAGTTGCACAAGAGGAGGATGGGAGGATAATTTATTAGAAGTTTTTCAAATGAAAACCTTGTATGTGCTTGACAAGCATGTGTGGTTAAGTAAGGGACAATATTAATGATATGTGTATTTCCACTGTCTTGCAACCCACAGACACTCTGTTTAGAGTATTTTACAAACTTGTATTTTCCCCAAATATTTAAGACATTTTTTTTAAATTCAATGTCACTGGAGGCTTAAGCCTTTGACTTATGATAACGCCCACCTCAAGTCTCACATGACTCAACTCAGAATTTATGATATCATCTGTCACAAATTTTATCGACTATAGCCAGCAATTTATTATTGACATGTGCAATAATGCAGATAAAATCATAATTTATTCATCATAATTTTATTTATTTATGGATAATTTTGAGAAGGAGAAAGCACCATAAAGGATGATAAACCACAATGCACATGACCGCTCACAATATTAAGAATAACATACATTTACTTAGAATGATTTAGACCAAGTTGGAAAGAATAGAGAGCTCGGTAGGAGCAATGCTAGGATCCTCCACTATTGCCTCCACTATTGCCTCAAAGTCCTTGCCCTGACCATCAAAACAAGCCTTGACAAAAGCCACAACAAGTCCACCAACACATCTCCTCATTGGTTCTCTATTGCTATCACCATTTTTACACACAAAATTTGACAACCACCCTATAAGTCCTTTTCGGTGATCATCCAACATGTCCAAATGTCCATAGTCCTTGGTCACAAAATAATAACAAGGAGGTCTGCATTCATAGTAGAAGGCTTCATGGTTAACCCCATGTGGTGCACTAGGAGGGAAAAACCAATTACTCATGTGACCAAGACCAGTCCCAATGAGCATAACTGGGCTTCCATACTCGAGTGACTGGGGAGTGTTGGTGAGGATTTTAGGGTCTAGTTGATGCTCTTTGGACGTTCCTGCAACTGGGTCTATGCCTATTAGTGCATTGAAGTTTAGGGAAGTTTGGGCGCCTTCTAGGGCAAGTGAAAAGGCAGTTTTGCCCCCTCGGCTGTGTCCAACAAGGGCTAGTTTTAGGAGATTGGGATGGATATTTTCCGGAAGTGCTTTTTGGAGGCCTTGGGGTAGCCAGTTTGTGATGACATCATATGCATAGTCGATTTCTGTTTGGTCCGACCACCGAGCGAATATATTATTATATAGCTGAAAAAAAAATCACATTATTAGTTGATTGAAAACATAAACATAGTTAGTTATGTTTTAACAAGTGAACACTCCCTAAAAAGTCAAGAATGATGATGCATGATTTTCCCTTCTTCATGTTTTATTTTTGGATGTCACAATGGGTTCTTATAATGCATATAGCTAGAGATAAAGAATTAAAACCTGAGGAGCAACAACAATGTAACCATGAGTGGACACATGAGTGAGGAGTTGAGTGTAGAAACTTGGCTCTAAGCAAAATCCATGAAGAAAAACCACAACAGGGTACTCTCCTTTCACACTTGGTGTAAAGATTAACAATGGCTTTGGAGGTCCAGAAGCTTCAGATTTATCTATTGACAAAACTTCTACCTTCAGCGTTCCTGTTTCAAATACAGGGCTTATTGCACTTGAAAGTTGAAACATTTTTTGCCAACAGTGCCATTTTTGCTCTCTCGATTCCTTGGTTGTGGCCTGTATCCTTTGAGGCTTAAATAATGGTTACTTGTGACATATTTTTTGCATAGGATAGTAGTTGTCTTTTCAACTCGTTTTTTATGTTTTATTGAGCATCTTCAATGGAGTTTTCAACATTAATGTATTTGTTAAATGGAATTGTCAACATTTATGTCTATTAAATGGAATTTTCAACATTCAACCATACTATAATGTCTTTATCTTACTAGGATGAGTTTGCTTTGTCATATACAAGAACACGTGATTTCAATTGATTATGAACAAGAATTAAAAAAAAAACAAGTAAACACTCCCTAAAAAGTCAAGACTGACGATGCATGATTTTCCCTTCTTCATGTTTTATTTTTGGATGTCACAATGGGTTCTTATAAATGCATATAGCTAGAGATAAAGAATTAAAACCTGAGGAGCAACAACAATATAACCATGAGTGGACACATGAGTGAGGAGTTGAGTGTAGAAACTTGGCTCTAATAAAAATCCATGAAGAAAAACCACAACAGGGTACTCTCCTTTCACAATTGGTGTAAAGATTAACAATGGCTTTGGAGGTCCAGAAGCTTCAGATTTATCTATTGACAAAACTTCTACCTTCAGCGTTCCTGTTTCAAATACAGGGCTCATTGCACTTGAAACATTATTTGCCAACAGTGCCATTTTTGCTCTCTCGATTCCTTGGTTGTGGTCTGTATCCTTTGAGGCTTAAATAATGGTTACTTGTGACATTTTTTGCATAGGATAGTAGTTGTCTTTTCAACTCGTTTTTTATGTTTTATTGAGCATCTTCAATATATCTGTTAAATGGAGTTTTCAATATTAATGTATCTGTTAAATGGAATTGTCAACATTTACCTCTATTAAATGGAATTTTCAACATTCAACCATACTATAATGTCTTTATCTTACTAAGATGAGTTTGCTTTGTAAGATTTGGGTGAGTACATGTGATACACAAGAACACGTGATTTCAATTGATTATGAACAAGAATTACAGTTCTCTGAATCAAGAAAACTAGATTTCAACCTCTAGATTTTCAATCAGGACGTAGATTTGAATCATCATTACTTAAATGTCATCAATTCTTTACTTAAAGTCATCCTAGAGGTGGAAAATATTACATTTGTTTGTATACCCCGAAAGCCTTGTCAAATAAACGGACACATTCCTCCTATCAATTTGGCAAAAACCTTTGGATGGATTGAAAAAATTTCATTCTTGTATTATTATTTTTGTATGTGGGCTCTCCCTTTTGTTTCTTCTTTTATTTTAGTAAATTAAAAAAAAAAAAAAAAAATTGGGGCCTCCGACCTTAAAAAATAATAATAAAGTCTTAATCAATTCATCAAACGAAATAAAAAAAAAAAAAAAAAAAAAAATTGATAATTCAAGACGAGTGGACTACATCTGAAATGAAGCAATGGACAGACTTTAGCCGTTGACAAGCTCTCCCAGATTCGACACCAGTGGTGGGTTCGATGATTATGTAGATTTGAGTCCAATCCCTTTCGCTAACCTTATAGTTGATTTTAGCTTCTTCTTGCGACTTGTGCTATTATTGAAAATTCTTCAACAAAGACAAAAAATCGCCCTTCAGCCAATTATAGTTCAATTAGTTTGTCAAAAGTTACATACCCGTTATTAGAATTAACCCATTCCCTACAACAAAATTTACTGGGCTCTTTCCTGCTGGAGATGTCATTATCTTAGTAGCTCGCTGATAATCCTCAATCCCGTGACTAAGGATTTTTTTCAAGGACACTCCCGTTTTCTTTACTTAAACACTATACAACATAAACAAAATAAATTGAAAAACAACCACATTTTTGTCCAAAGGTCCATTGAATCTTTTGTGTTGAAATATACCAAATAATTCAATTCGGCAGAATTTAAAGACAACCAACACAGTTTAGGGTTTAAGACCTTGCCCAGAACCTCTTCTTTTTAGAAATATAGAAGTAATTAACTAATAAGTCAATAATTAATTTCAATATGAAGTAATCCATTATTTTAATCATTTGGAGCCATCTTACTCTCCTAACTAATATATACTTACAGATGAAATGAAAATGATATAATTTTAGATGTTACCTGATCACCACATACAAAAAGTTTCGCTTGTCTCCATCTTCCTTGGCCATTTTCTTTCTTGTGTCATCATCTCCGGATGTAGACAAAGACCTTCCTGCCATGAAGATGACCTTATGAATTGTGAAGCATTGGCGTAACTTAATTAGAAACTTCAAAATTTTGGTGATCAGAGATTTAATGTATCTAATTTGTTCAAACCGTGGTTTCCGAATCCTTATTTGCTCCGTCCTGATGAGGGCCTTCCAATCGGAGATAGTCGCATAAACTGTTCACCAAGTGGCACGCGGCCTGAATTATCATGCGATTTTAAAGGTTATAATTAAAATCTTAATCAAAATGAAAATACACTACTAAAATCAAACCCATCCCTAGGCCAAATATTTCATATATGGATTTTTTAGAGTCAAATAAATAAGTGGGAATTGTAGATATACTGCAATGAGAACTTGTGATACCCTTGTGTGGGCGGACCTGAGAGGGAGGGGGAGTGGGAGGGAAAGGCCCATAATGGCGAAGCCCAATAGGCCCGTGGATCCCAATAGGGATTGGCGAGCTACCAATGGGAACGATGATAGAGGAAAAAAAATAAACATGCACAAAGGCGCACACAATTAACATACCAGCTGGTTTTGAAATTTTAGCAGCATCCATCATCTACTGGTAAGGCAAAGTAAGGCAACATCTGCTGGTATTTGTACCGTGGAAGAACCGTAAAAATTTGGAGATGGCTACCAATCTCATCAATAGTTGCGATATACATGCTTCCCTGCTCACAAGAAACAAGAAAAAAACTATTGTTACGCAGTTTGCAATGTGTAAGGTGTATTTTGGCCTTAAACATAAATTATGGAGTTGTGTTATCTGAAGTACCAATACCAACGTCGAAATGTTATATCATGATTCTAACATGAAAACCTTATTGGTGTATCAGTCGTGTTGTTGGCACGGGTATCGTGTCATGTGTTAGTTTGTGCTTTTGACACTTCTCTTCATGTTAGTTTCCAACCTCACCAAAGACATTTAAGTGCAAGGGCCCTAACTACAAACATTGCCAGTGTACTCTGCCATGCCAACAGCACAACCATACACTTTTCACTTAGCGTGTAACAATAAATTTGGGGTTTTCTGAAAGAGGGACAATTAGGTAAATATGTGAAAAATATGGAGGCATTTTGGTCCATAGTGTAACGATGTACGTGAATTGTTGGGTTTTAAAAAAAATGTTTGACAACAAAATAATTCATATTGGATTAGGACTATTTGTTGCAACATAATCAAAATAATTTATTAATATCTAAAACTTTAGATGTAAATGAAAAAGATTTAAAATATAACTTTTCTTTACTCATTTTTTGTTTAAGGGAAAAAAAAACTTCATTACATTAGTGAAAGAATTAAAAAAAAAAGTTCCAAAAGTATAAAATGAAGAAAGAAAATACTCTTGGTCACTAACAAACCAACCACTGAGTGCAAAATTCTAACAGTCAAAGAAATACTAGAAAGGATGACTCTCGCATATGTGAAAACCATTAGGGCCCATATGAGTAGGAGGAATGCCCAGAAAGTTTAAATACGCCCAGAATAACTCTGGAATTGAAAATCAAATGCTGGAGTGAAACATGCGCGGGTAGAGTATAATATACCCCTTCCTCAGACGATAAGGACTATCACTCTGCCGGTGCAAAATGATCTCAAGGTCAGAAGGTAAAGAGTAGTCAGAGCGAACGCTATCCAGCGTCGCCTGAAAAACCCAGTGTTCTAAAAATCGCTAGGCGATGGGCGGGCGGCCAGCAGGTGCCTAGCACCTAGGCGGGTGCCTAGGCGGTTTTAGATTTTGTATTATAATTTTCATAATTTACAAAAATTTAGCATAATACATTAATATTTTATCAATTACTTCCAATTTAATGCCAGAATAGTAATACATATGAAAAATTTATAAACATAAAAAATTAAGCTACTAAAATTTTTCATGCCGGGAAACTCTTCTTCGTCTTCCCCTTCTTATTCTTCTTCTTCTTCTCCTTCTTCTTCTCCTTCTTCCCCTTTTCTTTTCTCTCTGTTTTGCAAAACCTAAAAATTTCGATGGGTATTTAGTCGAATGGTTTTGGTTATTTGCACCATTTGAACTCAAACCAAATGTACCGTAGGATTTCTCTCGTAACCAAATTTCAACATGCTTGCAAAAACAAAGATGCTGAATTACACTCCATCAAAAGCACTCATCACACAAAAGAAACCATAATAACATGAGTGAAAAATTAGCATGTTTAGGGCAACCACTCTGATAACCGGACACAAAAGTCTTCATCTTGCGATAAAATTTTTTTTTAAAAAAAAGAGCCTTTGAAAAATGTGATAGTTTCTGTATTATATCATTGTCTCAACACGCCATTAAGAGCCTATGCAGTGTACATCAATTTTCCGGGCTTGAAAGGGGCGGATATGTGGCTAAGGTATGGGGGGCAATTGCTCCCTTAGCTTTTTAAAAAACTCCACTAAACTAATGATATTTGTAATTTTGATCTCTTTAAAATTTTAGATTGCCCTTTCTTATAGATAATGGAATATAAATATACACAAAATCACAAATCCTTTGCAAGTTCACCTCTCCGCCATCTCAATTGTCCAAAACGATTTTGACAAAGATCAATTTCCTCCAATCCCCTCCAATCGCACAAAACGATTTCAACGGGGATCGATTTCTCCAATCGTACAATATGATTCGACTAGACATCTATCAATTTATGGAGATGGTCTTACTCTCTCTTTTGCTTGTTTGCTCCTCATCGACACTCTTCAGCCCTTACAGTAGCTTGCTTCAGCTAAACAATTAGATGGTAACATTCTCAAATCTCAAGTCTCATCCAATGTTTTTTTTTAAATGCGGACGTGCCACCGGTCTGTTACCAATTAAATGATAACATTCTTAATATTACCAGTTGCAACTGTCAGTGTCGAGAGAATTTTTTCTGTTACGAAGATTGTCAAGAATCAATAAAGTAATCAAATGGGAGATCAATGGAAACAAATAGTTTGATTGAGAAAGATATATTTAATGAAATCGATTATGATGTGTTTATGCGACATTACTAAAAAATGAGAACCCGCATAGAGTTTCTACCAAAATCCAATGTGCAACAACATTGACACGTTAAATATGTTTCCTTTGTACTACTTTTGAAACTTTGTTCTAATAATATTTATAAATTTATTTTAAGAATTAAATTATTTGCGATTTATTTTTATTGGCCCCCTTTGTTGCAATCCTGACTCCGCCGTGCTTGAAAATAAGGCATATGTATGTTGCAAAAGTAAGACGTGGATGGTTGGAGATGCTCGAAGCAAAAAACAAAAGGGTTGTCAACAAAAACATGAGTGGTACAACTCAAAGTATGTTTGTATAGTATTTCAGTATGAACACTGTATGCAAAAAAACAGTTGTGTTATGTTGATGATTGGATTTTAAACAGAAATAGAATCAGAAAGGATAACGAAGGAAGAAAGAAGAGACTGTTAATTCCAAGTCCATCCATGTTGATGGGTGGGCATATTTTACTAGTGAAGGCAAAAACAAGGAATTAAAGTGAGAGACCTGTGGAGGATCAGAGTGACAAAATAAAGACTGACTTGAAAAACTATAGAAAAAAACAACAAAAACAAACAGAGATGTTCAATCGACGTGCCACATCGTACCCTCATAAGCTAGGAGCATAGATGGGTAGCTATTTGACCAGTGAGGGAGGTAGAGATGGGGAGTGGGTAGTGGTAAATGTTCTGCCTGTTCTAACTCTGTTTTGGTGAAAGAAAGAAAGAGAGATGGATGAGAGTAGCTTTTTCTTTTTGGTCCTCTTTACAAAACAACAAAACAAAATTGCATGCCCCCACCACCTTTGGTTTAATATTTTTGTGCCATTATTGGGGGAGGAGGACTTCACTCTACCTAGTTTCAAATGAGGCCATGGTGAAAATACAGGGCTTCTAGAAGCTTGTTAGGGTTTGTGGCTCGGTTCGAGCACGAAGAATTAGTTGCACAAGAAGAGGATGGAGGATAATTTATTAAAAGTTTTTCAAATGAAAACCTTGTATGTGCTTGACAAGCATGTGTGGTTAAGTAGGGGACAATATTGATCATACGTGTATTTCTACAGTGTCGTGCAACCCACGGATGACTCTGTTTAGAGTAGTTTACAAACTTGTATTTTCCCCAAACATTTAAGACATTTTTTTAAAGTCAATGTCACTGTAGGCTTAAACTGTTGACTTATGATAACGCTCACCTCAAGTCTCACATGACTCAATCCAGAATCTATGATATCATCTGCCGCAAGTCTTATCAACTATAGCCAGCAATTTATGATTGACATGTGCAATACTAATAAAATCATAATTTTTTCATCATAATTTTATTTATTTATGGATAATTTTGAGAAGGAGAAAGCACCACAAAGGATGATAAACCACAATGCACATGACCGCTCACAATATTAAGAATAACTTACAATTACTTAGAATGAATTAGAACAAGTTTGGTAAGAACAAAGCTTGGTAGAACAATGCTAGGATCCTACATTATTGCCTCAAATTCCTTGCCCTGACCATCAAAACAAGCATTGACAAAAGCCACAAGTCCACCAACACATCTCTTCATTGGTTCTCTATTGCTATAACCATTTTTGACAACCACCCTATAAGTCCTGTTGGGTGATCATCCAACATGTCCAAATGTCCATAGTCCTTGGTCACAAAATAATAACAAGGAGGTTTGCATTCATAGTAGAAGCCTTTATGGTTCACCCCATCTGGTGCACATGCAGGGAAACACCAATTACTCTTCATGTCACCTAGACCAGTCCCAATGAGCATAACTGGGATTTCATAGTTGAGTGATTGGGGAGTGTTGGTGAGGATTTTACGGTCTAGTTGATGCTCTTTGGACGTTCCTGCAACTGGGTCTATGCCTATTAATGCATTGAAGTTCAGGGAAATTTGGGCGACTTCTAGGGCAAGTGCAAAGGCAGTTTTGCCCCCTCAGCTGTGTCCAACAAGGGCAAGTTTTAGGAGATTTGGATGGATATTTTCCGAAAGTGTGGTTTGAAGGCCTTGGTGTAGTCAGTTTGTGACCTCGAATGCATATTCGATTTCTGTTGGGCCCGACGGAAGGGTTAGATTATAATATAGATGAAAAAAAATCACATTATCAGTCGATTGAAAACATAAACATAGTTAGTTATGGTTTATGAAGTTTTCCAAATTTCAATTAAAAAAAAAACAAGTAAACACTCCCTAAAAGGTCAAGACTGATGATGCATGATTTTCCCTTGTTCATGTTTTATTTTTGGATGGCTCAATGGGTTCTTATAATGCATATAGCTAGAGATAAAGAATTAAAACCTGGGAGCAACAACAATATAACCATGAGTGGACACGTGAGTGAGGAGTTGAGTGTAGAAACTAGGCTCTAAGGAAAATCCATGAAGAAAAACCACAACAGGGTACTCTCCTTTCACAATTGGTGTAAAAATTAACAATGGCTTTGTAGGTGCAGAAGCTTCAGATTTATCTATTGACAAAACTTCTACCTTCAGCGTTCCTGTTTCAAAGAGCTTATTGCACTTGAAACATTATTTGCCAACAATGACATTTTTGCTCTCTCGATTCCTTGGTTGTGGTCTGTATCCTTTTAGGCTTAAATAATGGTTACTATTGTGACATTTTTTTGCATAGGATAGTAGTTGGTTAATGTTTGTATTGACAAAGAACGTATGGTAAATGTCATTTCAACCCGTTTTTATATTTTATTGAGCATCTTCAATATATCCTCAAAGTCCTTGCCCTGACCATCAAAACAAGCCTTGACAAAAGCCACAACAAGTCCACCAACACATCTCCTCATTGGTTCTCCATTGCTATCACCATTTTTACACACAAAATTTGACAACCACCCTATAAGTCCTTTTCGGTGATCATCCAACATGTCCAAATGTCCATAGTCCTTGGTCACAAAATAATAACAAGGAGGTCTGCATTCATAGTAGAAGGCTTCATGGTTAACCCCATGTGGTGCACTAGGAGGGAAAAACCAATTACTCATGTGACCAAGACCAGTCCCAATGAGCATAACTGGGCTTCCATACTTGAGTGACTGGGGAGTGTTGGTGAGGATTTTAGGGTCTAGTTGATGCTCTTTGGACGTTCCTGCAACTGGGTCTATGCCTATTAGTGCATTGAAGTTTAGGGAAGTTTGGGCGCCTTCTAGGGCAAGTGAAAAGGCAGTTTTGCCCCCTCGGCTGTGTCCAACAAGGGCTAGTTTTAGGAGATTGGGATGGATATTTTCCGGAAGTGCTTTTTGGAGGCATTGGGGTGGCCAGTTTGTGATGACATCATATGCATAGTCGATTTCTGTTTGGCCCGACGGAGCGAATATATTATTATATAGCTGAAAAAAAAAATCACATTATTAGTTGATTGAAAACATAAACATAGTTAGTTATGTTTTATGAAGTTTTCCAAATTCCAATTAAAAAAAAAACAAGTGAACACTCCCTAAAAAGTCAAGAATGATGATGCATGATTTTCCCTTCTTCATGTTTTATTTTTGGATGTCACAATGGGTTCTTATAATGCATATAGCTAGAGATAAAGAATTAAAACCTGAGGAGCAACAACAATGTAACCATGAGTGGACACATGAGTGAGGAGTTGAGTGTAGAAACTTGGCTCTAAGCAAAATCCATGAAGAAAAACCACAACAGGGTACTCTCCTTTCACACTTGGTGTAAAGATTAACAATGGCTTTGGAGGTCCAGAAGCTTCAGATTTATCTATTGACAAAACTTCTACCTTCAGCGTTCCTGTTTCAAATACAGGGCTTATTGCACTTGAAAGTTGAAACATTTTTTGCCAACAGTGCCATTTTTGCTCTCTCGATTCCTTGGTTGTGGCCTGTATCCTTTGAGGCTTAAATAATGGTTACTTGTGACATATTTTTTGCATAGGATAGTAGTTGTCTTTTCAACTCGTTTTTTATGTTTTATTGAGCATCTTCAATGGAGTTTTCAACATTAATGTATTTGTTAAATGGAATTGTCAACATTTATGTCTATTAAATGGAATTTTCAACATTCAACCATACTATAATGTCTTTATCTTACTAGGATGAGTTTGCTTTGTCATATACAAGAACACGTGATTTCAATTGATTATGAACAAGAATTACAGTTATCTGAATCAAGAAAAACTAGATTACAACCTCTAGATTTTCAATCAGGACGTAAATTTGAATCATCATTCAGAACTGCTCCTACTCAAATTCCCAGAACTCCGCCTTCTGAGGATCTTCCTCATCTTGATCTGGCAAATTTAAGGAATCATCCTTATCATCCCCAGATCCCGCAACCAATTTACAATCAATCATCAGAACACCCTTCTTATAGATCCCCAACTCGATCTGAGATGGCAAATCCTGCACAATTAAATACATTATCAATTAACTTTGTTTTAAATAAACAAAATGTTAAAATGAATTTTCTATGGATTACAATTCTGAAAAAAAAGCAGCATTTTATTCTCAAACTACTTCTGATCAAAGAAATATTTTAGGAAAAATGTTTTATCAATTCTGTGAAGATATCAAATATCATATGCCATTTTTAGAATGGTATGAATCCATTTATCTTTCACACTGGTTTTGTCTTTATTTGCCTGAAACGGGATGGTATAACCTTTTTCTGACTCCATCAAAGTTTTTGGACTCAATCGAGTCTTCATGGCTTTGTTGGTGATTTTGTAAATGAGAGCAATGGGCTCAGATCCTGGTAACATGTCGAAGTCTATCAAATGCGTTATGAATCTGATTCTTCTGACAATGAAGCATCTGATCAGGATCAGTGTGCTAAAGCATATACATGCAATGTTTTAAACACTATCAATATGCTCTCAAAAACTAAAGAATCAAGTATTCTTTTAGATTTTGTTGATCCCAAACTCAAAACTGAGTATCTGACTCATATCAAGAATACAATTACTCACAAACCGGTTCTTGAAATAATGAACTCTTTTTACAATCATAAAGATATCATCAATAGATTTCGAACTCCTTCCCAGAATTCTGTTTCTATTCCTGATTTACACTCTGAAGTTAATATCATGAAAAAAGAAATTGCCCAGCTTAAGCAATGTCAAACTTGGCTTACTCAATAGCTGTTGAACCAACAGGTTCAAAATGCAATCTCTATTCCTGATATTCCTTCCTCCTCAAATCAAAAGAATCAACCAGCAATTGATGATGAACCAGCTTTTCTCAATGAATTAAATACAGTCACCTATCACAAATGGTATATTAATGTAACTCTTATCATTAAGAATTTCACAGTAAATACCTTTGCTCTTGTCGACTCCGGTGCTCATATTTGCCAAGAAAAAATTTGTATTCAACAGGATTTTCTGTTAGTTAAGGACATGTCTCAAAAGATGATTTTGGGAACCACATTCCTAACTACTCTCTATCCTTTTGATGTTACAAGTGAATGTATTTCTACCAAACAAAGACTGCTGAAATCAATGCTCTAAAAATTGACAAATGTTTTCTCTATTTTATTTCTCAAAAACAACAACATTTACATTTTTTCAAAAATGAGATTGCTTATCGAAAAGTCGATGATCAACTCAAAGACACACAAACACAAACCAAAATTGTTCATTTTAAGGAACAAGTATCCTCAAAACTTTGTTCTTATCTTCCAAATACTTTTTGGAATCGCCATCGACATGTGGTTCGTTTACCATATGATCCTTCATTCAATGAGTCCAAGATTCCTACCAAAGCTCGTCCTATACAAATGAATTCCGAATTAATGGAATTTTGCAAATCTGAAATTCAGAGTTTGTTTTCCAAACAATTAATTCGACATTCCAAATCCCCTTGGAGTTGTGCAGCCTTCTATGTCAGAAACGCTGTTGAACTTGATATACAAACTCAAGGACAAACTATCACAGCCTCTCCTTTTAAAAACCCAACTTTTCTTTCTGATTCCACGGGAATTTCAAAGATTATTGAGCAAAATATTTATACCAATATTTTGCTTAATGAACTTGGTCAGCAACTAACTTCTCTTCCTGTTCCAGAAATGAAAAGATCTACAAATCAAAAAACAAACAAACCAATTACCTTTTTCAACCATATACAATTGAACAAAATGCACTTTCTTCTCCTCCACATATCATGGAAGAGATTAATAGAAGACTTGCAATTTTTAGTATTCAAACTTTATCTGTCTTCGATAAGGCATTAACTTCAAAGAGACAAATTAACACTCTGTCTCATATTGGTTCTGATTATTCTGACAATGAACCAGACATTATGTCTGAATTGGATCGACTTCAAAGATTTGAAGCAAATCCAATGCGTTCATCCAGAACTCATGCCAATTCAAATCATTTATCAACAACTAGGAATTATTATCCTAAGCCAACTTACCCTGATATGCAATACGAAGAGAAACATTTGCAAACATTCGATTCCTTTTCTACAAGCAATATCTATACTTGGAATATAGATCGAATTAACACAAGAAATGGTTATGACGGCTGCTGCTCATCGCAGTGAAGGCAAATCTGACCATAGTATTGCAGGGTTAATAATTGATGGCTTTGCCAGACAATTAAAAGGATGGTGGGATAATTACCTAACTCCTATAGAACAACAAAGTATTTTTCAATCTGTAAAAATTGATTTCAATGGACAACCTATCAAAGCTGAAAATGGTGAAAACATTCCTGACATTGTCAGTACATTGATTTTTGCTATTCTTAAGCATTTCATAGGCGATCCTTCAAATTTTCAAGACAAATCTCTTGATCTTCTTATGATCATTAGATGCAAATCCCTTAGTCATTTCAGATTTTACAAGGATGTTTTCTTAAAGAAAGTTATGCATCAAAATGAAGCTAACAATCTTTTTTGGAAATGGAAATTTCTTTCAGGATTACCTCCTGTTTTCGCAGATATCGTTAGAGATAAGCTGCAATCTGAATACAATGACGATATTCCTTTTGAACGACTTACGTTTGAAGATTTAATTGCTAAGATCAATGAAGTTGCTTTACAACTTTGCAATGATATTCGTCTCAAAGCCCAACTTAAAAGACAGAACATTTCTGGTTTTAATGAACTTGAATCTTTTTGTCAACAGTATGACTATGAGCCCTTAGCAAGCCACTTTTCCAAGACTTCCAAACAAAAGTATCGGTCTAATCCAGCCCGACACTTTAAGTCCAAAAAGAATTATGGCCCAAAACAAATTAAACAATATAACAACTATTACAAAAAGTCCACTAAGCACGGCACGCATAAGACTACCCATTTTTCAAAACACAAAGGCCCTATTGTTCAAAAACTCATTTGTTTCAAATGTGAAAAATCGAGTCATTATGCAAAAAATTGTAGAACAGCCCAAAGAATTCATGAGTTTGACGCTGATGAAAACATTAAGCAAATGTTCACTAACAGTCGAAATAAACTGGACCCATGGCCAAGGTAGATTTTGCAATTCCAAACAAAGAATAATGGAACCTATTGTGTCGACAATCGCAAAGAGCGATTAAGGCACAAGTGTCAAGGCTAGTTCTTGTAAGGGGTTTGATTCCTACTTGAATCAGACCGATATGGATATACTTGTAATCTTGATTTCTGTGAAATTCAAGGGTATTTGTAGAAATCAGTTGTTTTGATTCTAAAGAACCATCAAGAGGCATTGTCTGTTCGACAATGTCTATCAGATCTTCAGATTTTTGAGAAAAGATTGATTGTGAAACTTGGTAAATTTGTTTGTAAGAAACTTTTGGTATGGACCATTTTTGTAAATTCTGTTTAACTTCTGAAATTCTACATTCCATCATATTTTGTAAATCTGGGTTGTTTTGTCTAGAGCTAGAAGCTCGGGTAAATTTTGAAATAAAAAACATTTTCAAAATCTTGAGAGGTTGAGGGTGTGCAAGATCTGCCATCTCAGATCGAGTTGGAGATCTATCAGAAGGGTGTTCTGATGATTGATTGTAAATTGGTTGCGGGATCTGGGGATGATAAGGATGATTCCTTAAATTTGCCAGATCAAGATGAGGAGAATCCTCAGGAGGCAGAGTTATGGGGATTTTAGTAGGAGTAGTTTTGAATGATGATTCAGATCTACGTCCTGATTGGAAATCTAGAAGTTGTAATCTAATTTTTCTTGATTAAGATAACTGTAATTCAACAGTCCCATCTTCGAGAGTCAGAACCTGACTAAGCAAACTAGGAGGAGGCCTTCTAGGAGTGGATGGGACCTGCCAAGTTACTGAAAGAGTAACTTGATTTCAGTAGATTGTCTTTGTCAATGTTTGTATTGACAAAGAACGAAATGGTAAATGTCTTTTCAACTCATTTTTTATGTTTTATTGAGCATCTTCAATATATCTGTTAAATGGAGTTTTCAACATTAATGTATTTGTTAAATGGAATTTTCAACATCAACCATACTATAATGTCTTTATCTTAATAAGAGTTTGCTTTGTAAGATTTGGGTGAGTACATGTGATACACAAGAACACGTGATTTCAATTGATTATGAACAAGTATTAATGTGTTTCAGTTACTGAAAGGTAGAAACGCATGTAGTTAATCTGGATATAGATGACACGGCTAGCTTTTGAATTACAAGGGTTTTTTTTTGGAGGTGGAAGATCACATCGATTCATTCACAAAAGGTTGTTGCAGAATGTAGATTGTTTATCACATTTTCATTATCAATAGCTTCGCTTACATATTAATTTCAGTTTCCTTTTCTGATTTGACATCTAATAGAGCCTAAATCAAGATCTCATGTCAATAATTAAGGAAGAAAATTTGTAATCAATACATGTCTAAAGTCACCATTGATGAAGAATATCTTCGCAACAATCCTCATGAACTAGCAACACGCGGCGGAGAGATTTTTCACCCCAAGAACCTTTATCTTGTGTTTCTCAAACAGATTATAAAGTGGAAGATAGAGAATTAGGTTTAGAGTAGAACATCAACCGTATATATAAAGCCATAATTCTATTATTAGCCCTTCATCAATAATAAAATTATATTGGGACTTAAATTGATATCTACGCATAAATAACTTCCATATTCAATTTAGTAATACACGTCAAAACATAAAACATGTAATTAAAAACATGAGTATGACCATAGTCTTGTTTCTTATTGATCACAACTAATCAGGTTTAATCAAAGCAAAATTTGACGGCTTGACTTTTTTCAAAAAGCGAAGTGTAAAGCAGTGGCTTTACGCAAGTGAAGCGGCCCTTAAAAAATAATTCATATTATACTTTAAAAAATGCATAATGGAGTATGTGCTCTGAAAAATTAAAATTATGATTTCCTTATTTTTATATTAATTACATAGTGTTATTGTTAATTGAATTTAAAATTTTAATTTATTTCTTCTTCCTTTTTGAAATTTCTAGTCAGGGTGCCCTCAGAATGCAATGGGTGCAAATAACTACCCAAGTTTAAAATAGATTTCCCTCCCCCAGCGCGTATTGTTCATCGTCTTCCTCCGTCAGCGTCTGAGCAATTCGGCGGGTTTCTCCACCTAAAATCATCTCATATCTTCTTCTTTTCTATTCTTACTCCTTCCCCCTCTCTTTCCCTTTTTTCTTCTAACCAAAATAAGGGAAAATCAGTAAGATAAATTGTGTATTGTTCATCGTCTTCCTCCTCTCCCTCCGCCTGTGTCCGAGCAATTTGGCTGGTTTCTTCGCTTAAAATCTTCTTCTATCTTCTTATTTTCTATTCCTATTCCTTCCCTATCATTTTCCATTCTTTTTTCCGACCAAAATCAGAGAAAGTCAGTAAGATAATTGCGTACTTTTCATCATCCTCCTCCTCCCTCTACCTGTGTCCGAGCAATCCGACTAATTTTCTCGCCTAAAATCTTCTCATCTCTTCTTTAATTTTATTCATCTTCCTTCCCTCTCCCTTTCCGTTCCTTTCTCCGACCAAAATCAGAGAAAATCAATCAGAGAATTTGAAGAAAAAAAATTGGAGACGCTTTATAACATTAAGCCACTGATTTGGGAGCTTGAGGCTTTGGCAAAAAAGTGCAAAATGACATGGCTTTTTGTGGCTTCAGAGTAGTGGCCTCGCTTTGACCAAAGTGAAACGAGATATCGTGGCTTAATCTCATCCTACTTTTCATTAGACGCAACCATCATGCAAAATAAATATTAAAAAAAAGTCCCCCTCTGGTTTTTTTTTTTGCATTTTTGGTTTAGTTTGGTTAAAAGTTTACGTTAGATCACTATTATGCCCTAAAAACCAACATGTTTTTATGCACTAAAAAGTGGTCTTCATGTTTGGGCCTTTTGCATACAAACTCTAGTAGTTGGATTGATATCAAAATATTTATTATGAAAAAGGGAGTTGACACTAGGGGTGGGCATTTTAGTTCGAAAACCCAGACCGAACCGACAACCGGACCGATCGAGTAGGCTCGGATCGGTTTTTTATTTATTATTAAATTTTTGATTTTGAAACCCGACCCTCATATGAATAAAAAGTTAAAAACCCTCAAGCTATGGAAATAGTTATTTATTCTATGGGGCTTGCTCTGGCCTATGGGCCTCATAACAACACATGCATAGAAGCTGCCCCAAATTCAGCTTCGTCCTCTCTTCTGCAATCAACTAACGAGCCACTTATCTCTGCTCCATTGTTATCTACGATGGCAGTCAGCTACAGTAACAATACAATGATGCAAGGTGGTCTCCCAACATCACAATTCCATCTAAACTTCTCTATATCGATCACCGAACAAATTTTTTGTCCCCCTTCACCAACGGTGAATGCTATCCTTGATTCTGTAAGTACTGACCCTCCATCTTTGGAGCGCTACGAGGCGAGCAGAGATACAAATGAGATAGTTCTGGGTTCATCTTCTCGAACACAGCTTCCTGTTGCTTATGTTGTTCAACCAATTCTAGAAGTCGATCGATCTATGTCGTTCCCCGCAGCTGAAAATACAAATCTTCAACAAGTTGATCTGGCATCCTAACTCAAAGCCAATAGCCGAAGGACGATTCTAAAGATGAGAGCAAGGTGTTTGAACATGACTGCTTTGGGAAGGCTAATGATTTTGGTAAATGCATACTACACCAAAATCAACCTTCTCGACATTTCAATCTTTGTGAAAACCTAATCTCTATGAGAAGACAAGAGATGAGATGCCATGAGGACATTTGATGGTAGTTCGATGAGGATGTCTTATTCGAATTGAAGAAGTCGAGAGAGAGCTCGGTGTCGCTGAGATCGCGAGAGAGAGAGCTTGGTAAGTGAGAGAGATGAGAGAGGTCTCGAGAATCTCAAATTGATCTCTCTAATTTTGGGAATTGGTTTTTTGTATCGAAACCGGCCAGAAATTCGATTAATCGGGCCTCGGTTAATCGGCCCAACTCGGTCCGGTCTCGGGCCTCAAAATTGCGGGCTTAAAAATATCAGACCGATTTTCGATTTTTAATTTTCGGGCCGATTACCCATACCTGTCCAGCCCTAGTTGACACAGAGCTTGAGTGTGCGCTCATGTGGACACTGATAGTTTTGCCTTGGCAGAGTAGTAATTTGTATTTTGTACACGACTCCAAGTCTCGAGTTTGATCACAATGCATCATCATTGGTCGACATTAACATCCACGTCAGTAATTATGTAAAAAATTAACGATGTACAAGGTTTTGGAGTGGACCAATAAGGATTAAAATGTTCTATTGGTTTCAATTTGTCCTATGTAAATATTAAATTCAAACTAGACATTCTGGGCTGTAAACTGTTCATAACATAGAGTTGGTACCTTACATATTAATTTTGATTGTCCTTGTTTATTAATGTCCTCATGGAGTTCTTCCTGAAAAAGTATAGTCTATGAGACTTGTGTGGGATCAGAGTGACAAATTAAAGACTGACTTGAAGGAATATAAAAAGAAAAAAAAAAAAAAAACACAAACAAACAGAGATGTTCAATCGATGTGCCACATCGTACCCTCATAAGCTAGGAGCACAGATGGGTAGCTATTTGACCAGTGAGGGAGTTAGAGATGGGGAGTGGGTAGTGGTGATGTTCTGCCTGTTCTAACTCTGTTTTGGTGAAAGAAAGAAAGAGAGACGGATGAGAGTAGCTTTTTCTTTTTGGTACTCTTTTCAAAACAACAAAATAAAATTGGATGCCCCCACCACCTCTGTTAGAATCCCCCTTGTGTTAATATTTTTGTGCCATTATTGGGGGAGGAGGACTTCACTCTAGCTAGTTTCAAATGAGGCCATAGTGAAAATGAGCTTGGCTTTCCCTCGCTGGTTTCATCGACAATTAAAATTTTTGAGTGAAAATACAAGGCTTATAGTAATTTTGTTCTTCTAGAAGCTAGTTAGGGTTTGTGGGCTCGCCGTTCTCAGAATAAAACAATGCAGAATCTTATCTATCTCGTTCAAACAAATGTACTGTTGATGAACGGAATATTATCCACTCTTAGGGGGTGTATTGTATCTGGATTTTGTGGGCAATTTAATAAATTCCATGGATTCTAAAAATCCAAGTGTATTCAATTTGAATTTTAAAAAGTCCACAAAAGTCTAAGGGTATTCAATCAGGATTTTAAAAAGTTTTTCTGAAATCCACAAAGTCTAGGGGTATTCAATATAGATTTCAGAAAGTCCACAAAAGTTTTAGGGTATTCAAAATATCATTCATATTTATGGATTTGGAAAATCATGGATTCTCATGGACTTTGTAGTGTTAGGTATAAATAACAAAGTTCAATAATTTGTCAGCCTCCATATCAAAGATTTCAATGAGAAAAAAAGTCTCCCAAAGTTTTTTCCTGTGCCAGCCGCGAAGAGACCATGATAATGAAGAAAGTGAAGTGACCCAGGAAGGATCGACCTCACATTTTCAAGTCATCATGGCATGAGGATCATCCAGATGATCAAGACCATCGATTGGATCTCATGGATCCAAAACTTTTTCACGAGAAGGAGAAGGAACCACCAGAAACTCCATTGCTCATAGCAGTAGAGCATTTTGGATCACATGGACAGAATATTTTGCACGTGGCCATTAAGAATCGTCAACAAGATATCTTTGATCTTTTTGAAAAGATGAAGCTACCAATGTTGAGGCTGGCTCGTAGGATTGATAAGAAAGGGAATACTGCATTGCATCAGGTTGAGTTCAATGATGCATATAAAGGGGAGCAACCCAGCCCTACAATCCAGTTGGGAGAGGAGTTGTATTGGTTCAAGGTGCACACCACAACCCATTTCTTTTTATGTGTTGTTACATACACTACGAGTGGGTTTGGACACATGTTAGCTATGTTCCTTGTGCAGGAGTAGGACTTAATATGACCATAAATAATTATATGGCTCGTATAACTTCATCTTTACAATTATGAAATTTAAAATTGTGAGTATTATATTTGAAGCTTATGCATGTACATGCATTAAATAATAAGTGGATGTGCCATGCTAGTTCCTTGAGTTAGACTAGGAATATTACAGTAAATAAGTAAACTAATTATATTGTTTTATATTTCATATAGTACCTAATATTTGATGTTTCAGTTTTGAACTTTTAAGAAATGAAGTGCACAAAACTTTGAAAAAGATTTCTATAATAGTAGATCAATAAATGACATGATAGATACATTATATTGCTTGATTTAATAAATGATATATGATATATGATAGATACATTATGGAGAAGAATGATCATAATACAATTTTATGGACGTTTACTTCATATTTTAAAGATGTTAATTAACGACCTTTTCTTTTTCTAGTTTTTTTAGCACATGTATCTCTCAATTTTGTTAATTATATGCGGACGTTTTTTTGTTTCATCCCTATTTACCAACTTCTTTTTTATCTTGCAAATAATTAGAAATCTGTAAAAGTCGTTCATACAAAGTCTGTGGATTTTCATAAATCTCTAGAAAGTCTGTAGCAAAAGTCTATGGATTTAAGAAATCAGCAGAAGTCCGTTGACAATTTAAAGAGTCTGTGGACAATTTAAAGAGTCTGTGGACTTTTCAAATTATTTATCAATTCCATAAGAATCCATATACAATACACCCCCCTTAATCTCTTGTTTGCTCGGAATCACCAATACAATGTATTCAAACGAAAAGGAAAAACTCTGAAATACGAAGAGAAAAGTTTCCTTTCAAACAAAACTGTGGAAATCTCTTTGAAAGAGTTTTATATGAACAGAACTGCAGAACTTAGAACCTTCTCCGATTGAAATACTAAAATGAAAATGTTTTTGTTTTGTTTCTTATGTATAAACTCTGAATTTGTTTTTGAATTTATATGGAGAAGAACGCATCTGAGATACAAAATCCCGTCTAGATGCATGGACAAAAATTGCATGGAAAATGTGTGGGATTTAGCTGCGGCGCAACGTATGGCGTGGAGAACGTGGTCAGTTCTCTGACTCAATTTCTCTTCTCTGCAGCAATTCAAAAAATATTTTCATTTAAATAAATTTTCAATAAAAAGAATGGATTGATCTCTAAATGATCCGAGCCGACGCGCGAGAGCGCGAGAGTCTATCTCTCCCCTCCTCACAAAAGTATGGTACCCCAAGGGGTCCAAACCCAAGTCCAAACAACATTCTTATAAACTCCTCCACAGTGAGTTGTATAGAAGATGTGAGACTAAAAATAAAGAGAGATTCAGATATCAAAACCATGTTCATACCCATTTTCTTTTATTTTTAAAAAGCCATATTTTCAACAATTTCATAGTTGAGTGATTGGGGAGTGTTGGTGAGGATTTTAGGGTCTAATTGATGCTCTTTGGACGTTCCTGGAACTGGGTCTATGCCTATTAATTAATACATTGAAGTTCAGGGAAATTTGGGCGACTTCTAGGGCAAGTGCAAAGGCAGTTTTGCCCCCTCGGTTGTGTCCAACAAGGGCAAGTTTTAGGAGATTTGGATGGATATTTTCCGAAAGTGTGGTTTGAAGGCCTTGGTGTAGTCAGTTTGTGACCTCGAATGCATATTCGATTTCTGTTGGGCCCGACGGAAGGGTTAGATTATAATATAGATGAAAAAAAATCACATTATCAGTCGATTGAAAACATAAACATAGTTATGTTTTATGAAGTTTTCCAAATTTCAATTAAAAAAAAAACAAGTAAACACTTCCTAAAAAGTCAAGACTGATGATGCATAATTTTCCCTTGTTCATGTTTTATTTTTGGATGTCACAATGGGTTCTTATAATGCATATAGCTAGAGATAAAGAATTAAAACCTGGGAGCAACAACAATATAACCATGAGTGGACACGTGAGTGAGGAGTTGAGTGTAGAAACTAGGCTCTAAGGAAAATCCATGAAGAAAAACCACAACAGGGTACTCTCCTTTTTCAATTGGTGTAAAGATTAACAATGGCTTTGTAGGTGCAGAAGCTTCAGATTTATCTATTGACAAAACTTCTACCTTCAGCGTTCCTGTTTCAAAGAGCTTATTGCACTTGAAACATTATTTGCCAACAATGACATTTTTGCTCTCTCGATTCCTTGGTTTTGGTCTGTATCCTTTTAGGCTTAAATAATGGTTACTATTGTGACATTTTTTTGCATGGGATAGTAGTTGGTCAATGTTTGTTGATAGTAGTTGGTCAACTATTTTTGTAAATTTGAGGAACATAGTTCATTGAGAACTTTTTTCTGATAATGGGAAAGCTGATTTCAATCAGCCTTTGAGAGAACTTTGAGGATTTGACATTTGGAGAATACAATCCTTTCTGAATTGTCTTTGTCATAGTGATGAGTGATTATGACAGAATCTGAGTCTACGAAAATGAACTCATAGAATTCTTGTGACTTGTGGGTATCTGCTTCTTCAAACTGTTGTTGTTGAGGAAACAGATTCTTGGAAATGAGCTGGGGCTCCTTGACAAAGGCATACATGGAAGGTTCTATCATAGTGAGATACTCCAAGCATGCTTTTGGAATGTATGGATTTGGTGTCGAAGTTTGCGGCTTTGTTAAATTGGTCATGAAAGAACCAATAACTTCTTCTTGGTTCAACGGAGTGAACTTTTGAGAAAGGGAAATAGCATAAGAAAGAGAGGCTTGATGCTTAGACGCAGAAGGCGCCATAGCATATTGGAATTTTAATTTTAGTTTAGAAAAAGGATGAGGACAAGAGAAAGATGAGTGAGAAGAACTCATTTTTGCAAAAACTCTCTGATTAAGAAATCAGCGAGAGAATTGTCAATTTCTTTTATAAACCCGTTTTTATGTTTTATTGAGCATATTCAATATATCTGTTAAATGGAATTTTCAACTTTAATGTATCTATTAAATGGAGTTTTCAACATTCAACCATACAACTCAGTTTACTCTTAATGTCTCTATATCTCTCTTTTTTTTTTTTTTTTTTTTTTTTTTTTTTTTTTAAGTGAGCACTAATGTCTTTATCTTACTAAGAAGAGTTTGCTTGATAAGATTTGGGTGAGTACATGTGACACACAAGAAGACGTCTTTTTAATTGGGTTTTTGTTTAAATTTGCATTAAAATGCCCAACTCATCTATTTGGGGATGATCGACCCGTCTCATTGCTATGAAAATATTGAAAATTGTTAAAGACGTGAAATATATTATATATTTTTTAATTATAAAATATATATTTGTAAAATTTTAGCGCTTATATTGCTCATTAATTTTGTTGGAAATGTCTTCAAAAATGTATTTCAACGATACTAAGTTTATCAAAATTCAACAATGATGTAGATAGTTACGATAATTTTTTTTCTAAAAGAAAAACATAATATTTTCTCTCTCCACCACATTTACATTCCACTAACTTTTTTATTATTATTTTTTACCTTCTACATATTTTATATTTACAAATATGTCATCATAGGAAATGAATCTCAATAATCAAATTCAATACATTTTACAACTTTAAATCATAACCATTTTTTATCTCTAATCCTTTCGATTTGACTTTGTTTCAGTTAATAATGAATAGGAAAATATCATTCTAAATTGTAATATAGATTAAATAAGAAAAAATGTAATCAATACGTGTCTGAAGTCACCATTGACTGCGGAACAAAAAATAACAAGTATCCAAGTGGTGGAGCCTTTGTTCTTTGTGAGGAGGAAATGGAGTCTTAGACGCCTTATTTGGATGGTCTTCCTTTAATATTGAACTCTAGCTAGTTTCAAATGAAGCCATGGTGAAAATACAGGGCTTATAGTAACTTTGTTCTTCTAGAAGCTTGTTAGGGTTTGTGGCTCGGTTCGAGCACAAAGAATTAGTTGCACAAGAAGAGGATGGGAGGATAATTTATTAGAAGTTTTTCAAATGAAAACCGTGTATGAGTTTGACAAGCATTTGTGGTTAAGTGGGGGACAATATTGATGATATGTGTATTTCCACTTGTCTTGCAACCCACAGACATTCTGTTTAGAGTAGTTTACAAACTTGTATTTTTCCCAAATATTTAAGACATTTTTTATTTTTATTTTAATGTCACTGGAGGCTTAAACCTTTGACTTATGATAATGCCCACCTCAAGTCTCACATGACTCAACTCAGAATCTATAATACCATTTGCCACAAATTTTATCGACTATAGCCAGCAATTTATGATTGACATGTGCAATAATGCTGATAAAATCATAATTTATTCATCATAATTTTATTTATTTATGGATAATTTTGAGAAGGAGAAAGCACCATAAAGGATGATAAACCACAATGCACATGACCGCTCACAATATTAAGAATAACATACAATTACTTAGAATGATTTAGACCAAGTTTGGCAAGAATAGAGCTTGGTAGGAGCAATGTTAGGATCCTCCACTATTGCCTCAAAGTCCTTGCCCTGACCATCAAAACAAGCCTTGACAAAAGCCACAACAAGTCCACCAACACATCTCCTCATTAGTTCTCTATTGCTATAACCATTTTTACACACAAAATTTAACAACCGCATTTTAGGTCCTTCTGGATCATCCAACATGTCCAAATGTCCATAGTCCTTAGTCACAAAATAATAACAAGGAGGTCTGCATTCATAGTAGAAGTCTTTATGGTTCACCCCATCTGGTGCACTAGGAGGGAAAAACCAATTACTCATGTGACCAAGACCAGTCCCAATGAGAATAACTGGGCTTCCATACTTGAGTGACTGGGGAGTGTTGGTGAGGATTTTAGGGTCTAGTTGACGCTCTTTGGACATTCCTGCAACTGGGTCTATGCCTATTAATGCATTGAAGTTTAGGGAAGTTTCGGCGCCTTCTAGGGCAAGTGAAAAGGCAGTTTTGCCCCCTCGGCTGTGTCCAACAAGGGCAAGTTTTAGGAGATTGGGATGGATATTTTCCGGAAGTGTGGTTTGGAGGCATTGGCGTAGCCAGTTTGTGACCTCGAATGCATATTTAATTTCTGTTGGGCCCGACGGAGGGATTAGATTATATAGCTGAAAAAAAAAATCACATTATTAGTCGATTGAAAACATAAACATAGTTACATTTGACGAAGCTTTCCAAATTTCAATTAAAACAAAAAACAAGTAAACACTCCCTAAAAAGTCAAGACTGACGATGCATGATTTTCCCTTCTTCATGTTTTACTTTTGGATGTCACAATGGGTTCTTATAATGCATATAGCTAGAGATAAAGGATTAAAACCTGAGGAGCTACAACAATGTAACCATGAGTGGACACATGAGTGAGGAGTTGAGTGTAGAAACTTGGCTCTAAGGAAAATCCATGAAGAAAAAACACAACAGGGTACTCTCCTTTCACAATTGGTGTAAAGATCAACAATGGCTTTGGAGGTGCAGAAGCTTCAGATTTATCTATTGACAAAACGTTTACCTTCAGCGTTCCTGTTTCAAATACAGAGCTTATTGCACTTGAAACATTATTTGCCAACAATGCCATTTTTGCTCTCTCGATTCCTTGGTTGTGGTCTGTATCCTTTGAGGCTTAAATAATGGTTACTTGTCGGCGGAGTCAGGATTGCAGATAAAGGGGGGTAAATAGTACATAACTATTTACGAAAATACTAAAAAAATTGGGTTTTTACAATCATATTTTGCAATCAGGGTAACATGGCATGATTGTGAAAGAAGGATGATTAATTCAACTATACAAACAATATACATGACATGATTAATTCAACTGTACCTAACTAATTAAAAGCTTCCCTTTTTTACTTGGAGAAAACAGAAGCATGCATGGTGGTATAAGATGGGAGTTGGTGAGGAGTAGACATCTGGCTTTTTTTCTGGCTTTGAGACAGCAGGACGGTATAGTCCAAGTCCAAGGAGTAGTAGCAGTAGTAGCTGGACTGGATTGAATGGTTTTAAGTGAATTTGTCGGACAACAATTTTATTTTTAGAATCCTCCTTCCTCGTCTCCTCTTGCTTTATCTTCTTCTCTGAGAATCACTCCTGAGTCAGAGCCTCCGAGGATAACACTTACACACCAACCCTCTCTCTTTTATCTTCTTATTCTTGTCTATCTTCTCGGAATGGAAATATATGTGTGTGTATAGAGAGAGAGAGTTTTATTCTTTTAGGCTACTTCAGGCGAAGCAGACAAACAACAGCTTAGTCGAATCAACCTACGACCATTGTCTTTTTTCAACCGCCCCAAACCTAAATGATTACTTTTGATTTGGAAAGATCAGAGAGAAAGCAAAGCGGATCAGATCCCAACCCCTGAATTAATGTAATATGTTAACTAATTTTTTATCACTCTTACCACCATATGCCAGTTGAGTCTGAGGTAAGATAATCCTAATTCTTTATTTTCTTTATTTTTTTAACAAAACAAAAGAAAACCAATGATGATGATGATGATGTATAATTTCCCTCGAATCCCCAACCCAATTACAAATTTTAATTTGAATATGATCACTTGCATCCCAAAGCAAATCCACCATGTATGATATCTTTCTTATGGTCTCTTTGTTGCTCTCTTCTCTGTGTACGTAGGGGTTGATGAGTTAAAATGAGTTGGTGGAAATTAAGAGAAAGATATTCAAAAAAAAGAAATAAAAAGAGGGTGGGTATTAAAAAAAAAAAAAAGATGTGGAGTTTAAAAATAAAAATAAAATTTTGTTGTTTTGATTTTTAGTAGAGTTAGAAGTCAAGATTTCATACAAAGGGGGGTAATATAAAATTTTAAAGGAAACAATGTAAAAAATATGGATAACTTTGTGAATTTTTTTAAAAGATAAGGGGCATTTGGCCCCCTTTACCTAACACATATATCCGCCCCTTGTGACATATTTTTTGCATAGGATAGTAGTTGGTGAATGTTTGTATCGACAAAGAACGTATAGTAAATGTCTTTTCAACTCGTTTTTATATATGTTTTATTGAGCATCTTCAATAGATCTGTTAAATGGAGTTTTCAACATTAATGTATCTGTTAAATGGAATTGTCAACATTTATGTCTATTAAATGGAATTTTCAACATTCAACCATACTATAATGTCTTTTTCTTACTGATGAGTTTGCTCTGTAAGATTTGGGTGAGTACATGTGATACACAAGAACACGTGATTTCGATTGATTATGAACAAGTATTAATGTGTTTCAGTTACTGAAAGGTAGAAACGCATGTAGTTAATCTGGATATAGATGACACGGCTAGCTTTTGAATTACAAGGGTTTTTTTTTTTTGGAGGTGGAAGATCACATCGATTCATTCACAAAAGGTTGTTGCAGAATGTAGATTGTTTATCACAATTTCATTATCAATAGCTTCGCTTACGTATTAATTTCAGTTTTCTTTTCTGATTTGACATCTAATAGAGCCTAAATCAAGATCTCATGTCAATAATTAAGGAAGAAAATTTGTAATCAATACATGTCTAAAATCACAATTGATGCAGAATATCTTCGCAACAATCCTCATGAACTAGCAACACGCGGCGAAGAGATTTTCCACCCCAAGAACATTTATCTTGTGTTTCTCAAACAGATTATAAAGTGGAAGATAGAGAATTAGGTTTAGAGTAGAACATCAACCGTATATATAGAGCCATAATTCTATTATTAGCCCTTCATCAATAATAAAATTATATTTGGACTTAAATTGATATCTACGCATAAATAACCTCCATATTCAATTTAGTAATACACGTCAAAACATAAAACATCTAATTAAAAACGTGAGTATGACCATAGTCTTGTTTCTTATTGATCAAAACTAATAAGGTTTAATCAAGATAGTCAAAGCAAAATTTGACGGCTTGACTTTTTTCAAAAAGCGAAGTGTAAAGCAGTGGCTTTACGTAAGTGAAGCGGCCCTTAAAAAATAATTCATATTAATGGAGTATGTGCTCTGAAAAATTAAAATCATGATTTCCTTAATTTTATATTAATTACATAGTGTTATTGTTAATTGAATTTTAAAATTTTAATTTATTTCTTCTTCCTTTTTAAAATTTCTAGTCAGGGTGCCCTCGGAATGCAGTGGGTGCAAATAACTACCCAAGTTTAAAATAGATTTCCCTCCCCCAGCGCGTATTGTTCATCGTCTTCCTCCGTCAGCGTCTGAGCAATTCGGCGGGTTTCTCCACCTAAAATCATCTCATAACTTCTTCTTTTCTATTCTTATTCCTTCCCCCTTTCTTTCCGTTTTTTTTTTCTAACCAAAATAAGGGAAAATCAGTAAGATAAATTGTGTATTGTTCATCGTCTTCCTCCTCCTCCTCCGCCTGTGTCCGAGCAATCTGGCTGGTTTCTTCGCTTAAAATCTTCTTCTCTCTTCTTATTTTCTATTCCTATTCATTCCCTCTCATTTTCCATTCTTTTTTCCGACCAAAATCAGAGAAAGTCAGTAAGATAATTGCATATTTTTCATCGTTTTCCTCCTCCCTCTACATGCGTCCGAGCAATCCGACTGGATTATTCACCTAAAATCTTCTCCTCTCTTCTTTATTTTTATTCATCTTCCTTCCCTCTCCCTTTCCGTTCTTTTCTCCGATCAAAATCAGAGAAAATCAATAAGAGAATTTGAAGAAAAAAAATTGGAGACGCTTTGTAACATGAAGCCACCGATTTGGGCACTTCAGGCTTTGGCAAAAAAGTGCAAAATGCCATGGCTTTTTGTGGCTTCAGAGTAGTGGCCTCGCTTTGAACAAAGTGAAACGAGATATCGTGACTTAATCTCATCCTACTTTTTATTAGACGCAACCTTCATGCAAAAAAAAAAAAAAAAAGTCCCCCTCTATTTGTTTTTTTTTTTTTTTTTTGCATTTTTGGTTTGGTTTGCTTAAAAGTTTACGTTAGATCACTATTATGCCCTAAAAACCAACATGTTTTTATGCACTAAAAAATGGTCTTCATGTTTGGGCCTTTTGCATACAAACTCTATTAGTTGGATTGATATCAAAATATTTATTATGAAAAAGGGAGTTGACACTAGGGGTGGGCATTTCAGTTCGAAAACCCGGACCGATCGGGTAGGTTCAGATCGATTTTTTATTTATTATTAAATTTTTGGTTTTAAAACCCGGCCATGATATGAATAAAAAGTTTAAAACCCTCAAGCTATGGAAATGGTTCCTTATTCTATGGGGCTTGCTCTGGCCTATTTGCCTCATAACAACACATGAATAGAAACTGCCCCAAATTCAGCTTCGTCCTCTCTTCTGCGATCAACTGACGAGCCACTTATATCTGCTCCATTGCTATCTACGATGGCAGTCAGCTACAGTATCAATAAAATGATGCAAGGTGGTCTCCCAACATCACAATTCCATCTCAGCTTCTCTATATCGATCACCGAACAAATTTTTTTGTCCCCCTTCACCAACGGTGAATGCTATCCTTGATTCTGTCAGTACTGACCCTCGATCTTTGGAGTGCTACAAGGCGAGCAGAGATACAATTGAGATAGTTCTGGGTTCATCTTCTTGAACACAACTTCCTGTTGCTCATGGTGTTCAACCAATTTTAAAGGTCGATCGATCTATGTCGTTCCCCGCAGCTGAAAATACAAATCTTCAACAAGTTGATCTGGCATCCTAACTCAAAGCCAACAGCCGAAGGACGATTCTAAAGATGAGAGCAAGGTGTTTGAACATGACTGCTTTGGGACAGGCTAATGATTTTAGTAAATGCATACTACACCAAAATCAACCTTCTCGACATTTCAATCTCTGTGAAAACCTAATCTCTGCGAGAAGACAAGAGATGAGATGCCATGAGGACGTTTGATGGTAGTTCGATGAGGATGTCTTATTCGAATTGAAGAAGTCGAGAGAGAGCTCGGTGTCGCTGATATCGCGAGAGAGAGAGAGCTCAGTAAGTGAGAGAGATGAGAAAGGTCTCGAGAATCTCAAATTGATCTCTCTAATTTTGGGAATTGGTTTTTTGTATCCAGACCGACCCGAAATTCGGTTAATCGGGCCTCAGTTAATCGGCCCAACTCGGTCCGGTCTCGGGCCTCAAAATTGCGGGCTTAAAAATATCAGGTCGATTTTTTATTTTTAATTTTCGGGCCAATTACCCAGACCTGTCCAGCCCTAGTTGACACAGAGCTTGAGTGTGCGCTCGTGTGGACACTGATAGTTTTGCCTTGGCAGAGTAGTAATTTGTACACGACTCCAAGTCTCGAGTTTGATCACAATGTATCATAATTGGTCCACATTAACATCCACGTCAGTAATTATGTAAAAAAATTAACGATGTACAAGGTTTTGGAGTGGACCAATAAGGATTAAAATGTTCTATTGGTTTCAATTTGCCCAGGTAAATATTAAATTCAAACTGGACATTCTAGACTGTAAACTGTTCATAACATAGAGTTGGTACCCTACATATTAATTTTGATTGTCCTTGTTTATTAATGTCCTCATGGAGTTCTTCTTGAAAAAGTCAGAAATTCTAAGTGTCGAGGAAATGAGCGAGGAAACGAGTGAGGGAAGTGAGGTGGCGGGGGTGGGAGTCGTTCACCTCACTCGAGATGCGTGTGTTGACTTTTTATGCACACATCCCGAGCAAAATGAACGACTCCCACCCCCGCCACCTCACTCCCCTCGCTCATTTCCTCGCCCATTTCCTCGCTGTGTAGAATCACTCTGAAAAAGTATAGTATATGAAAAAAAGAGGTTTGCTACAGAGCGAGGGAGGGAGCGAGGGCAAGGGGCGAGGGACCCATCCTCCTCAGAATGAGCGCATTATGTTGGAGATACGCGCGGGCACTCATCGCGAGAAGATCCCTCGCTCCCTTTCCCTCGACCCCTAGAATTTTCAGAGTGACAAAATAAAGACCGACTTAAAGGAATATAGAAAGAAAAAAAAGAAAAAGAAAAAAAAAGCAACACAAACAAACAGAGATGTTCAATCGATGTGCCACATCGTACCCTCATAAGCTAGGAGCACAGATGGGTAGCTATTTGACCAGTGAGGGAGGTAGAGATGGGGAGTGGGTAGTGGTAATGTTCTGCCTGTTCTAACTCTGTTTTGGTGAAAGAAAGAAAGAGAGATGGATGAGAGTAGCATTTTTTTTCTTTTTCTTTTTGGTATTCTTTTCAAAACAACAAAACAAAATTGGATGCCCCCACCACCTCGGTTAGAATCCCCTTGTGTTAATACTTTTGTGCCATTATTGGGGGAGGAGGACTTCACTCTTGCTTCAAATGGGGCCATAGTGAAAATGAGCTTGGCTAACTGGCGAAGAAACCAGCGAGGGACCCTCCATCCCCTTGCAATACATGCCTTCCAACTCCTGCACGGATCGCGAGGGAGATGGAGGGTCCTCCCTTCCTCACTGGTTTCCTCGACAATTAAAATTTCTGAGTGAAAATACAAGGCTTATAGTAATTTTGTTCTTCTAGAAGCTAGTTAGGGTTTGTGGGCCCGGTTTCGAGCATGAAGAATTAGGTGCACGAGAGTGGGGGGATGGGGGTGGGGGTAGGGATGGCAGTGGGGTGGATTTTCACGAATATCCGCCCCACTCGCTCCGTTTGAAGCGGATTTGGTTAAGGGTGTATGGAGATTGGAACGGATACAAATATCCAAACTGTATCCGTTTATTGTTAGGGATGGATATGGATTTGGCTATATCCACCCCACAGATATCCGTTTAATTAATGAAATTACTTAAATGCCCCTATACTATATAAATGAAAGAAAACCCTAAATCTCATCCCTCATCTCATTCTCAAGTTCAACCCTCTCCCTCCTCCCTCTGCGGCTGTATCTCTCACCCTCATCAAACATTCTTACTCAAAGAGTTGCCTCTCACAGCGAAGAGTCAAAGCCTCTCACACTCGACACTCGAAGAGTCGAATCCTCTCACACTCGAAGAGTCGAAGCCTCTCACACTCGATACTCGAAGCTCTCACAGTCGAGCCATCGTCTCCTTCTCCTTCTCTTTTACAGAAACTAATCTCATCTATGTCTCCTCTCCATCTCACACAGTCGAGCCATCGACTCCTTCTTCTCCGCTGCGCGTTGTTCCTTCTTTTGCCTCTGCTTCTTCATCAACATCCATTCCATGGTGAACTGGTGAAGAGATCTTTGGATGTGAGATCTGAGATGTTTAGATTTGAGATATGAGATTCTTTAGATCGATTTTTTTTTTTTTGTATGGTTTTCTTACAAATCCCAGATCAAAGATCAACATGATTGTAATTTTTGGATAATGAGACTAGAGTTTGAGAGAAAGGCAACCCCTTTCAAAAGATTCTTTTGAAAATTTTAATGTAACTTGTGAATTTGTATTCTCTCGGTATCCTTTCTTTCATTTGGTGAATTGGAGTAGAAAATCGATAGATTGTATTTGATGAGATTAGGCACCTGTTATAATGAAAAACTTGTGTGATTTCATAGAAAGTGTTTGATCAATTCATCAAATGTAGATCGAGAAAAAAATGGTGTTGTAAAAATTTGGCGGATTGGGGCGGATCGGAGCGGGGAACTAGCAACCCACCAGCAGAACCGCAAACCTGTAAACGGATAGGCGGAGCGTGGCGGATATCCGCCAATCCGTACGGGGTGGATATCCGCCAATCCGTACGGGGTGATTATGATTTTTAAATAAAATTGTAAACGAATTGGCGGGGCGGATTTGGGGATCCGCTATTCCTGACGGAGCGGGGATGGATTTGCTCAAATCCGCCCCGTTGCCATCCCTAGGTGAGGGGATAATATATGCGACATTTTTCAAATGAAAACCTTGTATGTGCTTGACGAGCGTGTGTGATTAAGTAGGAGACAATATCGATGATATGTGTATTTCTAAGTAGGGGTGGGCATCCCATCCCGCGATCCCGTTCCCGTCCCGTCCCGATCTAGAATGGGATGGGATGGGATGAAGATTTTCAATCCCGCCAATCCCGTCCCGTCCCGTCCCGAACTAATTTATTAATATTAATTATTAATATTTTTATTTAATTATTTATTTTAAAACTTATCAAATTTGCTCATATGCAAGGAATACATGGTGAAGGCCTCTTTCTCATCTCATTCAGACAAACGTGTTTACTCGTATGCAAGGAATACATTCTCATGAGAACCACAGATGTATGATTGTATGTCAAGGGCAGGCTAAGGCAATGGCATTGATCCAGGTCTCTACTGAATTTTGTGCATTATATGAATCTGAGTACAACAGAAATTATATAAAAGAATAAAGGGCATGCAGGATTTCATCCAAATGGCTCCTCTTAGGATTCAGAGAATATGAATTACATATATTCAAAAATGTGATCTAGGGATTACAAAAATTTTAGTAATGCAACATGAAGCAGAAATAATCATAAAGATGAACAGAGCCTTTGAGCCAAAAAGCAGTCTCGCACCAAACTAAGAGATTGCATATGGGGATTGTTCAAACAAGTTATAAACTTTAGCATGTCTGAATAACTAAACCAGCTACTTAAATAATATCCAAACTGCATGTAAGACTGTGGGTAATGACAGAGTAACTTAAAGACATGGATCATTGTAGTATGTTACCACATGAATTGGAGATTTTCCAAGAGCAATCACATGAATTGTGTAAAAGGTTCAAATTTTAGATAAAACCAAATAGCCGGGAAGCAAATACACTCATCACAAACCATGTTCTGGTTCAGAACAAGAGCTACAAGTTCAGATTGAAGAAGATTGGCACGCTGATCCCGTCCCGAACCCGTTTGGGATGGGACGAGGTCGGGATGAGGTTTTTCCCATCCCGTCCCATCCCGATCCCGTATGAACGGGATGGGATAGGGATGAGTATATCTCATCCCATCCCATCCCATCCCGTCCCGTGCCCACCCCTATTTCTAAGTGTCTTGTGACCCATGGATGACTCTGCTATTATAGTAGTTTACAAACTTGTATCTTCCCAAATATTTTTTTAAAGTCAATGTCACTGTTGGCTTAAACCTTTGACTTATGATAACGCCCGCCTCAAGTCCCACATGACTCAACTCAAAATCTATGATATCACCTGCTGCAACCAATTCTTATCAACTATAGTTGACAATTTATGAATGACATGCACAATAATGCTGATAAAATCGTAATTTGCTCATCATATATTTATTTATTTATGTATAATTTTGAGAAGGAGAAAACCCAACAAAGGATGATCCCCCACAATCCACATGACTGCTCACAATATTAAGAATAACTTACAATTCCTTGGAATGAATTAGACCAAGCTTGGTAAGAACATAGCTTGGTAGGAGCAATGCTAGGATCCTCCATTATTGCCTCAAAATCTTTGTTCTCGCCATCAAAACAAGCCTTGACAAAAGCCACAACAAGTCCACCAACACATCTCCTCATTGGTTCTCTATTGCTATCACCATTTTTACACACACAATTTGACAACAACCCTATAAGTCCTTTTGGGTGATCATCCAACATGTCCAAATGTCCATAGTTCTTAGTCACAAAATAATAACAAGGAGGTCTGCATTCATAGTAAAACTCTTTATGGTTCACCCCATCTGGTGCACAAGCAGGGAAACAACAATTCCTCTTCATGTCACCTAGACCAGTCCCAATGAGCATAACTCGGCTTCCATACTTGAGTGACTGGGGAGTGTTGGTGAGGATTTTAGGGTCTAGTTGACGCTCTTTGGACATTCCTGCAACTGGGTCTATGCCTATTAATGCATTGAAGTTTAGGGAAGTTTGGGCACCTTCTAGGGCAAGTGAAAAGGCAGTTTTGCCCCCTCGGCTGTGTCCAACAAGGGCTAGTTTTTGAAGATTGGGATGGATATTTTCCGGAAGTGTGGTTTGGAGGCCTTGGGGTAGCCAGTTTGTGACCTCGAATGCATATTTAATTTCTGTTGGGCCCGACGGAGGGATTAGATTATATAGCTGAAAAAAAAATTCACATTATTAGTCGATTGAAAACATAAAGTCATAAACATAGTTACATTTTACGAAGCTTTCCAAATTTCAATTAAAAAAAAACAAGTAAACACTCCCTAAAAAGTCAAGACTGACGATGCATGATTTTCCCTTCTTCATGTTTTATTTTTGGATGTCACAATGGGTTCTTATAAATGCATATAGCTAGAGATAAAGAATTAAAACCTGAGGAGCAACAACAATATAACCATGAGTGGACACATGAGTGAGGAGTTGAGTGTAGAAACTTGGCTCTAAGGAAAATCCATGAAGAAAAACCACAACAGGGTACTCTCCTTTCACAATTGGTGTAAAGATCAACAATGGCTTTGGAGGTGCAGAAGCTTCAGATTTATCTATTGACAAAACTTCTACCTTCAGCGTTCCTGTTTCAAATACAGAGCTTATTGCACTTGAAACATTATTTGCCAACAATGCCATTTTTGCTCGCTAGATTCCTTAGTTGTGGTCTGTATCCTTTGAGGCTTAAATAATGGTTGCTTGTGACATATTTTTTGCATTCTTTAGAAGGGGTTCCTATACTAAAGGGTTAGCATGGGGTGTATTTTGGAAATAATGCTGATAGGATCCTATATAGTAGTTTGGTCAATGTTTTTATTGACAAAGAACGTGTTGTAAATGTCTTTCCAACCCGTTTTTATGTTTTATTGATCATCTCCAATGTATCTGCTAAATTTAATTTTCAACATTCAATCATAGTACTCTAATGTCTTTATCTTATATGAAGAGTTTTCTTGATAAGATTTGGGTGAGTGTATGTGACACAAAAGAACACGTGATTTCAATTGGTTATGGACAAACATAAATGTGTTTCGGTTAATAAAAGGTAGGTTTGCGTTGCACGTATAGTTAAGTTGGATATAGGTGACATAGCTAGCATTTGAATTACAAGTTTTTTTTTGTAGGTGGAAGATCACATCTACTCATTCACAAAAGGATGTTGCAGATTGTAGATATCGTTCAACACATTTTCATAATCAATAGCTTCTTCGCTTACATATTAACTTCAGTTTTCTCCTTTGATTTGACATATGAACTTACTTAGAAATTGTATGAAATCTGCACATGATTAAATGGGGGACCATATCGATGATACAAGTAATGGTCAAGCAATGACCATCAATTGTAGGATTTTACCAATTGCGTACACCATCATATTTCCCTCACGTGTCTTGGACAATATTCAGAAAGAAACTCATAAATTTTACAACAAAAGCTAGGGTTGAAAATCGAACTGTCGGTTCGTTTTTTCACATAAATCGTGAATCGAACCGACTTACGTTGGTTTTAAAATTTTCAAGCCGAAACCGAACCGAACCAACTAAAATCGAATCAAAATCGAAATAAAACTGAACCGACCGACTATTTTAAAATATTATATATATAATTATATTATTTATATTATTTATTATATATATTCGGTCGGTTCTGTTTGGTCGGTTAAAATCACATAAAAATCGAAAATCGAACCGACCACTTCGATTTTGAATTTTTTAAAATCAAAACCGATCCAAACCGAACCAATCGATTCGATTTTTATCAGTTCGATCGATTTAATCGATTTGATCAATTTTTTGTTCAGCCGTAACAAAAGCTCACAGAATTTACAATAAATTACCAGAAATCCCTTTGGTAGGAGCAAAGCTTAGTAGGGGCAATGCTAGGTTCCTCCATTATAGCCTTAAGATCCACCTTCTCATCTTCAAAACAAGCCTTGACAAAAGCCACAAGAAGTCCACCAACCAACACATCTCCTCTCATTGGATCTCTACAACTTTCACAATTCTTACACATGCATTTTGACATCATGAATCCCATCAATCCTTTTGGGTTATCATCCAAAATGTCCATATGACCAGTCATTGGTGACAAAATAGTAACAATGAGGTTTGCATTCATAGTAGAACTCTTTATGATTCACCGTTCACCCCTGGTGCACAAGCAGGGAAGCAACACATTTTCTTTTGGTCAGTCACCCAAGCCAGTCCCAATGAGCATCACTGGGATCCCATAGTTGAGTGATTGGGGAGTGTTGGTCAGGATTTTGGGGCTTAATTGACATCCTTTGGATACCCCTGCTACCGGGTCTATCCCTATCAATGCCTTGAAGGTTAGGGAGGTTGGGGTGTCAAGTAGAAGTGTTAAGGCGATTTTGGAGGTGCAAGGATCAGATGTAGGTACTGTGATAGGAGGAGATACTGTGAATCTTCTTATTGAAATACAGAGGTTGCACTCGAAACTGACTTATCTGCCAACATTTCCATTGTTTCTCTCTTGATGATTTCTTGTTTGTGGTATTGTGTTTTAAGTAGAACGGAAGGATTGTAGCCCTTGAGGTTTAAATGGTTGCATGTGATACAACTTTGGATAGTTGATAGGACAAATTAATTGGAACTTGTATGGCCATTGTTATTGTCTTGATTGTAATTTTTTTCTCCTTTGTAGAAGGGATTGTTGTTTTTATGGCTTAAATTGTTGTATGTGAAATTTTGTGCTTGTGGTACTGTGTCCTTTTAAGTAGAAGGGAAGGGTTGTAGCCCAGAGGGGCTGCCTTAGAACTCTAATTTGAGGGGATGCATGGGTACAATATCAAATGGAGTTATCAACCTGCTTATTATCACAATGAGCATACTTGATTAGGTTTAGTTGAGTGTGATACATAAGAAGTGCTACTCAACTCGAACTTGTTTTGAGTTAGGAATGTTGACCAAATTTTAATGGAAAATGACTTTTAAGACCTATTTCTTTACAAAATAGACTATTTAGATATCATAGTTGATGTAATAGCTAATTTGTGTCTACTTTTATTTTTTATTTTTTATTTTTTATTTTTTATTTATTTTTTTATTTTATTTTTTAAAAATTGAGCCATTGATCCTTTTATACTTTTATGACAAACAAGAAATGTAATTCAGGTTAACTCATAAAGTTATAAAACATCTTGATCATTCTTAAACAAATAAAAAACTTAATTTTATATTTTTATGACCAACAATGACTATTTTATTAATGATTCTATTTTATATTTTTATTTTTATTTTGTTATTTTTACTCTTTTTTTTACCCTTAACCCCTCCCACCCCGTATCGCTAGTAGGTATCGATATTAATGATTTTAATTATTACCAACCAATTATAACTTTTTATAAGTGTTCATTGATCGATAAGTTAATCAAATTATTATGTTAATGTTTGATAAACTTTTCATAATGTAGTTAATGATGATTACAAATTTGGTTTTAATTAATTAATAAAATCAATTTGATTAACTTGTCATAAATTTGATTAGAAAAATTTACAAGTACCTGTGCATTACCTTTCTTGATGATGATTAAAAATTTGGTTTTAGTTATCATTGCTTCTTATTCCATAATATAGTTAATAAATCAATTTTTTCATTATTGAAATTTGATTTCCTATTCTTCAATATATGAATACCTGTAAAGTAATAAATTTTATTCTCTGTCGCTATTTAGTCACAAGTTATCTACCACAAAGCGTGATCATGGTCTCATAGGTAAAATGAGAACCAATATTGAATAAAATAATTTAATGTAGTTGACAGAGAATTGAAGCAACCATTAATTGAAACAAAATAGTTGTTCTTCAAACTCAGGTATACGTTCACAACCGGTCAAATACAAATACATTCAGAATGACAAAATATTCATGAATTAAAAAATGCTAACATGAAAATATTAATACAGTCATTTGTAGTTAACAAATAACATAAAATAATTGTTCAAACTGCAATTAAACAAATTATTTGTAGCCATCTGTTGTCTACAAATAATAAGAGGGGTTAAGGGGTAAAAATAACAAAAATATAAAATATAAAATTAGGCACAAATGTCCTATAATTTTATTAGTTAATCTGGGTTAATGAAAAAATCATTATTGGTCATAAAAATATCAAATTAGGCACAAATTAGTCATTACATCAACTACGGTATCCGAATTATCTATTTTATAAAAAAATAGGCATTAAAAATCATTTTTCGAAATTTTAATATGGCTTAGGTTTAGAGGTTATCATGCCTCAAAAGGCCATGCAGAGGCGATACTCCATGGATGGGGACTGTGATTAATGGTTGAATAAATTTTATTTTTATATTTTTTATTGGATTGGTTGTACGAAGTTGTAAACACGGTCCTTAGAAAATTCTGGTTCTTAGTGTGTTGGAGATTAGGCTCTTGAGAAACACGTTTTCAATTTTGTACCTGATTTTACTATATATATTACAAAACTATATATTACAAAACTACATTTTTTTTTTTTCATCAATCACTATGAAGGTGAGGAAAAATTTTGTGGATTCACAAGCTAAGAATGTGCATCCACTTCTTCGGTGTGATCAATGTGCACACTGTTCCAAGACTAGTAACGTGATCCACGCTATATATGTCTACTATGGATGCTCTTACTTCTCAACAAAATATTATGCACCCTATCAACAGGTGATTTAGTAACATGTCATGTAACACGCCATGCCGATAAGAACATAGTTTTACTCCCGATTACCTACTTAGATTCATATTGTTTACTTGCTTATTGCTGCAAGTTTCATAAGAACACTTCCATAAATCTTATTTCTTTATTTCAAAATTAAGTTCAATTCAAATATGCGGAACTCTGAAGAGTATTTTTCAAGAATTTTAGACAAAACCAATCAACTCAAAATAGATGTTATCCAAATTCAGGCTAGAAGACTCTTTCTTGCCTCTCTAAGATGAGATTACTCCCATCAGATATCTCGTTGCAGTGTATCGAGAGCTCAAATTGTGAGACACTATAAATTTTTTTTTCTTTATTTTTTTAAAACATCAACACTCAAAACAAGCACCCTCTTTTGCGTATTCCACATATTTATTATTCCCAATTTCATATAGTCAGGGCTATCAGTCATTTTTTGTTTAGGGTTTGAGCTTTTTATATTTCTACCCCTTAATGTTTGTGATTGTGTTTTAAAGATGATGGATAAAAACATAAAAAAACTTAACCCTAATAAAAAATGGTTGATTGCCCTGACTGCCTATACTTACTCATTTATCATTCACAACCAACGTTCCGATCAGAACGAAAACGTACATCACCTAACTCGTTGAACGTAAAAACATTGACACTTTCCAACTTTTTAAGTATACCCATATACATTTATACATTTGGATAAACATTTCTTATAAGATATATTTTATGATTTACAATTATGCATTGTAGCAGCCCAAAAAAATGAATTTTTTTTTTTTTGCACAATAGGTGTGTAGAATTTCCTGAACCATCTGAGACTAGAATATGCGGATCGTCAAAAACACCTAACCTTCCTTGGACACAACGAAAACCAGCCTAGAATGTTAGTTTCATGACACGTGTCATCTCACTATGCGCCACACGTGTCTCTTCCACAACGTATACACTTCACGCGAGTTCTCCCGAACGTTCTCATGCGGTTCCACCCTCCAAACATATACACCGCCTTCTTCACCAACAATGCAATTCAACCCAAAATCTCTCCTGAAAAGCTTCAACTTTCTTGTCCACAGGCCTTGAATTTAGAACCCCAGAGTTGAAATTTCGTTAGAGAAGATGTGGATGTATGGGAAGAGTGGTGAGGACATTGAGTCAGGGCAGACTCAGCAGAGACCTCTGTACCCAATGATGCTTGAGCCCCCGGAACTTCGGTGGGCTTTCATAAGGAAGATTTACACCATTTTGTCGATTCAATTGCTTCTCACCATCGCTGTTGCTGCTGTTGTTGTTATTGTCAGGCCTGTTTCCATGTTCTTTGTGTCCACTGGGGCTGGTCTCGCGCTTTATATTGTTGTTATTATCCTGCCTTTCATAGGTAAAGTTGGGTTTTTTTATGGTGATTTTGTAGTTAATTTATGATAAAGTTTTGATCTTGGGTTTCATTTCATGAATTTCTTGATGGGGTTTTGTTATTTTGTCATTTGGGATGAAAAGTTTGCGAGTTTATAGTGATTGAGTTGTGATTTTGGTTTGAAATTTTGTGCAGTTTTGTGCCCATTGTCGTACTATTCGAAGAGGCATCCGGTGAATTTGTTACTCCTCACAGTGTTCACAGTTTCACTTGCATTTGCTGTTGGATTGACTTGTGCATTCACCAAGGGTAAGAAAGTTTGAACTCAACTGTTCAATTTATAATTGATTACTGGATCCAATTATTGGTTTTTACTTGTTGAATTTGAGTCATGGTAGGATAGAATAAGGATTTGTGGTATTTAGGTTCTAAAAGAAAACCTTTGATTAATGTTTGGGAAATGGATCGAAGAAATTGTTACTTTGTTTCCAAGTGATCCCTTTCTTCGGCTTTTGATATTGGTCGAAGAATCTATAGTTTGTTCTTAGGAACTAATTTCATATTGAGTTATTATAGGTTCGTTTTGAGAGTCAGTCAGTCTTGACTTGATACAGGTTTCGGAAAATGACATATTGAGACTGAACAGTAAAATTAAAAATAAGACTATTGAGATCGATTTTTTTAGTGTGATCATTGCAAGATCAAAATGAACTAGAAAGCCAAACAATTATGGCAGCGAATCTAAACAAGAAATAAAATGAGTAGTGTTCTATTCATTGTGTGATCTCTGATTACAAGTATAACATTCTGGTAGTGACTGATAATCGAACTCTTACAGGTAATGTTAACTAGTTACAATAAAACTCGTTAGAAGTCAGTTTTGAAGTTTGGATGTCTAACATTCAACTGCATGGTATTGATGTTTTTGAGCTGATTTGGACAACCGAACTACCAAACTGAAGTGTCTCAATACAAAATGTAGGTTAAAGTGGCCTCATCTATAAAGTTGAACTAAGGCAGTTTGTCCGATGAAAGAGAGAACCTAATGTCAACCCTTATCACTAATTAATAGAGATGTTGCCTGTATTAAACAAAGGCATTAAACAAAATGAAAATATCTTATCACTAATTAATCAAGTTTATGAGTTCTATCTCATCTTCTCATGTGCATTCAAGAAGACTTAGTGGGTTCTAGTTTTGATCAAACAATCTTCTTCCTCTTCTTTTAGGGGTAAAGGTTGGTTGATTTGTTGTTTCACGACTTGAATTGTCTATATGTACTATGTCCTCCTTATGGAACTTTAGATTCAAGAAAGGACCACAATATATGTTCAGGTTAGGCATGTTATTTTTATATTTATAATCTGATGTCGTCGTAGAGGTTGAATCATTGTTATACCAATGTTTATTCTGGAAGGGTTTGGCAGTAACCTGTTTCTTGTTCTGTTTTACCTTTGCTACTGCTTCTAACATTTCAATGTTTTAACTGTTAACAGGGAAGGTCATTTTGGAGTCTGCAATTTTGACAGCAGTGGTGGTGCTAAGTCTCACACTCTATACCTTCTGGGCAGCAAGAAGAGGCCATGATTTCAACTTTTTGGGACCCTTCTTATTTGGTTCAATAATGGTGCTAATTTTATTTTCCCTTATTCAGGTACTTTTGATCCCCAAAACTTTTTATTTTATTTTACTAATATCATCGCATATCGCATACAAAACTGGTGTTCTAAGGTTTCGTTCTGTGGCAGGCTTTCTTTCCCATGGGGAGGTTATCAATTATGATATATGGGGTTGTAGCATCAATCATATTCTGCGGATACATCATCTACGACACAGATAATCTCATTAAGCGATTCTCATACGATGAATATGTTTGGGCTGCTGTTTCTCTTTACCTTGACATCCTCAACTTGTTTCTCTCTCTGCTTACAATATTCAGAGCTGCGGATAATTGAGTGTGCATGTATGTATGTATTTTTTTTTCCTTGTTTGGGAACGACCTGTGAATTTGTTGTAGGTTTAGGATTACATATTTCCAATATTGATGAATGATATCTTAGTTTTAGTTTTCATCATCTTGAAACAGAATGAAAGCTGAAGTGTTTTCGATAGAATTTTCTAATTACATAAACAGTAGTGATTCTACAATCTATTTTTTATTTTACATATAGATCTAACAAACAAGTATTTGTAATCCTTTTATTTGTGTTACAATAATGTAAAAATATCTCACTATAGCAATGCCAATCGAAAAATCTCGCTGCTAAGTATACTCATCTATTCTCAGGAAACCATGGCCAGAGCCATCATCAATGTCATCATCCACATTATGTAGTTGCTTTGTAGAACTGAACTACCTGGATGACACAGAGACAACAAAAACATCTGTTTTAGAATCACAGTAGTTATTGTATGCTTATCAAGAAATGTTATGAGATAGTCCGCAAGTAGGTTTTTGTATAGTTACCATTGTTTCCACTACTGTCCGCCAAAGTGTTAGGAGTAGCAGATTTGTTGCTCACAGTGAGGCCAAGGTTTTCACAGTCCATTCCAAGGGAGCCTGGAAGGAAGATCAAATAGAGAACCCATTATTTCCTAGTTTGCAGACAATAGCATTTGTTGCGTGTAGTTGTAGGTGAGGTTTATGTTCTTACATTCATTGAAACAGGGGAAGGTGGTGACATTGAGAAGGTTTGCATAACCTTCTCTACACTGGCATTCATGCTGCAATGTTGACTTTTTCATGCATGAGCCTTCTCCGCAATATGCCCAATTGCAAGCTACAATTAATATCATAACAAAAAAGTATGTTTGTTATGTTAATTTCGTGTATCAATGATAAGTAAATGGTGAACCCTGAATGGTGATGATGATGCTACTTACGGTCTAAGAATGATGTGTTCTGCTTGGGTTCTTTGAATTGAGATGAAGGAGCTCCAGCTTTCGCACACGAGTAGTCAACACTGCCTGGAAAAAACATGGTAGCAGCAATTCCTGATCACAATTAAACGATTGAAAACATAAACAATGCTAAAAATCACTGCTCACATAATACGTAGACACGTAAAAGTGACTAAATATTTTAGATGTTACCTAAGCATTCGGAAAGGTTTACAATTGGAGAGAACAGATAATCAATCTGATAATCATAATGACTGATTGACATTGGTTTTCAACTGGAACAAGAAATCCTTTTGTTATGTTGCAAATAGATACTACATGAATAACTAAAAGGTCTCTGTATTGAAAAGTGACTGAAAGTCCAAATGTTAAGATAAATGGATAGAGTGGGAGATTAAACCATTTGAAACTGGGTGTCAAGTGTGTTGTCTGACTCAAATTGCAGTCAAATGTGTCGTAATTTCCAATTGCGCGACATTGCAACCATTCAGGAAAAATAAACATATAAAAATACTTAAACCCTTGCCTAAGAAATTGGCACGATAACTATATGGTAATCTTTTGTTTTCGTGGCTGAGCTAAACTTCTGTTCAAGTCTACCAGTACCTCTCTATAGTTACCTAACCTGATAATAACATCCAACTTCTGGCAATGGTAGCTTGGTTGGATGGTTAAGGCTGTGGTGGTTTAACTCTCATTTCTTGAGTTCTATATCCACCAATGACACGCTCGGCTTTCCAAAAAAAAAAAAAATCTAACTTCTGATAACTAGTCTTTAATGATTTTGTGGAATGGAGAGTGCTTAGCTTATACTGTAACAAACAATGATCATACTAAAACAATAATTAGTAATTAACTTTGAAGTAAAACTTACAGTTTGGAATAACGCAAGGAAGAAAGCTGAGAACTTTGGTGTCATTGAAAGGTGTCTTTTTCCAACCTGGATCACATTCACATTCAAAAGATAGAGTGTGGTTCACAGATGCCTTGCAAGTCCCTTTTCCACACATAGCATTTTTGCACACATCATCTGTTAAAAGCAAAATAAACAACACCCAATTGATTAGAGAATCTCATTAACATAGAAGAAAACCATCAATCAAAGAACCCCCAGATCATAAATCTGTAAAAACAAGCCACAATTATTAATAAAAAAAAAAAAGTTGGAGGTGGATGAAGTGGTGGAGTAGTAGTACCTATGAAAGGGGAGAGAAGGGGAGATAGAAGGTCTGAAGAGGTGGGGTGTATGAAAAGAAGAAGAAAGATTGAAAGAAGAGGGATTGGAAGCTTGAGTGAATACATGTTTGAGAAGAAGGAGAGTAGGTATTTTGGTGAGGTTTGGGGGGGTTTAATGAGAAGGAGAGAGTTATAAAGTATTTGAAAAATGGGTTTCCGAGTTTTATGGTTAGATATTAAATGAGATTTGAGTAGTTGGGCATAAGGTGGATGATGGTAGGGTTGGTTTTTCTCCATGTCGATTTCAATACCATCACATTTATCAAGTCCATAGTCCATATTATGAAATGAAATGCGTGTATATGAGGGTGTAATGAGATCATATAACAAATGCAATTGTGTCTATTAGCTTGTCTAGGGGTAGGCTTTTTCTTAAGTGCACCGGGAAAGTACTTGGTATCTCGCCTGGTGGATATCAAGCACCGTAGGATTGGTATCTCGATGCAATCGTACGGTGCCTGGTGGATACCAGGCGAGATGCCAGGCACTTTTCCGGTGCACTGTAGTATTACTCCTAGGGGTATTATTATTGCAAAGACTTTCTTCATGTAGACACTACAATATTTATACACTTGGGTACGTGCATCTAATACCTAATTAGGTGTTCTTAGGCGGAGCTTTTTAGAACTTGAGAATCATTTATTTACTCATGTGCAAGAACTTAAGAATGAAGTGTAGTCTCTAAGAAATAATCTATCGAGATCGTTATGAACTTCTATTCATATATTGAAATTGGGAAAGGTTTGAAGTACAATTTCGAAGTTTAAATTCTAAGTAGAGCCTAGCTCAAATCTTTTCAGAGGGAATCAAGTCTCCTAGACCCTCTTTATCTTTTCTCTTTTTATTGATACTTTTGGGTGTTTGATCATTTCTCTTGTTGAAATTGCAGTCTTTGTCATGCAACAAAATATCAACAATGTCAAAAAATGGTGAAGCAAGAGAGCAAAATTGGGAACCGAAGCAGAAACTTTGGAGCACATCAAGAGTGTGAATATATGCATACTAGCTTGTGTTTGGTACAGTTTTTAAACACAGTTTCTCAATTAGCACTCTTGAGTGCCACAATAAGACCCTAAAAAAAATAATTGATACAACAATAATTAATCAAGGAAAGATGGGAAGGTTTTGGAAATGCTCTAAAAGATCAACCATGGCAAGTCCAAATAGCCAAATACACACCAACAAGACAAAGCTCTAAAGTCCAACATCTCTTCAAAGAACAAACCGACCTGAATTAGCCCGAGCCATGTGGCATCTAGAGGAGACTTTTATGTCCTGATCATCATAACTGATTCACTCATTTAGGGTCTAATGATATCTTTGCTCATTTTGATCTTTACTAAAGAAAGGATGGTGGGTCTCATTGGCACAAAAGACTCTTAAATCATTGTTGACTTCAAAAGAAGTCTGTTTGTGAGCCCCCAAATCATAGCCCATAACTATCATATCTTACATAGATTATGGCATTATGCTATACTTTTTTTTTTTTTTAATTGATGGCACTTTTTGACACCACCGATCTTGTTGAAGCACACCACCACTCCTATTTTTTTTTTTTCGATATGCTGAAGGACACCACCAATATAAACTTCTCGTACCACTGTTCCTCCTCTCTTTTTCTCTCAAGAACAACAATCACTACTATTCCACCACCTTGTCGCCGGCTGCACCATCATTCATGAGTCATGACGCATGGCAACACCACCTTTTTTTTCTTCCTCTTCTTCTTTATTGTTCTTCTTCTTTTCTTGTTTATTCTCTTCTCTACCACCGGCGGCGCCACCACCCACCCTCGCCTCCTCTCTTATCCTCGATCTGTTATTGTTGTTTTTTGTTTTCCTCTACCCTCGAGCAGATTCATGCGAATGGAAACCCCATTCACATAATTTTTTTTGCCCTCGAGTAGATTCGTTCCTCATTCGCAGTAACCTGCGCGAGGGCAACAAAAATTTCTTGCAAATAGGCTCAAGAGCAGGAAAAAAAATTCAAGAACAAGAGAAGAAGAAGGAGAGAGCATAGAGAACATGAAGAGGGAAGGAGAAGATCAAAGGAGAAAATGAAGAAGATCAAAAGAGAAGAAAAATATGGAGAAGGATAGTTGAGGTAGTCGGTTTTGGCGAAGCGAGGCAGTACAATGGGTGTTGTTCCCTAAGAGAGAAGATAGGTGGTGGTGGTTTTTTTTGTATATATCGGTGGTATTCTTCAGTAGGTTGTGGTATGCTTCAGCGAAATTGGTGATGTAAAAAAGTAGCTCCCTTTATTAATTGGTGCAAATTTTATTTTGGATTTCTTAATTTCTTAAAATAAATTAAAATAGGTTACTTTGTTAAAAGTTGAAATGGTGCTTTTCTCTTTTAATGGGAAAACTTAGACATGATATTCAGGGTCTTTTCTCTTTCAATGCCTCCCTTAAGTTTCAATTTTTTTAGTTCGTCGCGGATCACCTATGAGATTTCGTGATTTAGTTCTTAATGAGGATTTACGATCTTCCATTAGGAATATGCATTCTGAAAACCAAAAGACATCAGACAGTCCATAGTTCGCGAATCATTTTTTTTTAATTATTTACTATTTTTAACAAATTTAAGTCTTTAAATACGTATGCATTATAGATAAATTCGTTTTGACTTTTTACTCAATAATCAGAAAAGTTCAACATAAATTAAAAATTAACGATCAGAGAAACAAACACAGTGAATCAAGGAGAAAAAAATGGCTAAATTTGGTAAACCATCATCACAACAACAGGTCAAGGTATCTTTGCATACTATAAGCAATGAACAAGGTGGTTGTAACAAGTGGCTTGATGTGCTTACATCTTACCTCCACTTCACTTCTCTTATTTTCTTCTGCAGGCCTTTAACCAACTTACACAAGACAACCACCACATCAGTAAACCAACAAAGGAAAAAGACACAACAAAACATGTCCATTTCATGAGATAGTGAGTGAAGCATGTTTTTCCTATTGTAAGTTCAATATATAGAACCAAATAGAGATTTTGATTGTAAATCAATCCATCCATGGTTATGTTTCATTCTTTGTTCCTACTTCATTGAAGAGTTTGTGAAGAGATGGGGAAGACAAGTAAATGGATCAGTAACTTGTTGTTAGGGAAGAAAGACAAGGGTGGTGGTGGTGGTGATACACCATCAACACCACATGCAAGTACTTCTAGATTGAAGAAAAGATGGAGTTTTAGGAAATCAGGCAAAGGTTCTAATATGATGGATTGTTCAACTGTGACCAATTCACCAAAGTTGGAGAAGAAAAATGGGGTTATGTCTACAAAGGCTTCTTTTGACACCACTAGAAGAAGAAGAAGACAGGGTTCTGGGATTGAAGAAGTTGCTACAATTATGATTCAATCTGCCTTCAGATCACATCTGGTATGAATGAAATCTTACAGTCATCTCTTTATCATAAAAAATTTAGTAAATGAGATCATTGCAGGGATCTTGGTTTGATTACTAGGATTATCTAGTCATAAATTAAATACTTAATTTTGTGTTTGTGTGAGTTGAGTGATTTGTTTATCTTGTTCTTCTGCGTGTACTTGAGATTATTTGTTACAATGTTGAGCATTTCCGCGCTTAACCACAATCTTTTGTATTAACAGGCAAAGAAGGCACTCCGGGCACTGAAAGGACTAGTGAAGTTGCAGGCTACAGTAAGGGGTCACCTTGTGAGGAAACGAGCAGCTACTACTCTCAGATGCATGCAAGCATTGCTCAGTGTTCAGGCTAGAGCTCGAGCCCGGAGGATACTATTGGCTGAGGATACAGAGCTCACAGCTGAAAGGCTATCAATTTATAGAAAATCCTATGATGAGAACCAATTCAAGCAACTATACGATGTAAGCTTCTTGTGATACAGAAAGAAAGTAGATTGAATTCTGCAATGTTTAATATAAATTGAATTCTTCAATGTTTTATATGACCATGATCATCTTGTTTGTAGATGAATAGAGCCATCGAGGATAACATAAAAATTGTCGAAATGGATCTTGGGGAAACAGAAGGAACTGCACGGAGAAGATCAAGGAGACGTCATAGCCATTCAGCCCAGTTACATTTTGAAAGAGGGGATCGGAAATTCTTACCACATTATCAATCACATTCCAAGCATGATCACCAGAATGAAGCTCTCCCATCTCCATCAAATTCGACAAATATAAGCCAAAAAGCCGGCACTGAATATTCTGGGGTATTGCAAGCAGATTACGTGTCTAATAATGGCCAAACCCTCCCGAATTATATGGCAAAGACAGAATCTTCCAAGGCAAAAGCCCGATCACAGAGTGCACCAAAGCAACGTCCTCTGTATGAGAGGCAACTGAGCAAAAGGAAGGGGTCAGGTCGGATGCAGCGTTCATCTTCACATGTAGGTTCGATTGATAATGGATATCAGTTCCAATGGTCCATGAACCTTGACCGATCCACAACATCCCTAAAGGACAGCGAATGTGGTTCAACTAGTACAGTCTTCACAAATACCAAATCTTTGTATGCTTATGAGGTGGGTAATTACTACTAGCTCCATGTCTAAAGCTCATGTTATGTAACTTCTCATTTTCTGACGTACCTCAACAAAAACATGTTCAGATTCTATCGCAGTGACAATTTTCATTTTGCAAGCATTCAGGAAACTTTCAAGGACTCTTAAATACAACTTAAGATCGCAGAACGAGTAGAAGTGTATTTAGAAATTAAAACTACAAGATAAGCAAAAGGAAGTCAAGACGGAGCATATAAATATTTCCTCTAAATTTTTTTTAGGCAGTTGGCCGAATGATATTCATTAATTTTCAATTAACTCAATCAAGACTTTAAATGAATTTGCACAAGTTGAACAAGTAGAGTACACAAAGGCAAGTAAAAACAACTCTTACATATAAGGTTTTTCCCCAGTTACACATTCTCTCTCTAGTTGTATAAATTATCAAAATTCTTACAGATCTGCTTCCTGGTCAGAATCTGGAGGATTACAAATAATATCTGGAATAGAATCACTGTCAGAGTCAATACGAGGTGCACAATTATTAGCTCCATGCCCGAATAATTCCTCAAACATATGTTCTATTCGTTTACCAGAAGCTGATTTTATAGTAACTAAATCACCATCATCTTGCCCAGATTGATCACCAATGCCAGTACCTCCCAAGTCCGGATTACTCATGCCACCTGCTACCATAGCACCTTCATTTAAATTGTCAACATCCATAACAGCAATGGGTTCGTTGGAGATCTTTATAGTCTCAGCATCAATCATAGCCTCATCTGCACATCTTCCTGTCTTGACATTTAAGCTGCCAGTGGATTGTCCCATATTATCTTTAATCACAGCTGGTGTATCAACTGAACCATCACCAACAAGCTCGGCTGTTGAAGGATTTTGCCTTGCATGCTGATCATGATCTTCGGAAGGCTCACCGGGATTTTCTATTTTCCTGTCTGTATTGCTTGTTACAGGGACCTCAATTTCTTCTCCATTGCCTACCCAGCTGTCATACAACTCATCATCTAGATCGGGATCACCAATACCCACTGCACCTCTGGCAAATGGGGAGCTGTCTTTCTGACTACTGGAAAGCACTTTCCCCGGGAACCCTTGATCAAACACTTCCTCAAACGACTTGGAGTTTCTTAAAGAAGAATCCATCAGTGGAAGTGCTCGAGGATGTATTAGCACTTCCAAGGCCAATAGGGCATGTGCACAGAATTCAGCGAGCTTTGTTCCTGCTTCTTGCTTTCCTGCAAAAGTGCAATCACATGTAAAATTTTAAGTGGACTAAAAATGCCAGAGTGGTTAGTACTTTAGTACTATATTGCAAAAAGTTTACCTCTACGGAAAAGCTGGAGGCCCTGAGATAAATAAGGGGGGCGGGCACGAGCTGGGGAGAGAAGAGATGCAAAAAGTGCACGTAATGCAGTAAGCTGAAAATCTGCCCAGGTTGAAGTGAGTTCGCCAGAAACAGTAGGAGTAGTTTTTTCATCATTACTCCAGCCACCATCACAGGCATTCATTGCTACATTTATCAGAAGATAATCAACATTCGATCTCCAATACTCTGATTTCAAAGCGCCACCCTGTCAAAATCTAGAATCATTCATTTCCATTTTTTGTAACTTCTGAACATTATAACACACACATGTGGATTTGTTGGCGTTATGGCTCTAAATGGCACTATACCAACATCTTGTACTTGTTTCAAGTACTGATACGTGAGTATCCTTGTTTGTTAGTCATACTAAAAAAATACTTATAAAATATACGAGGTACCTTACCACAGTAAGAAGAGCTTCCAATGCTTCCAGAGCAGCTATCTGAACAGCAACGGGTGTTAATGGTTTGCTTTTAGGTGATTCCAGCTCCAAACCACATCCATTCTGGTCATCCTCAGTGGCATGCTTTCTTTTTCTGTTACTAGGTTGCTTTAATGCATAAGTTGCAGGTCTTGCATATGTTCTATCAATAGATTCTACACCACTCTGAGTGCAATATGGATCTAGATCGGCAAATGCATTTTTTATCACTTCTTGAGCAAGGTATGATGCCATTCCTATTTTAAAATCCCAAAAAACAAATTAGATATGAATCAAACTTATATTCGAGCGAGAATTATGGACACATAAGCATAAGAACAGGATTCATGAAGCAAATTCCAAGAATGTACTCAATCTCCGGAAAATGTGAAACTAGGAAAAAATGGTAGGAGGAGATGGTTCAGAAAAAAGGGTAAGGATTCTCTGCGAAACAATGTCGTATTTGTGAATGCAGGAAATGCAAGTCATATATTTTATCATTATCGTTTAATGTGTTTTAACAATTTCCAATTGGGACTCCTAAAGCTTTCAGCGAAATGTATCCTACGCATTTTGTTTTCTTTCTCTAGCTTTATAAATATATATACTTATAAAATGGTGAGGTTGGTAGAAATTTATATGTCGAGACATTCTAAAGAAAGCAAAGTCACATTGACTAGGAGTTGCGTTCAACATAAAATGATGCAAATGAAATTATTTGAAACAAACAACATCAGCAGTAGTTAATAAATCTTGCTGAATTTTTTTTTGCAGAAACAACATCATATGCAAGTGCAGACATGAATAGAATTGTTAGTAAGGCCATAAGGGTATGCTAGGAAATTAGTGCATACCGACACCCATGGATACTAGCAATGTCTTCATAATTGAGTACACCTTTATCCTTAATGCTGCCAACACACATCTCCTGAAGTACTCAGTTAGGAGTCTGACAATATCAGCAGCATTTGGCAACAATTGACTGTAGGAAAAATCATGAACATCATCAGAGTATAAACATATTTGACTCTTAATAAATGCAAATGCAAATATAAAAAGAAAAGCCTTTTCAAAAGCTCAAACACACAATTTAACCATCGAAAAAATCATATGAAAAATGTTCACATATAAGAATCTGGAATCTACTTTTTAGGATGTAGAGTTAGGTTAACATAGATCAAATTTAATTTTTCCTCAAAAAACAGGACACACAATTATTATTATTACTTTAAGTTCATTAGCAATCCACCGAGATTACAATGAAAACCTACAAAGGCGCCAAAGATTTATCCAGATTATTATAGTTCCGTTTAACTCAAGAACACTAAAGGCGGATGTAGGTGACAAACTTAAACATATGAAACAGTAAGACTTACATGCATCTGAAGCCTATGAAAAGGGACCGTCAAAATTACATCGAGGGGGCCAGATTTATAGGACATCAACCTTTTATTATTATTAGTTTTTAATCTGATAATTGTACTTTGTGACATGAATTTACCCATTTTTGTTTTATTTGCTGGGCTAGAAGTCAAGGCTTAAATTTTTGTTCATCCAAATAAAAATTTAAAAATAAGTTGACTTATCGTGGATATGATCTCCTCATCACCTAGATCACTTCCCAAAGATTATACATATTTGAAAATGTAACACCACCACCAAGGAAGCACGAACTCTTCGAAAGTTGTATCCGTGTCCGACACGTATCCGATACCGACACTCGCTCGACACGCATCAAACACTTGGTCAATGTGTCGACAAGTGCCAGATACATGGTCAATGTGGTCAACATGTCGGACACGCCTCCGATACACTCAAAGCTTGGTCGGGACACAGTCAAGACTCGAAAATCAACTTTGTTTTATTTTTTTACTTTTAGATGTTTGCAAATAATCACTTAATTTAATGGTTGTTGATCCATCTGAAGTGAATGACTCTTTCAGTTGTGATTTCAAACAAATAGGGCAAAAAGCCACTTAAAAATAGAGGTAGTCTATGCTTCTTGTTAATCTTTGTTTTTTCTTTTTCTTCTTTTTCTCTAATTTGCTTCTTCTCCCCTCTACTTCTTTTCTAATATAATTTTTCTCTACTTCTTTTTCTTTTCTTGCAACAGAGTGTTTTAAGAAGAAGACACTCTAGGAAGGCACTTAATTAGACTATTATTTATGTTTATGACTTACCAAAAAAAATAGTATGACGTGTCCCCGAGTCTTAGTTTTTAGAAAATTGTCGAGTCGGCGTGTCGTGTCTTTGTCCAACATGACGCACGTATCCGTGTCCATGCATCCTTGACCACCACTAGTAGCCTTTAGGTCAAGGGTGAAATTAAATTGCTTACAATTCTCCAACTAGTGTAGCAATCTTTAACTGTGCTGTGAATTTACAAATATGAGTTGAAATACGTGGGAGTGATTATGTGTTGAAGATCATCATAAAAAAAAAAAGTCAACTTTTTTTTGAAATTTTGTTTGAGTCAATTGTCCCCAATCCTTCATTTATCAAACTAATATTGTGGGAATAATTTGAGAAACAACAGATAGATCTTAAGATTTGTGGCCACAACAACATGAAGGTTTTATTTCATACGGCTTCACCATCACGTACTATGCGCACATACATGCTTGCATGAAACAACACTCTGTATATGCAACATCCAGAAGCCCCATTCATTCAAACAATCAAAAGGTTCCTTCTGACAATTCATCAGTCATGGAAACTCCATCTAATGTGGGATTATGAAGATGCGAAATGACAAAAGTGTTTTTTGGTGGCATGGTTGAGTATTAGAGCAGGGCAGCAAATTACCCTTGCTGCAATTGAAGTATATGCAGGGATGAGTAACACGAGTGCTGTGTGTGTTTACAAATGAGTGCCAAATAAAAAAACTCTCAATGTGACACAAGCTTACGAGTCTTCTATACTTTACCTGCATGTGCCCTTAATGAGTGCAATAAGAAGATCCAAGGCGTGCAAGTGCAAAATTGGAAGCTGTGAGCAGATATCTGCTTGTTGCGAAACTGTCAGAAAGGGTATTAAGCCTTGTGACAAAGAACCATCCACCAGAAGCACTCTCCTAATAAGTGCTAGCAAAGAGCGGACAGGAACTGTAACCTATCAAGAAAACAAATTTAAGAAAAGAAAAAAAAAAATGGTAACCAAATCCCAGCCATTTTGTCTAAAAAACAAATATACTTGAAAATAATTGAAATTAACAAAACTACACCTGAACAGGATAAGGATTAACAAGCATCATAGAACAGGAAAGTATCAGAGTAGACACTCTGGAGATCAGCAGTTGACCAGTTTGATCACAAGTCTCTCTTGATACCTGACCTCCCAAAGGAGAAGGGGGATCTTTTCCAGGTGGAACTAGGAGCCTTATAGCTTCACTAGATCTGATTTCTTCAATATAGGAACATCATAATCATAAGAACATAAATAAGTAAATATATAAATGCATGCAACAACATGGTCCATACCTTCTTCCAGACCTTGGAAGGCATCATTAAGGTGAATATTTATTGATACCAATATCTTTTGCATCATTAAGGACCAGCTATCATCATCTCCTCTTGCCTTCGGGAGCATTGCTAAGCACTGGGAAAATTTCTTAACATTGAGAAGGAAATCCGGGTCACAATCTAGCTACATGAAATCGAATGCATAATGAAAATTTTCCTACAACGGCAACACATTGTTTTTATCTTAAACAACTAGATATATCAGTCACCTTTAACACATTTGTATTGCATTTCCCCAACATGATCTTCGAAACAATTACAGCTTCAGCCTGAGAAGAAATATATCATGATCGTATCATGTATGCATTAGCCTGAGCACTTGAAGTTCTTTGCGACAAAGACCAGAAACACCGTGTTGGTGATCAAGCAAAAGAAAATAAAATGTTTTTTTTTTCACTTCTTTTTGCTGAAAGAAGTGTTGAATAAACATTGTTTGTGATAACGAATGCACATTATGTTTTAGGAAAAAAAAAAGGAAAGAAAGAAAGAAGAGGAAGAAATTGGCAGTAAAATAACCAAGTACAATCATGTCAATGGTAGTCATGAATCTGTAGGTCTTCACCTATGTAACAAGAGCACTTCATTTAAAAAAAATCCCATGTCAGATATGTATTGGAAACTACAAGACACAAGTTGGACACTCCATGCTAAGATCATGGACACTTTTCACATATCTCTAAGTTTTCAAGTTTTTATAAATGTTATAAGCATATCATAGCAAGTTAGCATTTGAGTTGTACATTTGTAGCAATTAATCTACAAATAAGAAATATGAGTAATAAAATAAAGTTTAGTCGTGTTGGACACCTTGTAATCCGTCTTGGACACCGACACACATGTCCATGCCATTGTAACATAGGTTTTCACTTGTCAAACACTGAGGTTTTAGGACTAGTGGATTGTACTACAGCAATCAGTTAAATAAATGAGGCGAGTTTAGGAGGGCAATGCATTTAGAGGTTATTCTACAGTTAAGTAAGCTTTGGAGAGGAAAAAAAAAAACACGAGGCACTGCACTGTAGAAAAAAATACAAGACAACTCCCAAAGGCATATGCGTGAGGTTACTTATTTCAGAGGGTTAATATGATGAAAGATTAAATAAGATTACATTTTGCACCAGGCACAAAACTAACTGTATGAGATCTTATGAAGACAAAAATAACACTCACAGCATCACAATGGCGATATACCGCAGACGGAAAGGAATTCACAAGAGTGCATAACAAATCAACTGCTCCTTCCTGCAGAAGTAATCATAAGTAGATGAACTATAACCATAAGGATGACAAACCATATAATCTGACATAATTTTAACAGTCATTCCATAATTCATTCAAAACATCTACCTACTATCTTGTCAATAGCAAGTAGGAGCATCCACAACAAAAAGGAATAAGGTGAAAGGCAGTCTGTTTGCCATGTATATTTAGAAACTTCAATAGTCACAAGTTATCTACAGGAGGAACAACTTCAGGACTTTTGTTTGTCTATAAAACTAGTGTCGATTTCCACATGATTTCATCCCCCAAACAAGAAAATATTGGTTCCACCACTGCACATTATCATATCAAGTGTATAGACTTTCATTGCTATACCCCAACTCCCAAGGAAGAGGTATGTTGGAAAGGCACCTATCCGAAGGTGAGTTGAAGGTTGTGCTAAAGCCCTGCAATTGACAATTCTAAAGTGTGGACTCGCACTGTGATAAAACCGAGGACTTCTGAGTCAAAACTCCACACCTCTTTTAGATAGAAGTGGTTAAGTGGGGACAATATTTATGTTGCGGAATGAGGTTGTAGATTAATATTTATGTTTCTTACCTTGTTTGAACATTTATTCTATCTATATCATCATAGAAGCTTGTTATACTGATCAGATTTACAAGGAATAAGAAAGGTTTAATTCCAGCAAAACCAGTCACAAACACTATTGATTGAGTAGTGTGAACTATCTTTTCATCAAAGTAATCTAAACTCTTCCTTTAAAATCGGAACTCAGATATGGATAGGAAATGAGGGACACATGAAAATTTTCAAAGTAATAGGTTTTTGGCAAAGAAAAGAGGCAAAAACACAAGACTTTGTATGGGTGTCTTTGGGCCTGAAGGAGAAGCACGAAAGAAGAGGTTAAAAGTTCTTCCTCCCCTGTCTCAGGAGAGTACTTGTTCTTTGTTTTTTACAATGTTTTATATTGTGCCTTGAGTACACTTATAAGATCAAAGAAACGAGCCAATGGAGTACCAGCTCAACGGTAGGCCTGTGGCGGATGGAATCTATGGTCAAGGGTTTGAACCCTGCCAGCTACATTTGGGGTGGGAGGGGTTAAGGGATAAAAAAAATCAAAAGAACAACAATGGGATACTAGCTCAGCTGGTAGGCTTATGGCGGATGGTATCAAAAGTCTAGGGTTCGAACCCTACCCGCAGCATTTGGGGTGGGAGGTTAAGCGATTTAAAAAAAAAACATGAATATGCCCGTGAGAGCATATTATTAGTGTTGTTTCATATGTACACGCATACAAAGAAAAAATTAATTAACTTAGAATCATTTTTCGCACTAAATGTGTGCATGGACATAGAAAAGGAAAACACTCAATAGGATGTATTACTAACCCACACAGCTTCTGAACCATCCTCAGCTAATAACTTCAAAATTGGTTGAACAAGTTTCCCAGCAAGAGATACTGCATCTTTCTTAACATTCAAAATTCCACTCAACCTAATGGAAATAACATACAAAAGTTGGTCAAACTTGCAGCTGACAGTAACAACAAAATGTCAAGCAACAAACTCAATCCCACACAGATGATAATAGATCAATATAAAAGATGATTTACAAGTAAATAGCAGACAAAATAGAAAATCTTATATTTTATCAACTGCCAGATAAATCTGTAATATCCCTTCTAATTTGTGCATGAAATCAATACATCAAGTTTTGTCATGTGATGTAACGCTTGCATAGGATTGTAATATGATAGTGTGAAGATGAAGAAAATTCATATTTTTCTAATTGCTCATGATATAATTAACTTGAGAAATTTACCCTAATACCAATTAGGATATGATTAGTTTTGACTTTTGACATTTCTTGTTCATTTATATGAGATCATCTATAATTAACAATAGCTAAGAGATTGATATTGGGCTTTAAAAAGCAAGCCCACCAACATTCCACCACCATCTTGTATGTCCCAAAAGGATAAGGATAGAGGATAGAGATCAAACCATAATAAAAGACAACAAAAGAAATTCCATGAGACACCAAATTTAGGCAAGGGGATACTTTCTTTCCTTTACTTGCACTCCTATTTGGGATTGAGAATCATTCATGATTAAGTTTAGTGTGATGTTGAAATTTTGTATATGATATGCTCGATATATGGATATGAAGTGTGATGCTGAAAATTTGGTATATTATGCTAATTTATTATGTATAGTGGAAGTTTCACCATGTTATCTAAGATTTCTAACTATAAGTAGAATGACTTTATAAGAGTATCAATAATTTATGGCATAGGAATCCATGTTAGTGTGCAGTGCAGATTTCTTGCTTGAAACTTTGATACAACCTTAATGTTACTAATGCCCTTGTCATTTGATATTGTGCTTTAGAAATCCATGTTTCTATGTATGCTTTTGAAGGGGAGAAATTGTGTTGGGTATGTTTTTAAATCTTGAAAACATGCATACAACCTGTAGGTGGAGAACAAGAAGTTGCTCCATTGAGTTGTAGGGTTATTGTCGGAGGCAATACCCGAGTACATGAAGTAGCTTTGATTCCTTAAACCACGTTTTGGAAATTTGGAGAATGTCCTAAGGTGCATTTGAGTCCGTGGTGTACGGGATGCTAACGTCATGTGTAAGTGAGCAAATAACAAACCCAAGTAGGATTTCATATATAACAATGAAGTCTGAGCTCAATGATTAAATCAGATAAAATGTATTATACTTTGAAATGAATAATTAAGTTTGGATGTTCTTGTACATTGTATGTTACTCCATGCCATTTTGTGCATTGTTATTTGATTTATTTCAAAGAGGTCTTCAAGAAAGGGCAAAGTAAGTCTCACCTTTGCTAAAAAAAATTCAAGAAATACGACCTTCGAGTTGGAGGAGTTGCATCAAGCATAGACATAGGATTTTGAGATTTGTATGTTGCATTTTGGAGAAAATAATTAGTGTATTTGTATATGACATGCTAGATGCCTTAGAAGAAACATCCTTTTGAATGTATATATGCCTATAACTAGTTCCACAATATTCTGTTGCATAAACTCTTTAAAGTTTCTGTAATGAACTATGAGATTGATATAAATTTTGTATATCCTTGTGTTGGTATTCAATTGTGAATACCCTTTGAGATGTTTTTGTAACCGGGGGTGTTATAAAACTGACCCAGTGTTATGATTATTATCCTCTGATTTTAACACCGAGATACCACTAAAACAAGTTTCCTAAGTGAACCATCACCTCCTCCCTTTTTTCTTTCAGTGCATCCAACAAAGGAAATGTAGCACTAGATTTTCCAAAAAATATCTAAAGGAAAAAAATTTATTAAAACTTGACTATATAAAGTTACAAACCAGAACTTAAAAGGATTAAGTTTCCAATTCACATACAATGACTCAAAATACATTCCTTTGAATAATGAATGATGGGAAACCCAACCGCAAGGAGTAATAAGCACTTCCATCACAATGGCTCCATCATCCAAGGCCCTATCCCTTCCTTTCATTCTAGATTGTCCACAAAAAACAAATGATAGCACATCCCATAATACATTTCCTCTCATACTAAGGTGACTCGGTTTCTTCCAACTGCTCAAGAGTTCTTGTATCGAGGCAGGCATAACTCAAGATAATCCAAACAGGGCTATAAAAAGCATCCATAACCTGTTTACCAAACCGCACTAATAAGAAGATGACTTGTGGACTGTTCTTCCAAATTGCAAAAATATCAAATCAAATTTATGCCCATCCCTCTATACACAAATTCCAGCTTAGAAGGGATTTTGTTCCATATTGTTATCCACATAAAGAAGGCTACTCTCGAAGGCACTCCTTCCTTCCACACCACCTTCACGGAAAAATATGTAAATCACCAACATGCATATGATCCTCATCAAACTGGAAAAAAATTAAGCAAACTAAGAAGCCTTTTCCTCTATCCTCTTTCAACACCCATTTATCATCCTCATCTCTAAAAAATACACTATCGAATACATCAGAAATCTCCACAAATCCAGTCATCTCCCCTGCTGATAGATAGAGTAGCTCTTCTAAGATGAATATCCCAAACCATACTCCCATTAACCTTATTGCCAAACTCACCAACAACCCTTGCTTCCTATTGGACAGTGTACAATCTAGGAAACCTCATTACAAAGGCTTGATTACCAGTCGAAAGATCACACCAAAATTTAACCTTGACATCTCTACCCACCACTACTTCCACACACAAATAAAATCATTCTTGAGGTTTGAAATTGTCTTCCATGTACTAATTCCATAAGACCACACTGGGTGCCTCGGTAATCAATTAGACCCCGCCGGATCATATTTTGCACTAATTATATCTTTCCACAATGATTCACCTTCAGTACCATACTTCCAAGACCACTTACCTAATAAAGCTTTGTTCATCAGTTGAAGAGGTCGAATACTAAGGCCTCCTACCTCTTAGATAAACAAACCAATTTGCATGAAAACCTTTATCAATTTATCCTCTTTTTCTCCACCATACCATACAAATTTCTATCATTTTTGTATTCTTTTTACAACTGAAGCTGGCATATGGAACAAGGACATGTAATAAACAAGCATATTAGCAAAAGCACTCCTAATCAATAGCAACCTCCCACCTTTTGATAACAATCTTGCTTTCCACAACGCAAGTCTCTTCCCCATTATATCACCGGATCCCATAAGTTTTTACTCCTATTCTTAGCTCCCAACGGCAACCCCAAATAGATAGCTGGCAACAAACACACCTAACATCCCAACATTTCGGTACCCAAACCACATTGAGTTGCCTCACCAACACCGTAAAAAAAAAACCATTTTAAATCTCGAGCGTGCCTGAAAAACAAGAGGATATACTTCAAATTCCGCACTTGAGATATATCATCATCTATGAAAAAAAGTGTCACCGCAAAACTGCAAATGCACCATTATCCTTCCTACAGGACACACTTGAAAACCACCAAGTAAACCCGTCTCCAAACTCCAAAGCTTTAGCTACAAAATTTTCAAATTTGATTTTGCAGCAAAAAATTTCAAATTTGGCTGACGAATTTCGATTGGAAAGATGTATATATCATCTCTTTTGCTCATAGACAATGTCAAAAAGCAAACAAAAAAAAAATGCCATTTTCCAAAGGGCACAAACATGATTAACTAAGGAAAAATAATTCTATCATGACAAAGAATAGGCGTTAAGGGCTTTAAATGACGCTGTCAATGTTATGCAAACCACTAGTACTTTTTGAGAACTATAGCTAAATTTTGCCATTTTCACCACCGGATCTTCTTACTTGGAAATTGAAATTGAGTACAAGAGCAGTTATTCATGTTTGGAAATGCATAGTGAACTTAGACTTAGTTCTACTAGTCATTTATCATGTCATTGTCTGCTCCCAATGACACTCATTAGCTTCATCTTTACTGAAAAGTTTTCATGCATCTTAACATGCATTCGCATGTCAACCTGTATCTCTAGCATTCCGTTGGCATGCCAACCATGTTCTCTAGCTCATGTTAGAATGCATTTGACCTGCCAACCCTGAGCTTACAAATTTATATTACATGCTTTTGGCATGTATGCCCTTGTACATTTTAGCATGTGTTGAACATGTTGGTTGGATGTATTCAATTATTCAAACATGATTTTTTATTTTATTTATTTATAGCATAGAGATTGTGTATAAGGATGACAATTAGATACCCTCGAAGATCCTATGAGGGAACTAAAAAAAAAAAAATCCATCAAAGATCACACAAACAAAATCAGTAATTGTATGATGGAACTCAGCTGCAAAATCACACTAGAGGTGGCACTTCAACATTGACTAAGCCAGACCTATTTATTGACATCAGAGTCAAGTTAAATTTTGAAAAGGTGAAAAATATCAAGAATTGTACTCCTGTGGTACCTTCAAGCAATTGAAACTGTTGATGCATGCATCGGATGCAATTCAATGGGCAAACATGCATTATAGAATTGTTCCGGCAAATATATTTATATGAGGATTAATGAGGAGGGTAAAGGCAGACCTAGTAAACATATCTGATAAGGAAGAACATGTAGCCAACTTCACAAATTGAGAATCTGATGGTTGCTGCTCAACAGAAAAGAAACATCAAGTGGTCAATAATAGCTCCATAAACAACTAAGACTGTCAAAACAAAAATCAACATACTCAATCTAAAATGAAGCTGTGGATATAGCATTCACTAAAGGAAATGATGAGAGTGCAAAGGGAACAAATTCTTGATATATACGAGAGAGAGAGAGAGAGAGAGTTTCACATATATTAAGTTTGCGTCATAACTGCTCATGCCTGCAGTTTGCCACCCCTCTCCCCTTAATGCACACACAAACATGCATGTGCACAAGCATCTCATTGAAGTATGTCAAGTAAGAACGCCTTATCGGAAAGGAGTCAACATTACCCAAACCCTGTCGAAGTCAGCCAAAATGGGTGATGCCCAATGCCCATTGACCCCTAAAAAGACTTGAAACCTTCTCCCAAGCCAGTACCTTAAGGTTTTCTAATAACGCATTCATGCTTAATAACTGTAAGCACAAAATGTTCCTCCATTGGGTGACATGAGGTGCTTTTCTAGAAATGATAATTTAAAATGCAAAATACTATAATACTTTTTTGCTAGAGAAAAGCTAAACTATTGTTTCAAGATATACATACCTGAATTTGAGAAAGAAGATTTTGGAACCATGAAGAGTAGGATGCAGAGAAACGGTCAATGCTGCACTCCTGACAAGTCACACCTAGCAAACAGATTCCAGCCCAACATTTATCTGGCTGATGCATAAATACATAAACTCAGTATGCACCAATTGAAAAAAAAATGTTGAATTAGTACTTTCTGTGTTTGTCTTATAAAGTTATAGGCCTTTTTACAAGGCCCTTTTCTCTTCGCGTTTAAAATATCCATAATCATTACACCTACTTAAGTATTTGTTTAGAAGGGGTATAAATAACAATCCTAATATAGTTAAATGAAGTCCTTCAAACTACATTAGAAGGCATTACATTCAATCTACTAAATTCAAACATCAGATTTCATAATGTGGTACAAGTAAAAATGTAGAGTAAAAAATTGGACTTGGCAATGTTTTGAAAAGTTCACCATTTTGCTTGAAATCAGTAAGAGCAACCGCTCTATCCATGCATCAATTGCAGATTTCCATTTATCAAGTTGCTTTTGATCTAGTGGTTCTACATAAGATTCAGTAAGAAGCCCATGAGTCTTGATTGCAGAAACCACATTTGATAACTCCGAATGGTTCGGAAATGGGTGGTTCTCATCAGGGAGATGTTCCTTTATGAGTGATCGAAGCATTCTAGGCTTTAACCTGTAATCATACATGTTCTGAAAGTACTCCATAACCGCCATTAATCCCTGCATACACAAAACCATTAAGAAAAATCATGAAACTTATCCATTTCTCTAAGATATTGAAACCAGAATATGTGGATCTCAACGACCACAACTAATTCCTGAATTTGAAAAAATGTATGTTTTTGAAATCTGAATGTGAAAAACTGCCATATACTTGTATCACAATCCAAATTGACATGTAAACATTCATCTTTTCCTCTACTCTTCCTGACCTGATCACCTTACCCTTATTTTTTTTTCACTCTTCTCATTCAAAATAAAGAAAATTCAAAATGTATAATACTCCAAGTTGTATAAGAAAATATTGAAAAAAATTTCAAATTTCCACTAATTCCTCCTTTTCTTCTAAAAACCCAATATTTATTTCAGACCCCAATTTGCATGTCCTAAAAAATCCTACATTTTCAATCTGACTAATTATAACCAAAAAATTAAATAAAAAAAATCCTGCAATCTATGAAGAACCAACACTGATGAACTAATAATTAATACCCATTACCCCAAAACACATCTTTTAATCAACCCAATTTACCTCAAATTTTTTCGACCAACGAACACAAAACCCATTATGGTAATGGAACCCTAATCTTGTTTAATCCATTTTCTTCTTCAAGATTCAAATAAGTAGAAAGAATCAAAAGCCATAAATGAAACAATTAGTTCTTCTTACTCTGCTCTGCAGCTAATGTTTCTCGAGTCTTTACTCCTAATCACTGTTGCAGGAAAGCGTCAGAGGAACGATGGAATCTCTACTCGGATAAAAATCGCTCCTTTAGAGCCAGAACAATTGAAACCCTAGAGTCTATACAAGGAAAGAGGGGTTTAACAAAACCCTAGAAGAGAGAACTGACTGAACCGGACGGTTCGTTTATTAGTCATCCGGCTTGTTTAAAATACTATTCTCTACTTCAGATTTTTCTTTGTTCACCCACTTGTCACCATTGCCTGCGAGATGAGGCGTTCTATATCCATTATTATTCGACCGTGGTTGAACACCCACGCACTTGTTCACTCTCATAACATCGGGAGTGCTATAACAATTCTTAGGATGTGTTGTGTTAGATTTTTTTGGAAAAATTCAATGAAAAAAAGTTTTCTCCGGAAAAAAAAAAAAAAAACATTCAAAATTTTTTAACTGTTTGATTGTATCAAGAAGAAAAATTTGTCAGAGAGAAGAAAAATTTGTTAGAGAGAACATTTCTATTTTGTGGAGGAACTGTTTAGGAGAATAGAGGAATCAACTCAACGAGACTTTGAATATTCAGATGTTGAGTATCTTGAGGGCTTTGAGTTGAGGAGAAAGTCATCAGTGAGTGAAAAGATCGAACATGGAAAAGTTTTTCCATTTCAAGCGAGAAAACATTTTACCTGCAGAAAAGTTTTATTTGTCCTAGAAAAAACAAATGTCTGAAAACTTAATTTTTGGAGAAAAAGTTTCTTTTTCCATGAAACATCCAAAAATCAAACACACTGAAGAAAAAAATTTGCAAAAAAATTGAGAAAGAAAGGGATAAAGAATATAATTCCTAATGATCACTCTCTTCTATTTCTTCTTCTTTTGTTTCGTAATTTTTCCATAACAAATTCTCCTTGTAATAAAAGACACCCTTAACTTTGTATTTTAATCATAATATGAAATGATTTGATAATTTTGATGCAAAAAAGAGTAAACTATTAAACTCGCTTATTTGTTAAATTCAATTTCCTCAGAATTTGTCAAATGGTTGTGCAAAACCCATTTGACAAAATGATCAATGTTCTATGTTCTGATTATGAGAATGGTTGGATACAATGACATAAGGGTTTTAATTAATTCATTCTTAAAACCCTGCTTGCTTTTCCAGAAAAGAAAACATCAATAATATTTAGGAACAGAGAGTGCTCCTGTCTAATTGTCACTGACTCATTATAAGCAGAGGATGCGGAGTGTTCAAATCATCAAATCCCCTTTACTAGCATAAGATATGCAAAATTCAAGGTTGAAGAGATACCAAAAGCAATATCCAAACTATTCAAACTACATTGCCTATCTTTCTACATACTTGACCTGAGAAGACTGGCGATCAGACATCTATATGAAATGACTGTTAGTGTGGTTACATACAGGAAGCATCACACGGTCTTTCAGTCTTCCTGCCTGACTGTAGTCTCCTTAAAGCTCTTAGTCAACCAGATGGCAGTTTCCCTAGGAGACACTTTCTCTGGCCCGAAGGGTTTCAATAATACTCCAAGCTCTTCAAACCTTGCTTGTTGGAGTAGCTTTGCACTGAACTCAAGCAAACCTTCCAATGCCTCAGCTCTTTGTTTGTACGACGAGGTGTCAAACCGCCGCTGCCTCGACTCCAATGAACCACGAACTGATGGTCCAGCTGTAGGATTTCTGTCAGAACATTCATTCTCATTCTCCCAATCCATGTGGAATGCATTTTTCCGAATCCCCTGCCAAGCATCGGAGAAGCTTTGTCTGGCTAAAGTTCGGTCATGAATCTGAATCGTGCACTTGTCCTTCGTGATTGAGAGGTCTTCACAGTGTAGGGAGGTAGAAGAGCCTTGTGCAGATGTTGACGAAGTTCTACGAATCGGAAACATTGGTTCTTCCGATGAAGCTAATGGGAACTCAGCTATCCTATCTATTCGCGGAGCATTCACTGAAACATCTGGCGACTTCATTCTGTGGAGGAGAGTGGTGTTGGGTCTGGAAGGAGATTCCATTGTTGCAGCTCTTAAAGGAGTAGGCAATGGTAGAGACGCTCTACGAGCAGGCCTGACAGATTTGTTTGCTGGAGTGTAGGATGCTGGAAGCTGCATATATCAACATACCATGAAACCCATCAATGTTATCTGATAAGTAATTGACAGCCAACAGAAGAAATATACTCACTACTTGTCAGAATGATAGTCCCACTCCGACCTAATTTTACCACAACTTGGAAATAAAGTCTAATATGATATCAAGATTCTAGAGTAGAATCTCAAGCCCATATAGTTGCAAGTTAGCACAATCCAAAATTTGGTACAGATGAGCTAGAAAAATGCCTTGTCTAACCCAACAGAAGCTAGACAGCTAGCAGAATACATTTAAATGTAGTATCATATTAAGGTATTGTTGTCACTTAATATGCTAATTGCAGGGCCATCAGTTTAATAGTTGTACTCAACCCTTTTCTTATTACATATAAATCCATTTCAGCATATCTTAAATGTGTGTATACAAGAATAGATGTCTAATACAGTTTCTGAACTATAGCCAGGTTCCTCATTTAAATTTTACCTCTCAAGCTCAGTGAAATAGATGTTAGGATTTAGGAGGATACTTAGAGCTGACCTATCTTACTTGACTATTCAATGTAAGGGAACAAAGTTTCTACAGATTTTCATATGTAGGAACCACAAAATTCTTGAAGAATAAATTACTAGAGCTATGTTGTATGTCATTTGTAATGTAGTATAACTCTGTAGAAGCTTACCGATTCACGTTTCAAACTAAAGTGAACCATCTTTGATGGATCAGTCTGTCTTCTAGGCGTGGCAGAAGCTTTGGCTGGCATCAATCTCGGGGTTTGGGGAAAACTAAAAGCCTTCAAGGTCATCGGCTTGTCAGTAGTTATCTCTCCATGGGCACTGTCAACTGATAATTCAGCAAACTTTTGATGTGTATAACTAGGGAACTCGTGCGTTCTTTGAGTTGAACAGTGAGAGCTAGATATACTAGGAGTGGAGCTCCTCTCATTGCTGAACGACCGCCTTCTATCTCTGTCTGTGCAAAGAGGAACATCTTTTGGCAACACAAACCTGGTTTTCTTCATGTAATCAGATTCAGGCCAGTTAACCCGTATTGAATTGCGTCTCGGACTATTAGCTTTTAGATGGATCTTCAGAACATAAGGCTGAAGAAGTGGGTTCCTGAGCAGATCAGCAGCCTGACAAAAAATGGAGACAAAATACTCATAAATGTAAAGATATGGACATACATCTATATACTATACACTATATTGATAAGACGTGATAAAATAAACCTTAAATCACAGTCAACTTTGTCCACATGGAAGAAAGCATGCACACCATTCACATGCAATCATACAATACTTGAGACCACTGTCCTACCAAGGGGATTGTATACATAATGAGCAATAGAAAAGTTTAAAGCAAACAACTGTGTTCTAAAAGCTCGAACTGTTTGAGAAAGTGCACTAATGAATATCAAAAGGAGGGCATACGAAGCAGAGCACACAAATTTCCAAAACAGAATTTTGTGTACAAGATGTCAAAATACATGGGAAACACATGATATACACAACTTGGAAGTTGGAACACGTGCCAAACACTAATAATTCTCCAGTCCACACTCCCCCCCCCCCCCCCTTTAGCAGAATGTATGAAGGATATCATAAGATTAGAGACTGGTCATCTAGTGGTCCTTAATGGTGATGTCACATGCTTGTTAAAACATCTAAAACTATCTTGTCATGAAATCATCCTAAGCAAGTATATTTTGTGCCAAAAGTGGAAGTAAAGAAGGATAGTACATACACTTGGCCTAAGCTCGGGATTTTTCCGCAACATGCTCTTAATAAGCCCCCGTCTGCACAGATTAGAGAAAATAAATCAGCATTTAGAACTGGCCTTTTTAATACACGAACAAGTCTGAAAAGACCTCAAGACTATCAGTTGAATTGGTTTAACAAGTCCTGCCACCATTACTATCGTGCACCAATCACAGGACATTCCTTGCAAGAAGTTTCTGCCAATCCATCACACGACTGGCGCAGACAGATAACATGACAGAGACTGGCATGATTTTGAAATTCATATAGCACTTGTAATACAGATAAATAAGTAACATTTACTCACAATGCACCAGAATACATGGTTGGAAGTGGTGCCACTATAGATTTGTTTATTTTGTTGATAAGAGCTTGCATGTCCTGGCAAGCAAACAGAACATTAAGGTCAATAACTGAATATCACAGAAAAAAGACTTTAGATGGTCATTGTGAGTTTTAGTTTTTATATTTTGGTGCACGAAAAGGTGGTGCAGTTATATTGGAATAGTGGAATAGAATATTGAAAAAAAATAATGCCGACTATGGCAGGGAAAGTCAAGTATATTGTGCCAACTGTATAAAATTGCCATCATCGAATTTCTTTACATGGCAGATCTGCTGTAGAAAGAATATTCGAACGGGTATGTATCAGCAAAATAGTATTAGCATGATATGTTTAACTGGGATTTGTGAATTGGGCATACAGCCTCACTCTCGATTAACAAAAATGTACATATTGAAGTTCAGATTAATGCACCTTTCTAGTGACAGGGTACTATTATTAACATCCAAGTAACATATGCATAATTTACTAATTTAGCATCGAGGACACTAATAAATCACATAATATCAAAATAATGCTGCAATACTGCAAAGTCTGCAATTACTTTCAGAATACAATTGTTACCATGTAGCAAATTTAGAGCATTTCTATAGACAACTTAAATGAGGATTTCTACAACTTACAAAGGCTTTAAAAGCAGGCTTGTGAGCAGCCATTTCATATACGCAACAACCTGGTGAACAGATGGATCAATATAAGCATTATTATACATATAAACTAAAAGGTAAATCAAGGTAGGTTTTAATTATCTTTAAATACCTAAAGACCAAATATCGGACTTTGAACCATAAGGAATATCAGCAAGAAGTTCAGGACACATATGGCTTGGAGTTCCCACAACCTATGTTATGAGCCAATAACTCTCATTCAGAAAACAATTTTGGAAACAGAAAACTTGAAGAAAAACCCATCTTGTAAGAGATGTCACTCACCGAGGAAGCAAGGTCATCAGAAGTCAACATTTTAGCAAGTCCAAAATCACCTGCAGTTAAAAGATAAACTTAAGCAACTACAATAGGAAGTATTTAAAACAGTAAACCACTACATATAAGAAGCTTTGCTAATATTATCTTTTTTCATACAAAAAACCAGGGAAAACATGATTCACTTACCCAAACGTATATCTTGTTCTTTTGTCAGAAATATATTTGAACACTGAAATTGTGAAACGTTATCAGAAATTTAACATCAGATATCTCCAACAGATAACATTATTAACATATAACAAATACTCTAACAAGCTGAACTGGGAAACATCACTGACCTTGACATCACGATGAAGAATATGATTCATGTGCAAGTAATCAAGTGCCATGAGGAGTTGAACAAGCCATTTGCAAAGTTTCTATATATAATTCAAATAACTGATTAAACATAAATGATAATTAAGGCAACAATTCAAGTTTAAAACACAATATACACTGTTTAATAGAAATGAATACCTCTTCAGGGAAATGAACACCATTGGCTTTCTTTATAGCTTCTGACCTGTACAACCAAAGGATGCGGCACAACAAAGGTAGTCCAGACAAATTAGCCACAATGAAAGCATCACACCCAATTGGATTGGTCCACCTTTCCTCAAACACTTCAATTAAGCAACAAAATCAACTTACATGTCACCACCCTCGCAATAGCCTATAATGATGCATACATAGCAGCCCTGAGAATACAAATATGAACATTGTCAAGGAATGCCCAAACCAACACTATGCCATACACGCCAGCACGAAAGCATTCAGATGAGAGCAAATTAGATAGGAAATGCATACAAAATTCCGAAGGCTTTACAGCAAAAATAGTTTTGAGCCAACCGATACAGTACTCGTGCTTTCAAGTTTCAACAATTAATAATGTATTTTCATATGATGCAGTAGGAATTACAAAGAATGAGAAATAATGAAAGCAATTGGATCAACCTTCAACTTTGGTGCAATGCAATAAACCTTACAAAGCTGCATAAAGTTTTAGGTAAATCAAACTGACACGAAACGATCCAACGGTTCTCCGCAGAAGAGAGGAATGTCATTAAAAAAATATTGTTGTTTGAAGAAAAACTAAACAAATATATTACTAAGAACTTTGGAAAACGCACGCTTACCTTCTCTACCCAAGAATCTTTATACTCCACAATGTAAGGGTTTCGGACTTTGGAAATTAGCTCCATCTATATAAGAAGCAAACAAGTTAGTATTAGTCTTTTTCTATTTATTTATTAGAATAGGGTAAGCTTGTAACAATTAAACATAAGGTTACAAAATCTGCAACCACAAAACTATGTGAATTAAAGACTAATGTTGTAACAGTGAGACAGCATTGCATACATTTCTGAGACATTCAAAAGATCATCTACCAATTATGTCATATCAAGGATTCATTAAAATCCTAGAATAACCAGTTGCATAATTTTTGTTTCCTTTCCACATCCAAGTTTCAGCTATTTCTCAAAATTATAGATAGCAGATCTAACATGAATTATATAATTCCCATCTAATAAACTGACACCATGCAAACATGTTGTGCATAAAGGTAATATGAACACTTAACTATTTCTTCTACTTATTACACTTAGGGTGTGTTTGGTTGCATGGAATCCACAGGGGACCACTTGTCTTTAAGCCAAATTTTATCAAAATGAGGTAGAAAATTTATCATGGATTCAACATTTTGGTCAAAGGTGGGAATTGAACTCCCATGAAAATCACAACTCTTTACCTCCTAAAGAATTGGATTCTCGTATTTCATGGAAATTAAACTCTCAGCCCTTGACCACAATCTATAATAATCCACTACATTGTCTCAAATTTTGCCTCCCCCCCCCCCCCCCCAAGACACACATATTAATTCAAGTGGTCTCCCTATGGACTCCATGGAATTGAATTCCAGGCAACCAAACACACCCATAGGTCATACTTTGAAATATTCAAAAATTGTTGTAGTTAATTTGAGAAGTTGCATAAAATATACTACAATATAAAACAAGCAAATTGTGCATTTATATTAGCTTCTACAAAAAAAATCTGACCTCTTGATGAGCAGACCTCCGACATCTATCAGTTTGACGGGCAAGCCGGATCTTTTTCAAGACATACCTTACAAGAGAAAATTAGAAATGTCAATATCAACATCTCAAAGAAAGAGGTGAGCAAGAAGGAAATCAATGATATTAAATTATATGATTTTTCTTACTTTTTCTTTTCATGCCTGTGCCTCACAAGAAGGGCAGACCCAAAAGCTCCTTTCCCAATCTGCTCTAGCACCTCGTACTGCTCCATTTTTAGTCTTTGATCACTCTCCCTGATCAAAACCATTTCAAATTTTCAACTCAAAGTGCATTTTTGGACAATAAAATTAGAGACAAACTAAACCATAGTACTCATATATAGTTGCCTTAATTACCAAAGTTTGGTACACTAAAAAAAGATTTGATATCAACTTAAACCCTTCACAAATACGAAAACAACTAAGTTTAATTACCAATACATAGACTCAAACCATCAAACCAAAAATCTTATAAAAACCCCATTTGCATCTGGGAGTTTATTTACTATAAAATCCAAGATGAAAGAATTGGAATTCATCAGTTTCCCAAATAAAAGAAAATTAGGTAGAAATAACGTAAATCACTAATTATCTAGCTCATCTAAACGCCAATTCAAGTTCAAAACTTCAAAAACCTTAGAAATTGAGTATTACCCATGTGAGCAAAAAGGGTTGCAAAAAGAAGTAGCAGCCACCAAGAAAATGTGCGAAGAAAGATGAGATTTTAAGTAGAAATACACAAAAATGCCCAATCTACAATCAGTCTAAAAGAAATTGGAAGGATAAATAGTGTCAGGTGACACAAATTTTTCAAAGAAATCAAAAGGGGGAAAAGGAAATTGTTGAAAAAAAACTAAAATTTCTGATAAAATTACAAATCAAAAAGGGAAATCTTAACATACTTACAGGCTGGAAAAAATGGGATTCAATATATACATTTACTAAACTAACCACCAAATTGTGGTGTTTCATTCACTATTTGAAGAAAAACTTTTCAAAAAAATGGGATTCAATAAAGACGAAGAAGATGCGAAATGCACCTTCACTATTTGAAGAAAAACTTGTAGAGTGGAAAATTAGTGACAGAAAAAAAAAAAGCTGAAAACAAGAAACCCAAAAAGGAAAGAAAGAAAGAAATTTGAATTTGAAATTGAAAAAAATGAAACAGTAGTAGTAGTAGTAGATCAGAAACAAAACAAAATGGAGGTAGCTCTGAAAGTGAAAAGTCACCTTAAAATCGAAACACAAACACAAAAGGCTTGTTGATCAGAGAAAGAAAGAAAGAGATCACTGGGTTTGTCAAAGAAACGCTTCCAAGCTCATGTGTGAACAAACAAAGATCGAAGAGAAGAGAAGAAGAGGTCTTCAAGTAATAGAGAGGGAGAACGGCAAAGGAATTGGATCCCCTTTCAAGTTCAAAATGGAACTCAGTCAAAATGGAGCGGCAAAGGAATTGAATCAGGGTTTTAATAATTTGTGTGCTTTTTTGGGGATTCTCTCCGTCTCTCTCTGTATTTTTAGTGGAAAAGAAGAAGAAACAAGTTTGGTGTTTGAAGTAGCTTTTTCTTGGACTGGGGACTAGAGAACGACCAATAAAAAGAAGAAACAGAGAAAAAGCTGCTTTTCTTATTAATCCATTGCTGGCCTAGACTACTACTAGTACTGCTACGTTCACTTTGCTACATTATTCATCACGAGACTTTGACTCATTTGTCCGCTTTTTGTAGGAGCATTTCACCACTATTTCCAGCACCCGTTGCAATCACTTGCTTTGCCGCAATAATAAATTGAAATGAATTTATTATTTCAAAATCAAATTTCTCAATAATCATGTGCCTGATAGTTTTTATTTTTATTTTTATTTATTTTTTGTTAAAAACCTTAGACAATATATTAATAATATCCACGGGCTATTACATCCAATTTTGCCGACATTTGATGTCAAACGATGAGCCTTACCATTAAGGTCTCTCGATATATATCTACAATGCCAAAAAGGAAGCATAAGAAACAAATGTTTAATATTACAAATAAAATGGTGTCAGACCCAATGCATAGTAGAAAGTTGTTGAGAGTCTCCGTCCTGAATAAGGTCAAGCAAGGTCGTTGAGTCTCCAATAAGAAGTCCAGTCCTCCATCTCTGTGCCTGAATGAGTAGCAAGATTGCCTTCCCTGCATATCATTATGTTATCATGTTGTCACAAAAATTTTCACGTATTTGACAGGCAACAGAAGCAATAACATTTTCAACAATGTCGGTGGCTGAAACTCCCACACCCCCTTGCTTGGTAGACTAAAAAAAACAAACATCAAATGTGACAATAAACATATCTCTATCAAGGCAGAGTGGAAGAGGTTGAAGGTGGTTTGCTTTTAGTGAATTTTGTCCTGGATAAGCGGTGAAGGTACATTACCAGACTGGGGCTAAGGCCAGATCTATAGAAGAGCGGGAGGCAAATTGTTTTGTCAGTTATGGTTGTATCCAAGATTTGTGAGATTGATGAAAAATTGGGTGAGGTTAAGGCTGGCCTGGTAAGGAACCATTGTTTGTACCAAGACTCCCACAGATGATGGCAATGGGATACAAAGGTCGTAGGGGATATATTTGTATTGTTGAAAATATTTTGATTACGTAGATACCAGATAGTCATAAGAATAGCTGTAAACTGAAAAAACATCTCATCAGATCTCACAACATAGGCTTTAGTAGAATTCCACATAAATTCAAATACTCTTATAACGGAGTGAAAGTTGAGATTTGGGGCTGCCCAGTTAATAGAAATAGGAAAGATGAACTAAAGTCGGAATATGACAGGGTAAAGGAAGAAAAGATAAAGCACATATTTCTTCTGGGTATGACAAAAGACGCATCTATCCTCAATAGGGATATTCATATCCTAAAAATGTTGGCTACTATGGGAAGCAAATTCTGGCTAATTTTCAAGATAATGAACAATGCACTGGGAGGAGGTGAGTGGAAGTAGAGTTTTCCAAATGGCTCATGGTGAAAGCCCGCGTTGCACTTTGACAAAAAAAAGTCATTTTTTTACAAAAGTCCAAAGAAGTTTGTCAGGATTGTTTATGGGTCGGATTAGATGCAATGAAAGTTATTTATCGAAAAATGTCAAAATTATACGAAATATTATTTTTTTCTGTTGTATTATCGAAATTTGAAATATTTATTTTCTTCATTAGGCCAAATGCAATTTTCATACATTTTAACTTGCATGTTCTAACTTTTGCCTTCCCATATTCGGACTATTTACAATTAAAACTAGCTCGTGTCAAATATTGATTAATTATATTTAAGTCACTAATATAATTTATTTGAAGCTCCTCAATTATATATAAATTATAAATAAGTTTTTATATCTAACTTTTAGATTTTTCATTTTGCCCTTCACATTTCATATTTTTTTACAATCAATACTAGTTCTAAGTTTTACTTATTATTGATATAAGCACACGTAGAGAGCGCCCACACCTCAGTGAGTATAACTACATAAAAATAATTTACATTGTCACACAAATACATCATATAGTCTTTAAACATCATGCAAGAAAATCTTGAATGTAAATTTCACAATTATATTATTCAAATCCAGTGCAATTACAGGCTTAGATCTCGAGGTTGGATTGAAAATTACATCCAAGTTGAACAAAGATTTAAAAAAAAATGTTTTAAATAACTACTAAGCATGGTTAAAAACAACACTCGAGTCCTCATGATTCAACTTTTATCACAGCAAAGTATGATTCATATTAGCTATGATGATAGGAAAAGGGATTAAGGTTTGCTAAAAATTAGATGGTTAGGAGAAAAAACAAAATTTGAAAAGCGCTTTACTCATTGAAAAAACGCGATTTTCAAATCCAAACGTGATTTAGGGGATGAATAAACTAAGTTAGTAAATCCGAAGCGTGTCTCCAATAAGTATGACCAAGCTAGGTAATCTTGATTATTTTTTTGTCTAAAGTTGATTAGCCATGCAAGTGCTATGCACAATTGCGCTATGAGTCAACTTCATGTTTCCGTGGCACCTAGTTGGTTCATCCCTAAATAACTTTGTTTAATCATAATTTATAATAAAACTTGGATTATTGTATCACGTAAAGCTGAATTTTTAATATGAGGGCAATTAAATATTATCGCAAATAAATAAATAAATAATTGGTGGACAAGGTCTAATGCAAGAAAAATGACAAGAATGCTAAGCATCACCAGTCGACTGGTGGGTCATGCCACCACAATTTTTAACATTTTTTGGTTGTCGAGTGAATATTGTACATGTACATGTCTCTTCCCTTGGCAAAGGTTTGGTTTGATTGTTTTTTCTTTTGTTCAAAGTCAGATATATTGAATTGTTGTGAGAAATCACAAAATTAAAAGGCTTAAAATCCAAAAACTATTAGATGAAATGTTTTTAATTATCTAATTCGTTCAAAGTTATTTGATCGATAAGTATGAAAAAAATGATAATTGACAGCATTTGCTAGGAAGAGATACAAAAATCAGATAACTTAAAAACCTAGCTGGGTTTGCTCTAGAGCGGAGTGGGACGCTACAAAAACACCGTTTTATCTGCACACTTTTGAGCGATGGTGCCTCTAACTTCTATTTTTCAGAAATATGCTTCTTGCTAGCTGGTGCTTTTAATTCAAATGTTTATTTGTAATACAAATTGGTATGTTAATGATTCATAACAAATAGCAGAGTTTGGCCATAACAATTACTTACATGACAAATCAAAATTACGAAAACCACAGAAATAGTAATATCTTGAGAAAACAGTAAATCCCCGCCACATTCAAGTGCAATTCAAGACAATATTACTTGGATGTCAGAGAACATAACTTATCGCAAAAATTAATGTGTTATAACACAAATATCCAAAATAAATATACTCGCTGGCTAGCAAAATGTTTTGTTCATAGACACTCATAATTCCTCTTATTTGTTTTGTGAGCTTCCCTATCAAATCAAAAGATGAAATAAAAAACACTTTAACCTAGAACAGAAATGTATCCAAATACATTCAAACAACATGAGGGCAATTTCAAGGCAATATAACGTGAACATTAGAGAACATAAGTCATCCCAAAAATCAATGTGTTATAACAAAGACATAAAAAATAAATATACTCACTGCCTAACAAATGTTTTGTTCATAAACACTCATAATTCCTCTTATTTATTTTGAGTTTCCCTATCAAATTAAAAGATGAAATCAAACACTTTGCCCTAGAAGATAAATGTATCCAAATACATAAATACATGCAAACAACATACAGGAAATTTAAATAGAATTCATGAATGAAAAAAAAAAAAAAAACAGATTAAACAACGTCCAACAGACAAAGAAAATAGCTTTACTAGTGAGATTGAAGAGTACAGATGAGAGAGACTCACAACGTCAACGTTCAATACAAACGTGTCTAAGCGACACCACGAATAACACGTGGTGCGTATATCCTTCACAAAGAAAAAATAAATCTCTATTTTCTCTCTCCTCACTTTCTCTTTTATCATTCACATACACACATCTTTTATCATTCACATACACACAAAGAGAATGGGATTGAAGAACCCTAATCTTTTCAGGAGGGGGCCTCATTTTATAGCCACTCTTGGCGGTGGAGAGAGGCAGTGGTGGAGGGTTCCATCACCTTCCACCGTCGTCTTCTTCTTTCAGCTGTCTTCTAGCAAGTTTCTAGTAACAATCCATCAATGATTCAGTCTAGATCCAGTCGTTCCAGCCAAAATCCAAGTTTATCTTCAACTATTTTCTTTCAATTTGGTTGTTTGTCCTACTGACATGCCGTTTGTGTTTCTTGTTTCCCATTTCAACAATTATCCACCTCAGTAAAGATTTCACAAATTTGAGCCGATTACAAAAGCAATATCTGACTTTGCCCTTCACACCCCAAAGGGGTTAACATACACGAAGGATATTGATCAAGTCCAAACAATGTTGAAATTTGACCTCATAAACTATCTTTGTCAACATATCTGCAGGATTCTCTTTGGTGTCAATTTTCTTTAGTAAAATGTCACATTCTTTTATGATTTCTCGCACAAAATGAAAACGAACATTAATGTGCTTCGTACGTGCATGATGAACTTAATTCTTCGCTAAATAAATGGCACTCATACTATCACAAAAGACATCTAGGTGGTCTTATACTACATCCAAGTCATCAAGCACCCCTTGAAGCCAAATTGCTTCCTAATCGTCGCTTATCCAAATCTTCTGCATAATCTGAATCCAAATAACCAACACAATGTTGATCACTACTCACATCCTTCTCAAAAAGTAAACCAATATTTACTGTACCCAGGATGTACCGTAGAATCCATTTCACCGCTTGCCACTGCCCTTTGCCTGGATCATGCATGTACCAACTTACCATACTGACTGCTTGTGAAATGCTGGGCCTCATACACACAATTGCATACATTGAGCTTCTCACTGCATTTGCATATGGCACTTGAGCCATGTACTCTCATTCCTTATCAGTGCTAGGAGACATAGAAGTTGAAAGCTTAAAGTGAGGAGCAAGAGGTGTACTAACCGATTTTGTGTTGTCGTTCATCCCAAACCGTTGTGACACCTTCTTCAAATATGCTTGTTGAAACAAACTCACAGTTCCCTTCACCCTGTCTATTTGTATTTCCATGCCAATGATCTTCTTAGTTTCACCAAGATCCTTCATTTCAATTTGAGTTCTCATCTGGCATTTCAACTTATCAATCTCATACTTGCTCTTGGAGACTATAAACATGTCATCTACATATAAGAGCAAATATATAAACGAACCATCACGAAGCTTTCGAAAGTAGACACAATGATCATAATGGCTTCGAGTGTACTTCTGGCCTAGCATAAACTGATCAAACCGTTTGTATCACTGTCTTGGAGACTGCTTCAACCCGTACAAGGACTTGTTCAATTTACACACATAATCTTATTTCTCTGCAACTTTATACCCACTTGGCTGAGTCATATAGATATTCTCCTTTAATTCACCATGTAAAAACACAGTTTTTATATCTAATTGAGCTAATTCAATATCAAATTGTGTAACCAAGGCTAGCAAAATTTGAATGGAAGAGTGTTTCACAACTGGAGAAAAAACTTCATTGTAGTCTATACCTTCATTTTGAGCATAACCTTTCGCAACTAACCTTGCTTCGAAGCGCACGCCATCACTAGAAGATCATTATTTCTTTGTGTATAATCATTTGCACCCAATAGCTTTCTTACCTTTTCGGTAAGCTATACAATTCCCATGTTTCATTTTTGTGAAAAGATTGCATCTCTTCATCCATAGCCTTCGTCCAATGTTCACAGTCAGTACTTTGAATTGCTTATTTATTGGTAAAAGGCACTTCATCCTCAACTACTAGAAGTACATAGGCGACACAGTCACTAAACCTTTGAGGATGTTTTATATTCATTTTTGGTCTACTTGTTGCAATTGACTCCTGAATTGGAGTCTCTGAAATTTCATCAACTGTATCTACCGCAGTCTCACTATTTGTGTCTTCATCTGCACCCACTGTGGAATTAGTAGGTCTACATATGTAGATACAGGACTAGCTGGAACACGTAGAGTAACATTAATCTCCACCTGCTGCGAATTCTCTATGGTAGAACTCTCCACCTGCTGAGAGTTCTTTGGCTTCAGCATAGATGCCTCGTCAAGAGTCACATCCCTGCTAATAACAGTCTTCCTGGATTCAGAAACTCACAACTTATAGCCTTTTACACCATCCATGAAACCCAAAAAAATAGATTTCTTGGCTCAGGGATCTAATTTACTTTCTTGAACATGAAAGTAAGCAGGACAACCAAAGATATGCAATTTATCATAATCATTAGCGGGATTTCCAGACCATACCTCATTATGAGTTTTTCCATCAATCGCAGCCGCAAACAACATGTTGATGAGATGGCAGACATATGTCACAACCTCAGCCCAAAATGCTTTGCCCAATCTAGCATTGGACAACATACAACGAACCTTCTCCAGCAATGTACGATTCATGCGTTCTGCCACCCCATTTTGTTGCGGAGTTTTTCTAACCGTGAAGTGTCTGACAGTTCCCTCATCCTGACATATTTGCAAGAACAGATCAACTTTGTATTCACCTCCATTATCTGAACGAAGCCTTCTAACTTCAGGAACACATTCAAGACCTCATATTTATGCTTCATTGTTTACATCCATACACTTCTTGAATAATCATCTACAAAAGTGACGAAATAGCGCATACCTCACAATGATGCTTGCTTGGCAGGTCCCCAAATGTTCGAGTGAACATAATCAAGAGTCCCACGAGTATGGTGGATAGCGGTGCCAAACTTGACTCTTGTCTTCTTGCTCATTACACAATGTTCACAAAGTTCTAACTTGCAAGTCTTAGCACCTTTTAGCAAACATTGTTTTACAAGAGTTTGCATACTCTTCATACCAACATGCCTTAAATGCACGTGCCACAATCTGGTCATATAACAATAACTACTTGCAGTCTCAATAATTGCAACTTCACCCGTAATTGTATTTTCAGTCAAGAAATACAAATTACATCTTTTGATTGCCTTCATCACCACCATTGCACCAGACACAACCTTGATAGCACCATTTGACACGGTTATCTTGTAACCTTTGGATCCAAGGAACCCACTGAGATGAGATTCTTCTTCAAAGCAGGAACATGCTTTACTTCTTTCAAATCCCGAACTATACCATCAAACATCTTCAGCCGGATTGTACCTATCCCTTTTGTTTTACATGCCTAATCATTACCCATCATAACAGCTCCACCATCTGACTTTTTAAAGTTAGAAAACCAGTCCCTATGGAGACACATATGATAAGTGCAACCCGAATCGACAATCCACTCGTCAGTGGAACACCTCAGCGCTGATATAGACAATGAATACTCATCAAAATCTTTATCACTATGCTCGGCAACATTCACATTGGTGCATTTCTTTCCTTTCTTTTTGGCTTTGATTTTCAGACAATCTTTGATCCAATGCCCTTTCTGATGACAGTAAGCGCATTCATTTATCGCCGGAGTCTCTGACCCACTTCTTAATTTGGATCGAGATTTATCTCTTTTACCACCAGATTTTCTACTACTCGATCTTCCCCTCGCAGTCAATGCTTCAAATGTTGCATCCCTATGAACTTTGAGGTCCATCTTCCTGTACTCATAATTGAGCAGCGCTGTAGCAATCTCATCATAATTTAATGATTATTTTTCGTTAACAAAGTTGTCACGAGATGCTCATATTCTTCTGGAAGGGAATTCAAAAAGCACAAAGCGTTATAATTTTTCGGAACAATTTCTTCTAAATTCAATAAGTCGAAAATTAGTCTATTGAATTCATCCAGATGCTCAAACAAAGCAATACATTGTCTCATATTCATCCGAAAAAGTTGCTTCATGAGGAAGTGTTTATTTTGAATACTCTTTGTCATATACTTGTCTTCCAACTTTTTTTCACAAATCTTTAGCAGAGATTTGCTTCATGACGAAGTCTTTTTGTTCATTTGCTAAACACGATCGGATAGACCCACACACTTGTCGATTCAATTTGTTCCAATCTTTTTCTCCCATGACGTCCGACTTATCACCCAAAACATTCTCCAAATTATGTTGTGTGAGCACATCCAATACTTCACATTGCCATATGCTGAAGTTATTATCGCCGCTTAACCCGAGTCCAGACCCACCCAATCGTCGCTTAGGCTTTTGGCCAATTATTTTCTCCGACTATCCGTTAGTCCGGGTATTTTCCAGTCGACTAGCATCTTAGCGGTCGCCTAAGCCGATATTTAGAACACTGAGTAGAGGAGTGTGAATTTCATCGAATTTACATACTTGTTCAAATATTTATTCATAAATAAAAGATTGAATTTAATGTTAGATTAACATATAAAATACGTTTTAATATTAGATTTTATGTGATCCAATTGTTTTATCTTTTCCCTTCTAAGACGATCTACTAAATTCATCGAGTTGTGCCAAAGAATCAAAATGGCTGAAAATTAAATTATTATAGCATGTATAGATTTATGTAAGCCCCCCACCCAATTTTTTTGCCAAAACAAAATATTTGACAGCATTTGTTAGGAAGGGATACAAAAATCAAATAACCTTAAAAGCCAGTTGGGTTGCTCAGTGTTCAAAAGGGTGTTGCAAAAACCCAACCAATACCCATAACCTGAAGCCCAAGTTCTTGGAGAAGGGGGTTCTAACTTTTGTCTTTTGTAAGAAGTCCTAGTCTACATGACGTGCTTATGATGCTGACGATGTTTTGGATGAATGAGCATTCGAAGGCCAACAACTAGCATCAGAAATGAGATATAACAGTGGCAGCACGCAGGTGACCAGTTCTTTCATATCATTCTTCAATATTAAGCAAACAGTTTTTTGCCGTAAGATTGGGAAAAGAATACAAGATCTCATAAAGAGATTTGATCAAATTGCTGAAGAAAGGTCTAAGTTTCATCTGCAAGAAGGGATGGTAGAAAGAGGAGTCGAATTCTGTGGGGATCGAGAGACTAGCTCCATGTTAACTGAACCACAAGTTTATGAGAGGGACGAAGACAAAGAGAACTTGGTGACTCTGCTGCTGAACAATGTGAACAGTCTCGAAGATATCTCTGTATGCCCTCTACTTGGAATTGGTGGACTTGGGAAAACGACTCTTGCTGAGCTGGTCTACAATGATGAGCGGGTGGCACAGCACTTTGAAGCTAGGCTTTGGGTTTGTGTATCTGATGATTTTTATGTAAAACGTTTGATGAAAGCAATCATAGCCTATCGGGTTCAAACAAAACAAAACTCAAAACCCTTCTCCATTGTCTCAAAAGCCCCCTTCCCTGTCTTTAAACACAATAATTTCATTGTGATTGCAAAGAACAGTGTTCCCATACCATACTACAATTGGGACCCAATTTTTTGGAACAAATTTTGGCAACACAATTAAAGCCCATGGTCTTTGGAACATTATATTGCTTTATATGTCCCAATTCACAAATACTAGAGGGTGTGGGCTCTATAGCCACATGTATAAAAACATGGATTCTCATTCTTGATATAGAAAATGGAAAGCTCGCTCATGGTATCTTCCATGCCATTAAATACATACAAGTCAACCCTAATGATATCTAGCCAGTGTTAACTCTACAAGTCACAATATTAGTACATGGAATTGATTTTGGACAAATAACCCTAATGGAAATTAAAACAATTTTTATATAATATACATGTGCTTTAGTCAGTATTCTTCCTCCCGGCTAATTCTAGGGTGCTACCAGGCACCCAACCAGACACCGTAGCATTACTCTTCCAGCCACCCAACGAGCCACCCAACTAGGCCCCCTAGCATTACTTCCTCCCCCCATTGAAATAGTTAGCCTGTTATAATTAAGGGTGTTAATTTTTACCCATGTAATCAGTACACATTGGAGAATCCACCATCATTACACAAAATCTATTGTAAAACCCCAAGATTTTATGTAGCTAATTAGTATTTGACAGAGCGTCCTTTGAGAAGAAATGAAGGCGCTACCTTTTCTTAAGCTGGATTATGGCCCCCTTTTGATAGGGCCTATATGACGCGCTCAAAAAATATTCAGATCCATTCATAAATATTTAAACAAACATTATGGTAATGAAACAATTAGTGAGTATGCTTGTGGGAAATCAAAAAATACTACTAGAAAAAGACGTTTTAGCAACGGCTAAAAACCGTCGCAATATCGTTGCTAGTTTAATCGTCGCAACGCTACAATGATTTAGCCACGACACAACAACTGTCGCAATACCGTCGCTAGTTTAATCGTCGCTATTTGAATCAGCAACGATAAACTATCCCGTCGCTAATTAGCCACGGCAAAAAAACCGTGGCTAACTCAAAAAAATTTGTCGCTAAAGCTGCTGAAAATTTCGACGAAACAGTTTTTGCTAAATAGTGCCGTTTTTTTGCTGTCGCTATTTAGTGACCGTTTTTTTGCTGTGGCTATTTAGTGAAGGTTTTTGCTAAATAGCGACGATTTTTTACCGTCGCTATTTAGTGACCGTTTATTTGCCGTCACTACTTAGCGAGGGTTTTTTGCGATCGCTAATGCTATTTAGCGACGATTTTTTGCCTTGGCTATTTAGCGACGGTTTTTTGCCGTCGCTAAATTGCAAATCTAATTGACAAAACAGCCACGATATTTGCTGTGGCTATTTAGGGACAACTTTGTTGCAAATCATATTGACAAATGAAATTTACAAATTATAATTCATTTTTATAATGAAATTAACTATTAATAATTGTCCATTTTGAAAATTAATATAAACTACCAGAACTAAACTTAATTGATCAAAATTATAACAAAAATTACACAGTCTCTAGAATATCATACAAAAATTTTAAAAAAAATTACAAAGAATCAATACAAAAATGAAAAAAAAAAATTAAAAAGTTTCGATCTATAGAATATCGGAGATCATAGATCTCAGAGATTTCAGATCTCAGATCTCCGAGAGAGAGGCGGCGGAGGAAGGGAGGGGAGAGAGAGGTGGTCAGGATCGATGTCGAGGGAGGCGGGCGGGATCGGTGTCGAGAAAGCGGCGAACTTCTCCTCTGTGGGTTTCTTCTCTGGAGGTTGAGAGAAAAATTTTTGTTGAGAGAAATTTTTTGGTTAAGTTGGTTTGTAGAAAAAATTGAAATTTATATAGAGAAAGGTAATTGAAGGGGATTGGTTGTGTTAGTTTTACGCGGATCGGTGACGTGATTTGGTTTAGTGCGTTTGATTGAGCTAAATTTTTTGGTGTTATTGACGGTTGAGATGAGGTTTCACGAGGTTTCATGCGGATCAACAATTTACCATGGCTAATTGGTTTTTGATTTTTTTTATTAGCGACGACAAAAAGCCATGGCTAATTGGTTTTTTAAAAAAATAAAATTTTAACACTAAAGAGTTTAGCTACGGCAATTTACCGTGGCTAATTGGTTTTTGATTTTTTATTAGCGACGACAAAAAGCCGTGGCTAATTGGTTTTTTTTATTTATTTATTTAAACACTAAAGAGTTTAGCTACGACAATTTACAGTGGCTAATTGATTTTTGATTTTTTTTATTAGCGACGGAAAAAAACGTGGCTAATTGGTTTTTAAAATAAAATAAAATTAAACACTAAAGAGTTTAGCTACGGCAATTTACCGTGGCTAATTGATTTTTGATCAGATCGAATAAGCTTAGATCGATCGAAGATATGATCAGATTGAAGAAGATCATATCAAATCAGATAAAAGAAGATCAGATCAAAGAATATCAGATCAAAGCAGATCAAAGAAGATCAGATCAGATCAAATAAGATCAGATCAGATCAAAGCAGATAAAAAAAAGATCAGATCAAAGAAGATCAGAGAAGATCAGATCAAATCAAAGAATATTTGTAAATCTTAGCGATGACTAAACTACCGTCTCTAATACAAGAATTAACGACAGTTTTAAGCCGTCGCTAAATATTTTGCGACGAATTTATGGATTGAAATAGTATTGAAAACAATTAGCGACGATTTTTTACAATTATGAAATAGTTCATGAACACTGAGCTTGAAGATTGATCAAATATTGACTGCTTATAATTGTCCTAAGTCTTTATTTATTTTAAAATCAAATGTAAATCAACCAAGATTAGACTTTCTTGATTAAGTGAATCAGATGACATGTAATATCCACGTCTAGGAATGTCAAAGTTACATATAATAGTTTTGTGTATTTATTTAACCGAAAACCTAAAGATAAGTTTTGTAAAAACTGACTCTTGGCAGGAATAAGTCTAAGCTGCTGTCAGGACTCAAGGTCAGAGGCCTGTCTAATGGTCTCAAAACTCAATGTTCCCTTTTGAAAAGTGCCCAAATGCTTAGCATCTATATTATAGGGGGAAGGTTTGAGCTCTTGACTGTGAGGACGTGTTGCCTCCATTGCATAGTCGGGCCAGACTGTACCGCTAGCATTTTTATTGTTCTCTTTGCATTGCTTTTCAAATTCAAACTTGTATTTCCATCGATCGATAGCATCGAACTAGTCTTGAGCAACGTCCTTCCGAACGTTCCTCCCCATTGTAATCTATTGAATGTGAATGAGAGCTTTTACTGACTATTGTGCATTGTTATATTGTCTACAGATTGATATTGTGCATTCTCAAGTTAATATTTGTGCCCGTCAAAGTAATTACTCATAGGCTTACTAGTGAATTGGATAGCTAGTGCCGCACGGATTGCTAGTCCGTGACAGTTGGTATCAGAGCTAGAGCTTGTTGAATGCAAACCAGGATGCAGGAACTAAATGAGCGCCTTAGCGCTATGGAGGAACGACAGGCTAGTCGAATGCATAGACTAGAAAGCAGAATGGACCAGTTGAACACTTTGGGAGAACATATTAGTCGGTTGGATGGACTCTTTTCACTGGCAGACAGAGTGGATTCGCTGGCTGAGCACGTTGATAACTTAGAAGGACGAACAGTTGCTATGGAAGAGTCGCCTCACCCACAGCTCAGGTGATGAGTGACTTCCAATTACAGTTGGAGGACTTATTTGCAAGGGTTGGCTTGCTCACTAAGGCCACAGGGACGACGGATCACCATAGGATGAAAGTGCCCGAGCCAAAGTCATATGCTGGGGCACGAGATGGGAAGGAGTTAGAGAACTTCTTGTTTGATCTGGAGCAGTATTTTCGCGCGGTGAACCCCGAATCAGAAGAAGCCAAGGTTACCATGGCGACCATGTACCTAGCAGGTGATGCAAAACTATGGTGGAGAACCAAATATGTAGATATGGAAGAAGGTCGCATCCTTATTAGAACTTGGGCAGACCTCAAGAAGGAACTCAGAAATCAATTCTTGCCTGAGAACACTGATTTCTTAGCAAGGAGGAAGCTCCACACCATCAAATAGACAGGCAATATTCGAGACTATGTCCGACAATTCTCAACTTGCTTGCTAGATATTCGAGACATGTCTGAGAAGGACAAAGTTTTCTGTTTCATGGAACAAGCTCAGCCGCTTCTACAAGCAGAATTGCAAAGGCAGAAGGTGACAGATATTACAAGTGCTATTGCGGCAACAGAAAGGTTTAGCGATTATATGCCCATGACTGGATCCACTTCACTCAATCACTCCACAGCTAGAACTGGCAGTACCAATTCAAGCTCAGGGTCAAATGCTCGCTCACCTCACCAAAACTGGGGAAACTCAAGTCAGAACCGAGGAAACTACAATTCTCGGCCGTCCAACCAGAATTGGAGTTCCAACAAAAATTGGAATGCCAGCTCTAGCAACTCAAATTACAACAACAAAGGAGGGCAAAACTACTATGGGCAGTGGAGACCATCTGCCCCTGTCCCATGCATTCTTTGCAATAACAGGGATCACCCAACAGGCAAATGCCCATCCAAACCAGCTCTACACTCATTAATGTCCTTGGTTCAAGCAGAACCTTCTAACTCGACCGCATCGAGCTCGAACCCCACCAACAGTGAGACCTCCCAGATGGGAGCTCTACGCAAGCTCAATGCTGTTAAAGGAGAAATGTATGAGCACCCACACAAGAAGGCCTTGCAATTCATCGACATCACTATTAATGGGTTCCCTTCCCAAGCATTGTTGGATTCCGGAGCGACAGACAATTTTATTGCCCCAGATGAAGCTAGACGTGTGGGTCTGAACTTAGAAGGAGATGTGGGTAAGTTGAAAGCTGTCAACTCTGAGGCAATCTCTATTAATGGTATGGCTAAAGCTGTGCCACTACATGTTGGTCCATGGGAAGGAAGATCAAACTTCTTGGCCGTTCCACTTGATGATTTTAAAGTGATTCTTGGCCAAGAATTCTTCCGAGGAGCTGCAGCAGGACCATTACCTTTCATGGACTCCTTGGGGTTTTTCGGACCCAGACTACGCATTGTACCAACCTCAATTCGACCAACAACTCATGATAGAATATTGTCAGCGCTCCAAGTCAAGAGAGGCTTGGCCAAAGGAGAAGATACGTACTTAGCTGTGGCAAAGCTAGAGATGGAAGATGATACTAGCAAAATCCCTGAGGAAGTTGCCCAAGTTATTGCTGACTTCAGCGAAGTGATGCCGAATGAATTGCCAAAGAATCTACCTCCCAGAAGGCTCATTGATCACGAAATTGAGTTAGTCCCTGGTGCCAAGCCACCCGCACGTAGTCCATATCGCATGAGCCCTCCAGAGCTGACCGAATTGAGAACACAACTAGATGGCTTGTTGGAGTCGGGATTCATTCGGCCCTCTAAAGCACCTTATGGGGCACCTGTTCTTTTTCAGCGGAAACATGATGGTAGTCTTCGCCTTTGTGTTGATTATAGAGCCTTGAACAAAGTCACTATAAAGAACAAATACCCGCTGCCGCTCATTGCAGACCTATTCGACCAACTTGGATCCGCCAGATACTTCACAAAACTCGACTTGAGATCAGGTTACCATCAGGTCCGCATTGCTGCTGGTGATGAACCCAAAACTGCTTGTTCTACTATATATGGGTCATATGAGTTCCTAGTAATGCCCTTCGGCTTGACCAATGCTCCAGCTACATTTTGCACCCTTATGAATGGCCTGTTCCGTCACCTTCTGGACAAGTCTGTGGTTGTCTATCTTGACGACATTGTGGTTTATAGTGGGACTATAGAAGAACACCTACATCATTTGAGAGAAGTGTTCCAAATTCTTAGGGATAATCATCTCTTTGTCAAGAAGGAAAAGTGCTCATTCGGCCAGACCCAGATCAATTTCTTGGGTCATGTTATTGGCAATGGCAAGATTCGGATGGACATGGAGAAAGTCCAGGCAATCCATGATTGGAACTCTCCTAAGAACGTGTCTCAACTACGTTCTTTCCTTGGACTTGCAAACTATTATCGTCGCTTCATAAGGGACTACTCTAAGAGAGCTGTTGCACTGACAAATTTGTTGAAACAAGACCGAACATGGGAATGGGATAGGCAGTGTGAAGCTTCATTCCAAGACTTGAAATTGGCCGTGATGAAAGATCCAGTATTGGCCTTGCCAGACATCACCAAGCCCTTTGAAGTACAAACAGATGCATCTGACTATGCCTTAGGGGGAGTGTTACTTCAAGATGGTCACCCGGTAGCATATGAGAGTCGAAAGTTGAATGATACAGAGTCTCGTTACTCAGCCCAGGAAAAGTAATTGCTAGCCATTGTACATTGTTTACGGGTGTGGAGACACTACCTCTTGAGGTCTCAAGTCCTTGTTAAAACGGATAATGCTGCAGCAAGCCATTTCCTTACTCAGAAGATGCTAACCTCCAAGCAATCTCGATGGCAGGAAAAATTAGCAGAATTTGACTTAGTATTGGAATACAAGCCAGGGCGCACCAACAATGTAGCTGATGCACTCAGTAGAAGGGCAGACCTTGCAGTGCTAACCCATACTGGCCCGAGTCACACCATCTTGGAGAAGATCAAAGTAGGCCTATAGACAGATCCACAAGCGAAGGCGATTACAGAGTTGATCAAGCAGGGCAAAACTCGACGGTTCTGGATAAAAGATGGAGCAATACTCACAACTGGTAATCGCCTCTATGTTCCGAGAACTTCGGGTCTGAGGAAAGAACTTTTGAGAGAATGCCATGACACCCATTGGGCGGGACATCCAGGTTGGAGACGAACACTTGCATTGCTAGAGAGGGGGTACTATTGGCCGCAGATACAGGAGGATGTAATGGCCTATGTTCGAACCTGCCTTATTTGCCAGCAAGATAAGGTTGAAAGAGATCGACCAGTAGGCTTACTAGAACCCCTGCCTGTTCCAACTCGTCCTTGGGAAAGTGTTTCCATGGACTTCATTACGGGGTTACCGAAAGTGGAGGATTTCAGAAGTATCCTTGTAGTTGTTGACCGATTCTCAAAGTATGTGACATTTGTGCCGACCGGACTGACTTGCACAGCCGAAGATACGGCGCAATTGTTCCTCAAGCATGTAGTGAAGTATTGGGGACTGCCCGAAAACATTGTTAGCGACCGTGATGCTCGCTTCACAGGAAAGTTCTGGAAGGAGTTGTTCAAGCTCTTGGGATCCAAACTTAATATGTCGACAAGCCAACATCCCCAATCCGACGGACAGACTGAGCGCTTTAACTCTATGCTTGAAGAATACCTTCGTCATTTTGTAAGTGCAAACCAGAAAAATTGGGTGGGACTACTTGATGTTGCACAATTCTGTTTCAACTTACAAAAGAGCTCAGCTACTCACTCCAGCCCCTTTCAGTTGGTTACTGGTCAGCAACCATTGACACCACATACAGTACTTACCGGATACCAAGGACCCAGCCCAAGAGCTCTTGAATTTGTCAAAGCCTGGCAGAAAAACATTGAAGTTGCTCGAGCCTATCTTGAGAAAGCCTCCCGTCACATGAAGAAATGGGCCGACAAGAAACGACGAATTGATCCTTTTGAAGTCGGGGACTTAGTATTGGTGAAGCTAGATATGTTTAACAAGTATAAAAGGACAGCTAGAGCACACAACAATCTGTTTCGCAAGTATGAGGGACCGGTACAGATTATTGAGAAAGTCGGCAAAGTCTCATATCGGGTCAAGTTACCACATTGGCTCCGTTTCACCCATCCTGTCTTCCATGCAAGTAACTTGAAGTCCTACCATGCCGATGCTGCTGATCCCACAAGAAATGTATCTACCCGCGCTTTGCCTAAGCATCCTACTAAGCCAGATCGAGAAGTGAAAGAAATCTTAGCTGACCGCCTCATCAACAACACAGGCCCGGATAGAGAGTATTTGGTCAAGTGGCAGGATGAACCTCCTTCAGAGATCAGTTGGGAGCCAGTCAAGCATCTCCTGCCATACCTCTCCAAGCTGGAAGAGTACTTGGAAAAGTTCGCTGCGAGGGCGTCAGCGAATTGAGTGTGGGAGAGTGTCAGGACTCAAGGTCAGAGGCCTGTCTAATGGTCTCAAAACTCAATGTTCCCTTTTGAAAAGTGCCCAAATGCTTAGCATCTATATTATAGGGGGAAGGTTTGAGCTCTTGACTGTGAGGACGTGTTGCCTCCATTGCATAGTCGGGCCAGACTGTACCGCTAGCATTTTTATTGTTCTCTTTGCATTGCTTTTCAAATTCAAACTTGTATTTCCATCGATCGATAGCATCGAACTAGTCTTGAGCAACGTCCTTCCGAACGTTCCTCCCCATTGTAATCTATTGAATGTGAATGAGAGCTTTTACTGACTATTGTGCATTGTTATATTGTCTACAGATTGATATTGTGCATTCTCAAGTTAATATTTGTGCCCGTCAAAGTAATTACTCATAGGCTTACTAGTGAATTGGATAGCTAGTGCCGCACGGATTGCTAGTCCGTGACAACTGCCTTGTTTGGAGGTTTTTTTTTTTTTTTTTAACACAACAACAAACACAATTCATAAAATGGGTAGAAGTGTAAAAAGTCAGAACAAAGCACAAAAGAAACACCCCCAAACAAGACAACCTATACTTATTCCTCTGACAGAGTTCAAAAAATGGTCGACCCTAAGAAAAACTATAGAATGGGCTTTGTATTTTATTGAGATTGAGAAAAAGTGAGAAAAATTAAAACAAGCATATGTAGGAATGGGCGGAATTCGGACCTCAAACATCTTCAAAACGAAAACTACATTCACACTACCAAGCTAATCTAAATTCGTCAAAAGATATCGGTCATGGTAAAATCTCTGAAGAATCTCAGATATTGGTCATGGTAAAATCTCTGAAGAATCTCAGATATGATCAAGATCAAGATCTGATCTAATCTGATCAAGATCTAGGAAAAGGCGGGGAAGGGAGGGGAGAGGGAGGCGGCTCAGCCACCGCCTACGCTTTCGCTGAGAGAGAAGATGGGAGGGTCCGCCTCCGTAGTGAAAAGAGAATAGGCATCTAGGGAAAGGCGAGGAAGGGAGGGGAGAGGGAGGCAGCTCGGCCTCCGCCTTCGCTGAGATCTCAGATCTGCCTCCGCCTTCACTGAGAGTGAAGATGGGAGGGCTGGCTCGGCCTCGGCCTCCGTTGTGAGAAGAAAAGAGGCGTCGGTCGCAGAAGAGAAGAAGCCTTCGCAGTGAGGAGGCTGGAATCTGAATAGTTCGATCGATCTTTGCTATGAGAAGTGAGAACACTGTGGATAGTTCTCAATTTTTAATCCTCAATGAACAATTTAACCTGTGGATAGTTCTAAATTTTGAACACTGGATAGTTATCAATTTAAGTTAACTATTTAACCTATTTAACCTGGGCTGGGCCGGTTATCTGATGGGTTTCAGAAAGGGAAACCCAGGCCCGGACCAGAAACTTCAGGCCGGGCCGAGCTTTTACAACCGAATTTTTTTAATTAATTAAAACCGATCTGAACCGACCCGATCGGTCCGGGTTTTCAGTCCTAAATGCCCACCCCTAATGCAAACCATGAAGGAGGGAGAATATAGAATGTGTTTTCTTATGCATGTGATGAACTTGTAGCTCACCCTAGCATTATAGTTAATCATTATTAATTCAAATTTCAATTCAACTTATTGTTAGTTGGGATTTGAAATTAAAAGAGATCCAAATGCTATTTTTTCGATGTTGGATTAAACATGATCATTAAGCAATATGATTTATGTGATTTTAGTAAAATATATGCATATTTAAGTTTGTATATAACTTTTAATTAGCACCCATATTCTTTTAAAAAAAATTAAAATAAAAAAGTAGATCCAAATGCTATTTTCCTTTGTCGGATTAAATATGATCATAAAGCAGAATGATTTAAGTGATTTTAGTAAAACATGTACATATGATTTATGTTTGTATATAAATATTAAGTGATACTCATCTTATTTGTTAAAAAAAGATCCAAATGTTATTTTCCTAGCTGTTAGATTAAACATAATCATCAAGCAGCATGATTTATGTGACTTTAGTAAAACATATGCATATGATTTAGGTTTGTATATAACTTTTAATTGACAACTATATTTTTTGTTAAAAATATTTAAAAAAAATATCCATATGCTATTTTCCTAGCCGTTGGATCAAATATGATCATCAAACAATATGATTTATGTGATTTTAATAAAAACATGTGCAAAACACTTGCATGTAAGTTGATCGTTTTGAAAAAATTAGATGAAGTGTGTTAGTCAACATAATTGAACACACAATAATGAATATTAGACTAAGGATACAAAAATTAATGGAAGCCAAATAAAAATATCCATAAACTAATAGGATTAAATGAAAAATTACACTTCACAAACAAACTAAACTCAAGAGATTGTATTCGATCTAATTAGTACTATAAGCAATCGTCAAAATTACTGGTCTTTTAACAAAAAAAAAATTCATAATAGAGTGAATAAACACGAAATGGGTGTTCAATCTTCTCATTGGTCCCACACAGCACTCGCTGTTTCTCCTCTTTATAACCCCCTCACTTCATCCTAGACTCTTAACTTCAATTCTCTCCACCACCACCACCACCGTTTCTGCGCCACCAACCTCCAGCGCAACCACTGAGTTGATATGGGTTACGCGGATGTCATATTTCCAACAATAGACAAGAAATGTGCACAACGCGTAGCAATTCCTCCGCCGCAACCATTCATCAACTCACTAAAATCCTCCTTGAAAGAAACATTTCTCCCGGACGATCCATTTCGCCGCTTCAAAAACCAAAAACCATCCAAGAAGTTCATACTAGGCCTTCAATACTTCTTTCCAATCCTCGAATGGGCTCCGCGGTACACATTCAAGTTCTTCAAGGCTGATCTCATCTCCGGTATCACCATTGCTAGTCTTGCTAGGCCTATGTCAGTACACTAAAAAATATTGGTCTTTTTAAGCATATCCAATATTTTTTAGTAGAATTTGAGTTGATTTAAAATGTATAATGCAGATTCCAGCTTTGTACCACCTTTGGTCTATGCAATGATGGGGAGTTCAAGAGATTTGGCAGTGGGGACTGCTGCGGTTGCTTCGCTTCTCACCGCTTCCATGTTGGGAAATGAGGTCCATGCTCTTGACAATCCCAAACTTTATCTTCATCTTGCTTTCACAGAGACATTCTTCGCCGGAGTCTTACAAGTTACCTTAGGCTTCTTAAGGTTTGTTTTTCCTTTTTCTTATCAAACTGTTTCAGAGTTTTCCCCTGTTTTGATCACTGAAGGTTTTTCTTAACAAGACTCCACTGTTAACTAAATAAAATAAAATAAAATATATTCATTTCTGTTCATTTTTGGATTTCAGTAATTAAACTATCATTTACATCTGAAAATTGCAGGTTAGGGTTTATTGTGGATTTTCTGTCACATGCAACAATAGTGGGGTTCATGGCAGGATCAGCAACAGTGGTGTGTCTTCAACAGCTCAAAGGGATACTTGGACTTGAACACTTCACTCATGGAACTGATCTTGTATCTGTCATGCGTTCGATTTTCAGCCAAACACATCAGGTCCTCCTTCCCTCAATCTTCTCCAAACAACTCTTTTCCTTTTCATTTCATTTCAATCAGATTCCCACTTTCATATTTAACTATTTATGAGCTTTCCAAGGACATATAAAGTGAACTATAGGAAACATTTTTGGTGATTCTTAGCTTAGGGAATATCAATAAAAAGTCATTCCACAAGCAGTAACAAATATATATATATATATTTTTTTTTTTTTTTTTTTTTTGGGAAAGTTCATTTGAAAAAAATAAAAAATAAAAATGTTTGGGTCATATGGTGCGCATCATGAGACGAAAACTCAGTAATTACATCAATACAACTCATCAACATAAAAGTTGTTTTATCGCGAGTATATAATGCATCACAAACTACATCTGATATTTAATTCTTTGCTTTTATGATGTCCAAACGAATAAGATTGAAAATAAGATCTGGTGGTCATTAGTTTGCATTAAAAGTCATTGTCACAAATTTATATATGGAAATATGAAAAACACTTTGTTGATTTTATAATATTTTGTGTCTTACAATTAACCATTCTTTATTGTAATGTTGCTTACTTGTTCATGTTGATTATTGCAGTGGAGATGGGAGAGCGGTGTATTGGGATGTTCCTTCCTTTTCTTCCTCATGCTCACCAAATATGTTGTAAGTAATACAAGACCATAGCGTGTAATAGATGGAATTACAGATTCAGGATTTGAACCTTGTTGACAGCCATTAGAGGTGGGAGGAGTTAAGGGATTAAAAAAAAATACTTGTTCAAATTCTATTCTTTAGCATATAATTACAAACATCTAAACTCGATTTCTTTCTAGCTTTCTAAAGATCAAATTATTGAATTACCAAAACTTGAGGGATTCGTCTTTGAATGATGTAAAAGTCTCCCCTTTGATCCCCAACTCAACTTCATGATAGTAAACAGTAGTAAAATATCTTATAGACTCCACCAACTATTTGGAAACTAAAGGAAGGTCTAACTTAGCTTTCTAACTTTACTACGTTATCCATCTTATTGCTAACCTATCAATTAGCTAGTTCCCATAATTAACACTCTTTGGAAAACAATTTTCTTTTCTCATGAGGTATATAGACTAACCTAATCCTAATGATTAAAAATTTAATAATGGCTCCTAGTTTTCTTCGTTTCGCCGTTAGTTGGTCAGGCTTGTTGCCGATGATATCGATGGTTTAGTAATCCATAATAAAACCATGTTTTCCAAAAGAAAAACTTGATAACAAAATGGTAGATCAGGAGAAGAAAAAGACTTGATGAGTCCATTACTCACTTTATAATTAAAATAAGTATATAATTGTGGGTCACGGACGGGCCAATCAGAGAAGCTTTTGTTTTAGTTGCTTGTTGGGAAACATGTCACATGAGCATTACAAAAATACGAATTAAATTAAGATGGAATTCATTCATTCTTACCAAACCAATATGATTAACCCAATAGTAATAGTTTATTGTAAATGAAGAAGGGTTTTTTTTATATTGCTTTCTGTGCATTATTTCTTCCTTCATCATTTCCTAACTAAAGTGTTGTTTTGATGGTGATGGTGTTGACGGCCAACAATGAAAAAAAAACAAAAAAAAAAAAAAAACAGAGCAAAAAACGACCAAGATTGTTTTGGATTTCCGCAATGGCTCCTCTGACGTGTGTGATTTTGGGAAGTCTTCTTGTTTATTTCACTCATGCTGAAAAACATGGTGTTCAAGTGGTGAGTGTGTATATGACTTAACTTTCTCATTCAAGTCTAGACTAATCTTTTTGAGACACAATCAACTAACAAAAATTAAATTTTTTCAAGATTTTTTTTTGTAAAAATACAAAAATCAACTAAATTTTTTTTTCAAAATGAAATAAAACCCATTATTACAAGATTTTTTTTTGTAAAAATATAAAAATCAACTAACAAAAATTAAAAATTTTGAAAATTGGAGGATTTGTTTGGTAAATTTTGATTTTTTTAATTATCACTTCTTCTAATTATAATTAATTTTTGAAACTACCCCTGCTTTTCTAATTATCATTTATATATTTATTTTTGTAACTATCTCTGATTTTTTAATTATATATTGGATTTTGTTTGTTGCATTTATTGGTATTTAAGCTTCATTTAATGTGTTTAATATGCTTATTTATTTATTTGCAATTATTTTTTTCACATATTTCATATACCTTCAAAATTCATTATATATATTTCATGTATCCTCGAAATTTTTACATTTTTCCTTTATACAACAAAATATTTCTTGAAATATTATTTTTAAACTCAGAAGACCGAAATTAACTCGAAAAACAAAATCACAATCCTTTCTTCTACGATGCTGCCCTATTTATGTAAAGTTGACGTATCGTATATCACTGTAGTATTACTACTTTCAATCGTACGAGAGTAGTGTTTCCAGAGGTCTAATATTTTTTGTTTCAATGATTTGCTTGAAGATGATTGTTGTGAGTTTTGATTTGTTTTAATGTCAGATTGGGGAGCTCAAGAAGGGTATAAACCCACTATCAATAACCGATTTGGCTTTTGGGTCTCCATTTCTAATGACAGCCATTAAGACAGGGATTATCACCAGTGTCATCGCTCTAGCTGTAAGTTACTTATCATATCCTTGGTAACATCATTTGGCTTGGCATTATTTTAGGATTTTTAATGACCTAGGCCTAAAATACACTCTTGTGATGCTCACCACAGGAGGGAATTGCAGTTGGGAGAAGTTTTGCCACCTTGAAGAATTATCACATTGATGGAAACAAAGAGATGATTGCTTTTGGAATGATGAACATCGCTGGCTCTTTCACCTCTTGCTACTTAACCACAGGTTTGTTTCATCATCTAATCCTGACTGTCCATTCCGCTCTAAAATACAGGTTTTAGCGATGGTGGAGGTGGGGCTAAAATGGACCTAACAAACGATCCGTTTTATTGGAATTTCAGGGCCATTTTCGAGGTCTGCAGTAAACTTCAATGCAGGATGCAAGTCCACGGTTTCAAACATTGTGATGGCAATAGCTGTGATGATAGTGTTGTTGTTCTTAACCCCACTATTCCATTATACTCCGCTAGTGGTGCTTTCGTCAATAATTATCGCTGCCATGCTTGGTCTGATAGATTATGATGCAGCAATTCACTTATGGAAGGTTGACAAATTCGACTTTGTGGTTTGCATGAGTGCATACGTTGGTGTGGTCTTCGGAAGTGTTGAGATTGGCTTAATCATTGCAGTAAGTAATCAAACCTTAACAGAACCTTAATCCTTAATTGTTCATTTTAGTGTAATGGGAACATAAGTTATCTCAGTCATAGTTGGGCCTTAACCGAGCACATCAATAACATTGCTGATTTTATGGACTTGTTGAATGCAGGTTGCAATATCAGTACTGAGAGTGCTCTTGTTTGTAGCAAGGCCCAAGACTTATGTTCTAGGCAACATTCCCAATTCCAGGATCTATAGAAATGTGGGTCAATACCCAGCTGCTATGAATGTCTCAGGAGTTATCATTCTCCATATTGATGCTCCCATCTACTTTGCCAATTCTAGCTACTTGAGAGAAAGGTATATTCATTCCCCAATATGATATACTACACATCAAAATATTTCACTCTTCAAAGTTTGCCATGTTAAATGGGTATAACTTCATCGAAGGATCTCGCGGTGGATTGATGAGGAAGAAGAAAGGCTAAAATCAATGGGAGAGACTAGTTTACAATATGCTATCCTAGATATGAGTGGTAAGTAAGACTGATCATAAACATGGCTCAAATATCCACATTTTATAAAGAAATTGGAATGTAAAACTAGTTTGTAATTAATCATAGTTCAAAACCCTGATTGAGAACTGTTTTCTAAACAGCCGTTGGAAGCATTGACACAAGCGGGATTAGCATGCTCCAAGAAGCCAATAAAAATATCGACAGAAGAGGGCTCAAGGTACAGAGCATATAGAAATAATTTTCTTTTGCTTTTGGTCCATTAAGGGTTGACCATTTTTCTCCATGTTAATGCAAATTCTTACATTATTGTTTATTGTTGATATGATCAGCTAGTGTTAGCTAACCCTGGAAGTGAAGTGATGAAGAAGATGGACAGGAACAGATTGATTGAGGAGATAGGTCAAGAATGGATCTATCTCACAGTGGATGAAGCAGTGAGTGCATGTAATTTCAAGCTCCACACATGCAAACCTGCAAACTCTACCACCAAAACAGTGGACTCAATAGATGGAAAGGACAATATCGTATGATATATAAATTATGAAATAGTAATCAAGTTAAGCACAATTTTTTGGTGCGTTGTATTTGGTGGGGATTGATCAAGCAATTAAAGAAAATCACCAAATTAAGATGGTGATTGGAGAATTTATTTTTACTCTTTATGGATATTGTAAAATGCGACATCTACTAAATGTAATATACCTATAAAAATGGAGTAATCCATTATCATCAAGCGTTGAGAAAATTTCCATCTAGAAAATTTCCATCCAGGTGTACTTTCTCAAAATTGTGGAAATTGTTTTCTTATCCAAATACTATGCAAACATATTTCTCCACCAATTCCTGGAAAAAACGACCAAAGGAAATGAAGCGAACAAAGAAAAGCAAAATCAATGCATTTAGTCATTGGTATTGAGGTCAATTATCTAAAATATTTAGTGCCCGGAGATGGTTTTCAAAATGCTAGGTTTGGAAAAAATTGCTGGCACCATATGATAGAAATGAATGGTATTAATACAAAATTAGTGTTTGCTGGACGATACTTTGGGATGCTTTGGACTACTTCTTAATCAAGTAAATTATTCACTAACATCGACATTAGTTCAGTAAAACAAAAATGAAGTATAGAAAAAATCTTAAATCCTGAATTACACTGTTTTCTATAAATTATTAAATTCAGCTAAATGAATTTGTTTGATTATATAACACTAAAAGGCTTACCAGAGGGATTTGGATTGGAGAAGAGGCAACAGATGGGTCTGCTTTTCAGATTATTAAGTTCATGCTGTCTACTACTTCTCATGTATCAAGTCTCTTGCAGGTTAGTGTTTACTGTGACAAGATCACTAATTTACCTTTTACTGAGACTGACTCTATAAGTCAACATATTAGAACATGGAATTGACTTTTGACAAATAAGCTTAATGGAAATTAAAACAATTTTTATAAAATATACATGTGCTTTAATCAGTATTCTTCCTCCCCCATTGAAATAGTTAGCCTGTTATAATTAAGCGTGTTAATTTTCACTCATGTAATCAATACACATTGGAGGACTAAAGTTTGAGGTAAGACTAATTTATGCATTCAAAATATTTCTGCTTTGATTGCTAACATTAATGTTGAGTAAAAGATTCGATACTTGACTGCTGAGGAGAGGTCTCGTAGAGTGCAGCTTCATCAGGAGTGGACAAAGTTAACCAAAAGAGACGAGGAGTTTTGGAGGATCAGATTGTTTAACTCTATTGAAGCTCTTAGCATGGATCATGAGATGGTAGTAAATGAAGCCCGTATCAGAGAGATCATGGTCTCTCACTTCAAGGAGTGTTTTAGCGAAAATGAAGAGTGGAGACCCTTTTTCTCAGGAATTACCTTTCAGTTTATCTCCCAGCTAGTGGCCACCTCCTTGGTAGAGAATTTTTCGGAGATGAAAATTAGGGAGCAATGCAAGAACTCAAATCAAAATTTTCTCCAGGTCTTGATAGTTTATCTATGGAGTTTTATTTGAAAATGTGGGAAATAATCAAAGTTGTTTTTCTTAGAGTTATTGAAGACTTTAATACTAGGAATTTTCTGAATTGGCGGTTGAACACCACTATCATTTCGCTTATTCTTAAATGTGTCAGAGTGCGGACAGTCAAGGACTTCAGACCTATTAGTATTTTGAACGGGGCTTATAAGATCATTGCCAAAGTGTTGGCTGATAAATTAAGAAATGTTATTCATTCAGTCATTTCTCCATTGCAAAGTGCAGCAGTCAGTGGAAGGTAGGTGGTTGATAGCACTTTGATAGCAAATGAAATTATTGATTCCAAGAAAAAATAAGGTGTTTCAGGGCTCGTCGTCAAATTAGATTTCTCAAAAGCCTTTGACAATGTTTCTTGTAGATATTTGGATTTGGCAATGACTCGCATGGGGTTTGACTCAAAATGGATCCATTAGCTTCACACTTGTAGATCTACAACCAATTTTTATTTGAAGATTAAAGGACAACTGCACGGGTTTTTTAATAGCTATAAAGGCCTACGTCAGGGTGATCCCTTGTCTCCTCTTCTTTTTACTTTAGCAGCAAAAAGTCTAATCCAAATGATTCTTAAAGTGGTTGATGTTGGTCTAGTAAGAGGGTTTTTTAGTCGTAGAGGGCAGTCCTCCTGTTTTCATTATCCACTATGTGGATGATACTATCCTTTTTTTGTGATGCCTCCACCTCTCAGGTTCTTGCTCTAAAAAGAATTATGCTTTGGTTCAAAATTATTTCAGGTTTGAAAATTAACTTTCACAAATCAGTGGTGTTTTGATCCATTGGAGAAGTCCCTCATTTGCAGCAGTTGGCATGTCTTAGGCATGTCTTTGGGTGCTAGATTTAAAATTAAAATTGTGTGGGTTGAGTCAATCGAAATGATGAAATCGAGACTAGCTTTTTGGAAGCACAAATTCCTTTCGAAAGTAGACAGACTAGCACTTGTCCAATCCACTTTAGCTTCTATCCATGTGTTCCTTCTATCTCTTATCAAGATTCCTTCTTTAGTTGCAGCCAAGATGGAACAGATCATGCGGAATTTCCTTTAGGGTTCCACTCAAACCTCCAGAAAGATGCATCTAGTGGGTTGGGAGAAATTCTATTGTCCAAAAATTCGAAGTGGTTTAGGCATTCACCAAGTGAGTATTTTCAATTTAGCATTACTTTCCAAGTGGATTTGGCAATTTGCAGAAGAAGATGACTCTTTATGGAGATCACTCATCATTGATAAATATGAGCGAAATAGATGTGATTGGGATACCAGAACCAAGTACACTCCCTATGGGTGTTGTATGTGGAAATCCATCTCTCAATGTGCAAGTATCTTCTACCCTCACACCTCGTTTCGTTGTGGCAATGGCGATCTCATTTATTTCTGGCATGATTCTTGGTGTAGTAACCAACTTTTGAAGGATTTGTTTCCAATGTTGTTTCTCATTAGCAACCAGAAAAATGAGAGAATTAACAATTTTTGGTCCAATGAGGATTCCTAGGTTTTTTCTTTTTGGAAACCCCTCAATGAGGGGAGCTAGAGGAGGCCACCAATTTAAAGCAACTGTTGGATATTCAGATTCTTTTGGAGGGAATTGATAATTTGGTGTAAAAGGGTACATGTGTAGGTTTCTCGGTGAAAGAATTATCTGATATGCGGTTGCATCGCATTATGAGACCACCCCTTCATTTCCTCACAAGAATCTGGTTTGGGTGAAAAATCTTTTTCCTCAGATTAATTTACTTTGTTGGTTAGTTTTGCATGAGAGGATCTTGACTAAAGATAGGTTGAAGAAGAGAGGAATCCCCATAGAAAGTCTTTGTGTGTTTTGTAATGAGAATGACGAGACTCTAAATCACTTGATGCTTCATTGCAGATTTTCCAAATCCATTTGGAGCAGTTTCCTATCAGAATTTGGTATGAGTTTAATGTTTCAAGGTTCTCATTTGAATTGGCCAAGTTAGTGGTCACAAGCTAATCCATCCTGGCGCAGGAGTGGTTATGGCGTAGGGTTTCTCATGTGCTCATGTGGTATGTGTGGAAAGAGAGAAATAAAAGGGTTTTTTAAGAACTTAACAAATCAGAGCACTCCATCTTTATTGAGATTAGGAAATTGTTGTGGAAGATGGGTTCGACTTGTAATCTCTTTAGGGACTTGTTTTTTTAAACCTTTATGGTGTCTTGGCATTCATTGATATAGAGATGATTGTATTTTGTTTCTCCTTTTATCTTCAATAAAAATCTTCCTATTTGGACAACATAAAAAAAACTATTTGCTAAGATTGGTAGGCATCTCAAAATTTTTAAGGTTCCTCCACTGTACAAATACCAGCAGATGTTGCCTTACTTTGTGACTTATGATAATACTAGAAATTATCAGTTTTTATAATTTTTTTATCACTTACTTTTGACAGAAGAAGAATGGATGATTTTCGCTTTTATAATTTATGATAATACTAGGGAGCGAGGGAGAGAGAGCGAGGGTGGGCCTCCCACCCCTTACGCTTCCTCGAGATGGGTGGTGATGTGCATCTCAAGGACGATGGACGGTGGGAGGTCCTCCCTCGCGCCCCCCTCCCTAGAATAGGGGGAGAAAGTGGCATCAAAGGATAAAATAAAATAATGGATTGCTTCTTATTGGATGAAATTAATTATTGACTTAGTTAATTTTACAAAAATAAAATGAAAATAGTTTATGGAGTGTTGTTTGTATAAATTCAGCCAAATCGAAATGTTAGGTGTGTTAGATCTTCAACACTCAGAAAGATTTAATAGGGCACCTTGGAAAAAAAATGGGGTTGCTTATCAAATTATTGAGCTTATGTCGTCTCTTAAGTCTTTTACAGATCTGTCTTTAACTCAAGGTTCTAAACATGGTTAGGAGGTAGGTAAGCGACGAGCAGAACATGAAAATTACTTCAAATTCAATGTTGTCAAATGCCTAGAGGCCTAGTCAGGGCTTAAACATTTTATTTATTTATAATAATTTATAAAAGTTAAGCATAATAACATATAAATTACTTCAAATTCAATGTTGTCAAAATAAATATGCAAAATGTATAAACATGAAAATTTATAAATTAATAAGTAACATAAAAATAGAATCCAAAGTTTTTTTTTTTTTTTTTAAAAATTGGAAATAAAAAAAATATTTCAAAAACCGCCTAGGCCATCCACCCAGTCTAGGCGTTTCCCAGCCGATTAGCGGCTAGACACCGCCTAAGCCGATTTTTAGAACAGAGCTTTATCCACATATTACAAACAATTTGCAGTTAGTCTTTTTCATTAGGGTTGGCAATAGGTCGGGATTTTCATAATATTAAAAGATATTCGTATTGATCTTGCAAGAGATGATCGATCCAATAGTATCATAAGAACCGGATTGCTACTGATCCAAAACAATTTATTCGTTTTCTTATAAAAGTTATTATAGATAAATTTATGATTCATGTAAAAACAGGAGTGTCTTTGAAGAAGATCCGTTAGGCTACTTCAAGGATTACCCACGAGCTTCCAAGATGATCGATCCAATATTAGGTTTGATTTACTATGGAAAATTTCCCCTTTCATGTAATGAGGCATCTTAAATTCATCTCTAGATGATGACGAGCTTGTAATTTCAGAGCAAGAAAAACAATTGTGTTCTGTGTATCTCTCCCTTGTTTCTGAATTACATTGTATATATATTTACAAACAAATCAACAGAAAGAAAAACCACCCACTAACTCTTATTGTGCGCTTATAAACTGAAAAACCACCCACTCACTCTTAATACTCCCCCTCAAGTTGGAGCATGAAGATCTTGAATGCCCAACTTGCGAAGAAAGTCAGCAAACTGTCGCCAACCAACGGCTTTAGTAAAGATGTCTGCCAATTGTTCCCCACTTCGAACATAATGTGTGCTAATAATACCTTCCTGAACAACATCTCGAACTAGATGACAATTGACCTCAATATGTTTCGTCTGTTCATGAAATACTGGGTTAACTGCAATGCGCATTGCTGCTTGACTATCACAAAACATACACATAGGGAGCGTAAGTAAGACACCAAGTGAACGCAAGAGACATTTCAACCATTTCAACTCACATGTAGCCGTGGCCATCGACCGGTACTCCGCCTCAGCTGAGGACCGTGATACCGTGTCTTGATTCTCGGTTTCGTGCCACATCTTGATGTCTCTCTTCAGTTACGATCATTGCGTAAACCCAGTTCAGGTAGGGTAAGGGATCCAAATTCAGAATGGTAGAGCGGACTGTGCCAAAAACCGAGTCTTCTGGCCCCATCAAAAACTGATGAACCTGCTCCTCCTCCCGTCGCTTAATCAGATTCTCAGTGATCTTGCATTGACACCCACTGCAGTTACACGTGAGAATGGGTTCGTAGTTATTAATCTCATCCCACAACATCTTCATTCTCCTGAAGTAGGCTGCAATAGCTTGACCCTTTTGTTTACCTCTTGCTACTTAACCACAGGTTTGTTTCATCATCTAATCCTGACTGTCCATTCCGCTCTAAAATACAGGTTTTAGCGATGGTGGAGGTGGGGCTAAAATGGACCTAATAAACGATCCGTTTTATTGGAATTTCAGGGCCATTTTCGAGGTCTGCAGTAAACTTCAATGCAGGATGCAAGTCCACGGTTTCAAACATTGTGATGGCAATAGCTGTGATGATAGTGTTGTTGTTCTTAACCCCACTATTCCATTATACTCCGCTAGTGGTGCTTTCGTCAATAATTATCGCTGCCATGCTTGGTCTGATAGATTATGATGCAGCAATTCACTTATGGAAGGTTGACAAATTCGACTTTGTGGTTTGCATGAGTGCATACGTTGGTGTGGTCTTCGGAAGTGTTGAGATTGGCTTAATCATTGCAGTAAGTAATCAAACCTTAACAGAACCTTAATCCTTAATTGTTCATTTTAGTGTAATGGGCCTTAACCGAGCACATCAATAACATTGCTGATTTTATGGACTTGTTGAATGTTTGTAGCAAGGCCCAAGACTTATGTTCTAGGCAACATTCCCAATTCCAGGATCTATAGAAATGTAGGTCAATACCCAGCTGCTATGAATGTTTCAGGAGTTCTCATTCTCCATATTGATGCTCCCATCTACTTTGCCAATTCTAGCTACTTGAGAGAAAGGTATATTCATTCCCCAATGTGATATACTACACATCAAAATATTTCACTCTTCAAAGTTTGCCATGTTAAATGGGTATCAACTTCATTGAAGGATCTTGCGGTGGATTGATGAGGAAGAAGAAAGGCTAAAATCATTGGGAGAGACTAGTTTACAATATGCTATCCTAGATATGAGTGGTAAGTAAGACTGATCATAAACATGGCTCAAATATCCACATTTTATAAAGAAATTGGAATGTAAAACTAGTTTGTAATCATAGTTCAAAACCCTGATTGAGAACTGTTTTCTAAACAGCCGTTGGAAGCATTGACACAAGCGGGATTAGCATGCTCCAAGAAGCCAATAAAAATATCGACAGAAGAGGGCTCAAGGTACAGAGCATATAGAAATAATTTTCTTTTGCTTTTGGTCCATTAAGGGTTGACCATTTTTCTCCATGTTAATGCAAATTCTTACATTATTGTTTATTGTTGATATGATCAGCTAGTGTTAGCCAACCCTGGAAGTGAAGTGATGAAGAAGATGGACAGGAACAGATTGATTGAGGAGATAGGTCAAGAATGGATCTATCTCACAGTGGATGAAGCAGTGAGTGCATGTAATTTCAAGCTCCACACATGCAAACCTGCAAACTCTACCACCAAAACAGTGGACTCAATAGATGGAAAGGACAATATCGTATGATATATAAATTATGAAATAGTAATCAAGTTAAGCACAATTTTTTGGTGCGTTGTATTTGGTGGGGATTGATCAAGCAATTAAAGAAAATCACCAAATTAAGATGTTGATTGGAGAATTTATTTTTACTCTTTGTGGATATTGTAAAATGCGACATCTACTAAATGTAATATACCTATAAAATGGAGTAATCCATTATCATCAAGTGTTGAGAAAATTTCCATCCAGGTGTACTTTCTCAAAATTGTGGAAATTGTTTTCTTATCCAAATACTGTGCAAACATATTTCTCCACCAATTCCTGGAAAAAACGACCAAAGGAAATGAAGCGAACAAAGAAAAGCAAAACCAATGCATTTAGTCATTGGTATTGAGGTCAATTATCTAAAATATTTAGTGCCCGGAGATGGTTTTCAAAATGCTAGGTTTGGAAAAAATTGCTGGCACCATATGACAGAAAAGAATGGTATTAATACAAAATTAGTGTTTGCTGGACGATACTTTGGGATGCTTTGGACTACTTCTTAATCAAGTAAATTATTCACTAACGTCGACATTAGTTCAGTAAAACAAAAACGAAGTATAGAAAAAATCTTAAATCCTGAATTACACTGTTTTCTATAAATTATTAAATTCAGCTAAATGAATTTGTTTGATTATATAACACTAAAAGGCTTACCAGAGGGATTTGGATTGGAGAAGAGGCAACAGATGGGTCTGCTTTTCAGATTATTAAGTTCATTCTGTCTACTACTTCTCATGTATCAAGTCTCTTGCAGGCTAGTGTTTACTGTGATAAGATCACTAATTTACCTTTTACTGAGACTCTCTATAAGTCAACATATTAGTACATGGAATTGACTTTGGACATATAAGCCTAATGGAAATTATAACAATTTTTATAAAATATACATGTGCTTTAATCAGTATTTTTCCTCCCCCATTGAAATAATTAGCCTGTTATAATTAAGCGTGTTAATTTTCATTCATGTAATCAATACTCATTGGAGGACTAAAGTTTGAGGCAAGACTAATTTATGCATTCAAAATATTTCTGCTTTGACTGCTAACATTAATGTTGAGGAAGAGATTCGATACTTGACTGCTGAGGAGAGGTCTCGTAGAGTGCAGCTTCATCAGGAGTGGACAAAGTTAACCAAAAGATATGAGGAATTTTGGAAGATCAAACTGTTTAACTCTATTGAAGCTCTTAGCATGGATCATGAGATGGTAGTAGATGAAGCCCGTATAAGAGAAATCATGGTCTCTCACTTCAAGGAGTGTTTCAGCGAAAAGGAAGAGTGGCAACCCTTTTTCTCAGGAATTACTTTTCAGTCTATTTCCCAGCCAGTGGCCACCTCCTTGGTAGAGAATTTTTCGGAAATGAAAATTAGGGAGCAATGCAAGAACTCAAATAAGAAGTTTCTCCAGGTCTTGATGGTTTATCTATGGAGTTTTATTTGAAAATGTGGGAAGTAATCAAAGTTGTTTTTCTTAGAGTTATTGAAGACTTTAATACTAGAAATTTTCTGGATTGGTGGTTGAACACCACTATCATCTCGCTTATTCCTAAATGTGTCGGAGTGTGGACAGTCAAGAACTTCAGACCTATTAGTATTCTGAACGTGGCTTATAAGATCATTGCCAAAGTGTTGGCTGATAGATTAAGACATGTTATTCATTCAGTCATTTCTCCATTTCAAAGTGCAGCAGTCAGTGGAAGGTAGGTGGTTGATAGCCCTTTGATTGCAAATGAAATTATTGATTCCAGGAAAAAACAAGGTGTTTCAGGGCTCGTCATCAAATTAGATTTCTCGAAAGCCTTTGACATTGTTTCTTGTAGATATTTGGATTTGGTAATGACTCGCATGGGGTTTGACTCAAAATGGATCCATTGGCTTCACATTTGCAGATCTACAACCAATTTATATTTGAAGATTAACGGACAACTGCACGGGTTTTTAATAGCTATAAAGGCCTACGTCAGGGTGATCCCCTGTCTCCTCTTCTTTTTACTTTAGCAGCAGAAGGTCTAACCCAAATGATTCTTAAAGCGGTTGATGTTGGTCTAGTAAGAGGGTTTTCAATCGCAGAGGACAGTCCACCTATTTTCATTCTCCAGTATGCAGATGATACTATCATTTTTTGTGATGTCTCCACCTCTCAGGTTCTTGCTCTAAAAAGAATTATGCTTTGGTTCAAAATTATTTCAGGTTTGAAAATCAACTTTCACAAATCAGTGGTGTTTTGATCCATTGGAGAAATCCCTCATCTGCAACAGTTGGCGGGTCTATTTGGTTGTGCAACGGGTCAGCTTCCAATCAAGTACTTAGGCATGCATTTGGGTGCTAGATTTAAAATTAAAATTGTGTGGGGTGAGTCAATCGAAATGATGAAATCGAGACTAGCTTCTTGGAAGCACAAATTCCTTTCGAAAGCAGACAAACTAGCACTTGTCCAATCCATTTTAGCTTCTATCCATGTGTTCCTTCTATCTTTTATCAGGATTCATTCTTTAGTTGTAGCCAAGATGGAACAGATCATGTGAAATTTCCTTTGGGGTTCCACTCAAACCTCAAGAAAGATGCATCTAGTGGGTTTGGAGAAAATCTGTTGTCCAAAAATTCGAGGTGGTTTAGGCATTCGCCAAGTGAGTATTTTCAATTTAGCATTACTTTCCAAGTGGCTTTGGCGATTTGCAGAAGAAGATGGCTATTTATGGAGATCACTCGTCATTGAGCGAAATAGATGGGATTGAGATACCAAATCCAAGTACACTTCCTATGGGTGCTCTATGTGGAAATCCATCTCTCGGTGTGCAAGTATCTTCTACCCTCACACCTCGTTTCACTGAGGAAATGACGATCTTATTTCTTTCTAGCATGGTTTTTGGGGTAGTAACCAACCTTTGAAGGATCTGTTTCCAATGTTGTTTCTCATTAGCAACCAGAAAATGAGAGAATTAGCAATTTTTGGTCCAATGAGGATTCCTTGGTTTTTTCTTTTCGGAAACCCCTCAATGAGGGGGAGCTAGAGGAGGCCACCAATTTAAAGCAACTGTTGGATATTCAGATTCTTTCGGAGGGAATTGATAGTTTGGTGTGAAAGGGTAAAGGTGTAGGTTTCTCGGTGAAAGAATTATCTGATATGCTGGCTGCACCGCATTATGAGACCTACTCCAACCCCTTCATTTCATCTCACAAGAATCTGGTTTGGGTGAAAAATCTTCTTCCTCGGATTAATTTATTTTGTGGTCAGTTTTGCATAAGAGGATCCTGACTAAAGATAGGTTGAAGAAGAGAGGAATCCCCACAGAAAGTCTTTGTGTGTTTTGTAATAAGAATGACGAGACTCTGAATCACTTGATGCTTCATTGCATATTCTCCAAATCCATTTGGAGCAGTTTCCTATTAGAATTTGGTATGAGTTTAATGTTTCAAGGTCTCCATTTGAATTGGCTAAGTTGGTGGTCACAAGCTAATCCATCCGGCGCACGGAGTGGTTATGGCGTAGGGTTTCTCATGTGCTCATGTGGTATGTGTGGAAAGAGAGAAATAAGAGGGTTTTTTAAGAACTTAACAAATCAAAGCACTCTATCTTTATTGAGATTAGGGAATTGTTGTGGAAGATGGGTTCGACTTGTAATCTCTTTAGAGACTTGTTTTTTTTTACACTTTTATGATGTCTTGGCATTCATTGATATAGAGATGATTGTATTTTTTTCTCCTTTTATCATCAATAAAAATCTTCGTATTTGGACAAAAAAAAAAAAAAACTATTGCTAAGATTGGTAGGCATGTCAAAAATTTTAAGGTTATCGGTACAAATACCAGCAGATGTTGCCTTACTTTGTGACTTATGATAATACTAGAAATTATCAGTTTTTATAATTTTTTTATCACTTACTTTTGACAGAAGAATAATGGATCTCGCTTTTATAATTTATCTCTTACTCAAAGCCTCATGGAATTTTGGTGAATTTCATTGCCTCCAAAAAATTTGTTTGTCTATTATTTTGTTGTATTGAAAAAAAAAATTCGAGAAAAATTATTTGTGATATAGTATTCCGTAGCAAGGTCAATAACTTATGTTCTAGGTGACTTTCCCGATTCCATGACATTTAGAAATGTGGATCATTACCTTCTTACTATGACTGTTCGTATCCACTTTACCAATTCTAGCTACTTACATTTCAAAATATTGTTGTATGTACAATCTCACTTTGAGATGTTAAATATTTTTCACTGAATGGAAGAGAGAATACAACATCTACGAGAAAACATACTGCATATAGTATCTACTAGTTGGCAAAATATTCTTTGGTTAACATGATGAAACAAACTGTAATTGGTTAATAACCTCAAAGCTTATTTGACAGAGAGGCAGTGGCAAGCAAGCCACAAAACTATGGTAGAGCGATGTATAAAATGATTGGCCTAAGTGTATAATATTGATAGTTTATGGCCAAGCGAGATATATGATAATATAATAAAAAAAACAAATTAGTCACTAAAAATTTGAAGTTTCCAATTAAGTTACACGAAGACATTTACTATTCATGAGGTCGTGCGTTAACTCTCAAGATGACACAAGAAAGAAAATGACCAACGAAGATGGAAGTACAAGGGAAAATTTTGTATGTCCAGGTGGTCGGTTTTGAGGTTAATATCTAAGACATTACATGATTTCTTAAGAAAAATTTTTAAGTGCTATTTAGGAGGAGAAGAGTAAGTCTAGGGAGCGAGGGAGGCATGAGGGTGGACCCCCACCGCTCATCTTTTTAGAGATGGGTGGTGATGCACATCTCGAGGAGGGTGAGCGGTGTGAGGCCCTCCCTCGCTCCCTAGAATCAGGGGGAAGGAGAAAGTGGCATCAAAGGATAAAATAAAATAAAATAATGGATTGCTTCTTATTGGATGAAATTAATTATTGACTTAGTTAATTCTAAAAAATAAAATAAAAATAGTTTATGGAGTGTTGTTTGTATAAATTCAGCCAAATCGAAATGTTAGGTGTATTAGATCTTCAACACTCAGAAAGATTTAATAGGGCACCTTGAAGCAAACACTACAAAAAAAATTGAGCTTATGTTGTTTCTTAAGTCTTTACAGATCTGTCTTTAACTCAAGGTTCTAAACATGGTTATAGGTGGGCGACGAGCAGAAGAGTAATGCCTAGAGGCCTAGTTAGAGCTTAAACATTTTATTTATTTATAATAATTTATAAAAGTTAAGCATAATAACATATAAATTATTTCAAATTCAATGTCAAAATAAATATGCAAAATGTATATACATGAAAATTTATAAATTAATAAGTAACATAAAAATAGAATCCAAAGTTTTTTTTTTTAAACTAGAAATAAAAAAAAATATTTAAAAAACCTCCCAGGCCATCCACCCCGTCTAGGCGTTTCCCAGCCGATTAGCGCCTAGACACCGCTTAAGCCGATTTTTAGAACAGAGCTTTAACCACATATTACAAACAATTTGCAGTTAGCCTTTTTCGTATTGATCTTGCAAGAGATGATCGATCCAATAGTATCATAAGAACCGGATTGCTATTGATCCAAAACAATTTATTCATTTTCTTATAAAAGTTATTATAGATAAATTTATGATTCATATAAAAACAGGAGTGTCTTTGAAGAAGATCCGTTAGGCTGCTTCAAGGATTACCCACGAGCTTCCAAGACGATGGATCCAATATTAGGTTTGATTTACTGTGGAAATTTTCCCCTTCATGTAATGAGGCATCTTAAATTCATCTCTAGATGATGACGAGCTTGTATAATGATCATTTATAAGTTTAAAGAATCATCATATAGTTAATAATGTTAACTTGTAGTGCTAAAGCTAAATATTGAGATGCCCATAACTTGTAGTGTTAACATAGGTAACCTCACTACTCGAACAAATTCTCGTTGATACTCTTAGCTAACAAAAATGTGTAATTGTTTTTTTTTTTTGCCAAACACGAAGATTTTTATTCAAGATAAAAAAATGAAACAAAATACAAAGGAAATCATTTCTATAGCAAAGAATGCCAAGACACCATGAAGGTGTAAAAAAACAAGTCTCTAAAAAGATTACAAGCTGAACCCATATTTCACAACAATTCCCTAATTTCGATAAAGATAGATTGCTCCGATGTGTTGAGCCCTTAACAAATTCTCATATTTCTCTCTTTCCACACACACCACATGAGCACGTACATGAGGAACCCTACGCCATAACCATTCCGCGTGCCGGGAATGATTAGCTTGGGACTACCAACTTAGCCAATCCAAAAGGGAGTCTTGAAACATCAAACTCAGACCAAATTCTGACAAGAAACTGCCTCAAATAGATTTGGAGAATCTGCAGTGAAACAACAAGTGGTAGAGTCTCATCAATCTCATTACAAAACACACAAAGACTTCATGTGTGGATGTCTTTTTTCCTTAACCTATCTTTAGTCAAGATCCTCTCATACAATACTGACCAACTTAAGAAATTAATCCGAGGAAGAAAATTTTTCACCCAAACCAAATTGTTGTGAGAGCAAATGAAGGGGTTGGAGTGAGTCTCATAATGAGAGGCAACCAACAAATCAGAAAATTCTTTCACCAAGAAACCCACGCCTTTACCTTTCCACACCAAACTATCAGTTCCTTTCGAGAGCATTTCACTATCCAACAAGTGCATTAAATTGGCGACATTCTCCAGCTCTCCATCATTTAAGGGTCTTTGAAAGGAAAGATCCCAAGAACCTCCATTAGACCAAAAAATTGCTAATTCTCCCATTTTGTGGTTGTTAATGAGAAACAACATTGGAAAAAAATTCTTCAAATGATGGTTGTGACACCAAGAATCATGGCAGAAAGAGATGAGATTGACATTGCCACATCGAAGCGAGGTGTAAGGGTAGAAAACACTTGCGCACTGAGATATGAACTTCCACAAAGAGCAACCATAGGGAGTGTACTTGATTTTGCTATCCCAATCTCATCTATTTCGCCCATATTTATTAATGATGAGCGATCTCTATAAATTGTCATTTTCTTCTACAAATCGCCAAAGCCACTTAGAAAGTAATGTTAAGTTGAAAGTGCTCACTTGGTGAATGCCTAAACCACCTCGAGTTGTGGGATGAAAATGTTTATCCCAACCCACTAGATGCATATTTCTAGAATTTTGAGTGGAACCCTAAAGGAAATCGCGCATAATCTGTTCCATCTTGGCTGCTATTGAAGAGAGTACATTGATAAGAGACAGAAGAAACACAGGGATAAAGCTAAAGTGGACTGGACAAGTGCTAGCCTACCTGCTTTAGTGAGGAATTTGCGTTTCCAAGATGCAAGTCTCGATTCTATGCTTTCGATCGTCTCATCCCACACAATTTTAATTTTAAATCTAGCATCCAAAGGCATGCCCAAGTACTTAACTGGAAGCTGACCTGCTGCAGAAATCAAATATACTTGCCAACTGCTGCAAATGGGGGACGTCTCCAATGGGCAACACCACAGATGTTTGGAAGTTGATTTTCAGACCTGAAATAACTTTGAACCAAAGTATAATTCTTTTAAGAGCAAGAACCTTAGTAGCAGAGGCATCACAGAAGAAGATAATATCATCAGCATACCGAAAAATGAAAATAGAAGAACTACCATCTGCGACTGAAAACCCTCTCACTAGGCCATAGAGGTCGGAGCTTTTCAATCCGTATGGTAGCGAAGAAAATAAGAGTGTTTGTGTTCAGTATCTTAATAGAGCCTAAATGATCTAGTAAGGGCAATATAAGTTGGACGAAAAATAACACGCGTTTTCAAGAAATCCATGCCACTTACTATTGGAGAACAATCAATGCTATTTGTAACAGTACAAATACTATTTGTATTATAAATTGATTACAACGAAATAAAATAAAATAAAATAAAATAAATCTACTATCTTGTATTGCAGATAGAGGCTTGCGAAATCACTATCTTGAATTGGTGGAGTTGATACGTCTTGATTTGTATATAGAGGCTAGCGGAGATACTATGTCATATAGACATAATTCGCCCTTACTCAATGTTGTAGTTCTTTAGGCGTCTGACTAACATGATTCAACTATCTAATAATACCAACACTCTAGCATAAGAGTGTTGGTTCTATCGAATTTATCGAATGCGATCTCTCTCAGAAATGATAAATGAATAAAACAACTTTGAAAAAATTCTAATTAAGAAACATGTTTTTATCTTGTATATATAAGAGCAAAAACAGTTTATATCTGTTGAATTATAAAGAGTGTGTTGATCAGACACATCCGTTCTCAAATCAAACCAAAGTCTTGAAGTGCAAAAAAGGCTAGTAATCAATAGGAGGCCCTATCTTTTGATTTATATATATATATATATATATATATAATATTGTTTTTATTAATGCTTCTTCATTAATTAATAAGTGTTGAAAATCAACACATATAAACACATTATGATGAGTTCACACAATAGATGTGGTGCTATTTGTTATTTGCTATACAAACTCCAACACTATCTAGATAAGAATATGATAAACAAACACTACTTAGTCAAAGTATTGACATGTTAATGGCCCTTGGATTACACCCATCCTCAACCTTAAATCATTTTTTTTCTTGATAATTTGAGCTCTCTATTAGAAATGCTCTTGTAACCCACAATTTTAGATCAATTTTTTAGATGACTATCGCGGTGTGTGATTGACTTTGGGTAAGGGTCCTTCACTTGCTTATGTGGAATGAGAGAAATGTGATTTGAAGGGCTTAATAGATTGAAGCGCTTGATTACGATGGATATTAGGGAGTTAACTTGTTCTGGAGAATGGGTTTAGCTTGTAATCAATTTAGGGAGTTATTTTTTGACACTTTAATGGTGTCTTGGCAGTCTTTGTTATACGAGTGATATATTAGTTTCTGTTGTATTGAGTGTCTCACTCATCTCTTCCTCTCTTCAATAAAAATTTATTGTATGGCAAAAAAAAAAAAAACTACAACTAGAGACAGTATGGAAATATGACTTAAATTCAAGATGGTGCGTGGGGTTTGGTTTTGCCTTAATATTCTAGCTCAAGCTCTTAATCTTGAAAAGTATAACATGTTTTTGAAGAATTTGGACATCTGCGAAGAAAAACACTAATTGAGTTGTGCTAAACTTTTCTCAATCACAAAGGTCCTGTGAATTGAGAGGAGTGGTGTTAGGTGGAGAAAATTCTTCTTTGAAATTTCTAGTACAAATGGATGAAAGGAATGCTAAAATTGTCTAGGTTGACAAGGATTTGGGGAATACAAGCATGGACTTGTGGACTTTGGACTACTGCACTCAAAGAATGGACTTTTTTGTTTTTTTGTTTTTTTTTTTTCATTCAATCTAATCTCTTCTATTTTTTCAACAATTTTTCTAGAGAGCCAGGCCCGCCCAATACCATCCATCATCCTAGAGATTGGTCCATTTTCAACATCTCTTGTTTTTGAAGAAATTTGGATATCTGCGAAGCAAAACACTGATTTAGTTGCACTAAAATTTTCTCAATCTAAAGGTCCCGTGAATTGAGAGGATTGGTGTTAGGTGGAGACTATTCTTCTTTAGAATTTCTAGTACAAATTAACAAAAGGAGTGCTAAAATTGTCTAGGTTGACCGTATTGGTTATTGGTGTCGGCTTGAATAGTCTCACATCTATTAAAGTGGAATTGTCATGAGAAAATATAAAGAGTGGTCCACTCCCTAATAACAATGCCTTTTGAACAAAACTCAATACTCAGGGCACAATTCTAGTGGTGTTTTAAGTTGACGACAATATCGTTACTATATATAGTAGACCCAGAACAAGTGGTATTAGAGCCAATGGTTTAGATAGAATTTGACAAACTGGAAGTTGCATCCCTCCATTTCCCCCTACATATTTGGCCAAAAAGCCAACATTTGATGAATAAATCCATTTGGTGGATGCATTTACTTGGGTCTTGAAGAACAATCCATTTAAGTCCCTGTCTTGTTGAGAAGAATTTAGGGGCAAAAACCACATGCTTTGTAGAATTTTGACTACTTTCCTCTATAAATTCAGAAAACAATATTTGTTCAGTTCTCATCACATTGTCTAGCTGTTTGTTTTCAAGCACCGAAACCAGAAAATGGGGCTATTTACGCGATTGTTGAGTTTATTTTTCATGTTACTCCTTGTCTCTCAAGTTTCTTGCAGGTTAGCTATTTTTCCTTTACTTATTTATTTATTTATTAGCAAATGGGAAATTTCAAAAAGTGAAGGCTTATCATAGTTTAGCGTGTACTTTTTTAGTGTGAGCGGTAACCTTTTGTGTATACCTATTTTTATGTTTTGGAAGTAAACAATAATTAGTTCTATTTTGATGCAAGGGAAGAAATGGAAAGAGATAACGATGAATCTGAATTTTGTGATGATGTCTATTTTCTTGGTTTTTTTTTACAAAATTATAAAAAAGTAAAAAAAAAAAAAATAGAACAAATATATTATCATCATCAACCTCAAAGGTGTGGAGAACTTTTTTTTTCACTCAACCTAATTTCTATTTTTTTTTTTGAAGTTTTTTTCATATAAATTTTTTTTTTCTTAAAACCAAACAAATTAACTTGAGAGTTATTTCTTGAAACATAGCTGACACCCTTTTTTCCCCCATAAATTCAGCCAAAATACCATTATTTATTGGTGCTTTACATCTTCAACGTTCAGTCTTTTAATTGTGGGTCAGATTTTTTTTTTTTTTTTTTTTTATAAAAACCTCCAGAGGGGAGGGGCAGCTATGGGATGCCAGACCTTAATTAAATATCAAAAAAATGACTTACATTCTATACGGGGGTGCATTACGACTTTACCCGTATTAAAAACCAAGCAGAAAGCGGTAAACAAAACATATTTCTAAACAAGATACGACAAAACCATACCCATACTAAACCAAATGATGACATCCTAAGATAACACAAGACACACACTACCTGTAGAATAGCACTCTCATTTAAAAGCCGGAAGTCTAAGATATGCCGTCTTATTCTTGTCAAGAATAATTAGGGACTTTATTCTTTTAGGAAGCGATCCCCACGAATAAGTACGAGAACTATGCTCCTTTTGAGCTAAAGTGGCCAAGGCGTCAGCTACAGAGTTTGTCTCTCTGAAAACATGGATGCAATGCCACCCCGTATCCTTTATCATCGCCCGTATCTCCCTCCACCAATTACTTAGGAACCAAGGAATTTTTGTTTGTTGGAAAAGCCATTGTTTAACCACCATTGAATCCGTTTGAATGACACATGGTCGGACACCTTGGGCAGCACAAAATCTCAAGCCTTCAAGCAAGGCCCTCGTTTCCGCCGAATTATTCGTTCCTTCTCCGAAAAAACATTGTCCAGCCGCCACAAAGTTACCTTCATCATTTCTAATAACAAAACCTCCAGCAATAGTCTTCTCCCTGCAAGATCCATCCACATTGAGCACATACCATCCCATAGGAGGGAAAGTCCAAAACACCACCCGGGGCGGAGTCAGAGTTACTTTGATTTCCTGGATACCCAATCTATTGAGCAAAGCCCCATTATTGTCCTTTGATTTAGGGTTAAAAAATTTTGCAACACATTTGATCCAATGATACACTTTAATGATTACATAGCTGAAAGAGCACTCCTTCCCATCATAAAGTTTTCTGTTTCGCTGAATCCAAAGCTCCCATAGAACAAAAAGAGGAGTGAGATGAGTGAGGGTACCTGATAAGGTAGATTTGTTCGCCTTCCTGAACCACGCCTTTAACATGGTATAAACTTCAACCGGCCTATGGACGTGAATGTCAAAAATCAGATCGAAATGTCTCCACACTCTACCTGCTAAATCACCCTCCAGGAAAAGATGTTTTATGGTTTCCTCCGCAGCATGAACACAGCATCTGCATCTAGAAGCCAACTGAAATCCAATTCTTCTAATTTCACCATCTATGGGAATAGCCCTTTTAATAACTTTCCATGTGAAAACGGAAATTTTAGAAGGCAAAAGAGGGTGCCATATCCAATTCCAGAAATAATCAGGTGTCCCTCTACCACCTAGGATTTTACAAACAGAGTTGATAGAGAATATACCATCATTAGTGGGCATCCAAATTCTAGTGTCTCGATCTCCATCATCACCTTTCACTATTGTCTTATAAGCCTCTTGGGCGCGCCTTTTCATTTCCGGGGTTAGCATGCTGAAATTATCCCTGCTCATTAGCCGTAAGGAAGGCCACATATCATTAGTCTCCGCGTCCCCATTCCTTATAAAAAGTTCATCTTTAGCCCATTGTTCTTCAAAGAAACTGACGCTACCTCTAGTAATCATCCAGGTGGAGTTTTCCACTATGAAATTATTATGCATCAACAATTCTTTCATGAAAGGAGAGGCCCCAGCTTTAAGCTCCTGCTTTCGGATTGGAACCCCTGGCTTAAAATATTTTTTCTTTAAGAAATTAGCCCATAAAGAGTTAGAATGCATCAGGTTCCAAAGGGATTTAACTCGAAAAGCTGTAATAGTGTCGGCCAGACTTCGAACATGTAAGCCACCTTCTTCCTTAGAAACACTGATTTTTTGCCACGCAATCCATTTCCGTTTATGTCTCCCTTCATGATCACCCCAAAAGAAATCAGCAAGCAATTTCTGAATAGATTGCAAAATCCTCATAGGAACCACTGTAGCTGCTATAGTGTAAATCGGCATAGACAAAAGAACATGTCGGATCAAAGTCAATCTTCCCCCAGGCGACAGCAGTCGTGATTTCCAGCCCTGAATTCTATTGTGGATCTTATTAACCAAATCATCATAATAAGAAATTCTGCATCTACCTTGATAAATGGGAACTCCGAGGTACGTGAACGGGGACTGTTTGTAAGAAAAGCCTGTCCATAATCTGATCCTGATAATAATATCGGCACTCACTTTCTCATCCATCATGAAAGAACTTTTTGCCGTATTGATTTTCTCTCCTGAGGCCTGACAATACCTATCAATAAACTTCATACATCCCGCAATGGATTTTTTCCTACCATTCAAGAAAACCAGTGAGTCATCAGCATATAAGAGGTGAGTAATCGGGGAGGCCGTCCTTGGAACATGATAAAAACCAATTTCCCCTCTACGAAAAGCGCGAGAGAGTCCTCTACTTAGAACTTCCGCAGCAATGACAAAGAGCAAAGGGGAGAGAGGATCGCCTTGTCTAAGACCCCTGGAAGATCTGAAATATCCGTCATACTTGCCTTGCATCAACACCGAAAATCCACATTGAGTTATACAGTTTGAAATCATGTGACATATTCTATTGTTAAAACCAAATTTACGAAGGACCGCCAATAGATATCCCCATTCAATTCTGTCATAAGCCTTTTCCATATCCAGCTTGAAAATTACATTGTTGCCAATCGCTTTTTTGCCAATCTCCCTCATTAATTCTTGAGCCAAGCCAATGTTCTCTGAGATAAGTCGCCCTTGGACAAAAGCCCCCTGCTCTAAAGAAATAATATTTGGGAGAATCTTCCCCAACCTCAAACAAAGGATCTTACTAAAAATTTTATAAACCACATTGCACAGACTGATAGGTCTAAAATCAGAATAAGATACGGGCTCGTCAATTTTAGGAATAAGAGCTAAAAAATTAGAACAGAAGCTACCTGGCATCGCTTGGCAATCAAAAAATTCCGTCGCGACTTTCCAAATATCCAGACCAATAATGTCCAATAATATCCAGACCAATAATGTCCAAATAATGTCCAAATATCCAGACCAATAATATCTAGACCAATAATGTCCAAATATCCAGACCAATAATATCCAGACCAATATTGTCTTCTATTCATCTTCTTCTTCTTCTTCTTCTATTATTATTATTGAGCATCGCTTGAGTTTGTAATGATACCGCTTGTTACAGCTAGGTTTCCAATATAAATTGCTATCCTATTGGATGGAGGTCCACAAAGTTCAAATAACCCAAGGATTATTAACTTATTACCCATCCGATGCAGAATTAAACTCATTACATCTTGCATGCTTGCTTCCTAGAACTTATTTTTGATGGTTTTTTAGTTTAGTTTCGTCATTGTCTTTTCCATGGAAGAGTTTATGCAAAAACAATTCACACCATGATATAAATATTTAAAAGTAGAAAGTTACATCACTTAGGGTTCCGAGAGAAATATATCACTTTCTACAACCAAGCAGTTTATGAGTTATCTTGGCAAGTGACAACGGGGATGTAGTGAACATATCCCCCACCAAATAAGACCCCGCGTCCTAAGAGCTTTTTTCTTTTTGGGTTAAATCCAAAAAAATTACTTGGCAATTAAGGAGTTTCATTAAAATGGTCTGAGTTTACATTTTACTTTCTTAATTAATATGCTAAAATTCAATAGTAAATGGGGATAAGCCTTGTTAAAATTAGGATAATTTCATTAGAGTCTCAATTTTTTTCTTCTCCAGATTTGCCTTTTACGAAGCAATACTTGGAAATCCCGAGACATATTTAGAATTCAAACGCATACTTGTTACTATTGGAGACGTGGCTCGATATTTAAGCGTGTGAATTAGTCTCACAAGGGTTAAGGAGTTATATCGTGTATGATCAATAAGGATCATACATGTCTCTAGGAACGATACCTTTTAGAGACAACAGAGCTCGACAGTCTCGTTTTCACGCTGTGAAGTGGTTCACAATGAGACATGGTTCAGTGCTTCCACAATGAATCCTTTGGCTTTACGAAATTATATGTACTTGCCATGTCAATCCGGGAAGTTGTGAATTCAAAAAGAAGAAGGGTTACACTCAAGAACAATTCAAGATATTCCTTTTCAATTGAACAAGATATACTTGTGGAGGTTGAGAATTTCCACCCCACCATGGCCTTGTGATTCAGCAAAAATATTTGCTCAATTCTCATCAGTGTCTTTTTTTTTTGTCCAAACATGAAGATGCTTATTAAAGGAAGTAAAGGAAACAAGTTACAAAGGGAAACGTTCCTAAATCAAGGAATGCCAAGACACCATGAAGGTGTCAAAAGCCAAATCCCTAAACAAATTACAAGCCGAACTCATCATCCACAACAATTTCCTAATCTCGATAAAGATAGAGTGCTCTGATCTTTTGAGCCCCTCAAATACTCTCTTATTTCTCTCTTTTCACACACACCACATGAGTACATGAGGAACCCTACGCCATAACCACTCCGCCCGTCGGGAAGGATTAGCTTTGGACCACCAACTTAGCCAATCTAAAATGGAGCCTTGGAATGTCAAACTCAAACCAAATTCTGACAAGAAACTGCTCCAAATGGATTTGGAGAATCTGCAGTGAAGCATCAAATGATCCAGCGACTCGTCATTCTCATTACAAAGCACACAAAGACTCCTTGTGTGGATTCCTCTATTCCTTAACCTATCTTTAGTTAAGCTTCTTTCATGCAACACTGTCCAACTAAAGAAATTTAGTGAGAGAAAATGAAGGGGTTATGGCGTAACCCATATCAGATTATTCATGCAACACTGTCCAACTAAAGATTTTTCACCCATATCAGATTCTTGTGAGAAAAAATGAAGGGTTTGGAGTGAGTCTCATAATGAGAAGCAGCCAACATATCATAAAATTTTTCCACCGAGAAGCCCACACCTTTACCCTTCCACACCAGACTATCAGATCCCTCTGAGAGCATCCGTCTATCCAACAGATGCATTAAATTGGCGACCTTCTCTAGCTCCCCAGTATTTAGGGGTCTTCAAAAGGAAAGATCCCAAGAATTGCCATTAAACCAAAAATTGCTCACACTCCCATATTGTTTGTTGTTAATGATAAACAACATTGGAAACAGATCCTTCAGAGATTGGTTACTATACCAGAAATCATGCCAGAAAGAGATGAGATCACCATTGCAACATCGAATAGAGGTGTGAGGGTAGAAAACACTAGCGCACCGAGAGATGGACTTCCACAAAGAGCATCCATATGGAGTGTACTTAGTTCTCTTTTCCAAATCCCATCTATTGCGCCCATATTTATCAATAATGAGATATCTCCATAAATTGTCATTTTCTTCTGCAAATCGCCAAAGCCACTTGGAAAGTAATGCAAAATTAAATGTGAGCACTTGACGAATGCCTAAACCACCTCGAGATTTAGGGCAACAAATTTTCTCCCAGCCCACTAAATGTATATTTCTAGAGTTTTGAGTGGAACCCCAAAGGAAGTCGCGCATGATCTGTTCCATCTTGGTTGCTATTGAAGAGGGAACCTTGACAAGAGACATAATGAACACCGGGATAGAAGCTAATGTGGATTGGACAAGAGCTAATCTGCCTACTTTAGAGAGAAATTTTTGTTTTCAAGACGCTAGTTTCGATTTCATCCTTTTGATTGTCTCATCCCACACAGTTTTACTTTTAAAACTAGCACCCAAAGGCATGCCCAAATACTTAACTGAAAGCTGACCCGCTGAACAACCAAATAAACCGCCAACTGCTGCAGATGAGGGACATCTCCAATAGGCAACACCACTGATTTTTGGAAGTTGATTTTCAGACCTGAAATAATTTCGAACCAAAGCATAATTATTTTAAGAGCAAGAACCTGATAAACAGAGGCATAAAAAAAGAGGGTAGTATCATCCGCATAGTGAAGGATAGAAACAGGAGGACTACCCTCTGCGATAGAAAATCTCTCACTAGGCCAACAGCAACCGCTTTAAGAATCATTTGGGTTAGACCTTCTACTGCTAAAGTAAAGAGAAGAGGAGATAGAGGATCTCCTTGACGCAAGCCTTTCGAGCTATTGAAAAACCCGTTCAGTTGACCATTAATCTTCAGAGAGAAATTAGTTGTAGATCTGCAAGTGTGAAGCCAATGAATCCATCTGGAGTTAAACCCCATGCAAGTCATTACCAAATCCAAGTATCTCCAAGAGACATTGTCAAAGGCTTTTGAAAAATCTAATTTGATAACAAGCCCTGGGACACCCTGTTTTTTTTTTTTTTTTTTTTTTTTTCTGGAATCAATAATTTCATTGGCAATCAAAGGGCTATCAACCACCTGTCTTCCACTGACTGCTGCACTTTGAAAAGGAGAAATGACTGAATGAAGAACTTTTTTCAATCTGTTAGCCAATACCTTGGCAATGATCTTATAGGCCCCATTCAAGATACTGATAGGTCTGAAATCTTTGACTGTCCGCATTCATGCACATTTAGGAATAAGTGAGATGATAATGATGTTCAATCGCCAATCCAGAAATTCCTAGAGTTGAAATCTTCAATAACTTTCAGAAAATCAATTTTGATTACCTCCCACATTTTCAATAGAACACCATTGAGAAACCGTCAAGACCTGGAGAAACTTCAGATTTCAGTTCTTCCTCTGTAGCTCTAATTTCCATCTCTGAAAAATTATCTACCAAAGAGGTAGCCATAGGTTGAGAGATAGACTTAAAGGTAATCCCCGAGAAGAAAGGTCACCACTCCTTTTCATAGAACAACTCCTTGAAATGAGAGATCAAGAGTTCTCTGATGCTGACTTCGTCCACTACGAACTCCTGACCAATGCTAAGAGCTTCAATAAAGTTAAAAAATCTGTGTCTGTTAGCCAAGTTATGAAAAAATTTGGACCCCTGATCCATATGACAAACCATTTTACACCCGATCTGATCCTCCAAAACTCCTCATCTCTTTTGGTTAATGTTGCCCACTCCTGATGCAGCAGCACTCTACAAGACCTCTCCTCGGCAGTCAGGTCTCGATTCTCTTTCTCAACATCAATGTTAGCAATTAATGCAGAAATATTATGAATACATAAATTTGTCTTACCCCAAACTTTAGTCCTCCAGCTTTTAAGGTTGCATCTGAGTGCCTTAAGCTTCCACCATAAATAATAGCCAGGGTGGCCAGAGACTACTGAGTTGTTCCACCAAGATTTCATGTCCTCTGCCAGGGTTGGGTGATCAAATCAACCATTATCGAAGGAAAAAAGGTGAGGACAACCACAAATAGACGGTTTCGCAAGCAAAATCACGTGATGGTCAGAACCTACTGCCCCCTTGAGCCATTCGACTTTATCACCAAATTTGTCAATCCAATCCACCGAAGCCAGAAATCGATCAAGCCGACAAAGAATAGGTCGATCTCTTCGATTTGACCATGTGAACTTTCCCCCTTTTAGACTGAAATCAGCGAGTTCCACCTCATTAATGAACTGATTGAATTTCTGCATGCTCATGAACCTCCTTCTGCATCATTTTTTTCATTCATATGACAGAAAACATAGAAGTCTCCTACTAACACCCAAGGCGATTACACCCAACCAGCAATGTCATATAGTTCTTCCCAAAAGTGTTCTCTTAGCGAAGGATCACATGGACCATAAATGTTAGTCCCTGACCAAAAAGAGTTGTCCGAGATCATTTGAAATTGAATAGAAAGCGAAAAAGCCCCTTTCAACACTTCCTTCATATGCAAAAGATCAGCATCCCAGATAGCTAAAAGGCCTCCCGAACTGCCAATGGATTCCACCATTGTCCAATCAAAGGAGTTATCACCCCACAATTTTATGATAAATTCTCTAGAGCATTTTTCCAATTTTGATTCCTGAATGAAAACAAGATCTGGACGATTATCTGAAATTAATCTACGGCAGCCCCTTTGCCTCTCAGTATTCCCAAGCCCCCTACAGTTCCACGAAAGAATTTTGAGGTTCATGAAGGACCTTCGACCCCGTGGTTGCTGCACTTGTCTTTTGTTTTGTCAGATTCTGAACCCTGTGCCACAGCTTGAACCATACCTAAAGCCCTTTTTTCATCCTGACTGAGGTCCACTCTCACTGCCAAGCCAATTTCTTTGAAAGCCAAACGCTCTGATGCCTCTGATGCCGCTCCACACTGTCATTGATTCTAGAAACAAACCCTGAAGACTGCCCAAAAACCTGTTCGCCAGAGAGCTCCCCAATATTTTTCGTCCATGGGACCTCGAAGCCCGGGGGAGCACCTACGTGGTCTGGTGTAGATGAACAACTCTCCAAATGAGAGACACATAGTTTTGTGGACAAACCATGGACTCCAACACATTGTTCTGCTGGTGGCTCAAAACATTGTTCTGCTGGTGGCTCAAAACCTGGCGGGTAATTGAGACACACCGAACACTCCTGTGTTTGGTTGGAAGACTCTCCCCTTGTTAGCCCAACAGGGGCGCTACAGCCCTTCAGTTCTACCCACCTTGCTTTGTTGGTTGAGCCTGATTGGTGGGTCTCTGTTTGAGCATGAACCTGGATCTGGTTGAAAAAACAGAAAAATTAGCCTATTCAGCGGCTCTGTCACGCTGGGCTTTTCTAGTCAGCTTGCGATCCCTGCTGGCCTAAATAGACATCTTGGTCAATAAGGGGTCCAAGTTGAAGACATCTTCTTCCACAACTTCTAAGACCTTCCAATAATTGCCAAAAGTCTGTTGATCATTAAACTTGGCCAAATTATGTTCCAAATAGGACTTGGGCCCCTGACGAGGTGAAAGCCCAACAATACATTTGCCTTTATCCTGTCGAGATGGACGAGCTGACTCGAACATCGGGTTACCTACTTTATCCACTGAACCAGCAAGAGAAGCAGGGGAATGTGGAAGAACTGGGTATTGCTGGGGAAACTTTCACTCAGTGTCGGAAACCTAGGAGACGACTCGTGTTTCTCACATGAGGTCACGTGTGGAGAGTTATCGAAGACCAGGAAAGCTGTGTGTCCAAACGGAAGAGCTACATGTGTCCATTGAACAATAGAACAAGAGAAAATGGGATATTAATTACCAATTATTGAGTTTGTTTTTCACGTTTCTCCTTGTATCTCAAGTTTCTTGCAGGTTAGTGATTTTTTATTTATTTATTTATAGCAAATGGGAAATTTCAAAAAGTAAAGCTGGCCGTCGGTTAGCATGCGCTTTTCATTCATCACCAATCACATTGAAAATAAACATGAAAATGTATTTGTTTTGAAAAAACATTCACAAATTAAATCATTTGCATTTACGGTGGATCGATCTATGGTGAACCAAGCATGGCCTATTTTTTTTTTTTTATATTGCATGCATTTTGTTCAGTGAATTCAAGCCATTAATTTCTCATCAATAAATTGCAACAAACCAAAACAAATTAAGTCTGAGTCAAGCATACCATCATTAGTTCAAATTAATATCACTGTTAAAAGTGTTCCATGGTAAGCTAAGTGCTCATCCATTAATTCACCAATTTCATATGTTTTGCTGAACCCAGTTAACAACACCTGTTTTTATTACAACTTTCTGGCAGGTTGTTGTTGCGTCTCCAAGACCCTATTAAAGGTCTTCCTGATGGGGTTCACGTAAATGGACGACACCTAATGTCTCAAGTGCCCGTACCTCCTATACGCGATCCAGATCCAGTGGGCAATCCATCACGAGGCCACTGAAGCCACGTAGTGCTGATATGACCCTGAGCATGTTAAGTGTGGTTGGTACCAATGGATCAATAAGAAACCAATGTTGTTTTACTTCTGTTATTTTCCTAGAGTTTTTCACTAGTGGTCTTACATGCTATGTTTGGATTGCTGTAAATTTTCCAATTTCATGTATTCAGCTTTATCTTGAACTTAATAAAAAGATATAAGCCAATGAATATTCATTAATTTGATAAGAAGAAATCGATTTTATCTATTTTTTATAAAGAAATAAGTTTGATAAAGAATCTTGCCATGGTATTTTCAACATCACATTCATGTATTCAGGATTTATAGGTTACAATAATTTGGACTGTAGCTCCATGATTTCTTCGTGTAGTCTATGAATAGTGAATCATTTAGTTGTTGTTAACAAAATTAACCCTATCTTTTGGTCTACAAATTTTATCAATAATTGAAACAAAAATGAATTTGTGCTCCAGTCCTCTTGTAAAAATGTTCGCCCCTCTCCTAAATATATAAATGTTTGATAGGAAATCATGATAGGTTTCAATATTTTGAAAGTAAATGGGTTCGCCCCTCTCCCAAAAATGGTTTTTAATTCTGAAAGATCAACTATATATTTTGTGTCTGCCATATGTTAAGGACCCCACTAGGCCACTAAGCACAAATTTTCTTAAAAGCTTTGTTCAAGCTGAAAATTTAAAAGTTACGTATTAACATTAAAAATAATATGTCATAGTTTCAATCCATTTGAATATCATTTCTCCAAATACAAATTCACACTACAAAAAAAGACGATTCAGCAACGACTAAAAACCGTTGCTAATTGTCAAAAAACCGTTGTTGAAATGAATTAGCAACGGCACAACAACCGTCGCAATACCATGGCTATTTTAATCGTCGCTATTTGAATCAGCAACGGTAAACTATTCTGTCGCTAATTCGCAACGGCCAAAAATCGTCGCCAATGTTAAATTTTTTTTAAATAAAATCAATTAGCGACGGTAAATATAAAAATAATGTTGAATTTAAAAAAAAAATCAATTAGCGACGGTTTTTTGCTGTTGCTAAATTGCAAATCTAATTGACAAAACAGCCACGGTATTTGCCGTGGCTATTTAGAGACAACTTTGTTGCAAATCATATTGACAAATGAAATTTACAAATTACAAATGATAATTCATTTTTTATAATGAAATTAGCTATTAATGATTGTCTATTCTGAAAATTAATATCAACTACCAGAACTAAACTTAATTGATCAAAATTATAACAAAAATTACACAAAATCTCTAGAATATCATACAAAAATTACAAAACAATTTACAAAGAATCCATACAAAAATGACAAAAAACCATAAAAACAAAAAAATTTTGATCTATAGAATATCTGGATCTGATCTCCGAGATCTCGATCTATAGAATATCTGGATCTGATCTTCAAGATCTGAGATCTCTTTCAGTTAGTGTGAGACCCTTGTGTGGGCGGACTTGAGGGGGAGGGTGAGGGTGAGGGTTGGAGCCCAATAGGCCCAACAGGCCCGTGGATCCCAAGAGGGGTTGGGCTAGCTACCAAGGGGGATCATAGTCCCACATCGCCTGGGTGCGGGATGGTTATGTGCTATATATGTGCGAGGTTGGATCCACATAGAAAGAGGCCTTTTAAAGCCGTGCGGGCCAGTTGGGCCCAAAGCGGACAATATCTTACTGTGCAGATCGGGTCGTTACAGAATGGTATCAGAGCCTGACCCAGCCGGAAGTGTGCCACGTGGAGGTGGGCCCTCGGGCAACGTGGACGTTGTGCCTGTGTGGACAACGAGGACGTTGGGCCTTAAGGGGGGTGGACTGTGAGACCCTTGTGTGGGCGGACTTGAGGGGGAGGGTGAGGGTGAGGGTTGGAGCCCAATAGGCCCAACAGGCCCGTGGATCCCAAGAGGGGTTGGGCTAGCTACCAAGGGGGATCATAGTCCCACATCGCCTGGGTGCGGGATGGTTATGTGCTATATATGTGTGAGGTTGGATCCACATAGAAAGAGGCCTTTTAAAGCCGTGCGGGCCAGTTGGGCCCAAAGCGGACAATATCTTACTGTGTGGATCGGGTCGTTACAGCTAGGGAGGCGGCGGAGGAAGGGAGTAGAGAGAGAGGTGGTCGGGATCGGAGTCGAGGGAGATGACGGACTTCTTCTCTGTAGGTTGAGAGAAATTTTTTGTATAAGTTGGTTTGTAGAGAAAATTTAAATTTATATAGAGAGAGGTAATTGAAAGGGATTGGTTGTGTTAGTTTTATGCGGATCGGTGACGTGGTTTGGTTCAGTGCGTTGGATTGAGCTGAAGTTTTTGGGTGTTATTGACGGTTGAGATGAGATTTCACGCGGATCGGTGACATTTTTTTTTAGTGTAATTCTTTAAAACTAAGTTTTTGGGTGTTTATTGCCGTAGCTAAATTCTTTAGTGTAATTTAAAAAAAAAAACCAATTAGCGACGGTTTTTTGCTGTCGCTAATAAAAAAAATAATTTAAAACTTAGCTATGGTTGTTTGCCGTAACTAAATTCTTTAGTGTATACTTTTTTTTTTTTCCAAAAAACCAATTAGCGACGGTAATAAAAAAAATCTAAAACTTAGCCGCGGTTTTTTACGGTAGCTAAACTCTTTAGTGTATAATTAAAAAAAAACAATTAGCGATATAAAATTAAAAAAAAACCAATTAGCGACGGTTTTTTGCCGTCGCTAATATAAAAATAATGTTACTTTTTTTTTCCAAAAAATCAATTAGAACCGGTTCTTTGCCGACTCTAATAATAAAATATTTGTAAAATGTAGCGACGGCTAATCTTATAATTAGCAATGGTATAAAAAAACCTCGCTAGTTTTCGTAGCTATTAATGCTTTTTTTTGTAGTGTCATTTTTACAGATTGTGAAATTGGCATCCATGGGCAGCAATGAATAAATATACACACAAAAATGGGCTTACTTCAAGTGATTACATCCAGCTTCAACCTTGAGGCTTCCAATCGTGGGTCAGATTTTTCGATCCTGAGCATGAAAACAAAAAAAATTGGGAATATTTGCTCCATTGTTGGGTTTATGTTTCCTTCAATTACTCGTCTTCCCTCAAGTTTCTTGCAGCAGCAGGTTAGTCATTAGTTTAAGAGGGAGTTTTTTTTATATTTTTTGCCACTAATTATAATAAAAACATTTTAAATTTCTTGGAAAATGACTTTTAAGACATATTTTTTCACAAAATAGACAATTTAGATACCGTAATTGATGTAATGGTTAATTTATGCCTACTTTTATGACCAACAATGACTATTTCATTAACATCTAAACTTATATGACATATTTACCATTTCTAAACAAATAAAAACCTAATTTTATACTTTTGTAACCAACAATGACTCTTTTTATTAATGATTCTAATTTTATTTTTTTTGTTATTTAAAATTTTTTTAACCCTTAACCCCTCCCGCTAGCCTATTAATCATAATTTTTTTCTTAATTTTTATTTTTTTTTATGTTATCTTGTTCTTTAATTGCAGTTTGAGCAATTATTTTATAACATTTGTTAGGTACAAATGGCTACATTAATATTTTCATATTAGCATTTTTTTTTATTCTTTAATGTTTTGTCACTCTAAATGTGTTCGACTTGACTAGTTGTGAAGGTATATCTGAGTTTGAAGAACAAATTTTTTTTTGCTTCAATTCTTTATCACTATTTTGTTTACATGAAATTATCTTATTCAATATTGGTTTCCATTTTACCTCTGAGGCTATGATCATGCTCTGTGGTAGATAGCTTATGACTAAATAGTTACAGAAAATAAAATATATTACTTTACAGGTACCTATGCATTGAGGAATAGGAAATCAAATTTCGATAATGGAAAATTTTATTTTATTAACTACATTATGGAATAAGAAACAATGATAATTAAAACCAAATTTCTAACCATCATTAAGAAAAGTAATGCACGAGTACCTGTAAAATTTTCTAATCAATTTTATGACAAGTTAACCAAATTAATTTTATTAAATAATTAAAACCAAACTTCTAATTATCATTAATTACATTATGAAAAGTTTACCAAACCTTAGCATAATAATTTGATTAACTTGTCAGTCAATGAAAATTTTTAAAAATTTATAATTGGTTGCTAATAATTAGAATCATTAATATCTATACCTACCAATGGCATGGGTGGGAGGGGTTAAGGGTAAAAAAATAAAATAAAAATAGAACTATTAATAAAAGAGTCATTGTTAGTTATAAAAGTATAAAATTGGGTTTTCTATTTGTTTAGGAAGAATAAAAATGTCCTATAACTTTATGAGTTAACCTGGGTTAATAAAATAGTCATGGTTGATTATAAAAGTATAAAATTAGGCACAAATTAGTCATTACATCAACTACGATATGTAAATTGTCTATTTTGTGAAAAAGTTGTCCTTAAAAGTCATTTTCCATAAATTTCTTGAGAATTTGTGACATATTTTAACAATATCTCCCTTAGAACAGCATTGGAGATTATCATGGACGAGGCATTTTCGGGATAGTCCGCCTAAGAAGCCACCATCTCCTCATGCAAAGCCTATGATGCATCTTGGAATTTGGAGATCCACTCACACCCATCATATATAAACATTGAAATGAGAATATTTCGCACGAGTTGGTGTTTAATTTTTCTCATGTTGTGGTCATTTTGTAAGCAATATTAAGTTTTACTTTTGAGACCTTTTCTAAATCTGGAAGAGTATAATAAATTTATAAGCTTCAGTTATCAACTTGCTAGCATTTTCATAATTTAATCTGCTTTATGTAGGCAATATTAAAAATTGTTTGGTGTATCCAACCAAGTTTTGTATGTATACAAAATACGTTACTCATATTGTTGATTGAGGACTTTGTACAAATGATTCATATTGTAAATAGTTGCAATTTTAGATGTCAATTTTTTTAAAGCTTTTGAATGCAATTTTTTGAAATTTTATGTAATAGTTGCAACTATTTTGAAATTTATGTGTTGATTTATATATATATTTTTATTTTTAATGCGTACACAATAATATTTAACGAATGCTTGACTGAATTTATAGATGATGGTTACAATTGTTGTTTCATTCAATGGCCTATTAACGCTCATAAGCGAGAAAAATTTTGCACCAAAATTTTGCTACGTGTACCCGATTATTTGGCTCGATTGCACCAACTTTTTGTTACACCGGCTTTTTAAAATTTATTAGCTACATATTGCACTTTATGTAATCAAATGTATTTTTTTATTAATTATTTTTTATTGTGGGTTTAAATAAAAACAAACAATATTGTAATGGTTAAAATAATGGGCTAACCCAAAAAGAGTGTTCCTGTATTGCGTCGAAGTCTATGAAATGGTGTTATGTTCCCCGACCAAATGATTGAAATGAGATGCACAAGGGAGCAATAACTTTATTCTGGAACCCACTCCGCCTGAAAGTGCATAGACAATGTGCTTTGATTTATTAAAAAAAATTTATGTTTATTAAAGATAGGAAAGGAACAAAATACAAATGAAATCATAACTATATCAAGAAATGTCAAAACATCATGAAAGTGTCAAAAACCAAATCTTTAAATAAATTACAAGCCGAACACATCATCCACAACAACTCTCTAATCTCAATAAAGATAGAGTGCTTTGATTCACACACAAACATCCTTGTGCTTAGGGCCCAAAGAGAAACAAATTAAGACACACTACGACTGTCGATGCGTTTTACGATATTCAGTACTTTATTTTATTAAAACATTTCAATAATAAGTTTTTAAAAAAATAGAAAAATTCTAACCAAAATAATTATTTATAATTTTAGAAGCCTATATATAGTTTATGAATAATTAGGAGCTTAGTCAGTATCCCGTATTGATTCTAGGGTGGTGATAATTTGTATCATTTTGGTGTAATATTGGGTGGTGAGTTTTATCATTTTGTTTATCTAATGTTTCCATATCAAACTTGCATCAATTGGTATCAGAGCATCAGCCCAATCCAAAGGTCCAAGTGTTTTCGCTACCAAAATATGTTCATCAGTTTTGCATAATCAGACCTATTCATTGGTCATTTTACTGTTCCTTATCTTCGTGTTACCTAGCATATTATATATTATTGGAAATGTCTCTGAGTCTAGTTTTCAGATCAAAAGACGATTTTACAATGATATTGTCAATCAAGTGAAGAATGTGTGTGTTGCCGAAGAAAATCATGTAGCATATACTTTCTTCAAATGGCCAAGGTGCACAAATCTCTTGTGCTCGCGGATGACATTCAGGTTCATGAGTTTCAACTGAATTGAATATTTGTGAAAAATATTCATTTTGTTTGAATCGTGTGGATAGGAACTTTCCTCCAATATATGATGAATTGGTAGATGAACAACTTCATAAAAAGTTTGGAGCCTTTGATTTTTGCAATATTAATGATTCTTTTTGGGAAGATTTCATTGCTCGTGATAGTACTAAAAGGAAATTGTTGGAAGAGATAAGTGTTCTCATATCATTGTTTTTCTCCAAAGTTTTTCTTAAGTTAACCGTTTGAAGAAATGTTTCCACAAAACTTGATGAATGAAGGAAACATGTTCTATTCTAAGAAGGAAGCATTGATGTACTCTTGGTTTGTAAGATGTATTAAACTCGATCATTGGGAGTTTTGTGCAAAAGTGATTCTTAGGGTTGAACAAAAAACCGACCAAACCGTTTGAACTGATACGCATTAGAAACAACCTGTCAAAGTTTCAATCCGTTTTAATATCATTTTTTAGATTTGAGATACGCATTTATTTGTACAAATTTTGAAATTTACATCCACTAGCAACAATGAATAAATATACACACTAAAATTGGCTTGTTACACGTGATTGGGTGAACAAATTTAGATGTTTTTATCATTTAGTTACTTATTGTGATGCTCTTCAACTTCACATTCAAGAGGGTGCGTCGTGCTTGATTTTGTGTTAATGTTTTTTTTTTTTTTTTTTTTACACTTTTTACTCATTTTTAAAATACAACTACAAACATCACTTATAAAATGAGTGAAATTGTAAAAAAAACTAAAAAAATGTCCAAAAGAGGCCAGCAAACATAGTTGACTAGACTTACTCATGTTTGCTGGTCTTTTTTAGCTTTTTTATGATTTTTTTATTATATTTTTTTACTACTCCTATTTAAAACAAAATCACAAACACCACTTATAAAATGGGTGAAATTATAAAAAATAAAATAAAATAACAAAAAAATCCCAAAAGAGGCTTAACAAATATGACCGGCAAGACTTACTCTATTATAGTTCTTGATCTTAAAATGTATAACACTAGTGGAATACCCGTGCCGTTGGCACTATCGCAGATTACATCATACTTAAACGACTATGTTGAATACTCAAATTTGTGGTTTTATTTAAATTTCTAAAAACACTTGCATAAGTGTCTATTATAACAGGTATGATGAATTAATTTTGTAAAAAGTTAATACTTTTGAATAGTAAAACAATGTTTTTATACAAAAATGTAAAAATATTTAAAATTTTGACAGAAATTCCCATTTTTTTCAATATTTAAACTTGTCATAAGCATTTGTACCTCACATAATTTGGCATTCACAAAAAATTGCTGCCTCAACGCAATATATAATCAACGTTTTGAGTATTAAAAGAGGTTTGGTAGTAGAACATCGTATTAAACAGTCAAAGAGACATGCACACAATATCATTATATCAAAAAACAATGTCATTTTTTGAATAAAGTAATTTATCTGAATATGTCATAAGAAAATCTATCTTCACATAAGTGACTATAATGACAATCAATATCATGAACAATTAAAAAATCAAAATTTTGACAGAATTTCCTCTGTATTTTTAAATATTGAAACTTGTCTGAACCTGTCATAAAAAATTACAATGGCAATCAATGCCATGAACACCACATAATATCTCCACACCAAAAGTATCATTTAATTATCAAAATACATCTCCAAAATACACCAAAAGTATCATTTAATATCTCCACACCACATAATATTTAAGTACATCAAAGATTTTATTCTAAAGGAGAAAAGGGATCCCACATAACATGTTTCTAACAAAACAAATAATTTTTCTAGAGAGTCGGGCCAAGCAAGAGACTGATTTATAACATGTCCCTGGCTCTCTAGACTTTTTACAAAACAAATGGACATCTGCGGAAGCAAAACAATGATTTAGTTGTGTTAATTTTTTCACAATTTAAGGGACCCATGATTTGAGAGGAGTGGTATTCGGTGGGGAAAATTCTTTCTTTAGAATTTTTTGTACAATTTGACAAAATGATTGCAAATTGTCTAGGGTGACATGACAAGGCTTTTGGGGTGTAAAAACATGCATGGATTTTGTAGACTTTGACTACTTCACACAAAACATAATGTTTAGCTTTAAAATACTGCTTGCCTCTTTATTTCCCTATATATTCGGTCAAAATCGCAATATTTGGTGTATTAATTAATGATAATATAAAAGTTAATTACTTTAATATAATATTTTTTAAATTTAAATAATACATACTTAATTATACAAAACACCAATTCCTAGTAAGGGGAAGAAAATGGACTCAATGAGATAATTTTGAAAGATCATAGAAGATAAATATACGAGAGGCAAATCAAATAGCTATATAAAGTTAATGAGCAAAAATTAATATTTTTTATTAGATGCTTATGATCGAAAAACCTGACCCACGATTGGAAGCCTCAAGGTCAAAGATGGATGCGTGATTACATCCATCTTCAACCTTGAGGTTTCCAACCGTGGGTTAGATTTTTCGATCTTGAGCATGTAAATACAAAAATTGGGAATATTTGCTCAATTGTTGGGCTTATGTTGCTTTCTATTACTCATCTTCCCTCAAGTTTCTTGCAGCAGCAGGTCAGTCATTAGTTTAAGAGGGAGTTTTTTTGTTTTTTGCCAGTAATTCTATTAAAAACAGTTTAAATTTCTCGAAAAATAACTTTTAAGGCTTACTTTTTCACAAAACAGACAATTAGATTTCGTAATTGATGTAATAGCTAATTTGTGTCTACTTTTATATAATTTTATGATCAATAAGGACTAGTTCATTAACTCATGTTAATTCATAAACTTATAAGACATATTTACTCTACTTAAACAAATAGAAATCTAATTTTATACTTTTGTAACTAACAATGACTCTTTTTTATTAATGATTCTAATTTTTATTTTATTTTGTTGTTTTTACTTTTTTTTAAACCCTTAATCCCTTCCACCCCATTAATCATTCTTTTTTTGTTAATTTTTATTTTTTTTATATTATATTGTTCTTTAATTGCAGTTTGAGCAATTATTTTATGACATTTGTTAGGTACAAATGGCAACATTAATATTTTCATGTTAGCATTTTTTTATTCTTGAATGTTTTGTCACTCTGTCTGAATGTGTTCGATTTGACTAGTTGTGAAAGTATATTTGAGTTTGAAGAGCAAAATTTTTTTGCTTCAATTCTCTGTCACTATTTAGTTTACATAAAACTATCTTATTTAATATTGATTTCCATTTTACCTCTAAGGCTATGATCATGCTCTGTAGTAGATAACTTATGACTAAATAGCGACAGAGAATAAAATATATTACTTTACAGGTACATGCATTGAAGAATAGGAAATCAAATTTCGATAGTTGAAAATTTTATTTTATTAACTACATTATGAAATAAGAAACAATGATAATTAAAACCAAAATTTTACCATCATTAAGAAAAGTAATGCATGGGTACTTGTAAATTTTTCTAATCAAATTTATGACAAGTTAACCAAATTAATTTTATTAAATAATTAAAACCAAACTTTTAATTATCATTAATTACATTATGAAAAATTTACCAAATCTTAGCATAATAATTTTATTAACTTGTCCGTCAATGAAAACTTATAAAACTTATAATTGGTTGCTAATAATTAGAATCATTAATATCTATACCTACAAGCGGCATGGGTGGGAGGGGTTATGGGTAAATTTTGTTATTAGAATTATTAATAAAAGAGTAATTGTTAGTCATAAAAGAGTTCTTGTTGGTCATAAAAGTATAAAATTAAGTTTTCTATCTGTTTAGGAAGAGTAAAAATGTCATATAACTTTATAAGTTAACCTGGGTTAATAAAAGAGTCATGGTTGATCATTAAAGTAGGCACAAATTAGCCATTACATCGACTACGATATCTAAATTGTCTATTTTATGAAGAAGTCGGCCTTAAAAGTTATTTTTCGTAAATTTCTTGAGAATTTGTGACATATTTTGACAATATCTCCCTTACAACATTATTGGAGATTATCATGGACGAGGCATTTTCAGGATAGTCCGCATAAGAAGCCACTATCTCCTCATGAAAAGCCTATGGTGCATCCTGGAATTTGAAGACCACCCGCACCATCATATATAAACATTGAAATGAGAATGTTTGACACCAGTTGGTGTTTAATTTTTCTCATGTTGTGGTCATTTTGTAAGCAATATTAAGTTTTACTTTTAAGACCTTGACTAACATTTGAAAATGTTTTGAAGTGAGCAAGTTATTGTCATTTTACTAAACTCGCGTAAATCTGTATTACAATGAAAACGGAATAGTGTCATTGACCTTCGACCAACTATATGCTCGATTGAGACCGACTCTCAAGCTCATTAAAACACAAAAAAATGTAGTATAATGAGTTATCTAATAAACACAATTTGAATCACTTGAAAATATTTTGAAATAAGCAAGTTATAGTCATTTTACTAAAGTCACGCAAATCTATCTCGCAATGAAAACGAGGTAGTGTCCCTGACTTTCGGTCAAATTATATGCTCGATCGAGACCTGTTCTTAAACTTATCAAAGCACAAACATTGTAGTACTCTGTGTTATCTAACATACACAATTTGAATCACTTGAAAATGTATTGAAATGAGAAAGTTATGGTCATTTTACTAAAGTCACGTAAATTTGTTAAAAAAAAATATGTTTTCACTCATTCGCATTGAGCAATGTGAGGTTTGGTCTCAAATTCGCCCAAACCTTTTTGATAAAGAGAAGGAGGAGAAAATTTAAAATTTTGAATTTTTATTAGTGGTATGGAGAGAAGTAGTGGTGTGAGAAATAAAATAGGTGGTGTAGGATAACACCTATGGTGGTGCCAAATAGTCGCTCCCTATAAATAAATGTACAGGGGTTGTGGATGTATGTACAAGTTAAAAAAAATGTACGAGTTACTATTTTGATACAAAATTACTAGAATGATGCAGTTTATAGGGGTGGGCAAGTGTCATGGACTAGTAATCCGTGCGGCACTAGCTATCCAATTCACTAGTAAGCCTATGAGTAGTTACTTTGACGGACACAAATATTAACTTGAGAATGCACAATATCAATCTGTAGACAATATAACAAGGCACAATAGTCAGTAAAAACTCTCATTCACATTCAATAGATTACAATGGGGAGGAACGTTCGGAAGGACGTTGCTCAAGACTAGTTCGATGCTATCGATCGATGGAAATACAAGTTTGAAGTTGAAAAGCAATGCAAAGAAAACAATAAAAATGCTAGCGGTACAGTCTGGCCCGACTATGCAATGGAGGCAACACGTCCTCACAGTCAAGAGCTCAAACCTTCCCCCTATAATATAGATGCTAAGCATTTGGGCACTTTTCAAAAGGGAACATTGAGTTTTGAGACCATTAGGAAAGTCTTGAAAGGCCTCTGACCTTGATTTTCCTGACCAACGGTACTAGTCCTGACACATCCTGATCCCGACCTGACCGACCCGTTCCGGTATGGTCCCGAACCGATTAAGACCAGGACAAATCGGTCTACATTGTTTTTATCCCGGTTCCAATCCCGGACCAGTCTGGACCGGGATGAAACCGATTTTAACAAAAATAATTCGTACCGTTCCAGTTCGTCCCGGTTACTGTAGCACTACATATCTAAATCCAAGCCCAATTATTAGAAACCAAAACCCAATCCAATGTTTTACCAAAACCCAACCAAATGCCTAAACAAACACGTGAGATGATTAATGAGTCGTTCTAGGCCATAAAATTTAATGAAAAATGAGAAATGATGGTTAATGAAAAATGAGTCATTCTGGACCAAAAAAAAAAATAAGATGATTAATAAGTCAAAAAAATGAGATGATTAATGAGTCATTCTGGGCCAAAAAATGATGAAATGAGATGATTAATTAGTCAAGCGCAAAAAATGATGACAATGGAGATGCAGTCAACATATCCCACACCAAATAAGACCCGTCCTAGGAGCTTTTTGCAATTATGGACTTTAAAATGGTTCGAATTTATATTTTACTTTCTTAATAAACTAAAATTCAATAGCAAATGGGGATAAGCCTTGTTAAAATTAGGATAATTTCATTAGAGTCTAAAAAAAAAAAAAAAAAAATCTCCAGATTTGGCGCCTTTTACGAAGCAATAATTTTTGTAATTAAATTGATTTTGGCATCGTTAATTATATTTCTAAACTAAAAGACCTTGGAAATCTCGAGACATATTTAGAATTCAAACGCATACTTGTTACTATTGGAGATGTGCTCGATTAAGCGTGTGAGTTAGTCTCACAAGGGTTAATGAGTTATATCGTGTATGATTAATAAAGATCATACATGTCTCTTGGAACGATACCTTTTAGAGACAACAGAGCTCGACAATCTCGTTTTCATGCTGTGAAGTGGTTCATAATGAGACATGGTTCAGTGCTTCCACAATGAATCCCTTATCTTTACGAAATTATATGTACTTGCCATGTCAATGCGGGAAGTTGTGAATTCAAAAAGAAGAAGGGTTACACTCAAGAACAATTCAAGATATTCCTTGTCAATTGAACAATAAGTTTAGCAGAAAATTCAATCCTTTTAAAAGCCTAACATGGACTTAGAAATCGACCTTGTCCTACAGTGTGATATACTTGTGGAGCTTGAGAGTTTGCACCCCACCATGGCCTGCATTTACTTGGGATCTTGAGGAAAAGTTAATTGAAGTTTTCCCATTCTGGCGGTTGAGAAGAATTTAGGGTCAAAACCGACCCACATGCTTTGTAGAACTTTGACTGCTTTCCATTATAAATTCAGCAAAAATATTTGCTCAATTCTCATCAGTGTCTAACTCTTTGTTTTCGAGCACCAGAACAAGAGAAAATGGGGATATTAATTACGCGATTATTGAGTTTGCTTTTCACGTTTCTCCTTGTATCTCAAGTTTCTTGCAGGTTAGTGATTATTTATTTATTTATTTATTTATCGCAAATGGGAAATTTCAATCATATTGAAAATGAACATGAAAATGTATTTGTTTTGAAAAACATTTACAAATTAAATCATTTACATTTACGGGTATGTTGAACCAAGCATGGCCCAATTTTTTTTATATTGCATGCATTTTGTTCAGTGAATTCAAGCCATTAATTTCTCACTAATATTAAATTGCAACAAACCAAAACAAATTAAGTCTGAGTCAAGCATACCATCATTAGTTCAAATTAATATCAGAATGTTAAAAGTGTTCCATGGTAAGCTAAGTGCGGTAATCAGTAAGTAGGTTCAAATTATTCCTCCACAAACAAAGCCTATTGATTAACGCAACTGTTGTGCAAATGTTGCCTGATCTCGTCTCAAGTCAGTCCTCTTGCAGGTTAATATGTATGCAGAGCCTCAAAATGAATTTGTGGCTGTTGTTATTATTGTTGATATCATGTTTGCTCATCCATTAATTCACCAATTTCATTTGTTTTGCTGAACCCGCCAGTTAACAACACCTGTTTTTATTACAACTTTCTTGCAGGTTGTTGTTGCATCTACAAGACCCTATTAAAGGTCTTCCTGATGATGGGGTTCACGTAAATGGACGACACCTACTATCTCATCTATATCGACGAGGACGACCCGTACCTCCTATAACCAATCCAAAGCCACGACCCAATCCACCACGTCCTTGTTGCTAACCCCAATCAATAAGAGGCCACTGAAGCCACGTAGTGTTGATATGAGCCTGAGCATGTTAAGTGTGGTTGGTACCAATGGATCAATAAGAAACCAATGTTGTTTTACTCATGGGCGGACCTACTAAGGGGCGAGGGGGGGCAACTGCCCCCCCTCAACTTTTAAAATATTTTTAGTATATATATTTTAGTCTTAAAAAATTCGATTATATAATGTAGAATACAATATGATAATTGGTTATGAAAATATTCAAACATGTCTTTGTTGGTGTAGTGGTTGGAGGTTTATCACTTTTAGTAAAAGACTTGAGTTCGATACTCTTCAAGTGCATTTTTTATTTTATTTTCAATGCAATTTTATTAGTAATTGCAAACATTAAAAAAAAATTTAGTTTAATAAAAATTTATTAACATTAAAGAAATGAATTGTTTTTCACAAGTTATATTAAACCCCTAACAAAAAAATATTTAAAATTAATATCTAAAATAATAACGATAGAGTTCAATGAAAATATATACCATTAGCCAACTCGTATAAAATTTGAGCCTCATATAAACTATTTTTTCTTTGAAATTGTATTATGATCATATTAGATTCGCAAATTTCAAATTTTTTTTAGCTTCACGTAGAACTTATCCTAATTATTTTGTGATTCTCAATTCTAGACAACCAGGCTTTATAGCCACTTTTTGGTCAGGTTTTAAGTTTTTTACATTTCTATCCCTTCTATAGATAATGTTTGTGGTTGTATTTTAAAGAGAATGGGTAAAGGTGTAAAAATGCTCTAGCCTGGCTAAAAAATGGCTTTAAAGTCTGGCTTTCTAGACAAACTCTTTTGTGATATTAGTTATATATTCTAATTATTATGCTTGTTTTCTCTTTGCTAAGATTATCAATAGTGACCTTATTTTGGCTTAAAATTGACTACACTTGGATCCAATTTGATATATGCATTGTATTTTTTATAGTTGAATTTTTTATTAGTTACTAGCTTCGGTAAAAAAAAAAATTGGCTTTACCATTGATAACTACTATTATCAACTAATAAGTATTTTCCATTTCGCCTCCCCTCGACTAAAATCCTGGGTCCGCCCCTGGTTTTACTACTGTTATTTTCCTAGAGTTTTTCACAAGTGATCTTTACTTACATACTATGTTTGGATTGCTGTAAATTTTCCAATTTCATGTATTCAGCTTTATCTTGAACTTATCTCCCCAAGAGCTTGAATTTTCCAATTTCTTGAACTTATCAATATGATTTTTTGTCCATAAAAACAAAAAAATAAATAAGGAAGTAATTAAAATGTACATACACTTAATAAAGAGATATAAGCTAATGAATATTCAATATTAATTTGATAAGAAGAAATCGATTTTATCTATTTTTTTTATAAAGAAATAAGTTTGATAAAGAATCTTGCCATGGTATTTTCAACATCACATTCATGTGTTCGGGATTTATAGGTTACAATAGTTTGGACTGTAGCCCCATGATTTCGTGTAGTCTAGTATGAACTGTGAATCATTTAGTTGTTGTTAACAAAATTATCCCAGTCCTAGTCAAAATTGTATCTCTTGGTCTACAAATTTTATCAATAATTGAAACAAAAATGAATTTGTGCCTCAGTCCTCTTGTAAAAATGTTTGCCCCTCTCCTAAATATATACATTTTTAATAGGAAATCATGATAGGTTTCAATATTTTGAAAGTAAATGTGCTCGCCCCTCTCCTAAAAATGGTTTTTAATTTTGAACGATCAACTATATATTTTGTGTCTGCCGTATGTTAAGGACCCCACTAGGCCACTAAACAAAAATTTTCTTTAATCTGTTTAAGCTTTGTTCGAGCTGGAAATTTGAAGAAAGTTATGTATTAAAAATAATGTGTCAAAATTTCAACCCATTTGAATATCATTTCTCGAAATACAAATTCATTTGTACAGATTGTGAAATTGGCATCCATGGGCAGCAATGAATAAATATACACACTAAAATGGGCTTATTACAGGTGATTGGGGGAACAAATTTAGATATTTTTTTATCATTCAGTTACTTATTGTGATGCTCTTCGCCTTCACATTTAAGATGGTGCGTGGTGCTTGGTTTTGCCTTAACAATATTCTAATTATTAATCTTAAAATGTACAACATGTTTCTGAAATAAATTGGACACCTGCAGAAGCAAAACCCTGATTTAGTTGTGCTAAATTTTCACAATTTAAAGGGCCCATGATTTGAGAGGAGTGGCATTCGGTGGAGAAAATTTTGCTCTCTACAATTTAAGAGGGAGTTTATTTTTTATTTTTTGCCACTAATTCTAATAAAAATAGTTTAAGTTTCTCAAAAAATGACTTTTAAGGTCTACTTTTTTCACAAAATAGTCAATTTAGATACCATAATTGATGTAATGAATAATTTATGCCTATGTTTATACTTTTATGACCAACAATGACTATTTCATTAACTCATGTTAACTCATAAACTTATAGGACATATTTACCCTTCCTAAACAAATAGAAACCTAATTTTATACTTTTGTAACCAATAATGACTCTTTTTATTAATGATTATAATTTTATTTTTATTTTATTTTTTTTGTTAAATTTTTTTTGGTTATCTTGTTATTTAATTGCAGTGTGAGCAATTATTTTATAACATTTGTTAGGTACAAATGGCTACATTAATATTTTCATGTTAGCATTTTTTTATTCCTGAATGTGTTCGATTTGACTAGTTGTGAAGTTATATCTGAGTTTGAAAATCAAATTATTTTTTGCTTCAATTCTATCTCACTATTCATTTTATATGAAATAATCTTATTCAATATTGGTTTCCATTTTACCTCTGTGGCTATGATCGTGCTCTGTGGTAAATAGTTTATGACCAAATAGCGACAAAGAATAAAATATATTACTTTACAGGTACCCATGCATTGAAGAATAGGAAATCAAATTTCGATAGTGGAAAATTTTATTTTATTAACTACATTATGGAATAAGAATCAATGATAATTAAAACCAAATTTCTAACCATCATTAAGAAAAGTAATGCACAGGTACCTGTAAATTTTCTAATCAAATTTATGACAAGTTAACCAAATTAATTATATATATATATATTATTTATTTTATTAATCCATACCCGAAGGCTTCATGACTGACCCTATAGGGTTAACCAAACCAGGCCCGAAGGTTATAATATTGTTGTCACTTAATATCTTCGTCGCCTCCATCTCACATAGAGACTTGCTTTCGCTCAGGTCCATTGCCTCCACCTTGCATCGGTCCAGTGCGTTCACCTTGCATGAAGACTCACTTTCACTTCGCTCCGGTTTAGTTCAGCTTTCGCTCAGGTCCATTGCCTCCACCTTGCATCGGTCCATTGCGTTCACCTTGCATGAAGACTCACTTTCGCCCGGTCTAGTCCATCTAAGCAGATGCATTCAATGCCCGAAGGCTTATCAACGGCGGAGCAAATGTGCTCCTAATAATCGGGCGAAAACTCACAAAATCCTAACTGGTGAGTCTCAAACCCGAGACCTCTCACAAGGAGAATGGATGTCCAACCAACTTAGCTACAATTGGTGGACAACCAAATTAATTTTATTAAATAATTAAAACCAAATTTCTAATTATCATTAATTACATTATGAAAAGTGTACCAAACCTTAGTATAATAATTTGATTAGCTTGTTAGTCAATGAAAACTTTTAAAAATTTATAATTGGTTGCTAATAATTAGAATCATTAATATCTATACCTCCCAGCGGCATGGGTGGGAGGGGTTAAAGGTAAAAAAAAAATAGAATTATTAATAAAAGAGTCATTGTTAGTCATAAAAAAAAAAAAAATATAGGTTTTCTATTTGTTTAGGAAGAGTAAAAATGTCCTATAACTTTATAAGTTAACCTGAGTTAATAAAAGAGTCATGGTTGATCATAAAAGTATAAAAGTAGACACAAATTAGCCATTACATCAACTATAATATCTAAATTGTCTATTTTGTGAAGAAGTAGGTCTTAAAAATCATTTTCCGTAAATTTCTTGAGAATTTGTAACATATTTTGACAATATCTCCCTTACAGCAGCATTGGAGATTATCATGGACGAGGCATTTTCGGGATAGTCGGCCTAAAAAGCCACCATCTCCTCATGGAAAGCCTATGGTGCATCCTAGAATTTGAAGACCACCTGCACCGATCATATATAAACATTGAAATGAGAATATTTGACACGAGTTGGTGTTTAATTTTTCTCATGTTGTGGTCATTTGTATGCAATATTAAGTTTTACTTTTAAGACCTTATCTAAATCTGGATTAGTATAATAAATTTATAAGCTTCAGATTATCAACTTGCTAGCATTTTCAGAATTTAATCTGCTTTATGTAGGCAATATTAGTTTTTATTTTCACATGAACATAGCTGACTCGAGGCATTAATGACAAGAATGCCTCTGGAGCTTGAAGTCGATATTTGGCTCCGCTGCTATCAGTTCATATGTGATCCGCTTGCATACATTTAAGGGACAGTATTTCAATTTGAAATTTTTTGTTATGGTAAGCAAACTCTTGAACATTTAGCCCCATCAATTGTAATTTACAGTGGTGTAATGAACATTTCTCACATTTTAATAAGCTACACGCTGCATATGTTATAATGTGATGAATTTTTGCTGTCAGGATATTTCGGTAGAGCTTTCCATGGCTTCAAGTGCTTAAATGTTTTCACTTTACCTTCATAAAAGTCTTGTCCAATGCAGATCACCTCATAATCACATACAATATGAAGTTACGAACATTAAAATCTCCATAGCCTAACCAAAGAGCGAGAATAAAATCCTCAACCTTTATTTATATAAAAAAAAATTTCTATAAGTTTCCATCTACGCTAAAAAATTAAACTACACAAATAAATGGTCGGAGAACACACAATTAGAGTGGAATTTATTTTACATTTTTTAAATTTATTTATAATGAATTACTGGACTTAAGTCTCTTTAGTTGAGTGGAGTTGTCCGCGACAGTGAGACATAACGGTTGTGCACGGCAGTTGAAGTAGTAGTCGTGCACAATATTGAAAAAGAAAAGGGCGTGCATAACAGTGAAAAAGCGAGGCCGTCCAATGAAAAAGCTGTCGCACATGACAGGTTTTTTTTTTATTAAAAATAAGAAATGAAACAAAATACAAGGAAAATCATTCTTGTATCAAGGAAAAACGAAGTGGTTGTAGTGTTCCCACTTCCCATGGGACCTTAAAATAACATGGAGAAATTGATCGTTGGTACCATATGATTCTACATATCTTGTTTTGCTGAACCAGGTTTCGATCTCTTGTTTATACAAGTTTCTCTGGTTCTTTGGCAGGTTGCTTCAACAAGTTCATATACAAACTGGTCGCATAAGTGACAACCCACCAAATAAGCCACCATCTCCACAGGGCAATCAATTTGTGCGGCCTGGTCACTAAACACAATCAGAAGCCATTGTTGATATCAGAGTACTCACCCTTGTCAGCCCATGCCAAGAAGTGCAATCACCGTCAATAAGAAGCCGTATAGTTGATGACTTGATATTCGTGTATTTATTTACGTTTTGTTGCAGATTCAGATTTATTTATTTAAATACCTTGTGTAATTTTGCAATTTAAGGAAATCACGATTAAATGGTGACATTTTGAATGATAAATAGACATGGATCGAATATTGTATTTTGTGATTGCAGTCATGCTTAGAAGTTCATTTGTGTTGTTTGCTGACTAAAAGAAGAGTCTTCAAGGCCAATTGAAGACTTATATCATGATCTAGCCATATAAGTCGCATAATTTATCATCTTGTACATCATAGCCAACAAATGATCTAGCCATATAAGTCGCATTTAATTGAGGTAGTTAGTAAGTCGCACTCACGTTTTCAACATAGCCAGATCGATCAGTCAAGACTTTGATATTTTGCTGATAACAATGTACATCATGATTATTTAATGTACTCATCATAAAGTAGTGTACATTAATTATTTAATCATGATAGAGTTGAAAAGTCAACTGGGCAGCTTAGACGACTTTCAAGCCCAACCAAAATTAAACAAGCTTAAACATTTTTTAAACAAACTTAAACAGTTAACACATGCAAAATTATAATAGAACGTGGGTCTTGCTTTAAAGTTGACTTCATGAGTACATCCCTTGGTAGGTTGCGAAGAAATTCACACAATAGAAGAAAGAGATTGAGAAGCTTTATCTTAGAGATCTATGCTCTGTTATGTTCATATTTATCACTCAGAAAGAAATCAATTTACATGATGTATATATATATATCCGTACATGGAAGGATCAACTATGTGAATTTCTCATTTCCTAAGATTGCTTTTGATACCTTTTATAGAGAAAATATGCTGATAAATTTGTGATATACTATAGACAGAGATTATGAGATGTACATCACAGCTTTGGATTAGGACACACTTCCTTATTTTATTCTTTGTTAGGCTGTATTAAGAGCGTTAAAGGTGTGGTTGAGCAGTGGCGTATGGTATTCACTAAGTCACAGAATTGAACTCAGCCGGTGACATTTGAAGTGGGAGGGATTAACGGATAAAAAATAAAAAATAAAAAAAATAGAGAAAGTTGTATTAAGAGCAAACAACCAATTTTATAATTAATAACTCATTTGACTTCATCAAAAGGAAATTTCTAAGAAATTTTAACGAAAATTCACTTTTGTAACAATGGGAACATTTCATTAAGGGCCCTCCAATAGGCTAAATTGATGTATCACTCTACATTCACCATTTAATTTTGTGATCAATGGTGAAAATGAAAGTCTCATGAATATGAAAATCTCACTCCTTGATCCCCATGTAATTTTTGAGTCACCATGTTGGGCCTTTGGGGTCCCCATGTAATTTTTTAGTCCAAATCCTCTTCTGCGCTCGCATGGAGTTTAGAAAGCCGTTAAGTATCATGAATTGGACTTATTCAAGCTCTATTTGGGCCATTTAGTTGTATTTGATCATGGCTTATAAATACCATTGAAAAAAAAAAGGAAAATGACTTTTATGGCAGTAGTATTTTTGCCCTCATTTTAAAAACTATTTGAGTCTAATATTTTTTTAACGGAACTATTAAGTTCACGTCGTTGACTGATCAAAACTATTTTTCGGAACATACCCTTACCTTATGTTAAACCATAATTAAGCCCAAAACATTATTGGGGAAGATGAGTATTAAACACTAATTATTTTTCACATTCTAATTTATTTTTCTGTCTATGAATAAAATTATAGAATCTGAAACATTCAAGAAATTCAACCAATTCACCTCTCACAAGTTCGTATAAATAATGGGACCTAAATGCAATTTAACCTTAATAGGAAATTAGAACATTCAATTATTTATCTTTTACTGGCCATCTTGATGAACAACTTTTTAGTTTCAGCTTGTCATATTTCAAAATATTAAAATAGCATCTACATGTAAACCTAGAATCATGATACAGAATTAGGCCCAGCTACCATTGACCAAAATCGTGCTCTCTCAGTGCTTTATAAATGCAGACCAAGTTTATTAACCAAAGGAAAACAAATAAAATAGATAAATTACATTATTCAATAATAAAATTTAGACAATCATAGGCAATTGCTTATTGAGATCAAATCTCCATATTGATGAAGTTCCTTTACAAATTGATCAAACAAGAAAACCACACTTCAGTTGTACTGCAAGCACATGCTAAAAGGTATATCAAATACAACCAAGAGGATTTAACCTTGAAAAAAAAATGAAAAATGACGTGGATTTAGGTCATCGTGATCATCTTGGAGCTGATGTTGCTTTTTTTTTTGTTGACATTCTTGGGTCCAAGAATTGATTCAGTTAAGGAAATAGATGAATGGGTATCTATAGGTTTTGTTTGGTGGATTAGGGGTTTTGTAATAGGTGAATTCGTTGAATTTCTTGAATGATTCGGATTCTATAATTTGATTCATAGACCGAAGAAAAAGTGGAATGTGAAAAATAATTAGTGTTTAATATTCATCTTTCCCAATAGTTTTTTGGACTTAACTATGGTTTAACCCAAAGTAAGAGCAAAAGAGTACAAAAAATAGTTTTGACCATTCAATAACATGGACTTAATGGTTCCGTTAGAAAATGAGGGTTAGACTCAAATAGTTTTTAAAACGATGACAAAACTCTAATAGACATAAATTAATAAGTGTCAAACTAAAAAAAACATTATCTATAGACCATTTAGATATCATAGTTGATGTGATGACTAATTTATACATATTTTTATAATTTTATTAACTCAGATTAACTCATAAAGTTATGAGACATCTTAATCGTTCATAACCAAATAGAAAACCTAGTACCACCCCCCCCCCCCCCCCCCCTTCCCCTTTTATGTAATAGTGTTATTTGTGGTGCTTTGTAAGGGAAATAAGTGTTTTTGTATAAACTCCTTGTTAAACTCTGGATCATTGAATTGAATCACTATCAGAATTCTTTTGTCCGAGCTATATATGCCTTACATGATAGCAGTGATGCAGTCCACCCATGGACCGATGGATGTCAAATAAGACTCGCGTCCTAAACATTTTTCCGAAAATAGATAACAATGAATCAAAATGAAGAATGAATTACTTGGCAAAGGAGTTTGCGTTAAAATGATCCGGATTTGTTAACATATTCAACAGAAAATTCAATCCCATCAAAGACTAGCCAGCACTAATCCAAAATCGAACCATGTCCTGTAGTGTGAATTACTTGTGAAGCTTGAGAGTTTGCACCCCACCTGGCCATGGCCTGCGTTTGCTTGGGTTTTGAGGAACAATCTATTGAAGTCCCTTTCTGGTTGAGAAGGATTTCGGGGCAGAAACCACATACTTTGTAGCACTCACTACTTTCCCTCTATTCAGCAAAGTATTAATTTGCTCCATTCTCATCAGTGTCTTAAGTGATTAATTTCAAGCAGGAAAAAAAATATTTGGGGCTATATATGCTATTATTGAGTTCATTTTTCTATTTTACTCTTTTCCTCTCAAGTTATAAATTTTGAAGTTTCAAAATGTAAAGCTCATTCTGATCAGGGCGGATTCAGGATTGCAGACAAATGGGGGTAAACAGTACACAACTATTTTATTATATAACTATTCAACTATACAAATATATATGACATGATTAATTCAATTGTAGCTAGCAAATGAAGAGCTTCCCTTTTTGAATTGAAAAAACAGAAGCAAACATGGTGGTATAAGATGAGAGTTGGCGAGAAGTAGACAGCTGCTTAATTTTTGACTTTTTGGCATTGAGGCAGACATAACAGTACAATCTAAGTCCAAGTAGTAATAGCAGCAGTAGCAGTAGCCTAGGTAGTGTCTTTTTTCTAGACTGGACTGAGTGGAGAGTTTTCTCCTTTTAAGCTAACTCAAACGAAGCAGACAAACAACATCTTTTGAAATCTTAAATTTATAATTATTTAATCTAAAATAAAGAGATTAAAAAAAAACTTTGAAATGTATAATTTCCTTTCCCTCAATCCTCAACTCAATTAAAAATGTTAATTTGAATATGGTGGGAATTAAAATAGAGAGATATTAAAAAAAAGAAAAAGAGAGATATGGTGGGTGGATAGATGAGAATTAAAAAGAGAGAGAGAGAGAGAGATCAAATAAAAGAGAAAGAAATGCAATGGGATTGGGATTGGAATTGGCGAAGGTGGAGTTTAAAAAATAGAAAACAAAAGCGTTTGTTTTAAAATGGCCTGAAATCAAGAGTCAAAATTGTATATAAAGTGAAGCAATCTAAAATTTTTAAGGATGACAAAATAAAACATATAAGTAACTTAGTGAGTATTTTCAAAAATATAAGGGGGTCAATTGACCCCCTTATCTAACGCATAGATCCGCCCGTGACTCTGACTTAGCGTGCGCTTTTTCTAGTATTGTAGTGTATTTTTAATATGTCATTAGTATGTTACTTCTACTGCATTAGGTTCTTCATACGCGTGTGTTGTTTGAAAATGGATCCATAAGCTCAAATTGGTAAGAGTGCTAGAGGATGGTTCAAATCCATATGGATTCGCAGGTGGCACTCCATGCAATGGTTAGGGCAGGTTGCACGTTCAAGTCACACTTGTATGATATGGAAAGACTCAAGATTCTGCATGCATTTCCATTAACTAGGGAGAGTAACTGATGAGACATCAAACAATCATTTTGATCGCAGCCGTACACGTGGCACAAGTCAACCCTAATAATGGAAAGACCTCAGTACGCTCCAAAATAACCTAAATCACTATTCGGCCTGTAAGTCAAGCGCCCAAGCCCAAATTGAGCGAGCCCAATGTGGCATAAATCTTATGACTTGGCTCAGAACAATAAGACCCGAACATAGATCTCCGAGCTGTCACAATCCCGAGATCCATTCGCACAACTCTTGACCCAATCAAGTATTAGGTCCGAAACAGAGCCAAGTGATGAAAAAAAACCAGTCATAGAAAGGTACAATCCTGAGCGGGATCTCCTCCCTCCATCACGCCCTTAACGATAGAGTCACTGAAAGAGTGCAATATTCACTATATAAGGTGAACAAAAGGGGTGAGAAATGTGGTCTTTCGTTCACTATTGTTCATTTTGCAGGTCAGGGACAAATTTGGACGCATCGGATTTTAAATCTTTTGAATCACAGTGATCGATCTACAAAATTTGAACAAAATGATGATCTAGATATATAATTTCCACTTCGAGTTGTTTTGGTTATGTGTTGCAATTTCTTTGTGAAACCAGGACTGAAAAAAATAATTACTGTGATCAGAAACAAACATTCTCTCTGAAAATTGATTAACGTGTGATGGGGTCAACCATTCAAAATTGTTTACATATATGCGAACACAACAACAACTCCCTTTATGTCTATCAAGCTTTTGTTTTAATTTTTATTTAAAAAAAAATCTCGCTAATCTTTTGTTTGTGATTGTTAGTAGTTTTCTCCATTTCTTGAATTGATGTTGCCACTGGGAGTATCTTTTTCCTTCGGTGGCGGATGGTCCCTCATGCGGCCCTTAGGCACAACAAAGAGGAGTTTACGAGGAATGACAGTGAGGTTGCCATCACCTATTGAAGCAGCAGCCAAAGTATCGTTAAATTCTACAGTGCCATTGTCGTTCATGGAGCCCCCTTTCCCTTTAGGAAGATCATGTTCCTTGCAAAAATGAAACGTAGAAAATGTCAAAAGATTGAGTTTTCTTACAACGTATTTGAGAATCTATAGCCGACAGCTACTCAAATAAAAATGCTAGGAAATCAGGCTTTTTCAATTAGGGTGATGTGGCGTGATCTCGAAAGAATGATAAAATTTCCAAAAAAATATGTGTATCTCAAGGTTGTAAAAAACTTTCTCTGACGATGCCACATCATTATGATTGCAAAACATAATACCTAGACTCACTCCTACTCAAAATATTGAATTCTCATCCCAAAATGTTGAAATTTTTATCCTAAAATATCAACTTACAAAATTACTATATTAGCTAAACTTTCAAAATTAATAATAACAATAATGAAACTCAATTGATTAAATTATGAAGCCAATGATAGCTTGGTTAGTCGATTAAAGGGGGTGTATTCAATTAAGGATTGTAAAAAATTGTGAAGGATTTTAAATCTCATATATTTTAAAGATTTCAATTAAGGATTTCAAAAATATATTATTATTATTATTATTATTATTATTATTATTATTATTATTATTATTATTATTATTATGAACCACTTACCTGCAAGAAACTTGATACCATGGACGAATCTACTAAGGGGCGAGGAGGGGGGGCACCTGACTCCCCTCAACATTTAAAATATTTTTAGTATATATACTTTATTCTTAACAAAAATCGATTATATAATGTAGAATACAATATGTTATTTGTTTATGCATACATTTAAGCATGACTTTGTTGGTTTAGTGGTTGTAGGTTTATTATTTTTTGTAAAAGACCCGAATTCAATACTCTTTGACTGTATTTTTATTTTATTTTCAATACAATTTTATTAGTAATTGCAAACATTAAAAAATGTTTAGTTTAACATTAAGGAATTGAATTGTTTTTCACAAGTGCTATAAAACCTCTAACAAAAAAATATTTAAATTAATATCTAAAATAATAATTATAAAATTCAATGAAAATATATACCATTAGCCAACTTGTACAAAATTTGAGCTTCATATAAACTATTTTTTCTATTACATTGTATTATGATCATATTAGGTTTGCAAATTTCAAATTTTTTTTAGCTTTACCTATATACTTATCTAAATTATTTTTTGATATTAGTTATATATTTTAGTTATTATGTTCGTTTGCTCATTGCTAATGTATCGATAGTGACTTAAATTTGGACTACATTGGATCCAATTTGGTATATGCAATGTATTTTTTATTAGTTACTAGTTCAGGTAGAAAAAAAAATTGGTTTTACCATTAATAACTACTATTATCAACTAATGATTTTTTTCATTTCGCCCTCCCTCGACTAAAATTTTGGGTCTGCCCCTGCTTGAGACAAGAGGAGAATTAGGCAAAATAAGCTCCACACTTGTGAACAAATCCTCATTTTCCTTGCAAGGCTACTAGATTAATCTGACACAACAACACTTGTATGAGATTATCATACTCACCTCAGGCTTAGGAGAGGTGTTTATAAGGAACTCACCTCAGGCTTAGGAGAGTTGTGAAGGATTTTGCAAGTGTTGCTTGCCGTGCCATCATCTATAGGAGCAGCGAAAGTATCAAATTCTACAATGCCATTGTTGTTCGCAGAGCCGCCTTTGTCTTTACGATTACGAGTATCCATGTTCCTTGCAAAAATGAAACATAGAAAATGTCTAATGATTGAGTTTTCTTACAAGATGTTTCTGAATCTATAGCCGACAACTACTCAAATTATTGAATCCTCATCCCAAAATGTGGAAATTTTTATTGAAAATTACAACTTAAAAAATACTATATTAGCTCAAAATTAATAATAACAATAACTAAACTCAATTGATTAAGTTTAGCCCGATTAGTTTAACGTCTTGAAATCGATACCCACCAGCTGCACTCGCCTTAAAAACAAAAATAATAAATTAAATTAAATTATGAACCCCTTACCTGCAAGAAACTTGAGACAATAGGAGAATTAGGCAAAATAAGCTCCACAATTGTGAACAAATCCTCATTTTCCTTGCAAGGCTACTAGATTAATCTGACACAACAACACTTGTATGAGATTATCATATTCACCTCAGGCTTAGGAGAGGTGTTTATAAGGATTTCACAGAGTTAATCATTATCATTATGAATAAAATAAAAAATGTTAGTGCTCGGAAACGACTAATTAACCTATGATGATGAAATAAAATAAAAAATGTTAGTGCTCGTATGGGACACCCCACTCATTCGTTTACATGGTTTAATTGGATCATCTAATTACATCATCATCCAGTAATTAAATGAAGCATGTTTTTTTTTTCTTTGAAACTATTTTTTATTGCCTCCGACGAAGACTGAACAGAAGTACTTGTGAAGTTGTGATGGATTTTTCAACCATGACAACAGTGCTTCTCATCTCATACAATACTTAAATAGGCGAGTATGATAAAAACTAATTATTAATTAATAATATTTTTTTTAAAACTCCTAAATCTTTTAATTAGTCAAATTAAAATTAAGTTGAAATTAATAATAACATAATAAAAAATATCTAAATAATAGTATAATTAAAATTAATAATAGTATATATTTAAGTTGAAATTAATAATAATAGTATAATTATATTAAGTTGAAATTAATAATAGTATAATTAAAATTAAATTGGTATAGAAAAGTTGAAGATATATTAAAATAATGATAAAAAAGTAAAAATACGAGATATGGTTAGAGTAATGAAGAAATAGGGAGACTCCTAAATTTGGGATGCTCTTAGACCTTGGAAACTTTCAAAAGTATAGTTCATCCCGTGGGTTTTAAGTATCCAACTGTGATTTTTTTTCCTTTACTTTTTGAGTAATTTACAATTTACCCCCTATTTTATTTTTGGGCTCCCTATCAGTAAGAAGACAAATGTAAATAAGATAAAAGATGGGAAAGAGAAGTATGACGAGTTGACTGAGGAAAAGCTAGATGATGAGCTACCTGTTGTTGAACCACAAACCATTGAAGCACAAGGTTCACAAGTACATGAACAACCACAGCGCATTGAAGCACAAGGGGCACAAACCCAATAACAAGCCCAAGCCCAGTCAGCAGGTTTATCTCGCCCTAGCCCAGTTAGCAGGTTTATCTCAAGAACAACCACAACAAGCCTAAGATCCTGAAAAATGATTTTGCAAGTTTGGATGATCTTCCAGTGTCAGAGGAGTACCATTTCCGATCATACCACTTAAAATGAGCAAAATGCTCAAGAACCTCCAACTGAATATGTTGTTTGAGTGAGGGTAGGAACCAGGTTTTGCAACCAAGATGATGTGGCATCAGTAGAGAAGATTTTTCACATCCTCGAGATACACAAACACTTTGAAAATTTGATCATTCTTTCAAAATCATGCCACGTCACCATGGTTGCAAAAACTTCATTTCCTAGCATTTTCGATGTTTGTTTTTATTGATGAAACTGAGAATGTTTATGATGATGAGAATGACAGTGATGATAATAAAGAAGATTGAGTGTTCAAGGTTGGGAAAGAATATGACACAATTGATGTAGCTAGGTTCTGGTTGAGAAAATATGCAGTAAGGAATAAGTTTGTGATGCATTCATGAAGAATAATGCTGATAGACTTTTAGTGAGTGTAAGGGTAAAAACTGCAAGTGCCATTGCTATGAAGCATTGAACAAGGATGGTCACTGTCACGACCCGATCCACATGATACAATATTGTCCGCTCTGGGCCCAACCTAACTACCCGCACGACTTTTAAAACGCGTTGTGTCATGTGGATCCAAACTCATACATATATAGTACATATCATTCCCTCGCCCAGACAATGTAGGACTATAACCCCTAGTAGCTTGTCAGCCTCTGAGCCCGCCCACACAAGATAGCTTGCCATCCGTCTGAGCCCGCCCACACATGGAGTTGCCAGTCTCAGAGCTCGCCCACACATGATAGTCTGCCAGCCTCAGCGTCCACCCACATATGGTGTTACAATCCACCCTCTTGAGGACCCAACGTCCTCGTTGGCACACTTTCGGCTAGGTTCGGCTCTGATACCATTCTGTCACGATCCGTTCTACATGATACAATATTGGACGTTTTGAGCCCAACCTAACTACCCGCACAGCATTAAAACGCGTTGTGTCATGTGGATCAAAACTCGTACATACATAGTACATATATGGTTCGGTTTAAATTCGGTTCGAATCAGTTTCGGTTTTAAAAAATTTTAAACCGAAGTGGTCGGTTCGGTTTTCGGTTTCTATGTTATTTTAACCGACCAAATATATATAATAAGTAATATATATTTTATATATAAATAATACAGTATGTTTAAAATAGTCGGTCGGTTCGATTTTATTTCGGTTTTGGTTTGATTTTAGTCGGTTCGGTTACGGTTTGCATAAATTAGAATCGGTTCGGTTTCGGATCGATTTTGTTAATGATCGGTTAGATTTCAGTTTGAAAATTTTAAAACCGACCTAAGTCGGTTCGGTTTTCAGCCCTACAAAAAATAACAAGGGAGAGGGTCAGGCTAGCAAATAAAAGATGACAAATAGAAAATCGTCAGTGAAGAAGACAATAATGAATAAGACAAAAGATTGGAAGAAGAAGAAGAAATATGATGAGTTGATTGAAGAAGAGCTAGATGATGATCTACCTGACCATAAGTCACTGAAGCACAAGGTCCACGAGTACATGAACAGTGAAGCACAAAGTCCAAGCCCAATCAGCAGATCCATATCAAGAACAACCACAACAATCAAGCCCAAGACCCTGAAAATAAGTTTGCACATTAGATGACCCTGCCACTGCATCCTTTCCTTCCCCTTCCCCTCTCCCACCAACGTAGGAGAGTGAGAGGGTTGGTGAGGATGGGTTTGCTGGGAGTTAAAAAATCTTCGTTCGGTTCGGAAAATCATGTTCAGGGGTAAGTTGGTCTTTTCAAACTTTTTTTGCCCCCCTTTGTCAGTCATCCTGGCTCCGCCCCTGCATAGGACTCTCACTGCCCAAATCACCCAACTGTAATTAATAATTTTTAAATAAAATTAATACTGAATATTTGTGCATGTAGAGCATGTTGACCCCCTAGTGAATGTAATGAATGGTATTTGGTTCTTTTGATGAAAATTAAGGAATACGTGATGGTTTATTTATAGTGAAATTAAGTACTGTAGATTATAGACCAAAGTTAGTCTAATTCTAAAAGTAATTATCTCAGCCCCACTAAACACATGAAGGCCTAATTAAGATAATCAAAGTAACAGAACTTTCATGATCTGGCTGCTAACGATAAGGAAATGGTGCTCTGATGCCTTGTGGCAAACCCTTTTTATCTTTGTTGTAGTCCCTTTTCATGTTTACAAGCCTAGGTGAAATTGCTACCTTGCTTCCCTTGTCCAATTTTAGACCTTCTCCATAAGATGATTGTTCAACGTCAATATTTAAACAGAGTTATTCAAAGTAAGTTCTAATCCCTAATTCTTCAAGTCCATAATGGATGTTTACCTAACTTTACTGGACCTGTAATACTTGGTCTTAGATATTCACCACAGGATGACACCATTAAGCCAATGTTAGATTAATCTTTTTCAAAATTATAAACACATTCTAAGGTAGACTCTCATCTCATCTTAGGATGAAAAATAAGGCATTCACTACATTAAATTGACATTTTTGTAACAATCTTCAAAACAGTGTCTAATAAATTATAATGAAACTTAAGCTAATACTACGTAAACATTGTACTTGAGGACTTGTCCGAGAAATTGCAAACAAAGTGGGAAACTTGAATCTTTCGCCACATATTCAGAGTTTTCTTTGAATGATTGACATCTCCCTGTGACCCTGTCAAGAGTTGAATGCTCGCCATTGTGCACTATGTTTGGCACTCTGTTTGGGTTTGGCTTCGCAAGCAGTCAGCGTTCCTTTGTCAGATCCAGAAGCGGTGTTCCTGGTTGGCAGAGCACAAAACAGAGTGTGCATTGGAGCAGCTCTGTTGGGTGCTGGTGGACAGCAGTGGAGCAGCTCTTGCGTGCTTATTTCTGCTTCGGCACATGGCTACAATGGCAAGCATCCTGCGTGCTTATTCAGCAGTGCATTGGACTGCTGGGAGCAGAGTTGCGGTGACTTGCACGGGCTGTAAAGTGGCTGGATTGGTGCTGACCGTCTGCGTCTCTTGCGTGCTGGGAACTTTGTGCTGCTTGCAAATTATTGTGCTTGCAAGTTACAAGGCTTTCCTGTGGAGCAATCTATTGTGCTGCTTGCAAGTTATTGTTGCAATTGTAGCAAATGTGGCGAGGAGCTGGGTCTGGCAAGTTAAGTGTGCAATAAGAAACCATTGTTGTTTTACTACTGTTATTTTCCTAGAGTTTTTCAAAAGTTATCTCACGTACTTGCTGTAAATTTTCCAATTTCATGTATTCGGGTTTATCTTTAACTTATCTCCCAAAGAGCTTGAATTTTCCAATTTCTAAACATCTATATGATTTCTTATGTATATTTTTTGTCCATAAAAACTAAATAAATACAAAAAATTTTAAATTCATAAAAATGTACATGCTTAATAAAGCGATATAAGCTAATGAATATTCATCAATTTGTCCAATACATATTTTGGTCTTTCAAAAACTTCTAAATTATAAGGATTCATTGACAAGAAGAAATAAGTTCATCAATGTACAAGAAGAAATTGATTTTTATCTTTTTTTTTTTTAAAGAAATAAGTTTGATAAAGAATCTTGCCATGTTATTTTCAACATCACATACTTGTTTGTACGTGAGGAAGAAGAGAGATAGGTAAAGAGAGAGAAAAGAAATTTTTATTTCATGAAGGATATATGCACTCCGTGTTATTTGTAGTGTCGCTTAGACACATATATATCTAACATCAGAGACGTTGTGTATCTCTCTTCATTTATACTCTTCGATTTCACTTGTGAAGCTATTCTCTTTGCCCGTGGACGTAGACAAACTTGTCGAACCACATTAAATTTCTTGTGTGGTACGTGTTTTATTTAATTTTCATTTACTTTATATTGCCTTGTTTATAATTTGAATTTATTACTTTCTATTACAGCTATTAATTGTGTTCCGCAATCTATTACACTTTCACAAAGCGCAACAGAGCCATCACACCTTTAGCTTAGGTAACCTCACTACTCGATCGAATTCTCGTTGTTACTATTAGCTAACAAAAATATGTAATTTGTTACAACCTAGCCATAATCAGCAAAGAGGTCTGAGATTTTCAATCCGTATATGTAGCGAAGAAAATAAGTGTTTCTGTTCAGCATCTTAATAGAGCCCAAATGTTCTAGTAAGGGACATATGAGTTCGAGGAAAAATAACACGAGTTTTCAAGAAATCCATGCCTCGATCTAGATGAGAATATGAACAACATACACTTGATCAAAGTATTAAGGATTAGGCAGGTTTGAATATGAAAGGCGAGTTTAACATGGGAGATTCATCGTAAATCATCATCCACATCGACGTCACCAGTTCCATTACATTCATTTTCAACATCAGAAATTCTAACTGGCAAGGAAACCAGCGAGGGAGGGGGTGGCAACCCTCCATCTCCATCGGGATGCACGAAGAGATGGAAGGCACACATCCCGAAGGAGATGAAGGGTTGCCACCCCCTCCCTAACTGGTTTCCTCGCCAGTTAGACGGGTTCTTTCAACATTGACCCTTGCGTGTGGGTTGGGAGGTCTTGAATAACAACATTTCTGTCTTTGAATTCAACTCATATGATTCAATTGATCCATTGCCCTCTCAATACTTCATGTGGATCAACTTGAGTTTTCCTCCTTATTGGCTTGTACACATATTTATTTCTTCATTATGATTTCGACTTTAGACTCTCAAGAACGTGTTTAATTTCAACTCATCATACAATGAATGGCTGTGCACTTTTACAAAAAATTGAACTAAATTATTAAAAAAACAAAAATGCACCTCTACGATAACTTTTAAGTACAGAATTGACTACATTTAGATGCCATAAATGAATCTTAATTCTAAAATATTTCTTGAACTAGAGTTGGCACCCTCTTTTATTCCATACAAATATTTAGCCAAATTAAGTGTTAGTTACATCTTCAACTTTAAGAAGCTTTTGAACTGCCGGTCAGTTTTCTTGAGCACCAAAAATAAAAGATTGGGATATTTATTTTCACAGTTCACTTAAGATTTTGTTGTTTTTTTATTGCTCATCTTCTTTGAAGTGTCTCAAGCTAATGAGATCACGTAAATAACCCCCGAAGCAATATGCCTTTTTCTTTTTTTTTCTTCCTTATTCGTTTTAATCACTCAATCTAGGTTTTTGGCTCTTTTTTTTCTTTTCTTTTTTCTTCTTCTACTATTATTATTATTATTTGCGAAACTAGCTATACCCTTGTGTACTTTTCACAAAATTGTGGAAACTATTTCCTAGAGTAAGAACAATAAATATTTTATCTTTGAAAACAAACATAGCCTTAAATATTTGAAAAAAAAAAATCCTTACAGAAAATGTCTTTGTCAAATTGATAGGAGGAATGCTAATGTCTCCGCTTAGTTGACAAGGCTGTCGGGGTATACAAGTTGTATGTAATCTCGTCCACCTCTAGGATGACTTTAAGTAAAATAATTGACTACATTTACATGTCATAAATTATTTTTTTTCTAAAATATAGTTCCCTTCCCCTTTTATTCCCCTATATATTTAGCCAAATAAAGTGTTCACTGCATCTTCAACTTTGAGAGGCTTTTGAATTGCAGACAGATTTCTTGAGCATCAAAACAGAGACGAGGATATTCTCACAATTGTTCAAATTATGTTGTTTTTTATTACTCATCTTCTCTAAATTGACTCACGCTAATGAGATCGAGTAATTAAATAACACCCCATGAGAAATATGTTTTTTTTTCTTCTTCATTTTAATTTCCATCTAGGTTTCAGGCTTCTTCAATTGAGTTTGCTATGATACCACTTTTATGGGCTTGATTTCCAACCTAAATGATGCATAACTAATTAAACCTTCTCCAATTCATGATATTGTTGATGACTCGATATTCGTGTATTTATTTACGTTTCTTTGCAGATTCAGATTTATTTATTTAAATACGTTATGTAATTTTGTAATTTAAGGAAATCACGAGTAAATGGTGACATTTTGAATGATAAATAGACATGGATCGAATATTGTATTTTGTGAATGCAGTCATGCTTAGAAGTTAATCTGTGTTGTTTGCTGACTAAAAGAAGAGTGTTCAAGGCCAAATGAAGACTTATATCATGATATAAAGATATAAGTCGCATAATTTATCATCATGTACTACAGTTATAGGATTTTAAATATCAAAGTCTCGACTGATCTGGCTATGTTGAATACGCGAGTGCGACTTACTAACTAGATGAGTTCGCTAATTTAATGCATCTGTTGGATAGACAAAATGCTCTCAGAGGGATCAGATAGTTTGGTGTGGAAGGGTAAAGGTGTGGGCTTCTCGGTGAAAGAATTTTCGGATATGTTGGCTGCATCTCATTATGAGACCCACTCTAACCCCTTCATTTCCTTTCACAAAAATCTGGTATGGGTGAAAAACCTTTTTCCTTGGATTAATTTCTTTAGTTGGTCAGTTTTGCATGAGAAGATCTTGACTAAAGATAGGTTAAGAAAAAGAGGAATCCTCACAAGGAGTCTTTGTGTGCTTTGCAATGAATTTGACGAGACACTGGACCATTCGATGCTTCACTGTAGTTTCTCCAAATTCATTTGGAGCAGTTTCTTGGCAGAATTCGGTTTGAGTTTGATGTTTGAAGGCTCCATTTTAGATTGGCTAAGTTGGTGGTCTCAAGCTAATCCTTCCCGTCGGGGGGAATAGTTATGGCGTAGGGTCCCCTACGTTCTCATGTAGTGTGTGTGGAAAGAAATAAATAAAAGGGTATTTGAAAAACTCAACAGATCAGAGCACTCTATCTTTGTCGAGATTAGAGAATTGTTGTGGAGGATGGGTACGATATGTAATTTGTTTAGGGATTTGGGTTTTGACACTTTCATAGTGTCTTGGCATTCCTTAATATAGGAATATTTCTCTTTGTATTTTGTTTTCCTTGCTTTCATTAATAAACATCTTCGTGTTTGACAAAAAAAGAAAAAACTTACTAACTACCTCAATTAAATGTGTAGACTCAATGATGCATCCAAAACGTGGTCAGCTTAATAGCAAGTCTAAAAAAATTTATTGCCTTGTAACAATTCAACTGATTTAATCAATGTGTTGACTAATGATGATATTGATATTTAAGACTCAACCATAGAAGCCAACCTTATAACTACGTATATGTATTGACTAAATGACTACATATATGTATTGACTATATGGAAAACATGCATTTTGAGGGGGATGGAGGGTTTCCATTCCTTTCTTCGCTGATTGTTACGGACTAGCAATCCGTGCGGCACTAGCTATCCAATTCACTAGTAAGTCTATGAGTGGTTACTTTGACAGACACAAATATTAACTTGAGAATGCACAATATCAATCTGTAGACAATATAACAATGCACAGTAGTCAGCAAAAGCTCTCATTAACATTCAATAGATTACAATGGGAGGAATGTTCGGAAGGACGTTGCTCAAGACTAATTCGATGCTATCGATCGATGAAAATACAAATTTAAAGTTGAAAAGCAATGCAAAGAAAACAATAAAAATGCTAGCGGTACAGTCTGGCCCGACTATGCAATGGAGGCAACACCTCCTCACAGTCAAGAGCTCAAACCTTCCCCCTATAATATAGATGCTAAGCATTTGGGCACTTTTCAAAAGGGAACATTGAGTTTTGAGACCATTAGAAAAGTCTTTAAAGGCCTCTGACGTTCATTTCCCTTACCAACGATACTAGTCCTGACACTGGTTTCCTCGTCAGTTAGAATTTTCACTACACAAAATTTGCACTTTTGTAACAACTCTCAAAACAGTATCACTTTTGAAATGTTACAATTCACCAAACAATTTCAAGTCAAAACTAAATTTAGTCAAAAAAATGAAAAACAGTAACACAAAAAAAATGATACAATAAGTTAGATCACCATGAATAATATCACTTTTATAATCATACTCTTCATGGTGATACAATTATTGTATCATTTTGTTTGTGAAAATGTGTAAAATTGTTAGGTGAATTGTTACACTTCAAAAATAATATTATTTTAAAGATTGTTACAAAAATGCCAATTTAATGTAGTTTTCTGCACAAGTTCTCTATTATAAATTGAGGTCTGTATGTTAAATTTGGTCACCTGAAAGCAGGAAAGTGTGTCAGATTTCCCGCCACCTAAGAGGAAAATGGGGCTGTTTCTGCAGTTGTTGCACTTTTGTTCATTCATCATCCTCTTCTCTCAAGTTTCCTGCAGGTTTGTAACTTGGTATAGATCATATCTAAAGAAGATACACTTCACCGAATTAATCTCAAATTTCTCAATTAATACATGGTTTCAGTTAGACAAAGTAGGACTCATTCCTTTACAAATAAGGACTCAAAGTCCTTGTGTGCTTGTGTGATTGGTTTCAATTTTATTGGGAAGAGTTGATAAGGATGATTCCTTTTTGTTCCCAATTTTTGTGGGACTCAAAGTGTTTCTCTTATCTCTTTAAACCAAGCATACAACAACAGATTGAAATAAGCAAATACAACGTGAATTAGCAACATGCACACAGCTGAAACGTAGCAGCAGATTGGCAGCAAATACAGACTGAAACAGAGCAGTAGTGTGGCGTGAAACGGGTTGCAATAAGGGCGTGAAACAGGCTGTGAGTTCAGGGTGATTCGGTGTGTGCGCAGCGTGAAACAATAGCCAAGTAGAAGGATTGGAATCGAGTGATTTCGGGTGTTCTTCGTTTGCGAGTTTCGTCAAACTTTTGGTTGTATTGTTGGCTTGAGATTGGGTAATCTCAAGGCTCGTTGTTTGAAAATGTTGTAATCTTCAAGTAAGTGTTTCCATATTAATAAGATAGTTATAGAGTAGTCGTCCATGGAGTAGGCAACGCCGAACCACGTAAATCTCGGTGTCATCTTTATTTTCTGCATATTGCTTGTTGTTTGCTATTACTTGCATAGCGTTTTAGCAATTCACTATCACCAACTAGGTCTACGACTTGTGTTGGGATTATTTACATTAGCAGGTATTTCCTTACAAGTGGTATCGGAGCGCCAGTTAGTCGGTGTTTGTGTTTTGAAGGTGTCAATTAAAATGGCTGAAATGTCTTCTTCATCACGTGATGATGACTATGTGAAAGTTCATGGGTTCGATATTGTTCGATTCAATGGTAGCTAGAAACAATTTTAAAGCTTGGCAGATGGATTGTAAAGATATTCTAGTTAGTTTGAATCAGATTGATGCACTAGATGAGATGAAGAAGACCTTTCAGCCATTTTAATTGACACATTCAAAACACAAACACCAACTAACTGGCGCTTTGATACCACTTGTAAGAAAATATCTGCTAATGCAAATAATCCCAACACAAGTCCTAGACCTAGTTGGTGATAATGAATGGCTAAAACGCTATGCAAGTAATAACAAACAACCACATAAGCATCTCCACCTTGACATGAAAAACTACCAAAACCCATTTCTCAGTTAGAGAATCATCGTCATGCCCATAAGGGCCCTACCCCCTTGGGGCGTCAACACTGAGAGAGTCTAATCAAGTTGAGACAATGCTCAAACTTGATTTCTGGAACCACTTTTGTCAACATATTAGCTGGGTTGTCTTTAGTACCCACATTCTCCAAGAAAACTTCACCGTCCTCGATGACATCCCTCAGAAAATGATACCGCACATCAATATGCTTCGTCCGGCCATGATGAACTTGGTTATTCACCAAATGGATAACACTCTGACTGTCACATAACATTGTCACATCATCCTGAATAACACCCAAATCACTAACCAAGCCTCAAAGCCAAATGGCTTCTTTCACCGCCTTTGATAAAGCCATGTACTTTGCTTCAGTAGTAGACAAAACAATTGTACACTGTAACTGAGACTTCCAACTCACCGGACCCATCGCCAATGTAAAACAATAACCTGTAGTCGATCGGCGCTTATCAAGATCACCAACATAATCCGCATCTACATAACCTCGGATCATATTTGACACATCTCCTCTCTCATATACTAAACCAACATCCAGCGTACCCCGAAGATATCTCAGTATCCACTTCATTGTCTGCCAATGTTGTTTTTCCTGGTTTGACATAAATCTACTAACCAGACTAACCGCATGAGCGATATTTGGACGTGTGCAGATCATGGCATACATAAGACTACCAACTGCACTAGCATAGGGAACCTGTGACATGTGTTCCCTCTCATCCTCTGTGCTAGGAGACAACTTAGCCGATAGCTTAAAGTGAGTAGTCAAAGGAGTACTTACCAACTTAGACGTATCCATGTCAAAACGATGAATAACCTTCTCTAAGTATTGTCTCTGTGACAATGTCAGTATGCCCTTTTTCCTATCTCTCACTATCTCCATCCCAAGTATCTTCTTCGTTGAACCAAGATCTTTCATCTCAAACTCCAATGCTAAGTTTCAACTTCAATTCATCAATTTCTTTCATGCTCTTTGCAGCGATGAGCCTATCATCAACATAAAGTAAGAGAAACACAAAAGACGCATCCTTGAGCTTCTGTGTGAATACACAAGGATCATATTGACTCCTCACATATCTCTGCTCAATCATAAAAGTATCAAATCTCTTGTACCACTGCCTCGAAGATTGCTTCAATCCATACAGTGACTTCTTCAGTTTGCATACATTTTCTTTCTTACCAATAACAGCATATCCATCGGGCTGGGACATGTATATGTCTTCCTCCAAATCTTCATGCAAGAAAGTAGTCTTGAAATCAAGTTACTCGAGCTATATGTCAAACTGCGCTGCTAAAGCCAAAAGGACTCGGATAGAAGTGTGTTTTACCACCGGAGAAAATATTTCATTGTAGTCTACCTTCTTGTTTTACTACTGTTATTTTCGTAGAGTTTTTCAGAAGTGGTCTTACTATGTTTGGATTGCTGTAAATTTTCCACATGAAATCGGGTTTATCTTGAACTTATCTCCCGAAGAGCTTGAATTTCCAATTTCAACACATCTGTATGATTTCTTATGCATATTTTTTGTCCATAAAAACTAATAATAATAATAATAATATAAATAATAATGATTAACATATATAAAATCTACACATAATAAAGAGATATAATGTAACGACCCCATTTTTCTAGAACTACTAAAATTTATATTCACCTATTTAATACCACGGGAGAGAAAAAGAGTCAGCAAAGGAGAACAATTCAACAGAGTTATGAGAGAAGTGGTGGAAATACACTGGTTAATCAACGTTATCCAATCAGGCGAGAAGCCAGTTGTGAGAAGATTTGTGCAAGAAAAAATCATTCAAACCTATCGTAAGCTTTAGTCATGTCAATTTTGATAGTCATCCAACCTTGGGCTCTCCGTTTAATGTGTTTCATTTAAAAGAAAGTCTCGTGAGCTATAGAAACATTATCGGTGATGGTATCCAACAGAGGTTTAAGCCTATTTGCTAGAATTTTTGAAATATCCGTAGATGACATTGCAAAGGCCGATTGACCGAAATTTGTCAGGAGTGATTGGATTATTGACTTTGAGATCCCCATAATACACAGTCTAGAGTTTGGAGCTGGGCCGGTTGGGTACTTTGCATCCTTGAGCAGACTATCTCGATCCATTGACTTGGATGATTCATTATTTTACAGAAAACTTCTAGCTAACCTTACTACTCGATCAAATTCTCGTTCGTACTGTTAGCTAACAAAAATATGTAAATGTTAAAACCTATAATCAACAGAGAGGTCTGAATTTTTTAATCCGTATGTTAGTGTTCAACATCTTAATAGAGCCAATGTTCTTGTAAGGGACATTTAAGTTCGACGAAAAATAACATACGTTTTCAAACACTACACCAAATTGGCATTTTTGTAACAACCCCCAAAACATTATCACTTTTGAAGTGTAACAATTCATCTAACAATTTTACACATTTTCACAAACAAAATGATACAATAATATTATCACCATGAAGAGTATGATTATAAAAGTGATACTATTCATGGTTATCCAACTTATTGTATCATTGTTTTTGTGTTACTGCTTTTCATTTTTTTGACTAAATTTAGTTTTGACTTGAAATTGTTTTGTGGATTGTAACATCTCAAAAGTGATACTGTTTTGAGAGTTATTACAAAAGTGTCAATTTGGTGTAGCGAAGAATATTAAGGACTAGGCAGGTTTCATCATCTACATCGACATCACCACTTCCATTACATTCATTTTCAACATTGACCCTTGCGCGAGTAGGTTGGGAGGTCTCCTGTGACGATCCCCCTCCCGCACTGTACAGATACTGTCCGCTTTGGGCTACCATCCGGCCCTCACTGCTTTAAAAGGCCTCTGTACAATGGGGAGATGACCCTGCACATATAAAGATCATCATCCTTCCCTACCCAGGCGATATGGGACTATGTTTCCCCTTGGTAGCTAGCCCAACTCCTCTTGGGATCCACAGGACCCTCACCCTCCCCCTCAAGTCCGCCCACACAAGGGTCTCACAGTCCGCCCCCCTTAAGGCCCAACGTCCTCGTTGGCCACACAGGCACAACGTCCACGTTGCCCGAGGGCCCACCTCCACGTGGCACACTTCCGGCTGGGTCAGGCTCTGATACCAAACTGTGACGACCCCCCTCCCGCACTGTACAGATACTGTCCGCTTTGGGCTACCATCCGGCCCTCACGACTTTAAAAGGCCTCTGTACAATGGGGAGATGACCCTGCACATATAAAGATCATCATCCTTCCCTACCCAGGCGATATGGGACTATGTTTCCCCTTGGTAGCTAGCCCAACTTCTCTTGGGATCCACAGGACCCTCACCCTCCCCCTCAAGTCCGCCCACACAAGGGTCTCACATCTCCTGTCTTCGGACTCGACTCATATGATTCAATTGATCCATTGCCCTCCCAATATTGTTGGCCACTTCATGTGGATCAACTTGAGTTTTCCTCCTTGGCTTGTACACATCTTTGTTTCTTCATTATGATTTCGACTTTACACTCTCAAGAACGTGTTTAATTTATACAATGAATGGCTGTGCACTTTTAGATGGCAACTCATCTTGCCACTTTTGTGTAGGATATGATCGGTTTTATAAAAATTTGAACTAAATTATTAAAAAACAAAAATGCACCTCTACGATGACTTTTAAGTACAGACTGGACTACATTCTGACGCCATAAATGATTCTTAATTCTAAAATATATATTGCTCGAAATAGACTTGCCTCCCTCTTTCATTGCCCTATATATTTAGCCAAATTAAGTGTTAATTGCATCTTCAACTTTGCACTGTGGGTCAGATTTCTTGAGCACCCAAACAAAAGATGGGGATATTTTAACAGTTGTTGAGATTATGTTATTTTTTATTACTCATCTTCATCTCTCTTCTTCTTCCTAATTTTTTCTTCTTTCTTCTCTCAACATGGTTCAATGCTAAACCATCCCACTCACAGCAAATCTCTTCCTCCTTTTTATACTCTGTTTTTCTTGTGGTTAGTGGCTAATGGTGGTTATGTTTGAGCTGTGAAGAAAGTCTAAATCTAATTTTTGTGTGTTGTTGATGTATAGAATACGAGATGCAGAAGCCTTGAAATCACTCTCATGGGATGATATAATCACTCTCATCAAACACCCCTAATGTCAAATTGCATGATTGAAAGTGGTGTTGATAGTGGATTATATCGGTGGTGCCTCTGAATGATCAAACGAAAAAAAGGAAATGAGAAATTTGAACATTAATAGAGAGAAATAAAAAACTAATAGAGAGAATTAATAGAGAAATCTGAAAATTAATAAAGAGAAATTTGAAAATCAATTCCATTAAAAAATTGAATTTTCATTATTTAGTAATTAGTTTTAGCTACAGGTGAATGTAGTGGCTAATCAATTGAAAGTTAAATTATTAGCAACAACCACTTAACCGTCTCTGATTTGCAATGGCAACTGTTGTCTATATTTTGTCAAGTTGCAACAGCCACAGTCGTCTCAAAAATTTGAAAAGTTGTCGCCAATAATTGCTGTCTCAAATAAACTTTCGAGTTCGAATTGGTTTAGGGGCAAATTCTTTGCAACTTAGAAACGATCACATACCATTGTCAGATAGCCACAGAAAAGTCTAACGTTGTTGTTGTACTAGAGCGACGATTCAAATAGATACGATATTGCAACAGTCATTGGGTTGTTGTTAACTCATTTCAGCTACGCTTTTTAATACTTAGCAACGGCAAGATGTTGTTGCTGAATTTACTTTATTTTGTAGTGTCTCTAGGAATAAAATTACATGTCCATTTCGAAAGGTTAAAAAGAAGTGTTTAATGCTATATATAATGGGTCGCTACATCCAAAGTAGATCCGTTTGCTCATCTTCCAAGTCAGAGTGCAAAAGAGAGTGTAGAGTACCAGAGTCTCCCACGATCAAGCCTGCTGGCCAATTGTGTGCCTGGGTGAGCAGCTTCAGAAGCAAAACATTCGGCCATGGTGCTGTCAAAAACTCGGCCTTGAATCCTATCCGCAATGCTGGCTTAGATCTACCAAAAGTGTCTACGACAACCACCCCAAAAGCTCTCTGATGCGAGGAGGTAAAGAAACATGCATCATAAGTTACCATAATCATCTAAGAAGAAAGATTAGTGTGGAAGGACTAGAATTCTCGGACCGAGTGTTAATGTGGTGTTCTCTAACTGCTAGAAGTTGTTTGTGTATAATCTAAATTCGGGAGTGTTGGGTATTTGATAGCGATTACATAAGGGTATTCGGGTCAGGATGAAAGTGCATCGGCCCGGGGACTTTGCCAGGTTTGTTGTTTCAATCACTTGGTGAAGAGAAGAGGGGAGCTATGTGCTACTCCTAGCAGTAGGAGACCTCCGCCGTCTTGTTGCTAACTCTAATCAATAAGAGGCCACTGTTGATAAATATATCAAGCATGAACTTTGAGCATGTTAAGTGTGGATAAATCAGAAACCATTGTTGTTTTACTACTTTTATTTTCCTATAGTTTTCCAGAAGTGGTCTTACTATATTTGTATTGCTGTAAATTTTCCAATTTCATGCATTCGGTTTATCTTGAACTTATCTTGCGAAGAGCTTGAATTTTCCAATTTCAACACATCAATATGATTTCTTATGTTTATACTTTTGTCCATAAAAACTATAAATTTTTTTAATAATAAATAATTAACATTTAAAAAATCTTCACATAATAAAGAGAAATAATGTAACGACACCATTTTTCTAGTACTAAAATTTATAATTACCTCCGTGTTTGGGGTTACACAAAATTTACTTTTTATTGACGTCGTAGTAATATCGTAATATATAATTGTTTTATTATCTGTACCTAATTTATGTATGGGTAAGTTATTACTCTAGTGGTAGCTAAAAATTTATTAAGTACATATTGCATTTATGTAATCAAATGTATATTTTTATTAGTTATTTTGTCGTGGGTTAAAAAAAAAAAACAAAAAAAAAAACATTGTAATGTTGAAAATAATGGGCTAACCCAAAAAGAGTGTCACAATGTCTTTAGTCTAGGCCCATCCAACCCACTCAGCCTCAAAGAATGTATGGACAATGTGCTTTGATTCTCAAACAAACATCCTAAGTGCCTACAGCAAATATCTGAATTTAATTATAAAGAGTGTAAACGAGTAATAGTATTTTTCATTTGTAATTGAGAAGGGCTGAGTTTAATTATAAATAATTTGAATTTTACAAAAGTATAAAAATGTAATAGTATTTTTAATCAAAAGACACAAATATCTTTGAAACTATTCATTAGTCTTGAATTTTTATACGTAATTACACTACACCAAATTGACACTTTTGTAATAACTCTAAAAACAATATCACTTTTGAGATGATATAATCCACCAAACAATTTTAAGTCAAAACTAAATTTAGTCTAAAAATGAAAAACAATAACACAAAAAAAATGATACAATAAGTTGGATCACTATGAATAGTATCACTTTTATAACCATACTCTTCATGGTGATACAATTATTGTATCATTTTGTTTGTAAAATGTGTAAAATTGTTACACTTCAAAAGTGATACCATTTTTTGGGTTGTTATAAAAATGTCAATTTGATGTAGTGTTAGTATATATAGGAAAGGACAAAATTGAAAAATTAATTTAAAATTGAAGACATTTTTTTACTATTCATTTGAAAAATAAGGAATAGTTGTAGTGATCTATTTCCTGCCACTTATAAAAGAAATTTTATTTAAATAATGTAATGAATGACTACATCAACTATTATTAAAAAAAAATTCTCCATGTGAGAGAATTTCTGGTTCGGTGGACTTAGTTAATAGGTGTTGGTCTAATAGATAGAATTTATTTTTTAAAACTTTGTCATCTTAAACACTCACTTCCAATCTCCTTCACTCCCACCAAACCCCATTTCACATTGTTTGATTTTAATAATATCCACTGACCAAAATGAGGAGAGATGAGAAGAAAAGATTACTCAGTTCTCTCTTCACATGTAACAAATAAAAGGGAAAAAAAAAAGAGAGAAATAGTTAGTAGAAAACACGGAGGAAAAGAGAGATGAAAAGGAAGAGAAAAAAGAGAGAGGCGAAAGCTGAGAAAAAGGGATCAAGGGGGGCTCCTGCGCACAGTGGGCAGGAGCAGCTCCTGCGCAGGCTTCCCAGCCATTGGATCAAAATTCAACGGTTCAGATCATCTAAGGGGAGAGAGATTTTTGGCGAAATTTTTTTTAAAAATATTTTGAATTTTAAATTGAGATGATCTGAGCCGTTGTATTTTGATCCAACGATTGGAAGGACTGCGCAGGAGCTGCTCCTGCCCACTGTGCGCAGGAGCCCCCCTCAATCCGAGAAAAAGTGGGATTGTTAGTGGTTAAGTGAGGGTGCGATTGACTGTGCGTTGAGACAAGAAAGAGGGTTTTAACGAGACGAGGCAACAATTTGTGTGTGCGTGTGAGGGAGAGAGGATGGGATGTTGCGTATATATGGTGAGGCTAACTACAACCGACTATTGGTTGTGCATGATGACTATCCGTCGGCTCTGTGGTGTTGGCACTGTCATATTAAGTTATTGTTTATTATTAGGTTATATATATCTATTTATTAGTCAGTATTCTAAAAATCATCTTAAGCGCTAGGCAGCTATTTGTGCAGGTTTTTGAATTTTATTTATTTTCACTTTCTAAAAAAAATTTAATGCTCTAGTTTTTTTTATTTTACATTTTGCATATGCATCTTGACATTGAATTGAAATAATTTATATGTTATCATGCTTAACTTTTATAAAATTATAAATTATAATATACAAAAAATAAAATCCGCCTTAGCCTCTAGGCTCTAGTCCACTGTTCGCCGCCCGCCTAGCGAACAAATTTATCTCTTTGTTTTGACATGGTATATATTGGTCCATTTTCCTTTAGCGTGATTCAATATGTGAATGAAATAAACAATGTTTTACGAAACACTTTTTTTTTTCATGTAGAAATTATCATAGGTATCAATTAATTTTACAATTGGATTGTTGGAGTTGTCGTGTCATTAGTCTTTTTTTTTTTTTTTACGGTCAAACATGAAGATGTTTATTAATTAAAGAAAGAGAAATAAATTACAACGAGAAACATTCCTATATCAAGGAATGCCAAGACACTATAAAAGTGTCAAAACCCAAATCCCTAAATAAATTACATGCTAAACCCATCCTCCACAGCAATTCTCTAATCTCGATAAAGATAGAGTGCTCCGATCTGGAATTGGGCATGGGCTAATGAGGCATGGGGATCATATTGGAATTGGGATACCAAAAAAACTTGGGCATTTATTACTAGGTTGTTTATACATGTCCTCATAGAATATCCCGTCGATTTTTATTTTTATTTTGTATTTCGGCCATCTGAGACATGGGTTCTCATAGGCTTGGTCATCCATTAGGTGACATCAGTTATGCTCTTGCTACTTTTATCTCTGTCAAAAACTCTACATTTAAACGCCATAAATGATTCTTAATGCTAAAATATTGATCGAAATAGAGTTGCCTTCTTTTGTTCCCCTATGTATTTAGTCAAATTAAGTGTCAATTACATCTTCAACTTTGAGAGGCTTTTGAACTGCAGGTCAGATTTTTTGAGCACAAAAAAAAAAGATGGGAATATTTTCACGGTTATTGAGATTATGTTGTTTTTTATTACTCATCTTCTCTGAAGTGTCTCAAGCTAATGAGATCAGGTAACTAAATAACCTCTCCATAAGCAATATGCCTTTTCTTTTTTTTCTCTTCTTCTTCGTTTTAATATCCATCTAGGTTTGACGCTCTTTCTCTCTTCATGAGAAATAATAGTAAGCCTTCTTATTATTATTATTGAACATCGCTCAAGTTTGTAATGATACCGATTGTTACAGCTAGGTTTCCAACATAAATTACTATCGTTGGATGGAGGTCCACAAAGTTCATATAACCCAAGGATTATTAACTTATTACCCATCTGATGTAGAACTAAATTCATTACACTTTGCATGAAAGAGTTTATGCAAAAAAATAAAATAAAAATCACACCATGATATAAATATTTAAAAGTAGAAAGTTACATTACTTGGGGTTCCGAGAGAAATATATCACTTTCTACAACCTATATTCACAATTTTAGGAGCAATCCATATACTCTAGAGTCAACCATGAATTTCCGAAACTAAAAGACTCCCAAGGATGCGAAGCAAACAAACCACTATGTATGTCTAATATAAGCTCTTTTAATTTTATCCAAGTGGGCTAACGCTTTTGGTCTTCCTGGCAGCAGCGATGATGCATAAAAAAAATTGAAATTGAAATTTTAAAATAAAATAAATGAATATGAAATTAACCGATTTTCAATGTTTCAACCCATTGATTTTCTAAATTCTATACCTAATACAATTTGAAAATTCCAATAAAAATAAAATGACAATCAACAAATTAATGCATCGTCGAAAGTAAAAATAAAATAATGATGTAGCCCTTGGCCATAGTTTGGTTATCCTATTGGATCAATAATGTAGCCTTTGGCCATAGTTTGGTTAACTCTATTGGGTCAATGATGTAGCATTCGAGCATTGATTAATGAGCAAATAAAAAAATATCAATGGTCCAATTTTTTTTTAAATCCTAAATTTTTTTATTAATAAAATATTATTTTGACATTTCTCTTTTACTAATACATTTCATTTCCGACTGGGTTCCTAGATATTATGGTGATATGGGCCGCATGCAGGAGGACGAACCAAAGCGAACACCTTCTCCAATGCGCAGGTACCCACGAAAACCTGAAAATAATCGCAGCTTCATATTGATAAACCTGGATATTAGCAAAAAAAAATATATATATATATATAGACAGATACCGTGAGATTTGTTGATTGTATTCACGCATATTATGTGAACTATTTAAATGTTTGCTCCCGTAGCACTAGAGAGTCCTATTTTTTTGTTACAGTAAGAACCTGCTTAGTTCACTGCAAATTCTTTGTATTTCTTTACCCACATTTACTCACATGTTAATTTTTTATAATGTGCATTTCATATGATCATATCAAATATATCATTTTGGCTAATTTGCATATAGTAAGTCAACACTAGACAAGAAAGAAAATGAATGACGTTTTTCATTCATCACTAAGTATGTTGAAATAGATATGAAAATCTATTCGTTTAGAAAGAAAAAAAATATTTTCAAAAATATTTTGTATTTTGCCACCTTCACCCCCATCCAACAGGATCAACATGGAAAGTCTTGCTTTGTGCTTGAATTACACTTCTTTTACTTAGATTTCAACCCAAACTAGAAAAAATAATACCATGCTTTTGTTTTTCAACAATTCAATATTTAATCCTGGATTTTTTTTATTGAAATTGAAAACATTATGTAAGGTACATATTAAATAAAGGAATGCATAAAAATAGACGAAGATCAAGTTATCGCCAATGGCTAGTGATGTAGGAGAGATGATGCAAGAACAAAGCTTCTATTTCAGCTAGCTTCTTATTGATCGTTGCCACACTTGTCGAACATGCTCAACGGTAATCAGGTCGCCAAGGGTGATAAGGATGCGTATTTATATTGGCATGTGGAGATGGTGGAAAATGTACTGGTCTGCGAATGCGGCCATACCTGCCAAAGAAACAGAGCGAGAAACTTGTATTAACATTGTTAGGTTGAGCCTGGCCGAGTGAATTTTGACATATATGAATAATCACAAGTAACTCAGTATACATAACATGTATAATTTACATGAAGTTCAATTAGTGAATCAGATCAGCCAACAAGATCGATAACAAGAACAAGAACAAGAACATCAATACAACTTTGTTTGAGGTGGCTTTACTTACCTGCAAGATGCCACATCATCTTGGTTGCAAAACCCGATTTCCTAGCATCACTCATAAATAAATGGTTAGGGTAGTGGATGTATTTACGGGTAAAAAAAATGTACAAGTTAGTATTTTGATATAAAATTTTTGGAATAATGTAATTTTATGAGTTATCTTAACACGTGATAATGGGGATGCAGTCAACATATCCCACATCATATAAGACCCATGTCCTAAGAGTTTTTTTTTTTTTTTTTTTTTTTTTTTTTTTGAGTTAAATCCAAAATGAATTACTTGGCAATTAAGGAGTTTCATTAAAATGGTCTGGAATTATATTTTACTTTCTTAATATGTTAAAATTTAATAGGAAATGGGGATATGCCTTATTAAAATTTGGATAATTTCATTAGTCTCAAATTTTTTTTTCTCCAGATGCCTTTTACCAAGCAGTTGTTGTAATTAAATTGATTTTGGCATCGTTAATTATATTTCTAAACTAAAGGACCTTGGAAATCCCTGAGACATATTTAGAATGCAAGTGCATGTTTGTTGCTAGGGTGGGCACGAGACGGGATGGATCACATCCCTATCTCATCCCGTTTGTTCGGGATCGGGACGGGATGGGATAGATCTCATCCCGACTTCGTCTCATCCCAAAAGGGTTCAGGGCGTGATGAAAATGTACTAAATTTTGGATTGAAAATTTAATATGAAAGATTGAAAATTTTGGATTTACCAAACACACAACTCTAAGAACAACTATATAAATTTAACCATTGATTATTATATTTCAATTTCATTTGCTTTACTCCGTTTCTTTTAGAACCACTATTGAAAGATAGTCATTTTTTGGTACATTGCTAATGAAAATTATCAATGAGTTTGTCATTTAAAAACTACGAAGAACACACATTGTTGTTGTCAAGAATTAGGAAGAAGTAAAAAAGATGGGAGAAAGTTTGAGTTTGAGTTAGATTCATTATTTAGGTGAGTCGCATGAAAGCTTGTGAAAATAAAATAACTATTTCAATAAATAAAACAAAAAATAAAACTCATTTCAACAAATAGTTTCATACTACATATTTCATAGTAAATATTAAAAAAATCGGTTCGGGACGGGACGGGATGGGCGGGGTTGAAAATTTTCATCCCGATCCCATCCCACTCTAGATCGGGATGGAATGGGAATGAGATGAGATAGATCAATCCCGATAGAATTCGAAAAAATTGGGACGGGATGGGACCGGGATCGTGTGATGGAATACCCACCCCTATTTGTTGCTATTGGAGATGTAGCTCGATTTAAGCGTGTGAATTAGTCTCACATGGGTTAAGGAGTTACATCGTGTGTGATTAATATTGTACATGTCCCTCAATAGGAACGATACCTTTTAGATACAGTAGAGCCTGACAATCTTGTTTGCACGCCGTGAGGTGGTTCACAATGAGACATGGAGTAGTGTTTCCATAATGAATCCCTTGGCTTTACGAAATTATATGTGCTTCCCATGTCACTGTGGGATGTTGGATAACAAAAAAGGCAACAATTACTCCACTCCACCAAAAGTGTTTTTTCACACCATCTAACTCTCTCCACTACCTGCTTTATTTCCACACCACCTATGTAAATAAGAAAAACCATTTTTCTCTTCCTCATTCAAATCCAAACGCAAGTCTCCCCTTAGGGATGGCAGTGGGGCGGATTTTCACGGATATCCGCCCCACCCAATCCGTTTGGGGCGGTTTTGGATATGCCTAAATGGATTTTGAGGCGGATATGGATATCCAAAAATATTCATTAAATATTCGGGGCGGATAGGGATTTGGCCATATCCGCCCTGCGGATATCCGTTTAAGTGTTGATATTACCAAAATACCCTCAACCCTTTAAATGCTATAAAAAAAAAAAAACCTACATCTCTGCCTCTCACCTTTCTCTCTCAATCACTCACTTCATTTTTTTTCCTCACAAACAGAGGAGCAAAAGCAGAGAGACCAACTCCTGTCTATCTCTCGTCTCCAGTCCTTCGTCATAGCGAAGGTCTTCCCTTCGACTCTTCTTCTCCCTCAAAATAGCGAAGGCCGCCGCGAAGGGGTCCCTTCTCTCTCAAAACAGTGAAGGCTGCGAGCAACCCTCCCTTCTTCTCTCTCACGAAGAAGGGTGTCAGAGGACGTCCCTCCTTTCTTCTCTCTCGCCCAACTCCCTTCTTCTCAGATCTGATATCTTGAGATCGAATTTTTTTTTTTTTTTATTTCCAGATCAAGATATCATTATAATTTCTGTAAAAATTTTTAATTTCTAGATCAAGATCATTGTAATTTGTTTGTTTTAATTTTCGTATGGATTCATTGTAATTTTTGTAAATTTTTTATAATTTTTGGATGGATGCTTGTATTTTGTATTTTTTTTGTTATAATTTCTGTAGTTGGATGGATAACCGCAAACGGATTGGTGGGCGGGGCAGATATCCGCCAATCCGCATAGGGAACTACAGTTTTGAATAAAAATAGAAAACGGATTGGCGGGGCAGATTGGGGATCCGTTATTCCTGACAGATCGAGGATGGATATGCTCAAATCCGCCCCGTTGCCATCCCTATCTCCCCTCCCCTCCCCCCCCGCCCCCATTCAAATCTTCCCTCTCCCCACATTCAAAATTGATTTCGACTCTTTCTCTTGGTTCGACTGCTTCTTCCCTTCTTGCATCATCCCTTTTCTTGGTTCGATTGCTTCTGGAACCTCTCAGATCCATTCTTCAATTCATCTCAGATTTTGACTCCAAAGATTCTAAAACAAGCTTTCAAGTTATTCATTTCTTTCAAAAAATTTCAAAAAGTTAATATTGTTTACATTTTGTTAACTTCAACAAAAATTTTCGAAAAAACAAAGTAATCTCATGGAAACTTCAGAAATATTTACAATCACAAAAACAAAGTAAACTTCAAAAAAAAAATTCAAAAATCACAAAAAAAAAAAAACTATTGTTCACCTGAGACAATGCCAGGTTTTTGCAAAACCTCGCATTACTTTGGGCGAACAATAAAAAATATTGCTAAAAATTTCCTGTTTGCCCAGAACAATACGAAGGTTTTGCAAAAGCTTGCATTATTTTTGGCGGACAAGAAATTTTCAGCAAATTTTTTTTGACAGATTTGGGTGACTTTAGTAAAAATGGCCATAAATTTTTCATTTCAAAACATTTCAAGTGATTCAAATTGTGTTTATAGATAACTCGGAGTACTACAATTTTTATGTTTTGTTCAGCTTGATAATTGGTCTAGATCGAGCATTGGTCGAAAGTCAGGGATACTATCCCGTTTTCATTGCGAGACAAATTTGCACGATTTTAATAAAATGACCATAACTTGCTCATTTCAAAACATTTTCAAGTGATTCAAGTTATGTTTATTAGATTACTCAGAGTATTACAATTTTTCTATTTTGATAAGTTTGAGAATCATTCTCAATCGAGCATATAAGTTGGCCGAAAGTCAGCAACACTATCCCATTTCCATTGCGAGACTTTAGTAAAATGACCATAACTTGCTCATTTCAAAACATTTTCAAGTGATTCAAGTTGTGTTTATTAGATAAATCAGAGTACTAAATATTTTGTGTTTTGATGATTTTGAAAATCGGTCTCAGTTGAGGGTTTAATTTGGTAAACAATTACCCTGTATTTAAGTTACTATTTTTTTCAAAAACAAGTTTTTGAGTGGTGTAGGTTAGTAGAAAAAAAAAAGGAACATGATGGTGTGAGACAACGCTTTTGATGGTATGGAGTAGTCGTTGCTAACAGAAAATTCAATCCGATTAAAAGCCTAACATGGACTTGAAATCGACCTTGTCCTACAGTGTGATAAACTTGTGGAGCTTGAGAGTTAGCACCCCACCATGGCCTGCATCTACTTGGGTCTTGAGGTTGATAAGAATTTAGGGGCAAAACTATAAATTTGTAGAACTTTGACCACTTTCCTCTATAAATTCAGCAAAAATATTTGCTCAATTCTCATCATTGTCTAACTCTTTGTTTTCGAGCACCAGAACAAGAGAAAATGGGGATATTAATTACGTGATTATTGAGTTTGTTTTTCACGTTACTCCTTGTATCTCAAGTTTCTTGCAGGTTAGCGATTTTTTCTTTACTTATTTATTTATAGCAAATGGGAAATATCAAAAGTGAATCTGGCCGTGGCTTAGCATGTGTTTTTCATTCATCACCAAGTATATTGAAAATGAACAAGAAAATATATTTGTTTTTGAAAAAATATTTCCAAATTAAATCATTTGCATTTACGGTGGATTGATCTATGGTGAACCAAGCATGGCCTATTATTATTATTATTATTATTATTATTATTATTATTATTATTATTATTATTATTATTATTATTACATTCATTTTGTTCAGTGAATTCAAGTCATTAATTTCTCACCAATAAATTGCAACAACCAAAAAAATATTAAGACTGAGTCAAGTATACCATCATTAGTTCAAATTAATTTTGCACTGTTAAAAGTGTTCCATGGTAGCCTAAGTGCGCTAATCAGTATGTAGGTTCAAATTATTACTCAACAAAGCCTACTAATTAAAACAATTGTTGTGCAAATGTTGCCTGATGAAAATTTTAGGGGTCGAGGGAGGAGTGGAAGCCACCCATCTGCCTCGAGATGAGCGTTATTGCACATCTCAAATTCAATGCACTCATCTCAAGGTGGATGGGTGGTATCCCTCGCCCCTTTCCCTCGCTCCCTCCCTCGACCCCTAGCAAAGCTCGTTGCCTGATTCTCGTCTCGAGTCAGGCCTCTTTAAGGTTAGTACGTAGACGAGCCTCAAAATGAATTTGCGGCTGTTGTCATTATTGTTTATATCATGTTTGCTCATCCATTAATTCACTTGTTTTGCTAAACCCAATTACAACACCCTGTTTTTTATACAACTTAAACTTAATTTCTCTGCTTTGTAGCAGGTTGTCGTTGCATCTACAAGACCCTATTAAAGGTCTTCCCGACGGGATTCACACAAATGGACGTGGCCCAACCCCTATACGCGATCCAGGACCACATGGCAATGCACCCAGATCACTTTGGACTCATCAACCACCTCCTCCTGAGTTTGTCTAGAGAGCCAGGCTAGCAGGCCAGGCCCGCACCAAGACAGACCCCATGCCGTCCATCATCCTAGAGAATTAATTCCTCCTCCTTGTTACTAACTCCAATTAAGAAGAGGCCCAGAAATTCTAGTCAGCCTGGTTTGCTTTTTTTACATTTTCACTCTTCTTCTTAAGTGATGTTTATGGTTACGATTTAAAGAGAAAAAAGGTAAAAAGTATAAAAAAACAAGCCAATCAAGCAAACCAGGCTGGCTATAATGACAGCAACTGAAGCCACTGTTATTTGCCTAGAGTTTTTCATAAGTAGTCTTACTATGTTTGGAGTGCTTAAAATTTTCCAATTTCATGTAAAATAAAATAAAACATAGTTAAAATAAACGGAATTTAACAAAAACGAAAATTGAAAGCAAATAAGTTGACAATAAAATTTATAGACGAAATTTAATTTTTAAACTGGTTTGGCACCCACTGTTACTATCCAAGATAAGTGTTTGTGCGGAAACTCATTTGAGGAGCTATTCCAATTGATGGGAATGCTCGAAGGATTGGGTTTGAAGTTGCTTCGAAGCGTCATTGTTGCATCTCTCAAGAGTTTGAATCGTCTAAGCACTTGTTTATTAAAGTGGTTTAGCATCTAGAGTTTGGAGCAATTTTGAATTCATTTTTGGTATACAATTTCATCGCCTGAGGAAGTTTACTTCATGCTTCATGTTGGGTTTCGATGGGCTACGAAGACCACCCAGCTGGGTGTTCTTTGTAATCTGACGCCCCTATGTGTTTTATGGGAGATATGGCTTCAAAGAAATCAAAAAGTGTATCAAGGTAAAGAATGGAATGTGCATTATATAATTTTCGAGTTAGGCATTGGCTGAAGTTTGTGATGCAGGTGTATGCTCCTAAACAAAGTCGATCGACCCTAATGGCGTGATTTCTGCCTTAGCTTGAAAGCTAGTCAGGTAGTGGGCGAGAGAGGGCCGATAGCTGTTTATTGGGTATTTTCGCCCTCGAATTGGGTGGCATTAAACGTGAATGGTTCAGCCATGGAATATATGATCTCAGGTGGGGTGGTTCTGCGTGGTGGTGATGGGAACTGTACTGTGGCTAAGCAAATATTCTTTGGTAGATGTTCCAATAACAAAGTTGAATCTCTCGCGTTATTAGAAGGCATTAGATTGTGCATGTAGTTGGGAATTATGAAGGTGGTGGTGCAAATAGACTATTTGCTTGTTATAGAGTGGTTTTATGTGAGGTACAAGATTCTCTAGGGCAGTTGGAATTGACTTGGAGGAGGATTGTTGAGGTTAGTCACGGCTGGATTGTGTTGAGATATTGTTGGCTTGAATAGTTTCACATCAAGCGAAGAGGAGTTGTCATCTTGCAGTGCTTATAGATTAATCTAAGGTTATTAAAATAATTATTATTAAAACTTGTAACATCCCTGAATTTCGTAAAAACTAATTTATTTTATTTTGAATTAAATAAAATAGGGTTACTTTTAATTGAATGTAAATTTCGAAATTTAGGGCTTTATTTGGTGAGTTTAGAAGGTGGGTGTTTTCAGAAGTTCAGTGGGGGCAAATAGCCACCCACTCTATAAAGAGAAAACCCTCTTTTCTTTTCTTTCTCACTCCTTCTTCCTTTCCCCCTTTATGTTTTCTTCTTCGATGGCGCCTGATTGTGAGACGAAACTGGCGAGAGGGGCTGCGATCAGGAGACGAGATGAGATCGAGGGAGAGACAAGAGACGGACGACGATCAGGGGATCACCGAGAGAGATAGAGAGCTTTCAAACGCCATGAACACTTTCGCCTTCTTCACTTGTCGCTATATAACCCTAGATTTCAATTTCAATGGAGGTCTCCGAACTGTAGGAGTTCGTACGTATCCAATTTACTAGAAACCTCCATTTGTGTGGTTCCAAATATCCAAGAAGATGAGCGTTATCACGATGAGAGACAGAGGCAGTAATCGGAAACCCTTACAAAGAGGAAGGATCAGCATCGAAGCAATTCAAACGGTTCAGTCTCTGAAGCGAGCGAAGAAAGATGAAGAGATGTTGAATCGAGTGTTCATTTCGAAGGTTAGTCGGTTGGTTAAGTTGGATATGATCGATGTTCTTCGCGAGCTTTAGAGACAAAGCGAAGCCATTTTGGCTCTTCAGGTCTTCGAAGATGTGTGCAAGGAGTGTTGCTATCATTACAGCATATCTGATGAGAAATGAAAAGCTATCGTAAGAAGATGCACTTGAATCACTACGGCAAAGTTGCGAGTTTGTTTGTCCCAATGATGGTTTTCTTGATCAGTTGAAGATGTTTGAAGATATGGGGTTTAAAGTTGATCCAACAAGCTCCATATACAAGAAATTTCGCCTCAAAGCATTGGGTGATTTGCATAACCGAGGGGAGAAGTGGCAACCCCTATAACAGGCCTGATAAGTATGAGTGCTCATTTATCTTTGTTGAACCCTTGAAGTGGATGACAACAGATGAAGAAGGTGGTGGGGTTGGACATGTTGAGCCTACCATGTTTTTGTAAATGGTGGTTGGTTGGTTGTGGTTTGCAGTCTAAGTTTGATGTGGAGTTTTTGAAGAAATTGGTTGCTGGAGACTGTGCTAGTAACTAGTGAGTTTTCTTCATTTCTTTCTCTTTTACTGTGAGTTCTTCCTTCCTCTTGTTCTTTTTGAATTTTGGGTGTGTTTGCGTATTTGCAAATATATTGATGTTGGGATGATTTGGGTTTATGGGGTTTGTTGGATTGTTTGATTTGATGATTGGGTGGCTGGTTCATGTTGTTCTTAAAAATAGAATATCCCCAATTTACAAAAAAAAAATGGGTTTTGTCTGTAAGAATGGGTTTGCTTTCTTTGTTCATGAAGTATTAATTTTTGTATTTCTAAATCTGTTTATGGCTTGTTTGTATCCATTGGGAATTCGGTGTCTAGTAGAAGTTTGCCTACCAGGATACCTTTGGACTAGAAAGGACTTTCAGTGCTGAATGTTTCTGCTCTGTAGAGTTAAACTGGGGTTGTGTGTAGGCTATTGGCCAAGTTGTTTCATGACTAAATTGAGTTGTATTTTGTGGCCAAATATGGCTAGTCTGTAGGATTGTTGTGAGGCTGATTTGAGAGCACGTTTTTGGCTGAAGTTATACCATATTTTGGTAGAGTTTTAAAGCAGGTTTGGATGGATTTTAGTTGAGTTTTGGTTGGATTTAGGACACATTTAAAATGAGTTTAAGACATTTTTGGTTGGGGCTAGATGACAAGTGTTTGTTTTAAATAAGGGGCTGCCTTATTGAATTTAGAGATTTTTCTAATGGGTTTCCTTACTTTGATTGGTGTATAATTTAGTTGATCGGATATGTCAAACCCTTTGTGATACTGTTGCATGTTGTTTGCTTATTTTATCATCTGTGTGGGTATAAATGCAACTTAGTAAATGTCATTGCATGCATTTTAAATTCATTTGCTACATGTGGTAAGGTATGATTATGAGAATTTGAGTATGGTTTCATATACACCTATGTTGGCTTTTATTTAGATAACAATGTTATTAATTGATGGTGTTCCTTTAAATGTATGCATTTGGAATGATTCCATATTCCCAAAAATAATGGGTGGATTGATTTATTTATAAATAACAAAATGTCACAGGATCGCCATGTTGTGATAGAGCATGATTTATGAATATGCTATGTTTCCCCGAAAGAATTGGTTGATAAATGACAAAATTTCATTGTGAAAGAAAAGTGAGATATCAAACTAATGATATTGGTAAACCTTGATTTCTGAAAATATAAACCACTTGGACTTGTATCACTTAGAACTATCACACCTCTTTTGTTTATTATTTCCCCTCTCTTACTAGAGAAACTAAATAACCAGAGGGTCGTCTTGCGGAAATGTGGTGAATTTGTATGCCTAAAATAAGCTTTGATATTTATCCGTAAAAAATGTGACGTGAGTTTATGTGCATTGATAGCCCAAGGGTGGCTTTTGGTACTCATATAGTTAAGAGTATCTGCGATGCATGCCTGTATGTGATGTCCCCACTTAGGCATGTGTCACGGACTAGCAATCCGTGCGGCACTAGCTATCCAATTCACTAGTAAGCCTATGAGTAATTACTTCGACGGGCACAAATATTAACTTGAGAATGCACAATATCAATCTGTAGACAATATAACAATGCACAATAGTCAGTAAAAGCTCTCATTCACATTCAATAGATTACAATTGGGAGGAACGTTCGGAAGGACGTTGCTCAAGACTAGTTCGATGCTATCGATCGATGGAAATACAAGTTTGAAGTTGAAAAGCAATGCAAAGAAAACAACAAAAATGCTAGCGGTACAGTCTGGCCCGACTATGCAATGGAGGCAACACGTCCTCACAGTCAAGAGCTCAAACCTTCCCCCTATATAATAGATGCTAAGCATTTGGGCACTTTTCAAAAGGGAACATTGAGTTTTGAGACCATTAGACAGGCCTCTGACCTTGAGTCCTAACACTCTCCCACACTCAATTCGCTGACGCCCTCGCAGCGAACTTTTCCAAGTACTCTTCCAGCTTTGAGAGGTATGGCAGCAGATGCTCGACGGGCTCTCAACTGATCTCTGAAGGAGGTTCATCCTGCCACCTGACCAAATACTCTCTATCCGGTCCTGTGTTGTTGATGAGGCGGTCAGATGCATCTGTTTGTACTTCAAATACTGGATCTTTCATCACGGCCAATTTCAAGTCTTGGAATGAAGCTTCACACTGCCTATCCCATTCCCATGTTCGATCTTGTTTCAACAAATTTTTCAAGGCAACAGCGCTCTTAGAGTAGTCCCTTATGAAGCGACGATAATAGTTTGCAAGTCCAATGAAAGAACGTAGTTGAGACACGTTCTTAGGGGAGTTCCAATCATGGATTGCCTGGACTTTCTCCATGTCCATCCGAATCTTGCCATTGCCAATAACATGACCCAAGAAATTGATCTGGGTCTGGCCGAATGAGCACTTTTCCTTCTTGACAAAGAGAAGATTATCCCTAAGGATTTGGAACACTTCTCGCAAATGATGTAGGTGTTCTTCTATAGTCCCACTATAAACCACAATGTCTTCAAGATAGACAACCACAGACTTGTCCAGAAGGTGACGGAACAGGTCATTCATAAGGGTGCAAAATGTAGCTGGAGCATTGGTCAAGCCGAAGGGCATTACTAGGAACTCATATGACCCATATCTAGTAGAACAAGCAGTTTTGGGTTCATCACCAGCAGCAATGCGGACCTGATGGTAACCTAATCTCAAGTCGAGTTTTAGTGAAGTATCTGGCAGATCCAAGTTGGTCGAATAAGTCTGCAATGAGCGGCAGCGGGTATTTGTTCTTTACAGTGACTTTGTTCCAGGCTCTATAATCAACACAAAGGCGAAGACTACCATCATGTTTCCGCTGAAAAAGAACAGGTGCCCCATCATCTAGTTGTGTTCTCAATTCGGTCAGCTCTGGAGGGCTCATGCGATATGGACTACGTGCGGGTGGCTTGGCACCAGGGACTAACTCAATTTCGTGATCAATGAGCCTTCTGGGAGGTAGATTCTTTGGCAATTCATTCGGCATCACTTCGCTGAAGTCAGCAATAACTTGGGCAACTTCTGCAGGGATTTTGCTAGTTTCATCTTCCATCTCTAGCTTTGCCACAGCTAAGTACGTATCTTCTCCTTTGGCCAAGCCTTTCTTGACTTGGAGCGCCGACAATATTTTATCATGAGTGGTTGGTCGAATTGAGGTTGGTACAATGCGTAATCTGGGTCCGAAAAACCCCAAGGAGTCCATGAAAGGTAATGGTCCTGCTGCAGCTCCTCGGAAGAATTCTTGGCCAAGAATCACTTTAAAATCATCAAGTGGAACGGCCAAGAAGTTTGATCTTCCTTCCCATGGACCAACCTGTAATGGCATAGCTCTAGCCACACCATTAATAGAGATTGCCTCAGCGTTGACAGCTTTCAACTTACCCACATCTCCTTCTAATTTCAGACCCACACGTCTAGCTTCATCTGGGGCAATAAAATTGTCTGTTGCTCCGGAATCCGACAATGCTTGGGAAGGGAACCCATTGATAGTGATGTCGATGAATTGCAAGGCCTTCTTGTGAGGGTGCTCATACATTTCTCCTTTGACAGCATTGAGCTTGCGTAGAGCTCCCATATGGGAGGTCTCACTGTTGGTGGGGTTCGAGCTCGATGCGGTCGAGTTAGAAGGTTCTGCTTGAAGCAATAACATTAATGAGTGTAGAGCTGGTTTGGATGGACATTTGCATGTTGGGTGATCCCTGCTATTGCAAAGAATGCATGGGGCAGGAGCAGATGGTCTCCACTGCCCAGAGTAGTTTTGCCCTCCTTTGTTGTTGTAATTTGAAGTGCTAGAGCTGGCATTCCAATTTTTGTTGGAACTCCAATTCTGGTTGGACGACCGAGAATTGTAGTTTCCTCGGTTCTGGCTTGAGTTTCCCCAGTTTTGGTGAGGTGAGCGAGCATTTGACCCTGAGCTTGAATTGGTACTGCCAGTTCTAGCTGTGGAGTGATTGAGTGAAGTGGATCCACTCATTGGCATATAATCGCTAAACCTTTCTGCTGCCGCAATAGCACTTGTAATATCTGTCACCTTCTGCCTTTGCAATTCTGCTTGTAGAAGCGGCTGAGCTTGTTCCATGAAACAGAAAACTTTGTCCTTCTCAGACATGTCTCGAATATCTAGCAAGCAAGTTGAGAATTGTCGGACATAGTCTCGAATATTGCATGTCTGTTTGATGTTGTGGAGCTTCCTCCTTGCTAGGAAATCAGTGTTCTCAGGCAAGAATTGATTTCTGAGTTCGTTCTTGAGGTCTGCCCAAGTTCCAATAAGGATGCGACCTTCTTCCATCTCTACATATTTGGTTCTCCACCATAGTTTTGCATCACCTGCTAAGTACATGGTCGCCATGGTAACCTTGGCTTCTTCTGATTCGGGGTTCACCGCGCGAAAATACTGCTCCAGATCAAACAAGAAGTTCTCTAACTCCTTTCCATCTCGTGCCCCAGCATATGACTTTGGCTCGGGCACTTTCACTTTCATCCTATGGTGATCCGTCGTCCCTGTGGCCTTAGTGAGCAAGCCAACCCTTGCAAATAAGTCCTCCAACTGTAATTGGAAGTCACTCATCACTTGAGCTGTGGAGTGAGACGACTCTTCCATAGCAACTGTTCGCCCCTCTAAGTTATCAACGTGCTCAGCCATGGAATCCACTATGTCTGCCAGTGAAAAGAGTCCATCCAACCGACTAATCTGTTCTCCCAAAGTGTTCAACTGGTCCATTCTTCTTTCTAGTCTATGCATTCGACTAGCCTGTCGTTCCTCCATAGCGCTAAGGCGCTCATTTAGTTCCTGCATCCTGGTTTGCATTCAACAAGCTCTAGCTCTGATACCAACTGTCACGGACTAGCAATTCGTGCGGCACTAGCTATCCAATTCACTAGTAAGCCTATGAGTAATTACTTCGACGGGCACAAATATTAACTTGAGAATGCACAATATCAATCTGTAGACAATATAACAATGCACAATAGTCAGTAAAAGCTCTCATTCACATTCAATAGATTACAATTGGGAGGAACGTTCGGAAGGACGTTGCTCAAGACTAGTTCGATGCTATCGATCGATGGAAATACAAGTTTGAAGTTGAAAAGCAATGCAAAGAAAACAACAAAGGTACAGTCTGGCCCGACTATGCAATGGAGGCAACACGTCCTCACAGTCAATAGCTCAAACTTTCCCCCTATATAATAGATGCTAAGCATTTGGGCACTTTTCAAAAGGGAACATTGAGTTTTGAGACCATTAGACAGGCCTCTGACCTTGAGTCCTAACAGCATGGATGATGGAGTAGTCCTCCTTTATATGAGAGAGACATACAGGCATGTATGTTTGGCACGGAGGTGGTGCGAATGTGGTATCGTCTAAGTGATCAATCCGTTAAAAGATGAACCTAATTCAAATAAAAATGAATAAATTTTGTTGCATTGTTTCTAAAATTTTTATGCAGGATGGCAAGTCCACTAATGTTTCTGCAGGTTAGACTTGCCATAGTCGACTCCTATAGGGTAAGTACAAGTAAATGCATTTTTACTTAATTGAGATGATATGATGGCCTCGATGAGGAACTAAATTCTTTGGACTGTGTTTTCTTGTGTGACACATTTGCCTCGTTGAAGAACTACCTGTTGGTGTGTTTGTGTATTGCTTGTGTTAGCTTGATGTTTATCACGTGCGATTTTATTGATTTTGGGATGAAGATTTCTCACACCAACTTTATTGCTGACCCAAGTGAGCTTTTGCTTCTTTGGTACATTCCTTTGAGAATGTAGCCGATTAGCTTTTTAGGTTTAGAAGCTTTTGATCGGCGTTACGGGAGTTCCGCTAGTGGGGCTAGCGACGTCAGTTTTTCCTGGTTTGAGTTTTGTTAAAAACTTTAGTTTGTTCCTATTTTTTGAACTATATTTTTGTCATTGCTGCTAAATGTTTCTGTTGTTATTGAATTTAACGTCCTGAGTTTTGAGGAAACGAATAATCCTACGTGGAATTTAAGAATTTCATTTTTCTAGAAAATCAGGACATGACAAAACTGGTATATACTTTTAATCTGTTGCGGATCTTTGCCGCTTTAGACGTCTTTGCCTTCTTCCAGGTACAAGCTTGTTTGCTTTGATTTTTCTGTTTTGTGTTAATTTTGTGTTGAAATCTTGTTTGATGATCATGTATGAGGGATTTTGTGGATTGGGTATGGAGTAAATATGTTGTTTGAGTGATTTGTAATTATGGGTTTTGTTGGTTTGAAGTAATCTTTTCATTTTTAGCTGAGAAATTTGAGAATTCAGGTTTGTTTATGTATGGAGTTGATGGATAGAGTTTTATTGGTATTGAAATGAAACAGTAGTACCATGTGGTCAGCTAGGTAGTTTTTTATATTCAGTTTATTTGGATCTTAGATTTGATGGATAAGATTTGAGGACTTCAAAGAGTAGGGCGGTTCAATAATTCTAGTCAACCTTGTTTGTTGGTCTCTTTTGTACATTTTTTTTACCTTTTTACAATTTCATCCCTTCTATAAGTGGTGTTTGTTGTCTAGCTCCACAACAATAAATGCAATATATTTGTAAGCCAAAGTAGAATGTTATGGATATTTTACCATATGGAACCGGACAACTAGTAAGATATCTCTGTACAGTCAGAAGGTAGAGAGGTTATACTATATATTGGAGTTGTGCCATGGTTTGAATTTCATGAAGATCGAGTGGTATAATAAGGGCGACCCACGTAATTCGAATATATAGCCTCCAGTGCAACCTGGAATTGTATTGTAAAGAACTATGTAGAGGATCATTTCAATTGTAGTTTTTTGTGGTCAAAGCAAGTGCTGAACATAGTTAAATTAAGCCATAATGCAGAGTCTAGAGTAAAGATTCATGAAGTGAGTTTCATGCACTGAGCAAACCATCTTATTCCATTAGCTTGGTTGATATCGTTCCAACCTCTAATCAGTATAGACGTATGAGTTTTCTGATTAATCTGGTGTGCCCTGTTTAACTGGCTACTATCTTCTGGGCTTACCCAAAGTTAATTAGTGTACATACAGGTTTATTCCAGTTGGGTTTATACCCCATCGTAGAACTGCCCATTATCCTTGATATATCTGATAATGTCATTGATATTCAGGATATATCTGCCTATACATTTATATTTGACTAAATATCGTAAAGACAATAGTGATATTTTCTGCATTGGGCCATAAGGTATCACTAAGCTGATCTCTTCTCTTCATCTAATTGATGCATCATTAAGAGAATGCATTCATTTTGTATACTTGCATAATTGTATCATGTTTATGTATCTATAGTTGGATCTGTTAGAGATGTAATACTACTTGAGCGTGCAGTTAGTTCCACTTCGATTAAGGAGTTGCATCATGTGAAGTTAATAAGGATTATACATGTCTTGTAGTAGCAACAATGCCTTTTAGGGGCAGTTGAGCCTTTTTTTTTAGTAAAAACCCCACCCCCAGAGCCCGTGGGTGTTCAAGTTAGAAACAATATCATTTCTTTGCCACCTTCACCCCCATCCAACAGGATCAACATGGAAAGTCTTGCTTTGTGCTTGAATTACACTTCTTTTACTTAGATTTCAACCCAAACTAGACAAAATAATACCATGCTTTTGTTTTTCAACAATTCACTATTTAATCCTGGATTTTTTATTGAAATAAAAAAAATTACGTAAGGTTCATATTAAATAAAGGAATACATAAAATAGACGAATATCAAATTATCGCCAATGGCTAGTGATGTAGGAGGGATGATGCAGGAGCAAAGCTTCTATTTCAGCTAGCTTCTTATTGATCGTTGCCACACTTGTCAAACATGCTCAAGGGTAATCAGGTCGCCAAGGGTGATAAGGATGTGTATTTATATTGGCCTGTGGAGATGGTGGAAAATGTACTGGTTGAAATGTATAATTTCCTTTCCCCCAATCCCCAACTCAATTAAAAATGTTAATTTGAATATGGTGGGAATTAAAATAAAGAGATATAAAAAAAATGGTGGGTGGCAGATAGATGAGAATTAAAAAAAGAGAGAAATCAAATAAAAGAAAAAGAGATGTCGTGGGATTGGGATTGGAATTGGTGACTGTGGAGTTTAAAAAATAGAAAATAAAAGCCTTTTGTTTTAAAATGGTCTTGAGTCAAGAATCAAAATTGTATATAAAGGGATGCAAGATAAAAAATATAAATAACTTAGTGAGTTTTTTCAAAAATATAAGGGGGTCGGTCAATTGACCCCCTTATCCAACGCATAGATCCGCCCCTAACTCTGACTTAGCGTGCGCTTTTTCTAGTATTGTAGTGTATTTTTAATATGTCATTAGTATGTTACTTCTACTACATTAAGTTCTTTATAGGAGTGTTTGTTTGAAAATGGATCCATAAGCTCAAATTGGTAAGAGTGCTGGAGGATGGTTCAAATCCATATGGATTCGCAGGTAGCACTCCATGCAATGGTTAGGGCAGGTTGCACGTTCAAGTCACACTAGTATGATATGGAAAGACCCAAGATTCTGCATGCATTTCCACTAACTAGGGGGAGTAACTGATAAGACATCAAACAATCATTTTGATCACAGCCGTACACGTGGCACAAGTCAACCCTAATATGGAAAGATCTGAGTACGCTCCAAAATAACCTAAATCCTTGTTCGGCTTGTAAGTCAAGCGCCCAATCCCAACGTGACATAAATCTTATGGCTTAGCTCAGGACAATAAGACCCGAACATAGATCTCCGAGCTGTCACAATCCTGATATCCATTCGCACAACTCTTGACTCAATCAAGTATTAGGTCCGAAACAGAGCCAAGTGATGAAAAAGAACCAGTCATAGAAAGGTACAATCCTGAGCAGGATCTCCTCCCTCCATCACGCCCTTGACAATAGAGTCACTGAAAGAGTGCAATTATTCACTATAGAAGGTAAACAAAAGGGGTGAGAAAGGTGGTCTTTCGTTCACTGTTGTTCGTTTTGCAGGTTAGGGACAAATTTGGACGCATCGGATTTTAAATCTTTTGAATCACAGTGATAGATCTACAAAATTTGAACAAAATGATGATCTAGATATAAAATTTCCACTTCGAGTTGTTTTGGTTATGTGTTGCAAATTCTTTGTGAAACCAGGAATGAAAAAAAAAAATTTACTGTGATCAGAAACAATCTGAAAATTGATTAACATGTGATGGGATCAACCATTCAAAATTGTTTACATATATGCGAACACAACAACAACTCCCTTTGTGTCTATCAAGCTTTTGTTTTAATTTTTATTAAAAAAAAAAAATCTCGCAAATCTTTTGTTTGTGATTGTTAGTAGTTTTCTCCATTTCTTGAATTGATGTTGGCACTGGGAGTATCTTTTTCCTTCGGTGGCGGATGGTCCCTCATGCGGCCCGTAGGCACATCAGAGAGGAGTTTACGAGGAATGACAGTGAGGTTGCCATCACCTATCGAAGCAGCAGCCAAAGTATCGTTAAATTGTACAATGCCATTGTCGTTCATGGAGCCCCCTTTGCCTTTAGGAGGATCATGTTCCTTGCAAAAATGAAACGTAGAAAATGTCAAAAGATTGAGTTTTCTTACAACGTATTTGAGAATCTATAGCCGACAGCTACTCAAATAAAAATGCTAGAAAATCAGGTTTTTTCAATTAGGGTGATGTGGCGTGATCTCGAAAGAATGATAAAATCTCCAAAAAAAATATGTGTATCTCAAAGTTGTAAAAAACTTTCTCTGACGATGCCACATCATTCTGATTGCAAAACATGGTACCCAGATTCACTCCTACCCAAAATATTGAAATCTCATCCCAAAATGTTGAAATTTTTATCCTAAAATCACAACTTACAAAATTACTATATTAGCTAAACTTTCAAAATTAATAATAACAATAATGAAACTCCTCAGTTGATTAAATTATGAAGGCAATGATAGTTTGGTTAGTTGATTAAAGGGGGTGTATTCAATTAAGGATTGTGAAAAATTGTGAAGGATATTAAATCTCATATATTTTAAAGATTTCAATTAAGGATTTCAAAAAAAAATATATTATTATGAACGACTTACCTGCAAGAAACTTGAGACCATGGGCGGACCTACTAAGGGGCGAGGGGCACCTGCCCCTCCTCAATATTTAAAATATTTTTAGTATATATACTTTAGTCTTAAAAAAATCGATTATATAATGTAGAATACAATATGTTACTTGTTTATGCATACTTTTCAGCATGACTTTTTTGGTGTAGTGGTTGTAGGTTTATTACTTTTGTAAAAGACCCGAGTTCAATACTCTTTGACTGCATTTTTATTTTATTTTCAATGCAATTTTATTAGTAATTGCAAACATTAAAAAATGTTTAGTTTAACATTAAAGAATTGAATTGTTTTTCACAAGTGGTATAAACCTCTAACAAAAAAATATTTAAATTAATATCTAAAATTATAATTATAAAATTCAATGAAAATATATACCATTAGCTAACTCGTACAAAATTTGAGCCTCATATAAACTATTTTTTCTATTACATTGTATTATGATCATATTAGGTTTGCAAATTTCAAATTTTTTTTAGCTTTACCTAGATACTTATCCAAATTATTTTGTAATATTATTTATACATTCTAGTTATTATGTTCGTTTGCTCATTCTAATGAATCGATAGTGACCTTATTTTGACTTAAATTTGGACTACACTGAATCCAATTTGGTATATACAATGTATTTTATATTAGTTACTAACTCGAGTAGAAAAAAAATTGGTTTTACCATTAATAACTACTATTATCAATTAATAAATATTTTTCATTTCACCCTCCTTCGACTAAAATTTTGGGTCTGTCCCTGCTTGAGACAAGAGGAGAATTAGGCAAAATAAGCTTCACAATTGTGAACAAATCCTCATTTTCCTTGCAAGGCTACTAGATTAATCTGACACAACAACACTTGTATGAGATTATCATACTCACCTCAGGCTTAGGAGAGGTGTTTATAAGGAACTCGCAGAGTTAATCATGATCAATGTGAATAAAATAAAAAATGTTAGTGCTCGGAAACGACTAATTAACCATAGTCGTGGGTATAACGTATGGGACAACCCACTCATTCGTTTACATGGTTTAATTGGATCATCTAATTACATCATCATCCAGTAATTAAATGAAGCATGTTTTTTTTCTTTGAAACAATTTTTTATTGCCTCCGACGAAGACTGAACAGTAGTACTTGTGAAGCTGTGAAGGATTTTTCAACCATGACCATAGTGCTTCTCATCTCATTACCAATCAATATAGCTTTTTGAAGCTTGGCTTCTGGATTGGAAATTTCTAGACAAGGAAGGTGTTTGACTCTGAATTTGACTTGTCGGACAATTTGGAAATGGACCTCAGTCCATGAGCCTAGGTTTTTCTTAAGTCTGACAAACATGAATTTTAATAAAATTCGAAGGCCTTTGTAAAAGTCTGCAACATAGTTAAGAGATCATAAAAATCGTTGTAATTGGTTTTTATCTTTTAACTCATTTGAAAATTTGTTTGCAAATCAATGGCCCTAGATATGGGTGTGAGAGTCCCACGAAAAATTTTATGTCCTACGAATCGGACTATGGTTTGAAAAAGATTGATTTTTGTTGGAGAAAGAACTTAACTATTTTATTTGATAATTATTTCAAATTGATACAAATGTTTCCAATGAGCTGGAATTGATTCTGAGAAAACGAGTATATCATCGATATACACGATTGTAAAGGCGGAAAATGGGGAGATAATATCATTCATGATATTCTGAAACTCACTAGGAGCGTTCTTGAGACCAAATGGCATAACATTCTATTCAAAATGACCAAATGGAACATTAAATGTTGTTTTGTAACGATCAAAGGGATGAATTTAAATTTGCCAAAATCCATATTTGAGATCAAACTTAGAAAAAACACAAGCTGAGTGTAATCGTTTAAGAAGATCTCTCTTGTTGGGAATAGGATACATAATCCATTGCAAAGCCTAATTTAAGGGCTTATAATTGATAAAAAGGCGAGGACTTCCTCTTTCTAATTCAGCTGCTTTGTTAACATAAAAGGCTGGACTTCCTCTTTCTAATTCAGCTGTTTTGTTAACATAAAAGACTGCACAAATCTAGGGAGATTTGGAATGCCTAATAAGTTGTTTTGAAATCAAAGCTTTGATTTCTTTTTTTACAGTGTTCCATGAGCTCAGAGTTCATTTGGATTGGCCGAGCTTTAGTTGGAATCATTGAGTATTTGAAAGTGGGTTCATAAGAAAGACGAACAACATGGCGATGACGATGCCAAAAAGCATTTGGAAGTTCAGAACATAATTCATTTATCAAATGTTCTTGGTATTGAACAATTTGAGTCTGGAGTTTAGGATCTTGAACTTGCTGATCAATGCGTCCAAATGCAATGTCTGCTTTGAAGGATTGCAAATGTTGTTGTTTCTGATAAATGAAATTAAGAAAACAAGCATCATTTATGATATTGTTGATTTCTATAATTTCAGGTTTGTAAAAAAAGGGAAACTCAACATCTGTTCCAAGAATTTGGGTTTTGATGCCCGATGTTGTAACAGAAAACAGATAAATTGCAGCAAAAAATGGTGTTCCAAGAATCATCTTTTGGACCATATTTTGAATACAAGCAAAAAATCTTGTTTAATACAAACTTTGTCTTGGCAGATATGAGCATTAGTTAGTTTATATTGTATAGCCAACTTGGAATTGGTAGTGGTATACAATTTTTGTTTGGTAAGTTCAAAATATTTTATAGGAATTAATCCTTCCGCAACACAGTTAAGATCAGACCCGGAATCAATAAGAGCTTTACATGGGATAATAATATCTTTATTGATAACAAGGTTTACTTTGCAAAACCATCACTGATGAGTAACTTTGTTGATTTCATTAAGAAAATGAGGAGAAATAATTTCTACAGGGTCTTTAGAAGAAGATGACATATCAGGTAAAGATGTATTTTGAAATCCATTGATACGAGTATCAAGGAGAGAATGATTTTGTTTTAAAATTATAATATATTTTTTGATATATTTAACTTCTTGCTAAATATCAGATAAATTGACAAGGGGTAGAAGAAGTGGATCTTTTAAATTTGTCAATAATTTGTTTGTGATCATAAAATGAATTTATAACCTCTGGGGTTGGTTTTGTGGTTAAATTTGTTTTGATGTGTTGAAGATATTCTGTTTTAAGGGCAGGATCTTCAATACGATCAACAAAATCTAAAATAATACTAGATTCTTTCGTTTTTTGAAAGCATATTGATGCTTTAAAGGTTATGACAGTCACATGCCTCTGCACAGTCTCCATCACTGACCTTTTCAGATTGATCAGATTCAGAAGAATAATTCAAATTAAAAATTTTAAAATCTTCGTCTGAATTATCTGATTCAAAATTCATTAAAACTTGTAAAAACATGTTCTTGATATCTTCAGGAGCTTGGAGCTCTTGAATCTTTTGGGCAGTTCTGTAATTCTTTGCATAGTGACCAGGATGACCACATTTAAAGCAAACGGGTTTTGAATGGGTATGGGCTGGATTCTTTTGGAATGATTTGGTAGGCTTCATTTTACGCGTACCATGTTTATTGGGCTGACTATAATATTGATTATAGTATTTGGGCTTGAGTTGTTTAGGTCCATAAGGTTTTTTGGACTTAAACTGTCTAGCAGGATGAGACATGTATTGGAGTTTTGATTAAGAAGGCTTTTGATGCGGGAGCTTAAAATCATCATAGCCATATTGTTAGCAGAAATCGCCAAGCTCTCTTGGCCCATTGATATTCTATTTCTTAAGTTGAGCTTTGAGTCTAAGATCATTACAAATATGCAAAGCACATTTGTTAATGAAACCAATTATATCTCCAAATGTAAGACGTTCATAAGAATGTCTTTAGTGTAGATATCATGCAATTTTCTCTAACATTTTCAGCAAAGATTGGGGGAAGACCAGAAACGAACTTTCTCTTCCAAAAGGGGTTATTTGCATCAGATTGAAACATAACCTTTTTTAGGAAGATATCTTTGTACCATCAAAAGTCGAACATTTGTGGATCATCAGCAAATCTTTGGATTTGTTCTGAAACTCACTAGGATCTCCCATAAAATGTTTAAGAATACAGAAGATTAGAGTATGAACTGAATCAGGTATCTCTGAACCTTGTTATGTTTTTATAGGATTACCTAATAAATCAACTTTAACTGAATTAAAAATTGATTGTTGTTCACTTGTTGTTAGGTAGTTATCCCACCATCCTTTGAGTAGTCCAGAAAAGTCAGCAATGATAAGAGAAGCAATGGTCCTATCATGTTTGCCTTTACTACGATGAGCCGAAGCCATCATAACCATTTCTTGGGTTAAATTTTTTTGGTTTGAGAATTGGGAACACTGTACTCGGGTAAATTTTGAAAGCAAAGACATTTTCAAAATCTTTGAGGTTGGAGAATTGGGAACACTGTACTTGGACCATCTACAGCTGGAACACCAGTATGGGACTACCTAACCCATAAATACTGCGCTCAACATGGTGACTTACTCAGGGCTCACAACGACTGACCAACATACTTACAGGGTTACCAACGCTATCAACGGCTGACCAACAGTACCTAGGACTCACCAACACTTTCACCCCTAAGAAAGAGATACATGGTACGATGGTATTCTCAAACAGATGCATCCAATTTAGGGTACGGTGGTATTCTCAAACATTGTCTTCCTGATTCTACTTCTATCCCATTGGTTCGATACCATTCTGGTATTTGGAACTCAGTCCAATTCAATTATTCCACAGTAAAGAAAGAGATTTTGTCAATTGTCTTGTGTATCATGAAATTTCAAGATGATTTAATAAACCAAATTTTTTTATTACAAGTTGATTGCCAATCTGCCAAAGAGATTTTAACTAAAAATGTTTTAAATCTCGTTTCAAAACAAATTTTTGCCAGGTGGCAGGGTCTTTTTTCAGCCTTCGATTTTGAAATCAAGTTTATAAAAGGAGCTGACAATTTTCTTGCAGATTTCCTAACAACAGAATTCCTTCAAAGATGAGTTTTTCTAACTCATCTTCCTCTCGCCCTCCTCCTTTTTCCAAACCCAAATCATAATCCCAATATGCTATGGCGCCTTCTGCCTCACAGCATCAAGCCCCTCTTTCTTATGCTTTTCCCTTTCACTGAAGTTCACTCCGTTGAACCAAGAAGAAACAACTGGTTCCACCATGACCAGTTTTACAAAGCCACAAACTTCGGCTCCAAATCCTTACATTCCTAAAGCATGCTTTGATTATATCACTATGATCAAGCCCTCTATGTATGCTTTAGCCAAAGAGCCTCAGCTCATCGCCAAGAATCTGTTTCATCAACAACAACAGTTTGAAGAATCAGACAGCACAAAATCACATGAGTTCTATGAGTTCATTCTCGTAGATTCTGATTCTATGATCATCACCCACCATCATGATAAAGAACACAAAGAAATGATCACACATTCCAAGTGTCTGATCCTCAAAGTTCTCTCTGAAGCTGATTGGCATCAGCTCCCTCACTACCACAAGAAGTTCTCAGTGAACTATGTTCCCCAGACCTACAATTATCTTGACTACAAGCTAGCTTCGTCAAGAGCCTTCTACCTACAATCGCAGAATTGTGGTCATTCATGGTTCTTTCTATTTTGTAGAAAGTTCAATCAAAAGTATGTTCCTCTTTTGTTCCAACACATTTGGTGGAGTCATTTTGGTCCAATTCAAGACCTTCTTCGCCCTGCTGTTCAAGAAGGATGGAAGATTTTTCAAGAAAAGTATCAACCTCCAATTCCTGTTACAAAAGAGGTTTTGTCTATTTGGTTCTTCATAAGATTTGGTTTGTCCTGAATTTTATGCTGGAATTATACCTGCTCAGCATTGTGCAAACCTTATCAATCCAAGAATGTTCCCATGTGGTTCTGCCGCCGTTTTAAAGTAAAGTGGTGGGCACAGTTTGACTACTCCAGAGTTACAAAAGAAGGAGTTCTCCGTTTCTTCTCGGGCAAATATCATTCTCCTGCTCCTCAGGTGAATCCAATTGAATCCCTTGTAGACGCTAAGCTTCTTCGTCAACATATCAGGAAGCAACTTCGAGGGAAAGCTACAAGAGCTTAACTCCTTGAGACATTGTCCATGATCTGTTCAGAAGATTCAGATGAAGATGATGACCCTACATTTCCCCTCAATGAAGACGACTGCTATGACGTCTTCTCCCCACTTGATTGATGGACTCACCGTCCACACCATCAGAGGCAGCATCTGCCAGCAGACACTACAAACAAGATACTTTCGGTCAAGACAGTATCTTATCCATTTCAAAAGCATCCACGTGAAACTACTTTTCACCCACTACAAAAGCAGCTACAGTCGAAGCATCTTCCACAGTACCTGCCGATAGTCAAAAGCGAATAGTATTCGCATTATCAGAAAAGACAAGTTGTCCACCTACCTTATCTTCCACCGAAGCTTATCTTCGTTTGGATCCCCTTTATTTAAGTAAGTTGTTCTCTAAGTTCAGGGTAAGCGAGTTTTCAGTGTAAGCTTTTTATCATGTAAGTTTCTACCTTTATTTTGTATATTTCAATAAATTATATCTTTCATCAATAAATTTCTATTTCAATAAATTATCTAGTTTGATCTTATAGTTAACCCCCAAGTGTAAACCAAGAAATTAGCTTGAGGCTATATCGATCTCTAAGATAGTTTAGAGAAATTCTGTATTGTACTTCCTGTTTTGTAATTCATCTCTCTCTTAATTTCTGCATTTCATCTCTGTTTTTATCAATCTGCATCTATCTTACCTTTGTTAGCAATCCTGGGTAGTACTATATCTCTCTCAAGTTTCTTGCTTGCAGGTTACGCAGTGTTTATTTACTTCTTTTTTTCATCAATATGTGTTTATTTGCAGGTTAGAGATCTTCAATCATTCCCTAAAATAGTAAAACAAAATTAAAAAAATTAAGGGTCTTTTAGAAAAAAAAAATTTCCTCCAATCATTCCTCTAAACAATCTTCTATAATAACTTCACATACAATTTTTCCCTAATTATCCCATATATCTCATATGATAATAAAATATACTAAATATCCAATTTTTTTAATTAAAAATAAATAAAAAAATAAAAACAAAAGAAACCCTGAACCAATAATAGTATTGAAATTAATAATATTATATATTTAATTAAATTAATAATAATAGTATATATATGATATTATAATTATATTAATAATATAATTGAAACTAATAATAGTATAATTGTATTAAGTTGAAATTAATAATAGTATACTTGAAATTAAATTGGTATAGAAAAGTTAAAAATATATTAAAATAATAATGAAAAAGTTAAAAATACAGGATGTTGTTAGAGTGATGAAGAAATAGGGAGACCCCTAAAGTTATAATTAGAATGATTTTTTTAACCACCCCTGATTTTCTAATTATCATTTATTCTACTTATATATTGATTTTTGAAACCACCCTCTGAATTTTTAATTATATATTCATTTCAAGTTTGTTTCATTTTTTGGTATTTACTTAGGCTTCGTTTACTATATTTAATAGATTTATTTATTTGCATTTTATTTTTTTCACATGTTTTATATACCCTATAAATTCATTATATATATTCATGCATCATCGAAGTTTTTTACATTTTTCTTTATACACAGATAAAATTTTTAAAATCAGAAGACCGAAATTAACTCAAAAAACGAAATCACAATCCTTGGTTATAGTTTCTTTTGATTGGGTTCAAACAAAAAATTTTGGACCTATATACTTATTAGCACACTCAAGCCACATCAGAATCACATTGCTTGATCTACAAAGTTTGAACAAAATGATAGTCTAGATATATAATTTCTTCCTGAATTACATAGCATAAAACCAAGAGAAGAAAAATTACTGTAACCAGAAACAACATTTTCTCTGAATTGATTAACGTGTGATGGGGTCAACCATTCAAAATTGTTTACATGTATGCGAACACAACAATAGCAACTCCCTTTGTGTCTATCAATCTTTTGTTTTATTTGTTAGTTTACAAAATATCTCTCTATTCATTAGGTCTTTCGAAATCACAATCCCTGGTTATCAGTTTCTCTCCAATGGTTTCTATTGATGTCCTCTATGGAAGTTGCCGGTGGGAGTAGGTGTTTTGTCCTGTGGATCGTCCTTGAAGCGGCCCTCAGGGAAAGTGAGGTTGCTTGCCATGCCATCATGTATAAGAGGAGCGAAAGTATCAAATTCTACAGTGCCATTGTTGTTCGCAGAGCCGCCTTTGTCTTTACGATTACGAGTATCCATGTTCCTAGCAAAAATTATTGAATCCTCATTCCAAAATGTTGAAATTTTTATTGAAAATCACAACTTAAAAAATACTATATTAGCTCAAAATTAATAATAACAATAACTAAACTCAATTGATTAAGTTTAACCCGATTAGTTTAACGTCTTGAATTCGATACCCATCAGCTGCACTCGCCTTAAAAACAAAAATAATAAATTAAATTAAATTATGAAACACTTACCTGCAAGAAACTTGAGACAAGAGGAGAATTAGGCAAAATAAGCTCCACAATTGTGAACAAATCCTCATTTTCCTTGCAAGGCTACTAGATTAATCTGACACAACAACACTTGTATGAGATCATCATACTCACCTCAGGCTTAGGAGAGGTGTTTATAAAGAACAAGAGTTAATCATGACCGATATAAATAAAAAATGTTAGCGCTCAGAAACGACTAATTAACCATAGTCGTGGGTATAACGTATGGGACACCCCACTCATTCGTTGACATGGTTTAATTGGATCATCTAATTACATCATCATCCAGTAATTAAATGAAGCATTTTATTTTTCTTCGAAACAATTTTTTATTGCCTCCGATGAAGACTGAACAGTAGTACTTGTGAAGTTGTGAAGGATTTTTCAACCATGACCATAGTGCTTCTCATCTCATTACCAATCAATGTAGCTTTTTGTAACTTGGATTACTTAACCCGAGGCTTTGAGTTTATTGTTCTGTTACCCTTTCTCTCTCAAGTTTCTTGATTGCATTTTCAATCATTCCTTAAAATAGTCCAAAATCTATTTTAGCGATTTTATAGAGAAATTTTTACCTCCAATCATTCTTCTAAACAATCTCCTATAATAACTCTACATACAATTTCTCTTTAATTGTAGGGGAGTTAATTATTCTCTATATCTCATATAATAATAAAATATATCAAATATTTAATTTTTTAAATTAAAAATAAATAAAAAATAAAAACAAAAGAAACTCTCAACCAATAATAGTATAATTATAAAAAAAATAATAGTATAATTGAAATTAATAATATTATATATTTAATTAAATTAATATAAGTATATATATAATAATAATATTAATAATATACTTGGAACTAATAATAGTATAATTGTATTAAGTTGAAATTAATAATAATATACTTGAAATTAAATTGGTATAGAAAAGTTGAAAATATATTAAAATAATAATGAAAAGGTTAAAATACAGGATGCGGTTAGAGCGATGAAGAAATAGGGGGACCCCTAAAGTTATAATTGGAATGATTTTTTTAACCACCCCTGATTTTCTAAGTATCATTTCTTCTACTTATATATTGATTTTTGAAACCACTCCTGATTTTCTAATTATATATCCATTTCAAGTTTGTTTCATTTTTTGTATTAACTTAGGCTTCATTTACTATGTTTAATAGATTTAATTATTTGCATTTTATTTTTTTCATATATTTTATATACCCTCGAAATTCATTACATATATAATATGCAATTGTTACAACCTAGCTATAATCAACAGAAAGGTCTGAGATTTTCAATCTGTATATGTAGCGAAGAAAATAAGTGTTTATGTTCAGCATCTTAATAGAGCCCAAATGTTCTAGTAAGGGACATATGAGTTTGATGAAAAATAACACTGTGTTTTCAAGAAATCCATGCCTTAATCTAGATAAGAATATGAACAACATACACTTGATCAAAGTATTGACATATATGATTCATTCATGATTGAGACTAGGAAATCAAGTTTTATAACAAGAATGATGTGATATAGTTTTTTACAACCTCAAACCTGATTTCCTAGCATTTTTATTCATTCATTTATTAAAGGGAACTTCTATATCACTTGGTTGAAGTTAAAATTGTCGGCTTTCAACTTCCAAGAAACAACCAGAAAGAGCTTTCTGCGATAGTGGAAAAACAGGAATTCTAAATGTCGAGAAAATGAGCGAAGAAACTAGCGAGGGGAGTGAGTTGGAGGGAGGGAAATCATTCACTTTTCTCAAAATACGCGCAAGAAAAGTCAATGCCCGCATCCCGAGGGAGGTGAATGGTTCCCCTCCCTCCACCTCACTCCCCTCGCTGGTTTCTTTGCTCATTTCCTCGCCATGTAGCTTTTCTCGTGGAAAAAAGAACATTAAGGATTAGGCAGGTTTGAATATGAAAGGCGAGTTTAATTAACACAGGAGATTCATCGTTCATCATCTTCTCTTTCATCATCCACATCGACGTCACCAGTTCCATTACATTCATTTTTAACATTGACCCTTGCGTGTGGGTTGGGAGGTTTGAATAACAACATTTCTGTCTACGGATTCAACTCATCTTGCCACTTTTGTTTAGGATGTGATCGGTTTTTACAAAAAATTGAACTAAATTATTAAAAAAACAAAAATGCACCTCTACGATAACTTTTAAGTACAGAATTGACTACATTTAGATGCCATAAATGAATCTTAATTCTAAAATATTTCTTGAACTAGAGTTGGCACCCTCTTTTATTCCATACAAATATTTAGCCAAATTAAGTGTTAGTTACATCTTCAACTTTAAGAAGCTTTTGAACTGCCGGTCAGTTTTCTTGAGCACCAAAAATAAAAAAAGATTGGGATATTTATTTTCACAGTTGTCAAGATTATGTTGTTTTTTTAATACTCATCTTCTTTGAAGTGTCTCAAGCTAATGAGATCAGGTAAATAACCCCCGGAGCAATATGCCTTTTTTTTTATTTTTTGCTTATTCGTTTTAATCACTCAATCTAGGTTTTCGGCTCTATTTTTTTTTTCTTCTTCTACTATTATTATTATTATTATTATTTGCGAAACTAGCTATACCCTTGTGTACTTTTCACAAAATTGTGGAAACTATTTCCTAGAGTAAGAACAATAAATATTTTATCTTTGAAAACAAACATAGCCTTAAATATTTGAAAAAAAAAATCCTTAAAGAAAATGTCTTTGTCAAATTGATAGGAGGAATGCTAATGTGTCCGCTTAGTTGACAAGGCTGTCGGGGTATACAAGTTGTATGTAATCTCGTCCACCTCTAGGATGACTTTAAGTAAAATAATTTCATACAACCCCAGCCAATTCCAACTTTTGCTTGTCTGACATTCTTTGGTCATGCATATAAGAATCGACATATATTGAGACTAGATCGAATTTCACTCCACCCGTTCTGTAGATATATGCTAGACATTCCCTTTCTATAAGCCTAAGCTTTTAAAGAAATTGCTAAGGTATTTTACTATTTTTCAGCCATTGCACTGAGAGGGAGTATTGAGACTAGAAGTCCACTACACCTGTTTCGTAGACCTCGACCTTGATATATGTTAGATATATTAACTCTATAAACTTAAGCTTTTAAAGAAGTTGGCAATTTAACAACATATTCCAAAACCATACATAGAATAGATTTCCTCTGGCGGTACTCTACATGAAAAGAGTCGAATCTCCGCATATTATGCACTTGAGGACCTATTCGAATTTCAATTTTTTTTTCCTTGTAAAAAACTTTGATTGTAGAGGTTTAATCTTACTTCTGAGGTCCCGTTTATCAGATTTGGTGACTTCATGGCCAGAATTACCAAGAATTGAGTGTTGATAATATTTTGACTGGTGTAAAATTGATAGAGTAGTAAGAATTGAGTGTTCATCAGATTTGGTGACTTCATGATTATTTATACTGGTGACTGAGAATTAGAATTTTTAATGTACTCATCATAAAGTAGTGTACATTAATTATTTAATCATGACTAAGTTAAAAAGTCAACTGGGCAGCTTAGACGACTTTCAAGCCCAACCAAAATTAAACAAGCTTAAACATTTTTTAAACAAACTTAAGCAGTACACATGCAAAATTATAACAGAACGTGGGTCTTGCTTTAAAGTATCAACTTCATGAGTACATCCATCCTTTGGTAGGCTGTGAAGAAATTCACACAATAGAAGATAGAGTTTGAGAAGCTTTATCTTAGAGGTCTATGCTCTATTATGTTCATATTTATAACTCGAAAGAAATCAATTTACATGGTTTATATTCGCTGTACTTTTTTTTTTTTAAATACAAATTTATTACTTGAAAAAAATCTTTTACATCAGTCAGAGGTACCTGACGACTTTATTCGATAAAAAGAACCAGAGGACATACATCATAGCAAACCCAAAATAAATACTGACCAAACCCCTAGATCAATGCTTGTACATGCTGTTACTTTTCTTCATTCTAGATGATCTTCGAGGAAATATCTTGATGTCTTTGAAGTCCATCACATCAAATCTTTTTGATAATCGAAGTTGGTTTGTCTTTAAACTTGACACTAATCTTGACCTAATGGTGTATTCATCCAAATCTTCTTCTTCTGAACTGATTGTATCCGAAATGTCGGTATCGGTCTCCATTTCGGTTTCGCTATTAGCGTTACGAACCAAATAGTTAATATATTTTTTATCCGGTGCTTCAAGTACTACTGCGTCCACTAAAGTTTTTTCATCTTGTACAATACCCGCATCTGCTGGAACCCCTACCTTTCGGTCATGCACCTTGTCACCACTATGAATGCGAGTCTGAGCACCAACAAGAGCTCCACTGCCAGCACCATTGCCAGCGCCATAGACAAACCCACTGTCAACGTGATCATCGTCAGCTATTGCGTCCTCCTTTGTTGGCCCGGAGTTGCTGCCTGGAATCATTGCATTTATCTGTACAGAAGCATTCCCACTGCTTTTCTTTTTCTCTAGGCTAGAGATCCCGACATCCCCGCCTACAGCCTTGATCAAAACCCCCTGCGCCCTCCCTGGTTCCAATTGGTTAACATATTCGTGCGCTCTCTGCGGCCTTGAGCTGTTACCTGAAGCATTATCACATTCTTGCAGAAAAGCTTGGTCATCATTCGAATTTTTCCTAGGGATCATCATCTACAACATGTGATGTGTTGTTCACCAAATCAACCTGCTCTATTGGTGACGCTACGTGCTCTGCAGAAACAGAGCGTACATGCTCTGCTCCGAGCGCGACTTGCTCTGACGAAGCAAGCCCTGTTATTGGCAGAACACGCTCTGGCTGGGACGAAGCAAGCCCTGAAATTGTCTCTCCTTGTTTTTCAATCGTTTTTTCAATCTCAACAACTGTGTACCCCGCCTCAAGAAGTCCTTCCTCCATTGTTTCTGGCTCTACCATGTTATTGACTGGAGCCTTCTCCTTACAAGGCAATTGATTATTCATTAGATTACTCTCGTCTTCAACTATGTTCTCCGTAAGTGACTCGAATTTATTTGACAACATGACATTCCCCGAATCTTTGACCATCGGCCTCTCAACACCAACTCCCTCCTGGATTTCCTCACCCTTATTATTCTTTACACCACTAGTGCCAGCTTCTGGCTTTGAAACTTCATTTTTTCTGACCACTGGGACATATTGTTGCTTGAGGACTTTGGCTTCCACCTTTTGTTTCTCAGTCTTCTCTTCTTTCACCAAGTTGGGTGTTCTCACATTGCCCTTATGACTTAACTTTTTTCTGCAATAATCCTCCTAATGCCCTAGCAATGAGCAATAATCACAATATTTGAAACCCGGGTATTCAATATTTTGCCAAAAGCCCCTATTGTTAGATCTATCTATCCAAATTCTACTCGGTAACTTTTCCGCCAAAGTCATCTCCACGCAAACACGGGCATAACCCGGGTGTGAAAGACATCGAGTATGATCATCCATGCACAAAAAAACACCAAAAGAGTTCACAATTGCTTTCAAAAGAGGGGGATGAAATACATACAAAGGCAAGTTAGGCAACTCTACCCATAATGGAACCGATATCGGATCTGCTTCAGACTGAAACCATCATGACAGCTGAAAGCTTTGAATCGAACTCCCCGAATCAAGAGCGAGTCCCTTGCCAAGACTTTCTTTGCTTCCTCCTCAGATTGAAGTCGGACAAGAACGCGACGTTGATCTAGCAAACCTAGCGAGAAATCGCCCAGAATCCCCCAGGTTCGATGTTTCGAATCTCGAATATCTTCCAATGTTGGTCTGTAGCTAGAGAAATTTAAGACTATCACGTGTTTTTCCATGAACGCTTCCCCACGAGTTTCGTCAGATGTCGTAAGCCCAATGGCAGGTTCTCCTTCTTTTCGGAATCTAGTTCCCTTGACATGTGTTTCATTAACCTCATCAACCAGTATTTTTCCCAGTATTTGAGCGAAAGTAGGCTTACTGACCTCTTCCGCATGATCCCTAACCCCCATTGGGGGAGGGGAAGTACTGACGGCTAGAGGAGCCGTCATGCCACACTATGCCCTGACCTAGCCAGACATACAGTTAGGCGAGGTCAGTCGAAAACAGAGCAGGCGGCCAGAGCCTCCCTTTTCCTCTTCACCGAGGCAACAACTTGAGCAGGACGTCAAGATCGCGGCGGCGGCCGGTCGTGGTGACGTCCAAATCTAGGGGGCGACGCAGTTTTTTTTCAGACACCACTCACGCTGCTGCTTCAGATCTGGTCGAGATAACCAGATCTAATCGCGAAAACAGTCGAGATCTGTCGAGCAGGAGGAGCAGATCTGTTAAGAACAGATCCGTCGAGATCTGTCGAGCAGGAGGAGCAGATCTGTTAAGAACATATCCGTCGAGATCTGTCGAGCAGGCGAACAGATCCGTCGAGATCTGTCAAGCAGGCGAGCTCTCTCTCTCTCAGTTTCAAGGATTCGAGCGCATTCTATGAATCTATATGCTCTATTGATCCATTTACGAGTTCATCCCCATGCATCTCTTGTGCATTCGTTCAAGTGGGAATCCGCTTATATCCGTTGTACATGAAATGGCCAACTATGTGAATTTCTCATTTCCTAAGATTGTTGATCAAAAGGAAATTCGAGTTGATTTTATAATGAAAAGGAAATTTTCATCCAGCACAATATAAAACTTATAACGAAAATTCACTTCTGTAACAATACTCGCGCGTATATCATGTCATCTATAACAATTGATGAATGGGTATCTATAGGTTTTGTATGGTGGATTAGGGGTTTTGTAATAGGTGAATTCATTGAATTTCTTGAATGATTCAGATTGATTCATAGATTGAAGAAAAAGTGGAATGTGGAAAATAATTAGTGTAAAAAATAATAATAATAATAATAATAATAATTAGTGTATTCATCTTTTCCAATAGTCTTTTGGGCTTAACTATAGTTTAACCCAAGGTAGGGGCAAAAGGGTACAAAAAATAGTTTTGGTCAGTCAATAACATGGACTTAATGGTTCCGTCAGAAAATGGGGGTTAGACTCAAATAATTTTTAAAACGATGGTCAAACTCTAATAGGCATAAATTAATAAGTGTCAAACTAAAAAAAACTTTATAGACCATTTAGATATCATAGTTGGTGTAATGACTAATTTATACCTATTTTTATACTTTTATGACTAACAATGATTCTTTTATTAACTCATGTTAACTCATAAAGTTATGAGACATCTTGACCCTTCATAAACAAATAGAAAATCTAATTTTATACTTTTATAACCAACAAAGACTATTTTATAAATGATTCTAATTTTATTTTTTTACCCTTAACCCCTCCCACCCCATGCCCATGGTAGGTATCAATATTAATGATTCTAATTATGACCAATCAATTATAAGTTTTTTTTATAGATATTCATTGACCAACAAGTTAATCAAATTATTATGCTAAGGTATGATAAACTTTTCATAATGTAATTAATGATGATTACAATTTGGTTTTAATTAGTTAATAAAATTAATTTGATTAACATGTCATAAATTTGATTAGAAAAATTTATAGGTAACCGTGCATTACCTTTTCTTGATGATGATTAGAAATTTGGTTTTAGTTTGCATTGCTTCATAATGTAGTTAGTAAATTAATTTTTCCACTATCGAAATGATTTTCTATTCTTCATTGCATGGGTACCTGTAAAGTAATAAATTTTATTCTTTGTCATTATTTAGTCACAAGTTATCTACCACAGAGTATGATCATAGCCTCATAGGTAAAATGAGAACTGATATTTAATAAAATAATTTCATGTAACTAAATAGTGACAGAGAATTGAAACAACCTTTAATTGAAACAAAAAAATTGTTTTTCAAACTCAGATATACCTTCACAACCGGTTAAATACAAACACATTCTGAATGACAAAACATTCATGAATATGCTTATATGACATTCTTTGGTCATGCATATAAGAGTCGACACATATTTAGACTAGAAGTATACTCCACCCGTTCCGTAGACTCCGAACTTGATGTGTTAGATATGCCTTCTCTATAAGCTTAAGCTTTTAGAGAAATTGTTGAAGTATTTTTCAACCATTACACTAAGAGGGAGTATTGACACTAGAAGTCCACTCCACCCGTTCCGTAGACCTCAACCTTAATATATGTTAGATATGTCATCTCTATAAACTTAAACTTTTAGAGAAGTTGAAAATTTAACAAACATACATGCAAAGAGTTGAATCTCTGCATATTATGCACTTTGGAACCTAGTCGAATTTCAATTTTTTTTCCTTGTAAAATTTTTGATTGTAGAGCTTTTATCTTACTTCTAAGCACCCGTTTATCAGATTTGGTGACTTCATGGCTCGAATTACCAAGAATTGAGTGTTTATAATATTTTGACTCTGTACGCTTGATATTTTGCTGATCAAATGTACATCATGATTATTTATACTGGTGACTCTACACAGTTGATGTAATTTTTTAGTCCAAATCCTCTTCGGCGCTCGCATGGAGTTTAGAAAGCCGTTAAGTATCATGAATTGGACTTATTCAAGCTCTATTTGGGCCATTTAGTTAGGTTAAACCATAATTAAGCCAAAACATTATTGGGGAAGATGAGTATTAAATACTAATTATTTTTCACATTTCAATTTCTTTTTCTATCTATGAATAAAATTATAGAATTTGAAACATTCAAGAAATTCAACCAATTCACCTCTCACAGGTTTGTATAAATAATGGGACCTAAATGCAATTTAACCTTAATAGGAAATTAGAACATTCAATCACTCATCTGCTCTAGTTTACTGGCCATCTTGATGAACAACTTTTTAGTTTCAGCTTGTCATATTTCAAAATATTAAAACAACATCTACACGTAAACCTAGAATCATAACGCAGAATTAGGCCCAGCTACCATTGACCAAAATCGTGCTCTCTCAGTGCTTTATAAATGCAGACCAAGTTTATTAACCAAAGGAAAACAAATAAAATAGATAAAATTACATTATTCAATAATAAAATTTAGACAATCATAGGCACTCGCTTATTGAGATCAAATCTCCACATTGATGAAGTTCCTTTACAAATTGATCAAACAAGAAAGGCGCACTTCAGTTGTACTGCAAGCACATGCTAAAAGGCATATTAAATACAACCAAGAGGATTTAACCTTGAAAAAAAATGAAAATTGACGTGGATTTTAGGTCATCGTGATCATCTTGGAGCTGATGTTGCTTCTTCTTGTTGACATTCTTGGGTCCAAGAACTGATTCAGTTAAGGAAATAGATGAATGGGTATCTATAGGTTTTGTTTGATGGATTAGGGGTTTTGTAAAAGTTGAATTCGTTGAATTTCTTGAACGATTCGGATTCTATAATTTGATTCATAGACAAAAGAAAAAGTGGAATGTAAAAAATAATTAGTGTTTAATATTCATCTTTCCTAGTCTTTTGGACTTAACTATGGTTTAACCCAAGGTAAGAGCAAAAGGGTACAAAAAATAGTTTTGACCAGTCAATAATATAGACTTGATGGTTCCGTCAGAAAATGAAGGTTAGACTCAAATAGTTTTTAATACGATGGCCAAACTCTAATGCGCATAAATTAATAAGTGTTCAACTAAAAAAAATCTTATAGACCATTTAGATATCATAGTTGATGTAATGACTAATTTATGCATATTTTTATACTTTTATGACCAACAATGATTCTTTTATTAATTCAGGTTAACTCATGACATCTTAATCATTCATAAACAAATAGAAAACCTAGTACTCATTCACTCCAATAATTCTTGAATAACAACACCTGGTCAGTCCTGAAGCGATGATTGTATTAAAAGCAAGAAACGAAAGAAAACCCCATTATGTAATAGTGCTATTTGTGGTGCTTTGTAAGGGAGATAAGTGTTTTTGTATAAACTCCTTGTTAAACTCTGGATAATTGAATCACTATCAGAATTCTTTTGTCCGAGCTATATATGCCTTACATGATAGCAGTGATGCAGTCCACCCATGGACCTATGGACGTCAAATAAGACTCGCGTCCTAAACATTTTGCCGAAAATAGATAACAATGAATCAAAATAAAGAATGAATTACTTGGCAAAAGAGTTTGCGTTAAAATGATCCGGATTTGTTAACATATTAAATTCAACAGAAAATTCAATCCCATCAAAAACTAGCCAGCACTAATCCAAAATCGAACCATGTCCTGTAGTGTGAATTACTCGTGAAGCTTGAGAGTTTGCACCCCACCTGGCCATGGCCTGCGTTTGCTTGGGTTTTGAGGAACAATCTATTGAAGTCCCTTTCTGGTTGAGAAGGATTTCGGGGCAGAAACCACATACTTTGTAGAACTTCGACTACTTTCCCTCTATTCAGCAAAGTATTTGCTCCATTCTCATCAGTGTCTTTAAGTGATTAATGTCAAGCATGAAAAAAAAATATTGCTCACTCTGACCAAGGGCGGATCAAGGATTGCAGACAAATGGGGGTAAACAGTACACAACTATTTTACTATACAACTATTTAACTATACAAATATACATGACATGATTAATTCAGTTGTACCTAGCAAATGAAGAGCTTCCCTTTTTGAATTGGATAAAACAGAAGCAAACATGGTGGTATAAGATGAGAGTTGGTGAGAAGCAGACATCTGCTTTCTTTCCGACTTTTTGGCGTTGAGGCAGGCATAACAGTACAATCTAAGTCCAAGTAGTAATAGCAGCAGTAACAGTAGCCTAGGTAGTGTCTTTTCTCTAGACTGGACTAAGTGGAGAGTTTTCTCCTTTTGGGATAGCTCAAACGAAGCAGACAAACAACATCTTTTGACATCTTAAATTTATAATTATTTAATCTAAAATAAAGAGATTAAAAAAAAACTTTGAAATGTATAATTTCCTTTCCCCTAATCTCCAACTCAATTAAAAATGTTAACTTGAATATAGTGGGAATTAAAATAGAGAGATATTAAAAAAAGAAAAGGAGATGGTGGGTGGATAGATGAGAATTAAAAAGAGAGAGAGATCAAATAAAAGAGAAAGAGTTGCAATGGGATTGGGATTGGGATTGATGAATGTGAAGTTTAAAACATAGAAAACAAAAGCCTTTGTTTTAAAATGGCCTGAAGTCAAGAGTCAAAATTGTATATAATGTAGGGCAATCTAAAATTTTAAATGGGGACAAGATAAAACATATAAGTAACTTAGTGAGTTTTTTCAAAAATATAAGGGGGTCAATTGACCCCCTTATCCAACGCATAGATCCGCCCTTGACTCTGACTTAGCGTGCGCTTTTTCTAGTATTGTAGTGTATTTTTAATATGTCATTAGTATGTTACTTCTACTACATTAGGTTCTTTATACGAGCGTTTGTTTGAAAATGGATCCATAAGCTCAAATTGGTAAGAGTGCTAGAGGATGGTTCAAATCCATATGGATTCGCAGGTGGCACTCCATGCAATGGTTAGGATAGGTTGCACGTTCAAGCCAATGACATGACAGCTCAACGGTTAGAGCTTAGCGGATGGTACCACTAGGTCATGGGTTCAAACCCAGCTTGCGGCATCTTTATGGGTTCTGGTATCCTATAAAAACCTGCTTGCCTTTCAAAAAAAATAAAAAATAAAAGGTTGCACGTTCAAGTCACACTAGTATGATATGTAAATACCCAAGATTCTGCATGCATTTCTACTAACTAGGGGGAGTAACTGATGAGACATCAAACAATCATTTTGATCGCAGCCGTACACGTAGCACAAGTCAACCCTAATATGGAAAGACCTCAGTACGCTCCAAAATAACCTAAATCACTATTCGGCATGTAAGTCAAGCGCCCAAGCCCAAATTGAGCGAGCCCAACGTGGCATAAATCTTATGGCTTGGCTAAGGACAATAAGACCCGAACATAGATCTTCGAGCTGTCACAATCCCGAGATCCATTCGCACAACTCTTGACCCAATCAAGTATTAGGTCCGAAACAGAGCCAAGTGATGAAAAAGAACCAATCATAGAAAGGTACAATCCTGAGCGGGATCTCCTCCCTCCATCACGCCCTTGACGATAGAGTCACTGAAAAAGTGTAATATTCACTATATAAGGTGAACAAAAGGGGTGAGAAAGGTGGTCTTTCGTTCACTGTTGTTCGTTTTACAGGTCAGGGACAAATTTGGACGCATCGGATTTTAAATCTTTTGAATCACAGTGATCGATCTACAAAATTTGAACAAAATGATGATCTAGATATATAATTTCCAGTTATGTGTTGCAATTTCTTTGTGAAACCAGGACTGGAAAAAAAATTACTGTGATCAGAAACAAACATTCTCTCTGAAAATTGATTAACGTGTGATGGGGTCAACCATTCAATTGTTTATATATATGCAAACACAACAACAACTCCCTTTGTGTCTATCAATCTTTTGTTTTAATTTTTATTTTAAAAAAAAAATCTCGCTAATCTTTTGTTTGTGATTGTTAGTAGTTTCTCCATTTCTTGAATTGATGTTGCCACTGGGAGTATCTTTTTCCTTCAGTGGCGGATGGTCCCTCATGCGGCCCGTAGGCACATCAAAGAGGAGTTTACGAGGAATGACAGTGAGGTTGCCATCACCTATCGAAGCAACAACCAAAGTATCGTTAAATTCTACAGTGCCATTGTCGTTCATGGAGCCCCCTTTGCCTTTAGGAGGATTATGTTCCTTGCAAAAATGAAATGTAGAAAATGTCAAAAGATTGAGTTTTCTTACAACGTATTTGAGATTCTATAGCCGACAGCTACTCAAATAAAGATGCTAGGAAATCAGGCTTTTCCAATTAGGGTGACGTTGCGTGATCTCGAAAGAATAATGAAATCTCAAAAAAGTATGTGTATCTCGAGGTTGTAAAAAATTTCTCTGACGATGCCACATCACTCTGATTATAAAACATGGTGCCTAGACTCACTCCTACTCAAAATATTGAATTCTCATCCCCCCAAAATGTTGAAATTTTTATTCTAAAATCACAACTTACAAAATTACTATATTAGCTAAACTTTCAAAATTAATAATAACAATAATGGAACTCAACTGATTAAATTATGAAGCCAATGATAGCTTGGTTAGTTGATTAAAGGGGTGTATTCAATTAAGGATTGTGAAAGATTTTAAATCTCATATATTTTAAAGATTTCAATTAAGGATTTCAAAAATATATATTATTATTATTATTATGAACCACTTACCGGCAAGAAACTTGAGACCATGGGCGGACCTATTAAGGGGCGAGGGGGGGGGGGGGGGGGGACCTACCCCCTCTCAACATTTAAAATATTTTTAGTATATATACTTTAGTCTTAATAAAATTCGATTATATAATCTAGAATACAATATGTTAATTGTTTATGCATACATTTAAGCATGACTTTGTTGGTGTAGTGGTTGTAGGTTTAATATTTTTTGTAAAAGACCCAAGTTCAATACTCTTTGACTGCATTTTTATTTTATTTTTAATGCAATTTTATTAGTAATTGCAAACATTAAAAAATGTTTAGTTTAACATTAAAGAATTGAATTGTTTTTCACAAGTGGTATAAATCCTCTAACAAAAAAAATATTTAAATTAAAATCTAAAATAATAATTATAAAATTCAATGAAAATATATACCATTAGTCAACTCGTACAAAATTTGAGTCTCATATAAACTATTTTTTCTATTACATTGTATTAGGATCATATTAGGTTTGCAAATTTCACATTTTTTTTTAGCTTTACCTAGATACTTATCCAAATTATTTTGTGATATTAGTTATATATTCTAGTTATTATGTTCGTTTGCTCATTGCTAATGTATCGATAGTGACCTTATTTTGACTACACTGGATCCAATTTGCACTACACCATATTGGTATTTTTGTAACAACCCCCAAAATAGTATCACTTTTGAAGTGTAACAATTTACCTAACAACTTTACACATTTTCACAAACAAAATGATACAATAATAGTATCACCATGAAGAGTATGGTTATAAAAGTGATACTATTCATGGTGATCCAACTTATTGTATCATTTATTTTGTGTTACTGTTTTTCATTTTTTTTACTAAATTTAATTTTGATTTGAAATTGTTTGGTTGATTGTAACATTTCAAAAGTGATATTGTTTTGAGAGTTGTTACAAAAGTGCCAATTTAGTGTAGTGTTGGTATATGCAATATATTTTTTATTAGTTACTAGCTTGGGTATAAAAACAAAATTGGCTTTACCATTGATAACTACTATTATCAATTAATAAATTTTTTTCATTTCGCCTTCCCTCGACTAAAATTTTAAGTCCGTGCTTGATACAATAGGAGAAATAGGCAAAATAAGTGAACAAATCCTCATTTTCCTTGCAAGGCTACTAGATTAATCTGACACAACAACACTTGTATGAGATTATCATACTCAACTCAGGCTTAGGAGAGGTGTTTATAAGGAACTCACAGAGTTAATCATGATCAATATGAATAAAATAAAAAATGTTAGTGCTCGGAAACGACTAATTAACCATAGTCGTGGGTATAACGTATGGGGATACCCCACTCATTCATTTACATGGTTTAATTGGATCATCTAATTACATCATCGTATCCAGTAATTAAATGAAGCATGTTTTTTTTCTTTGAAACAATTTTTTATTGCCTCCGATGAAGACTGAACAGTAGTACTTGTGAAGTTGTGAAAGATTTTTCAACCATGGCCATAGTGCTTCTCATCTCATTACCAATCAATGTAGCTTTTTGTAACTTGGCTTTTGGATTGGAAATTTTTAGATAAGGAAGATGCTTGACTTTGAACTTGACTTTTTGGACAATTTAGAAATGGGCTTCAGTTTATGGGCCTGGGTTTTTCTTAAGTCTGGCAAATAAGGGTTTTAATAAAATTTGAAGGCCTTTGTAAAAGTCTGCAACATAGTTAAAAGATCATAAAAACCGTTGTAATTGGTTTTTATCTTTTAACTCATCTGAAAATTTGTTTACAAAATCAATGGCCCTAGATATGGGTGTGAGAGTCCCATGAAAAATCTTATGTCCTAGAAATCGGACATTGGTTTGAAAAAAATTGTTTTTTGTTGGAAAAATAACTAAACCATTTTCTTTGATAATTCTTTCAAATTGATACAAATGTTTCCAATGAGCTGGAATTGATTATGAGAAAATGAGTATATCATCGATATACACGATTGTAAATGCGAAAAATGGGGAGATAATATAATTCATGATATTCTGAAACTCACTAGGAGCGTTCTTGAGACCAAAAGACATAACATTCCATTCAAAATGACCAAATGGAACATTAAATGTTGTTTTGTAACGATCAAAGGGATGGATCTGAATTTGCCAAAATCCAAATTTTAGATCAAACTTAGAGAAACACACAAGCTGAGTGTAATCGTTTAAGAAGATCTCTCTTGTTGGGAATAGGATACATAATTCATTGCAAAGCCTGATTTAATGGCTTATAATTGATAACAAGGTGAGGACTTCCTCTTTCTAATTCAGCTGCTTTGTTAACATAAAAGGCTGAACTTCCTCTTTCTAATTCAACTGTTTTGTTAACATAAAAGGCTGCACAACTCCAGGGAGATTTGGAATGCCTAATAAGTTGTTTTCAAAGCAAAGCCTTGATTTCTTTTTTACGATGTTCCATGAGCTCAGAGTTCGTTTGGATTGACCGAGCTTTAGTTGGAATCATTGAGTCTTTGAAAGTGGGTTCATAAGGAAGACGAACAACATGACGATGACGATGCCAAAAAGAATTTGGAAGTTCAGAACTTAATTCATTTATCAAATGTACATTCTTGGTATTGAACAATTTGAGTCTGGAGTTTAGGATCTTGAACTTGCTGATCAATGCGTCTAAATGCAATGTCTGCTTTGAGGGATTGCAAATGTTGTTGTTTCAAAGAAATGAAATTAAGAAAACAAACATCATTTCTAATATTGTTTATTTCTATAATTTCAGGTTTGTAAAGAAAGGGAAACTCAACATCTATTCCAAAAATTTGGGTTTTGATGCCCGATGTTGTAACAGAAAAAGAATAAATTGCAGCAAAAAATGGTGTTCCAATAATCATCTTTTGGACCATGTTTTGAACAAGCAAAAAATCTTGTTTGATACAAACTTTGTCTTAGCAGATATGAGCATTGATTAGTTTATATTGTATAGCCAACTTGGAATTGGTAGTGGTATACAATTTTTGTTTGGTAAGTTCAAAATACTTGGTAGGAATTAATCCTTCCGCAACACAGTTAAGATCAGCCCCGGAATCAATAAGAGTTTTACATGGGATAGTAATCTCTTTATTGATAACAATGTTTACTTTGCAAAACCATCGTTGATGAGTAACTTTGTTGATTTAGAAGATGACATATCAGGTAAAGATGTATTTTGAAATCCATTGATACGAGTATCAAGGAGAGAATGATTTTGTTTTAAAATCATAATATCTTTTTTAATATGATTAACTTCTTGCTGAAGATCAGATAAATTGACAGGGATAGAAGAAGTGGATCTTATAAATTTGTCAATAATTTGTTTGTGATCATAAAATGGATTTATGACCTCTGGGGTTGGTTTTGTGGTCAAATTTGTTTTGATGTGTTGAAGATATTCTGTTTTAAGAATACTATATTCTTTCGTTTTTTAAAGCATATTGATATTTTGAAGGTTATGACAGTGACATGCCTCTGCACAGTCTCCATCACTGACCTTTTCAGATTGATCAGATTCAGAAGAATAATTCAAATTAAAATTTTGAAGATCGTCGTCTGAATTATCTGATTCAAAATTCATTAAAACTTGTAAAAACATGTTCTTGATATCTTCAGGAGTTTGGAGCTCTTGAAACTTTTGGGCAGTTCTGCAATTCTTTGCATAGTGACCAGGACGACGACATTTAAAGCAAACGAGCTTTGAATGGGTATGGGTTGGATTCTTTTGGAATGGTTTGGTAGGCTTGGTTTTATGTGTACCATGTTTCTTGGGCTGACTATAATATTGATTAGAGTCTTTGGGCTTGAGTTGTTTAGTCCATAAGGTTTTTTGGACTTAAATTGTCTAGCAAGATGAGACCTGTATTGGAGTTTTGATTGAGAAGGATTTTGATGCAGGAGCTTAAAATCATCATAGCCATATTGTTGGCAGAAATCGGCAAGCTCTCTTGGCCCATTGATATTATGTTTTTTAAATTGAGTTTTGAGTCTAAGATCATTACATATATGCAAAGCACATTTGTTAATGAAACCAATTATATCTCCAAATGTAAGACGTTCATAGGGAATGTCTTCAGTGTAGATATCTTGCAGTTTTTCTCTAACATTTTCAGCAAAGATTGGGGGAAGACCAGAAATGAACTTTCTCTTCCAAAAGGGGTTATTTGCATCAGATTGAAACATAACCTTTTTTAGGAAGATATATTTGTACCATCGAAAGTGGCTCAAAGTCGGACATTTGTGGATCATCAACAAATCTTTGGATTTGTTCTGAAACTCACTAGGATCTCCCATAAAATGTTTAAGAATACAGAAGATTAGAGTATGAACTGAATCAGGTATCTCTGAACCTTGTTCTGTTTTTATAGGATTACCTAATAAATCAACTTTAACTGAATTAAAAATTGATTGTTGTTCACTTGTTGTTAGGTAGTTATCCCACCATCATTTGAGTAGTTCAGAAAAGCCAGCAATGATAAGAGAAACAATGGTCCTATCATGTTTGCCTTCACTACGATGAGCCGAAGTCATCACCATTTCTTAGGTTAACTCAATGATATTTTCTTCAGTTAAACCATCTATATTCCATGTATAGAGGTTACTTGTAGATTCAGATGAAGACGATGAACCTACAGAAGATTCAGATGAAACTTGGAGGGTGCTGAGGGCTGATGCGTTTATTAGTGGAAACACTTCATTAAGGGGCCCCTAATAAACAATTTGCTTATGGCTGTTAACAAAAGAGAAGAAAAGAAATGAATCAGCCCCATTAAACTGAAGCTGTTAATTGAAGTTTTACGTTTAAACCTGATTACTACAAGGATAAAAAGATTGTCTCGCCATGCTGGGCCTTTGGGGTCCCCATGTAATTTTTTAGTCCAAATCCTCTGTGCATGGAGTTCAGAAAGCCGTTAAGTATCATGAATTGGACTTATTAGTTGTGTCTGATCATGGCTTATAAATACAATTGAAAAAAAAATGGAAAAATGGAAAAATGAATTTTAAGGTAGTAGTTCTTTGCAAAAGTTTTTTTTTTAGTTTGTCACTCATTAATTTATACTTATTAGAGCTTGGTCATTGTTTTGAAAATTATTTGAGTATAAACTTTATTTTTTTACAAAATCGTTAATTTCAAATCATTGACTAGTCAAAACTATGTTTCAGACTATGTTGTCCTTACCTTAAGTTAAATCATAATTAAGCCCAAAATACTGTAGGGGAAAATGATTATTAAATACTAATTATTTCTCACATTTCACTTTCTTTTTCTGTCTAATAATAGGATTATAGAATCTGAAACATTCAAAAAATTCAACCAATTCACCTTTCACAAGTTTGTATAAATAATGGGACCTAAATGCAATTTAACCTTAATAAGAAATCAGAACGCTCAATTACTCATCCGCTCTAGCTTGCTAGCCGTCTTGATGAGCAACTTTTTAGTTTCAGCTTGTCATATTTCAAAACACTAAAACAGCATCTACATTTACAGCTAGATTCATAATGCAGAATTAGGCCCTGCTACCATTGACCAAAAACGTGCTCTCTCAGTGCTTCATAAATGCAGACCAAGTTTATAAACCAAAGGAAAACAAATAAAATAGATAAAATTACATTATTCCATAATAAATTTTAGACAATCATAATAACTTGCTTATTGAGATCAAATCTCCATATTGATGAAATTCCTTTAAAATTGATCAAACAAGAAAACCACACTTCAGTTGTACTAAATGTCACAATTATCTTTTTACCTAGCCAAGTAAGGTTAGCAAATGTAAATAATGTAGAGTATTCCACATTGTTTTAGAGAGTTTTCTAGAACCTTTCATAAAATTTCATAAAATTCCATAGGATTCTAGTTCTTAGATATTTCTAAAGAAGTATGTAAAAGTTCATTGTAGACCCGTTAGATCAAATTGATCACCACCGTCCATTATTGAGGTGGAGTTGTATAAATAGGCTAAGGCCTCATTTGTTGTAATCACCTCAGAGAATTCAAGCAATACAAGTTCTAGTTCTCTTAAGCTCTCTTGTGAGTTCTTAGTTTTCTTAATTTTCCATAGTCTAAATAAGTTTTTCGTGGGTAAGACTGACTAGCTTTCTTTGATAAGTCGGAAAAAATTTTGCTAGTGCCGCACGAAAAGTACTTGTGAAAAGAAAGCCCGTGACAGTTGGTATCAGAGCGCGGTTTGGCAAGGTTGGTGAAATCATTCTACACAAGATAATGTCGTCGGAGGTCAACAACCCATCAATTGGAAACAACGACAAATGTGAGAAAGTATGCAAGGACAAGTCGAAGGACATGATCGTTGCGATGGATGAAAGGTTGGCTAAGTTGTGTGCCACCATGTCCGACTTGAGGAGAAAGTCGAAGACATGGACCAACGCATCGCGGGGCAAGCGTCCAATGGGTAGGACCAAGAAGTGGATCTTATAAATTGACAGGGATAGAAAAAGTGGATCTTATAAATTTGTCAATAATTTGTTTGTGATCATAAAATGGATTTATGACCTCTGGGGTTGGTTTTGTGGTCAAATTTGTTTTGATGTGTTGAAGATATTCTGTTTTAAGAATACTATATTCTTTCGTTTTTTAAAGCATATTGATATTTTGAAGGTTATGACAGTGACATGCCTCTGCACAGTCTCCATCACTGACCTTTTCAGATTGATCAGATTCAGAAGAATAATTCAAATTAAAATTTTGAAGATCGTCGTCTGAATTATCTGATTCAAAATTCATTAAAACTTGTAAAAACATGTTCTTGATATCTTCAGGAGTTTGGAGCTCTTGAAACTTTTGGGCAGTTCTGCAATTCTTTGCATAGTGACCAGGACGACGACATTTAAAGCAAACGGGCTTTGAATGGGTATGGGCTGAATTCTTTTGGAATGGTTTGGTAGGCTTGGTTTTATGTGTACCATGTTTCTTGGGCTGACTATAATATTGATTAGAGTCTTTGGGCTTGAGTTGTTTAGTCCATAAGGTTTTTTGGACTTAAATTGTCTAGCAAGATGAGACCTGTATTGGAGTTTTGATTGAGAAGGCTTTTGATGCAGGAGCTTAAAATCATCATAGCCATATTGTTGGCAGAAATCGCCAAGCTCTCTTGGCCCATTGATATTATGTTTTTTAAATTGAGCTTTGAGTCTAAGATCATTACAAATATGCAAAGCATATTTTTTAATGAAACCAATTATATCTCCAAATGTAAGACGTTCATAGGGAATGTCTTCAGTGTAGATATCTTGCAGTTTTTCTCTAACATTTTCAGCAAAGATTGGGGGAAGACCAGAAATGAACTTTCTCTTCCAAAAGGGGTTATTTGCATCAGATTGAAACATAACCTTTTTTAGGAAGATATCTTTGTACCATCGAAAGTGGCTCAAAGTCGGACATTTGTGGATCATCAACAAATCTTTGGATTTGTTCTGAAACTCACTAGGATCTCCCATAAAATGTTTAAGAATACAGAAGATTAGAGTATGAACTGAATCAGGTATCTCTGAACCTTGTTCTGTTTTTATAGGATTACCTAATAAATCAACTTTAACTGAATTAAAATTTGATTGTTGTTCACTTGTTGTTAGGTAGTTATCCCACCATCATTTGAGTAGTTCAGAAAAGCCAGCAATGATAAGAGAAACAATGGTCCTATCATGTTTGCCTTCACTACGATGAGCCGAAGTCATCACCATTTCTTAGGTTAACTCAATGATATTTTCTTCAGTTAAACCATCTATATTCCATGTATAGAGGTTACTTGTAGAAAAGGAACCATACATATGAAGTGATTTTTCTTCATATTGCATGTCAGGGAGAGATGGTCGAGAATAAAAATTTCTAGTTGTTGGTAAAGGATTTTGATGTTTCCCATAAGACTTAGCAAACTTAATGGGATTGGCTTGATAATGGATGAAGTTTAGACGATCCAGTTCAGCCATAGGATCAAAATCACTATCAGAGTTCATTGCCTGAGAAGACAATGTATTGATTTGAAGATTTGTTTTTAAATTGAGGGCAGTTAATTTAAGATCAATTTCTTTAATTAACTGGTTTGGTGTGGTTAACACATTCTGATCAACAGACGTAGGTGTAAAGTACGTTGCTGGTTTTGAAACATTAAAGACTTGCTTTTGAGCCAATTGATCTTGGAGGACTTGATCTTGGATCAATTTGTCTCCAATCTCATGAAGTAAGATATTGGTGTAATTATTCGGTTGAATAAATTTTCCAAGACCTTTAAATGTATTGTCGACCTGAGGATCTTTGAATGGTGAAGCCAAAACATCACAGCCTAAAGTTGAAAATTTAATTTCTTCTAACGGTGGCAAGATGGATTCTTTTGCTGAATTTGTTTTAGTTGTATGCCAGAATTTAGAAGTAGTTTTGATAACATTTATACTTGGAAGATAATCAGAAAAATACCAATCTAAGAAGGGTAAATTTTCTTGCATTTCTTCACAACATGCATAAAACTGTTTTCCTAATTCTATTATCTGTTCTTCTATAGTTTGTGCATACAATTGTTCTCGTCTTTGGCTATTGGAAGGTTTTACAAAGTCTTGTTTGATCCATTCTTTATTGAGGATAAACTTTGTTTGTAAAACATTCAATTGAGGATGAGAAGGAGGGTGATCTTCCATCTCAGATTAAGTAGGAGACTCGGGATTGAAGATTGGTTGCGGGATCTGAGGAAATTGTGGATTATTTCTCAAACTAGCCAGATCCAAATGAGGAATGACATCAGGCAGTGTCTGGGTCCTTGGAATCTGAGAAGGTGTCGTTGAAAGAAGATGTTGATCTTTTTCCAGAGTCAGACAATTTTAAACTTGTCTTTCTAGACTCAGAGAATTGTAATTCTACAGTTCCGTCTTCGAGAGTCAAAATTTGACTCAATCGACTAGGAACTGGTTTTTGAGGTTCAGTGGGAACTTGCCAAGTGACTAAAAGAGATACATGGTACGGTGGTATTCTCAAACAGATGCATCCAATTTAGGGTACGGTGGTATTCTCAAACAACGTCTTCCTGATTCTACTTCTATCTAATTGGTCTGATACCATTCTGGTATTTGGAACTCAGTCCAATTCAATTACTCCATAGTAAAGAAAGAGGTTTTGTCAATTGTCTTGTGCATCATGAAATTTCAAGATGATTTAATAAACCAAAATCTTTTATTACAAGTTGATTGCCAATTTGCCAAAGAGAATTTAACTAAAGATGTTTTAAATCTCGTTTCAAAACAGATTTTTGCCAGGTGGCAAGGTCTTTTTTCAGCCTTCAATTTTGAAATCAAGTTTATAAAAGGAGCTGACAATTCTCTTGCAGATTTCCTAACAAGAGAATTCCTTTTAACTCATCTTCCTCTTGCCCTCCTCCTTTTTCCAAACCCAAATCAAAATCCCAATATACTATGGCGTCTTCTGCCTCACAGCATCAAGCCCCTCTTTCTTATGTTCTTTCCCTTTCATAGAAGTTCACTCTGTTGAACCAAGAAGAAGCAACTGGTTCCACCATGACCAGTTTTACAAAGCCGCAAACTTCGGCTCCAAATCCTTACATTCCTAGAGCATGCCTTGATTATATCACTATGATCGAGCCCTCTATGTATGTTTTAGTCAAAGAGTCACAGCTCATCGCCAAGAATAGGTTTCCTCAACAACAACAGTTTGAAAAATAAGACAGTACAAAATCACAAGAGTTCTATGAGTTCATTCTCGTAGATTCTAATTTTGTGATCATCACCCACCATCATGATAAAGAACACAAAGAAAGGATCACACATTTCAAGTGTCAGATCCTCAAAGTTCTCTCTGAAGCTGATTGACATCAGCTCCCTCACTACCACAAGAAGTTCTCAGTGAACTATGTTCCCTAGACCTAGAATTATCTTGACTACAAGCTAGCTTGGTCAAGAGCCTTCTACCTACAATCACAGAATTGCGGCCATTCATGGTTTTTTCTATTTTGTAGAAAGTTCAATCAAAAGTTTGTTCCCTTTTGGTTCCAACACATTTGGTGGAGTCATTTTGGTCCAATTCAAGACATTCTTCCCCCTGCTGTTCAAGAATGATGGAAGATTTTCCAAGAAAAGTACCAACCTCCAATTCCTATTACAGAACAGGTTTTGTCTCTTTGGTTCTTCATAAGATTTGGTTTGTCCTGGATTTTATGCTGGGATTATACTTGCTCAGCATTGTGCAAACCTTATCAATCCAAGAATGTTCCCATGTGGTTCTGCCGCCATTTTAAATTAAAGTGGTGGGCACTGTTTGACCACTCCAGAGTTACAAAAGAATGTGTTCTCCGCTTCTTCTCATGCAAAGATCATTCTCCTGCTCCTCAGGTGAATCCAATTGAATCCCTTTCAGACGCTAAGCTTTTTCGTCAACGTATTAGGAAGCAGCTTCGAGGGAAACCTACAAGAGCTCAACTCCTTAAGACATTGTCCAAGATTTGTTCAGAAGATTCAGATGAAGACGATGAACCTACAATTCCCCTCAATGAAGACGACTGCTATGACGTCTTCTCCCCACTTGATTGATGGACCCACCGTCCACACCATCAGAGGCAACATCTGCCAGCAGACACTACAAACAAGATACTTTCGGTCCAGACAGTATCTTATCAATTTCAAAAGCATCCACGTGAAGCTACTGTTCACCCACTACAAAAGCAGCTACAGTCGAAGCATCTTCCACAGTACCTGCCGACAATCAAAAGCGAATAGTATTCGCATTATCACAAAGGACAAGTTGTCCACCTACCTTATCTTCCAGCGAGGCTTATCTTCATTTGGATCCCCTTTATTTAAGTAAGTTGTTCTCTAAATTGAGGGTAATCGAGTTTTCAGTGTAAGCTTCTACCTTTCTTTTGTATATTTCAATAAATTATATCTTTCATCAATAAATTTCTATTTCAATAAACTATCTAGTTTGATCTTATAGTTAACCCCCAAGTGTAAACCAAGAAATTGGCTTGAGGCTATATCGATCTCTAAGATAGTTTAGAGAAATTCTGTATTGTACTTCCTGTTTTGTAATTCATCTCTCTCTTAATTTCTGCATTTCATCTCTGTTTTTATCAATCTGCATCTATCTTACCTTTGTTAGCAATCCTGGGTAGTACTCTTTCACTCTCAAGTTTCTTGCTTGCAGGTTACGCAGTGTTTATTTACTTCTTTTTTCATCAATATGTGTTTATTTGCAAGTTAGAGCATCTCCAATCATTCCTTAAAATAGTAAAAAAAAAAAAAAAAAAAAAATTTAGGGGTTTTTTAGAAAAAAAAATTTCTCCAATCATTCCTCTAAACAATCTTCTATAATAACTTCACATACAATTTTCCCCTAAATTTAGGGGAGTTAATTATCCCATATATCTCATACAATAATAAAATATACTAAATATCCAATTTTTTTAATTAAAAATAAATAAAAAAATAAAAACAAAAGAAACCCTGAACCAATAATAGTATTGAAATTAATAATATTATATATTTAATTAAATTAATAATAGTATATATATAATATTATAATTATATTAATAATATAATTGAAACTAATAATAGTATAATTGTATTAAGTTGAAATTAATAATAGTATACTTGAAATTAAATTGGTATAGAAAAGTTGAAAATATATTAAAATAATAATGAAAAAGTTAAAAATACAGGATGTTGTTAGAGTGATGAAGAAATAAGGGGACCCCTAAAGTTATAATTAGAATGATTTTTTTAACCACCCCCGATTTTCTAATTATCATTTATTCTACTTATATATTGATTTTTGAAACCACCCCCTAAATTTCTAATTATATATTCATTTCAAGTTTGTTTCATTTTTTGGTATTTACTTAGGCTTCGTTTACTATATTTAATAGATTTGTTTATTTGCATCTTATTTTTTCACATGTTTTATATACCCTATAAATTCATTATATATATTCATGCATCATCGAATTTTTTTACGTTTTTCTTTATACACAGATAAAATTTTTAAAATTAGAAGACCGAAATTAACTCGAAAACGAAATCACAATCCTTGGTTATAGTTTCTATTGATTGGGTTCAAACAAAAAAATTTGGACCTATATACTTATTAGCACACTCAAGCCACATCATAATCACATTGCCCGATCTACAAAGTTTGAACAAAATGATGGTCTAGATATATAATTTCTTCCCGAATTACATAGCATAAAACCAGGAGTGAAGAAAAATTACTGTAACCTGAAACAACATTTTCTCTGAATTGATTAACGTGTGATGGGGTCAACCATTCAAAATTGTTTACATGTATGCGAACACAACAATCGCAACTCCCTTTGTGTCTATCAATCTTTTGTTTTATTTGTTAGTTTACAAAATATCTCTCTTATCCATTAGGTCTTTCGAAATCATAATCCTTGGTTACCAGTTTCTCCCCTTATAGTCTCTTCTAGGGTAGTTGCCGGTAAGAGTATGTGTTTTGTCCTGTGGATTGTCCTTGAAGCGGCCCTCAGAGACAGTGAGGTTGCTTGCCATGCCATCATATATAGGAGGAGCGAAAGTATCAAATTCTACAGTGCCACTGTTGTGTTAGACAATGGTGGGTGGCAACCATTGTTGACATTGTTGGTCAATGTTTGGCCATCCACCACCTCTTCAAGTTAGGCCACCCACCTCAAATGAAGGTCAAGAATGGAGGCAATGGTGGTTGAGCTACCCACCTTGTTGAGCCTATATAAGGCTCCTCCCTTCCTCATTTGTAATCATCCTCATCATAAGGATCCTCATCCCATCCTAAGAACCATCCCATTCCCATCTCCTCCTCTATGTGAGAGTGAGTAAGCTTAGAGAGTTAAGCTTGTGTGAGAGAGAGAAAATTGAGAGTAATTTTCTTGGGTGTAATTGGGTTATGGGTTGTGAGTTGTGAGTGTTGTAAACACTTTGATATCTTCGAGTAAAGCTTTGCAGCAGCCCGTGGACGTAACCCAGGTTGGGTGAACCACGTAAATATCTGTGTGTTATTTATTTATTGCAATTTTTCACTAATCTGGCTTAGGGGTGAATCAGCGTAATTTCCCCCCCCCCCCCCCCCCCCCAACATGTTGTTCGCAGAGCCGCCTTTGTCTTTACGATGACGAGTATCCATGTTCCTTTCAAAAAATTATTGAATCCTCATCCCAAAATGTTGAAATTTTTATTGAAAATCACAACTTAAAAAATACTATATTAGCTCAAAATTAATAATAATAGTAACTAAACTCAATTGATTAAGTTTAGCCCGGTTAGTTTAACGTCTTAAATTCGATACCCATCAGCTCCACTCGCCTTAAAAACAAAAATAATAAATTAAATTAAATTATGAAACACTTACCTGCAAGAAACTTGAGACAAAAGGAGAATTAGGCAAAATAAGCTCCACAATTGTGAACAAATCCTCATTTTCCTTGCAAGGCTACTAGATTAATCTGACACAACAACACTTGTATGAGATCATCATACTCACCTCAGGCTTAGGAGAGGTGTTTATAAAGAACAAGAGTTAATCATGACCAATATAAATAAAAAATGTTAGCGCTCTGAAACAACTAATTAACCATAGTCGTGGGTATAACGTATGGGACACCCCACTCATTCGTTGACATGGTTTAATTGGATCATCTAATTACATCATCATCCAGTAATTAAATCACTACGACAATTAAGGTATTTTTCAAAGAAAAATGTCCTTGACAAAACTCAAATTTTTGTTGAAAATTACTTTTAACAAGGAAAAAAATTCGTTAGTGGGTTCCTGAAGGCATCCCCGTAGCTAAAGGTATTTGCCAAGGAATTACATTTTTTGTTGGTAAAAGGGATGCTAAGTCAAGAAAATATTTTGTTGGTAATATTGACGACTACCAAAGAAATTCGTTGGTAAAAATCAAATATCGTTACCAACAAATTGTTTGTTGCAAGAACTATTTTATTTACCTACAAAAATTTTCTCGAAAAATCTTAAAATCATCAAGGAAAATTGTCGTTGGCAAAGGTAACAATCTTTATCATAGAACTTTTTCGTTGGTAAAATGCATGAATATCAATGAAAGTTGTCATCGGTATCGTTACCAATTACCAAGGAAACTATTTTCAATAAAAAAAATGATATATTAAAGTTGTCTAAGAGACGACCTAATCTAGGTCCCAAACTCTAAGGACACCACCCACTACCTCCCAAACTCTAAGGACACCACTCTTGATGATAAGACCCCCACTATGGAATTCCCATATATAATATATTTATTTTTAGGCTCAACGAGAATCGAACTCCTGACGTATAGTAAAATCTGTTGCAATATTTATCAATTGAGCTATTTGAATAATTGTGTTGTGTGAAACAACTTTATAGCTTATTAAATCAAATTACTCATTTTTTGCAATAAAAAATTATTGCTACATATATAATAGAGACTAATATATAATATTTCGTCACTATAAATTAGAACTAAATATTTTCACGATTATAAGATTTATGTTAAATATCTACCACTTTTAGCAATGAAAAAAATTTCACAGTAACACCATTATAATTAGCAACAAAATAGTAATATCATTTCAATGTTATATGTTATTGAAATTGGTTATATCCCCAATGAAATAAAATTAAATTGTTGTAAATAAGAAAATGAGCCTTAATAAGAAAAAAGTTAATGAAAATTTTATCATCATTTAGCAACGAAATAAATTGTTACCATTAATATTATAATTAATAGTAAAATAATATTGTATTGTTAAATAAAATTTATTTGATTTTTCAAATGAAATAATATCAATGCTACTAATAAAAATTTCAACGAATTGATATTTTTCCACTATAAAGAAGCTAAAAGCTTTAAATATAAAAAAAATATCATGAAAAAAATTTCATTATAAGTAACCAAATAAATCGTTGCAATAACGTGGTAATTAACTAGAGAAAATTTAGTTTCATTGTTGAAGAGACACGAACAAGTGTTATAGTGCATTTACTAAGAAAATGTTTGTCAATAATATTAATATTTATTAGCAATGAAATAATTTATTGTAAATGACATCATTATAACTAACAAACTAAAATTTTGTTGAAATAGAAATATTTTGTTGCTAAATAATGTAGGTGGGAAATTGGTTTTGGAACAAATATTTTTCACCACCTCTCTACAAAGAAAAGTTGTCAACAAAATAGATTTTGTTACAAAAAGTGACGACTCTATGGTTTTTTCAATGAAATTTGTTTTTGTTTGAAATAGTAACATATTAACAATGAAAATAAAATTTGTTAGTAAATAAAACATTTTTTGTAGTGAGTATACCAATTTCCAACAAAATAATGACTTGTCGCTATAAAATAGTTAGTGAACTTTTATGAGAAACAAATTTTCATGAAAATAATTATCAGTTTTTACCTAAAAAACAATTTGTTACGACCAATGTTATAATTACCAACAAAATCTTATTTCATAGCTAAAAATATTTCATTAAAAAAAATATTGTTTCCAACAAAATAAAAAAAATGTTGCCAATAGTGTGACAATTCCCAACGAAATATTACTTTGTTGCTATAAATTAATAAACGAGCTTTAACAAGAAAAAACCTAATGAAAAAAATTATCAATCATTATCAACGAACCGAATCATTACTAATAATGTGATTATTGTCTAGGAAAATATATTTCCTTACTAAAGAGGGATGAATAAGATTTAATATTCGTTAACAAGGAAAGTGAGTTGTTGTTAAAATTAGTCTTCTTTAGCAACAAAATATTTCATTCCAGATGATGTCATAATTACCAAGGAACAAGTATTTTGTGGCCATAAAAATAATTTCATTGTTAAATCAATTTAGCGAGAAATTGGGTTTGGAGGGAATGTTTTCCGCCACCTATTTAACAAGGAATGTTTCCTACAAAATATATTTTGTTAGAAAACAGTAACAAGTTTATGGTTTTTTTAAAGGAAAATTTTTATTTGTTGAGAATGCTACAATATTAACAATAAAATCAATTTTCGTAGCAATAATTTTATTGATAAAAGATAGATTTCTTGTAGTGAATGAAGCAATTTTTTTTTCTTTGAAACAATTTTTTATTGCCTCCCATGAAGACTGAACAATAGTACTTGTGAAGTTGTGAAGGATTTTTCAACCATGACCATAGTGCTTCTCATCTCATTACCAATCAATGTAGCTTTTTGTAACTTGGATTACTTAACCCGAGGCTTTGAGTTTATTGTTCCTGTTACTCCTTCTCTCTCAAGTTTCTTGCTTGCGGTTTATTTACTTCTTTTTTCATCAATATGTGTTTATTTGCAGGTTAGAGCATTTTGGATTTATTTTAGCGATTTTATAGAGAATTTTTTTCCTCCAATCATTCTTAATTTTTCTTTAAATGTAGGGGAGTTAATTATCTCATATAGTAATAAAATATACTCAATATTTAATTTTTTAAATAAAAAAGAAACCCTCAACCAATAATAATATAATTATAAAAAAAAAGTATAATTGAAATTAATAATATTATATATTTAATTAAATTAATAATAGTATATATATATATATAATATTATTATTATAATTATATTAATAATATAATTGGAACTAATAATAGTATAATTGTATTAAGTTGAAACTAATAATAATATACTTGAAATTAAATTGGTATAGAAAATTTGAAAATATATTAAAATAATAATAAAAAAGTTAAAATACAGGATGCGGTTAGAGTGATGAAGAAATAGGGGAACCCCTAAAGTTATAATTGGAATGACTTTTTTAACCACCCTTGATTTTCTAAGTATCATTTCTTCTAGTTATATATTGATTTTTGAAACCACTCTTGATTTTCTAATTATATATTCATTTCAAGTTTGTTTCATTTTTTGTATTAACTTAAGCTTCATTTACTATGTTTAATAGATTTATTTATTTGCATTTTATTTTTTCATATATTTTATATACCCTCGAAATTCATTACATATATAATATGTAATTGTTACAACCTAGCTATAATCAACAGAAAGGTCTGAGATTTTCAATCTGTATATGTAGCAAAGAAAATAAGTGTTTATGTTCAGCATCTTAATATAGCCCAAATGTTCTAGTAAGGGACATATGAGTTCGACGAAAAATAACACGCGTTTTCAAGAAATCCATGCCTCAATCTAGATAAGAATATAAACAACAAACACTTGATCAAAGTATTGACATATATGATTCATTCATGAGTGAGATTAGGAAATCAGGTTTTATAACAAAAATGATATGATATAGTTTTTTACAACCTCAAACCTGATTTTCTAGCATTTTTATTCATTCATTTATTAAAAGGAACTTCTATATCACTTGGTTGAAGTTAAAATTGTCGGCTTCCAACTTCCAAGAAACAACCAGAAAGAGCTTTCTGCGATAGTGGAAAAAAGAACATTAAGGATTAGGCAGGTTTGAATATGAAAGGCGAGTTTAATTAACACAGGAGATTCATCGTTCATCATCTTCTCTTTCATCATCCACATCGACGTCACCAGTTCCATTACATTCATTTTTAACATTGACCCTTGCGTGTGGGTTGGGAGGTTTGAATAACAACATTTCTGTCTACGGATTCAACTCATCTTGCCACTTTTGTTTAGGATTGATCGGTTTTTACAAAAAATTGAACTAAATTATTAAAAAAAACAAAAATGCACCTCTACGATAACTTTTAAGTACAGAATTGACTACATTTAGATGCCATAAATGAATCTTAATTCTAAAATATTTCTTGAACTAGAGTTGGCACCCTCTTTTATTCCCTACAAATATTTAGCCAAATTAAGTGTTAGTTACATCTTCAACTTTAAGAGGATTTTGAACTGCGGGTCAATTTTCTTGAGTACCAAAATAAAAGATTGGGATATTTATTTTCACAGTTCACTTAAGATTATGTTGTTTTTTTATTGCTCATCTTCTTTGAAGTGTCTCAAGCTAATGAGATCAGGTAAATAACCCCCGGAGCAATATGCCTTGTTTTTTTTTTTTTTCCTTATTCGTTTTAATCACTCAATCTAGGTTTTCGGCTCTTTTTTTTTTTTTCTACTATTATTATTATTATTTGCGAAACTAGCTATACCCTTTGTACTTTTCACAAAATTGTGGAAACTATTTCCTAGAGTAAGAACAATAAATATTTTATCTTTGAAAACAAACATAGCCTTAAATATTTGAAAAAAAAAAATCCTTACAGAAAATGTCTTTGTCAAATTGATAGGAGGAATGCTAATGTCTCCGCTTAGTTGACAAGGCTGTCGGGGTATACAAGTTGTATGTAATCTCGTCCACCTCTAGGATGACTTTAAGTAAAATAATTGACTACATTTACATGTCATAAATTATTTTTTTTCTAAAATATAGTTCCCTTCCCCTTTTATTCCCCTATATATTTAGCCAAATAAAGTGTTCACTGCATCTTCAACTTTGAGAGGCTTTTGAATTGCAGACAGATTTCTTGAGCATCAAAACAGAGACGAGGATATTCTCACAATTGTTCAAATTATGTTGTTTTTATTACTCATCTTCTCTGAATTGATTCACGCTAATGAGATCAGGTAATTAAATAACATCCCCATGAGCAATATGTTTTTTTTTCCTTCTTCGTTTTAATTTCCATCTAGGTTTCAGGCTTCTTCAATTGAGTTTGCTATAATACCACTTTTATGGGCTTGATTTCCAACCTAAATGATGCGTAACTAATTAAATCTTCTCCAATTCATTATATTGTTGATGACTTGATATTCGTGTATTTATTTACGTTTCTTTGCAGATTCAGATTTATTTATTTAAATACGTCATGTAATTTTGTAATTTAAGGAAATCACGATTAAATGGTGACATTTTGAATGATAAATAGACATGGATAGAATATTGTATTTTGTGAATGCAGTCATGCTTAGAAGTTCATCTGTGTTGTTTGCTGACTAAAAGAAGAGTCTTCAAGGCCAAATGAAGACTTATATCATGATCTAACGATATAAGTCGCATAATTTATCATCTTGTACTACAGTTATAGGATTTTAAATATCAAAGTCTTGATTGATCTGGCTATGTTGAAATACGTGAGTGCGACTTACTAACTACCTCAATTAAATGTGTAGACTCAATGATGCATCCAAAACGTGATCAGCTTAATAGCAAGTCTAAAAAAATTTATTGCCTTGTAACAATTCAACTGATTTAATCAATGTGTTGACTAATGATGATATTGATATATAAGATTCAACCATAGAAGCCAACCTTATAACTACGTATATGTATTGACTAATGTGTTGACTAATGTATTGACTAATGTGTTGACTAATGTGTTGACTAATGATGACTCGTTTGTTGGCAGAATTAATCCTTGTGAAACATCACCTGATCATACAAGTTCTCTATTATAAATTGAGGTCCGTATGTTAGATTTGGTCACCTGAAAGCAGGAAAGTGTGTCAGATTTTCCGCCACCAAAGAGGAAAATGGGGCTGTTTCTGCAGTTGTTGTGCTTTTTTTTTTTTTTTTTTTTAAAGGCAAGCGCGGGGTGTAAATGGGCTCCCCAAATCACAGAAAAAATAGAACCATTACAAGTTACATTCAATAGTACGTTCATTCGTTACAGCATCCATAGGACAATAAACTTGCTTCAAATCTTCAACAAAGAACCTAAGTAGTACTAAAATCACCTTCTCCAAGTTGGGAAGTAACCCTGCAAAATGTTCTGCTACTAAAGTAGTTGCATGATAGACCTGCCATAACTTTTCTTCCTCATAAGTACCAATCAATCATTTAATCACTCTCATGATGTGATTTATACCTAATGTGGGCCTCAGGATGTATGAGAAGTCGTCGTAAGGATACGGATCACAATGAATCTTGATATAAAAACCATTGAATGCTAGCACTAATATAGCATCCATACAAGGTTCTAATAAACATTTGCATTCTACTTGTATTATCATCATCAGTTACCTGAATTTAGGATTTGTCTTCTTGCTTCGAGAGGACCTTCGAGGAACATATGTCGTGGGAGGCTGTACTGTGGGAACCTCACGTTCTTCTTCACTAGTGTTTTGCCCCACCTTTGGTGCTGCCTCTGCAAGTGAAGCTTGAATTTCAGCGACCAATGCATCCCGGCCTATTTTTGCAATTGCTGAATGTAGAGCCTTAACGTCTTGGGGTGTTAGGCAATCCATGATCGTTGTGGGATCTTCCCCCAGTCCTCCTATACCAGCGATTGCGCGAAGCACCTCCACTACTTGCATTGGGTTTTCCTCTGAGTTAGATATGGGGGTAGACAGACCTGGCTCTACTCCAGCGTCTGAATCCGCAGCCTGAATCGCCGTTTCAATCCCATTGGGTGAGTAACCTGCATCCCTACAATATCTCAAGTTTCCTGCAGGTTTGTAACTTGGTATAGATCATATCTAAAGACGATACACTTCACCGAATTAATCTTAAATTTCTCAATTAATACATGGTTTTAGTGAGACAAAGTAGGACTCACACTCCTTTACAAATAAGGACTCAAAGTCCTTGTGTGATTGGTTTCAATTTTATTGGGAAGAGTTGGACAATGATGATTCCTTTTTGCTCTCAATTTTTGTGGGACTCAAAGTCCTTCTCTTATCTCTTTAAAGCAAGCATAAAACAATAGATTGAAATAAGCAAATACAACGTGAATTAGCAACACGCACACAGCTGAAACGCAGCAGCAGATTGGCAGCAAATACAGATTGAAACAGAGCAGCAGTGTGGCGTGAAACGGGCTGCGATAAGGGCGTGAAACAAACTGTGAGTTCGGGGTGATTAGGTGCGTGCGCAGCGTGAAACAATAGCCAAGTAGAAGGATTGGAATCGAGTGATTTCGGGTGTTCTTCGTTTGCGAATTTCGTCAACCTTTTGGTTGTATTGTTGGCTTGAGATTGGGTAATCTCAAAGATCGTTGCTTGACAATGTTGTAATCTTCAAGTAAATGTTTTCATATTAATAAAATAGTTATAGAGTAGTCATCCGTGGAGTAGGCAAAGCTAAACCACGTAAATCTCGGTGTCATCTTTATTTTCTGCATATTGCTTGTTGTTTGCTATTACTTGCATTGCGTTTTAGCAATTCACTATCACCAACTAGGTCTAGGACTTGTGTTGGGATTATTTGCATTAGCAGGTATTTCCTTACAAGTGGTATCAGAGCGCAAGTTAGTCGGTGTTTGTGTTTTGAAGGTGTCAATTAAAATGGCTGAAATGTCATCTTCATCACGTGATGATGACTATGTGAAAGTTCATGGGTTCGATATTGTTCGATTCAATGATAGCTAGGAACAATTTTAAAGCTTGGCAGATGGATTGTAAAGATATTCTAGTTAGTTTGAATCAGATTGATGCACTAGATGAGATGAAGAAGACCTTTCAGCCATTTTAATTGACACATTCAAAACACAAACACCAACTAACTGGTGCTTTGATACCACTTGTAAGGAAATATCTGCTAATGCAAATAATCCCAACACAAGTCCTAGACCTAGTTGGTGATAATGAATGGCTAAAACGATATGCAAGTAATAACAAACAACTACATAAGCATCTCCACTATGACATGAAAAACTGCCAAACCCCATTTCTCAGTTAGAGAATCGTCGTCATGCCCCTAAAGGCCATACCCCCTTGGGCCGTCAACACTGAGAGAGTCAAATCAAGTTGAGACAATGCTCAAACTTGATTCCTGGAACCGCTTTTGTCAACATATTAGCTGGGTTGTCTTTAGTACTCACCTTCTCCAAGAAAACCTCACCATCCTCGATGACATCCCTCAGAAAATGATACCGCACATCAATATGCTTCGTCCGGCCATGATGAACCTGGTTATTCACCAAATGGATAACACTCTGACTGTCACATAACAGTGTCACATCATCCTGATTAACACCCAAATCACTAACCAGCCTCGAAGACAGATGGCTTCTTTCACAGCCTTGGATAAAGCCATGTACTTTGCTTCAGTAGTAGACAAAACAATTGTAGACTGTAACTGAGACTTCCAACTCACCGGACTTATCGCCAATGTAAAACAATAACCTGTAGTCGATCGGCGCCTATCAAGATCACCAGCATAATCCGCATCTACATAACCTCGGATCATATTTGACACATCTCCTCTCTCATATACTAAACCAACATCCAGCGTACCCTGAAGATATCTCAGTATCCACTTCACTGCCTGCCAATGTTGTTTTTTTGGGTTTGACATAAATCTACTAACCAAACTAACCGCATGAGCGATATCCAGACGTGTGCAGATCATGGCATACATAAGACTACCAACTGCACTAGCATAGGAAACTTATGACATGTATTCCCTCTCATCCTCTGTGCTAGGAGACAACTTAGCTGATAACTTAAAGTGAGTAGTCAAATGAGTACTTACCAACTTAGACGTATCCATGTCAAAACGATGAATAACCTTCTCTAAGTATTGTCTCTATGACAATGTCAGTATGCCCTTCTTCCTATCTCTCACTATCTCCATCCCAAGCATCTTCTTCGCTGAACCAAGATCTTTCATCTCAAACTCCATGCTAAGTTTCAACTTCAATTTATCAATTTCTTTCATGCTCTTTGCAGCAATGAGCCTATCATTAACATAAAGTAAGAGAAACACAAAAGACCCATCCTTGAGCTTCTGTGTGAATACACAAGGATCATATTGACTCCTCACATATCTCTGCTCAATCGTAAAAGTATCAAATCTCTTGTACCACTGCCTCGAAGATTGCTTCAATCCATACAGTGACTTCTTCAGTTTGCATACATTTTCTTCCTTACCAATAACAACATATCCATTGGGCTGGGACATGTATATGTCCTCCTCCAAATCTCCATGCAAGAAAATAGTCTTGACATCAAGTTGCTCGAGCTTTAAGTCAAACTGCGCTGTTAAAGCCAAAATGACTCGAATAGAAGTGTGTTTTACCATCGGAGAAAATATTTCATAGTAGTCCACCTTCTTGCTGTGGATATCCTTTAGCCACCAATCTTGCCTTGTATCGTTTACCTGTACAAGTACCCCTGGAATCTGGAATCCCGTCTTTCACTGTGAAAACCCTCTTACACCCAATTGGTCTCTTCCCTTTAGGGAGTGTCACAAGCTCCTATGTATGATTCTTCTGAAGAGATAACATCTCCTCATCCAAAGCTTCCTTTTACTCCTCTTTCTGAACACTTCGCATAACATGCGTATATGTAGTAGGAACATCATAATACCCATCATAACCAAATCTAAGTGGTGCATGTCTGACTCTAAGTTCTCTGCCTGCTGCTAAAGACGGTGTTTGTAACTGTTGAACCTGTTGTTGTGTAGGATCCATGTCCCCATCAGAAGGAACATCATGCTCTATATGAGATCTAGGAGCTCCAAGCTCCACTTGCAGAGAATCTCTAGCATCATCATCTTCATCATAGCTATCACCCCTCCAAATAGGGGAACCATCTTTGCATGTCTCACACTTTGCCTGTAACAAAGTCTCCTCATGGAATTTCACATCTTGACTGATCACAAACTTCTGCAAGTCAGGGCACCATAATCTATACCATTTCACATTATCTGAATAACCGAGAAAAATAGTTTTCCTTGCCCTTACTCCAAGTTTATCTTTCCTAACATGAAAATATGTTGGACAACCAAATACTTTCAAGTTAGAATAATTTGAAGAAATACCTGACCATACCTCCATAGGAATCTGAGACTCAATAGCTGATGAAGGAGAGCAATTAATGAGATAGCATGCCGTGTTTACTGCTTCAGCCCACCATATTCTGCCCAAACCTGCATTAGACAACATGCACCGTGTTCTCTCCATCAAGGTACGGTTCATTCGCTCTGCTACCCCGTTCTGCTGTGGTGTCGACTTCACTGTGAAGTGTCTTCTAATGCCATGTTCCAAACAAAACTGCTTCAAGGGATCCTCGGTATACTCACCGTCATTTTCAAATCTCACTACTTTGATTACCCTTCTTGTTTGTTTTTCAATCACAGTTTTCCAATTCTTGAAGATATCATTGACTTTATTTTATATTTCATGGTATACACTCATACTCTCCAGCTGAATTCATCGATAAAATACACAAAATACCTGGAACCCCTCTTGGATGAGACTCTAGAAGGTCCTCAAACATCAGTGGGGATGTAATCCACAATCCCCACAGTGCTATGAGTAGCATCACTAAAACTGACTCTAAACTGCTTCCCATAGATGCAATGTTCAACAAAATCCAATTTTGTCATTTATCAGCGCTAAGCAAGCCCCGCTTGCTTAAAGTTCTTAGTCCATTCTCACCTACATGCCCTAATCGCATGTGCCATAACTGTGTACGTGTCAAACTTTTATCATCAACAACTATAGAAACTATATCTTCACCTTTAACTATCCTGCCTTGAAGGAAATATAAATTGACATGCCTAACCTCTGTCATAAGCAGCCTGCCACAAAAATAAACATTGCACCCATTCTCACCAATATACTTTTAGCCCTGAGCTTCAAGCACCTCAAGAGAAATCAACCCCTTTGAAAGAGCTGGAACATGACATACCTTGGTAAGTTGTCTACATGACCCATCTGCCAACTGAAATTTGACTGTACCAATACCCATTGTCTTGCAAGGCTGAGAGTCATCGATTTTAACTGAATTGCCCTTAACCTCGTGATAAGTGCTGAACCATTCCCTTACGGGACACATATGATAGGAAGCTCTCGTATCCAAAACCCAACCATCATACAAGTGGTCATAAGATTTTGCCATCAGTGCATGTGTTAAGTCACCCCGGATTAGAATATTCTCTACCACATCCGGTGTCTCAACAACATTCACTACGCCCTTACTCTCATTCTCTTGCTTGTTATGATTATCCTTCCAGTCTGGACAATTCCTTATGTAATGGTCTTTGCGCTTAAATTTGTGACATTCAACCTTAGACATATCTCTGCTTTTTGATTTAGACCAGTTCATTCTGTAGTTTTTCATTTTGTAATTTCTTCCCCTTATCACTGAAAGACCACGTGTTTGAACCTTCTCATTTGAAACACTCTTTTTTGGAAGTCTTTCCAAGTACAGCTTGAATAATATCACTATACACAAAAAAAAATTCTTCAATGTTGTCATCTGATCAACAAACTGTTCCCATTCCGGTAATAAAGAAATTAACAAGAACAATGCTTTCTGACTATCTTCAAATTTAGCTCCCAAGCTAACACAATCTGAGTATAAACATTCAAATTCATTTATGTGATCAGTCATGAGTTTACCTAGCTGCAACCTGAAAGTGAAGAGTTTTTTCTGTAGGTACATCACACTCATCTAATCATTCTGAAGATACATAGCCTAAAGCTTATCCCAAATACCCTAAGCCGTCATCTCATCAGCGAAGTTGTAAGCCACATTGTGAGAAAGACACAAACGAATCGTACTACATGCCTTCTTATCCATTTTACTCCACTTCTCGATAACCTTAACCGTCGCTTTATCTGATGATGGTTTCTTTTTCTCATCTAGTGCATCAATCTGATCAAAACTAATCAGAATATCTTTACAATCCATCTGCCAAGCTTTAAAATTATTTCTACCATTGAATCAAACATTATCGAACCCATGAACTTCACATTGTCATCATCACGTGGTGAATAAGACATTTCAGCCATTTTAATTGACACATTCAAAACACAAACACCAACTAACTGGCGCTCTGATACCACCTGTAAGAAAATATCTGCTAATGCAAATAATCCCAACACAAGTTCTAGACCTAATTGGTGATAGTGAATGGCTAAAACGTTATGCAAGTAATAGCAAACAACAAGCAATATACAGAAAATATGGACTCAAAGTCTTCTTCCTAGTTGGTGATAGTGATGCTTGTATGGTGGCCTGAAATTGTTCGCCAAGGTGAAAATTGTGAGACAAAGTAGGATTCACAGTCCTTTACAAATAAGGACTCAAAGTCCTTGTGTGCTTGTATGATTGGTTCCCAATTTATTGGGAAGAGTTGGACAAGGATGATTCCTTTGTGGCTCCCAATTTGTATGAGACTCAAAGTCCTTCTCTTATCTCTTTAAAGCAAGCATATAACAACATATTGAAATAAGCAAATACAACGTGAATTAGCAACACGCACACAGCAGAAACGCAATAGCAAAATGCAGCAGCAAATTGGCAGCAAATACAGGCTGAAACAGAGCAGTGGTGTGGCATGAAACGGGTTGCGATAAGGGCGTGAAATAGGCTGCAAGTTTGGGGTGATTCGGTGTGTGTGCATCGTGAAACAATAGCCAAGCAAAAGGATTGGAATCGAGTGATTTCGGGTGTTCTTTGTTTGTGAGTTTCGTCAAATTTTTGGTGGTATTGTTGGCTTGAGATTGATCTTTGCTTGACAACGTTGTAATCTTCAAGTAAGTGTTTCCATATCAATAAGATGGTTATAAAGTCGTTATCCGTGTAGTAAGCAAAGCCGAACTACGTAAATCTCGGTGTCATCTTTATTTTCTGCATATTGTTTGTTGTTTGTTATTACTTGCATAGCGTTTTAGCCATTCGCTATCACCACCAACTAGATCTAGGATTTGTGTTGGGATTATTCAAGTTTTTTCTTACAGTTTTTTCCCTTTTATCTTGCAGAATTAATCCTACTGTCATCCTCGTACAAAATGGCCGAATTAGCGACAATCCATCAAGTATTCCGCTATCTCCACCTAAGGGCAATCCCTCAGTTGTACCTGGTCATGCATAACCTTTGTTCAGATAAATATACTTGTGTATCTTTTAATCTTTTAATTACAATAATTTATAATTTTTAATTACTTGTTTCTAATACATAGATGTGGTGATGTTGTGAGTGTACACACAGGTTATATAGGCGAAAGAGGGTAGCAAACTCTCTAAGTGCTTTGATCTAATCGCCAAAGAAGCAAATTATGTGTTAAAATTACCGGTTAACTCAGCATGCATAACATGTTAACTTTTACATGAAGTTCAATCGGTGACTCAGATAAGCCAACAAGATCGATAACAAGATTAAGAACGAGAACAACAATACAACTTGTTGGGACAATAATCGCGTCATCTTCATACTTTCCTGCAAGATGCCTGACTCGAGAGGAGGATTAGGCAACATAGGCGCAAGAGTTGGGACAATAATCGCGTCATCTTCATACTTTCAGCTTATATATATAGTTGCTTTCGTTTTCTGAAAGAATAGAGAGCAGCTGATATGGTGTATATAAAGGAATGTAATGGGGTGTTATGCTTTTGACATATATTTTATATAACAATCTAAGCTTTGACTTGGATTAAATACGTATGTTAATGCAAGTTGAATTATATAGCTTCATTTCTAAATTCTAACTACATCTATTCAATGTATTGACACAATTATTGCTCGAGTTCCTGATCACTTGCATTACATATCCAAGGATATCATTGATAGATATTCTACTACCCCAGCCAATTCCAATTTTTGCTTATCTGACATTCTTTGGTCATGCATATAAGAGGCGACATATATTGAGAATAGAATTTCACTCCCTGTTTCATGGACCCCGAATTTGATATATTAGATATGCCATTTTTATAAACCTAAGCTTTTAGAGAAATTGCTGAGGTATTTTTCAGTCATTGCACCAAGGGAGAGTATTGAGACTAGAAGCCTACTCTACTTGTTTCGTAAATTTCGACCTTGATATATGTTAAGATATGCCTTCTCTATAAGTTTAAGAGAGAAGTTGACAATTTAACAACATACTCCAAAACCATACAGATTTCCTCAGACGTGCTCTACATGAAAAGAGTTGAATCTCTGCATATTATGCAGTTGAGAACCTAGTCGAATTTCAATTTTTTTTCATTAAGCAAGAGAAAGATAATAGACTGTTGCTTGAATTTTCAATAAAAGTGGCTCCAATTATTTAACTTCCAAATATTAATAATACCTAGGTGAAGATGAAAAATAACAATTAACTGAGTAATACATATTCAGAAGGGAACATTCAGGAGCGGAGCCAAGAATTTGAGATGCCCCGGGTTGTAAAAATATTTTTTTTAATTACAATATATGTATTGATGGTAAACCATTATGAATATGTTAGAGCATCAACAATAGGTCTATATTTCTTCCCTAACAAAAGATGAAATGTTATTTTGTCAAGAAATCATGAATTGTATTTCCCACAGTAATGAAATTGTAAAATCAGTTGGGAGACTATCACAGTGACACAATATTCTTAGTTGGTTCCATTTATCATGTTATTTTCTAAAAGTCAGCCCATTCGACTTCGTTGTTAGGGAATTTAGTGGCTACCTTTATCTTTGCATGCCACATCTATATCTAATTATAATAAAATTATTTTTCACGCTCTTATATGATGATAATCTTCGCAGCAGTCACAGACAGCACGCTGATCCCGTCCCATCCCGAACCCGTTTGAAATTGGACGAGGTCGAGATGAGATTTTTCCATTCCGTCCCGTCCCAATTCCATATGAACAGGATGGATATATCTCGTCCCATCCCATCCCATGCCCACCCCTACTTTAACATTTTTCAAACAAACTTAATATGTTAAACATGCAGAATTATAATAGAATGTGGGTCTTGCTTTAAGTTTAAAGTATCAACTTCATTAGTACATCCTTTGGTAGGTTGCGAAGAAATTCACACGATAAAAGAAAGAGTTTGAGAAGCTTTATCTTAGAGGTCCATGCTCTATTATGTTCATATTTATAACTCGAAAGAAATCAATTTACATGGTATATATCCGTTGCACATGGAAGGGCCAACTATGTGAATTTCTCATTTCCTAAGATTGCTTTCGATACCTTTCATAGAGAAAATAGGCTGATAAATTTGTAATATGCTATAGACAGAGATTATGAGATGTGCATCACAGTTTTCGAGCCTTGATTAGGACCCACTTCCTTATTTAATTCTTTGTCCGGTTGTATCAAGAGCAAACAACTAATTTTATAATTAATTAACTCATTTGACTTGATCAAAACGAAATTTGAGTTGATTTTATAATGAAAAGGATATTTCTAGGAAATTTTCATCAGCACAATCTACAACTTAATAACGAAGATTCACTTCTGTAACAATACTCGCGCAAATGTCATGTCAAATTTGTGCGCAAAATGTCCTCGCATTAACAAGTTTATCGATCTCTATTTAGGGTGTGTTTGGTTGCATGGAATTTTATGTCATGAGAATTTATGAGGAAACCCTTATATTTTACTAAGCTAAATTGATATATCACTTTACATCCACCATTTGAATTTGTGATCAATGGTGGGAATAGAAGTCCCATGAATATGAAATCCTACTCTTTGGTCTCCCAAGGCATGTGATTCTCATGTTCATGAGACTTTAATTTCTACCATTGATAACAAAATTAAATAGTGCATGTAAAATTATACCTCAAATTAATCTAAAAAATAGGGGTCCCTTCATAAATTTTCTTGATATATGATTTTATGCAACCAAACATACCCTTAGTTCATGAAGAAATAAATGACCAGCGGAGGAAACTTGGAGGGTGCTGAGGGCTGATGCGTTTATTAGTGGAAACACTTCATTAAGGGGCCCCTAATAAACAATTTGCTTATGGCTGTTAACAAAAGAGAAGAAAAGAAATGAATCAACCCCATTAAACTGAAGCTGTTAATTGAAGTTTTACGTTTAAACCTGATTACTACAAGGATAAAAAGATTGTCTCGCCATGCTGGGCCTTTGGGGTCCCCATGTAATTTTTTAGTCCAAATCCTCTGTGCATGGAGTTCAGAAAGCCGTTAAGTATCATGAATTGGACTTATTCAAGCTCTATTTGGGCCATTTAGTTGTCTGATCATGGCTTATAAATACAATTGAAAAAAAAATGGAAAAATGAATTTTAAGGTAGTAGTTCTTTGCAAAAGTTTTTTTTTTAGTTTGTCACTCATTAATTTATACTTATTAGAGCTTGGTCATTGTTTTGAAAATTATTTGAGTATAAACTTTATTTTTTTACAAAATCGTTAATTTCAAATCATTGACTAGTCAAAACTATGTTTCAGACTATGTTGTCCTTACCTTAAATTAAATCATAATTAAGCCCAAAATACTGTAGGGGAAGATGATTATTAAATACTAATTATTTCTCACATTTCACTTTCTTTTTCTGTCTAATAATAGGATTATAGAATCTGAAACATTCAAAAAATTCAACCAATTCACCTTTCACAAGTTTGTATAAATAATGGGACCTAAATGCAATTTAACCTTAATAAGAAATCAGAACGCTCAATTACTCATCCGCTCTAGCTTGCTAGCCGTCTTGATGAGCAACTTTTTAGTTTCAGCTTGTCATATTTCAAAACACTAAAACAGCATCTACATTTACAGCTAGATTCATAATGCAGAATTAGGCCCTGCTACCATTGACCAAAAACGTGCTCTCTCAGTGCTTCATAAATGCAGACCAAGTTTATAAACCAAAGGAAAACAAATAAAATAGATAAAATTACATTATTCCATAATAAATTTTAGACAATCATAATAACTTGCTTATTGAGATCAAATCTCCATATTGATGAAATTCCTTTAAAATTGATCAAACAAGAAAACCACACTTCAGTTGTACTAAATGTCACAATTATCTTTTTACCTAGCCAAGTAAGGTTAGCAAATGTAAATAATGTAGAGTATTCCACATTGTTTTAGAGAGTTTTCTAGAACCTTTCATAAAATTTCATAAAATTCCATAGGATTCTAGTTCTTAGATATTTCTAAAGAAGTGTGTAAAAGTTCATTGTAGACCCGTTAGATCAAATTGATCACCACCGTCCATTATTGAGGTGGAGTTATATAAATAGGCTAAGGCCTCATTTGTTGTAATCACCTCAGAGAATTCAAGCAATACAAGTTCTAGTTCTCTTAAGCTCTCTTGTGAGTTCTTAGTTTTCTTAATTTTCCATAGTCTAAATAAGTTTTTCGTGGGTAAGACTGACTAGCTTTCTTTGATAAGTCGGGAAAATTTTTGCTAGTGCCGCACGAAAAGTACTTGTGAAAAGAAAGCCCGTGACAGTTGGTATCAGAGCGCGGTTTGGCAAGGTTGGTGAAATCATTCTACACAAGATAATGTCGTCGGAGGTCAACAACCCATCAATTGGCAACAACGACAAATGTGAGAAAGTATGCAAGGACAAGTCGAAGGACATGATCGTTGCGATGGATGAAAGGTTGGCTAAGTTGTGTGCCACCATGTCCGACTTGAGGAGAAAGTCGAAGACATGGACCAACGCATCGCGGGGCAAGCGTCCAATGGGTAGGACCAAGAGCTCTGGGAATAGATGCAAGGAGCCTTAAACGCAGTAGTGGACATGGTGTCTAGAAAGATCGAGTCCCTTGAAGCCAAAATTGTTGCCAAAGATGCGGAGATGCATGCTTACAGGGAAAGAGTTTTTTTTTTTTTTTTTAATCCCTTAACCCCTCCCACCCCAAATGTCGCCGGTTAGATTTGACTCCGTGACCTAGTGATACCATCCGCCACTGCTCAACCAATGAGCCATCACACCTTTGGTTACAGGGAAAGAGTTGAGAAGCTAGAAACTCAACTCAATGTGTGTATAGCTGCGGTAACCAATGGTGGAACTACACCAGGGACAATCACCCACATAGTCGAAGCTCCCAAACCTAAGGCCTATGGTGGGGCAAGGAGTGCAAGGGAGATCGACAACTTCTTGTGGAACATGGAGCGCTACTATGATGCGGTTGGCATAATAGATGAAGCATCAAAGGTACGTAGTGTCTCCTTATATTTAAATGATGTTGCTACAGTTTGGTGGAGCAGAAGGTTTGATGATGTCAAGAAGGGATTGTGCACCATCGACACTTGGGAAGAATTCACGAAGGAACTCAAGAGACAATTATACCCGAATGATGCCGAAAATGAAGCTAGGGCCAAGCTTCGCCACCTTCAACACAAGGAAGGCCACATAAGGGAGTATGTGAAGGAGTTCTCGGAGTTTCTCTTGGAGATTCCTGACATTGGAGAAAAAGATGTTTTGTTTAGCTTCCTTGATGGCCCAACTAAGTTGAAATTAAAGAGGCAAGGTGTGCAAGACCTTGCAACGGCTATGGCTGTGGCCAAATCCTTGATTGAGTTCAAGAGAAATGACTCATCCAATAGGCAAGGGAAAAAAGCCGAGTAATGATGGCAAATTAGGGGGAGACAAAGAGAAGTCCTCCAAGGAACACAAGTACTCCAAAGACAAGGGGAAGAAGAAAAGAGATGGATCACCCAAGAATATATCTTACTTCTTATGTAGTGGACCCCATCGGGCATTCGAGTGTCCCAACCAGGGGAAACTTGTCGCGCTTGTCATGGAGGAAGAAGCAAAGGAGGAAAGGAGGATCGCTTCAATGAATATCCTAAGTGTCATTCAAGCTAAGGTCGAGGTACAACCACGTGAAAGAATGTATGTGGAGACCGAGATCGGGAACAAGACTTTAAAAACCATGGTGGATACTGGAGCCGACACAATCTACATGGCCAAAAACCTTTCTAAATAAATTGGCCTATCATATACTAAGGAGAAAGGATATATCAAGGGAGTCAATGCTAAAAGTCTCCCAATTGAAGGAATAGCTCGTGGCATCGATATTCGGCTTGGACAATGGCAATGTAAAGTTGACATAACTATTGATCCAATTGATGATCACAAGTTCTATTTGGGTATAGATTTCTTGGACATGGTGAAAGCTTTCCTGGTCCCATATGCCAACACCATGTGCATCATGGAGAAGGGACAACCTTGTGTTGTGTCCGTGGTACGGGAAATAAGTAAGGAGATAATGGTGTCTGCTCTCCAACTTTTTAAAGGAGTAAAGAGGAATGAGCCTACTTACTTAGCTACCCTCAAGGAAGGCGAATGTCCCATGGATGGAGAGGTGAATGCACCTAAGGTCGTTCAAGATGTTCTCAATGAGCACAAGGATGTTATGCATGCCGAGTTGCCTAAAAAACTTCCACGAATGAGAGAGGTGGATCATGTTATTGAGTTAGAAGTTGGAGCAAAGCCACCCGCATTTGTTCCTTATCGTATGACACCTCCTGAGCTCGAGGAGTTAAGAAGACAATTGAAGGATTTACTTGATGCCGGTTATATCCGACCCTCCAAAGCTCCATATGGTGCGCCGGTCTTATTTCAAAAGAAACATGATGGATCCATACGGCTTTGTATTGACTATCAGGCACTCAACAAAGTCACTATCAAGAACAAGTACCCGATTCCACTTATTGCGGATCTCTTTGATCAACTTGGTGATGCAAGGTACTTTACCAAGCTTGACTTGCGCTCGGGATATTACCAAGTTCGCATAGCCAAAGGAGATGAACCAAAGACGACATAAGTTACAAGGTACGGGTCTTACAAATTCTTAGTCATGCCATTTGGTTTAGCTAATGCTCAGACCACATTTTGCACTCTAATGAATAAGGTACTAGCTCCTTACCTTGATCGGTTCGTAGTTGTGTACCTTGATGACATTGTGATCTATAGTAAGACATTGGAGGAACATGTGGATCACTTGAGGCAAGTGTTTCAAACTTTGAAGGAAAACGAGCTCGATGTCAAAAAGGAGAAGTGTTCATTTGCCCAAGAAAAGGTGAAATTATTGGGTCATATCATTGGCAAGGGCAAGCTTCGTATGGACAAGTCTATAAGGTACAAGCCATCCAATAATGGGAACCACCGACCAAAATCACCGAGTTAAGATCTTTCCTTGGCTTGGTGAACTATTATAGAAGGTTCATCAAAGGCTACTCTTTCATAGTCGCTCCATTGACGGACTTGCTCAAGAAAGGACGAAGTTGAGATTGGAATTCAAAGTGCCAATAAGCTTTCGAATGATTGAAGAAGGCAATTGTGGAGGAACCGATGTTGGCACTCCTAACCATTCCATGTCTTTTGAGGTACATACTGATGCTTCTGATTTTGCTATTGGTGGAGTATTGATGCAAGAAGGACATCCTATTGCCTTTGAAAGTAGGAAGCTCAATGATGCTGAGAGGTGGTACACAGTGCAAGAGAAGAAAATGACCGCGATTGTGCATTGCTTGCGAACATGGCAAAATTACTTACTTGGGAACAAATTTGTGGTCAAGACCGACAATGTTTCCACTAGCTACTTCCAGACACAGAATAAGCTCACACCAAAACAAGCTAGATGGCAATATTTTTTGGCAGAGTTCGATTACACTTTGGAGTACAAGCCTGGCAAGACAAATCTTGTTGCGGATGCTTTGAGTAGAAAATGAGAACTTGCTGACATAAGTCAACCTCAAAGAAACTTGAGGGACACATAAAGGAATGATTGACACATGATTCCATGGCTCAAACCATCATAGCTCTTGTCAAATATGGGAAGACAAGACGGTTTTGGGTGGAAGACGGCTTGATATACTCTAAGAAAAGGAGAATCTATGTTCCACCTCATGACAACCTAAGGAAGGAAGTCTTGAAAGAATGCCATGATAACAAGTAGGCGGGACATCTAAGTATACATCGGACTCTTGCTCTTGTGGAAGATTCCTATTATTGGCCACATATGAGGGATGATATCGAAGCATAAGTAAAGACTTGTCTTGTATGCCAACAAGACAAGGTGGAGCAACAGTCACCTGCCGGCTTACTTGAACCCCTCCCCATCCCAGAGAGACCTTGGGAGAGTGTTTCCTTAGATTTTATAGTTGGATTGCCCGCATCGAAAGGTTGCAATTGGATACTTGTGGTCGTGGACAAATTTTCAAAGTATGCCACATTCATTCGCACACCCAAGGAGTGCATACCCGAGCAAGCCGCACATTTATTCCTCAAACATGTTGTGAAGTATTGGGGTGTGCCCAAATCTATCATCAGTAATCGGGATACTCGGTTCACGGGGAAATTTTGGAGTGAGTTATTCAAGTTGTTGGGTACCGACCTTAACTTCTCTACTAGCTTTCATCCTCAAACGGATGGTCAGACGGAAAAGATGAATGTCTTACTGAAGTTATATCTTAGGCACTATGTGAGTGTCAACCAGCGAGATTGGACTAAGTTGCTGGATGTTGCCCAATTCTCTTTCAACTTGCAGAGGAGTGAAGCGACGGGTCGTAGCCCATTTGAGATTGTCATGGGACAACAACCTATAACCCCGAGTTTTATTGCCACTGGCTACATTGGAGTGAGTCCATCAGCCTATAAGTTTGCCAAAGGATGGAATGATCAAGCTGATGAGGCTCGAGCTTACCTGGAGAACGCATCCAAGAGGATGAAAAAGTGGGCTGACAAGAAGAGACGACCTCAAGAGTTTCAAGTTGGAGACTTTGTGCTTGTCAAGATGCATGTTCATGTCAGACTTTCAGAATTGCATTGTGACCTTATCAGAAGATATGAGGGTCCTTTCCCCATAGTCAAGAAAGTGGGAAAGCAAGCATACAAGGTCGAGTTGCCGCCAAGGATCAAGTTTCATCCAGTCTTCCATGTGAGCCTATTGAAATTGTATAAGGAAGATCAGGATGATCCAAGCGGAGGAGTTTCACAAAGAGCACCAATAGGCATGAGGATCCAACATGACAAGGAAGTAGAGACTATCTTGTCAGATCGTGTGGTACGTCATTCCAACAAACCTCCCACACATGAGCTACTCGTCAAGTGGAAGGGATTACCAGAAAGTGAAGCTAGTTGGGAGCCAATCTAACATTTGTGGCAATTCAAGGAGCAAATCCAAGCGTACGAGGATTTGAAGGCAACGAGGACGTCGCCTGATTAGGTAGGGGTAGACAAAAGAAAAAGTGGAATGTGGAAAATGTTTAATACTCATCTTTCCCAATAGGTTTTTGGGCTTAACTATGGTTTAACCCAAGGTTAGGACAAAAGGGTACAAAAAGTAGTTTTAATCAGTCAATAACATGGACTTAATGGTTCCGTCAGAAAACGAGAGTTAGACTCAAATAGTTTTTTAAATGAGGGTCAAACTCTAATAGGCATAAATTAATAAGTGTCCAACTAAAAAAACCCTATAAACCATTTTGATATCATAGTTGATGTAATGACTAATTTGTGCATATTTTTATACTTTTATGACAACAATGATTCTTTTATTAATCCAAGTTAACTCATAAAGTTATATGACATCTTGACCCTTCATAAACAAATAAAAAATCTAATTTTATATTTTTATGACCCACAAAGACTATTTTATAAATGATTCTAATTTTATTTTCCCACCCCATGCCTTTGATAGGTATCAATATTAATGATCCTAATTATGACTAATCAATTATAAGTTTTTTTTATAAATTTTCATTGACCAACAAGTTAATCAAATTATTATGCTAGAGTTTGATAAACTTTTCATGATGTAATTAATTTAATTAACTTGTCATAAATTTGATTAGAAAAGTTTACAGGTACCCGTGCATTACATTTCTTGATGATAATTAGAAATTTGGTTTTAATTTGCATTGCTTCTATTTCATAATGTAGTTACTAAAATTAATTTTTCCACTATCGAAATGATTTTCTATTCTTCATTGCATAGGTACCTGTAAAGTAATAAACTTTATTCTTTGTCATTATTTAGTCACAAGCTACCTACCACAGAGTATGATCATAGTCTCATAGGTAAAATGGGAACTGATAATTAATAAGATAATTTCATGTAAACTAAATAGTGACAGAGAATTGAAGCAAACAACCTTTAATTGAAACAAAAAAATTTGTTCTTCAAACTCAGATATATCTTCACAACCGGTAAAATACAAACACATTCTGAGTGACAAAACATTCATGAATATGCTAACGTGAAAATATTAATGCAGTCATTTGTAGCTAACAAATGACATAAAATAATTATTTAAACTACAGTTAAATAAATTATTTGTAATCATCTGTTGTCTAAAAATAATGGAGGGGGGTTAAGGGTAAAAAAAAAGAGTAAAAATAACAAAAAAATAGAATTATTATAAGAGTCATTGTTGATAGTAAAAGTATAAAATTAGGTTTTCTATTTGTTTAGGAAAGGTAAATATGTTCTATAATTTTATGAGTTAACCTAGATTAATGAAAGATTTATTGTTGTAAGGTTATGTTTTGTATTTGTTTAGGAAAGGTAAATATGTCTTATAATTTTATGAGTTAACCTAGATTAATGAAAGAATCATTATTGATCATAAAAATATAAAATTAAACACAAATTAGTCATTACAGTAACTTTAATATCTAAATTGTGTATTTTGTATTTAATTTGTGGTTTTGCGCGGATCAACCACGAAAAAGCCAACATGCAGTTTTGGATTCATCTTTTCTAACCACTTAAGTTTTTAGAGTAAATAGACAATTTATTATATTATATTTAAGTTTAGGCAGCTCATCCTTAAACATGAAAATGCAAAACCAAGAATGGTGTTTTTATACTTTTTTTACTTGTAAAATTGGATTCATACTCACAATGTACATTATGATCATCTAAGTTGATGACTAAGAATTAAAGTTTATGAACTCATCAAATAGTTGTGTCCATTAATTATTTAACCACAACAGAATTGTAAAATTCTTGGGTAGCTTAGATGACTTTCAAGCCTAATTAAATCAAAATTATGAACAAAGAAATAAAAAATTTAAACATGCAAAACTGTATTAGTGCGTGGGACTTGCTTTAAAGCAAACAACCAATTTTATAATTAACAACTCATTTGACTCAATTAATTCCTAAAGGAAATTTAGGTAATTTGGTCAGAAATCACGATGCCTTTCATTAATTTAAATAAGTGCATATCCCCAGTTACATCCTCTCAGAAAACGAAAGCAGTAACTCAAATAGATTTGGTGGCTCTGAGATTGAAACAGGAAACTCCATTCTATTATGAAAAAATCTAATTGTCGAGGGAAATGGCGAGAAAAACAGCGAGGGATTCTATAAGGGAAGGGGGAGCCGTCTATTTTCCTTGAGATAATCTAATTGTCGAGGGAAATGGCGAGAAAAACAGCGAGGGATTCTATAAGGGAAGGGGGAGCCGTCTATTTTCCTTGAGATGTGCATTTTCAACTCTCAAAATATATATATTAAAAAGTCAAACACACATCCCAGAGGAATGGACGGCTCTCCCTCTCCCTGTGGGGTCTCTCACTGTTTTCCTCGCTACTTTCCTCGACAGTTACATGGGTTCTTCTATTATTCTATATAAATTGGTAAACAAATGAAGTCTGTGTTATATCTAACCTCTTTTTCTTTTTCTTTTTCTTTTACCAAACAATGAAGTCTGTGTTATATCTAAACCTCAAAACAATAATGATAAAAATAACATTTGTAAGCATACACTGGTTTACATAATGATAAAACAATAATGATAAAAATAACATTTGTTTACCTGACTTTCAAACGTATTGTATTATGGGACTCAAACTCGCATAGCTCTATCATATTTTTGTATTTCAGGCGATGTGAGACTATAACTCCTTAATAGCATAACAGCCTTAGCTCACTCACATTTGGTAGTTTGTCAGTTTTTATAGCCCGCCCACACAAGGTAATATGTCAACCTCATGCCTGTCTTCATAAGGATGTTACAATCCACCCTCTTTAGAGAGCCTAACAACTTCGTTGGCACACTTCTAGTTCTAACTCTAATATCATTCTGTAACGAATTTATTGTCCGCTTTAAACCAAAAACCAGCATGACTTTAAAACATGTTGTATCAGAGTGGCACAACAACACTGCTCATAGTACAATTATATCTTAAAATCAGAAAACGAAAATTACTTTCGAAAGACAAAATCACAGTCCTTGGCAGTGACATAGTTCACATATATACATCTCTCACGTCACACATCAGATAAGACATGCTTAGTAATACAATCTCCATATATATTTCAAACGTTCATGCGTCCCACATCAGATAAGACATGCGTTGTTATATATATATATATATACTTTTTTCCATAATAGATAATTTGGTAAGCAAAGGAGGTTGCATTCAAATGCATAATTCAGACTTGATGAGTCCTCGCTAATACACAAAATTTAAAAGAAAATTTAATCCGATTAAAAGCCTACCATGGACCCGAAATCGACTTTGTCCTAAAGTGTGAGTGACTTGTGTAGCTTAAGAGTTTGCACCCCACCATGGCCTGCGTTTACTTGGGTCTTTGAGCAATAATCCATTGAAGTTGAGAAGAATTTAAGGGCAAAACCGACCCACACGCTTTGTAGAACTTTGACTACTTTCCTCTATAAGTTCAGCAAAAATATTTGCTCAATTCTCATCAGTGTTTAACTCTCTGTTTTCGAGCACTAGAGCAAGAGAAAATGGGGCTATTTACGCAATTATTGAGTTTGTTTTTCATGTTACTTCTTGTATCTCGAGTTTCTTGCTGGTTAGCGATTTTTTATTTACTTATTTATTTATTTATAGCAAATTGGAAATATCAAAAGTGAAGCTGGCCATGACTTAGCGTAAGTTTTTTGAGCATTGATGGTAATTTTTTGTATATACCTATTTTTATGTTTTGCAACGTACAATTAATTACCAGCATCGCTCAAAAAGGTATATACAAAAATTTATACTTATTTATTTATTTATAGCGAAGTTTATTAATTACATTAACGCTCAAAAAGGTATATCCAAAAATAAATACTTATTTTTATGTTGGCGATTTTATGTTTTGTATATACTTATTTATTTATAGGTCAGTTTATTAATTGTCCGTTGCAAAATATAAAAATAGGTATATACAAAAAATTACCATCAACGCTAAGCCATGGCAAGCCTCACTTTTTGAAATTTCCCATTTTCTATAAATAAATAAATAAGTAAAGAAAAAATTGTAACCTGCAAGAAACTTGAGATACAAGGAGTAACATGAGAATTGAGCAAATATTTTTGCTGAATTTATAGAGGAAAGTAGTCAAAGTTCTACGAAGCATCTGGGTTTTGTCCTCAATTCTTCTCAACTTCAATGGATTATTGCTCAAGACCCAAGTAAACGCAGGCCATGGTGGGGTGCAAACTCTCAAGCTCCACAAGTCACTCCCACTTTAGGATGAGGTCCATTTCGGGTCCATGGCAGGCTTTTAATCGGATTAAATTTTTGTTAAATTTTGTGTATTAGCGACGACTCGTCAAGTCTAAATTAAGCATTTGAATGCAACCTCCTTTGCTTACCAAATTATCTATTATGGCAAAAAAAAAATCTAACAAAGCATGTCTTATCTGATATCTGATATGAGTCGCGTAAAATATATATGAAGATTATATTACTAAGCATGTCTTATCTGATGTGTGAGATATATATGATTAGTAGGTATTATTAAAATCAAAGAGAATGAAGTGGGGTTTGGTTGGAAGGAGATTGAAAGTGGTTGTATGAGATGACAAAGTTAAAAGAAAAATAAAAAACTATTAGCTAAGTCCACCTCCTTTCTCGCTTTTGATTGCAACATTTGGAACACACTGCAGGTTCTATAGCACCTGGACCTCCATGGGTAAGAAGTGATTTGACTCTCAAACCTCTGGGGACATAATGTTTTTTACTCCGTTCATGGTTTGCTTCACAAAATTCTCATTGAGAATACTTCCAATCCCCTTGTTATACTGGCTCCCCCAAATTCCATGTATGGTCCTTTGTCGGAGAGCAACTCTATCCGGCTGGACACCCTGCGAGTTAAACTGGCATGTGTTAGCAATCATTGTTATATCAACCAACTTCGTTCTCAACCACTCTTCTTCTTTACAGACACACTCGGTGATTGTCAGTTTTGATGCATGTTTCTTTGATTATCATAAACAGGGAGCAGTATGAATCTTTGCTGTAGATCTCAGAGGTTCAATATGTGCCAGTCTTGCTTGCTCAATTACAGGTTCAGTCTTGGATAGCACCATGGCAGAAGCATATGCAGCGGAAGCAACTCTTTTGATGTTCGTAGCGCAAAAGTGGCAAACATGACTTTTCTAAGCGACTCAGCAAATCTTTTGTTAGCCATTCGGGAGAAAAATCCACCTTTTGTTATGGATTGGGTCTGATGCCCAATCATCATAATATTAGACATCTATTTTTGTTGCTCCCTGGATGAACTTGTAAATATTTAAGTGAGTTGCTATGTGTACCAAACTATTTAACTTGGTTGCACAAACTCTTTGTTGCACCGATGTTTTGACTTTGTTGCACCAACCTAAAATATGTAACACCAATTTATCACTATTTGTCAATTAAAACCATCGTTTATGAGAGTTAGTTGGCTCTTGAAAGAAAGACAATAGTGAATATTATTTGTAACACAAAAATCTATTCAAACATTAGTTAAATTTTAATCTTCGTATAAACATCATACAGACCAACCATCATCTCAAATTCTATAATAGATAATAAACACCATGGTATTTTATTTATTTATTTATTCAAAGCAAACGTGGTTTTAAAGATCCTCGAATCTTAATACTATGGTAGTTTGTAAAAATAAGAAATGCACATCAAAAGACTATTTTTTTTAAATTTTTTTTGGAAGGCGAGCTAGGTTTTCAGGATCCCATAATCTATCAAAGACCATAATTGGTCAATGCACCATAAACTAATAAACATGCCGCTGGCTGGGTTCGAACCCATAACCTAGTGGTATCATCCGCTAAGCTCTAACAAAGACTATTTGTTTGCCACATAGACTCGCATGAATTCAATTTTCGTCAAACATAGAAGAGGAGTTGACAAAACTAATATATATGATTCAAAAAAATTTCATTTAAAATCGAAAAAAATCATGTATAAAAAAAAATTACAATAGGAATTTTGCATACCACCAATAATCTTCTTTAGCTAATAATATATTAGTTTTGTTTAAGGACTACCAAAACATGGTTGAGTATACCAAACAATTTTTAAAAGCTAAATCTGAAGGTTAAAGTTGGAGCATCGAAAAAAACAGTCGAGTACAAATAACAACTCCCATATTTAAATAGGGACCTCAATATAGAGACCCATAATTTAGCTAAGTCTGTAAGACCAACTTTATCAGTGGCAAAGCCACATACAAGAGATGGGGACAGTGCCCCCCTTAAAATTTTACAAACTCATATTTGCTATAGTGAATTTGTGGGTAATAGTTGCATATTTAACTAATTGCCCCTTAAAATTTTGTTAACTTTTTTTACCCCTTATAAAAATTCTAGCTCCGTCACTGGCTTTACATACAACTTCCGTTTAATGCATTTGTGCCCTTAAAAAAAAAAAAAAAAAAACTAGGTCCACCGAAGCAGAAATTCTATGAGATAGAGAATTTTTTTTAATAATAGGTGATGAGTCATTCATTACATTATTAAAATAAAATTTTCAATTAGCAGTGGAAGGAATAAACGGGTCTTAATTTGTTTCTCTTTGGACAGTAGGCAATAGGATGTTTGCGTGAGAATCATAGCACATTGTCTTTTTTTCTGTTGAAATGAAAGCACGTTGTCAATAGAGTCTTTGAGGCCGAGTGGGTTGGACGGTGGGGCTTAGAATAAAGTCATTGCTCCCTTTTGCATCTCATTTCAATCTTTGATCGGAAACATACTGATGAGAAATCATACTGATGTGTAGAAATTGGAAAATTCAAGCTCTTCGAGAGATAAGTTCAGGATAAACCCGAATACATGAAATTGGAAAATTTACAGCAGTACGTAAGATAACTTCTGAAAAAACTCGTTGAGCTTCAAAATAAATATTTTAATTTTCAAAAAAAAAAATCTGAAAAACTCTAGGAAAATAACAGTAGTAAAACAACAATGGTTTCTTATTGCACACTTAACATGCTCAGGGTCATATTGATAGTACGTGGCTTCGGTGGCCTCTTATTGATTGGAGTTAGCAACAAGGATGTGGTGTATTGCCCTGTGGCGGTGGCTCACGTATAACAGGTACGGGTCGTGGTGGTGGAGCTGGAGCTGGAGATGGACGGTGGGGCTTAGAATAAAGTCATTGCTCCCTTTTTCATCTCATTTCAATCTTTTGGTCGGAAACATAGCTTTTTGGGTTACCCCATTATTTTCAACCTTACAATATTGTTTGTTTTTATTTCAAACCCACAACAAAATAACTAATAAAAATATACATTTAAAATAATAAAATGCAATATGTAGCTAATAAATATTTAGCTATCACCAAAGTAATAATTTAACCATACATAAATTAGGTACAAATACTAAAACAATTAATACGATGTTATTATGATGTCAATAACATATAAATTTCGTCTAACCCCAAACACGGAGGTAATTATAAATTTTAGTAGTTCTAGAAAAATGGGATCGTTACATTATATCTCTTTATTATGTGTAGATTTTATAAATGTTAATTATTATTATTATTATTATTATTATTATTATTATTATTATTATTATTATTATTATTATTATTATTATTATTATTATTATTATTTTCAGTTTTTTGGACAAAAAATATACATAAGAAATCATATTGATGTGTAGAAATTGGAAAATTCAAGCTCTTCGGGAGATAAGTTCAAGATAAACCCGAATACATGAAATTGGAAAATTTACAGCTAGTACATAAGATAACTTCTGAAATTTTTTTTTTTTTTTTGGTCAAACATGAAGATGTTTATTAATGAAAGCAAAGGAAACAAAGAACAAAGAGAAACATTCCTATATCAAGGAATGCCAAGACACCATGAAAGTGTCAAAACCCAAATCCCTAAACAAATTACAAGCCGAATCCATCCTCCACAGCAATTCTCTAATCTCGATAAAGATAGAGTGCTCTGATCTGTTGAGTCCTTCAAATACCCTTTTATTTCTTTCTTTCCACACACACTACATGAGAACGTGAGGGACCCTACGCCATAACCACTCCCCCGACGGGAAGGATTACCTTGAGATCACCAACTTAGCCAATCTAAAATGGAGTCTTGAAACATCAAACTCAAACCAAATTCTGCCAAGAAACTGCTCCAAATGGATTTGGAGAAACGGCAGTGAAGCATCAAATGGTCCAGCGTCTCGTCAATTTCATTGCAAAGCACACAAAGACTCCATGTGTGGATTCTTCTTTTCCTTAACCTATCTTTAGTCAAGATCTTCTCATGCAATACTGACCAACTAAAGAAATTAATCCGAGGAAAAATGTTTTTCACACATACCAAATTTTTGTGAGAGGAAATGAAGGGGTTAAAGTGGGTCTCATAGTGAGATGCAGCCAACATGTCCGAAAATTCTTTCACCGAGAAGCCCACACCTTTACCCTTCCACACCAAACTATCAGATCCCTCTGAGAGCATTTGTCTATCCAACAGAAGCATTAGATTAGCGAACTCTTCTAGCTCCCCAGTATTTAGGGGTCTTCGAAAGGAAAGATCCCAAGAATTGCCGTTAGACCAAAAATTGCTCACACTCCCATATTGATTGCTGTTAATGATAAACAACATTGGGAACAGATCATTCAAAGATTGGTTACTACACCAAACATCATGCCAGAAAGAGATGAGATCACCATTTCCACATTGGAGGGAGGTGTGAAGGTAGAAGCCACTTGCGCACCGGGAGATGAATTTCCACAAAGAGCATCCGTAGGAAGTGTACTTAGTTCTCTTTTCCCAAACCCATCTATTGCGCCCATATTTGTTCATAATGAGAGATCTCCATAAATTATCATTTTCTTCTGCAAATCGCCAAAGCCACTTAGAAAGTAATGCAATATTGAAAGTGAGCACCTGACGAATGCCTAAACCACCTCGAGATTTAGGGCAACAAATTTTCTCCCAGCCCACCAAATGCATCTTTCTAGAGTTATGAGTAGAACCCCAAAGAAAATTGCGCATGATCTGTTTCATCTTGGCTGCTTTTGAACTGGGAACCTTGATAAGAGACAGAATGAACACCAGGATAGAAGCTAATGTGGATTATACAAGAGCTAGTCTGCCTGCTTTAGAGAGAAATTTGTGTTTCCAAGACGCTAGTTTCTATTCCATCCTTTCGATCGTCTCATCCCACACAACTTTACTTTTGAAACTAGCCCCCAAAGGCATGCCCAAGTACTTAACTGGAAGATGACTCGCTGAACAACCCAATAAACCAGCCAACTAGTGCAGATGAGGGACATCTCCAATAGGCAACACCCTTGATTTGTGAAAGTTGATTTTCAGACCTGAAATAACTTCAAACCAAAGCATAATTCTTTTAAGAGCAAGAACCTGAGAAGCGGAAGCATTTCAAAAGAGGATAGTATCATCCGCATACTGGAGAATAGAAACAGGCGGACTACCCTCCACGACAGAAAATCCTCTGACTAGGCCAGCATCAACCTCTTTAAGAATCATTTGTGTTAAACCTTTTGCTGCTATAGTAAAAGGAAGAGGAGACAGGGGATCGTCTTGGCGCAAGCCTTTCGAGCTATTGAAAAACCCTTGCAGCTGACCATTAATTTTCAGAGAGAAATTAGTTGTAGATCTACAAGTGTGAAGCCAATGAATCCATTTGGAGTCAAACCCCATGCGAGCCATTACCAAATCCAAGTATCTCCAAGAGACGTTGTCAAAGGCTTTGGAGAAATCTAATTTGATAACGAGCCCTGGAACACCTTATTTTTTCCTAGAATCAATAATTTCATTGGCAATCAAAGGGCTATCAACCACTTGTCTTCCACTGACTGCTGCACTTTGAAAATGAGAAATGACTGAATGAAGAACTATTTTCAATCTGCTAGCCAACAACACCTTGGCAATGATCTTATAGGCCCCATTCAAGATACTGATAGGTCTAAAATCTTTTACTGTCCGCATTCCCGCACATTTAGGAATAAGCGAGATGATAGTGGTGTTCAACCGCCAATCAAGAAAACTTCTCGAGTTAAAATCTTCAACAACTTTCAGAAAATCAATTTTGATTACCTCCCACATTTTCAAACAGAACAACATTGATAAACCATCAAGACCTGGAGAAACTTCAAATTTTAGTTCTTCCATTGCCGCTCTGATGCTTCTTCATGAGTCGAATGACAGTCAGAGACAGAAGGCTCCACACTGTCATTGACCCTAGAAACAAGACCTGGAGACTTGTTAGAAGTCTATTCGCTATGGAGTAGAAACCCAAGATTTTCCGTCTGTGGGATCTCGAAGCCTGGGCGAGCGCCTACATGGTCTGGTCTAGATGAGAAACTCTCCGCATGAGAAACACATAGTTTTGTAGACATCCCATGGACTTCAACACATTGTTCAGCTAGTGGCTCGAATCCCGAGGGGTAAGGGAGAGATACCGAACAATCCTGGGTCTGGTTGGAAGACTCTCCCCTTGTCAGCCCAGCAGGGGCACTACATCCTTTAAGTTCTACCTGCCATGCTTTGTTGGTTGAGCTTGATTTGCTGGATTTCTTTTGAAGCATGAACCTAGATCTAGTGGGAAAGACTGAAAAATTGGCCCATTCAGCGGCTCTATCACGTTGTGCTTTTCTAGCCAGCTTTTGATTCCTGCGAGCCCGCATAGACATCTTGGTCAAAAGGGGGTCCAAGTTGAAGACATTTTCTTCCACCGCTTCTAAAACCCGCCAATAATTGCCAGATGTCTGTTGATCATTAGACTTGGCCAAATTATGTTCCGAAAGAGACTTGGGCCCTTTGCCAGGTGAAGGCCCAACAATACCTTTTCCTTTATCCTGCCGAGATGGACGAGCTGAGTCAGACATCGAGTTACCAACTTTACCCGCTGAAACGACACGAGAAGCAGAGGAATGGGGAGTGTTGGGTATTGCTGGGGAGACTGATCACTCAGTGTCGGCAACCTAGAAGAGGGGTCGTATGCTTCGCATGAGGTCACATGTGGAGAGTTAGCGAAGACCAAGAAAGCTGTGTGTCCAAACGGAATAGCAACAGGTGTCCACTGAATCACTGACTCAGGCAACTCTATCAACGACCTTGCAAGATTCTTTCTTGCAACGGGATCTAGAGGAAGATGATTGCCCCATACTTGGGACAAGAAATCAACGGGAGAGTCCCGATGAATAGAGGTTACTGCAATGGGGCGCTTTCTGGCAATAAAGGTAGGGCTCACACTGGAGGGATTAGTGGCCACTACCTCCACAAAGGTTCTGTTGCGCAAGGGTGGGACAACACTAATACCTGGCAGAGTTGAGACCCCATCTCTTCTAAATTGCTGCTTAGGATAAAGCTGAGGCACCTTATTTAAAACCATCTCCTTCATAGCTTGGGCGAGTTGTTTTCAGCCTGTCCCTTCCACGCCAGCTGACACCCTAAGAGTTTTGGACCCTGAACCCCAACCCACCAAAATAGAAAGGAAGATTCCTCCTTTATTGGCCTCTTTCACCATCATAACCCATCTATTGTTGATTTTCCAACTGGCTGAGAAAGCATTAGAGCCTGATTCCACAGCTTTCTTAAGCTGAAACTCAATCCATTCTCCCATCTGCAATTCAACAAAAACTTTGATTCTAACCCTCGAGCTCGATTCAAGTAACAACAAACCTCCTCTTGACTTTCGAGACCAAATTCTTTCCCATCAATTTTCAACAAATGAAAATTTCCTTCTTTGAACTCCATCTCTCCCAAGATTTAGCACAAAATTACAAACATACAATCACAATTTTACCAGCATACAAGCATCATAGCAATACGAAGATTAGAAATAACTGAAAGAGCTTACTTTTTGCCAAAAAAATTGCCAAATTTGTTCCAAAGTCTGAGAAAGAGCTCACCGCCGTCACAAACCCTCGGTCACCACCGTCAAGCCCTCGGTCACCACCGTCAAGCCCCGGCGATTGCAGATCGAGAAGAAGGAATAGGCTCACCAGCCTGTCGAAAACCACCTCACCTTCGAAAACCACTTCCCTTTTGAAAATCACTGTCGAAAACCCCCTCACTACTGCGAGATCCCACTATCGAAAAACCCTTGCGAGATCCCATTGTCGAAAACCCCCTGCGAGATCCCACTGTCGAAAACCCCCTCACCACTGCGAGATCCCCCTCCCCACTGCGAGATCCCCCTCACATTCGAAAACCACTGTCGAAAACCCCCTCACCACTGCGAGATCCCCCTCCCCACTGCGAGATCCCCCTCACATTCGAAAACCACTGTCGAAAACCCCCTCACCCTCGAAAATCACTGTTGAAAACCACTCTCACTGTCGAAAACCACCCTTCAACTTCACATTTAAGATGGTGCGTGGTGCTTGGTTTTGCCTTAACAATATTCTAATTTTTTTTTCTTATTCTTAAAATGCATAACATGTTTCTTGAAAAAAAAAAAAAAAAAACCGTCTGCTGAAGCAAAACACTGATTTAGTTGTAATAAAATTTTCACAATTTAAAAAGCCCATGATTTAAGAGGAGTGGTATTCAGTGGAGAAAATTCCTTTTTATTGTCCAGGGTGAGATGACACGGCTTTTGGGTGTAAAAACATGCATCGACTTTGTAGACTTTGACTACTTCACACTTAAACATAATGTTTAGCTCTAAAATATTGCTTGAAACAGGGTTGCCTCCCTCTTTATTTCCCTATATATTCAGCAAAAATGGCAATATTTGGTGCATTATACTGGGATGGAGTCAGATTTTTGTTGAATGGTGGAGTAACGGGTCATAGTTAATTAATGATAATATAAAAATTAATTACTTTAATTTAATATTTTTTAATTTAAATAATACATAATTAATTATTCAAAACACCAATTATTAAACAAAATTCCATCTAAATTTATGGGAGAAAAAAATGAACCCAATAAGCTAATTTTGTAAGAGAATAAAAGATAAATATATGAAAGGCAAATCAAATAGCTATATAAAGTTAAGGAGCAAAAACTAATTCCAAATATAAAATTATATGTGAAAAAAAAAATCTTCGGTCAGTGGGGGTGCCCTCATGTAGATCCGTGATTGCATCCATCTTCAACCTTGAGGCTTCAAACCGTGGGTCAGATTTTTCGATCATGAGCATGTAAACAAAAAATTGGGAATATTTGCTCCATTGTTGGGTTTATGTTGCCTTCTAATTCTAATAAAAGCAGTTCAAATTTCTTGAGAATTTGTGATATATTTTGACAATAGCTTCCTTACAGCAGCATTGGAGATTATCACGGCCGAGGTGTTTTAAGGATAGTCCGCTTAAGAAGCCACCATCTCCTCGTGGAAAGCCTATGGTGCATTTTGGAATTTGGAGACCACCCGCACTACCCATCATATATAAACACTGAAATGATAATATATAACATTCCTTGATATAGGGATGATTGTATTTTGTTTCTCTTATTATCTTCAATAAAAATCTTTGTGTTTGGATACAATAAAAAAATAGAAATGAGAATATTTGACACTGAGTTGGTGTTTAATTTTTCTCATGTTGTGGTCATTTTGTAAGCAATAATAAAGTTTTACTTTTAATACCTTGAGGCATTAATGACAAGAAGGCAGCTGGGACTCGAACCGTGGACGTGGGAGACAAACCCACACAGCGGCCACTAGACCATAACACCATTGGCAACTTGACGGTATTTGGCTCTGCTGCTATCAATTCATGTGTGATCCACTTATATAAATTTGAGGACAGTGTTTCATTTGTAATGTTTTGGTATGGTAAGCGAACTCTTGAACTTTACCCCCATCAACTGTAATTTACAGTGGTGAGATGAACATTTCTCACATTTTAATAAGCTACACATTTTAATCAGCTTCCAACTTCCAAGAAACAACCAGAAAGAGCTTTCGGCGAGATTCATCATACATCATCTTCTCTTTCATCATCCACATCGACGTCACCACTTCCATTACATTCATTTTCAACATTGAACCTTGCGTGTGGGTTGGGTGGTCTTGAATAACAACATTTCTGTCTTTGGATTCAACTCATTTTCGAATAATTTCGTATTTTTTTCATAAATCTTGGCATTTTCGTGTAAACTCCAAAAAATTACAAAGCAAATTAATATTTTCGGTAGAACTATTTCGTCATTTTTTCGTAGATTTCGTATAAAATCCAAAAAATTATTTAAAAAATTACATTTATAGGGATACTTGTATATTTAGAATTCATTTAATATGTTTATGAGGGTAGTTTACTTGTATCTTAATTTTTCGCATATTCATATATGTTTGACATATTCTCGAATATGCTTTTTTTTTGTATACAACAAAATATGTAACAACCTGATCCAAATGATAAAATCATATATGTTCATATTCTCGAATATTTTTTTTTGTATACAACGAAATATGTAATGACCCGCCTCTCTTGGGCATTTCCCTCACCCTCCTGCTCATGATTTTTATATGCGTTGTATCATGGAAATCTAAACTCAAGCATATATATATAGCACATCATTTTCCCTTGTTTAGGCGATATGAGACTATAACACCCCTTTAATAGTCTGTCAGTATGAGCCAGTCCACACAAGGTAGCATGTCTGTCTCAGACCCACTCACCCCAATCCACATGGTACAATATTATCCGCCTTGGACCCAAGGCCCGCATGAGGTTTTACGCGGATCGGTGATGTGATTTTTTTTAAAAAATATTAGTGACGGTTTTTTGCCGTAGCTAAATTCTTTAGTGTAATTTGTTTTTCATAAAAACCAATGAGCAACGGTTTTTTGCCGTCGCTAATAAAAAAATAATCTAAAACTTAGCCACGATTTTTTGCCGTAGCATAATTCTTTAGTGTAATTTGTTTCTCATAAAAACCAATTAGCAAAAATAATCTAAAACTTTGCCACGGTTTTTTGCCGTAGCTAAACTCTTTAGTGTATAATTTAAAAAAAAAACCAATTAGCGACGGAGTTTTGACGTCGCTAATAAAAAATAATCTAAAACTTAGCCACAGCTTTTTACCGTAGCTAAACTCTTTAGTGTATAATTAAAAAAAAAATTAGCGATTTGCCGTCGCTAATATAAAAATAATATTCAATTTTTTTTTCAAAAAATCAATTAGCGACGGATTTTTGCCGTCAATTTTTTTTTTCAAAAAATCAATTACGACAGTTTTTTGCCATCGCTAATATAAAAATAATGTTCAAAATTTTTTTTTCAAAAAATCAATTAGTGACGGTTTATTACCGTGGCTAATTATTTTATATATATAGCTACGGCATTCTAATTGTTAATTTATTTTACTGACTTAAATGCTTAATTGTTAATTACAATTTTATTTCAGAAATTTGATAAATTGCTTTCACCTTTCATGTTTGATTAAAACTTAATATGTTTGGTTGTTAGATTCACATTTTATCAATATTCAAAGCATGTGCTAAAAATGATTAAGTTTAGACTTTGATTAAGTGTGCCTTAAAAAGACACTTAATGTTTGGTAAGAGTTTATTTGCTTGAGATAAATTGTTAATGTTTGACAAAAACTTGATATGATTGGAATTTGATTTTAATGATCACATCTTTGGTGTAAGCAAGGGATCCTCATCCCTAAAGCTTCTCGTTTATAATTTCAGTAATTTAGATTTAAATATATTTGCTAACTCATCGGTGAGTCCAAACCCCGCAAAATCCATCTCATCCATCTTTTCTTTTTATTTTATTTTTCTTATTTTTAATTTATTTTTAGTTTAGTTTTAAAAACACTGTAACCTCATTTTCTCCAAATTAGTTTAAATAAATTATTAACTTCAATTTTATCCCCCTTCCTCGTGGGATCGACCCGTACTTGCCGTTGTCTACCAGTTAGACATCATGCACTTGTGGTTATTACAAGTGCGTCAAATTAGCCTGTTTATTTAGGCCGGTTAAACCTGCAACACATACCGTTGTCAGATAGCCACGGAAAAGTCTAACGTTGCTGTTGTACTAGAGCAACGATTCAAATAGATGCGATATTGCAACGGTCATTGGGTTGTTGCTAACTCATTTCAGCTACGCTTTTTAATACTTAGCAACGACAAGATGTTGTTGCTGAATTTACTTTATTTTGTAGTGTCTATAGGAATAAAATTACATGTCCATTTCGAAAGGTTAAAAAGAAGTGTTTAATGCTATATATAATGGGTCGCTACATCCAAAGTAGATATGTTTGCTCATCTTTCAAGTCAGAGTGCAAAAGGGAGTGTAGAGTAGCAGAGTCCCCCAGGATCAAGCCTGTTGGCCAGTTGTGTGCCTGGATGAGCAGCTTCAGAAGCAAAACATTTGGCCATGGTGCTGTCAAAAACTCGGCCTAGAATCCTATCCGCAATGCTGCCATAGATCTACCAAAAGTGTATATGACAACCACCCCAAAAGCTCTCTGATGCGAGGAGGTAAAGAAACATGCATCATAAATTACCATAATCATCTAAGAAGAAAGATTAGTGTGGAAGGACTAGAATTCTCGGACCGAGTGTTAATGTGGTGTTCTCTAACTGCCAGAAGTTGTTTGTGTATAATCTAAATTCGAGAGTGTTGGGTATTTGATAGCGATTGCATAAGGGTATTCAGGTCAGGATGAAAGTGCATCGGCCCGGGGGCTTTGCCAGGATTGTTGTTTCAATCACTTGGTGAAGAGAAGAGGGGAGCTATGTGTTACTCCTAGCAGTAGGAGACCTCCGCCGTCTTGTTGCTAACTCTAATCAATAAGAGGCCACTGTTGATAAATATATCAAGCCTGAACTTTGAGCATGTTAAGTGTGGATAAATCAGAAACCATTGTTGTTTTACTATTTTTATTTTCCTATAGTTTTCCAGAAGTGGTCTTACCATATTTGTATTGCTGTAAATTTTACAATTTCATGTATTCGGGTTTATCTTGAACTTATCTCGCGAGGAGCTTGAATTTTCCAATTTCAACACATCAATATGATTTCTTATGTTCATACTTTTGTCCATAAAAACTATAAATTTTTATAATAATAAATAATTAACATTTAAAAAATCTTCACATAATAAAGAGATATAATGTAACGACACCATTTTTCTAGTACTAAAATTTATAATTACCTCCGTGTTTGGGGTTACACAAAATTTACTTTTTTATTGACGTCATAGTAATATCGTAATAATTGTTTTATTATCTGTACCTAATTTATGTATGGGTAAGTTATTACTCTAGTGGTAGCTAAAAATTTATTAGGTACATATTGCATTTATGTAATCAAATGTACATTTTTATTAGTTATTTTGTCGTGGGTTTCAAAAAAAAACAACAACATTGTAATGTTGAAAATAATGGGCTAACCCAAAAAGAGTGTCATGTATTGTGTCGAAGTCTATGACTATGAAATGAGATGCACAAGGGAGCAATGACTTTAGTCTAGGCCCATCCAACCCACTCAGCCTCAAAGAATGTATGGACAATGTGCTTTGATTCTCAAACAAACATCCTAGTGCCTACTGCAGAAAGAGAAACAAACTAAGACACACTAGAGTGTAAACGAGTAATAGTATTTTTCATTTGTAATTGAGAAGGGCTGAGTTTAATTATAAATAATCTGAATTTTACAAAAGTATAAAAATGTAATAGTATTTTTAATTAAAAGACACAAATATCTTTGAAACTATTCATTGGTCTTGAATTTTTATACGTAATTAGTATATATAGAAAAGGAAAAAATTGAAAAATTAATTTAAAATTGAAGACATTTTTTTACTATTCATTTGAAAAATAAGGTATAGTTGTAGTGATCTATTTCCTACCACTTATAAAAGAAATTTTATTTAAATAATGTAATGAATGACTACATCAACTATTATTAAAAAAAAAATCTCCATGTGAGAGAATTTCTGGTTCGGTGGACTTAGTTAATAGGTGTTGGTATAATAGATAGAATTTATTTTTTAAAACTTTGTCATCTTAAACACTCACTTTCAATCTCCTTCACTCCCACCAAACCCCATTTCACATTGTTTGATTTTAATAATATCCACTGACCAAAATGAGGAGAGATGAGAATAAAAGATTACTCAGTTCTCTCTTCACATGTAACAAATAGAAGGAAAAAAAAAAGAGAGAAATAGTTAGTAGAAAACACGGAGGAAAAGAGAAAGATGAAAAGGAAGAGAAAAAAGAGAGAGGCGAAAGCTGAGAAAAAGTGGGATTGTTGGTGGTTAAGTGAGGGTGCGATTGACTGTGCGTTGAGACAAGAAAGAGGGTTTTAACGAGACGAGGCAACAATTTGTGTGTGCGTGTGAGGGAGAGAGGATGGGATGTTGCGTATATATGGTGAGGCTAACTACAATCGACTATTGGTTGTGCATGATGACTATCCGTCGGCTCTGTGGTGTTGGCGCTGTCATATTAAGTTATTGTTTCTTATTAGGTTAATCTTTGTATCATTATTGTTCCGTATTAGGTTACTGTTTCCTATAGGTTAAACCGTATATACCAAGTCACCAATATTTTAGGATATAGATTGATTTATAGAGTTGTATATATATCTATTTATTAGTCAGTATTCTAAAAATCATCCTAAGCGCTAGGCAGCTGTTTGGGCAGGTTTTTGAATTTTATTTATTTTCACTTCTAAAAAAAATTTAATGCTCTAGTTTTTTTTATTTTACATTTTGCATATGTATCTTGACATTGAATTGAAATAATTTATATGCTATTATGCTTAACTTTTATAAAATTATAAATTATAATACACAAAAAATAAAATCCGCCTAAGCCTCTAGGCTCTAGTCCCCTGCTCGCCGCCCGCCTAGCGAACAAATTTATCTCTTCGTTTTGACATGGTATATATTGGTCCATTTTCCTTTAGCGTGATTCAATATGTGAATGAAATAAACAATGTTTTACGAAACACTTTTTTTTTTTTTCATGTAGAAATTATCATAGGTATCAATTGATTTTACAATTGGATTATTGGAGTTGTCGTGTCATTAGTCTAGGATTTATCTTTTTAACCAACGGTATTCTTTCAGGAGCATGGGCTAATGAGGCATGGGGATCATATTGGAATTGGGATACCAAAAAAACTTGGGCATTTATTACTTGGTTGTTTATACATGTCCTCATAGAGTATCCCGTCGATTTTTATTTTTATTTTGTATTTCGGCAATCTGAGACATGGGTTCTCATAGGCTTGGTCATCCATTAGGTGACATCAGTTATGCTCTTGCTACTTTTATCTCTGTCAAAAACTCTAGATGAATTATTGATTCAGGTGTCATTGATCATGACTTTTGATCAATAACTCTTAGAACCGCGACCACGCCACATCGTTGGCATGTGGCTAATGCTAATGGAGAAAAAAAGAGATTTGTGAAGAATATTAAGGATTAGGCGGGTTTGAATATGAAAGGCGAGTTTAACACAGGAGATTCATCGAACATCATGTTCTCTTTCATCATTAACATAACCACTTTCATCATCACCACTTCCATTACATTCATTTTCAACATTGACCCTTGTGAGTGGGTTTTGGACGTCTCCTATTCCGAACTCGCCTCATTATATGATTCAAATTGATCATAATTGACTACATTTAAACGCCATAAATGATTCTTAATGCTAAAATATTGCTCGAAATAGAGTTGCCTTCTTTTGTTCCCCTATGTATTTAGTCAAATTAAGTGTCAATTACATCTTCAACTTTGAGAGGCTTTTGAACTGCAGGTCAGATTTTTTTAGCACAAAAAAAAAAAAGATGGGAATATTTTCACGTTATTGAGATTATGTTGTTTTTTATTACTCATCTTCTCTGAAGTGTCTCAAGCTAATGAGATCAGGTAACTAAATAACCTCCCCATAAGCAATATGCCTTTTCTTTTTTTTCTCTTCTTCTTCGTTTTAATATCCATCTAGGTTTGACGCTCTTTCTCTCTTCATGAGAAATAATAGTAAGCCTTCTTATTATTATTATTGAACATCGCTCAAGTTTGTAATGATACTGATTGTTACAGCTAGGTTTCCAACATAAATTGCTATCGTTGGATGGAGGTCCACAAAGTTCATATAACCCAAGGATTATTAACTTATTACCCATCCGATGTAGAACTAAATTCATTACACTTTGCATGAAAGAGTTTATGCAAAAAAATAAAATAAAAATCACACCATGATATAAATATTTAAAAGTAGAAAGTTACATCACTTGGGGTTCCGAGAGAAATTTATCACTTTCTACAACCTATATTCACAATTTCAGGGGCAATCCATATACTCTAGAGTCAACCATGAATTTCCGAAACTAAAAGACTCCCAAGGATGCGAAGCAAACAAACCACTATGTATGTCTAATATAAGCTCTTTTAATTTTATCCAAGTGGGCTAGCGCTTTTGGTCTTCCTGGCAGCAGCGATGATGCATAAAAAAAATTGAAATTGAAATTTTAAAATAAAATAAATGAATATGAAATTAACCGATTTTCAATGTTTCAACCCATTGATTTTCTAAATTCTATACCTAATACAATTTGAAAATTCCAATAAAAATAAAATGACAATCAACAAATTAATGCATCGTCGAAAGTAAGAATAAAATAATGATGTAGCCCTTGGCCATAGTTTGGTTATCCTATTGGGTCAATGATGTAGCCTTTGGCCATAGTTTGGTTAACTCTATTGGGTCAATGATGTAGCATTCGAGCATTGATTAATGAACAAATAAAAAAAGATCAATGGTCCAATTTTTTTTTAAATCCTAAATTTTTTTATTAATAAAATATTATTTTGACATTTCTCTTTTACTAATACATTTCATTTCCGACCGGGTTCCTAGATATTATGGTGATATGGGCCGCATGCAGGAGGACGAACCAAAGCGAACACCTTCTCCAATGTGCAGGTACCCACGAAAACCTGAAAATAATCGCAGCTTCATATTGATAAACCTGGATATTAGCAAAAAAAAAAAGAAAAGAAATATAGACAGATACCGTGAGATTTGTTGATTGTAGTCACGCATATTATGTGAACTATTTAAATGTTTGCTCCCGTAGCACTAGAGAGTCCTATTTTTTTGTTACAGTAAGAACCTGCTTAGTTCACTGCAAATTCTTTGTATTTCTTTACCCACATTTACTCACATGTTAATTTTTTATAATGTGCATTTCATATGATCATATCAAATATATCATTTTGGCTAATTTGCATATAGTAAGTCAACACTAGACAAGAAAGAAAATGAATGACGTTTTTCATTCATCACTAAGCATATTGAAATAGATATGAAAATGTATTCGTTTAGAAAGAAAAAAAATATTTTCAAATTAAATCATTTGCATTTACAGTGGATCGATCTACAGTGAAGCATTGTCTATTTTGTATATTACACATGCATTTTATTCAGTTAACTGCCTATTGTTGATTTCATGTTTGCTCATCCATTAATTCACCAATTTCATTTGTTTTGCTGAACCCAGTTACAACACCTGTTTTTATTACAACTTTCTGGCAGGTTGTTGTTGCATCTCCAAGACCCTATTAAAGGTCTTCCTGATGGGGTTCACGTAAATGGACGACCCGTACCTCCTATATCCGATCCAAAGCCAAGCGGCAATCCATCACGTCGTTGTTGCTAATTCCAATCAATAAGAGGCCACTGAAGCCACTATAGAACCTGGAGTGTGGTCCAAATGTTGCCAATCAAAGGGGAGAAAGGAGGTGGACTTAGCTAATAGGTGTTTTTTTTTTTTTTTTTTTAACTTTGTCCACTACAACAAATTTGTTTTAAGCGGCGTTTTCAAAAGCGCCGGTAAAGCTAACAATGTGCCGGTTTAGAGCATTAACGGCATTTTGAGAAGCGCCGAGGAAGCGCCGGCAAAGGTATGTGCCGCCAAAAGATTAACGACGCTTAGTGTAAAGCGCCGGTTAAAAGTGACCAGTTGCGGCGCTTTCAAAGCGCCGCCAAATCTTAGATTAGCGCCGCTAAATAAATGGATATTACATTTCCTTTTGACTGGAAACGCCGTATTTATAACTTTTAATGGCGCTGTAAAAGCGCCGGTTATGTAAAAATAATATTTTACAATATGTTTTGCGACACTTTTAAAGCGCCGGTTGTCTTAACAAATCTGTAAAAAACCTACATTTTAATGGCGCTTTGGAAGCGCCGGTTATGTTAACATACTGGAAAAAAAATCAATAAAAATAAAAATAAAAACCTGTCATTGGGACGGAAAAAACAGACTGTAAATTTTCTAATTTCATATCATCTACTAAAATCTCCTTCAGTAACAAATAAACTCAAAGCACACTATAATTTTCTACGGTAACAACCATATATTAAGACCTGCAACATAGGCAGTGCATCCTTATACATCCTTGTATTTTTCATATTCATCCATTCTATGTCTTAAACTTTTGTCATGTTGAACAACATCAAGTGCACCGAAAAGTTTTCCTCTTACTTCATTCCAAGCATAGTCCACGTTGCTTTGGTGATCACTCTTCAGGATACTGCAAAAAGGGAAAATCTAACTAAACTCAGAATAAAAAGTTAACTCAACCCTACCATCAGTTCATATTTCATGCGTTAACCTTATAAAATGGTCAGGGAAAAGAACTCAAAAATGTTCATTACAGTACCCTTACCTACCAGAAGAAGTGTTTGCAGGCACAGCATCATCATCTAACATTTTTCCAGGATAAGAATACGCTTTGCCAGACGGTGCTACTCCAGCAACATATGCAAGGACTATACTAGCTGTCATAAGTATTTGATCACCAATAGGTATCCAGTTTGTTGGCGCTGAATTTTCAGGATTTATCAGTTTCCTTGCCTTTGAGTTTGCTCATTGCTGCATTGAACACATATCTTAATGCTTTCTCTACTTGATCGGGTCTAGCTGAATATGTAGGAATGACTGGTTCACGGTTGAATTCCTATAGTTAAAGAACAATGTGTCAGTTTAGGCCACTAAGTCCATTAGGGATAAAGAAGGATCATCATCATCATCATCAAACAGGTGCCCCTATTTGCCCCCACATAGCTCCGACCCTGGGTATAAAGAAGGATCGCCATCTTGTCCACCTCAAGAGACCCTGCATGTACAACAGGTGCCTTGAGAAGTTTCTTGCCTCAAGTGTGTGCAAAACCCAATCAATGATGGGATTTCAAGCCCTCTGTTTCAGTTATATATGTATTTTATGCAGAAAATCTTGATGTCGAAGAGAAGGGTGTACTATTTGTACCTTTAAATGAAATAACTTGCCATTCAAATATAATGGCTATGAGCCTACAAGGGTGTAGTACTTCTGATATATTACAATAACAAGATGAGTCAATTGCTACAAATAAAATAGGCTACATGACACAAACAAGTGAAAAGATGATAACAATGAAGATTAAATGCACTTACACGCATAAAACTCTGCCACTAAAGATATGAATTTGCATCCCGCAAGTAATGAATCATTTATCTGGAACTTCGTAGAAAAATAGGAACCATGAAGCGACGAACACAAAACTTATCTGAAGGAAAACTGAATTTCCTCCAAAGTTTTCCCCTTGGTCTCAGGAACATAAAGTGCTATAAAGATGACGCTGAAAACACTTATGACCGTGTATATGGTGAAAGTTCCTGTTCAGAGTGATGGTACAAGTTTAGATAGATCAATAGAGATAAATAGATTGGAGCAAGATATAAAAACTATATAATATGTAGATTTAATAAGTTGGTCAGGATCATTGAACCCAACAGAGTAGCTTATTTTAACTGACTCGTAATTAACACATCCAGCTAGAACTTCAAGAATGTTGATTTTACCGAGGAGCTATATTTAAAAGATCCTCAATTTCCCCACACAGAATAACAAACGTCTTTTCAATAGTTATAAGCCTATTAGACGTGGTTGTTTACCTTGATGTAGGTATATAAGAAAGCATACCTCCGCTGCTCCAAGTAAGAAGCAAGTTCGCCGTCATTGTGATCACAAATGATGTTAACCAATTGGCCATTGTTGCTACACTACCAGCAAGGCCCTTTATATTCACTGGAAGAATCTGCAAGGTCATACTAAATCAATACACTAATGTAACAAGAAAAACATAAAGTATTGGTTTTCAACAGGTTACTAATGCAGGTCCTAGGACATGGAGGAAGAATTATCATAAGGGCTTTAAAAGGAATAGGAAGAACTCCGCAAGCCTAAGCTATGAGCCTTGTCAATTAAGTATTTGAGATCGTCGGGAGTTCCAGATCTACTGCTAACAGCAAAGAAGTTTGTGACATGATAACCAAAGGATGCATAATATGAATGCTCCATGATAGCCATTAGTTGGACTGTGTTATAATTGTTATCCCGTATCCGAGGTAATACATGATCAGCAAATTCCCTGTATGAATTAATGCACGGTTCCGAGCTGCTCATACCAACATGAGCCTCATATATGCGTGGCGACTTAGGTTTTGGAGGGCGAGGATGTTTAAACACATACCTGCACAAGGCATTGAAATATAAAATTATCAAGTTTTTGCTCTAAAAGCTTTTTAATAAACAATGAATAACGTTCCTTGATATGACCTGGAGATATGGCAGAAGCAGTTGCAGATGTTTTAGATTCCTCTTTTCATATGCAAGAATATTAAGCAATTTGTAATCAATAAAAAAATTAAAAAATGTAGATTCAAATAGAAATAAGATTTATGTTGCTGAGAAACTGTGAACATGATGCCCATGAAATACAATATAAATATTAACAGGATTTAGTACCTTTCTGACATAGGGGGATCCCAGTATACACCATCATATGCTGCTGCAAATCTTGAAGGGTCTACAGTGGCATATTTAATCCATGCTGGAATTCGATCAACCCAAATTCCATCTCCGTGTTTAAACCGGAACTTGACCCTTGAATTGTGTGGAATAGATGGGTTACCACCAGAATCAAGAATCTTTATTGTCCAGACGCCAAATTGGTCCTTTTCCATCTTATGATTGGAGCCATTCCATCCATTGAAGTCTCCAATAAGCTCAGCTTCCCTGCAGTCAGAAAATTATGAAGAAACCTGAAGTTCTCAGCCAATCAATGAACATAAACTGCAACTAACCATGATGAATACAGTGTCATTATTTCCTACTGATTTTATAAAAAAATAACATTTAAAGGTTTCTTCAGCCAATCATCGATCTACCTTTTATTAAGTTGTATACTAACATGTTTGAGTCGCACACTAAATTAAAGTGTTTAGAACATGAAGGTAACAGCAAGGTTACAATACCCTAAAGAAACACTTCCATATCCTCAAAAGCTAGAAGTAAACTTTGAAGTAATAGGATGCATGTGTATTTAACCAGTGGCAATACCACCATGAGAGGCGGTGCAGACACTCTGACCCATGTATTGGAACTGTTCACACTGTAAAACATGCCAAACACCTTTACATGCATATCCAAGTGAAACATCCCAGTTCACATCATGAAATACACGGGCATCTGATCCTTATTTTACAATTCCCTAATAGGCATGGTCCATCTATATGATTTGATAAGCTACCAGGCATAGATCTTCAAAATATTATTGATTCACCATGTTGCTTTCTGAGCAATACTCGTGGTATTACAATCTGGTAACCATAAAAGTGTTAAGGTCCCGAGGCTAAAGCAACCCAATTAACAATATATCCACTTGAAAGATGGCAAATGAGACACCCATCCCTAAAGAGTGATGAAAACCTCCACAATTACCCCGAATATCCAACATCTTGTACAATATTTCGTGCTATTACGTTCCTTCCATATTGCCCATGCTACTGCATAATGAGGTAACCTCCAAATCTCTTTCCCTTTAGGAGATAAATGACTAGGCATCTTCCAACTTATTAATAACATCTCCATATCTATATAAGCAATTTGCAAGACGAACAATTTCATTAAAATGCGATATGACTGACTAAAAGTTGTCTCTTATGCATTTTTGAATGACGCTTAGATCATGAATATTATCATCAGCAAGTTAATATAAAAATGGTGAACCTTATCTAAAGAAAAGATCATAAGCATAAAGTATCAGAACACTATCAATGACCCATTAAACTTACTGTGCAGCAGGGGCCCACTCTCGGTACACAATTCCATCTTGTTCTCTGTTAAATCCATATTTCAGATAACCTGCAAGAAGAGCCAGAGAAAAAGTTATGAATTTTATTTTCGCATGTTATGCTTACAATCAATTTTCACATATAGTCATCTGGGAAGCAAGAAAAATGATGTAAAGCTCCAATAAGCAGGAAGCATGTGGACATTATGCTACCGTTCAAAAGCATGATTCAATTAACATATTGAAACATCTAGTCAAACAATATCCAGGAAAATTATCAAATGTCAAAGACATGAAACAAAATGGTGTAGAGATGCATGCATCATGCATATACCCAATATGTACAATAGAGACCACCATGAAACTCCAATGGTCCAAGACACAATGGTATATTACATTGAAATTCTCCCCGTATGTAACAACAGATGAAAAGAAGGAAAAAAAACAGGCATGATATCTAATCTTTACCTAATATGTCTCTATAAGCTTTTTCTGCTCCGAATACTTCCTTGATCTATATCTCAAGTGATCTTCAAATGGTCCCAAACCTGGATCCAATCCCATGATACCTAAATTCTCACTGTCTTCTTCAGTGGTTGTTGCTGTTGTGGGACTATCTTAAAAGTTGCAACCCTTCAGAAGATACAAAATTCTAACAAGCCCTAGAACTGCAACCCTTCAGAAGAAATTTCATTTTCCATTGACTAGATATGATAAATCTGTCATCTCCAGCGGCTTAATATACTATAAAAACATTAGTATGGAGAAGTCGTGCCGCAACATAATTGCTGAGACATTTCTCAGTAGTTTTCCAACCATCTAAGGCAGAATATGTTAGTGAAAATAATAAAATTATAAATTGATACTTTTAGTATCAAGTAGGGGTGTGACCTTTGAGCCCCAATGAGTATTGTACTCATAGGTAGAATCAGAAACTTGGATGACAGCCTTCAGAGATGTTGAGATATCCTTTGAATTCCAGCACACCATCACACTAACAGTAAAAAAAAAACCAAGCAACAGAGGGCATCAGGACAGAGCACTCTGTCAAAACAGAGCTTGCTGTCCAGTGTTAGTGAAATCTGAAAATGATGCTAAATGCTTAGCTCAAATCCCCTCTCTCTGCTGTTTTTAAGCTATTAAAAGACATGCAACTAATTTTACTTTTATTCAAGTTAATGCTTTTTGTATGATATAATTAGATTTACAAATAAAACTTACTAGAGATTGAAATAGCTATAAAAACTCCAAACTGGCAACCAAAAAGAACTTGCATCTTGCTAAAATTTGCAAAACCAAATTGCATCCATACTCACAATGCCAATGTTCAGCGTAGCAGCAGAACATAAAAACAGCTCCAAACACAAGCAATCCTGACCGCAACACAGTCCGCAACAGCGCCCAGCAGCAGCACAATCAGGCCACTGCAACGCAGCAACTCAGCATCTGCATTACTACACAAGCGCCCAGCAGCCTCCATCACGCCATTGCCTTACCAGCATTCTAACCGCAACACAGTCCGCAACAGCCAGACCGCAGCAACCAGACCCCAGACCGCCCAGTCCATCCGCTCCGCAACCTCTTCTTGCCCTGAAAAACAGAGTATGCTCTGTTTTACAGCAGAGAAAAAGAATCCTGCCAGCACACGGTTCCAGAACCTATCAATGCCCATTCTTGCTACGTCTACTCTTCCCCGTGTTGATTCCCTTCACGACATGATTATTCTATGCATCTAAAACAAAACAAAATTATACAAAATCACTCTATAATTTAAAACAAAACAAACTTAAATGCTCATTCTACAATTTTCATTCATTTAACTATGATATTTTTGCGTCATGGAGAAATGCAAGTCCTTTTGCTGCTCCAAATGCAATCTTCATTCTAATAGACCATGGCAGAGGAAGTAGTACTCCTGCAACGAATAAATAACTGATAAGAGAATGCACACATAAAGCAATTATCTCAAATACGCCGCAGCTGGATTAAAAATTCTGACTTATAAGAAAAATCATATTGGGAGATTCATCTTTTGTTATGGACTTACTAATTATCAGCATTATTGAGATTTGATATCAAATAAAAGTCTTACAATAATTACCAAAAGCTCTACCAAGTAGAGGGGAATTACTCGAAAAAAGATTATTTTCCACGCTACCCCGAGCCATGTATTCGTAAATCAATACACGATGTTCGTCTTCGCAGCAGTATCCGACCAATTTCACGAGATTCGGATGAGAAAGTTGCCCAAGAAATATGACCTCAGCCTAAAAGTTCACTCTAGTTAGTGAAACTATTTGAATAAATTATTGATAAATAGAAGGAAATAAAATCATAAAAATGAAAGAACATAGAAGTACCAGCCATTCTCTGTGGCCTTGATAACTATTATCCCCGTCATGAACTTTAACAGCTACTTGAAGAGATTGAATTCCCTACTTTATATCCTTAGATACGAACCCTTTATAAACACTTCCAAATCCACCTCCACCCAATATATGATCTTGCCTAAAGTTCCCTGTGATTGTCTTTAATTCATCGTAACTAAAAACAATCAATGGATTTATAGCTGATTCACGACCGAAGTCTTCAACTTCTTCGGGATTTGAGGGCAATCTACTATTCTCTTTCTTTTCACTCTGTGATGAACAATCATCTTTTGGTGATTCTGTCATATACAATAGGATAGGCATTAGCATATGAATCAAATCTCAATATGTATTCTACCAAATCCATCTTTCAAACTTGTTTTGATTCAAGAATGGACAAGAAATGAATACTTAACTAGGGGTTCTCATATATCAGTCTCAACAACTGCATATCGAAATTATATACCTTCTTAGATGGAATCTTGTACTAAACTACTAATGGATTCTTGATGTCAATCTCACTAGTGTATGCTACAACTATTGAAATCTCAATTCTTAAAAGCACTTGAACGTGAACTGCTGAACCACACAATCAAGAACAGGGGAGTACTTAAATTGAGACAACAAGACTCCATAACTATTTCTAACTTAGCTGAAAACATGTTAAATAAAAAACCCACTTTCAAAATCACATAACAAGCAAAACCCAATCATGGAAATCTGAAACAAGTTGCAAAATGGTGATATATACCTGACTTTGCAGTAGATGAAACCCTGTAAATGGATGATTTCCATTTACACCAACAGTTCCCCATCAAATGAAGCTCGGAACTCAAACCACCCCCCACTCGTTCACCAATAACCAATCATCAAACAAGCCTACAGTCACTCAAAATCCAACTGTTTGTGAGGAGATAAGAAACAGTTGTCATACATACAGAGATTGAAGTTTTGGCCAGGTGAGGTTTGAGAGATGGGTTTTGAGTAGTGTATAAAGTTGCTATAGTGGGGTTACAAGACTACTCACAGTTTCACGCAGAGCAGATGGGTTGCTTGTCCCAAGAGCAGTTTTGAAGTGCTCATTTGTAACAGCCATAGAATTTAGTATCTCAGCATCTATTGAGTCATCTTCCAAATCAATCACATCCATTTTTCTCTGATACATTGCAGTGCAGCTTCATTACACAGAGCAGCAACATCAGCACCAACATATCCAAGAAAAATTATAATCAGCATTTCCAGTATAGTTGTTTTAGCAAAACCAACACTACATATAACTCATGACACCAAAACCAACAAATACTTACAGAAAAGAAACCAACAAAAAGATTCCCATCTAGTGCTGTGGAAATTATCCTATCGAAAACCCTTAACTAATACTTACAGAAGAATAAAGGGAACTGAACTGACATCAACTATTCACGAAAAGAAAAATAAATAATTAGATATGGTACTACCTTGGCAACTGCTGTTCCTGATCCCATTGGAACAACAAAAGTCAGCCATGTACAGCGAAAACACGCACAGACTGCACACAAAATATATCCCATGTGCTTACTGGGAACTTGACATATTTGGTGGGAAATTTTGATGGATGGTCTGTCCAAGTAAACGACTTCTCCACGTAAGTCCAGAACTCTGCAAACATGTCAATACAAAAATATTGCTAATGAAAAACTACCGAGGTTCATGCAAGTAAAGCAAATTAACATATTAATTCAACCAACCACAAAATGCCTAAAAGAGATTTCAGACAGAACTTAGCTGATTGAATGTGTACCACCACAACCACTCATAGAGAAATGCTACCTTCTTCATCTATATACAAAGATTACAACTTCGGTTAAAATGACATTTACAACAATACTTTAATTACCAATTAGCATACCCATATAAAGGTGATATGAAAAGAAAACTACCTTCTTCTGGATGGGAGCTCTCAGTAGCATTGTTATTACTAGGAGCAGGTGCTTCAGGGCAGGAGTAGTGGTAGGGCCAACAGGAAATATTAAATGTCTACTGATCATACTTACAATTGAAGCATATGACTTCTTAACCAGCATGTAAGAAAAATATAACAATAAAATAGCAATGCAATGAACATAACCCTTTCATATATTTATAGGTAAAACAGTTACAAAGAATATATACTACATTCTTCTATAACAACAAGACTGATCCAAAGGACATATACCACATTCAGATATATATACATCCAAGTATAGCACATCGGCAGCCACTTCAAACCTGTGGACAAGGATCAAATAAGGAAACAACTATTATCACTGATGGCATACAAAACACATCCTAGTTATTATCACTTTAAAAAACTCACCGCTAATGTGCCTCAGATCCACCAGATCCATTGTTTTGATCAGTTAGTCTCCTCACTGCTTGCATCATCATGGCCATATCCTCCTTCATTTTATTCATTTCATCACTGGCCACTTTTTTGTAGTCTGCCAACTCTTGTGTTGCCACTATCTTGTAGTCTGCCAACTCTTGTTTTGCTTCCGCAGCCTCTTTCCTTGCAATCTCAATTTCTCGCCTTGCTTTTTCTATAGCTTTGCTTTTTCTATAGCTTGAGATCCAAAGCGACTACTCGTACCGTTTTCAGATGTTGGCATGATCCCATGTCCCCTACAACGTACACGTCCAGGTCTGTCTGGCCCGAATACTTGAGTAAAAATGTGGTCATCATCTAAGGAGTTTAATCCCTCCTCTCGTTGCACAATAAGATTTTGTATCTCTTCCTACATTTAGAGACACATTTAGTTAGTGAATATGAAATATAAATGGTAATGGATACCAACAATTTAAATTGAAAATAATACTGACCGCCTTTCTTTGAGTGGATACATCTGAATATGATCCATCTTTGCTTGTATAAGCAAGCTCAAACATCCTAATACGAGATGGATGAACTCCTGTCCTTTTCATCTGACAACAATTGAAAACGTACACAAATGAGTAAATATATTTCTTACTAAGTTGATATTCAAATCGAAAATTTCAAATATTTTGTACTTAACCTCTTCATCCTCAAGTATGGCAAAGGATTTTCTGCCTGCATGATGAAGCATTTGTTGTGTGTCACGCCTTTCTTTATTTTTATCACACAATTCCTGAATTTATTAAAAACGGATTCGAAAAACTATATCATCAAGAATTAAGGTATGGCTAGTACGTAGAGAATCAAGTGTGATATTAAGGTTTAGGTACATACCTTAACCTTTGGCGTTCCCCAATTTTCTTTTATCAACCATTTCCAATCTTCTTCTTTTACAAATGGTGGTCGATTTTGAAGTCGCTCCTCATCTGTCTCATGTGTATCATAATAGTTCTTCTTCAAATCCCTCCATTTTTTCCCCATTTCCTTCATTAACAACTTCTTTACTTCTGGATCATCCCCTATGTCAAACTTCTCTTGAATAAAAGAGCACATTTGATCAAATCTAGCATATGTGACCAATATATATATATATATATATACACACATATTATAATGATAAGATATATACGTACCAATAACGATTCAAGCATTTTGGCCTTTACATCTTTGTCAAGTTTTCTCCATGATGGCGCAGCAATAGATGTAATTTGCATGTTTCGAACGACAATTCCTTGTTGAGACGCACATAATGACCTGTGCTCTCCTATTACACGATGTCTGTCATCAAATTCCAGACTCAGTTTTGATCCTTTTGGTAGAATAGCTACCTTCTGTCCCAATGCTCGTCCACGTGCTTTCCTATTCGTGGTGCTACCTATGTAAAGGAAATTATTAATGTTAAAAATTGTAAATTTTAAGTACAATTCTATAAGAAAAATGGAGCTTTATATTGTTTAGAGTGAGTAAAAATACCAGAAGAACTTGACTCAACATTATGGGACGACTCCTCTGACCTATCATTTGTCGGTGGTCTTGGCGCCATATCTGAAAAATGCACAAAAAGTGAGCTAGTGCCATAACATAATAATAATAATACATTATAACATTTGATGACTATTCAATTACCATATTTCAAACATCAACTCTCTTATTTTCTTTTCCTTTTTTTTTTTTTGGTGTTATTTTCTGACAATGGAATTGTTTTCATTGGCAAATCAGCTCTATTCCATACAACATGATCCACATCATCACTTGGTGCACACCAAAACCAAAACCAAAACCAAAACCATCTCAACTTAGTTTACACATAGAAATAAGTCGTGTTTACCTTAAAATCGAATTTTTACTAGAGATCTCCACAAGTTAATACAATATAGATAAACAGTAAAATAAGTTGAAAAAAAGTTCAAATAAAAAAACTACAATGACAACCTATAAGTGCCATATAAAAGCTGAATAAGCCCAAATACCATTTGTTAGCATCCCATACACAAAAACACTACTACTTGTAAGACGCCTGTTTTTCAATATTGATGTTAAAATAAAACAAGACTTACAACAACAACTACAGATAAATATCAATATAAAAGAACAAAGATTCCTTGCTTATAATTTTACATCCATAAGAACGAATAAGGGTGACTTGGTTATAAGTACAGAAGTTAGTATGAATATTTGAAGACCCATTTTTCCATGATTCTGTCCTCAAAGGCACAATGAGAGATTACAAATAGGTAATTTTTCCATGATTAATTAAATAAGTACAGAAGTTAGTACCAAAAACCAATCGAAATCGATTACAAAAGAAAGATTCATCAAAAACCAAAAACCAAAAACCAAAAACCAAAAACCAAAAACCAAAAACCAAAAACCAAAAACCCTATATTTGGAAATCATCAAATAGAGATTCGATTGTACCTTGAGTTTCTTCTCTTTGGTTTCTATTCGAATGTTCTTGAATGAGTACCACCACCACCACCACAGTGTTTGAGAGATTTCAACAGAGAGACAGAGAGCAAATCGAAGGAGGGAAGACGGAATGAGCGAAGGACTGGAAGCGCTAAGGAGAGGGAAGGAGGAAGGAGGAAGGAGGGAAGTCGCAAGCGCAGCGGGAAGGAGGGAATCGCGAAGGAGGGAACTTGACGGTTTTTTATTATCGCTCTAATCCGGCGTTTTCAACATCTGATACGACATTTCCAAAACATAATTTTTTTTTTATTAGCGGGATTAATTTGCGGGTTTTTTTTTGCTCTTTGCCAGTCTTGTTAGCTCTTTACCGGCGCTTTTTACATCTAAACCGGCGTTTTCGAAACCAAAATTTTATTTTCATAGCGGGATGGATTAGCGGGTTTTTTATTGTTATCGGCGCTTCTTAAATAATGCGCCGGTATTGGTTATCCTTAACCGGCGCTGTTGTTTTGACGTGCCGGTAGTGGTTACCCTTAACAGGCGCTTTTGTTTTGAAGAGCCGGTAGTGTAAGCTTTTGACCGGCGCTTATTTACGGCGTTTCAAAAAAACACAATTTTTTTTGCGATAGGATGGCGGGGTTTTATCTCGGCCGGCGCTTCATAACACAAACGCCGGTTAAGGGTAACCAATACCGGCGCTTGTAACATCTAAAGCGGCGTTGTAGAAAACATAATTTTATTTTCATCAGCAGAATGGGTTGAAGTAGGGGTGGGCACGAGATGGGATGGGAAGAGATAAACCCATCCCTATCCCATCTCGTTCATACGGTATCGATACAGGACGGGATGGGACGAGATCGATAAACCCATCCCGTTCATACTGGATCGATACGGGACGGGACGAGATCAGCATGCTCTGATTATATGCATTTCATTTTCTTTAATCAATCTCATAATTTGGTTGCTTGCACTCATCTGTGTTAGACTTCAAAGCATTCCACACCTGCAAATTGCTTGTTCTTGAAGAAGAAACTCATATGCATCCAACAGTGCATTTCAATCTTGAACAATATATTTGCTAAGTATAGAAGAACAAGTTTAAACAAACATAATGTGCACAACGCAAAGAATAACACTTAGTTTTACCCTTGCATAGGTATCTGAGCTACCAGTGACAAAAATCGTTCCACTAGCATTATATGCACAACACAATATTTGGTGGCTTGGTGGATCAGTACTAGTTGAGGGAACAGTGCTAGTTGAGAGCATGGTGCTAGTTGAGGGACCATTGCTCTTCCCTGCAGTTAATTACAAGTTAAGATTTCAGTTACCAAATTCCAAAAACCCCAGCCAACCAACCAACCAAAACACACTATGTAAACTTGAAACAAACCAGTGATAGCATCTGAAGGCTTTGGAAATGTAAATGCAAGGACTGGCATAGGTATTCCTAATATCCCAGATACGACATGTTCCATCATCTGATGATCTAGTAAGAAGATAATAGAAAAAAAATCATATACAAATTGAACTTCGAGAGAGTTTAATATTCATGTAGTAATTATGTAATAGGTAACTGCAAAAAATATGCTACCAAACCTGCATTGCAGGTATTTCTAAATGTTTAAATGGCAGAAAGTTGAGGGACGTATTCTAGAAAATACTCATCAATACCAGAGTGAAAAATTAGTTTGGGACGGGACGAGATTGAAAATCTTCATCTCATCCCATCCCATTCTAGATCGGGACGGGATGAAATTATTCAATCTCATTAAGACCTGAAAAAATCAGGACGGGACGGAATCGGGATCGGGATCGCGGGATGGGTGTGGAGGTTTTTTTATCTTGCCCGGCGCTTTAAAAAGAAAGCGCCGGTATTGGTGTTAATTACCGGCGCTTCGACTCAAACGCCGGTATGGGTTGCTCTTTACCGACGCTTTCTGAAAATGGCCGGTATTGTTCAATCTTTACCGGCGCTTAATTACATCTAATACGGCGTTTTCAAAAAAAAAAAATTTAATTTCGTTTTTTATCTTTGCCGGCGCTGCGGAAAAGAAACGCCGGTATTGGTATCTCTATACCGGCGCTTTATACCAAAAACGCCGGTTTAGGTCGCTCTTTACCGGTGCTTCTTTATAAACGCCGGCAGTGCTTTAGGCTCAATTTATTACCGGCGCTTGGTATCATAAACGCCATTTTTGGTTCTGTTTTACCGGCGCTTCGTCTGAAACGCCGCCTTGAAAGTGCCGTTTTAGACTTCGTTTTTTGTAGTGGTCATCTTATACGCCCACTTTCAATCTCCTTCCAACCAAATCCCACTTCATTCTCTTTGATTTTAATAATACCCACCAACCAAAATGAGGAGAGATGAGAAGGAAGAGTGATTCTACACAGCGAGGAAACGGGCGAGGAAATGGGCGAGGGAAGCGACGTGGCGGGGTGGGGACCGTCCACCCCGCTCGGGATGCGTGCCGTCGTTTTTGGTGCGCGCATCTCGAGCGGGGTGGACGGTTCCCACCCCGCCACGTCGCTTCCCTCGCCCATTTCCTCGCCTGTTTCCTCGACATTTAGAATTCCTCGAGAAGGAAAGAGAACTCAGTTCTCTCTTCACAATTTAAAAAGCCCATGATTTAAGAGGAGTGGTATTCAGTGGAGAAAATTCCTTTTTATTGTCCAGGGTGAGATGACACGGCTTTTGGGGTGTAAAAACATGCATCGACTTTGTAGACTTTGACTACTTCACACTTAAACATATATGATTTCTCACATTTTAATAAGCTACACGCTGCATATGTTAGAAAGTGATGAAGTTTTGCTGTCGGGATATTTCGAGTCTTTTTTGAAATAGTAGAGCTTAATCTAATTCTAAAGTCTACATCCGATCGCATCTCCTAACAAACTTAAACTATAGGTGATAACAAAATATATTTTGGCAATTAATGCATCATAATTATTCAAAGGCGCTCTCCATGCATGGCTTCAAGGTCTTAAATGTTTTTCACTTTACCTTCATATAACATGTTGATCAAGCTAGAAGCTCTAGTTATATTGTTAACTTGTGGTGCTGAAGCTGAAATATTGAGATGCCCATGATACACAGCAAGAGTTTGGAGCAAGGCCGGTCGAGCACTCTGCATCCTGGAGCAGACTATCCCGATCCATTGACTTCAATGATTCATTATTTACTGGAAACTTCTAGATAACCTCACTACTTGATCGAATTCTCGTTGTTACTATTAGCTAACAAAAATATGTAATTGTTACAACCTAGCTATAATCCACAGAGAGGTCTGAGCTTTTCAATCCGTATATGTAGCGAAGAGATTAAGTGTTTGTGTTCAGCATCTTAATAGAGCCCAAATGTACTTCTAGTAAGGGACATTAGTTGGACGAAAAATAACACGCGTTTTCAAGAAATCCATGCCTCTAACTAGATAAGAATGTGAACAACAAACACCACTTAATCAAAGTATTGACATATATGATTCATTCATTTATTTATCAAAGGAAACTTCTATATCACTTGGTTGAAGTTAAAACTGAATCGGCTTCCAACTTCCAAGAAACAACCAGAAAGAGCTTTCGGCGAGATTCATCATACATCATCTTCTCTTTCATCATCCACATCGACGTCACCAGTTCCATTACATTCATTTTCAACATTGACCCTTGCGTGTGGGTTGGGAGGTCTTGAATAACAACATTTCTGTCTTTGGATTCAACTCATACGATTCAATTGATCCATACATTTACATCTTGAATGCAATGCTTCCTAGGATTGATTTTTTATGGTTTTATTTTTGGTTTAGATTCGTTCACTACACCAAATTGACACTTTTGTAACAACTCTTAAAACAATATCATTTTGAGAAGTTACAATTCACCAAACAATTTCAAGTCAAAACTAAATTTAGTCAAAAAAATGAAAAATAGTAACACAAAAAAATGATACAATAAATTAGATCACCATGAATAATATCACTTTTATAACCATACTATTCATGGTGATACAATTATTGTATCATTTTGTTTGTGAAAATGTGTAAAATTATTAGGTGGATTGTTACACTTTAAAAGTGATTGTTTCTGAAGTGTCTCAAGCTAATAAGATCGGGTAATTAAATAACCTCCCCATGAGTAATATGTGTTTTTTTTCCTCTACTTCGTTTTAATTTCCATCTAGATTTCAGCTTCTTCTTCTACTACTATTTTTATTATCGAATATTGGTTGAGTTTTCTATGATACCACTTTTATGGGCTTGATTTCCAACCTAAATGAAGCAGAAATAAACTTATTACATCTTGAATGTAATCCTTCCTAGGATTGACTTTTGATGGTTTTATCTTTTGTTTAGATTCGTCATTGTCTTTTCCATAAAAGAGTTTATAAAAAAAAGTTTCATAATATATACATTCTAGAAAAGTTAACAATAAGCTTTTGAAATTAAAGATTTCCAAGGATCGGAGCAAACAAACTATTATGTATGTCTATTGTCTAACATAAGCTCTTTTAATTTTGTTCAAGGGAGATAGCACTTTTGGTCTTCTTGCAGGGATGATTTAGAAGAAGAAAAAAAAATTGAAATTCAAAATTTAAATAAATTAATGGATGTGAAATTAATGGATTTGCAATGTTTTAGCACATTGATTTTCTAATTAACTTCTATACCTGTACAATTTTGGAATTCGAATAAAAAAAAATGAAGTTAGTACCCATCAACAAATTAATGTATCATAGAAATTTTGTTTCCAAAGTTTTAAAATATTTTTGTTATAAGGGCGTAAAGTTATAAAACCATTTAATATTGGGGTAAAGTGATCAATAATGTTGTTGGTGCATAATACATACTAATACATACGTTCCAGAAAGATCAAATTTTAGTAATGAATTAGTAGAATTTATGGTGCATAATGTTCATAGATTCTAGAATATTTTGCAGATAACTACAAAGAATTCCGATATTCTTTGTGAGAATAAAACCATATGTTGGAGTCATTACTCATATTATTTTATTTATTTATTTTCTTTTTTTCTTGTGCAACCTAAAATTTTCTTTTGATGAAATATTACTTTTGACATTTCTCTTTTACTAATTAATGCATTTCATTTTTGACAGGGGTCCTAGATATTATGGTGATATGGGCCGCATGCAAGAGGACATACCAAAGCGAGCACCTTCTCCCCTGCACAGGTGCACATGAAAACCTAAAAATGATCACAGCTACGTATTGATTTACCTTTTTTTTTTCTAGATATTATATATATATATATATATATATATACCATGGGATTTATTGATTGTGTTCACACATATTATGTAAACTATTCAAATGTTTGCTCCGAACGTAACACTAGAGAGTTCTATTTTCTAGTTACATTAAGGCCCAGTTCACAACAAATTCATTGTATCTCCATACCCACATTTACTCATACGTTCATTTATGGGAATGTGCATGCCATATAATCTTATTGGAAATATATCACTATAATGAAGAATCTGAATTTTGTGATGATGTCTATTCTCTTGGTTTTTTTAAAAAATTATGATAAAAGTTAAAAAAAAAAAATAGAACAAATATATTATCATCATCAACCTCAAAGGTGTGGAGAACTTTTTTTTCACTCAACCTAATTTCTATTTTTTTTATTTTTTTTTTTGTAGTTTTTTTCATGTAAATTTTTTTTCTTAAAACCAAACAAACTTGAGAGTTATTTCTTGAAACATAGCTGACTCCCTTCTTTTTTCCCTATAAATTCAGCCAAAATGCCATTATTTATTGGTGCTTTACATCTTCAACGTTTAGTCTTTTAATTGAGGGTCAAAATAATAGGGATGCTGAGTTTCTGTTGTCTTCTACTCATCTTCTTCTTCTTCTACTACTACTACTACTACTATTATTATTATTATTATTAAAATAAGACCCCGTCCTAAGAGCTTTTTTAAATTAAGGAGTTTCATTAAAATGGTCTGAATTTATATTTTACTTTCTTAATAATATGCTAAAATTCAACAGAAAATGGGGATAAGCCTTGTTAAAATTAGGATAATTTCATTAGTCTGAAAAAAAAATTTCTCCAGATTTGCCTTTTACGAAGCAACAATTTTTGTAATTAGTCTCACAAGGGTTAAGGAGTTATATCGTGTATGATTAATAACGATCATACATGTCTCTAGGAATGATACCTTTTAGAGACAACAGAGCTCGACAATCTCGTTTTCACGCTGTGAAGTGGTTCACAATGAGACATGCATGGTTCAGTGCTTCCACAATGAATCCCTTGGCTTTACGGAATTATATGTACTTGCCATGTGAATGCGGGAAGTTGTGAATTCAAAAAGAAGAAGGGTTACACTCAAGAACAATTCAAGATATTCCTTGTCAATTGAACAATAAGTTTAGCAGAAAATTCAATCCGTTTAAAAGACTAACATGGTCATGGACTTGAAATCGACCTTGTCCTACAGTGTGATATACTTGTGGAGCTTGAGAGTTTGCACCCCACCATGGCCTGCATTTACTTGGGGTCTTGAGGAAAAGTTCATTGAAGTTTTCCCATTCTGGCGGTTGAGAAGAGTTTAGGGTCAAAACCGGCCCACATGCTTTGTAGAACTTTGACTGCTTTCCACTATAAATTCAGCACAAATATTTGCTCAATTCTCATCATTGTCTTAACTCTTTGTTTTCGAGCACCAGAACAAGAGAAAATGGGGATATTAATTACGCGATTATTGAGTTTGTTTTTCATGTTACTCCTTGTATCTCAAGTTTCTTGCAGGTTAGTAATTATTTATTTATTTATCGCAAATGGGAAATTTCAAAAAGTAAAGCTGGCCGTCGGTTAGCATGCGCTGTTCATTCATCACCAATCATATTGAAAATGAACATGAAAATGTATTTGTTTTGAAAAAACATTTACAAATTAAATCATTTGCATTTACGGTGGATCGATCTATGGTGAACCAAGCATGGCCTAATTTTTTTTTATATTGCATGCATTTTGTTCAGTGAATTCAAGCCATTAATTTCTCACCAATAAATTGCAACAAACCAAAACAAATTAAGTCTGAGTCAAGCATACCATCATTAGTTCAAATTAATATCAGACTGTTAAAAGTGTTCCATGGTAAGCTAAGTGCGGTAATCCGTAAGTAGGTTCAAATTATTCCTCCACAAAGCCTATTGATTAACGCAACTGTTGTGCAAATGTTGCCTGATCTCGTCTCAAGTCAGGCCTCTTGCAGGTTAGTATGTATGCCGAGCCTCAAAATGAATTTGCCGCTGTTGTTATTATTGTTGATATCATGTTTTTTTTTTTTGTTTTTTTATTATTATTATTGTTGATATCATGTTTGCTCATCCATTAATTCACCAATTTCACTTGTTTTGTTGAACCCAGTTACAATATCCTGTTTTTTTATACAACTTAATTTCTCTGCTTTGTAGCAGGTCGTTGTTACTGCAATGGGGCGCTTTCTGGCAATAAAGGTAGGGCTCACACTGGAGGGATTAGTGGCCACTACCTCCACAAAGGTTCTGTTGCGCAAGGGTGGGACAACACTAATACCTGGCAGAGTTGAGACCCCATCTCTTCTAAATTGCTGCTTAGGATAAAGCTGAGGCACCTTATTTAAAACCATCTCCTTCATAGCTTGGGCGAGTTGTTTTCAGCCTGTCCCTTCCACGCCAGCTGACACCCTAAGAGTTTTGGACCCTGAACCCCAACCCACCAAAATAGAAAGGAAGATTCCTCCTTTATTGGCCTCTTTCACCATCATAACCCATCTATTGTTGATTTTCCAACTGGCTGAGAAAGCATTAGAGCCTGATTCCACAGCTTTCTTAAGCTGAAACTCAATCCATTCTCCCATCTGCAATTCAACAAAAACTTTGATTCTAACCCTCGAGCTCGATTCAAGTAACAACAAACCTCCTCTTGACTTTCGAGACCAAATTCTTTCCCATCAATTTTCAACAAATGAAAATTTCCTTCTTTGAACTCCATCTCTCCCAAGATTTAGCACAAAATTACAAACATACAATCACAATTTTACCAGCATACAAGCATCATAGCAATACGAAGATTAGAAATAACTGAAAGAGCTTACTTTTTGCCAAAAAAATTGCCAAATTTGTTCCAAAGTCTGAGAAAGAGCTCACCGCCGTCACAAACCCTCGGTCACCACCGTCAAGCCCTCGGTCACCACCGTCAAGCCCCGGCGATTGCAGATCGAGAAGAAGGAATAGGCTCACCAGCCTGTCGAAAACCACCTCACCTTCGAAAACCACTTCCCTTTTGAAAATCACTGTCGAAAACCCCCTCACTACTGCGAGATCCCACTATCGAAAAACCCTTGCGAGATCCCATTGTCGAAAACCCCCTGCGAGATCCCACTGTCGAAAACCCCCTCACCACTGCGAGATCCCCCTCCCCACTGCGAGATCCCCCTCACATTCGAAAACCACTGTCGAAAACCCCCTCACCACTGCGAGATCCCCCTCCCCACTGCGAGATCCCCCTCACATTCGAAAACCACTGTCGAAAACCCCCTCACCCTCGAAAATCACTGTTGAAAACCACTCTCACTGTCGAAAACCACCCTTCAACTTCACATTTAAGATGGTGAAGTGGTGCTTGGTTTTGCCTTAACAATATTCTAATTTTTTTTTCTTATTCTTAAAATGCATAACATGTTTCTTGAAAAAAAAAAAAAAAAAACCGTCTGCTGAAGCAAAACACTGATTTAGTTGTAATAAAATTTTCACAATTTAAAAAGCCCATGATTTAAGAGGAGTGGTATTCAGTGGAGAAAATTCCTTTTTATTGTCCAGGGTGAGATGACACGGCTTTTGGGTGTAAAAACATGCATCGACTTTGTAGACTTTGACTACTTCACACTTAAACATAATGTTTAGCTCTAAAATATTGCTTGAAACAGGGTTGCCTCCCTCTTTATTTCCCTATATATTCAGCAAAAATGGCAATATTTGGTGCATTATACTGGGATGGAGTCAGATTTTTGTTGAATGGTGGAGTAACGGGTCATAGTTAATTAATGATAATATAAAAATTAATTACTTTAATTTAATATTTTTTAATTTAAATAATACATAATTAATTATTCAAAACACCAATTATTAAACAAAATTCCATCTAAATTTATGGGAGAAAAAAATGAACCCAATAAGCTAATTTTGTAAGAGAATAAAAGATAAATATATGAAAGGCAAATCAAATAGCTATATAAAGTTAAGGAGCAAAAACTAATTCCAAATATAAAATTATATGTGAAAAAAAAAATCTTCGGTCAGTGGGGGTGCCCTCATGTAGATCCGTGATTGCATCCATCTTCAACCTTGAGGCTTCAAACCGTGGGTCAGATTTTTCGATCATGAGCATGTAAACAAAAAATTGGGAATATTTGCTCCATTGTTGGGTTTATGTTGCCTTCTAATTCTAATAAAAGCAGTTCAAATTTCTTGAGAATTTGTGATATATTTTGACAATAGCTTCCTTACAGCAGCATTGGAGATTATCACGGCCGAGGCGTTTTAAGGATAGTCCGCTTAAGAAGCCACCATCTCCTCGTGGAAAGCCTATGGTGCATTTTGGAATTTGGAGACCACCCGCACTACCCATCATATATAAACACTGAAATGATAATATATAACATTCCTTGATATAGGGATGATTGTATTTTGTTTCTCTTATTATCTTCAATAAAAATCTTTGTGTTTGGATACAATAAAAAAATAGAAATGAGAATATTTGACACTGAGTTGGTGTTTAATTTTTCTCATGTTGTGGTCATTTTGTAAGCAATAATAAAGTTTTACTTTTAATACCTTGAGGCATTAATGACAAGAAGGCAGCTGGGACTCGAACCGTGGACGTGGGAGACAAACCCACACAGCGGCCACTAGACCATAACACCATTGGCAACTTGACGGTATTTGGCTCTGCTGCTATCAATTCATGTGTGATCCACTTATATAAATTTGAGGACAGTGTTTCATTTGTAATGTTTTGGTATGGTAAGCGAACTCTTGAACTTTACCCCCATCAACTGTAATTTACAGTGGTGAGATGAACATTTCTCACATTTTAATAAGCTACACATTTTAATCAGCTTCCAACTTCCAAGAAACAACCAGAAAGAGCTTTCGGCGAGATTCATCATACATCATCTTCTCTTTCATCATCCACATCGACGTCACCACTTCCATTACATTCATTTTCAACATTGAACCTTGCGTGTGGGTTGGGTGGTCTTGAATAACAACATTTCTGTCTTTGGATTCAACTCATTTTCGAATAATTTCGTATTTTTTTCATAAATCTTGGCATTTTCGTGTAAACTCCAAAAAATTACAAAGCAAATTAATATTTTCGGTAGAACTATTTCGTCATTTTTTCGTAGATTTCGTATAAAATCCAAAAAATTATTTAAAAAATTACATTTATAGGGATACTTGTATATTTAGAATTCATTTAATATGTTTATGAGGGTAGTTTACTTGTATCTTAATTTTTCGCATATTCATATATGTTTGACATATTCTCGAATATGCTTTTTTTTTGTATACAACAAAATATGTAACAACCTGATCCAAATGATAAAATCATATATGTTCATATTCTCGAATATTTTTTTTTGTATACAACGAAATATGTAATGACCCGCCTCTCTTGGGCATTACCCTCACCCTCCTGCTCATGATTTTTATATGCGTTGTATCATGGAAATCTAAACTCAAGCATATATATATAGCACATCATTTTCCCTTGTTTAGGCGATATGAGACTATAACACCCCTTTAATAGTCTGTCAGTATGAGCCAGTCCACACAAGGTAGCATGTCTGTCTCAGACCCACTCACCCCAATCCACATGGTACAATATTATCCGCCTTGGACCCAAGGCCCGCATGAGGTTTTACGCGGATCGGTGATGTGATTTTTTTTAAAAAATATTAGTGACGGTTTTTTGCCGTAGCTAAATTCTTTAGTGTAATTTGTTTTTCATAAAAACCAATGAGCAACGGTTTTTTGCCGTCGCTAATAAAAAAATAATCTAAAACTTAGCCACGATTTTTTGCCGTAGCATAATTCTTTAGTGTAATTTGTTTCTCATAAAAACCAATTAGCAAAAATAATCTAAAACTTTGCCACGGTTTTTTGCCGTAGCTAAACTCTTTAGTGTATAATTTAAAAAAAAAACCAATTAGCGACGGAGTTTTGACGTCGCTAATAAAAAATAATCTAAAACTTAGCCACAGCTTTTTACCGTAGCTAAACTCTTTAGTGTATAATTAAAAAAAAAATTAGCGATTTGCCGTCGCTAATATAAAAATAATATTCAATTTTTTTTTCAAAAAATCAATTAGCGACGGATTTTTGCCGTCAATTTTTTTTTTCAAAAAATCAATTACGACAGTTTTTTGCCATCGCTAATATAAAAATAATGTTCAAAATTTTTTTTTCAAAAAATCAATTAGTGACGGTTTATTACCGTGGCTAATTATTTTATATATATAGCTACGGCATTCTAATTGTTAATTTATTTTACTGACTTAAATGCTTAATTGTTAATTACAATTTTATTTCAGAAATTTGATAAATTGCTTTCACCTTTCATGTTTGATTAAAACTTAATATGTTTGGTTGTTAGATTCACATTTTATCAATATTCAAAGCATGTGCTAAAAATGATTAAGTTTAGACTTTGATTAAGTGTGCCTTAAAAAGACACTTAATGTTTGGTAAGAGTTTATTTGCTTGAGATAAATTGTTAATGTTTGACAAAAACTTGATATGATTGGAATTTGATTTTAATGATCACATCTTTGGTGTAAGCAAGGGATCCTCATCCCTAAAGCTTCTCGTTTATAATTTCAGTAATTTAGATTTAAATATATTTGCTAACTCATCGGTGAGTCCAAACCCCGCAAAATCCATCTCATCCATCTTTTCTTTTTATTTTATTTTTCTTATTTTTAATTTATTTTTAGTTTAGTTTTAAAAACACTGTAACCTCATTTTCTCCAAATTAGTTTAAATAAATTATTAACTTCAATTTTATCCCCCTTCCTCGTGGGATCGACCCGTACTTGCCGTTGTCTACCAGTTAGACATCATGCACTTGTGGTTATTACAAGTGCGTCAAATTAGCCTGTTTATTTAGGCCGGTTAAACCTGCAACACATACCGTTGTCAGATAGCCACGGAAAAGTCTAACGTTGCTGTTGTACTAGAGCAACGATTCAAATAGATGCGATATTGCAACGGTCATTGGGTTGTTGCTAACTCATTTCAGCTACGCTTTTTAATACTTAGCAACGACAAGATGTTGTTGCTGAATTTACTTTATTTTGTAGTGTCTATAGGAATAAAATTACATGTCCATTTCGAAAGGTTAAAAAGAAGTGTTTAATGCTATATATAATGGGTCGCTACATCCAAAGTAGATATGTTTGCTCATCTTTCAAGTCAGAGTGCAAAAGGGAGTGTAGAGTAGCAGAGTCCCCCAGGATCAAGCCTGTTGGCCAGTTGTGTGCCTGGATGAGCAGCTTCAGAAGCAAAACATTTGGCCATGGTGCTGTCAAAAACTCGGCCTAGAATCCTATCCGCAATGCTGCCATAGATCTACCAAAAGTGTATATGACAACCACCCCAAAAGCTCTCTGATGCGAGGAGGTAAAGAAACATGCATCATAAATTACCATAATCATCTAAGAAGAAAGATTAGTGTGGAAGGACTAGAATTCTCGGACCGAGTGTTAATGTGGTGTTCTCTAACTGCCAGAAGTTGTTTGTGTATAATCTAAATTCGAGAGTGTTGGGTATTTGATAGCGATTGCATAAGGGTATTCAGGTCAGGATGAAAGTGCATCGGCCCGGGGGCTTTGCCAGGATTGTTGTTTCAATCACTTGGTGAAGAGAAGAGGGGAGCTATGTGTTACTCCTAGCAGTAGGAGACCTCCGCCGTCTTGTTGCTAACTCTAATCAATAAGAGGCCACTGTTGATAAATATATCAAGCCTGAACTTTGAGCATGTTAAGTGTGGATAAATCAGAAACCATTGTTGTTTTACTATTTTTATTTTCCTATAGTTTTCCAGAAGTGGTCTTACCATATTTGTATTGCTGTAAATTTTACAATTTCATGTATTCGGGTTTATCTTGAACTTATCTCGCGAGGAGCTTGAATTTTCCAATTTCAACACATCAATATGATTTCTTATGTTCATACTTTTGTCCATAAAAACTATAAATTTTTATAATAATAAATAATTAACATTTAAAAAATCTTCACATAATAAAGAGATATAATGTAACGACACCATTTTTCTAGTACTAAAATTTATAATTACCTCCGTGTTTGGGGTTACACAAAATTTACTTTTTTATTGACGTCATAGTAATATCGTAATAATTGTTTTATTATCTGTACCTAATTTATGTATGGGTAAGTTATTACTCTAGTGGTAGCTAAAAATTTATTAGGTACATATTGCATTTATGTAATCAAATGTACATTTTTATTAGTTATTTTGTCGTGGGTTTCAAAAAAAAACAACAACATTGTAATGTTGAAAATAATGGGCTAACCCAAAAAGAGTGTCATGTATTGTGTCGAAGTCTATGACTATGAAATGAGATGCACAAGGGAGCAATGACTTTAGTCTAGGCCCATCCAACCCACTCAGCCTCAAAGAATGTATGGACAATGTGCTTTGATTCTCAAACAAACATCCTAGTGCCTACTGCAGAAAGAGAAACAAACTAAGACACACTAGAGTGTAAACGAGTAATAGTATTTTTCATTTGTAATTGAGAAGGGCTGAGTTTAATTATAAATAATCTGAATTTTACAAAAGTATAAAAATGTAATAGTATTTTTAATTAAAAGACACAAATATCTTTGAAACTATTCATTGGTCTTGAATTTTTATACGTAATTAGTATATATAGAAAAGGAAAAAATTGAAAAATTAATTTAAAATTGAAGACATTTTTTTACTATTCATTTGAAAAATAAGGTATAGTTGTAGTGATCTATTTCCTACCACTTATAAAAGAAATTTTATTTAAATAATGTAATGAATGACTACATCAACTATTATTAAAAAAAAAATCTCCATGTGAGAGAATTTCTGGTTCGGTGGACTTAGTTAATAGGTGTTGGTATAATAGATAGAATTTATTTTTTAAAACTTTGTCATCTTAAACACTCACTTTCAATCTCCTTCACTCCCACCAAACCCCATTTCACATTGTTTGATTTTAATAATATCCACTGACCAAAATGAGGAGAGATGAGAATAAAAGATTACTCAGTTCTCTCTTCACATGTAACAAATAGAAGGAAAAAAAAAAGAGAGAAATAGTTAGTAGAAAACACGGAGGAAAAGAGAAAGATGAAAAGGAAGAGAAAAAAGAGAGAGGCGAAAGCTGAGAAAAAGTGGGATTGTTGGTGGTTAAGTGAGGGTGCGATTGACTGTGCGTTGAGACAAGAAAGAGGGTTTTAACGAGACGAGGCAACAATTTGTGTGTGCGTGTGAGGGAGAGAGGATGGGATGTTGCGTATATATGGTGAGGCTAACTACAATCGACTATTGGTTGTGCATGATGACTATCCGTCGGCTCTGTGGTGTTGGCGCTGTCATATTAAGTTATTGTTTCTTATTAGGTTAATCTTTGTATCATTATTGTTCCGTATTAGGTTACTGTTTCCTATAGGTTAAACCGTATATACCAAGTCACCAATATTTTAGGATATAGATTGATTTATAGAGTTGTATATATATCTATTTATTAGTCAGTATTCTAAAAATCATCCTAAGCGCTAGGCAGCTGTTTGGGCAGGTTTTTGAATTTTATTTATTTTCACTTCTAAAAAAAATTTAATGCTCTAGTTTTTTTTATTTTACATTTTGCATATGTATCTTGACATTGAATTGAAATAATTTATATGCTATTATGCTTAACTTTTATAAAATTATAAATTATAATACACAAAAAATAAAATCCGCCTAAGCCTCTAGGCTCTAGTCCCCTGCTCGCCGCCCGCCTAGCGAACAAATTTATCTCTTCGTTTTGACATGGTATATATTGGTCCATTTTCCTTTAGCGTGATTCAATATGTGAATGAAATAAACAATGTTTTACGAAACACTTTTTTTTTTTTTCATGTAGAAATTATCATAGGTATCAATTGATTTTACAATTGGATTATTGGAGTTGTCGTGTCATTAGTCTAGGATTTATCTTTTTAACCAACGGTATTCTTTCAGGAGCATGGGCTAATGAGGCATGGGGATCATATTGGAATTGGGATACCAAAAAAACTTGGGCATTTATTACTTGGTTGTTTATACATGTCCTCATAGAGTATCCCGTCGATTTTTATTTTTATTTTGTATTTCGGCAATCTGAGACATGGGTTCTCATAGGCTTGGTCATCCATTAGGTGACATCAGTTATGCTCTTGCTACTTTTATCTCTGTCAAAAACTCTAGATGAATTATTGATTCAGGTGTCATTGATCATGACTTTTGATCAATAACTCTTAGAACCGCGACCACGCCACATCGTTGGCATGTGGCTAATGCTAATGGAGAAAAAAAGAGATTTGTGAAGAATATTAAGGATTAGGCGGGTTTGAATATGAAAGGCGAGTTTAACACAGGAGATTCATCGAACATCATGTTCTCTTTCATCATTAACATAACCACTTTCATCATCACCACTTCCATTACATTCATTTTCAACATTGACCCTTGTGAGTGGGTTTTGGACGTCTCCTATTCCGAACTCGCCTCATTATATGATTCAAATTGATCATAATTGACTACATTTAAACGCCATAAATGATTCTTAATGCTAAAATATTGCTCGAAATAGAGTTGCCTTCTTTTGTTCCCCTATGTATTTAGTCAAATTAAGTGTCAATTACATCTTCAACTTTGAGAGGCTTTTGAACTGCAGGTCAGATTTTTTTAGCACAAAAAAAAAAAAGATGGGAATATTTTCACGTTATTGAGATTATGTTGTTTTTTATTACTCATCTTCTCTGAAGTGTCTCAAGCTAATGAGATCAGGTAACTAAATAACCTCCCCATAAGCAATATGCCTTTTCTTTTTTTTCTCTTCTTCTTCGTTTTAATATCCATCTAGGTTTGACGCTCTTTCTCTCTTCATGAGAAATAATAGTAAGCCTTCTTATTATTATTATTGAACATCGCTCAAGTTTGTAATGATACTGATTGTTACAGCTAGGTTTCCAACATAAATTGCTATCGTTGGATGGAGGTCCACAAAGTTCATATAACCCAAGGATTATTAACTTATTACCCATCCGATGTAGAACTAAATTCATTACACTTTGCATGAAAGAGTTTATGCAAAAAAATAAAATAAAAATCACACCATGATATAAATATTTAAAAGTAGAAAGTTACATCACTTGGGGTTCCGAGAGAAATTTATCACTTTCTACAACCTATATTCACAATTTCAGGGGCAATCCATATACTCTAGAGTCAACCATGAATTTCCGAAACTAAAAGACTCCCAAGGATGCGAAGCAAACAAACCACTATGTATGTCTAATATAAGCTCTTTTAATTTTATCCAAGTGGGCTAGCGCTTTTGGTCTTCCTGGCAGCAGCGATGATGCATAAAAAAAATTGAAATTGAAATTTTAAAATAAAATAAATGAATATGAAATTAACCGATTTTCAATGTTTCAACCCATTGATTTTCTAAATTCTATACCTAATACAATTTGAAAATTCCAATAAAAATAAAATGACAATCAACAAATTAATGCATCGTCGAAAGTAAGAATAAAATAATGATGTAGCCCTTGGCCATAGTTTGGTTATCCTATTGGGTCAATGATGTAGCCTTTGGCCATAGTTTGGTTAACTCTATTGGGTCAATGATGTAGCATTCGAGCATTGATTAATGAACAAATAAAAAAAGATCAATGGTCCAATTTTTTTTTAAATCCTAAATTTTTTTATTAATAAAATATTATTTTGACATTTCTCTTTTACTAATACATTTCATTTCCGACCGGGTTCCTAGATATTATGGTGATATGGGCCGCATGCAGGAGGACGAACCAAAGCGAACACCTTCTCCAATGTGCAGGTACCCACGAAAACCTGAAAATAATCGCAGCTTCATATTGATAAACCTGGATATTAGCAAAAAAAAAAAGAAAAGAAATATAGACAGATACCGTGAGATTTGTTGATTGTAGTCACGCATATTATGTGAACTATTTAAATGTTTGCTCCCGTAGCACTAGAGAGTCCTATTTTTTTGTTACAGTAAGAACCTGCTTAGTTCACTGCAAATTCTTTGTATTTCTTTACCCACATTTACTCACATGTTAATTTTTTATAATGTGCATTTCATATGATCATATCAAATATATCATTTTGGCTAATTTGCATATAGTAAGTCAACACTAGACAAGAAAGAAAATGAATGACGTTTTTCATTCATCACTAAGCATATTGAAATAGATATGAAAATGTATTCGTTTAGAAAGAAAAAAAATATTTTCAAATTAAATCATTTGCATTTACAGTGGATCGATCTACAGTGAAGCATTGTCTATTTTGTATATTACACATGCATTTTATTCAGTTAACTGCCTATTGTTGATTTCATGTTTGCTCATCCATTAATTCACCAATTTCATTTGTTTTGCTGAACCCAGTTACAACACCTGTTTTTATTACAACTTTCTGGCAGGTTGTTGTTGCATCTCCAAGACCCTATTAAAGGTCTTCCTGATGGGGTTCACGTAAATGGACGACCCGTACCTCCTATATCCGATCCAAAGCCAAGCGGCAATCCATCACGTCGTTGTTGCTAATTCCAATCAATAAGAGGCCACTGAAGCCACTATAGAACCTGGAGTGTGGTCCAAATGTTGCCAATCAAAGGGGAGAAAGGAGGTGGACTTAGCTAATAGGTGTTTTTTTTTTTTTTTTTTTAACTTTGTCCACTACAACAAATTTGTTTTAAGCGGCGTTTTCAAAAGCGCCGGTAAAGCTAACAATGTGCCGGTTTAGAGCATTAACGGCATTTTGAGAAGCGCCGAGGAAGCGCCGGCAAAGGTATGTGCCGCCAAAAGATTAACGACGCTTAGTGTAAAGCGCCGGTTAAAAGTGACCAGTTGCGGCGCTTTCAAAGCGCCGCCAAATCTTAGATTAGCGCCGCTAAATAAATGGATATTACATTTCCTTTTGACTGGAAACGCCGTATTTATAACTTTTAATGGCGCTGTAAAAGCGCCGGTTATGTAAAAATAATATTTTACAATATGTTTTGCGACACTTTTAAAGCGCCGGTTGTCTTAACAAATCTGTAAAAAACCTACATTTTAATGGCGCTTTGGAAGCGCCGGTTATGTTAACATACTGGAAAAAAAATCAATAAAAATAAAAATAAAAACCTGTCATTGGGACGGAAAAAACAGACTGTAAATTTTCTAATTTCATATCATCTACTAAAATCTCCTTCAGTAACAAATAAACTCAAAGCACACTATAATTTTCTACGGTAACAACCATATATTAAGACCTGCAACATAGGCAGTGCATCCTTATACATCCTTGTATTTTTCATATTCATCCATTCTATGTCTTAAACTTTTGTCATGTTGAACAACATCAAGTGCACCGAAAAGTTTTCCTCTTACTTCATTCCAAGCATAGTCCACGTTGCTTTGGTGATCACTCTTCAGGATACTGCAAAAAGGGAAAATCTAACTAAACTCAGAATAAAAAGTTAACTCAACCCTACCATCAGTTCATATTTCATGCGTTAACCTTATAAAATGGTCAGGGAAAAGAACTCAAAAATGTTCATTACAGTACCCTTACCTACCAGAAGAAGTGTTTGCAGGCACAGCATCATCATCTAACATTTTTCCAGGATAAGAATACGCTTTGCCAGACGGTGCTACTCCAGCAACATATGCAAGGACTATACTAGCTGTCATAAGTATTTGATCACCAATAGGTATCCAGTTTGTTGGCGCTGAATTTTCAGGATTTATCAGTTTCCTTGCCTTTGAGTTTGCTCATTGCTGCATTGAACACATATCTTAATGCTTTCTCTACTTGATCGGGTCTAGCTGAATATGTAGGAATGACTGGTTCACGGTTGAATTCCTATAGTTAAAGAACAATGTGTCAGTTTAGGCCACTAAGTCCATTAGGGATAAAGAAGGATCATCATCATCATCATCAAACAGGTGCCCCTATTTGCCCCCACATAGCTCCGACCCTGGGTATAAAGAAGGATCGCCATCTTGTCCACCTCAAGAGACCCTGCATGTACAACAGGTGCCTTGAGAAGTTTCTTGCCTCAAGTGTGTGCAAAACCCAATCAATGATGGGATTTCAAGCCCTCTGTTTCAGTTATATATGTATTTTATGCAGAAAATCTTGATGTCGAAGAGAAGGGTGTACTATTTGTACCTTTAAATGAAATAACTTGCCATTCAAATATAATGGCTATGAGCCTACAAGGGTGTAGTACTTCTGATATATTACAATAACAAGATGAGTCAATTGCTACAAATAAAATAGGCTACATGACACAAACAAGTGAAAAGATGATAACAATGAAGATTAAATGCACTTACACGCATAAAACTCTGCCACTAAAGATATGAATTTGCATCCCGCAAGTAATGAATCATTTATCTGGAACTTCGTAGAAAAATAGGAACCATGAAGCGACGAACACAAAACTTATCTGAAGGAAAACTGAATTTCCTCCAAAGTTTTCCCCTTGGTCTCAGGAACATAAAGTGCTATAAAGATGACGCTGAAAACACTTATGACCGTGTATATGGTGAAAGTTCCTGTTCAGAGTGATGGTACAAGTTTAGATAGATCAATAGAGATAAATAGATTGGAGCAAGATATAAAAACTATATAATATGTAGATTTAATAAGTTGGTCAGGATCATTGAACCCAACAGAGTAGCTTATTTTAACTGACTCGTAATTAACACATCCAGCTAGAACTTCAAGAATGTTGATTTTACCGAGGAGCTATATTTAAAAGATCCTCAATTTCCCCACACAGAATAACAAACGTCTTTTCAATAGTTATAAGCCTATTAGACGTGGTTGTTTACCTTGATGTAGGTATATAAGAAAGCATACCTCCGCTGCTCCAAGTAAGAAGCAAGTTCGCCGTCATTGTGATCACAAATGATGTTAACCAATTGGCCATTGTTGCTACACTACCAGCAAGGCCCTTTATATTCACTGGAAGAATCTGCAAGGTCATACTAAATCAATACACTAATGTAACAAGAAAAACATAAAGTATTGGTTTTCAACAGGTTACTAATGCAGGTCCTAGGACATGGAGGAAGAATTATCATAAGGGCTTTAAAAGGAATAGGAAGAACTCCGCAAGCCTAAGCTATGAGCCTTGTCAATTAAGTATTTGAGATCGTCGGGAGTTCCAGATCTACTGCTAACAGCAAAGAAGTTTGTGACATGATAACCAAAGGATGCATAATATGAATGCTCCATGATAGCCATTAGTTGGACTGTGTTATAATTGTTATCCCGTATCCGAGGTAATACATGATCAGCAAATTCCCTGTATGAATTAATGCACGGTTCCGAGCTGCTCATACCAACATGAGCCTCATATATGCGTGGCGACTTAGGTTTTGGAGGGCGAGGATGTTTAAACACATACCTGCACAAGGCATTGAAATATAAAATTATCAAGTTTTTGCTCTAAAAGCTTTTTAATAAACAATGAATAACGTTCCTTGATATGACCTGGAGATATGGCAGAAGCAGTTGCAGATGTTTTAGATTCCTCTTTTCATATGCAAGAATATTAAGCAATTTGTAATCAATAAAAAAATTAAAAAATGTAGATTCAAATAGAAATAAGATTTATGTTGCTGAGAAACTGTGAACATGATGCCCATGAAATACAATATAAATATTAACAGGATTTAGTACCTTTCTGACATAGGGGGATCCCAGTATACACCATCATATGCTGCTGCAAATCTTGAAGGGTCTACAGTGGCATATTTAATCCATGCTGGAATTCGATCAACCCAAATTCCATCTCCGTGTTTAAACCGGAACTTGACCCTTGAATTGTGTGGAATAGATGGGTTACCACCAGAATCAAGAATCTTTATTGTCCAGACGCCAAATTGGTCCTTTTCCATCTTATGATTGGAGCCATTCCATCCATTGAAGTCTCCAATAAGCTCAGCTTCCCTGCAGTCAGAAAATTATGAAGAAACCTGAAGTTCTCAGCCAATCAATGAACATAAACTGCAACTAACCATGATGAATACAGTGTCATTATTTCCTACTGATTTTATAAAAAAATAACATTTAAAGGTTTCTTCAGCCAATCATCGATCTACCTTTTATTAAGTTGTATACTAACATGTTTGAGTCGCACACTAAATTAAAGTGTTTAGAACATGAAGGTAACAGCAAGGTTACAATACCCTAAAGAAACACTTCCATATCCTCAAAAGCTAGAAGTAAACTTTGAAGTAATAGGATGCATGTGTATTTAACCAGTGGCAATACCACCATGAGAGGCGGTGCAGACACTCTGACCCATGTATTGGAACTGTTCACACTGTAAAACATGCCAAACACCTTTACATGCATATCCAAGTGAAACATCCCAGTTCACATCATGAAATACACGGGCATCTGATCCTTATTTTACAATTCCCTAATAGGCATGGTCCATCTATATGATTTGATAAGCTACCAGGCATAGATCTTCAAAATATTATTGATTCACCATGTTGCTTTCTGAGCAATACTCGTGGTATTACAATCTGGTAACCATAAAAGTGTTAAGGTCCCGAGGCTAAAGCAACCCAATTAACAATATATCCACTTGAAAGATGGCAAATGAGACACCCATCCCTAAAGAGTGATGAAAACCTCCACAATTACCCCGAATATCCAACATCTTGTACAATATTTCGTGCTATTACGTTCCTTCCATATTGCCCATGCTACTGCATAATGAGGTAACCTCCAAATCTCTTTCCCTTTAGGAGATAAATGACTAGGCATCTTCCAACTTATTAATAACATCTCCATATCTATATAAGCAATTTGCAAGACGAACAATTTCATTAAAATGCGATATGACTGACTAAAAGTTGTCTCTTATGCATTTTTGAATGACGCTTAGATCATGAATATTATCATCAGCAAGTTAATATAAAAATGGTGAACCTTATCTAAAGAAAAGATCATAAGCATAAAGTATCAGAACACTATCAATGACCCATTAAACTTACTGTGCAGCAGGGGCCCACTCTCGGTACACAATTCCATCTTGTTCTCTGTTAAATCCATATTTCAGATAACCTGCAAGAAGAGCCAGAGAAAAAGTTATGAATTTTATTTTCGCATGTTATGCTTACAATCAATTTTCACATATAGTCATCTGGGAAGCAAGAAAAATGATGTAAAGCTCCAATAAGCAGGAAGCATGTGGACATTATGCTACCGTTCAAAAGCATGATTCAATTAACATATTGAAACATCTAGTCAAACAATATCCAGGAAAATTATCAAATGTCAAAGACATGAAACAAAATGGTGTAGAGATGCATGCATCATGCATATACCCAATATGTACAATAGAGACCACCATGAAACTCCAATGGTCCAAGACACAATGGTATATTACATTGAAATTCTCCCCGTATGTAACAACAGATGAAAAGAAGGAAAAAAAACAGGCATGATATCTAATCTTTACCTAATATGTCTCTATAAGCTTTTTCTGCTCCGAATACTTCCTTGATCTATATCTCAAGTGATCTTCAAATGGTCCCAAACCTGGATCCAATCCCATGATACCTAAATTCTCACTGTCTTCTTCAGTGGTTGTTGCTGTTGTGGGACTATCTTAAAAGTTGCAACCCTTCAGAAGATACAAAATTCTAACAAGCCCTAGAACTGCAACCCTTCAGAAGAAATTTCATTTTCCATTGACTAGATATGATAAATCTGTCATCTCCAGCGGCTTAATATACTATAAAAACATTAGTATGGAGAAGTCGTGCCGCAACATAATTGCTGAGACATTTCTCAGTAGTTTTCCAACCATCTAAGGCAGAATATGTTAGTGAAAATAATAAAATTATAAATTGATACTTTTAGTATCAAGTAGGGGTGTGACCTTTGAGCCCCAATGAGTATTGTACTCATAGGTAGAATCAGAAACTTGGATGACAGCCTTCAGAGATGTTGAGATATCCTTTGAATTCCAGCACACCATCACACTAACAGTAAAAAAAAAACCAAGCAACAGAGGGCATCAGGACAGAGCACTCTGTCAAAACAGAGCTTGCTGTCCAGTGTTAGTGAAATCTGAAAATGATGCTAAATGCTTAGCTCAAATCCCCTCTCTCTGCTGTTTTTAAGCTATTAAAAGACATGCAACTAATTTTACTTTTATTCAAGTTAATGCTTTTTGTATGATATAATTAGATTTACAAATAAAACTTACTAGAGATTGAAATAGCTATAAAAACTCCAAACTGGCAACCAAAAAGAACTTGCATCTTGCTAAAATTTGCAAAACCAAATTGCATCCATACTCACAATGCCAATGTTCAGCGTAGCAGCAGAACATAAAAACAGCTCCAAACACAAGCAATCCTGACCGCAACACAGTCCGCAACAGCGCCCAGCAGCAGCACAATCAGGCCACTGCAACGCAGCAACTCAGCATCTGCATTACTACACAAGCGCCCAGCAGCCTCCATCACGCCATTGCCTTACCAGCATTCTAACCGCAACACAGTCCGCAACAGCCAGACCGCAGCAACCAGACCCCAGACCGCCCAGTCCATCCGCTCCGCAACCTCTTCTTGCCCTGAAAAACAGAGTATGCTCTGTTTTACAGCAGAGAAAAAGAATCCTGCCAGCACACGGTTCCAGAACCTATCAATGCCCATTCTTGCTACGTCCACTCTTCCCCGTGTTGATTCCCTTCACGACATGATTATTCTATGCATCTAAAACAAAACAAAATTATACAAAATCACTCTATAATTTAAAACAAAACAAACTTAAATGCTCATTCTACAATTTTCATTCATTTAACTATGATATTTTTGCGTCATGGAGAAATGCAAGTCCTTTTGCTGCTCCAAATGCAATCTTCATTCTAATAGACCATGGCAGAGGAAGTAGTACTCCTGCAACGAATAAATAACTGATAAGAGAATGCACACATAAAGCAATTATCTCAAATACGCCGCAGCTGGATTAAAAATTCTGACTTATAAGAAAAATCATATTGGGAGATTCATCTTTTGTTATGGACTTACTAATTATCAGCATTATTGAGATTTGATATCAAATAAAAGTCTTACAATAATTACCAAAAGCTCTACCAAGTAGAGGGGAATTACTCGAAAAAAGATTATTTTCCACGCTACCCCGAGCCATGTATTCGTAAATCAATACACGATGTTCGTCTTCGCAGCAGTATCCGACCAATTTCACGAGATTCGGATGAGAAAGTTGCCCAAGAAATATGACCTCAGCCTAAAAGTTCACTCTAGTTAGTGAAACTATTTGAATAAATTATTGATAAATAGAAGGAAATAAAATCATAAAAATGAAAGAACATAGAAGTACCAGCCATTCTCTGTGGCCTTGATAACTATTATCCCCGTCATGAACTTTAACAGCTACTTGAAGAGATTGAATTCCCTACTTTATATCCTTAGATACGAACCCTTTATAAACACTTCCAAATCCACCTCCACCCAATATATGATCTTGCCTAAAGTTCCCTGTGATTGTCTTTAATTCATCGTAACTAAAAACAATCAATGGATTTATAGCTGATTCACGACCGAAGTCTTCAACTTCTTCGGGATTTGAGGGCAATCTACTATTCTCTTTCTTTTCACTCTGTGATGAACAATCATCTTTTGGTGATTCTGTCATATACAATAGGATAGGCATTAGCATATGAATCAAATCTCAATATGTATTCTACCAAATCCATCTTTCAAACTTGTTTTGATTCAAGAATGGACAAGAAATGAATACTTAACTAGGGGTTCTCATATATCAGTCTCAACAACTGCATATCGAAATTATATACCTTCTTAGATGGAATCTTGTACTAAACTACTAATGGATTCTTGATGTCAATCTCACTAGTGTATGCTACAACTATTGAAATCTCAATTCTTAAAAGCACTTGAACGTGAACTGCTGAACCACACAATCAAGAACAGGGGAGTACTTAAATTGAGACAACAAGACTCCATAACTATTTCTAACTTAGCTGAAAACATGTTAAATAAAAAACCCACTTTCAAAATCACATAACAAGCAAAACCCAATCATGGAAATCTGAAACAAGTTGCAAAATGGTGATATATACCTGACTTTGCAGTAGATGAAACCCTGTAAATGGATGATTTCCATTTACACCAACAGTTCCCCATCAAATGAAGCTCGGAACTCAAACCACCCCCCACTCGTTCACCAATAACCAATCATCAAACAAGCCTACAGTCACTCAAAATCCAACTGTTTGTGAGGAGATAAGAAACAGTTGTCATACATACAGAGATTGAAGTTTTGGCCAGGTGAGGTTTGAGAGATGGGTTTTGAGTAGTGTATAAAGTTGCTATAGTGGGGTTACAAGACTACTCACAGTTTCACGCAGAGCAGATGGGTTGCTTGTCCCAAGAGCAGTTTTGAAGTGCTCATTTGTAACAGCCATAGAATTTAGTATCTCAGCATCTATTGAGTCATCTTCCAAATCAATCACATCCATTTTTCTCTGATACATTGCAGTGCAGCTTCATTACACAGAGCAGCAACATCAGCACCAACATATCCAAGAAAAATTATAATCAGCATTTCCAGTATAGTTGTTTTAGCAAAACCAACACTACATATAACTCATGACACCAAAACCAACAAATACTTACAGAAAAGAAACCAACAAAAAGATTCCCATCTAGTGCTGTGGAAATTATCCTATCGAAAACCCTTAACTAATACTTACAGAAGAATAAAGGGAACTGAACTGACATCAACTATTCACGAAAAGAAAAATAAATAATTAGATATGGTACTACCTTGGCAACTGCTGTTCCTGATCCCATTGGAACAACAAAAGTCAGCCATGTACAGCGAAAACACGCACAGACTGCACACAAAATATATCCCATGTGCTTACTGGGAACTTGACATATTTGGTGGGAAATTTTGATGGATGGTCTGTCCAAGTAAACGACTTCTCCACGTAAGTCCAGAACTCTGCAAACATGTCAATACAAAAATATTGCTAATGAAAAACTACCGAGGTTCATGCAAGTAAAGCAAATTAACATATTAATTCAACCAACCACAAAATGCCTAAAAGAGATTTCAGACAGAACTTAGCTGATTGAATGTGTACCACCACAACCACTCATAGAGAAATGCTACCTTCTTCATCTATATACAAAGATTACAACTTCGGTTAAAATGACATTTACAACAATACTTTAATTACCAATTAGCATACCCATATAAAGGTGATATGAAAAGAAAACTACCTTCTTCTGGATGGGAGCTCTCAGTAGCATTGTTATTACTAGGAGCAGGTGCTTCAGGGCAGGAGTAGTGGTAGGGCCAACAGGAAATATTAAATGTCTACTGATCATACTTACAATTGAAGCATATGACTTCTTAACCAGCATGTAAGAAAAATATAACAATAAAATAGCAATGCAATGAACATAACCCTTTCATATATTTATAGGTAAAACAGTTACAAAGAATATATACTACATTCTTCTATAACAACAAGACTGATCCAAAGGACATATACCACATTCAGATATATATACATCCAAGTATAGCACATCGGCAGCCACTTCAAACCTGTGGACAAGGATCAAATAAGGAAACAACTATTATCACTGATGGCATACAAAACACATCCTAGTTATTATCACTTTAAAAAACTCACCGCTAATGTGCCTCAGATCCACCAGATCCATTGTTTTGATCAGTTAGTCTCCTCACTGCTTGCATCATCATGGCCATATCCTCCTTCATTTTATTCATTTCATCACTGGCCACTTTTTTGTAGTCTGCCAACTCTTGTGTTGCCACTATCTTGTAGTCTGCCAACTCTTGTTTTGCTTCCGCAGCCTCTTTCCTTGCAATCTCAATTTCTCGCCTTGCTTTTTCTATAGCTTTGCTTTTTCTATAGCTTGAGATCCAAAGCGACTACTCGTACCGTTTTCAGATGTTGGCATGATCCCATGTCCCCTACAACGTACACGTCCAGGTCTGTCTGGCCCGAATACTTGAGTAAAAATGTGGTCATCATCTAAGGAGTTTAATCCCTCCTCTCGTTGCACAATAAGATTTTGTATCTCTTCCTACATTTAGAGACACATTTAGTTAGTGAATATGAAATATAAATGGTAATGGATACCAACAATTTAAATTGAAAATAATACTGACCGCCTTTCTTTGAGTGGATACATCTGAATATGATCCATCTTTGCTTGTATAAGCAAGCTCAAACATCCTAATACGAGATGGATGAACTCCTGTCCTTTTCATCTGACAACAATTGAAAACGTACACAAATGAGTAAATATATTTCTTACTAAGTTGATATTCAAATCGAAAATTTCAAATATTTTGTACTTAACCTCTTCATCCTCAAGTATGGCAAAGGATTTTCTGCCTGCATGATGAAGCATTTGTTGTGTGTCACGCCTTTCTTTATTTTTATCACACAATTCCTGAATTTATTAAAAACGGATTCGAAAAACTATATCATCAAGAATTAAGGTATGGCTAGTACGTAGAGAATCAAGTGTGATATTAAGGTTTAGGTACATACCTTAACCTTTGGCGTTCCCCAATTTTCTTTTATCAACCATTTCCAATCTTCTTCTTTTACAAATGGTGGTCGATTTTGAAGTCGCTCCTCATCTGTCTCATGTGTATCATAATAGTTCTTCTTCAAATCCCTCCATTTTTTCCCCATTTCCTTCATTAACAACTTCTTTACTTCTGGATCATCCCCTATGTCAAACTTCTCTTGAATAAAAGAGCACATTTGATCAAATCTAGCATATGTGACCAATATATATATATATATATATACACACATATTATAATGATAAGATATATACGTACCAATAACGATTCAAGCATTTTGGCCTTTACATCTTTGTCAAGTTTTCTCCATGATGGCGCAGCAATAGATGTAATTTGCATGTTTCGAACGACAATTCCTTGTTGAGACGCACATAATGACCTGTGCTCTCCTATTACACGATGTCTGTCATCAAATTCCAGACTCAGTTTTGATCCTTTTGGTAGAATAGCTACCTTCTGTCCCAATGCTCGTCCACGTGCTTTCCTATTCGTGGTGCTACCTATGTAAAGGAAATTATTAATGTTAAAAATTGTAAATTTTAAGTACAATTCTATAAGAAAAATGGAGCTTTATATTGTTTAGAGTGAGTAAAAATACCAGAAGAACTTGACTCAACATTATGGGACGACTCCTCTGACCTATCATTTGTCGGTGGTCTTGGCGCCATATCTGAAAAATGCACAAAAAGTGAGCTAGTGCCATAACATAATAATAATAATACATTATAACATTTGATGACTATTCAATTACCATATTTCAAACATCAACTCTCTTATTTTCTTTTCCTTTTTTTTTTTTTGGTGTTATTTTCTGACAATGGAATTGTTTTCATTGGCAAATCAGCTCTATTCCATACAACATGATCCACATCATCACTTGGTGCACACCAAAACCAAAACCAAAACCAAAACCATCTCAACTTAGTTTACACATAGAAATAAGTCGTGTTTACCTTAAAATCGAATTTTTACTAGAGATCTCCACAAGTTAATACAATATAGATAAACAGTAAAATAAGTTGAAAAAAAGTTCAAATAAAAAAACTACAATGACAACCTATAAGTGCCATATAAAAGCTGAATAAGCCCAAATACCATTTGTTAGCATCCCATACACAAAAACACTACTACTTGTAAGACGCCTGTTTTTCAATATTGATGTTAAAATAAAACAAGACTTACAACAACAACTACAGATAAATATCAATATAAAAGAACAAAGATTCCTTGCTTATAATTTTACATCCATAAGAACGAATAAGGGTGACTTGGTTATAAGTACAGAAGTTAGTATGAATATTTGAAGACCCATTTTTCCATGATTCTGTCCTCAAAGGCACAATGAGAGATTACAAATAGGTAATTTTTCCATGATTAATTAAATAAGTACAGAAGTTAGTACCAAAAACCAATCGAAATCGATTACAAAAGAAAGATTCATCAAAAACCAAAAACCAAAAACCAAAAACCAAAAACCAAAAACCAAAAACCCTATATTTGGAAATCATCAAATAGAGATTCGATTGTACCTTGAGTTTCTTCTCTTTGGTTTCTATTCGAATGTTCTTGAATGAGTACCACCACCACCACCACAGTGTTTGAGAGATTTCAACAGAGAGACAGAGAGCAAATCGAAGGAGGGAAGACGGAATGAGCGAAGGACTGGAAGCGCTAAGGAGAGGGAAGGAGGAAGGAGGAAGGAGGGAAGTCGCAAGCGCAGCGGGAAGGAGGGAATCGCGAAGGAGGGAACTTGACGGTTTTTTATTATCGCTCTAATCCGGCGTTTTCAACATCTGATACGACATTTCCAAAACATAATTTTTTTTTTATTAGCGGGATTAATTTGCGGGTTTTTTTTTGCTCTTTGCCAGTCTTGTTAGCTCTTTACCGGCGCTTTTTACATCTAAACCGGCGTTTTCGAAACCAAAATTTTATTTTCATAGCGGGATGGATTAGCGGGTTTTTTATTGTTATCGGCGCTTCTTAAATAATGCGCCGGTATTGGTTATCCTTAACCGGCGCTGTTGTTTTGACGTGCCGGTAGTGGTTACCCTTAACAGGCGCTTTTGTTTTGAAGAGCCGGTAGTGTAAGCTTTTGACCGGCGCTTATTTACGGCGTTTCAAAAAAACACAATTTTTTTTGCGATAGGATGGCGGGGTTTTATCTCGGCCGGCGCTTCATAACACAAACGCCGGTTAAGGGTAACCAATACCGGCGCTTGTAACATCTAAAGCGGCGTTGTAGAAAACATAATTTTATTTTCATCAGCAGAATGGGTTGAAGTAGGGGTGGGCACGAGATGGGATGGGAAGAGATAAACCCATCCCTATCCCATCTCGTTCATACGGTATCGATACAGGACGGGATGGGACGAGATCGATAAACCCATCCCGTTCATACTGGATCGATACGGGACGGGACGAGATCAGCATGCTCTGATTATATGCATTTCATTTTCTTTAATCAATCTCATAATTTGGTTGCTTGCACTCATCTGTGTTAGACTTCAAAGCATTCCACACCTGCAAATTGCTTGTTCTTGAAGAAGAAACTCATATGCATCCAACAGTGCATTTCAATCTTGAACAATATATTTGCTAAGTATAGAAGAACAAGTTTAAACAAACATAATGTGCACAACGCAAAGAATAACACTTAGTTTTACCCTTGCATAGGTATCTGAGCTACCAGTGACAAAAATCGTTCCACTAGCATTATATGCACAACACAATATTTGGTGGCTTGGTGGATCAGTACTAGTTGAGGGAACAGTGCTAGTTGAGAGCATGGTGCTAGTTGAGGGACCATTGCTCTTCCCTGCAGTTAATTACAAGTTAAGATTTCAGTTACCAAATTCCAAAAACCCCAGCCAACCAACCAACCAAAACACACTATGTAAACTTGAAACAAACCAGTGATAGCATCTGAAGGCTTTGGAAATGTAAATGCAAGGACTGGCATAGGTATTCCTAATATCCCAGATACGACATGTTCCATCATCTGATGATCTAGTAAGAAGATAATAGAAAAAAAATCATATACAAATTGAACTTCGAGAGAGTTTAATATTCATGTAGTAATTATGTAATAGGTAACTGCAAAAAATATGCTACCAAACCTGCATTGCAGGTATTTCTAAATGTTTAAATGGCAGAAAGTTGAGGGACGTATTCTAGAAAATACTCATCAATACCAGAGTGAAAAATTAGTTTGGGACGGGACGAGATTGAAAATCTTCATCTCATCCCATCCCATTCTAGATCGGGACGGGATGAAATTATTCAATCTCATTAAGACCTGAAAAAATCAGGACGGGACGGAATCGGGATCGGGATCGCGGGATGGGTGTGGAGGTTTTTTTATCTTGCCCGGCGCTTTAAAAAGAAAGCGCCGGTATTGGTGTTAATTACCGGCGCTTCGACTCAAACGCCGGTATGGGTTGCTCTTTACCGACGCTTTCTGAAAATGGCCGGTATTGTTCAATCTTTACCGGCGCTTAATTACATCTAATACGGCGTTTTCAAAAAAAAAAAATTTATTTTCGTTTTTTATCTTTGCCGGCGCTGCGGAAAAGAAACGCCGGTATTGGTATCTCTATACCGGCGCTTTATACCAAAAACGCCGGTTTAGGTCGCTCTTTACCGGTGCTTCTTTATAAACGCCGGCAGTGCTTTAGGCTCAATTTATTACCGGCGCTTGGTATCATAAACGCCATTTTTGGTTCTGTTTTACCGGCGCTTCGTCTGAAACGCCGCCTTGAAAGTGCCGTTTTAGACTTCGTTTTTTGTAGTGGTCATCTTATACGCCCACTTTCAATCTCCTTCCAACCAAATCCCACTTCATTCTCTTTGATTTTAATAATACCCACCAACCAAAATGAGGAGAGATGAGAAGGAAGAGTGATTCTACACAGCGAGGAAACGGGCGAGGAAATGGGCGAGGGAAGCGACGTGGCGGGGTGGGGACCGTCCACCCCGCTCGGGATGCGTGCCGTCGTTTTTGGTGCGCGCATCTCGAGCGGGGTGGACGGTTCCCACCCCGCCACGTCGCTTCCCTCGCCCATTTCCTCGCCTGTTTCCTCGACATTTAGAATTCCTCGAGAAGGAAAGAGAACTCAGTTCTCTCTTCACAATTTAAAAAGCCCATGATTTAAGAGGAGTGGTATTCAGTGGAGAAAATTCCTTTTTATTGTCCAGGGTGAGATGACACGGCTTTTGGGGTGTAAAAACATGCATCGACTTTGTAGACTTTGACTACTTCACACTTAAACATATATGATTTCTCACATTTTAATAAGCTACACGCTGCATATGTTAGAAAGTGATGAAGTTTTGCTGTCGGGATATTTCGAGTCTTTTTTGAAATAGTAGAGCTTAATCTAATTCTAAAGTCTACATCCGATCGCATCTCCTAACAAACTTAAACTATAGGTGATAACAAAATATATTTTGGCAATTAATGCATCATAATTATTCAAAGGCGCTCTCCATGCATGGCTTCAAGGTCTTAAATGTTTTTCACTTTACCTTCATATAACATGTTGATCAAGCTAGAAGCTCTAGTTATATTGTTAACTTGTGGTGCTGAAGCTGAAATATTGAGATGCCCATGATACACAGCAAGAGTTTGGAGCAAGGCCGGTCGAGCACTCTGCATCCTGGAGCAGACTATCCCGATCCATTGACTTCAATGATTCATTATTTACTGGAAACTTCTAGATAACCTCACTACTTGATCGAATTCTCGTTGTTACTATTAGCTAACAAAAATATGTAATTGTTACAACCTAGCTATAATCCACAGAGAGGTCTGAGCTTTTCAATCCGTATATGTAGCGAAGAGATTAAGTGTTTGTGTTCAGCATCTTAATAGAGCCCAAATGTACTTCTAGTAAGGGACATTAGTTGGACGAAAAATAACACGCGTTTTCAAGAAATCCATGCCTCTAACTAGATAAGAATGTGAACAACAAACACCACTTAATCAAAGTATTGACATATATGATTCATTCATTTATTTATCAAAGGAAACTTCTATATCACTTGGTTGAAGTTAAAACTGAATCGGCTTCCAACTTCCAAGAAACAACCAGAAAGAGCTTTCGGCGAGATTCATCATACATCATCTTCTCTTTCATCATCCACATCGACGTCACCAGTTCCATTACATTCATTTTCAACATTGACCCTTGCGTGTGGGTTGGGAGGTCTTGAATAACAACATTTCTGTCTTTGGATTCAACTCATACGATTCAATTGATCCATACATTTACATCTTGAATGCAATGCTTCCTAGGATTGATTTTTTATGGTTTTATTTTTGGTTTAGATTCGTTCACTACACCAAATTGACACTTTTGTAACAACTCTTAAAACAATATCATTTTGAGAAGTTACAATTCACCAAACAATTTCAAGTCAAAACTAAATTTAGTCAAAAAAATGAAAAATAGTAACACAAAAAAATGATACAATAAATTAGATCACCATGAATAATATCACTTTTATAACCATACTATTCATGGTGATACAATTATTGTATCATTTTGTTTGTGAAAATGTGTAAAATTATTAGGTGGATTGTTACACTTTAAAAGTGATTGTTTCTGAAGTGTCTCAAGCTAATAAGATCGGGTAATTAAATAACCTCCCCATGAGTAATATGTGTTTTTTTTCCTCTACTTCGTTTTAATTTCCATCTAGATTTCAGCTTCTTCTTCTACTACTATTTTTATTATCGAATATTGGTTGAGTTTTCTATGATACCACTTTTATGGGCTTGATTTCCAACCTAAATGAAGCAGAAATAAACTTATTACATCTTGAATGTAATCCTTCCTAGGATTGACTTTTGATGGTTTTATCTTTTGTTTAGATTCGTCATTGTCTTTTCCATAAAAGAGTTTATAAAAAAAAGTTTCATAATATATACATTCTAGAAAAGTTAACAATAAGCTTTTGAAATTAAAGATTTCCAAGGATCGGAGCAAACAAACTATTATGTATGTCTATTGTCTAACATAAGCTCTTTTAATTTTGTTCAAGGGAGATAGCACTTTTGGTCTTCTTGCAGGGATGATTTAGAAGAAGAAAAAAAAATTGAAATTCAAAATTTAAATAAATTAATGGATGTGAAATTAATGGATTTGCAATGTTTTAGCACATTGATTTTCTAATTAACTTCTATACCTGTACAATTTTGGAATTCGAATAAAAAAAAATGAAGTTAGTACCCATCAACAAATTAATGTATCATAGAAATTTTGTTTCCAAAGTTTTAAAATATTTTTGTTATAAGGGCGTAAAGTTATAAAACCATTTAATATTGGGGTAAAGTGATCAATAATGTTGTTGGTGCATAATACATACTAATACATACGTTCCAGAAAGATCAAATTTTAGTAATGAATTAGTAGAATTTATGGTGCATAATGTTCATAGATTCTAGAATATTTTGCAGATAACTACAAAGAATTCCGATATTCTTTGTGAGAATAAAACCATATGTTGGAGTCATTACTCATATTATTTTATTTATTTATTTTCTTTTTTTCTTGTGCAACCTAAAATTTTCTTTTGATGAAATATTACTTTTGACATTTCTCTTTTACTAATTAATGCATTTCATTTTTGACAGGGGTCCTAGATATTATGGTGATATGGGCCGCATGCAAGAGGACATACCAAAGCGAGCACCTTCTCCCCTGCACAGGTGCACATGAAAACCTAAAAATGATCACAGCTACGTATTGATTTACCTTTTTTTTTTCTAGATATTATATATATATATATATATATATATATACCATGGGATTTATTGATTGTGTTCACACATATTATGTAAACTATTCAAATGTTTGCTCCGAACGTAACACTAGAGAGTTCTATTTTCTAGTTACATTAAGGCCCAGTTCACAACAAATTCATTGTATCTCCATACCCACATTTACTCATACGTTCATTTATGGGAATGTGCATGCCATATAATCTTATTGGAAATATATCACTATAATGAAGAATCTGAATTTTGTGATGATGTCTATTCTCTTGGTTTTTTTAAAAAATTATGATAAAAGTTAAAAAAAAAAAATAGAACAAATATATTATCATCATCAACCTCAAAGGTGTGGAGAACTTTTTTTTCACTCAACCTAATTTCTATTTTTTTTATTTTTTTTTTTGTAGTTTTTTTCATGTAAATTTTTTTTCTTAAAACCAAACAAACTTGAGAGTTATTTCTTGAAACATAGCTGACTCCCTTCTTTTTTCCCTATAAATTCAGCCAAAATGCCATTATTTATTGGTGCTTTACATCTTCAACGTTTAGTCTTTTAATTGAGGGTCAAAATAATAGGGATGCTGAGTTTCTGTTGTCTTCTACTCATCTTCTTCTTCTTCTACTACTACTACTACTACTATTATTATTATTATTATTAAAATAAGACCCCGTCCTAAGAGCTTTTTTAAATTAAGGAGTTTCATTAAAATGGTCTGAATTTATATTTTACTTTCTTAATAATATGCTAAAATTCAACAGAAAATGGGGATAAGCCTTGTTAAAATTAGGATAATTTCATTAGTCTGAAAAAAAAATTTCTCCAGATTTGCCTTTTACGAAGCAACAATTTTTGTAATTAGTCTCACAAGGGTTAAGGAGTTATATCGTGTATGATTAATAACGATCATACATGTCTCTAGGAATGATACCTTTTAGAGACAACAGAGCTCGACAATCTCGTTTTCACGCTGTGAAGTGGTTCACAATGAGACATGCATGGTTCAGTGCTTCCACAATGAATCCCTTGGCTTTACGGAATTATATGTACTTGCCATGTGAATGCGGGAAGTTGTGAATTCAAAAAGAAGAAGGGTTACACTCAAGAACAATTCAAGATATTCCTTGTCAATTGAACAATAAGTTTAGCAGAAAATTCAATCCGTTTAAAAGACTAACATGGTCATGGACTTGAAATCGACCTTGTCCTACAGTGTGATATACTTGTGGAGCTTGAGAGTTTGCACCCCACCATGGCCTGCATTTACTTGGGGTCTTGAGGAAAAGTTCATTGAAGTTTTCCCATTCTGGCGGTTGAGAAGAGTTTAGGGTCAAAACCGGCCCACATGCTTTGTAGAACTTTGACTGCTTTCCACTATAAATTCAGCACAAATATTTGCTCAATTCTCATCATTGTCTTAACTCTTTGTTTTCGAGCACCAGAACAAGAGAAAATGGGGATATTAATTACGCGATTATTGAGTTTGTTTTTCATGTTACTCCTTGTATCTCAAGTTTCTTGCAGGTTAGTAATTATTTATTTATTTATCGCAAATGGGAAATTTCAAAAAGTAAAGCTGGCCGTCGGTTAGCATGCGCTGTTCATTCATCACCAATCATATTGAAAATGAACATGAAAATGTATTTGTTTTGAAAAAACATTTACAAATTAAATCATTTGCATTTACGGTGGATCGATCTATGGTGAACCAAGCATGGCCTAATTTTTTTTTATATTGCATGCATTTTGTTCAGTGAATTCAAGCCATTAATTTCTCACCAATAAATTGCAACAAACCAAAACAAATTAAGTCTGAGTCAAGCATACCATCATTAGTTCAAATTAATATCAGACTGTTAAAAGTGTTCCATGGTAAGCTAAGTGCGGTAATCCGTAAGTAGGTTCAAATTATTCCTCCACAAAGCCTATTGATTAACGCAACTGTTGTGCAAATGTTGCCTGATCTCGTCTCAAGTCAGGCCTCTTGCAGGTTAGTATGTATGCCGAGCCTCAAAATGAATTTGCCGCTGTTGTTATTATTGTTGATATCATGTTTTTTTTTTTTGTTTTTTTATTATTATTATTGTTGATATCATGTTTGCTCATCCATTAATTCACCAATTTCACTTGTTTTGTTGAACCCAGTTACAATATCCTGTTTTTTTATACAACTTAATTTCTCTGCTTTGTAGCAGGTCGTTGTTACTGCAATGGGGCGCTTTCTGGCAATAAAGGTAGGGCTCACACTGGAGGGATTAGTGGCCACTACCTCCACAAAGGTTCTGTTGCGCAAGGGTGGGACAACACTAATACCTGGCAGAGTTGAGACCCCATCTCTTCTAAATTGCTGCTTAGGATAAAGCTGAGGCACCTTATTTAAAACCATCTCCTTCATAGCTTGGGCGAGTTGTTTTCAGCCTGTCCCTTCCACGCCAGCTGACACCCTAAGAGTTTTGGACCCTGAACCCCAACCCACCAAAATAGAAAGGAAGATTCCTCCTTTATTGGCCTCTTTCACCATCATAACCCATCTATTGTTGATTTTCCAACTGGCTGAGAAAGCATTAGAGCCTGATTCCACAGCTTTCTTAAGCTGAAACTCAATCCATTCTCCCATCTGCAATTCAACAAAAACTTTGATTCTAACCCTCGAGCTCGATTCAAGTAACAACAAACCTCCTCTTGACTTTCGAGACCAAATTCTTTCCCATCAATTTTCAACAAATGAAAATTTCCTTCTTTGAACTCCATCTCTCCCAAGATTTAGCACAAAATTACAAACATACAATCACAATTTTACCAGCATACAAGCATCATAGCAATACGAAGATTAGAAATAACTGAAAGAGCTTACTTTTTGCCAAAAAAATTGCCAAATTTGTTCCAAAGTCTGAGAAAGAGCTCACCGCCGTCACAAACCCTCGGTCACCACCGTCAAGCCCTCGGTCACCACCGTCAAGCCCCGGCGATTGCAGATCGAGAAGAAGGAATAGGCTCACCAGCCTGTCGAAAACCACCTCACCTTCGAAAACCACTTCCCTTTTGAAAATCACTGTCGAAAACCCCCTCACTACTGCGAGATCCCACTATCGAAAAACCCTTGCGAGATCCCATTGTCGAAAACCCCCTGCGAGATCCCACTGTCGAAAACCCCCTCACCACTGCGAGATCCCCCTCCCCACTGCGAGATCCCCCTCACATTCGAAAACCACTGTCGAAAACCCCCTCACCACTGCGAGATCCCCCTCCCCACTGCGAGATCCCCCTCACATTCGAAAACCACTGTCGAAAACCCCCTCACCCTCGAAAATCACTGTTGAAAACCACTCTCACTGTCGAAAACCACCCTTCAACTTCACATTTAAGATGGTGAAGTGGTGCTTGGTTTTGCCTTAACAATATTCTAATTTTTTTTTCTTATTCTTAAAATGCATAACATGTTTCTTGAAAAAAAAAAAAAAAAAACCGTCTGCTGAAGCAAAACACTGATTTAGTTGTAATAAAATTTTCACAATTTAAAAAGCCCATGATTTAAGAGGAGTGGTATTCAGTGGAGAAAATTCCTTTTTATTGTCCAGGGTGAGATGACACGGCTTTTGGGTGTAAAAACATGCATCGACTTTGTAGACTTTGACTACTTCACACTTAAACATAATGTTTAGCTCTAAAATATTGCTTGAAACAGGGTTGCCTCCCTCTTTATTTCCCTATATATTCAGCAAAAATGGCAATATTTGGTGCATTATACTGGGATGGAGTCAGATTTTTGTTGAATGGTGGAGTAACGGGTCATAGTTAATTAATGATAATATAAAAATTAATTACTTTAATTTAATATTTTTTAATTTAAATAATACATAATTAATTATTCAAAACACCAATTATTAAACAAAATTCCATCTAAATTTATGGGAGAAAAAAATGAACCCAATAAGCTAATTTTGTAAGAGAATAAAAGATAAATATATGAAAGGCAAATCAAATAGCTATATAAAGTTAAGGAGCAAAAACTAATTCCAAATATAAAATTATATGTGAAAAAAAAAATCTTCGGTCAGTGGGGGTGCCCTCATGTAGATCCGTGATTGCATCCATCTTCAACCTTGAGGCTTCAAACCGTGGGTCAGATTTTTCGATCATGAGCATGTAAACAAAAAATTGGGAATATTTGCTCCATTGTTGGGTTTATGTTGCCTTCTAATTCTAATAAAAGCAGTTCAAATTTCTTGAGAATTTGTGATATATTTTGACAATAGCTTCCTTACAGCAGCATTGGAGATTATCACGGCCGAGGCGTTTTAAGGATAGTCCGCTTAAGAAGCCACCATCTCCTCGTGGAAAGCCTATGGTGCATTTTGGAATTTGGAGACCACCCGCACTACCCATCATATATAAACACTGAAATGATAATATATAACATTCCTTGATATAGGGATGATTGTATTTTGTTTCTCTTATTATCTTCAATAAAAATCTTTGTGTTTGGATACAATAAAAAAATAGAAATGAGAATATTTGACACTGAGTTGGTGTTTAATTTTTCTCATGTTGTGGTCATTTTGTAAGCAATAATAAAGTTTTACTTTTAATACCTTGAGGCATTAATGACAAGAAGGCAGCTGGGACTCGAACCGTGGACGTGGGAGACAAACCCACACAGCGGCCACTAGACCATAACACCATTGGCAACTTGACGGTATTTGGCTCTGCTGCTATCAATTCATGTGTGATCCACTTATATAAATTTGAGGACAGTGTTTCATTTGTAATGTTTTGGTATGGTAAGCGAACTCTTGAACTTTACCCCCATCAACTGTAATTTACAGTGGTGAGATGAACATTTCTCACATTTTAATAAGCTACACATTTTAATCAGCTTCCAACTTCCAAGAAACAACCAGAAAGAGCTTTCGGCGAGATTCATCATACATCATCTTCTCTTTCATCATCCACATCGACGTCACCACTTCCATTACATTCATTTTCAACATTGAACCTTGCGTGTGGGTTGGGTGGTCTTGAATAACAACATTTCTGTCTTTGGATTCAACTCATTTTCGAATAATTTCGTATTTTTTTCATAAATCTTGGCATTTTCGTGTAAACTCCAAAAAATTACAAAGCAAATTAATATTTTCGGTAGAACTATTTCGTCATTTTTTCGTAGATTTCGTATAAAATCCAAAAAATTATTTAAAAAATTACATTTATAGGGATACTTGTATATTTAGAATTCATTTAATATGTTTATGAGGGTAGTTTACTTGTATCTTAATTTTTCGCATATTCATATATGTTTGACATATTCTCGAATATGCTTTTTTTTTGTATACAACAAAATATGTAACAACCTGATCCAAATGATAAAATCATATATGTTCATATTCTCGAATATTTTTTTTTGTATACAACGAAATATGTAATGACCCGCCTCTCTTGGGCATTACCCTCACCCTCCTGCTCATGATTTTTATATGCGTTGTATCATGGAAATCTAAACTCAAGCATATATATATAGCACATCATTTTCCCTTGTTTAGGCGATATGAGACTATAACACCCCTTTAATAGTCTGTCAGTATGAGCCAGTCCACACAAGGTAGCATGTCTGTCTCAGACCCACTCACCCCAATCCACATGGTACAATATTATCCGCCTTGGACCCAAGGCCCGCATGAGGTTTTACGCGGATCGGTGATGTGATTTTTTTTAAAAAATATTAGTGACGGTTTTTTGCCGTAGCTAAATTCTTTAGTGTAATTTGTTTTTCATAAAAACCAATGAGCAACGGTTTTTTGCCGTCGCTAATAAAAAAATAATCTAAAACTTAGCCACGATTTTTTGCCGTAGCATAATTCTTTAGTGTAATTTGTTTCTCATAAAAACCAATTAGCAAAAATAATCTAAAACTTTGCCACGGTTTTTTGCCGTAGCTAAACTCTTTAGTGTATAATTTAAAAAAAAAACCAATTAGCGACGGAGTTTTGACGTCGCTAATAAAAAATAATCTAAAACTTAGCCACAGCTTTTTACCGTAGCTAAACTCTTTAGTGTATAATTAAAAAAAAAATTAGCGATTTGCCGTCGCTAATATAAAAATAATATTCAATTTTTTTTTCAAAAAATCAATTAGCGACGGATTTTTGCCGTCAATTTTTTTTTTCAAAAAATCAATTACGACAGTTTTTTGCCATCGCTAATATAAAAATAATGTTCAAAATTTTTTTTTCAAAAAATCAATTAGTGACGGTTTATTACCGTGGCTAATTATTTTATATATATAGCTACGGCATTCTAATTGTTAATTTATTTTACTGACTTAAATGCTTAATTGTTAATTACAATTTTATTTCAGAAATTTGATAAATTGCTTTCACCTTTCATGTTTGATTAAAACTTAATATGTTTGGTTGTTAGATTCACATTTTATCAATATTCAAAGCATGTGCTAAAAATGATTAAGTTTAGACTTTGATTAAGTGTGCCTTAAAAAGACACTTAATGTTTGGTAAGAGTTTATTTGCTTGAGATAAATTGTTAATGTTTGACAAAAACTTGATATGATTGGAATTTGATTTTAATGATCACATCTTTGGTGTAAGCAAGGGATCCTCATCCCTAAAGCTTCTCGTTTATAATTTCAGTAATTTAGATTTAAATATATTTGCTAACTCATCGGTGAGTCCAAACCCCGCAAAATCCATCTCATCCATCTTTTCTTTTTATTTTATTTTTCTTATTTTTAATTTATTTTTAGTTTAGTTTTAAAAACACTGTAACCTCATTTTCTCCAAATTAGTTTAAATAAATTATTAACTTCAATTTTATCCCCCTTCCTCGTGGGATCGACCCGTACTTGCCGTTGTCTACCAGTTAGACATCATGCACTTGTGGTTATTACAAGTGCGTCAAATTAGCCTGTTTATTTAGGCCGGTTAAACCTGCAACACATACCGTTGTCAGATAGCCACGGAAAAGTCTAACGTTGCTGTTGTACTAGAGCAACGATTCAAATAGATGCGATATTGCAACGGTCATTGGGTTGTTGCTAACTCATTTCAGCTACGCTTTTTAATACTTAGCAACGACAAGATGTTGTTGCTGAATTTACTTTATTTTGTAGTGTCTATAGGAATAAAATTACATGTCCATTTCGAAAGGTTAAAAAGAAGTGTTTAATGCTATATATAATGGGTCGCTACATCCAAAGTAGATATGTTTGCTCATCTTTCAAGTCAGAGTGCAAAAGGGAGTGTAGAGTAGCAGAGTCCCCCAGGATCAAGCCTGTTGGCCAGTTGTGTGCCTGGATGAGCAGCTTCAGAAGCAAAACATTTGGCCATGGTGCTGTCAAAAACTCGGCCTAGAATCCTATCCGCAATGCTGCCATAGATCTACCAAAAGTGTATATGACAACCACCCCAAAAGCTCTCTGATGCGAGGAGGTAAAGAAACATGCATCATAAATTACCATAATCATCTAAGAAGAAAGATTAGTGTGGAAGGACTAGAATTCTCGGACCGAGTGTTAATGTGGTGTTCTCTAACTGCCAGAAGTTGTTTGTGTATAATCTAAATTCGAGAGTGTTGGGTATTTGATAGCGATTGCATAAGGGTATTCAGGTCAGGATGAAAGTGCATCGGCCCGGGGGCTTTGCCAGGATTGTTGTTTCAATCACTTGGTGAAGAGAAGAGGGGAGCTATGTGTTACTCCTAGCAGTAGGAGACCTCCGCCGTCTTGTTGCTAACTCTAATCAATAAGAGGCCACTGTTGATAAATATATCAAGCCTGAACTTTGAGCATGTTAAGTGTGGATAAATCAGAAACCATTGTTGTTTTACTATTTTTATTTTCCTATAGTTTTCCAGAAGTGGTCTTACCATATTTGTATTGCTGTAAATTTTACAATTTCATGTATTCGGGTTTATCTTGAACTTATCTCGCGAGGAGCTTGAATTTTCCAATTTCAACACATCAATATGATTTCTTATGTTCATACTTTTGTCCATAAAAACTATAAATTTTTATAATAATAAATAATTAACATTTAAAAAATCTTCACATAATAAAGAGATATAATGTAACGACACCATTTTTCTAGTACTAAAATTTATAATTACCTCCGTGTTTGGGGTTACACAAAATTTACTTTTTTATTGACGTCATAGTAATATCGTAATAATTGTTTTATTATCTGTACCTAATTTATGTATGGGTAAGTTATTACTCTAGTGGTAGCTAAAAATTTATTAGGTACATATTGCATTTATGTAATCAAATGTACATTTTTATTAGTTATTTTGTCGTGGGTTTCAAAAAAAAACAACAACATTGTAATGTTGAAAATAATGGGCTAACCCAAAAAGAGTGTCATGTATTGTGTCGAAGTCTATGACTATGAAATGAGATGCACAAGGGAGCAATGACTTTAGTCTAGGCCCATCCAACCCACTCAGCCTCAAAGAATGTATGGACAATGTGCTTTGATTCTCAAACAAACATCCTAGTGCCTACTGCAGAAAGAGAAACAAACTAAGACACACTAGAGTGTAAACGAGTAATAGTATTTTTCATTTGTAATTGAGAAGGGCTGAGTTTAATTATAAATAATCTGAATTTTACAAAAGTATAAAAATGTAATAGTATTTTTAATTAAAAGACACAAATATCTTTGAAACTATTCATTGGTCTTGAATTTTTATACGTAATTAGTATATATAGAAAAGGAAAAAATTGAAAAATTAATTTAAAATTGAAGACATTTTTTTACTATTCATTTGAAAAATAAGGTATAGTTGTAGTGATCTATTTCCTACCACTTATAAAAGAAATTTTATTTAAATAATGTAATGAATGACTACATCAACTATTATTAAAAAAAAAATCTCCATGTGAGAGAATTTCTGGTTCGGTGGACTTAGTTAATAGGTGTTGGTATAATAGATAGAATTTATTTTTTAAAACTTTGTCATCTTAAACACTCACTTTCAATCTCCTTCACTCCCACCAAACCCCATTTCACATTGTTTGATTTTAATAATATCCACTGACCAAAATGAGGAGAGATGAGAATAAAAGATTACTCAGTTCTCTCTTCACATGTAACAAATAGAAGGAAAAAAAAAAGAGAGAAATAGTTAGTAGAAAACACGGAGGAAAAGAGAAAGATGAAAAGGAAGAGAAAAAAGAGAGAGGCGAAAGCTGAGAAAAAGTGGGATTGTTGGTGGTTAAGTGAGGGTGCGATTGACTGTGCGTTGAGACAAGAAAGAGGGTTTTAACGAGACGAGGCAACAATTTGTGTGTGCGTGTGAGGGAGAGAGGATGGGATGTTGCGTATATATGGTGAGGCTAACTACAATCGACTATTGGTTGTGCATGATGACTATCCGTCGGCTCTGTGGTGTTGGCGCTGTCATATTAAGTTATTGTTTCTTATTAGGTTAATCTTTGTATCATTATTGTTCCGTATTAGGTTACTGTTTCCTATAGGTTAAACCGTATATACCAAGTCACCAATATTTTAGGATATAGATTGATTTATAGAGTTGTATATATATCTATTTATTAGTCAGTATTCTAAAAATCATCCTAAGCGCTAGGCAGCTGTTTGGGCAGGTTTTTGAATTTTATTTATTTTCACTTCTAAAAAAAATTTAATGCTCTAGTTTTTTTTATTTTACATTTTGCATATGTATCTTGACATTGAATTGAAATAATTTATATGCTATTATGCTTAACTTTTATAAAATTATAAATTATAATACACAAAAAATAAAATCCGCCTAAGCCTCTAGGCTCTAGTCCCCTGCTCGCCGCCCGCCTAGCGAACAAATTTATCTCTTCGTTTTGACATGGTATATATTGGTCCATTTTCCTTTAGCGTGATTCAATATGTGAATGAAATAAACAATGTTTTACGAAACACTTTTTTTTTTTTTTCATGTAGAAATTATCATAGGTATCAATTGATTTTACAATTGGATTATTGGAGTTGTCGTGTCATTAGTCTAGGATTTATCTTTTTAACCAACGGTATTCTTTCAGGAGCATGGGCTAATGAGGCATGGGGATCATATTGGAATTGGGATACCAAAAAAACTTGGGCATTTATTACTTGGTTGTTTATACATGTCCTCATAGAGTATCCCGTCGATTTTTATTTTTATTTTGTATTTCGGCAATCTGAGACATGGGTTCTCATAGGCTTGGTCATCCATTAGGTGACATCAGTTATGCTCTTGCTACTTTTATCTCTGTCAAAAACTCTAGATGAATTATTGATTCAGGTGTCATTGATCATGACTTTTGATCAATAACTCTTAGAACCGCGACCACGCCACATCGTTGGCATGTGGCTAATGCTAATGGAGAAAAAAAGAGATTTGTGAAGAATATTAAGGATTAGGCGGGTTTGAATATGAAAGGCGAGTTTAACACAGGAGATTCATCGAACATCATGTTCTCTTTCATCATTAACATAACCACTTTCATCATCACCACTTCCATTACATTCATTTTCAACATTGACCCTTGTGAGTGGGTTTTGGACGTCTCCTATTCCGAACTCGCCTCATTATATGATTCAAATTGATCATAATTGACTACATTTAAACGCCATAAATGATTCTTAATGCTAAAATATTGCTCGAAATAGAGTTGCCTTCTTTTGTTCCCCTATGTATTTAGTCAAATTAAGTGTCAATTACATCTTCAACTTTGAGAGGCTTTTGAACTGCAGGTCAGATTTTTTTAGCACAAAAAAAAAAAAGATGGGAATATTTTCACGTTATTGAGATTATGTTGTTTTTTATTACTCATCTTCTCTGAAGTGTCTCAAGCTAATGAGATCAGGTAACTAAATAACCTCCCCATAAGCAATATGCCTTTTCTTTTTTTTCTCTTCTTCTTCGTTTTAATATCCATCTAGGTTTGACGCTCTTTCTCTCTTCATGAGAAATAATAGTAAGCCTTCTTATTATTATTATTGAACATCGCTCAAGTTTGTAATGATACTGATTGTTACAGCTAGGTTTCCAACATAAATTGCTATCGTTGGATGGAGGTCCACAAAGTTCATATAACCCAAGGATTATTAACTTATTACCCATCCGATGTAGAACTAAATTCATTACACTTTGCATGAAAGAGTTTATGCAAAAAAATAAAATAAAAATCACACCATGATATAAATATTTAAAAGTAGAAAGTTACATCACTTGGGGTTCCGAGAGAAATTTATCACTTTCTACAACCTATATTCACAATTTCAGGGGCAATCCATATACTCTAGAGTCAACCATGAATTTCCGAAACTAAAAGACTCCCAAGGATGCGAAGCAAACAAACCACTATGTATGTCTAATATAAGCTCTTTTAATTTTATCCAAGTGGGCTAGCGCTTTTGGTCTTCCTGGCAGCAGCAATGATGCATAAAAAAAATTGAAATTGAAATTTTAAAATAAAATAAATGAATATGAAATTAACCGATTTTCAATGTTTCAACCCATTGATTTTCTAAATTCTATACCTAATACAATTTGAAAATTCCAATAAAAATAAAATGACAATCAACAAATTAATGCATCGTCGAAAGTAAGAATAAAATAATGATGTAGCCCTTGGCCATAGTTTGGTTATCCTATTGGGTCAATGATGTAGCCTTTGGCCATAGTTTGGTTAACTCTATTGGGTCAATGATGTAGCATTCGAGCATTGATTAATGAACAAATAAAAAAAGATCAATGGTCCAATTTTTTTTTAAATCCTAAATTTTTTTATTAATAAAATATTATTTTGACATTTCTCTTTTACTAATACATTTCATTTCCGACCGGGTTCCTAGATATTATGGTGATATGGGCCGCATGCAGGAGGACGAACCAAAGCGAACACCTTCTCCAATGTGCAGGTACCCACGAAAACCTGAAAATAATCGCAGCTTCATATTGATAAACCTGGATATTAGCAAAAAAAAAAAGAAAAGAAATATAGACAGATACCGTGAGATTTGTTGATTGTAGTCACGCATATTATGTGAACTATTTAAATGTTTGCTCCCGTAGCACTAGAGAGTCCTATTTTTTTGTTACAGTAAGAACCTGCTTAGTTCACTGCAAATTCTTTGTATTTCTTTACCCACATTTACTCACATGTTAATTTTTTATAATGTGCATTTCATATGATCATATCAAATATATCATTTTGGCTAATTTGCATATAGTAAGTCAACACTAGACAAGAAAGAAAATGAATGACGTTTTTCATTCATCACTAAGCATATTGAAATAGATATGAAAATGTATTCGTTTAGAAAGAAAAAAAATATTTTCAAATTAAATCATTTGCATTTACAGTGGATCGATCTACAGTGAAGCATTGTCTATTTTGTATATTACACATGCATTTTATTCAGTTAACTGCCTATTGTTGATTTCATGTTTGCTCATCCATTAATTCACCAATTTCATTTGTTTTGCTGAACCCAGTTACAACACCTGTTTTTATTACAACTTTCTGGCAGGTTGTTGTTGCATCTCCAAGACCCTATTAAAGGTCTTCCTGATGGGGTTCACGTAAATGGACGACCCGTACCTCCTATATCCGATCCAAAGCCAAGCGGCAATCCATCACGTCGTTGTTGCTAATTCCAATCAATAAGAGGCCACTGAAGCCACTATAGAACCTGGAGTGTGGTCCAAATGTTGCCAATCAAAGGGGAGAAAGGAGGTGGACTTAGCTAATAGGTGTTTTTTTTTTTTTTTTTTTAACTTTGTCCACTACAACAAATTTGTTTTAAGCGGCGTTTTCAAAAGCGCCGGTAAAGCTAACAATGTGCCGGTTTAGAGCATTAACGGCATTTTGAGAAGCGCCGAGGAAGCGCCGGCAAAGGTATGTGCCGCCAAAAGATTAACGACGCTTAGTGTAAAGCGCCGGTTAAAAGTGACCAGTTGCGGCGCTTTCAAAGCGCCGCCAAATCTTAGATTAGCGCCGCTAAATAAATGGATATTACATTTCCTTTTGACTGGAAACGCCGTATTTATAACTTTTAATGGCGCTGTAAAAGCGCCGGTTATGTAAAAATAATATTTTACAATATGTTTTGCGACACTTTTAAAGCGCCGGTTGTCTTAACAAATCTGTAAAAAACCTACATTTTAATGGCGCTTTGGAAGCGCCGGTTATGTTAACATACTGGAAAAAAAATCAATAAAAATAAAAATAAAAACCTGTCATTGGGACGGAAAAAACAGACTGTAAATTTTCTAATTTCATATCATCTACTAAAATCTCCTTCAGTAACAAATAAACTCAAAGCACACTATAATTTTCTACGGTAACAACCATATATTAAGACCTGCAACATAGGCAGTGCATCCTTATACATCCTTGTATTTTTCATATTCATCCATTCTATGTCTTAAACTTTTGTCATGTTGAACAACATCAAGTGCACCGAAAAGTTTTCCTCTTACTTCATTCCAAGCATAGTCCACGTTGCTTTGGTGATCACTCTTCAGGATACTGCAAAAAGGGAAAATCTAACTAAACTCAGAATAAAAAGTTAACTCAACCCTACCATCAGTTCATATTTCATGCGTTAACCTTATAAAATGGTCAGGGAAAAGAACTCAAAAATGTTCATTACAGTACCCTTACCTACCAGAAGAAGTGTTTGCAGGCACAGCATCATCATCTAACATTTTTCCAGGATAAGAATACGCTTTGCCAGACGGTGCTACTCCAGCAACATATGCAAGGACTATACTAGCTGTCATAAGTATTTGATCACCAATAGGTATCCAGTTTGTTGGCGCTGAATTTTCAGGATTTATCAGTTTCCTTGCCTTTGAGTTTGCTCATTGCTGCATTGAACACATATCTTAATGCTTTCTCTACTTGATCGGGTCTAGCTGAATATGTAGGAATGACTGGTTCACGGTTGAATTCCTATAGTTAAAGAACAATGTGTCAGTTTAGGCCACTAAGTCCATTAGGGATAAAGAAGGATCATCATCATCATCATCAAACAGGTGCCCCTATTTGCCCCCACATAGCTCCGACCCTGGGTATAAAGAAGGATCGCCATCTTGTCCACCTCAAGAGACCCTGCATGTACAACAGGTGCCTTGAGAAGTTTCTTGCCTCAAGTGTGTGCAAAACCCAATCAATGATGGGATTTCAAGCCCTCTGTTTCAGTTATATATGTATTTTATGCAGAAAATCTTGATGTCGAAGAGAAGGGTGTACTATTTGTACCTTTAAATGAAATAACTTGCCATTCAAATATAATGGCTATGAGCCTACAAGGGTGTAGTACTTCTGATATATTACAATAACAAGATGAGTCAATTGCTACAAATAAAATAGGCTACATGACACAAACAAGTGAAAAGATGATAACAATGAAGATTAAATGCACTTACACGCATAAAACTCTGCCACTAAAGATATGAATTTGCATCCCGCAAGTAATGAATCATTTATCTGGAACTTCGTAGAAAAATAGGAACCATGAAGCGACGAACACAAAACTTATCTGAAGGAAAACTGAATTTCCTCCAAAGTTTTCCCCTTGGTCTCAGGAACATAAAGTGCTATAAAGATGACGCTGAAAACACTTATGACCGTGTATATGGTGAAAGTTCCTGTTCAGAGTGATGGTACAAGTTTAGATAGATCAATAGAGATAAATAGATTGGAGCAAGATATAAAAACTATATAATATGTAGATTTAATAAGTTGGTCAGGATCATTGAACCCAACAGAGTAGCTTATTTTAACTGACTCGTAATTAACACATCCAGCTAGAACTTCAAGAATGTTGATTTTACCGAGGAGCTATATTTAAAAGATCCTCAATTTCCCCACACAGAATAACAAACGTCTTTTCAATAGTTATAAGCCTATTAGACGTGGTTGTTTACCTTGATGTAGGTATATAAGAAAGCATACCTCCGCTGCTCCAAGTAAGAAGCAAGTTCGCCGTCATTGTGATCACAAATGATGTTAACCAATTGGCCATTGTTGCTACACTACCAGCAAGGCCCTTTATATTCACTGGAAGAATCTGCAAGGTCATACTAAATCAATACACTAATGTAACAAGAAAAACATAAAGTATTGGTTTTCAACAGGTTACTAATGCAGGTCCTAGGACATGGAGGAAGAATTATCATAAGGGCTTTAAAAGGAATAGGAAGAACTCCGCAAGCCTAAGCTATGAGCCTTGTCAATTAAGTATTTGAGATCGTCGGGAGTTCCAGATCTACTGCTAACAGCAAAGAAGTTTGTGACATGATAACCAAAGGATGCATAATATGAATGCTCCATGATAGCCATTAGTTGGACTGTGTTATAATTGTTATCCCGTATCCGAGGTAATACATGATCAGCAAATTCCCTGTATGAATTAATGCACGGTTCCGAGCTGCTCATACCAACATGAGCCTCATATATGCGTGGCGACTTAGGTTTTGGAGGGCGAGGATGTTTAAACACATACCTGCACAAGGCATTGAAATATAAAATTATCAAGTTTTTGCTCTAAAAGCTTTTTAATAAACAATGAATAACGTTCCTTGATATGACCTGGAGATATGGCAGAAGCAGTTGCAGATGTTTTAGATTCCTCTTTTCATATGCAAGAATATTAAGCAATTTGTAATCAATAAAAAAATTAAAAAATGTAGATTCAAATAGAAATAAGATTTATGTTGCTGAGAAACTGTGAACATGATGCCCATGAAATACAATATAAATATTAACAGGATTTAGTACCTTTCTGACATAGGGGGATCCCAGTATACACCATCATATGCTGCTGCAAATCTTGAAGGGTCTACAGTGGCATATTTAATCCATGCTGGAATTCGATCAACCCAAATTCCATCTCCGTGTTTAAACCGGAACTTGACCCTTGAATTGTGTGGAATAGATGGGTTACCACCAGAATCAAGAATCTTTATTGTCCAGACGCCAAATTGGTCCTTTTCCATCTTATGATTGGAGCCATTCCATCCATTGAAGTCTCCAATAAGCTCAGCTTCCCTGCAGTCAGAAAATTATGAAGAAACCTGAAGTTCTCAGCCAATCAATGAACATAAACTGCAACTAACCATGATGAATACAGTGTCATTATTTCCTACTGATTTTATAAAAAAATAACATTTAAAGGTTTCTTCAGCCAATCATCGATCTACCTTTTATTAAGTTGTATACTAACATGTTTGAGTCGCACACTAAATTAAAGTGTTTAGAACATGAAGGTAACAGCAAGGTTACAATACCCTAAAGAAACACTTCCATATCCTCAAAAGCTAGAAGTAAACTTTGAAGTAATAGGATGCATGTGTATTTAACCAGTGGCAATACCACCATGAGAGGCGGTGCAGACACTCTGACCCATGTATTGGAACTGTTCACACTGTAAAACATGCCAAACACCTTTACATGCATATCCAAGTGAAACATCCCAGTTCACATCATGAAATACACGGGCATCTGATCCTTATTTTACAATTCCCTAATAGGCATGGTCCATCTATATGATTTGATAAGCTACCAGGCATAGATCTTCAAAATATTATTGATTCACCATGTTGCTTTCTGAGCAATACTCGTGGTATTACAATCTGGTAACCATAAAAGTGTTAAGGTCCCGAGGCTAAAGCAACCCAATTAACAATATATCCACTTGAAAGATGGCAAATGAGACACCCATCCCTAAAGAGTGATGAAAACCTCCACAATTACCCCGAATATCCAACATCTTGTACAATATTTCGTGCTATTACGTTCCTTCCATATTGCCCATGCTACTGCATAATGAGGTAACCTCCAAATCTCTTTCCCTTTAGGAGATAAATGACTAGGCATCTTCCAACTTATTAATAACATCTCCATATCTATATAAGCAATTTGCAAGACGAACAATTTCATTAAAATGCGATATGACTGACTAAAAGTTGTCTCTTATGCATTTTTGAATGACGCTTAGATCATGAATATTATCATCAGCAAGTTAATATAAAAATGGTGAACCTTATCTAAAGAAAAGATCATAAGCATAAAGTATCAGAACACTATCAATGACCCATTAAACTTACTGTGCAGCAGGGGCCCACTCTCGGTACACAATTCCATCTTGTTCTCTGTTAAATCCATATTTCAGATAACCTGCAAGAAGAGCCAGAGAAAAAGTTATGAATTTTATTTTCGCATGTTATGCTTACAATCAATTTTCACATATAGTCATCTGGGAAGCAAGAAAAATGATGTAAAGCTCCAATAAGCAGGAAGCATGTGGACATTATGCTACCGTTCAAAAGCATGATTCAATTAACATATTGAAACATCTAGTCAAACAATATCCAGGAAAATTATCAAATGTCAAAGACATGAAACAAAATGGTGTAGAGATGCATGCATCATGCATATACCCAATATGTACAATAGAGACCACCATGAAACTCCAATGGTCCAAGACACAATGGTATATTACATTGAAATTCTCCCCGTATGTAACAACAGATGAAAAGAAGGAAAAAAAACAGGCATGATATCTAATCTTTACCTAATATGTCTCTATAAGCTTTTTCTGCTCCGAATACTTCCTTGATCTATATCTCAAGTGATCTTCAAATGGTCCCAAACCTGGATCCAATCCCATGATACCTAAATTCTCACTGTCTTCTTCAGTGGTTGTTGCTGTTGTGGGACTATCTTAAAAGTTGCAACCCTTCAGAAGATACAAAATTCTAACAAGCCCTAGAACTGCAACCCTTCAGAAGAAATTTCATTTTCCATTGACTAGATATGATAAATCTGTCATCTCCAGCGGCTTAATATACTATAAAAACATTAGTTTGGAGAAGTCGTGCCGCAACATAATTGCTGAGACATTTCTCAGTAGTTTTCCAACCATCTAAGGCAGAATATGTTAGTGAAAATAATAAAATTATAAATTGATACTTTTAGTATCAAGTAGGGGTGTGACCTTTGAGCCCCAATGAGTATTGTACTCATAGGTAGAATCAGAAACTTGGATGACAGCCTTCAGAGATGTTGAGATATCCTTTGAATTCCAGCACACCATCACACTAACAGTAAAAAAAAAACCAAGCAACAGAGGGCATCAGGACAGAGCACTCTGTCAAAACAGAGCTTGCTGTCCAGTGTTAGTGAAATCTGAAAATGATGCTAAATGCTTAGCTCAAATCCCCTCTCTCTGCTGTTTTTAAGCTATTAAAAGACATGCAACTAATTTTACTTTTATTCAAGTTAATGCTTTTTGTATGATATAATTAGATTTACAAATAAAACTTACTAGAGATTGAAATAGCTATAAAAACTCCAAACTGGCAACCAAAAAGAACTTGCATCTTGCTAAAATTTGCAAAACCAAATTGCATCCATACTCACAATGCCAATGTTCAGCGTAGCAGCAGAACATAAAAACAGCTCCAAACACAAGCAATCCTGACCGCAACACAGTCCGCAACAGCGCCCAGCAGCAGCACAATCAGGCCACTGCAACGCAGCAACTCAGCATCTGCATTACTACACAAGCGCCCAGCAGCCTCCATCACGCCATTGCCTTACCAGCATTCTAACCGCAACACAGTCCGCAACAGCCAGACCGCAGCAACCAGACCCCAGACCGCCCAGTCCATCCGCTCCGCAACCTCTTCTTGCCCTGAAAAACAGAGTATGCTCTGTTTTACAGCAGAGAAAAAGAATCCTGCCAGCACACGGTTCCAGAACCTATCAATGCCCATTCTTGCTACGTCTACTCTTCCCCGTGTTGATTCCCTTCACGACATGATTATTCTATGCATCTAAAACAAAACAAAATTATACAAAATCACTCTATAATTTAAAACAAAACAAACTTAAATGCTCATTCTACAATTTTCATTCATTTAACTATGATATTTTTGCGTCATGGAGAAATGCAAGTCCTTTTGCTGCTCCAAATGCAATCTTCATTCTAATAGACCATGGCAGAGGAAGTAGTACTCCTGCAACGAATAAATAACTGATAAGAGAATGCACACATAAAGCAATTATCTCAAATACGCCGCAGCTGGATTAAAAATTCTGACTTATAAGAAAAATCATATTGGGAGATTCATCTTTTGTTATGGACTTACTAATTATCAGCATTATTGAGATTTGATATCAAATAAAAGTCTTACAATAATTACCAAAAGCTCTACCAAGTAGAGGGGAATTACTCGAAAAAAGATTATTTTCCACGCTACCCCGAGCCATGTATTCGTAAATCAATACACGATGTTCGTCTTCGCAGCAGTATCCGACCAATTTCACGAGATTCGGATGAGAAAGTTGCCCAAGAAATATGACCTCAGCCTAAAAGTTCACTCTAGTTAGTGAAACTATTTGAATAAATTATTGATAAATAGAAGGAAATAAAATCATAAAAATGAAAGAACATAGAAGTACCAGCCATTCTCTGTGGCCTTGATAACTATTATCCCCGTCATGAACTTTAACAGCTACTTGAAGAGATTGAATTCCCTACTTTATATCCTTAGATACGAACCCTTTATAAACACTTCCAAATCCACCTCCACCCAATATATGATCTTGCCTAAAGTTCCCTGTGATTGTCTTTAATTCATCGTAACTAAAAACAATCAATGGATTTATAGCTGATTCACGACCGAAGTCTTCAACTTCTTCGGGATTTGAGGGCAATCTACTATTCTCTTTCTTTTCACTCTGTGATGAACAATCATCTTTTGGTGATTCTGTCATATACAATAGGATAGGCATTAGCATATGAATCAAATCTCAATATGTATTCTACCAAATCCATCTTTCAAACTTGTTTTGATTCAAGAATGGACAAGAAATGAATACTTAACTAGGGGTTCTCATATATCAGTCTCAACAACTGCATATCGAAATTATATACCTTCTTAGATGGAATCTTGTACTAAACTACTAATGGATTCTTGATGTCAATCTCACTAGTGTATGCTACAACTATTGAAATCTCAATTCTTAAAAGCACTTGAACGTGAACTGCTGAACCACACAATCAAGAACAGGGGAGTACTTAAATTGAGACAACAAGACTCCATAACTATTTCTAACTTAGCTGAAAACATGTTAAATAAAAAACCCACTTTCAAAATCACATAACAAGCAAAACCCAATCATGGAAATCTGAAACAAGTTGCAAAATGGTGATATATACCTGACTTTGCAGTAGATGAAACCCTGTAAATGGATGATTTCCATTTACACCAACAGTTCCCCATCAAATGAAGCTCGGAACTCAAACCACCCCCCACTCGTTCACCAATAACCAATCATCAAACAAGCCTACAGTCACTCAAAATCCAACTGTTTGTGAGGAGATAAGAAACAGTTGTCATACATACAGAGATTGAAGTTTTGGCCAGGTGAGGTTTGAGAGATGGGTTTTGAGTAGTGTATAAAGTTGCTATAGTGGGGTTACAAGACTACTCACAGTTTCACGCAGAGCAGATGGGTTGCTTGTCCCAAGAGCAGTTTTGAAGTGCTCATTTGTAACAGCCATAGAATTTAGTATCTCAGCATCTATTGAGTCATCTTCCAAATCAATCACATCCATTTTTCTCTGATACATTGCAGTGCAGCTTCATTACACAGAGCAGCAACATCAGCACCAACATATCCAAGAAAAATTATAATCAGCATTTCCAGTATAGTTGTTTTAGCAAAACCAACACTACATATAACTCATGACACCAAAACCAACAAATACTTACAGAAAAGAAACCAACAAAAAGATTCCCATCTAGTGCTGTGGAAATTATCCTATCGAAAACCCTTAACTAATACTTACAGAAGAATAAAGGGAACTGAACTGACATCAACTATTCACGAAAAGAAAAATAAATAATTAGATATGGTACTACCTTGGCAACTGCTGTTCCTGATCCCATTGGAACAACAAAAGTCAGCCATGTACAGCGAAAACACGCACAGACTGCACACAAAATATATCCCATGTGCTTACTGGGAACTTGACATATTTGGTGGGAAATTTTGATGGATGGTCTGTCCAAGTAAACGACTTCTCCACGTAAGTCCAGAACTCTGCAAACATGTCAATACAAAAATATTGCTAATGAAAAACTACCGAGGTTCATGCAAGTAAAGCAAATTAACATATTAATTCAACCAACCACAAAATGCCTAAAAGAGATTTCAGACAGAACTTAGCTGATTGAATGTGTACCACCACAACCACTCATAGAGAAATGCTACCTTCTTCATCTATATACAAAGATTACAACTTCGGTTAAAATGACATTTACAACAATACTTTAATTACCAATTAGCATACCCATATAAAGGTGATATGAAAAGAAAACTACCTTCTTCTGGATGGGAGCTCTCAGTAGCATTGTTATTACTAGGAGCAGGTGCTTCAGGGCAGGAGTAGTGGTAGGGCCAACAGGAAATATTAAATGTCTACTGATCATACTTACAATTGAAGCATATGACTTCTTAACCAGCATGTAAGAAAAATATAACAATAAAATAGCAATGCAATGAACATAACCCTTTCATATATTTATAGGTAAAACAGTTACAAAGAATATATACTACATTCTTCTATAACAACAAGACTGATCCAAAGGACATATACCACATTCAGATATATATACATCCAAGTATAGCACATCGGCAGCCACTTCAAACCTGTGGACAAGGATCAAATAAGGAAACAACTATTATCACTGATGGCATACAAAACACATCCTAGTTATTATCACTTTAAAAAACTCACCGCTAATGTGCCTCAGATCCACCAGATCCATTGTTTTGATCAGTTAGTCTCCTCACTGCTTGCATCATCATGGCCATATCCTCCTTCATTTTATTCATTTCATCACTGGCCACTTTTTTGTAGTCTGCCAACTCTTGTGTTGCCACTATCTTGTAGTCTGCCAACTCTTGTTTTGCTTCCGCAGCCTCTTTCCTTGCAATCTCAATTTCTCGCCTTGCTTTTTCTATAGCTTTGCTTTTTCTATAGCTTGAGATCCAAAGCGACTACTCGTACCGTTTTCAGATGTTGGCATGATCCCATGTCCCCTACAACGTACACGTCCAGGTCTGTCTGGCCCGAATACTTGAGTAAAAATGTGGTCATCATCTAAGGAGTTTAATCCCTCCTCTCGTTGCACAATAAGATTTTGTATCTCTTCCTACATTTAGAGACACATTTAGTTAGTGAATATGAAATATAAATGGTAATGGATACCAACAATTTAAATTGAAAATAATACTGACCGCCTTTCTTTGAGTGGATACATCTGAATATGATCCATCTTTGCTTGTATAAGCAAGCTCAAACATCCTAATACGAGATGGATGAACTCCTGTCCTTTTCATCTGACAACAATTGAAAACGTACACAAATGAGTAAATATATTTCTTACTAAGTTGATATTCAAATCGAAAATTTCAAATATTTTGTACTTAACCTCTTCATCCTCAAGTATGGCAAAGGATTTTCTGCCTGCATGATGAAGCATTTGTTGTGTGTCACGCCTTTCTTTATTTTTATCACACAATTCCTGAATTTATTAAAAACGGATTCGAAAAACTATATCATCAAGAATTAAGGTATGGCTAGTACGTAGAGAATCAAGTGTGATATTAAGGTTTAGGTACATACCTTAACCTTTGGCGTTCCCCAATTTTCTTTTATCAACCATTTCCAATCTTCTTCTTTTACAAATGGTGGTCGATTTTGAAGTCGCTCCTCATCTGTCTCATGTGTATCATAATAGTTCTTCTTCAAATCCCTCCATTTTTTCCCCATTTCCTTCATTAACAACTTCTTTACTTCTGGATCATCCCCTATGTCAAACTTCTCTTGAATAAAAGAGCACATTTGATCAAATCTAGCATATGTGACCAATATATATATATATATATATACACACATATTATAATGATAAGATATATACGTACCAATAACGATTCAAGCATTTTGGCCTTTACATCTTTGTCAAGTTTTCTCCATGATGGCGCAGCAATAGATGTAATTTGCATGTTTCGAACGACAATTCCTTGTTGAGACGCACATAATGACCTGTGCTCTCCTATTACACGATGTCTGTCATCAAATTCCAGACTCAGTTTTGATCCTTTTGGTAGAATAGCTACCTTCTGTCCCAATGCTCGTCCACGTGCTTTCCTATTCGTGGTGCTACCTATGTAAAGGAAATTATTAATGTTAAAAATTGTAAATTTTAAGTACAATTCTATAAGAAAAATGGAGCTTTATATTGTTTAGAGTGAGTAAAAATACCAGAAGAACTTGACTCAACATTATGGGACGACTCCTCTGACCTATCATTTGTCGGTGGTCTTGGCGCCATATCTGAAAAATGCACAAAAAGTGAGCTAGTGCCATAACATAATAATAATAATACATTATAACATTTGATGACTATTCAATTACCATATTTCAAACATCAACTCTCTTATTTTCTTTTCCTTTTTTTTTTTTTGGTGTTATTTTCTGACAATGGAATTGTTTTCATTGGCAAATCAGCTCTATTCCATACAACATGATCCACATCATCACTTGGTGCACACCAAAACCAAAACCAAAACCAAAACCATCTCAACTTAGTTTACACATAGAAATAAGTCGTGTTTACCTTAAAATCGAATTTTTACTAGAGATCTCCACAAGTTAATACAATATAGATAAACAGTAAAATAAGTTGAAAAAAAGTTCAAATAAAAAAACTACAATGACAACCTATAAGTGCCATATAAAAGCTGAATAAGCCCAAATACCATTTGTTAGCATCCCATACACAAAAACACTACTACTTGTAAGACGCCTGTTTTTCAATATTGATGTTAAAATAAAACAAGACTTACAACAACAACTACAGATAAATATCAATATAAAAGAACAAAGATTCCTTGCTTATAATTTTACATCCATAAGAACGAATAAGGGTGACTTGGTTATAAGTACAGAAGTTAGTATGAATATTTGAAGACCCATTTTTCCATGATTCTGTCCTCAAAGGCACAATGAGAGATTACAAATAGGTAATTTTTCCATGATTAATTAAATAAGTACAGAAGTTAGTACCAAAAACCAATCGAAATCGATTACAAAAGAAAGATTCATCAAAAACCAAAAACCAAAAACCAAAAACCAAAAACCAAAAACCAAAAACCAAAAACCAAAAACCCTATATTTGGAAATCATCAAATAGAGATTCGATTGTACCTTGAGTTTCTTCTCTTTGGTTTCTATTCGAATGTTCTTGAATGAGTACCACCACCACCACCACAGTGTTTGAGAGATTTCAACAGAGAGACAGAGAGCAAATCGAAGGAGGGAAGACGGAATGAGCGAAGGACTGGAAGCGCTAAGGAGAGGGAAGGAGGAAGGAGGAAGGAGGGAAGTCGCAAGCGCAGCGGGAAGGAGGGAATCGCGAAGGAGGGAACTTGACGGTTTTTTATTATCGCTCTAATCCGGCGTTTTCAACATCTGATACGACATTTCCAAAACATAATTTTTTTTTTATTAGCGGGATTAATTTGCGGGTTTTTTTTTGCTCTTTGCCAGTCTTGTTAGCTCTTTACCGGCGCTTTTTACATCTAAACCGGCGTTTTCGAAACCAAAATTTTATTTTCATAGCGGGATGGATTAGCGGGTTTTTTATTGTTATCGGCGCTTCTTAAATAATGCGCCGGTATTGGTTATCCTTAACCGGCGCTGTTGTTTTGACGTGCCGGTAGTGGTTACCCTTAACAGGCGCTTTTGTTTTGAAGAGCCGGTAGTGTAAGCTTTTGACCGGCGCTTATTTACGGCGTTTCAAAAAAACACAATTTTTTTTGCGATAGGATGGCGGGGTTTTATCTCGGCCGGCGCTTCATAACACAAACGCCGGTTAAGGGTAACCAATACCGGCGCTTGTAACATCTAAAGCGGCGTTGTAGAAAACATAATTTTATTTTCATCAGCAGAATGGGTTGAAGTAGGGGTGGGCACGAGATGGGATGGGAAGAGATAAACCCATCCCTATCCCATCTCGTTCATACGGTATCGATACAGGACGGGATGGGACGAGATCGATAAACCCATCCCGTTCATACTGGATCGATACGGGACGGGACGAGATCAGCATGCTCTGATTATATGCATTTCATTTTCTTTAATCAATCTCATAATTTGGTTGCTTGCACTCATCTGTGTTAGACTTCAAAGCATTCCACACCTGCAAATTGCTTGTTCTTGAAGAAGAAACTCATATGCATCCAACAGTGCATTTCAATCTTGAACAATATATTTGCTAAGTATAGAAGAACAAGTTTAAACAAACATAATGTGCACAACGCAAAGAATAACACTTAGTTTTACCCTTGCATAGGTATCTGAGCTACCAGTGACAAAAATCGTTCCACTAGCATTATATGCACAACACAATATTTGGTGGCTTGGTGGATCAGTACTAGTTGAGGGAACAGTGCTAGTTGAGAGCATGGTGCTAGTTGAGGGACCATTGCTCTTCCCTGCAGTTAATTACAAGTTAAGATTTCAGTTACCAAATTCCAAAAACCCCAGCCAACCAACCAACCAAAACACACTATGTAAACTTGAAACAAACCAGTGATAGCATCTGAAGGCTTTGGAAATGTAAATGCAAGGACTGGCATAGGTATTCCTAATATCCCAGATACGACATGTTCCATCATCTGATGATCTAGTAAGAAGATAATAGAAAAAAAATCATATACAAATTGAACTTCGAGAGAGTTTAATATTCATGTAGTAATTATGTAATAGGTAACTGCAAAAAATATGCTACCAAACCTGCATTGCAGGTATTTCTAAATGTTTAAATGGCAGAAAGTTGAGGGACGTATTCTAGAAAATACTCATCAATACCAGAGTGAAAAATTAGTTTGGGACGGGACGAGATTGAAAATCTTCATCTCATCCCATCCCATTCTAGATCGGGACGGGATGAAATTATTCAATCTCATTAAGACCTGAAAAAATCAGGACGGGACGGAATCGGGATCGGGATCGCGGGATGGGTGTGGAGGTTTTTTTATCTTGCCCGGCGCTTTAAAAAGAAAGCGCCGGTATTGGTGTTAATTACCGGCGCTTCGACTCAAACGCCGGTATGGGTTGCTCTTTACCGACGCTTTCTGAAAATGGCCGGTATTGTTCAATCTTTACCGGCGCTTAATTACATCTAATACGGCGTTTTCAAAAAAAAAAAATTTATTTTCGTTTTTTATCTTTGCCGGCGCTGCGGAAAAGAAACGCCGGTATTGGTATCTCTATACCGGCGCTTTATACCAAAAACGCCGGTTTAGGTCGCTCTTTACCGGTGCTTCTTTATAAACGCCGGCAGTGCTTTAGGCTCAATTTATTACCGGCGCTTGGTATCATAAACGCCATTTTTGGTTCTGTTTTACCGGCGCTTCGTCTGAAACGCCGCCTTGAAAGTGCCGTTTTAGACTTCGTTTTTTGTAGTGGTCATCTTATACGCCCACTTTCAATCTCCTTCCAACCAAATCCCACTTCATTCTCTTTGATTTTAATAATACCCACCAACCAAAATGAGGAGAGATGAGAAGGAAGAGTGATTCTACACAGCGAGGAAACGGGCGAGGAAATGGGCGAGGGAAGCGACGTGGCGGGGTGGGGACCGTCCACCCCGCTCGGGATGCGTGCCGTCGTTTTTGGTGCGCGCATCTCGAGCGGGGTGGACGGTTCCCACCCCGCCACGTCGCTTCCCTCGCCCATTTCCTCGCCTGTTTCCTCGACATTTAGAATTCCTCGAGAAGGAAAGAGAACTCAGTTCTCTCTTCACAATTTAAAAAGCCCATGATTTAAGAGGAGTGGTATTCAGTGGAGAAAATTCCTTTTTATTGTCCAGGGTGAGATGACACGGCTTTTGGGGTGTAAAAACATGCATCGACTTTGTAGACTTTGACTACTTCACACTTAAACATATATGATTTCTCACATTTTAATAAGCTACACGCTGCATATGTTAGAAAGTGATGAAGTTTTGCTGTCGGGATATTTCGAGTCTTTTTTGAAATAGTAGAGCTTAATCTAATTCTAAAGTCTACATCCGATCGCATCTCCTAACAAACTTAAACTATAGGTGATAACAAAATATATTTTGGCAATTAATGCATCATAATTATTCAAAGGCGCTCTCCATGCATGGCTTCAAGGTCTTAAATGTTTTTCACTTTACCTTCATATAACATGTTGATCAAGCTAGAAGCTCTAGTTATATTGTTAACTTGTGGTGCTGAAGCTGAAATATTGAGATGCCCATGATACACAGCAAGAGTTTGGAGCAAGGCCGGTCGAGCACTCTGCATCCTGGAGCAGACTATCCCGATCCATTGACTTCAATGATTCATTATTTACTGGAAACTTCTAGATAACCTCACTACTTGATCGAATTCTCGTTGTTACTATTAGCTAACAAAAATATGTAATTGTTACAACCTAGCTATAATCCACAGAGAGGTCTGAGCTTTTCAATCCGTATATGTAGCGAAGAGATTAAGTGTTTGTGTTCAGCATCTTAATAGAGCCCAAATGTACTTCTAGTAAGGGACATTAGTTGGACGAAAAATAACACGCGTTTTCAAGAAATCCATGCCTCTAACTAGATAAGAATGTGAACAACAAACACCACTTAATCAAAGTATTGACATATATGATTCATTCATTTATTTATCAAAGGAAACTTCTATATCACTTGGTTGAAGTTAAAACTGAATCGGCTTCCAACTTCCAAGAAACAACCAGAAAGAGCTTTCGGCGAGATTCATCATACATCATCTTCTCTTTCATCATCCACATCGACGTCACCAGTTCCATTACATTCATTTTCAACATTGACCCTTGCGTGTGGGTTGGGAGGTCTTGAATAACAACATTTCTGTCTTTGGATTCAACTCATACGATTCAATTGATCCATACATTTACATCTTGAATGCAATGCTTCCTAGGATTGATTTTTTATGGTTTTATTTTTGGTTTAGATTCGTTCACTACACCAAATTGACACTTTTGTAACAACTCTTAAAACAATATCATTTTGAGAAGTTACAATTCACCAAACAATTTCAAGTCAAAACTAAATTTAGTCAAAAAAATGAAAAATAGTAACACAAAAAAATGATACAATAAATTAGATCACCATGAATAATATCACTTTTATAACCATACTATTCATGGTGATACAATTATTGTATCATTTTGTTTGTGAAAATGTGTAAAATTATTAGGTGGATTGTTACACTTTAAAAGTGATTGTTTCTGAAGTGTCTCAAGCTAATAAGATCGGGTAATTAAATAACCTCCCCATGAGTAATATGTGTTTTTTTTCCTCTACTTCGTTTTAATTTCCATCTAGATTTCAGCTTCTTCTTCTACTACTATTTTTATTATCGAATATTGGTTGAGTTTTCTATGATACCACTTTTATGGGCTTGATTTCCAACCTAAATGAAGCAGAAATAAACTTATTACATCTTGAATGTAATCCTTCCTAGGATTGACTTTTGATGGTTTTATCTTTTGTTTAGATTCGTCATTGTCTTTTCCATAAAAGAGTTTATAAAAAAAAGTTTCATAATATATACATTCTAGAAAAGTTAACAATAAGCTTTTGAAATTAAAGATTTCCAAGGATCGGAGCAAACAAACTATTATGTATGTCTATTGTCTAACATAAGCTCTTTTAATTTTGTTCAAGGGAGATAGCACTTTTGGTCTTCTTGCAGGGATGATTTAGAAGAAGAAAAAAAAATTGAAATTCAAAATTTAAATAAATTAATGGATGTGAAATTAATGGATTTGCAATGTTTTAGCACATTGATTTTCTAATTAACTTCTATACCTGTACAATTTTGGAATTCGAATAAAAAAAAATGAAGTTAGTACCCATCAACAAATTAATGTATCATAGAAATTTTGTTTCCAAAGTTTTAAAATATTTTTGTTATAAGGGCGTAAAGTTATAAAACCATTTAATATTGGGGTAAAGTGATCAATAATGTTGTTGGTGCATAATACATACTAATACATACGTTCCAGAAAGATCAAATTTTAGTAATGAATTAGTAGAATTTATGGTGCATAATGTTCATAGATTCTAGAATATTTTGCAGATAACTACAAAGAATTCCGATATTCTTTGTGAGAATAAAACCATATGTTGGAGTCATTACTCATATTATTTTATTTATTTATTTTCTTTTTTTCTTGTGCAACCTAAAATTTTCTTTTGATGAAATATTACTTTTGACATTTCTCTTTTACTAATTAATGCATTTCATTTTTGACAGGGGTCCTAGATATTATGGTGATATGGGCCGCATGCAAGAGGACATACCAAAGCGAGCACCTTCTCCCCTGCACAGGTGCACATGAAAACCTAAAAATGATCACAGCTACGTATTGATTTACCTTTTTTTTTTCTAGATATTATATATATATATATATATATATATATACCATGGGATTTATTGATTGTGTTCACACATATTATGTAAACTATTCAAATGTTTGCTCCGAACGTAACACTAGAGAGTTCTATTTTCTAGTTACATTAAGGCCCAGTTCACAACAAATTCATTGTATCTCCATACCCACATTTACTCATACGTTCATTTATGGGAATGTGCATGCCATATAATCTTATTGGAAATATATCACTATAATGAAGAATCTGAATTTTGTGATGATGTCTATTCTCTTGGTTTTTTTAAAAAATTATGATAAAAGTTAAAAAAAAAAAATAGAACAAATATATTATCATCATCAACCTCAAAGGTGTGGAGAACTTTTTTTTCACTCAACCTAATTTCTATTTTTTTTATTTTTTTTTTTGTAGTTTTTTTCATGTAAATTTTTTTTCTTAAAACCAAACAAACTTGAGAGTTATTTCTTGAAACATAGCTGACTCCCTTCTTTTTTCCCTATAAATTCAGCCAAAATGCCATTATTTATTGGTGCTTTACATCTTCAACGTTTAGTCTTTTAATTGAGGGTCAAAATAATAGGGATGCTGAGTTTCTGTTGTCTTCTACTCATCTTCTTCTTCTTCTACTACTACTACTACTACTATTATTATTATTATTATTAAAATAAGACCCCGTCCTAAGAGCTTTTTTAAATTAAGGAGTTTCATTAAAATGGTCTGAATTTATATTTTACTTTCTTAATAATATGCTAAAATTCAACAGAAAATGGGGATAAGCCTTGTTAAAATTAGGATAATTTCATTAGTCTGAAAAAAAAATTTCTCCAGATTTGCCTTTTACGAAGCAACAATTTTTGTAATTAGTCTCACAAGGGTTAAGGAGTTATATCGTGTATGATTAATAACGATCATACATGTCTCTAGGAATGATACCTTTTAGAGACAACAGAGCTCGACAATCTCGTTTTCACGCTGTGAAGTGGTTCACAATGAGACATGCATGGTTCAGTGCTTCCACAATGAATCCCTTGGCTTTACGGAATTATATGTACTTGCCATGTGAATGCGGGAAGTTGTGAATTCAAAAAGAAGAAGGGTTACACTCAAGAACAATTCAAGATATTCCTTGTCAATTGAACAATAAGTTTAGCAGAAAATTCAATCCGTTTAAAAGACTAACATGGTCATGGACTTGAAATCGACCTTGTCCTACAGTGTGATATACTTGTGGAGCTTGAGAGTTTGCACCCCACCATGGCCTGCATTTACTTGGGGTCTTGAGGAAAAGTTCATTGAAGTTTTCCCATTCTGGCGGTTGAGAAGAGTTTAGGGTCAAAACCGGCCCACATGCTTTGTAGAACTTTGACTGCTTTCCACTATAAATTCAGCACAAATATTTGCTCAATTCTCATCATTGTCTTAACTCTTTGTTTTCGAGCACCAGAACAAGAGAAAATGGGGATATTAATTACGCGATTATTGAGTTTGTTTTTCATGTTACTCCTTGTATCTCAAGTTTCTTGCAGGTTAGTAATTATTTATTTATTTATCGCAAATGGGAAATTTCAAAAAGTAAAGCTGGCCGTCGGTTAGCATGCGCTGTTCATTCATCACCAATCATATTGAAAATGAACATGAAAATGTATTTGTTTTGAAAAAACATTTACAAATTAAATCATTTGCATTTACGGTGGATCGATCTATGGTGAACCAAGCATGGCCTAATTTTTTTTTATATTGCATGCATTTTGTTCAGTGAATTCAAGCCATTAATTTCTCACCAATAAATTGCAACAAACCAAAACAAATTAAGTCTGAGTCAAGCATACCATCATTAGTTCAAATTAATATCAGACTGTTAAAAGTGTTCCATGGTAAGCTAAGTGCGGTAATCCGTAAGTAGGTTCAAATTATTCCTCCATAAAGCCTATTGATTAACGCAACTGTTGTGCAAATGTTGCCTGATCTCGTCTCAAGTCAGGCCTCTTGCAGGTTAGTATGTATGCCGAGCCTCAAAATGAATTTGCCGCTGTTGTTATTATTGTTGATATCATGTTTTTTTTTTTTGTTTTTTTATTATTATTATTGTTGATATCATGTTTGCTCATCCATTAATTCACCAATTTCACTTGTTTTGTTGAACCCAGTTACAATATCCTGTTTTTTTATACAACTTAATTTCTCTGCTTTGTAGCAGGTCGTTGTTACTGCAATGGGGCGCTTTCTGGCAATAAAGGTAGGGCTCACACTGGAGGGATTAGTGGCCACTACCTCCACAAAGGTTCTGTTGCGCAAGGGTGGGACAACACTAATACCTGGCAGAGTTGAGACCCCATCTCTTCTAAATTGCTGCTTAGGATAAAGCTGAGGCACCTTATTTAAAACCATCTCCTTCATAGCTTGGGCGAGTTGTTTTCAGCCTGTCCCTTCCACGCCAGCTGACACCCTAAGAGTTTTGGACCCTGAACCCCAACCCACCAAAATAGAAAGGAAGATTCCTCCTTTATTGGCCTCTTTCACCATCATAACCCATCTATTGTTGATTTTCCAACTGGCTGAGAAAGCATTAGAGCCTGATTCCACAGCTTTCTTAAGCTGAAACTCAATCCATTCTCCCATCTGCAATTCAACAAAAACTTTGATTCTAACCCTCGAGCTCGATTCAAGTAACAACAAACCTCCTCTTGACTTTCGAGACCAAATTCTTTCCCATCAATTTTCAACAAATGAAAATTTCCTTCTTTGAACTCCATCTCTCCCAAGATTTAGCACAAAATTACAAACATACAATCACAATTTTACCAGCATACAAGCATCATAGCAATACGAAGATTAGAAATAACTGAAAGAGCTTACTTTTTGCCAAAAAAATTGCCAAATTTGTTCCAAAGTCTGAGAAAGAGCTCACCGCCGTCACAAACCCTCGGTCACCACCGTCAAGCCCTCGGTCACCACCGTCAAGCCCCGGCGATTGCAGATCGAGAAGAAGGAATAGGCTCACCAGCCTGTCGAAAACCACCTCACCTTCGAAAACCACTTCCCTTTTGAAAATCACTGTCGAAAACCCCCTCACTACTGCGAGATCCCACTATCGAAAAACCCTTGCGAGATCCCATTGTCGAAAACCCCCTGCGAGATCCCACTGTCGAAAACCCCCTCACCACTGCGAGATCCCCCTCCCCACTGCGAGATCCCCCTCACATTCGAAAACCACTGTCGAAAACCCCCTCACCACTGCGAGATCCCCCTCCCCACTGCGAGATCCCCCTCACATTCGAAAACCACTGTCGAAAACCCCCTCACCCTCGAAAATCACTGTTGAAAACCACTCTCACTGTCGAAAACCACCCTTCAACTTCACATTTAAGATGGTGAAGTGGTGCTTGGTTTTGCCTTAACAATATTCTAATTTTTTTTTCTTATTCTTAAAATGCATAACATGTTTCTTGAAAAAAAAAAAAAAAAAACCGTCTGCTGAAGCAAAACACTGATTTAGTTGTAATAAAATTTTCACAATTTAAAAAGCCCATGATTTAAGAGGAGTGGTATTCAGTGGAGAAAATTCCTTTTTATTGTCCAGGGTGAGATGACACGGCTTTTGGGTGTAAAAACATGCATCGACTTTGTAGACTTTGACTACTTCACACTTAAACATAATGTTTAGCTCTAAAATATTGCTTGAAACAGGGTTGCCTCCCTCTTTATTTCCCTATATATTCAGCAAAAATGGCAATATTTGGTGCATTATACTGGGATGGAGTCAGATTTTTGTTGAATGGTGGAGTAACGGGTCATAGTTAATTAATGATAATATAAAAATTAATTACTTTAATTTAATATTTTTTAATTTAAATAATACATAATTAATTATTCAAAACACCAATTATTAAACAAAATTCCATCTAAATTTATGGGAGAAAAAAATGAACCCAATAAGCTAATTTTGTAAGAGAATAAAAGATAAATATATGAAAGGCAAATCAAATAGCTATATAAAGTTAAGGAGCAAAAACTAATTCCAAATATAAAATTATATGTGAAAAAAAAAATCTTCGGTCAGTGGGGGTGCCCTCATGTAGATCCGTGATTGCATCCATCTTCAACCTTGAGGCTTCAAACCGTGGGTCAGATTTTTCGATCATGAGCATGTAAACAAAAAATTGGGAATATTTGCTCCATTGTTGGGTTTATGTTGCCTTCTAATTCTAATAAAAGCAGTTCAAATTTCTTGAGAATTTGTGATATATTTTGACAATAGCTTCCTTACAGCAGCATTGGAGATTATCACGGCCGAGGCGTTTTAAGGATAGTCCGCTTAAGAAGCCACCATCTCCTCGTGGAAAGCCTATGGTGCATTTTGGAATTTGGAGACCACCCGCACTACCCATCATATATAAACACTGAAATGATAATATATAACATTCCTTGATATAGGGATGATTGTATTTTGTTTCTCTTATTATCTTCAATAAAAATCTTTGTGTTTGGATACAATAAAAAAATAGAAATGAGAATATTTGACACTGAGTTGGTGTTTAATTTTTCTCATGTTGTGGTCATTTTGTAAGCAATAATAAAGTTTTACTTTTAATACCTTGAGGCATTAATGACAAGAAGGCAGCTGGGACTCGAACCGTGGACGTGGGAGACAAACCCACACAGCGGCCACTAGACCATAACACCATTGGCAACTTGACGGTATTTGGCTCTGCTGCTATCAATTCATGTGTGATCCACTTATATAAATTTGAGGACAGTGTTTCATTTGTAATGTTTTGGTATGGTAAGCGAACTCTTGAACTTTACCCCCATCAACTGTAATTTACAGTGGTGAGATGAACATTTCTCACATTTTAATAAGCTACACATTTTAATCAGCTTCCAACTTCCAAGAAACAACCAGAAAGAGCTTTCGGCGAGATTCATCATACATCATCTTCTCTTTCATCATCCACATCGACGTCACCACTTCCATTACATTCATTTTCAACATTGAACCTTGCGTGTGGGTTGGGTGGTCTTGAATAACAACATTTCTGTCTTTGGATTCAACTCATTTTCGAATAATTTCGTATTTTTTTCATAAATCTTGGCATTTTCGTGTAAACTCCAAAAAATTACAAAGCAAATTAATATTTTCGGTAGAACTATTTCGTCATTTTTTCGTAGATTTCGTATAAAATCCAAAAAATTATTTAAAAAATTACATTTATAGGGATACTTGTATATTTAGAATTCATTTAATATGTTTATGAGGGTAGTTTACTTGTATCTTAATTTTTCGCATATTCATATATGTTTGACATATTCTCGAATATGCTTTTTTTTTGTATACAACAAAATATGTAACAACCTGATCCAAATGATAAAATCATATATGTTCATATTCTCGAATATTTTTTTTTGTATACAACGAAATATGTAATGACCCGCCTCTCTTGGGCATTACCCTCACCCTCCTGCTCATGATTTTTATATGCGTTGTATCATGGAAATCTAAACTCAAGCATATATATATAGCACATCATTTTCCCTTGTTTAGGCGATATGAGACTATAACACCCCTTTAATAGTCTGTCAGTATGAGCCAGTCCACACAAGGTAGCATGTCTGTCTCAGACCCACTCACCCCAATCCACATGGTACAATATTATCCGCCTTGGACCCAAGGCCCGCATGAGGTTTTACGCGGATCGGTGATGTGATTTTTTTTAAAAAATATTAGTGACGGTTTTTTGCCGTAGCTAAATTCTTTAGTGTAATTTGTTTTTCATAAAAACCAATGAGCAACGGTTTTTTGCCGTCGCTAATAAAAAAATAATCTAAAACTTAGCCACGATTTTTTGCCGTAGCATAATTCTTTAGTGTAATTTGTTTCTCATAAAAACCAATTAGCAAAAATAATCTAAAACTTTGCCACGGTTTTTTGCCGTAGCTAAACTCTTTAGTGTATAATTTAAAAAAAAAACCAATTAGCGACGGAGTTTTGACGTCGCTAATAAAAAATAATCTAAAACTTAGCCACAGCTTTTTACCGTAGCTAAACTCTTTAGTGTATAATTAAAAAAAAAATTAGCGATTTGCCGTCGCTAATATAAAAATAATATTCAATTTTTTTTTCAAAAAATCAATTAGCGACGGATTTTTGCCGTCAATTTTTTTTTTCAAAAAATCAATTACGACAGTTTTTTGCCATCGCTAATATAAAAATAATGTTCAAAATTTTTTTTTCAAAAAATCAATTAGTGACGGTTTATTACCGTGGCTAATTATTTTATATATATAGCTACGGCATTCTAATTGTTAATTTATTTTACTGACTTAAATGCTTAATTGTTAATTACAATTTTATTTCAGAAATTTGATAAATTGCTTTCACCTTTCATGTTTGATTAAAACTTAATATGTTTGGTTGTTAGATTCACATTTTATCAATATTCAAAGCATGTGCTAAAAATGATTAAGTTTAGACTTTGATTAAGTGTGCCTTAAAAAGACACTTAATGTTTGGTAAGAGTTTATTTGCTTGAGATAAATTGTTAATGTTTGACAAAAACTTGATATGATTGGAATTTGATTTTAATGATCACATCTTTGGTGTAAGCAAGGGATCCTCATCCCTAAAGCTTCTCGTTTATAATTTCAGTAATTTAGATTTAAATATATTTGCTAACTCATCGGTGAGTCCAAACCCCGCAAAATCCATCTCATCCATCTTTTCTTTTTATTTTATTTTTCTTATTTTTAATTTATTTTTAGTTTAGTTTTAAAAACACTGTAACCTCATTTTCTCCAAATTAGTTTAAATAAATTATTAACTTCAATTTTATCCCCCTTCCTCGTGGGATCGACCCGTACTTGCCGTTGTCTACCAGTTAGACATCATGCACTTGTGGTTATTACAAGTGCGTCAAATTAGCCTGTTTATTTAGGCCGGTTAAACCTGCAACACATACCGTTGTCAGATAGCCACGGAAAAGTCTAACGTTGCTGTTGTACTAGAGCAACGATTCAAATAGATGCGATATTGCAACGGTCATTGGGTTGTTGCTAACTCATTTCAGCTACGCTTTTTAATACTTAGCAACGACAAGATGTTGTTGCTGAATTTACTTTATTTTGTAGTGTCTATAGGAATAAAATTACATGTCCATTTCGAAAGGTTAAAAAGAAGTGTTTAATGCTATATATAATGGGTCGCTACATCCAAAGTAGATATGTTTGCTCATCTTTCAAGTCAGAGTGCAAAAGGGAGTGTAGAGTAGCAGAGTCCCCCAGGATCAAGCCTGTTGGCCAGTTGTGTGCCTGGATGAGCAGCTTCAGAAGCAAAACATTTGGCCATGGTGCTGTCAAAAACTCGGCCTAGAATCCTATCCGCAATGCTGCCATAGATCTACCAAAAGTGTATATGACAACCACCCCAAAAGCTCTCTGATGCGAGGAGGTAAAGAAACATGCATCATAAATTACCATAATCATCTAAGAAGAAAGATTAGTGTGGAAGGACTAGAATTCTCGGACCGAGTGTTAATGTGGTGTTCTCTAACTGCCAGAAGTTGTTTGTGTATAATCTAAATTCGAGAGTGTTGGGTATTTGATAGCGATTGCATAAGGGTATTCAGGTCAGGATGAAAGTGCATCGGCCCGGGGGCTTTGCCAGGATTGTTGTTTCAATCACTTGGTGAAGAGAAGAGGGGAGCTATGTGTTACTCCTAGCAGTAGGAGACCTCCGCCGTCTTGTTGCTAACTCTAATCAATAAGAGGCCACTGTTGATAAATATATCAAGCCTGAACTTTGAGCATGTTAAGTGTGGATAAATCAGAAACCATTGTTGTTTTACTATTTTTATTTTCCTATAGTTTTCCAGAAGTGGTCTTACCATATTTGTATTGCTGTAAATTTTACAATTTCATGTATTCGGGTTTATCTTGAACTTATCTCGCGAGGAGCTTGAATTTTCCAATTTCAACACATCAATATGATTTCTTATGTTCATACTTTTGTCCATAAAAACTATAAATTTTTATAATAATAAATAATTAACATTTAAAAAATCTTCACATAATAAAGAGATATAATGTAACGACACCATTTTTCTAGTACTAAAATTTATAATTACCTCCGTGTTTGGGGTTACACAAAATTTACTTTTTTATTGACGTCATAGTAATATCGTAATAATTGTTTTATTATCTGTACCTAATTTATGTATGGGTAAGTTATTACTCTAGTGGTAGCTAAAAATTTATTAGGTACATATTGCATTTATGTAATCAAATGTACATTTTTATTAGTTATTTTGTCGTGGGTTTCAAAAAAAAACAACAACATTGTAATGTTGAAAATAATGGGCTAACCCAAAAAGAGTGTCATGTATTGTGTCGAAGTCTATGACTATGAAATGAGATGCACAAGGGAGCAATGACTTTAGTCTAGGCCCATCCAACCCACTCAGCCTCAAAGAATGTATGGACAATGTGCTTTGATTCTCAAACAAACATCCTAGTGCCTACTGCAGAAAGAGAAACAAACTAAGACACACTAGAGTGTAAACGAGTAATAGTATTTTTCATTTGTAATTGAGAAGGGCTGAGTTTAATTATAAATAATCTGAATTTTACAAAAGTATAAAAATGTAATAGTATTTTTAATTAAAAGACACAAATATCTTTGAAACTATTCATTGGTCTTGAATTTTTATACGTAATTAGTATATATAGAAAAGGAAAAAATTGAAAAATTAATTTAAAATTGAAGACATTTTTTTACTATTCATTTGAAAAATAAGGTATAGTTGTAGTGATCTATTTCCTACCACTTATAAAAGAAATTTTATTTAAATAATGTAATGAATGACTACATCAACTATTATTAAAAAAAAAATCTCCATGTGAGAGAATTTCTGGTTCGGTGGACTTAGTTAATAGGTGTTGGTATAATAGATAGAATTTATTTTTTAAAACTTTGTCATCTTAAACACTCACTTTCAATCTCCTTCACTCCCACCAAACCCCATTTCACATTGTTTGATTTTAATAATATCCACTGACCAAAATGAGGAGAGATGAGAATAAAAGATTACTCAGTTCTCTCTTCACATGTAACAAATAGAAGGAAAAAAAAAAGAGAGAAATAGTTAGTAGAAAACACGGAGGAAAAGAGAAAGATGAAAAGGAAGAGAAAAAAGAGAGAGGCGAAAGCTGAGAAAAAGTGGGATTGTTGGTGGTTAAGTGAGGGTGCGATTGACTGTGCGTTGAGACAAGAAAGAGGGTTTTAACGAGACGAGGCAACAATTTGTGTGTGCGTGTGAGGGAGAGAGGATGGGATGTTGCGTATATATGGTGAGGCTAACTACAATCGACTATTGGTTGTGCATGATGACTATCCGTCGGCTCTGTGGTGTTGGCGCTGTCATATTAAGTTATTGTTTCTTATTAGGTTAATCTTTGTATCATTATTGTTCCGTATTAGGTTACTGTTTCCTATAGGTTAAACCGTATATACCAAGTCACCAATATTTTAGGATATAGATTGATTTATAGAGTTGTATATATATCTATTTATTAGTCAGTATTCTAAAAATCATCCTAAGCGCTAGGCAGCTGTTTGGGCAGGTTTTTGAATTTTATTTATTTTCACTTCTAAAAAAAATTTAATGCTCTAGTTTTTTTTATTTTACATTTTGCATATGTATCTTGACATTGAATTGAAATAATTTATATGCTATTATGCTTAACTTTTATAAAATTATAAATTATAATACACAAAAAATAAAATCCGCCTAAGCCTCTAGGCTCTAGTCCCCTGCTCGCCGCCCGCCTAGCGAACAAATTTATCTCTTCGTTTTGACATGGTATATATTGGTCCATTTTCCTTTAGCGTGATTCAATATGTGAATGAAATAAACAATGTTTTACGAAACACTTTTTTTTTTTTTTCATGTAGAAATTATCATAGGTATCAATTGATTTTACAATTGGATTATTGGAGTTGTCGTGTCATTAGTCTAGGATTTATCTTTTTAACCAACGGTATTCTTTCAGGAGCATGGGCTAATGAGGCATGGGGATCATATTGGAATTGGGATACCAAAAAAACTTGGGCATTTATTACTTGGTTGTTTATACATGTCCTCATAGAGTATCCCGTCGATTTTTATTTTTATTTTGTATTTCGGCAATCTGAGACATGGGTTCTCATAGGCTTGGTCATCCATTAGGTGACATCAGTTATGCTCTTGCTACTTTTATCTCTGTCAAAAACTCTAGATGAATTATTGATTCAGGTGTCATTGATCATGACTTTTGATCAATAACTCTTAGAACCGCGACCACGCCACATCGTTGGCATGTGGCTAATGCTAATGGAGAAAAAAAGAGATTTGTGAAGAATATTAAGGATTAGGCGGGTTTGAATATGAAAGGCGAGTTTAACACAGGAGATTCATCGAACATCATGTTCTCTTTCATCATTAACATAACCACTTTCATCATCACCACTTCCATTACATTCATTTTCAACATTGACCCTTGTGAGTGGGTTTTGGACGTCTCCTATTCCGAACTCGCCTCATTATATGATTCAAATTGATCATAATTGACTACATTTAAACGCCATAAATGATTCTTAATGCTAAAATATTGCTCGAAATAGAGTTGCCTTCTTTTGTTCCCCTATGTATTTAGTCAAATTAAGTGTCAATTACATCTTCAACTTTGAGAGGCTTTTGAACTGCAGGTCAGATTTTTTTAGCACAAAAAAAAAAAAGATGGGAATATTTTCACGTTATTGAGATTATGTTGTTTTTTATTACTCATCTTCTCTGAAGTGTCTCAAGCTAATGAGATCAGGTAACTAAATAACCTCCCCATAAGCAATATGCCTTTTCTTTTTTTTCTCTTCTTCTTCGTTTTAATATCCATCTAGGTTTGACGCTCTTTCTCTCTTCATGAGAAATAATAGTAAGCCTTCTTATTATTATTATTGAACATCGCTCAAGTTTGTAATGATACTGATTGTTACAGCTAGGTTTCCAACATAAATTGCTATCGTTGGATGGAGGTCCACAAAGTTCATATAACCCAAGGATTATTAACTTATTACCCATCCGATGTAGAACTAAATTCATTACACTTTGCATGAAAGAGTTTATGCAAAAAAATAAAATAAAAATCACACCATGATATAAATATTTAAAAGTAGAAAGTTACATCACTTGGGGTTCCGAGAGAAATTTATCACTTTCTACAACCTATATTCACAATTTCAGGGGCAATCCATATACTCTAGAGTCAACCATGAATTTCCGAAACTAAAAGACTCCCAAGGATGCGAAGCAAACAAACCACTATGTATGTCTAATATAAGCTCTTTTAATTTTATCCAAGTGGGCTAGCGCTTTTGGTCTTCCTGGCAGCAGCAATGATGCATAAAAAAAATTGAAATTGAAATTTTAAAATAAAATAAATGAATATGAAATTAACCGATTTTCAATGTTTCAACCCATTGATTTTCTAAATTCTATACCTAATACAATTTGAAAATTCCAATAAAAATAAAATGACAATCAACAAATTAATGCATCGTCGAAAGTAAGAATAAAATAATGATGTAGCCCTTGGCCATAGTTTGGTTATCCTATTGGGTCAATGATGTAGCCTTTGGCCATAGTTTGGTTAACTCTATTGGGTCAATGATGTAGCATTCGAGCATTGATTAATGAACAAATAAAAAAAGATCAATGGTCCAATTTTTTTTTAAATCCTAAATTTTTTTATTAATAAAATATTATTTTGACATTTCTCTTTTACTAATACATTTCATTTCCGACCGGGTTCCTAGATATTATGGTGATATGGGCCGCATGCAGGAGGACGAACCAAAGCGAACACCTTCTCCAATGTGCAGGTACCCACGAAAACCTGAAAATAATCGCAGCTTCATATTGATAAACCTGGATATTAGCAAAAAAAAAAAGAAAAGAAATATAGACAGATACCGTGAGATTTGTTGATTGTAGTCACGCATATTATGTGAACTATTTAAATGTTTGCTCCCGTAGCACTAGAGAGTCCTATTTTTTTGTTACAGTAAGAACCTGCTTAGTTCACTGCAAATTCTTTGTATTTCTTTACCCACATTTACTCACATGTTAATTTTTTATAATGTGCATTTCATATGATCATATCAAATATATCATTTTGGCTAATTTGCATATAGTAAGTCAACACTAGACAAGAAAGAAAATGAATGACGTTTTTCATTCATCACTAAGCATATTGAAATAGATATGAAAATGTATTCGTTTAGAAAGAAAAAAAATATTTTCAAATTAAATCATTTGCATTTACAGTGGATCGATCTACAGTGAAGCATTGTCTATTTTGTATATTACACATGCATTTTATTCAGTTAACTGCCTATTGTTGATTTCATGTTTGCTCATCCATTAATTCACCAATTTCATTTGTTTTGCTGAACCCAGTTACAACACCTGTTTTTATTACAACTTTCTGGCAGGTTGTTGTTGCATCTCCAAGACCCTATTAAAGGTCTTCCTGATGGGGTTCACGTAAATGGACGACCCGTACCTCCTATATCCGATCCAAAGCCAAGCGGCAATCCATCACGTCGTTGTTGCTAATTCCAATCAATAAGAGGCCACTGAAGCCACTATAGAACCTGGAGTGTGGTCCAAATGTTGCCAATCAAAGGGGAGAAAGGAGGTGGACTTAGCTAATAGGTGTTTTTTTTTTTTTTTTTTTAACTTTGTCCACTACAACAAATTTGTTTTAAGCGGCGTTTTCAAAAGCGCCGGTAAAGCTAACAATGTGCCGGTTTAGAGCATTAACGGCATTTTGAGAAGCGCCGAGGAAGCGCCGGCAAAGGTATGTGCCGCCAAAAGATTAACGACGCTTAGTGTAAAGCGCCGGTTAAAAGTGACCAGTTGCGGCGCTTTCAAAGCGCCGCCAAATCTTAGATTAGCGCCGCTAAATAAATGGATATTACATTTCCTTTTGACTGGAAACGCCGTATTTATAACTTTTAATGGCGCTGTAAAAGCGCCGGTTATGTAAAAATAATATTTTACAATATGTTTTGCGACACTTTTAAAGCGCCGGTTGTCTTAACAAATCTGTAAAAAACCTACATTTTAATGGCGCTTTGGAAGCGCCGGTTATGTTAACATACTGGAAAAAAAATCAATAAAAATAAAAATAAAAACCTGTCATTGGGACGGAAAAAACAGACTGTAAATTTTCTAATTTCATATCATCTACTAAAATCTCCTTCAGTAACAAATAAACTCAAAGCACACTATAATTTTCTACGGTAACAACCATATATTAAGACCTGCAACATAGGCAGTGCATCCTTATACATCCTTGTATTTTTCATATTCATCCATTCTATGTCTTAAACTTTTGTCATGTTGAACAACATCAAGTGCACCGAAAAGTTTTCCTCTTACTTCATTCCAAGCATAGTCCACGTTGCTTTGGTGATCACTCTTCAGGATACTGCAAAAAGGGAAAATCTAACTAAACTCAGAATAAAAAGTTAACTCAACCCTACCATCAGTTCATATTTCATGCGTTAACCTTATAAAATGGTCAGGGAAAAGAACTCAAAAATGTTCATTACAGTACCCTTACCTACCAGAAGAAGTGTTTGCAGGCACAGCATCATCATCTAACATTTTTCCAGGATAAGAATACGCTTTGCCAGACGGTGCTACTCCAGCAACATATGCAAGGACTATACTAGCTGTCATAAGTATTTGATCACCAATAGGTATCCAGTTTGTTGGCGCTGAATTTTCAGGATTTATCAGTTTCCTTGCCTTTGAGTTTGCTCATTGCTGCATTGAACACATATCTTAATGCTTTCTCTACTTGATCGGGTCTAGCTGAATATGTAGGAATGACTGGTTCACGGTTGAATTCCTATAGTTAAAGAACAATGTGTCAGTTTAGGCCACTAAGTCCATTAGGGATAAAGAAGGATCATCATCATCATCATCAAACAGGTGCCCCTATTTGCCCCCACATAGCTCCGACCCTGGGTATAAAGAAGGATCGCCATCTTGTCCACCTCAAGAGACCCTGCATGTACAACAGGTGCCTTGAGAAGTTTCTTGCCTCAAGTGTGTGCAAAACCCAATCAATGATGGGATTTCAAGCCCTCTGTTTCAGTTATATATGTATTTTATGCAGAAAATCTTGATGTCGAAGAGAAGGGTGTACTATTTGTACCTTTAAATGAAATAACTTGCCATTCAAATATAATGGCTATGAGCCTACAAGGGTGTAGTACTTCTGATATATTACAATAACAAGATGAGTCAATTGCTACAAATAAAATAGGCTACATGACACAAACAAGTGAAAAGATGATAACAATGAAGATTAAATGCACTTACACGCATAAAACTCTGCCACTAAAGATATGAATTTGCATCCCGCAAGTAATGAATCATTTATCTGGAACTTCGTAGAAAAATAGGAACCATGAAGCGACGAACACAAAACTTATCTGAAGGAAAACTGAATTTCCTCCAAAGTTTTCCCCTTGGTCTCAGGAACATAAAGTGCTATAAAGATGACGCTGAAAACACTTATGACCGTGTATATGGTGAAAGTTCCTGTTCAGAGTGATGGTACAAGTTTAGATAGATCAATAGAGATAAATAGATTGGAGCAAGATATAAAAACTATATAATATGTAGATTTAATAAGTTGGTCAGGATCATTGAACCCAACAGAGTAGCTTATTTTAACTGACTCGTAATTAACACATCCAGCTAGAACTTCAAGAATGTTGATTTTACCGAGGAGCTATATTTAAAAGATCCTCAATTTCCCCACACAGAATAACAAACGTCTTTTCAATAGTTATAAGCCTATTAGACGTGGTTGTTTACCTTGATGTAGGTATATAAGAAAGCATACCTCCGCTGCTCCAAGTAAGAAGCAAGTTCGCCGTCATTGTGATCACAAATGATGTTAACCAATTGGCCATTGTTGCTACACTACCAGCAAGGCCCTTTATATTCACTGGAAGAATCTGCAAGGTCATACTAAATCAATACACTAATGTAACAAGAAAAACATAAAGTATTGGTTTTCAACAGGTTACTAATGCAGGTCCTAGGACATGGAGGAAGAATTATCATAAGGGCTTTAAAAGGAATAGGAAGAACTCCGCAAGCCTAAGCTATGAGCCTTGTCAATTAAGTATTTGAGATCGTCGGGAGTTCCAGATCTACTGCTAACAGCAAAGAAGTTTGTGACATGATAACCAAAGGATGCATAATATGAATGCTCCATGATAGCCATTAGTTGGACTGTGTTATAATTGTTATCCCGTATCCGAGGTAATACATGATCAGCAAATTCCCTGTATGAATTAATGCACGGTTCCGAGCTGCTCATACCAACATGAGCCTCATATATGCGTGGCGACTTAGGTTTTGGAGGGCGAGGATGTTTAAACACATACCTGCACAAGGCATTGAAATATAAAATTATCAAGTTTTTGCTCTAAAAGCTTTTTAATAAACAATGAATAACGTTCCTTGATATGACCTGGAGATATGGCAGAAGCAGTTGCAGATGTTTTAGATTCCTCTTTTCATATGCAAGAATATTAAGCAATTTGTAATCAATAAAAAAATTAAAAAATGTAGATTCAAATAGAAATAAGATTTATGTTGCTGAGAAACTGTGAACATGATGCCCATGAAATACAATATAAATATTAACAGGATTTAGTACCTTTCTGACATAGGGGGATCCCAGTATACACCATCATATGCTGCTGCAAATCTTGAAGGGTCTACAGTGGCATATTTAATCCATGCTGGAATTCGATCAACCCAAATTCCATCTCCGTGTTTAAACCGGAACTTGACCCTTGAATTGTGTGGAATAGATGGGTTACCACCAGAATCAAGAATCTTTATTGTCCAGACGCCAAATTGGTCCTTTTCCATCTTATGATTGGAGCCATTCCATCCATTGAAGTCTCCAATAAGCTCAGCTTCCCTGCAGTCAGAAAATTATGAAGAAACCTGAAGTTCTCAGCCAATCAATGAACATAAACTGCAACTAACCATGATGAATACAGTGTCATTATTTCCTACTGATTTTATAAAAAAATAACATTTAAAGGTTTCTTCAGCCAATCATCGATCTACCTTTTATTAAGTTGTATACTAACATGTTTGAGTCGCACACTAAATTAAAGTGTTTAGAACATGAAGGTAACAGCAAGGTTACAATACCCTAAAGAAACACTTCCATATCCTCAAAAGCTAGAAGTAAACTTTGAAGTAATAGGATGCATGTGTATTTAACCAGTGGCAATACCACCATGAGAGGCGGTGCAGACACTCTGACCCATGTATTGGAACTGTTCACACTGTAAAACATGCCAAACACCTTTACATGCATATCCAAGTGAAACATCCCAGTTCACATCATGAAATACACGGGCATCTGATCCTTATTTTACAATTCCCTAATAGGCATGGTCCATCTATATGATTTGATAAGCTACCAGGCATAGATCTTCAAAATATTATTGATTCACCATGTTGCTTTCTGAGCAATACTCGTGGTATTACAATCTGGTAACCATAAAAGTGTTAAGGTCCCGAGGCTAAAGCAACCCAATTAACAATATATCCACTTGAAAGATGGCAAATGAGACACCCATCCCTAAAGAGTGATGAAAACCTCCACAATTACCCCGAATATCCAACATCTTGTACAATATTTCGTGCTATTACGTTCCTTCCATATTGCCCATGCTACTGCATAATGAGGTAACCTCCAAATCTCTTTCCCTTTAGGAGATAAATGACTAGGCATCTTCCAACTTATTAATAACATCTCCATATCTATATAAGCAATTTGCAAGACGAACAATTTCATTAAAATGCGATATGACTGACTAAAAGTTGTCTCTTATGCATTTTTGAATGACGCTTAGATCATGAATATTATCATCAGCAAGTTAATATAAAAATGGTGAACCTTATCTAAAGAAAAGATCATAAGCATAAAGTATCAGAACACTATCAATGACCCATTAAACTTACTGTGCAGCAGGGGCCCACTCTCGGTACACAATTCCATCTTGTTCTCTGTTAAATCCATATTTCAGATAACCTGCAAGAAGAGCCAGAGAAAAAGTTATGAATTTTATTTTCGCATGTTATGCTTACAATCAATTTTCACATATAGTCATCTGGGAAGCAAGAAAAATGATGTAAAGCTCCAATAAGCAGGAAGCATGTGGACATTATGCTACCGTTCAAAAGCATGATTCAATTAACATATTGAAACATCTAGTCAAACAATATCCAGGAAAATTATCAAATGTCAAAGACATGAAACAAAATGGTGTAGAGATGCATGCATCATGCATATACCCAATATGTACAATAGAGACCACCATGAAACTCCAATGGTCCAAGACACAATGGTATATTACATTGAAATTCTCCCCGTATGTAACAACAGATGAAAAGAAGGAAAAAAAACAGGCATGATATCTAATCTTTACCTAATATGTCTCTATAAGCTTTTTCTGCTCCGAATACTTCCTTGATCTATATCTCAAGTGATCTTCAAATGGTCCCAAACCTGGATCCAATCCCATGATACCTAAATTCTCACTGTCTTCTTCAGTGGTTGTTGCTGTTGTGGGACTATCTTAAAAGTTGCAACCCTTCAGAAGATACAAAATTCTAACAAGCCCTAGAACTGCAACCCTTCAGAAGAAATTTCATTTTCCATTGACTAGATATGATAAATCTGTCATCTCCAGCGGCTTAATATACTATAAAAACATTAGTTTGGAGAAGTCGTGCCGCAACATAATTGCTGAGACATTTCTCAGTAGTTTTCCAACCATCTAAGGCAGAATATGTTAGTGAAAATAATAAAATTATAAATTGATACTTTTAGTATCAAGTAGGGGTGTGACCTTTGAGCCCCAATGAGTATTGTACTCATAGGTAGAATCAGAAACTTGGATGACAGCCTTCAGAGATGTTGAGATATCCTTTGAATTCCAGCACACCATCACACTAACAGTAAAAAAAAAACCAAGCAACAGAGGGCATCAGGACAGAGCACTCTGTCAAAACAGAGCTTGCTGTCCAGTGTTAGTGAAATCTGAAAATGATGCTAAATGCTTAGCTCAAATCCCCTCTCTCTGCTGTTTTTAAGCTATTAAAAGACATGCAACTAATTTTACTTTTATTCAAGTTAATGCTTTTTGTATGATATAATTAGATTTACAAATAAAACTTACTAGAGATTGAAATAGCTATAAAAACTCCAAACTGGCAACCAAAAAGAACTTGCATCTTGCTAAAATTTGCAAAACCAAATTGCATCCATACTCACAATGCCAATGTTCAGCGTAGCAGCAGAACATAAAAACAGCTCCAAACACAAGCAATCCTGACCGCAACACAGTCCGCAACAGCGCCCAGCAGCAGCACAATCAGGCCACTGCAACGCAGCAACTCAGCATCTGCATTACTACACAAGCGCCCAGCAGCCTCCATCACGCCATTGCCTTACCAGCATTCTAACCGCAACACAGTCCGCAACAGCCAGACCGCAGCAACCAGACCCCAGACCGCCCAGTCCATCCGCTCCGCAACCTCTTCTTGCCCTGAAAAACAGAGTATGCTCTGTTTTACAGCAGAGAAAAAGAATCCTGCCAGCACACGGTTCCAGAACCTATCAATGCCCATTCTTGCTACGTCTACTCTTCCCCGTGTTGATTCCCTTCACGACATGATTATTCTATGCATCTAAAACAAAACAAAATTATACAAAATCACTCTATAATTTAAAACAAAACAAACTTAAATGCTCATTCTACAATTTTCATTCATTTAACTATGATATTTTTGCGTCATGGAGAAATGCAAGTCCTTTTGCTGCTCCAAATGCAATCTTCATTCTAATAGACCATGGCAGAGGAAGTAGTACTCCTGCAACGAATAAATAACTGATAAGAGAATGCACACATAAAGCAATTATCTCAAATACGCCGCAGCTGGATTAAAAATTCTGACTTATAAGAAAAATCATATTGGGAGATTCATCTTTTGTTATGGACTTACTAATTATCAGCATTATTGAGATTTGATATCAAATAAAAGTCTTACAATAATTACCAAAAGCTCTACCAAGTAGAGGGGAATTACTCGAAAAAAGATTATTTTCCACGCTACCCCGAGCCATGTATTCGTAAATCAATACACGATGTTCGTCTTCGCAGCAGTATCCGACCAATTTCACGAGATTCGGATGAGAAAGTTGCCCAAGAAATATGACCTCAGCCTAAAAGTTCACTCTAGTTAGTGAAACTATTTGAATAAATTATTGATAAATAGAAGGAAATAAAATCATAAAAATGAAAGAACATAGAAGTACCAGCCATTCTCTGTGGCCTTGATAACTATTATCCCCGTCATGAACTTTAACAGCTACTTGAAGAGATTGAATTCCCTACTTTATATCCTTAGATACGAACCCTTTATAAACACTTCCAAATCCACCTCCACCCAATATATGATCTTGCCTAAAGTTCCCTGTGATTGTCTTTAATTCATCGTAACTAAAAACAATCAATGGATTTATAGCTGATTCACGACCGAAGTCTTCAACTTCTTCGGGATTTGAGGGCAATCTACTATTCTCTTTCTTTTCACTCTGTGATGAACAATCATCTTTTGGTGATTCTGTCATATACAATAGGATAGGCATTAGCATATGAATCAAATCTCAATATGTATTCTACCAAATCCATCTTTCAAACTTGTTTTGATTCAAGAATGGACAAGAAATGAATACTTAACTAGGGGTTCTCATATATCAGTCTCAACAACTGCATATCGAAATTATATACCTTCTTAGATGGAATCTTGTACTAAACTACTAATGGATTCTTGATGTCAATCTCACTAGTGTATGCTACAACTATTGAAATCTCAATTCTTAAAAGCACTTGAACGTGAACTGCTGAACCACACAATCAAGAACAGGGGAGTACTTAAATTGAGACAACAAGACTCCATAACTATTTCTAACTTAGCTGAAAACATGTTAAATAAAAAACCCACTTTCAAAATCACATAACAAGCAAAACCCAATCATGGAAATCTGAAACAAGTTGCAAAATGGTGATATATACCTGACTTTGCAGTAGATGAAACCCTGTAAATGGATGATTTCCATTTACACCAACAGTTCCCCATCAAATGAAGCTCGGAACTCAAACCACCCCCCACTCGTTCACCAATAACCAATCATCAAACAAGCCTACAGTCACTCAAAATCCAACTGTTTGTGAGGAGATAAGAAACAGTTGTCATACATACAGAGATTGAAGTTTTGGCCAGGTGAGGTTTGAGAGATGGGTTTTGAGTAGTGTATAAAGTTGCTATAGTGGGGTTACAAGACTACTCACAGTTTCACGCAGAGCAGATGGGTTGCTTGTCCCAAGAGCAGTTTTGAAGTGCTCATTTGTAACAGCCATAGAATTTAGTATCTCAGCATCTATTGAGTCATCTTCCAAATCAATCACATCCATTTTTCTCTGATACATTGCAGTGCAGCTTCATTACACAGAGCAGCAACATCAGCACCAACATATCCAAGAAAAATTATAATCAGCATTTCCAGTATAGTTGTTTTAGCAAAACCAACACTACATATAACTCATGACACCAAAACCAACAAATACTTACAGAAAAGAAACCAACAAAAAGATTCCCATCTAGTGCTGTGGAAATTATCCTATCGAAAACCCTTAACTAATACTTACAGAAGAATAAAGGGAACTGAACTGACATCAACTATTCACGAAAAGAAAAATAAATAATTAGATATGGTACTACCTTGGCAACTGCTGTTCCTGATCCCATTGGAACAACAAAAGTCAGCCATGTACAGCGAAAACACGCACAGACTGCACACAAAATATATCCCATGTGCTTACTGGGAACTTGACATATTTGGTGGGAAATTTTGATGGATGGTCTGTCCAAGTAAACGACTTCTCCACGTAAGTCCAGAACTCTGCAAACATGTCAATACAAAAATATTGCTAATGAAAAACTACCGAGGTTCATGCAAGTAAAGCAAATTAACATATTAATTCAACCAACCACAAAATGCCTAAAAGAGATTTCAGACAGAACTTAGCTGATTGAATGTGTACCACCACAACCACTCATAGAGAAATGCTACCTTCTTCATCTATATACAAAGATTACAACTTCGGTTAAAATGACATTTACAACAATACTTTAATTACCAATTAGCATACCCATATAAAGGTGATATGAAAAGAAAACTACCTTCTTCTGGATGGGAGCTCTCAGTAGCATTGTTATTACTAGGAGCAGGTGCTTCAGGGCAGGAGTAGTGGTAGGGCCAACAGGAAATATTAAATGTCTACTGATCATACTTACAATTGAAGCATATGACTTCTTAACCAGCATGTAAGAAAAATATAACAATAAAATAGCAATGCAATGAACATAACCCTTTCATATATTTATAGGTAAAACAGTTACAAAGAATATATACTACATTCTTCTATAACAACAAGACTGATCCAAAGGACATATACCACATTCAGATATATATACATCCAAGTATAGCACATCGGCAGCCACTTCAAACCTGTGGACAAGGATCAAATAAGGAAACAACTATTATCACTGATGGCATACAAAACACATCCTAGTTATTATCACTTTAAAAAACTCACCGCTAATGTGCCTCAGATCCACCAGATCCATTGTTTTGATCAGTTAGTCTCCTCACTGCTTGCATCATCATGGCCATATCCTCCTTCATTTTATTCATTTCATCACTGGCCACTTTTTTGTAGTCTGCCAACTCTTGTGTTGCCACTATCTTGTAGTCTGCCAACTCTTGTTTTGCTTCCGCAGCCTCTTTCCTTGCAATCTCAATTTCTCGCCTTGCTTTTTCTATAGCTTTGCTTTTTCTATAGCTTGAGATCCAAAGCGACTACTCGTACCGTTTTCAGATGTTGGCATGATCCCATGTCCCCTACAACGTACACGTCCAGGTCTGTCTGGCCCGAATACTTGAGTAAAAATGTGGTCATCATCTAAGGAGTTTAATCCCTCCTCTCGTTGCACAATAAGATTTTGTATCTCTTCCTACATTTAGAGACACATTTAGTTAGTGAATATGAAATATAAATGGTAATGGATACCAACAATTTAAATTGAAAATAATACTGACCGCCTTTCTTTGAGTGGATACATCTGAATATGATCCATCTTTGCTTGTATAAGCAAGCTCAAACATCCTAATACGAGATGGATGAACTCCTGTCCTTTTCATCTGACAACAATTGAAAACGTACACAAATGAGTAAATATATTTCTTACTAAGTTGATATTCAAATCGAAAATTTCAAATATTTTGTACTTAACCTCTTCATCCTCAAGTATGGCAAAGGATTTTCTGCCTGCATGATGAAGCATTTGTTGTGTGTCACGCCTTTCTTTATTTTTATCACACAATTCCTGAATTTATTAAAAACGGATTCGAAAAACTATATCATCAAGAATTAAGGTATGGCTAGTACGTAGAGAATCAAGTGTGATATTAAGGTTTAGGTACATACCTTAACCTTTGGCGTTCCCCAATTTTCTTTTATCAACCATTTCCAATCTTCTTCTTTTACAAATGGTGGTCGATTTTGAAGTCGCTCCTCATCTGTCTCATGTGTATCATAATAGTTCTTCTTCAAATCCCTCCATTTTTTCCCCATTTCCTTCATTAACAACTTCTTTACTTCTGGATCATCCCCTATGTCAAACTTCTCTTGAATAAAAGAGCACATTTGATCAAATCTAGCATATGTGACCAATATATATATATATATATATACACACATATTATAATGATAAGATATATACGTACCAATAACGATTCAAGCATTTTGGCCTTTACATCTTTGTCAAGTTTTCTCCATGATGGCGCAGCAATAGATGTAATTTGCATGTTTCGAACGACAATTCCTTGTTGAGACGCACATAATGACCTGTGCTCTCCTATTACACGATGTCTGTCATCAAATTCCAGACTCAGTTTTGATCCTTTTGGTAGAATAGCTACCTTCTGTCCCAATGCTCGTCCACGTGCTTTCCTATTCGTGGTGCTACCTATGTAAAGGAAATTATTAATGTTAAAAATTGTAAATTTTAAGTACAATTCTATAAGAAAAATGGAGCTTTATATTGTTTAGAGTGAGTAAAAATACCAGAAGAACTTGACTCAACATTATGGGACGACTCCTCTGACCTATCATTTGTCGGTGGTCTTGGCGCCATATCTGAAAAATGCACAAAAAGTGAGCTAGTGCCATAACATAATAATAATAATACATTATAACATTTGATGACTATTCAATTACCATATTTCAAACATCAACTCTCTTATTTTCTTTTCCTTTTTTTTTTTTTGGTGTTATTTTCTGACAATGGAATTGTTTTCATTGGCAAATCAGCTCTATTCCATACAACATGATCCACATCATCACTTGGTGCACACCAAAACCAAAACCAAAACCAAAACCATCTCAACTTAGTTTACACATAGAAATAAGTCGTGTTTACCTTAAAATCGAATTTTTACTAGAGATCTCCACAAGTTAATACAATATAGATAAACAGTAAAATAAGTTGAAAAAAAGTTCAAATAAAAAAACTACAATGACAACCTATAAGTGCCATATAAAAGCTGAATAAGCCCAAATACCATTTGTTAGCATCCCATACACAAAAACACTACTACTTGTAAGACGCCTGTTTTTCAATATTGATGTTAAAATAAAACAAGACTTACAACAACAACTACAGATAAATATCAATATAAAAGAACAAAGATTCCTTGCTTATAATTTTACATCCATAAGAACGAATAAGGGTGACTTGGTTATAAGTACAGAAGTTAGTATGAATATTTGAAGACCCATTTTTCCATGATTCTGTCCTCAAAGGCACAATGAGAGATTACAAATAGGTAATTTTTCCATGATTAATTAAATAAGTACAGAAGTTAGTACCAAAAACCAATCGAAATCGATTACAAAAGAAAGATTCATCAAAAACCAAAAACCAAAAACCAAAAACCAAAAACCAAAAACCAAAAACCAAAAACCAAAAACCCTATATTTGGAAATCATCAAATAGAGATTCGATTGTACCTTGAGTTTCTTCTCTTTGGTTTCTATTCGAATGTTCTTGAATGAGTACCACCACCACCACCACAGTGTTTGAGAGATTTCAACAGAGAGACAGAGAGCAAATCGAAGGAGGGAAGACGGAATGAGCGAAGGACTGGAAGCGCTAAGGAGAGGGAAGGAGGAAGGAGGAAGGAGGGAAGTCGCAAGCGCAGCGGGAAGGAGGGAATCGCGAAGGAGGGAACTTGACGGTTTTTTATTATCGCTCTAATCCGGCGTTTTCAACATCTGATACGACATTTCCAAAACATAATTTTTTTTTTATTAGCGGGATTAATTTGCGGGTTTTTTTTTGCTCTTTGCCAGTCTTGTTAGCTCTTTACCGGCGCTTTTTACATCTAAACCGGCGTTTTCGAAACCAAAATTTTATTTTCATAGCGGGATGGATTAGCGGGTTTTTTATTGTTATCGGCGCTTCTTAAATAATGCGCCGGTATTGGTTATCCTTAACCGGCGCTGTTGTTTTGACGTGCCGGTAGTGGTTACCCTTAACAGGCGCTTTTGTTTTGAAGAGCCGGTAGTGTAAGCTTTTGACCGGCGCTTATTTACGGCGTTTCAAAAAAACACAATTTTTTTTGCGATAGGATGGCGGGGTTTTATCTCGGCCGGCGCTTCATAACACAAACGCCGGTTAAGGGTAACCAATACCGGCGCTTGTAACATCTAAAGCGGCGTTGTAGAAAACATAATTTTATTTTCATCAGCAGAATGGGTTGAAGTAGGGGTGGGCACGAGATGGGATGGGAAGAGATAAACCCATCCCTATCCCATCTCGTTCATACGGTATCGATACAGGACGGGATGGGACGAGATCGATAAACCCATCCCGTTCATACTGGATCGATACGGGACGGGACGAGATCAGCATGCTCTGATTATATGCATTTCATTTTCTTTAATCAATCTCATAATTTGGTTGCTTGCACTCATCTGTGTTAGACTTCAAAGCATTCCACACCTGCAAATTGCTTGTTCTTGAAGAAGAAACTCATATGCATCCAACAGTGCATTTCAATCTTGAACAATATATTTGCTAAGTATAGAAGAACAAGTTTAAACAAACATAATGTGCACAACGCAAAGAATAACACTTAGTTTTACCCTTGCATAGGTATCTGAGCTACCAGTGACAAAAATCGTTCCACTAGCATTATATGCACAACACAATATTTGGTGGCTTGGTGGATCAGTACTAGTTGAGGGAACAGTGCTAGTTGAGAGCATGGTGCTAGTTGAGGGACCATTGCTCTTCCCTGCAGTTAATTACAAGTTAAGATTTCAGTTACCAAATTCCAAAAACCCCAGCCAACCAACCAACCAAAACACACTATGTAAACTTGAAACAAACCAGTGATAGCATCTGAAGGCTTTGGAAATGTAAATGCAAGGACTGGCATAGGTATTCCTAATATCCCAGATACGACATGTTCCATCATCTGATGATCTAGTAAGAAGATAATAGAAAAAAAATCATATACAAATTGAACTTCGAGAGAGTTTAATATTCATGTAGTAATTATGTAATAGGTAACTGCAAAAAATATGCTACCAAACCTGCATTGCAGGTATTTCTAAATGTTTAAATGGCAGAAAGTTGAGGGACGTATTCTAGAAAATACTCATCAATACCAGAGTGAAAAATTAGTTTGGGACGGGACGAGATTGAAAATCTTCATCTCATCCCATCCCATTCTAGATCGGGACGGGATGAAATTATTCAATCTCATTAAGACCTGAAAAAATCAGGACGGGACGGAATCGGGATCGGGATCGCGGGATGGGTGTGGAGGTTTTTTTATCTTGCCCGGCGCTTTAAAAAGAAAGCGCCGGTATTGGTGTTAATTACCGGCGCTTCGACTCAAACGCCGGTATGGGTTGCTCTTTACCGACGCTTTCTGAAAATGGCCGGTATTGTTCAATCTTTACCGGCGCTTAATTACATCTAATACGGCGTTTTCAAAAAAAAAAAATTTATTTTCGTTTTTTATCTTTGCCGGCGCTGCGGAAAAGAAACGCCGGTATTGGTATCTCTATACCGGCGCTTTATACCAAAAACGCCGGTTTAGGTCGCTCTTTACCGGTGCTTCTTTATAAACGCCGGCAGTGCTTTAGGCTCAATTTATTACCGGCGCTTGGTATCATAAACGCCATTTTTGGTTCTGTTTTACCGGCGCTTCGTCTGAAACGCCGCCTTGAAAGTGCCGTTTTAGACTTCGTTTTTTGTAGTGGTCATCTTATACGCCCACTTTCAATCTCCTTCCAACCAAATCCCACTTCATTCTCTTTGATTTTAATAATACCCACCAACCAAAATGAGGAGAGATGAGAAGGAAGAGTGATTCTACACAGCGAGGAAACGGGCGAGGAAATGGGCGAGGGAAGCGACGTGGCGGGGTGGGGACCGTCCACCCCGCTCGGGATGCGTGCCGTCGTTTTTGGTGCGCGCATCTCGAGCGGGGTGGACGGTTCCCACCCCGCCACGTCGCTTCCCTCGCCCATTTCCTCGCCTGTTTCCTCGACATTTAGAATTCCTCGAGAAGGAAAGAGAACTCAGTTCTCTCTTCACAATTTAAAAAGCCCATGATTTAAGAGGAGTGGTATTCAGTGGAGAAAATTCCTTTTTATTGTCCAGGGTGAGATGACACGGCTTTTGGGGTGTAAAAACATGCATCGACTTTGTAGACTTTGACTACTTCACACTTAAACATATATGATTTCTCACATTTTAATAAGCTACACGCTGCATATGTTAGAAAGTGATGAAGTTTTGCTGTCGGGATATTTCGAGTCTTTTTTGAAATAGTAGAGCTTAATCTAATTCTAAAGTCTACATCCGATCGCATCTCCTAACAAACTTAAACTATAGGTGATAACAAAATATATTTTGGCAATTAATGCATCATAATTATTCAAAGGCGCTCTCCATGCATGGCTTCAAGGTCTTAAATGTTTTTCACTTTACCTTCATATAACATGTTGATCAAGCTAGAAGCTCTAGTTATATTGTTAACTTGTGGTGCTGAAGCTGAAATATTGAGATGCCCATGATACACAGCAAGAGTTTGGAGCAAGGCCGGTCGAGCACTCTGCATCCTGGAGCAGACTATCCCGATCCATTGACTTCAATGATTCATTATTTACTGGAAACTTCTAGATAACCTCACTACTTGATCGAATTCTCGTTGTTACTATTAGCTAACAAAAATATGTAATTGTTACAACCTAGCTATAATCCACAGAGAGGTCTGAGCTTTTCAATCCGTATATGTAGCGAAGAGATTAAGTGTTTGTGTTCAGCATCTTAATAGAGCCCAAATGTACTTCTAGTAAGGGACATTAGTTGGACGAAAAATAACACGCGTTTTCAAGAAATCCATGCCTCTAACTAGATAAGAATGTGAACAACAAACACCACTTAATCAAAGTATTGACATATATGATTCATTCATTTATTTATCAAAGGAAACTTCTATATCACTTGGTTGAAGTTAAAACTGAATCGGCTTCCAACTTCCAAGAAACAACCAGAAAGAGCTTTCGGCGAGATTCATCATACATCATCTTCTCTTTCATCATCCACATCGACGTCACCAGTTCCATTACATTCATTTTCAACATTGACCCTTGCGTGTGGGTTGGGAGGTCTTGAATAACAACATTTCTGTCTTTGGATTCAACTCATACGATTCAATTGATCCATACATTTACATCTTGAATGCAATGCTTCCTAGGATTGATTTTTTATGGTTTTATTTTTGGTTTAGATTCGTTCACTACACCAAATTGACACTTTTGTAACAACTCTTAAAACAATATCATTTTGAGAAGTTACAATTCACCAAACAATTTCAAGTCAAAACTAAATTTAGTCAAAAAAATGAAAAATAGTAACACAAAAAAATGATACAATAAATTAGATCACCATGAATAATATCACTTTTATAACCATACTATTCATGGTGATACAATTATTGTATCATTTTGTTTGTGAAAATGTGTAAAATTATTAGGTGGATTGTTACACTTTAAAAGTGATTGTTTCTGAAGTGTCTCAAGCTAATAAGATCGGGTAATTAAATAACCTCCCCATGAGTAATATGTGTTTTTTTTCCTCTACTTCGTTTTAATTTCCATCTAGATTTCAGCTTCTTCTTCTACTACTATTTTTATTATCGAATATTGGTTGAGTTTTCTATGATACCACTTTTATGGGCTTGATTTCCAACCTAAATGAAGCAGAAATAAACTTATTACATCTTGAATGTAATCCTTCCTAGGATTGACTTTTGATGGTTTTATCTTTTGTTTAGATTCGTCATTGTCTTTTCCATAAAAGAGTTTATAAAAAAAAGTTTCATAATATATACATTCTAGAAAAGTTAACAATAAGCTTTTGAAATTAAAGATTTCCAAGGATCGGAGCAAACAAACTATTATGTATGTCTATTGTCTAACATAAGCTCTTTTAATTTTGTTCAAGGGAGATAGCACTTTTGGTCTTCTTGCAGGGATGATTTAGAAGAAGAAAAAAAAATTGAAATTCAAAATTTAAATAAATTAATGGATGTGAAATTAATGGATTTGCAATGTTTTAGCACATTGATTTTCTAATTAACTTCTATACCTGTACAATTTTGGAATTCGAATAAAAAAAAATGAAGTTAGTACCCATCAACAAATTAATGTATCATAGAAATTTTGTTTCCAAAGTTTTAAAATATTTTTGTTATAAGGGCGTAAAGTTATAAAACCATTTAATATTGGGGTAAAGTGATCAATAATGTTGTTGGTGCATAATACATACTAATACATACGTTCCAGAAAGATCAAATTTTAGTAATGAATTAGTAGAATTTATGGTGCATAATGTTCATAGATTCTAGAATATTTTGCAGATAACTACAAAGAATTCCGATATTCTTTGTGAGAATAAAACCATATGTTGGAGTCATTACTCATATTATTTTATTTATTTATTTTCTTTTTTTCTTGTGCAACCTAAAATTTTCTTTTGATGAAATATTACTTTTGACATTTCTCTTTTACTAATTAATGCATTTCATTTTTGACAGGGGTCCTAGATATTATGGTGATATGGGCCGCATGCAAGAGGACATACCAAAGCGAGCACCTTCTCCCCTGCACAGGTGCACATGAAAACCTAAAAATGATCACAGCTACGTATTGATTTACCTTTTTTTTTTCTAGATATTATATATATATATATATATATATATATACCATGGGATTTATTGATTGTGTTCACACATATTATGTAAACTATTCAAATGTTTGCTCCGAACGTAACACTAGAGAGTTCTATTTTCTAGTTACATTAAGGCCCAGTTCACAACAAATTCATTGTATCTCCATACCCACATTTACTCATACGTTCATTTATGGGAATGTGCATGCCATATAATCTTATTGGAAATATATCACTATAATGAAGAATCTGAATTTTGTGATGATGTCTATTCTCTTGGTTTTTTTAAAAAATTATGATAAAAGTTAAAAAAAAAAAATAGAACAAATATATTATCATCATCAACCTCAAAGGTGTGGAGAACTTTTTTTTCACTCAACCTAATTTCTATTTTTTTTATTTTTTTTTTTGTAGTTTTTTTCATGTAAATTTTTTTTCTTAAAACCAAACAAACTTGAGAGTTATTTCTTGAAACATAGCTGACTCCCTTCTTTTTTCCCTATAAATTCAGCCAAAATGCCATTATTTATTGGTGCTTTACATCTTCAACGTTTAGTCTTTTAATTGAGGGTCAAAATAATAGGGATGCTGAGTTTCTGTTGTCTTCTACTCATCTTCTTCTTCTTCTACTACTACTACTACTACTATTATTATTATTATTATTAAAATAAGACCCCGTCCTAAGAGCTTTTTTAAATTAAGGAGTTTCATTAAAATGGTCTGAATTTATATTTTACTTTCTTAATAATATGCTAAAATTCAACAGAAAATGGGGATAAGCCTTGTTAAAATTAGGATAATTTCATTAGTCTGAAAAAAAAATTTCTCCAGATTTGCCTTTTACGAAGCAACAATTTTTGTAATTAGTCTCACAAGGGTTAAGGAGTTATATCGTGTATGATTAATAACGATCATACATGTCTCTAGGAATGATACCTTTTAGAGACAACAGAGCTCGACAATCTCGTTTTCACGCTGTGAAGTGGTTCACAATGAGACATGCATGGTTCAGTGCTTCCACAATGAATCCCTTGGCTTTACGGAATTATATGTACTTGCCATGTGAATGCGGGAAGTTGTGAATTCAAAAAGAAGAAGGGTTACACTCAAGAACAATTCAAGATATTCCTTGTCAATTGAACAATAAGTTTAGCAGAAAATTCAATCCGTTTAAAAGACTAACATGGTCATGGACTTGAAATCGACCTTGTCCTACAGTGTGATATACTTGTGGAGCTTGAGAGTTTGCACCCCACCATGGCCTGCATTTACTTGGGGTCTTGAGGAAAAGTTCATTGAAGTTTTCCCATTCTGGCGGTTGAGAAGAGTTTAGGGTCAAAACCGGCCCACATGCTTTGTAGAACTTTGACTGCTTTCCACTATAAATTCAGCACAAATATTTGCTCAATTCTCATCATTGTCTTAACTCTTTGTTTTCGAGCACCAGAACAAGAGAAAATGGGGATATTAATTACGCGATTATTGAGTTTGTTTTTCATGTTACTCCTTGTATCTCAAGTTTCTTGCAGGTTAGTAATTATTTATTTATTTATCGCAAATGGGAAATTTCAAAAAGTAAAGCTGGCCGTCGGTTAGCATGCGCTGTTCATTCATCACCAATCATATTGAAAATGAACATGAAAATGTATTTGTTTTGAAAAAACATTTACAAATTAAATCATTTGCATTTACGGTGGATCGATCTATGGTGAACCAAGCATGGCCTAATTTTTTTTTATATTGCATGCATTTTGTTCAGTGAATTCAAGCCATTAATTTCTCACCAATAAATTGCAACAAACCAAAACAAATTAAGTCTGAGTCAAGCATACCATCATTAGTTCAAATTAATATCAGACTGTTAAAAGTGTTCCATGGTAAGCTAAGTGCGGTAATCCGTAAGTAGGTTCAAATTATTCCTCCACAAAGCCTATTGATTAACGCAACTGTTGTGCAAATGTTGCCTGATCTCGTCTCAAGTCAGGCCTCTTGCAGGTTAGTATGTATGCCGAGCCTCAAAATGAATTTGCCGCTGTTGTTATTATTGTTGATATCATGTTTTTTTTTTTTGTTTTTTTATTATTATTATTGTTGATATCATGTTTGCTCATCCATTAATTCACCAATTTCACTTGTTTTGTTGAACCCAGTTACAATATCCTGTTTTTTTATACAACTTAATTTCTCTGCTTTGTAGCAGGTCGTTGTTGTTGCATCTACAAGACCCTATTAAAGGTCTTCCTCACGGGATTCACATAAGTGTATTTTTAGTTCGAGACCCACGACCTATACCCGATGATCCACCTCCAGAAGGAAACGATCATGTAATAAATATATGAAGCCTGACCCTGAGTATGTTGTGTGGTACCAATGGATCAATAAGAAACCATTCTTCTTATTACTACTGTTATTTTCCTAGAGTTGTTATTTTCATAGAGTTTTTAAGAAGTGGTCTCACTATGTTTCGAGTTCTTTAAATTTTCCAATTTCATATGTATTTTATGTCAACTCCTATGTATTTGATGAACACATTCTCTTCTGCACTTTAGATTAGATATATGAGAAGAGATAATTTGTTTGTAAGGTGAGTTTATAAGATTTTCTTACACAACCTACGATAGTGTTTGATATTTATTGTAGAACATATGATGCTGGTTAGTGGATATTTGTTGTTTGTATGCAAATTTGAAAGTTAAAAATTTGTGAATGAAGTTTAATTTTATCGGTAACATTTACTTTTGTTCATTCGTCAAAAACTGTTTTTATTAACAAAAAATGGTTAGTCGGTGTTACATATTCTTAGGTTACTGCAACAAACTTGAAACATCCCAAAATATCGATGCAATACAGATTTTGTACAATCTAGCCAAATAATCAAATACACGTAACAACTCCCTTATTCAAAGTAGCTCTCCATGGCTTCAAGGTATAACATTTTTTGACTTTGCCTTCATAAGAGTCTTGTCTAATGCAGGTCATCTCATAAACACATAAAATATGAAGTTATGAACATTACTCCCTCCAAAGCAGTGGCGGACTCAGGATTTTAGTCAAGGGGGGTGAAATGGCAAGCAAAAAAAAAAAAATTTCTACCCGAGTTAGTAAACTAAGAAAAATATAACTATAAAAATACATTGCACATACCAAATTGAATTAAGTGTAATCCAATTTTAAGCCAAAATAATGTCACAATATCAATAACCTTAGCAAGGGGCAAACGAGCGTAATAACTAGAATATATAACTAAAATTACAAAATAATTAGGATAAATATCTAATTGAAGCTAAAAGAAAAATCGAAAATTTACGAACATAATAAGATCCTAATACAATTTCATCGAAAAATGTTTATATGAGGCTCAAATTTTGTACGAGTTGGCTAGTGGCATATATTTTCATTGAATTCTTTAGTTATTATTTTAGATATTAATTTTAAATATTTTTTTGGTTGGAGGTTTTACGCCACTTGTGAACAAACAATTCATTGCTTTAATGTTTGCAATTACATATAAAATTGCGTTAAAAACAAAAAAGTAGGGGAATGTCCCAATGACAAAATAGTAATTATCAATAACCATAAAATGTATAGTGAATGTTTGCAATTACATATAAAATTGCGTTTGATGAGTATCAAACTCGGGTTGTTTACAGAAATTTACAAATTTCCTACCACTCACTACAAAAAAAAAACTTTAATAGCTACGGAAACTAGCGATGGTTTTTTTATACCGTCGCTAATTATACGATTAGCGACGGCAAAGAACCGTCGCTAATGCTTTCGATATTGTTTCAACCCAAAATTATAAAAATCCATCGCAAATTATTTAGCGACGGCTTAAAACTGTCGCTAATTCTTGTATTAGCGACGGTAACTTAGCCGTCGCTAAGATTTACAAATAAAAATAATTAGCTACGGTAGAATACCGTAGCTAATGGATTTTTTAAAATATATATATAAAACAATTAGCCTGCCGTCGCTAAGCTTTACAAATAAAATATATATATATTAAAAAACAATTAGCGATGGCAAACAACCGTCGCTAATTATTTTTTTGAAAAAAAAATTATACACTAAAGAATTTAGCTACGGCAAAATACCGTAGCTAAGTTTTAATTTTTTTTATTAGCGACGGCAAAACACAGTGGCTAATTGGTTTTTTGAAAAAAAAATTAAACACTAAAGAATTTAGCTACGGCCATTTACCGTGGCTAAGTTTTAGATTTTTTTTATTAGCGACAGCAAAAAATCGTGGCTAATTGGTTTTTTGAAAAAAAAAAATTAAACACTAAAGAATTTAGCTACGGCAAGTTACCGTGGCTAATTTGTAGATTTGTTTTTATTAGCGACGGCAAAAAACCGTGGCTAATTGATTTTTAAAAAAATAACATTAATTTTATATTAGCGACGGCAAAAAACCGTCGCTAAGTGTTTTTAAAAATAACATTATTTTTAAATAGCCACGGCAAAAAAACGGTCGCTAATTGATTTTTTTTTTAAATAACATTATTTTTATATTACTTACTATATAAAAATAACATTACTATACCTTACTATATAATAATTCTATGATATAGTCATTTTGATTAATTTAATGAATTAATTTAATAATTCTATGATATAATAATGCTTTATGGTAAAGAAACCCCACTGTACGAGTATTGGAGAAGGAATCCTAAGCTCTTGAAATATTTCTTATAAAAATAAAAAAAAAACTACTATGCACACAACATTCATAGTATGGTAATTGCCTAGCCTGAACCAACCTCTTAACTCAAAATTTGATCTCGAGGCAAGTCTAGCTTGGTTTTAGTTTAGTCTTGGTCAGACATGGGCACACCTTCCGACACCCCACTCAATCAACTTTCAACCTTATAATAATTGAGATGATCTATGTATGTTAAACTAGTCAAGATTTCTTGAACATAGTCATTCACTCATTGGTATTATCAGTGGTTACTCTTGGAAAAGGACAGATACATCACATGGGTTCATTGGCAAGTTTCCCAGACTGCATTGTCTCCTCATTAAGACTAGGACAATCCTTCCTTACAATCCAAACTTCAAGCTGAAGAAAGAAAGAAAGAAAAATAAAAATACAGATGCAAAATAGTGAAATAAGGAGGGGAGAGCAAGTGAAACTTTGGTTGAAAGAAGCTTAGAGATGCAGCATTTGACATTGAAGTCTGAAGAAGTCCTCAGAATGTTTCGATACCACCTAAACATGTCTCGATTGAGTTTGTGGTATGGGAGCTGTGGAGGATTCGTTCACAATATAGTAACAGGTGCTCTATGGGATCGTAACTTTGCTACTCGGATTCAAGCCATGGCCATAAAAGTTCTGAAAAAAAAAAATGTTCGAAGAAAAGTTGGGTACCCGGTAAGTATGTCAATAATAACTTTTTAAATACAAATTTATATGAATTATTTGCTACTCGCTAATTAAACCGTGGCTAAGTTTTAGATTTTTTTTATTAGCGACGGCAAAAAACCGTTGCTAATTGATTTTTTGAAAAAAAATTATACACTAAAGAATTTAGCTGCGGCGACAAACCGTGGCTACGTTTTACATTTTTTATTAGCGACGGCACCAAACCGTTGCTAATTGTTTTAAAAAAAAGTCACCGATCCACGTGAAACCTCATCTCAACCGTCAATAACACTCAAAAACTTTAGCTCAATCCAACACACTAAACCAAACCACGTTACCGATCCGCGTGAAACTAACACAACCAATCCCCTTCAATTACCTCTCTCTATATAAATTTAAATTTTCTCTACAAACCAACTTAAACAAAAATTTTCTCTCAACAAAAAATTTTCTCTCAACCTCCAGAGAAGAAACCCATAGAGGAGAAGTCTGCAGCTTCCTCGACATCGATCCCGGCCGCCTCTCTCTCCCCTCCCTTCCTCCGCTGCCTCTCTCTTGGAGATCTGAGATCTGAGATCTCGGAGATATGAGATCTCTGATCTCGAAGATTTGAGATCTGAAATCTCAGATCTCAGAGATCTTTGATCTCCGATATTCTATAGATCGAATTTTTTTTATTTTTTTTGTGGTTTTTTGTCATTTTTGTATGGATTCTTTGTAATTTTTTTTTGATATTCTAGATAATGTGTAATTTTTGTTATAATTTTGATCAATTAAGTTTAGTTCGGGTAGTTGATATTAATTTTCAGAATGGACAATCATTAATAGCTAATTTCATTATAAAAAATGAATTATCATTTGTAATTTATAATTTGTAAATTTCATTTGTCAATATGATTTGCAACAAAGTTGTCCCTAAATAGCCACGGCAAATACCTTGGCTGTTTTGTCAATTAGATTTGCAATTTAGCGACGGCAAAAAACCGTCGCTAAATAGCCAAGGCAAAAAACCGTCGCTAAATAGCCTTAGCGACGGCCAAAAACCCTCGCTAAATAGCGACGACAAAAAAATGCTCGCTAAATAGCGACGACAAAAACGGTCGCTAAATAGCTACGGCAAATAAACGGTCGCTAAATATCCACGGCAAAAAAACGGTCGCTAAATAGCGACGGCAAAAACCGTCGCTATTTTACAATTAGCGATAGTCTTCGTCGAAATTTTCAACAGCTTTAGCGACGGAAGTTTTTGAGTTAGCCACGGTTTTTTTGCCGTGGCTAATTAGCGACGGGATAGTTTACCGTTGCTGATTCAAATAGCGACGATTAAACTAGCCACGGTATTGCGACGATTGTTGTGCCGTGGCTAAATCATTGTAGCGACGGTTTTTTGACAATTAGCAACGGTTTTTAGCCGTTGCTGAATCGTCTTTTTTTTGTAGTAACTACACCAATAGAAAGATGTGAAATTAGTTGAATGAACAATTTACATATTGTATCATACATTATAAAATTGATTTTTTTAAAGGTTAAGTATATAATAAAAGGGAGCCCTTCTAGGGAGCGAGGGCGGGGGCGCGAGGAAGGGGCGTGGCCCGCCCGTGACCATCCATCCTCCTCGGTGAGTTGTTCGAGATAGTGAGACGTAATGGTTGTGCACGGCAGTGAAAAGTAGAGTCGTGCACAACAGTATAAAAAAATGGTCGTGCACGAAAGTGAAGAAGTACGTAATAGTCGTGCACAATATTGAAAAAGAAAGAGTCAAGCATAATAGTAAAAAAAATGGTCGTACACGGCAGTGAAAAATAGAGTCGTGCATAATCATAAAAAATGGTCATGCACGACAGTGAAGAAGTAGTAGTCATGCACAATATTGAAAAAGAAAATGTCGTGCATAACAGTAAAAAAAATGGTCGTGCCGCAGTGAAAAGTAGAATCGTGCATAACAGTAATAAAAAAGAAAAAGAAAAAAAGGTTGTGTACAATATTGAAGCATGACCGTCCAATGAAAAAGTAGTTGTACATGATAGTGAAGAATCAAGAGCGAAAAAAGCGAAGAGGTACTAATGTTCCCACTTCCCATTTATAAAAAGGAAGCATCATATCATATATGAAGAAAAATGCGGTTAGGTGAAGAAATTGTGTTTTTTTTTTTTCTTCTAAAAATTGATAGAAGATTTGTCAAAGTATGCCTTGGTCAACAATCCATCACGTACCTCCCATATGCGATCCAGATCCAGTGGGCAATCCATCACGTCCTTGTTGCTAACTCCAATCAATAAGAGGCCACTGAAGCCACGTAGTGCTGATATGACCCTGAGCATGTTAAGTGTGGTTGGTACCAATGGATCAATAAGAAACCAATGTTGTTTTACTACTGTTATTTTCCTAGAGTTTTTCACTAGTGGTCTTTACTTACATACTATGTTTGGATTGCTGTAAATTTTCCAATTTCATGTATTCAGCTTTATCTTGAACTTAATAAAAAGATATAAGCCACTGAATATTCATTAATTTGATAAGAAGAAATCGATTTTATCTATTTTTTATAAAGAAATAAGTTTGATAAAGAATCTTGCCATGGTATTTTCAACATCACATTCATGAGTTCGGGATTTATAGGTTACAATAGTTTGGACTGTAGCCCCATGATTTCTTCGTGTAGTCTAGTATGAACTGTGAATCATTTGTTGTTAACAAAATTAACCCTATCTCTTGGTCTACAAATTTTATCAATAATTGAAACAAAAATGAATTTGTGCCCCAGTCCTCTTGTAAAAATGTTCGCCCCTCTCCTAAATATATAAATTTTTGATAGGAAATCATGATAGGTTTCAATATTTTGAAAGTAAATGTGTTTGCCCCTCTCCTAAAAATGGTTTTTAATTATGAACGATCAACTATATATTTTGTGTCTGCCATATGTTAAGGACCCCACTAGGTCACTAAGCAAAAAATTTCTTTAATCCATTTAAGCTTTGTTCGAGCTGAAAATTTGAAGAAAGTTACGTATTAACATTATAAACAATGTATCAAAGTTTCAATCCATTTGAATATCATTTTTCGAAATACAAATTCATTTGTACAGATTGTGAAATTGGCATCCATGGACAATGAATAAATATACACACTAAAATGGGCTTACTACAGGTGACTGGGGGAACAAATTTAGATATTTTTTTTATCATTCAATTACTTATTGTGATGCTCTTCGACTTCACATTTAAGATGGTGTGTGGTGTTTGGTTTTGCCTTAACAATATTCTAATTATTAATCTTAAAATGTACAACATGTTTCTGAAATAAATTCGACATCTGCTGAAGCAAAACCCTGATTTAGTTGTGCTAAATTTTCACAATTTAAAGGGCCCATGATTTGAGAGGAGTGGCATTTGGTGGAGAAAATTCTGCTATGCACAATTTGACAAAAGGATTGCCAAAAGGCAACGAGTATTCTACGCCACAATAAGTACTGTCTCATACCATTACACTCTCCTACACCATCTGTTTTATTTTCCACACCACCAATATAAACAAATCCACTCTCTCCCCCATACAAAATCTAAAGGCAAATCGATTTTTTCTCCCCCATTTAAAATCAATTTTTCCCTCTCCCTGCCCTAATATAATTCTTCTCCTCCATTCATTCGATTAGTTCGATTGCTCTCCCCCTTTCTCTTGCCGCTCCAATCTCTCCCCCATTCGATTGCCACCACATGCTTCTATCTAGGCTACAAATTCAACATATTTTTCAGAGTTTATAGCATTATGGGGTAAATTTGTATATGAATTGGCATGATACCAATCCAATGAACAATTACATCAGACCAGTCATTGTTGTTCATTTCTTTATAATATTTTTGCTCCGCTTCTATCAGTTCATATGTGATCCGCTTGTATATATTTGAGGGACAGTATTTCAATTTGAAATTTTTTGTTATGGTAAGCGAACTTTTGAACTTTTAGCCCCATCAACTGTAATTTACAGTGGTGTAATGAACATTTCTCACATTTTAATAAGCTACACGCTGCGTATGTTAGAATGTGATGAATTTTTGCTATCAAGATATTTCGGTACAAATTTTATCCCAACCCACTAGATGCATCTTTCTAAAGTTTTGAGTGAAACCCCAAACAAAGTCTCGTATAATCTGTTTCATCTTGGCTGCTATTGAAGATGGTACCTTGATAAGAGACGGAAGGAACACAGGGATAGAAGCTAAAGTGGATTGGACATGTGCTAGCTTACCTGCTTTAGAGAGGAATTTGCATTTCCAAGACGCAAGTCTCGATTCCATGCTTTCAATCATCTCATCCCACACAACTTTAATTTTAAATCTAGCACCCAAAGGCATGTCTAAGTACTTAACTGGAAGTTGACCCGCTGCACAAATCAAATATACTCGCCAACTGCTGCAAATGGGGGACGTCTCCAATGGGCAACACCACATATTTGTGGAAGTTGATTTTCAGACCTGAAATAACTTCAAACCAAAGCATAATTCTTTTAAGAGCAAGAACCTGAGTAGCAGAGGCATCACAGAAGATGATAGTATCATCGACATACTGAAGAATGAAAATAGGAGAGACTACCCTTTGCGACTGAAAACCCTCTTACTAGGCCAAAGAGGTCGGAGCTTTTCAATCCATATAGTAGCGCAGAAAATAAGAGTGTTTGTGTTCAGCATCTTAATAGAGCCCAAATAATCTAGTAAGGGCAATATAAGTTGGACGAAAAATAACATGCGTTTTCAAGAAATCCATGCCTCTAACTGTTGGAGAACAATCAGAACAATGTATAAATTTATTTGAAATAAAAAATGTAACAGTACAAATACTATTAGTATTACAACTAAATAAAATAAATAAATCTACTAACTTGTATTGCAGATAGAGGCTTGCGAAATCACTGTCTTGAATTGGCGGAGTTGGTACGTCTTGATTTGTAGTTAGAGGCTAGCAGATACGCTATGTCCTATAGATGGAATTCGCCCATACTCGATGTTGTAGTTCTTTAGGCGTCTAACTACCAGGATTCAACTATATCTAATACCAACACCCTAGAACCTGTGCTTTGGTTCTGGCGAATTTATCGAATGTGATCTCTCTCAGAAGTGAGGAATGAATAAAACAACTCTGAAAAAAAATTCTATTTAAGAAACTTGTTTTTCTCTTGTATTTATAAGAGCAAAAACAATTTATATCCGTTGAATTAGAAAGTGTGTGTTAATCAGACACATCCGTTCTCAATTCAAAACAAAGACTTGAAGTGCAAAGGCTCTATCTTTTGACTTATAAATATATATATAATATATATTGTTATCAATAGTTAATAAGCTCGAGGCCCAATGCTTCTTCATAATTTAGTAAGTGCTGAAAATCAACACTTATAAATACATATGATAACTTTACACAATAGATGTGGGATTATTTGTTATTTGCTATACAAACTCCAATAACTAGATAAGAATATGAAAAACAAACACTACTTAGTCAAAGTATTGACATATTAATGGCCCTTGATTACACCCATCCTCATCCTTAAATAGATAAAAAAATTTTAGCTTGACAATTTGAGCTCTCTATTGGAAATGCTCTTGTAACCCACAATTTTAGATCGATTTTTTTTAGATGATTATCGTGGCGTGCAATTGACTTTGGGTAAGGGTCCTCACTTGCTTATGTAGTGTGTGTGAAAGGAGAAAAATAAGATTTGAAGGGCTTAATAGATTGAAGCGCTCGATTACTATGGATATTAGGGAGTTAACTTGTTCTGAAAGATGAGTTTAGCTTGTAATCAATTTAGGGAGTTATTTTTCGATACCTTCATAGTGTCTTGGCAATCTTTGTTACACGAGTGATATATTTGTTTATGTTGGTGTCTCACTCATCTCTTCCTCTCTTCAATAAAAATTTCTTGTATAGCCAACAAAAAAAAAACTACCACTAGAGACAGTATGGACATAAGACTTAAATTCAAGATGGGGCGTGGGGTTTGGTTTTGCCTTAATATTCTAGCTCGAGCTCTTAATCTTGAAAAGTATAACATGTTTTTTTTGAAGAATTTGGACATCTGCGAAGCAAAACACCGATTGAGTTGTGCTAAACGGGACCCGGGGGGGCTCCTGCGCACAAAGGGCAGGAGGAGCTCCAGCGCTTGGATCTGAGCCGTCGGATCTGATGGACGGTCCAGATCTATGGATTTGAAAAAAAAAATTCACAGTTAACTCAATTTTTTTTCACAGTTATCTCACCCCGCCATTGTTGTTCATCAGTAGAGAGAGAAAAAAAAAATAGGTGGTGACGAAAATTTTTCACAGTTATCTCACCTCTTCTCTCCACCCTCCGCCACCACCAAATTCACCACCACCACCCACTCTGCCTTCACCACCGCCTCTATTACTCTCTCCCCCTCCTCCACCCACTCTGCCTTCACCACCGCCTCTATTACTCTCTCCCCCTCCTCCACCCACACCTCTTGCTCCACCTCCACTTCCACCAGTGAGTTCACCACCACCAGTTTATCAATCTCCACCTCCACCTCCACCTCCAGTGGTTGAAAATCTTCATTTCTGTCATTGTCATCATCACATTGAAAGGTAAATGTTAATTAAAATTGTACATGTTACAAATTGAGAATGGTAAGATTAAAAAGAGTCATTAGGGTAGCCACTGACACATGGATGAGATTGGTCGCTATGCACCATGGGATTCCTAGCCAAGGATAGATTTGTGTGGGAATGGTCAACTCTTAAAGATATTCTCTTGGCATGTAGTCCTGATTAGCTGAAGCCAAGAAGCAGAGCAGTACCTTTGATCGAAAAATTAATGAGTGTTTTTATGTGCTTTGTTTGCTAACAAGGAAATCTCGTGGCTGCGGATTGATGAGCTTCAGTCAGCTCAGTCAGCAGGCAATGATGTAACAACTCGTGGGTTCAATGGCTTGAAGTTGTACATGGTTGCTCCATTTCTTAAGTAAGTATAAAAGTATTTAATTTTGAGGAGATCCACACGTTCTGCTTTTGGGGGTGGAGGTGGAGATTGATAAGCTGGTGGTGGTGGGGGCGGTGGAGGTGAACTCACTGATGGAGGTGGAGGTGGAGCAAGAGGTGTGGGTGGAGGAGAGGGAGAGAGTAATAGAGGCGGTGGTGAAGGCAGAGTGGGTGGGGTGGTGAATTTGGTGGTGGCAGAGGGTGAAGAGAGGAGGTGCCACCAATTTTTTTTTTCTCTCTCTACTGATGAACAACAATGGCGGGGTGAGATAACTGTGAAAAAAATTGAGTTAACTGTGATTTTTTTTTTTTCAAATCCACAAATTTGGACCGTCCATCAGATCCGATGGTCTAGATCCATGCGCTGGAGCTCCTCCTGCCCTTTGTGCGCAGTCCAAATTTTTTTTTTTTCAAATCCACAAATCTGGACCGTCCATCAGATCCGACGGCCCAGATCCATGCGCTGGAGCTCCTCCTGCCCTTTGTGCGCAGCCCCCCCCCCCCCCCCCCGGTCCAAAAGTTTCTCAATCTTAAAGGTCCTGTGAATTGAGAGGACAGGTGTTAGGTGGAGAGATTTCTTCTTTGAACGATTCTAGCTGGCCTGGGTCGAGCGCCTGGGTGGCCGCCTGGGAGGGTGTCTCGCACGTGCCAAGGGAGGGTGTCTCGCACGTGCCCAATCGAATTTGGTTCAATGGCAGCGGATGAGCCATGTTGCAAGCCTATTTTCTGGGTGTATCTAGTTGTATGTGTGGTACTTGTACTTTTTGCTGGATTAATGTCTGGGCTTACTCTAGGACTAATGTCACTTAGCCAAGTTGATCTTGAGGTCCTCTCTAAATCCGGCCAACCTAAGGATCAAAAGAATGCTGGTATGTTTTGCGCTTCTGAGACGAGCAGAGTTGAAGACATTGGTGGATATGCATGGAAATGCGGTTAACTCTGATTTTTCACTCTTCATGCCCTATTTGTTGTTCGTTTGGACGTGTTATAACAATGCCTTACCCGATTGTTTGGAGTCAACTGATTTTTTGTATATGGTATAGGCAGGAAAGGGTGGAGAGTTGACACATCACCCGAGCGCCACCACCATCACCCGAGCACCACCACCACCTCCGGACAGTCACCTCGCGAGCCACCACAACCATCGCGAAACAGAGCCGCCATCACCGCGACTCTATTCCGCCTCGCGACAGAGCCAGGCAGGTCGTCCTCCTCTCCTCTCTGTCCTCTCTTCGTCTTGGCCTCCTTATTGCCTCTCCGCCACCATACAACCACCGTGACAGCGGAAACAGGGGAGTCTCCTTCCCGAACTCTCTCTCTGTTTTTTTTTGAGTTTTCTCTCTGTTTCCTCACATTCTCTCTTCTTTTGCAGGTTCCGGAGCAGGGTGGAGGACGAGGACGCTCGCGAGGAGCACGGAGGAAGGCGGAGCAGCGCCGCTGAATTGGCCTCCTCGAGCTCTCTATAATCAAACCATCTCTGTTTTTTTGTCCCTCCCTCCCTCTTAAATTTCAACAACGAAATTCAAAATTATTTCCCGCGTTTTTTTTTTTTTTTTGAAACTTCGGTCGGGCACGTGCGAGACACCCTCCCAGGCGGCCACCCAGGCGCTCGACCCAGGCCAGCTAGAATCGTTCTTCTTCTTTAGAATTTCTAGTACAACCTGACAAAAGCAATGCTAAAATTGTCTAGGTTGACAAGGCTTTTGGGGGTGTAAATACATGCATGGAGTTGTGGACTTTGGACTACTTCACTCGAAGCATGGATTTTTTTGTTTTTTTTTTAACTCAACCTAATCTCTTCTATTTTTTCAAGCTCTTAATCTTAAAAAAGTATAACATGTTTTTGAAGAAATTTGGACATTTGAGAAGCAAAACACTGATTTAGTTGTGGTGTTTTAAGTTGACGACTATGTTGTTACTATATATAGTGAATCCAAAATAAGTGGTATTAAAGCCAATGATTTAGATAGAATTTGACGAACTTGAGGTTGCATCCCTCCTTTTCCCCTACATATTCAGCCAAAAATGCCAACATTTGATGCATAAATCCATTTGGTGGATGCATTTACTTGGGCCTTGAAGAACAATCCATTGAAGTCCCTGTCTGGTTGAGAAGAATTTAGGGGCAAAACCCACATGCTTTGTAGAATTTTGACTGCTTTCCTCTATAAATTCAGAAAAAATATTTGCTCAGTTCTCACCACATTGTCTAACTGTTTGTTTTCAAGCACCGAAACCAGAGAAAATGGGGCTATTTACGCGATTATTGAGTTTATTTTTCATGTTACTCCTTGTCTCTCAAGTTTCTTGCAGGTTAGTTATTGTTCCTTACATATTTATTTATTTATTAGCAAATGGAAAATTTCAAAAAGTGAAGGCTTATCATAGTTTAGCGTGTACTTTTTTAGTGTTAGTGGTAACCTTTTGTGTATACCTATTTTTATGTTTTGGAACCTATCATTAATTAGTTCTCTTTTAATGCAAGGGAAGAAATGGAAAAGGATAATGAAGAATCTGAATTTTGTGATAAAGTCTATTCTCTTGATTTTTTTTTATATAATTATAAAAAAATAGAACAAATATATTATCATCATCAACCTCAAAGGTGCGGAGAACTTTTTTTTTTTTTCACTCAACCTAATTTTTTTTTTTTTTTTCATGTTCATTTTTTTTCTTAAAACCAAACACAACTTAAGGGTTAGTTCTTGAAAGAAATATAGCTGACTCCCTTCTTTTTCCCTATAAATTCAGTTAAAATACCATTATTTATTGGTGCATTACATCTTCAACGCTCAGCCTTTTAATTGTGGGTCAGATTTCTTGAGCATCTAAACAAGAAAATAATAGGGATATTTCAACCATTGTTGAGTTTCTATTGTCTTCTACTCATCTTCATCTTCTTCTATTATTATTATTATTATTATTATTATTATTATTATTATTATTATTATTATTATAATCATTGAATATCAGTCGATGAGTTTGTTATAATACCACTTGTTACGAGTTTAGTTTCCAACCTAAAATGTTAGTCTGTTGGATGGAGGTCTACAAAGTTCATATAACCTGGATTATTAACTTATTACCCATCCGATGTAGAACTAAACTCATTACATCTTGCATACCTGCTTCCTAGGACTGACTTTCGTTGGTTTTTAGTTTAGATTCGTCATTGTCTTTTTCATTAAAGAGTTTATGCAAAAAAAAAAAAAAATTCACATCGTGGTATAAATATTCAAAAGTAGAAAGTTTCATTTTTTTTTTTTTGCCAAACACGAAGATGTTTATTAAATATAAGAAATAAAACAAAAGACAAAAAGAATCATTCATACATCAAGGAATGTCAAGACACCATGAAGGTGTCAAAAATCAAGTCCCTAAACAAATTATAAGCCGAACCCATCATCCACAACAATTTCCTAATCTCGATAAAAATATAATGCTCTGATCTGTTGAGCCCTTAAAAAACCCTCATATTTCTCTCTTTCCACACACACCACATGAGAACGTGAGGAACCCTATGCCATAACCACTCCGCCCACCGAAAAGGATTAGCTTGAGCTACCAACTTAGCCAATCCAAAATGAAACCTTGAAACATCAAACTCAAACCAAATTTTGACAAGAAACTGCTCCAAATGGATTTTGAGAATCTGCAGTGAAACATCAAATGATCCAGCGTCTCGTCAACCTCATTACAAAGGACACAAAGACTTCCTGTGTGGATTCCTCTTTTTCTTAACCTATCTTTAGTCAAGATTCTCTCAAGTAACACTGACCAACTAAAGAAATTTATCCGAGGAAAAAGATTTTTCACCCAAATCAGATTCTTGTGAGAGGAAATGAAGGGGTTGGAATGAGTCTCATAATGAGAGGCAACCAACATATTAGAAAATTCTTTCACCGAAAAGCTCACACCTTTACCCTTCCACACCAAACTATCAGGGCCCTCCGAGAGCATCTGACTATCCAACAGACATATTAAATTGGCGACATCCTCTATCTCCCTAGTATTTAGGGGTCTTCGAAAGGAAAGATCTCATGAATCGCCATTAAACCAAAAATTGCTAACTCTTCCCTGTTTTTGGTTGTTAATGATAAACAACATTGGAAACAGATCCTTCAGAGGTTGGTTGCTACACCAAGAATCATGCCAAAAAGAGATGAGATCACCATTGCCACATCGAAGAAAGGTGTGGGGGAAGAAAACACTTGCGCACCGAGAGATCGATGGACTTTCACAAATAGCATCCATAAACTTAGTTTTCTTATCCCAATCCCATCTATTGCGCCCATATTTATCAATGATAAGCGATCTCCATAAATTGTCATCTTCTTCTGCAAATCGCCAAAGACACTTGGGCGAATGCCCAATCGACCTTGAGATTTGGGACAACACTTTTTTTCCAACCCACTAAATGCATCTTTCTAGAGTTTTGAGTGGAACCCCAAAGGAAGTCGCGCATGATATGTTCCATCTTGGCTGCTATTGAAGAGGAATATTGATAAGAGACAGAATGAAGAGATAGAAGCTAAAGTGGATTGGACGAGAGCTAATCTGCCTGCTTTTGAGAATAATTTACTCTTCCAAAATGCTAGTCTCGATTTCATCAATTCGATCGTCTCATCCCACACAGCTTTACTTTTAAAACTAGCACCCAAAGGCATACCCAAGTACTTAACTGGAAACTGACCCGTTGCACAATCAAATAAACCCACCAATTGCTGCAAATGAAGGACTTCTCCAATAGGCAACACCACTAATTTGTGAAAGTTGATTTTCAGACTTGAAATAACTTCGAACCAAAGCATAATTCTTTTTAGAGCAAGAACCTGAGTAGTAGAGGCATCACAAAAGAGGATAGTACCATCTGCGTACTGAAGAATAGAAACATGAAGACTACCCTCTGCGACAAAGAAATCTCTCACTAGGTCAGCATCAACCGCTTTAAGAATCATTTGGGTTAGGCCTTCTGCTGCTAAAGTAAAGAGAAGAGGAGACAGTGGATCGCCTTGAAGCAAGCCTTTAGAGCTATTGAAAAATCCATGCAGGTGACCATTAATCTTCAGCGAGAAATTGGCTGTAGATCTGCAAGTGTGAAGCCAATGAATCCATTTGGAGTCAAACGCCATGCGAGTCATTACCAAATCCAAGTATCTCCAAGAAACATTGTCAAAGGCTTTAGAAAAATCTAACTTGATAACGAGCCCTGGAACTCCTTGTTTCTTCCTGGATTCAATAATTTCATTGGCAATCAAAGGGCTATCAACCACCTGTCTTCCACTGACTGCTGCACTCTGAAAAGGAGTAATGATTGAATGAAGAACTTGTTTCAATCTATCAGCCAACACCTTAGCAATGATCTTATAGGCCCCATTCAAAATACTGATAGGTCTGAAATCCTTGACTGTCTGCATTCGCTCACATTTAGGAATAAGCGAGATGATAGTGGTGTTCAACCACCAATCCAGACAATTTTTAGAGTTAAAATCTTCAATAACTTTCAGAAAATCAACTTTGATTACCTTCCACATTTTCAATAGAACACCATTGAGAAACCATAAAGACCTGGAGAAACTTCATATTTGAGCTCTTGCATTGCCGCTCTAATTTTCATCTCTGAAAAATTCTCAACCAAGTAGGTAGCCATAGGCTGGGAGATTGAATTAAAGGTAATCCCCAAGAACAAAGTTCGTCACTCCTCCTTTTCATAGAAACGCTCATTCAAATGAGATATCATGATTTCTCTGATGCTGACTTATCCACTACCAACTCTTGCCCCATGCTAAGAGCTTCAATAGAGTTAAATAGTCTGCCTCTATTTGCCAAGTTATGAAAAAATTTAGACCCATGATCCATATGACAAGCCCAGCTGACCCCAGATCTGATCCTCCAAAACTCCTCATCTCTTTTGGTTAATGTTGCCCACTCCTGATGCAGCTACACTCTACAAGACCTCTCCTTGGTAGTCAGGTCTCGGATCTTTTCCTCAGCATCAATGTTAGCAATTAAAGCAGAAATATTTTGAATATATAAATTGGTCTTATCTCAAACTTTAGTCCTCCAACTTTTAAGGTTGCATCTGATTGCCTTAAGTTTCCACCATAAGCAGTAGCTAGGGTGGCCAGTGACTACTGAGTTGTTCCACCAAGATTTCATCTCCTCTGCCAAAGTTGGGTGATCAAACCAATCGTTTGATTCTGGCTACTGTTTATGGTGGAAGCTTAAGGCCCTCGATGCAACCTTAAAAGTTGGAGGACTAAAGTTTGGGGTAAGACCAATTTATGTATTCAAAATATTTCTGCTTTAATTGCTAACATTGATGTTGAGGAAGAGATCCGAGACCTAACCGTCGAGGAGAGGTCTTGTAGAGTGCAGCTGCATCAGGAGTGGGCAACATTAACTAAAAGAGATGAAGAGTTTTGGATGATCAGATCTGGGGTCAACTGGGCTTGTCATATGGATTAGGGGTCCAAATTCTTTCATAACTTGGCTAATAGACGCAAATTGTTTAACTCTATTGAAGCTCTTAGCATGGGTCAGGAGTTGGTAGTGAATGAAGTCAGCATCAGAGAACTTTTGATCTCTCATTTCAATGAGTTGTTCTAGGAAAATGAGGAGTGACGACATTTCTTCTCGGGGTTTACCTTTAAGTCAATCTCCCAGCCTATGGCTACCTCCTTCGTAGAGAATTTTTTAGAGATGGAAATTAGAGCGGCAATGAAAGAGCTCAAATATGAAGTTTCTCCAGGTCTTGATGGTTTCTCAACGGTGTTCTATTTGAAAATGTGGGAGGTGATCAAATTTGAATTTCTGAAAGTTATTGAAGATTTTAACTCTAGAAATTTTGTAGATTGGAGGTTGAACACCACTATCATCTCGCTTATATTCCTAAATGTGCGGGAATGCGGACAGTCAATGATTTCAGACCTATCAGTATTTTGAATGGGGCCTATAAGATCATTGCCAAGGTGTTGGCTAATAGATTGAAAAAAGTTCTTCATTCAGTTATCTCTCCTTTTCGAAGTGCAGCAGAAAGTGGAAGATAGGTGGTTGATAGCCTTTTGATTGCCAATAAAATTATTGATTCCAGAAAAAAAAATAGGGTGTTCCAGGCCTCGTTATCAAACTAGATTTTTCTAAAGCCTTTGACAATATCTCTTGGAGATACTTGGATTTGGTAATGGCTCACATGGGTTTTGACTCCAAATGTATTCATTGGCTTCACACTTGCAGATCTACAACTAATTTCTCTCTGAAGATCAATGGTCAGCTGCATGGGTTTTTCAATAGCTCTAAAGGCTTGTGTCAAGGCGATCCTCTGTCTCATCTTCTCTTAACTTTAGCAGCAGAAGGTCTAACCCAAATGATTCTTAAAGCGGTTGATGTTGGCCTAGTGAGAGGGTTTTCTGTCGCAGAGGGTAGTCTTCCTGTTTCTATTCTTCAGTATGCGGATGATACTATCATATTTTGTGATGCCTCTGCTACTCAGGTTCTTGCTCTTAAAAGAATTATGCTTTGGTTCGAAGTTATCTCGAGTTTGAAAATCAACTTCTGCAAATCAGTGGTGTTGCCTATTGGAGAAGTCCCTCATTTGCAGCAGTTGGCAGGTTTATTTGGTTGTTCAGCGGGTCAGCTTCCAGTTAAGTACTTGGACATGCCTTTGGGTGCTAGTTTTAAAAGTAAAGCTGTGTGGGATGAGACGATCGAAAAGATGGAATTGAAACTAGCGTCTTGGAAATGCAAATTCCTCTCTAAAGCGGGCAGATTAGCTCTTGTCCAATCCACATTAGCTTCTATCCCTGTGTTCATTCTGTCTCTTTTTAAGGTTCCCTCTTCAATAGTAGCGAAGATGGAACAGATCATGCGCGGCTTCCTTTGGGGTTCCACTCAAAACTCTAGAAAGAAGCATTTAGTGGGCTGGGAAAAAATTTGTTGTCCCAAATCTCGAGGTGGTTTAGGCATTCGCCAAGTGCTCACATTCAATTTTACATTACTTTCCAAGTGGCTTTGGCGATTTGCAGAAGAAAATGACAATTTATGGAGATCTCTCATCATTGATAAATATGGGCGCAATAGATGGGATTGGGAAAATATAACTAAGTACACTCCTTATAAATGCTCTTTGTGGAAGTCCATCTCTCGGTGTGCAAGTGGTTTTTACCCCTACACCTCTTTTCGTTGTGGCAATGGTGATCTCATCTCTTTCTGGCATGATGTTTGGTGTAGTAATCAACCTTTGAAGGATCTGTTCCAATGTTGTTTATCATTAACAACAAACAACATGGGAGTGTGAGCAATTTTTGATTTAATGGCAATTCATGGGATCTTTCCTTTCGAATGATCTGTTCCAATGTTGTTTATCATTAAGGAAAAGAGGAATCCACACAGGCAGTCTTTGTGTGCTTTGTAATGAGATTGACGAGACGCTGGATCATTTGATGTTTCACTGCAGATTCTCCAAATCCATTTGGAACAGTTTCTTCTCAGAATTTTGTTTGAGTTTGATGTTTCAAGGTTCCATTTTAGATTGGCTAAGTTGGTGGTCCCAAGCTAATCCTTCCTGGCGGGCGGAGTGGTTATGGCACAGGGTTCCTCATGTACTCATGTGGTGTGTGTGGAAAGAGAGAAATATGAGGGTTTTTGAATGGCTCAACTGATCAGAGCACTCTATCTTTATTGAGATTAGGGAATTGTTGTCGAGGATGAGTTCGGCTTGTAATTTGTTTAGGAATTTGGTTTTTGACACCTTCATGGCAGCTTGGCATTCCTTGATATATGAATGATTCTCTTTGTATTTTGTTTCATTTCCTTTCTTTAATAAACATCTTCGTGTTTAGCAAAATGGCAAAAAAAAACCACCCTTGATTTTCTATTTATCATTTCTTCTACTTTTATATTGATTTTTGAAATCATTCCCTGATTTTTTAATTATATAATTTTATGTTTTTTCATTTATTGGTATTTAGGTTTCATTTAACGTGTTTAGTAAATTTATTACTTAAATTTTTTTCACATATTTCATATAGCCTTGAAATTCATTATATATATTTCATATATTATCAAAAATTTTACATTTTTTCTTTAAGCATTGTAATATTTCTCGAAATATTTCTTATAACCAAGAAACCAAAATTCACTCGAAAAACAAAATCACGATAGTTGGTTATAACATCTGTTTTTCATACAATTTAATTTGTCTGCTTTGTAGCAGGTTGTTGTTGCATCTACAAGACCCTATTAAAGGTCCTTCTGAAGGGATTCGAACAAAAAATGGACGAGCCTCACGACCTATACGCGATCCACCTCCTGCTGGAAATCGATTTAGAAGCAATAATGCACCTCCTGCTCCTGAGACTTGTCACTAACTCCAATCAATAAGAGGCCACTGAAGCCACTGTTGATAAATATATCAGGCCTGACTCTGAGCATGTTAAGTGTGGTACCAATGGATCAATACGAAACCAATGTTGTTTGAGAAAGTGGTCTTACCTACTACCAATTCCCAATCCACCTCCTGCTGGCAATGGACCTTCAGCACCACACTAAAAATTTATTAGCTACATATTGCATTTTATTATTTCAAATGTATTAATTATTTTGTTGCAGGTTTAAAATAAAAACAAACAAATATTGTAACGTTGAAAATAATGGGCTAACCCAAAAAGAGTGTCCCTGTATTGTGTCCAAGTCTATGAAATGAGATGCAAAAGGGAGCAACGACTTTATTCTAGGCTCCGATTCTCACACAAACATCCTGGTTTGAATTAAAGACATGTTTATTTCCTACCGTTACTGAAAGAATTTTTATTTAAATAATGTAATGAATGACCCTATCACCTATTATAAAAATAATGTCCCCTCCTTAGAGAATTTCTGGTTCAGTGGACTTGGTTCAATAGGTGGGTTTTCTTTAACTTTGTTATCATACCCACTTTCAAGTTCTTTCAATCCATTGATGAGAAAGTAATCAGTTGCCCAATCTCAATCGTACATGTGACACAGGTAAATCCTAATATAGAAAGGCCTTAGGGTGGTCGTAAGCAAGCTCAAACACGGTTCAGCCCAGGCTCAACCAGGCCACCGTTCAACCTGTAAGTCGGGCGCCCAAGCCCAAATTACTCAAGTCTAAGATGGTGCGATTCTTGAAGCTTAACCCAAGACAATAAGGATCGAACGCAGACCTCTGGCCTCACAGACCCAAGGTCCATCCTCTCAGCTCTTGATCCATCAAACATTGGGTCCCAGACAGAGTCACGTGCCGAACATGACTCATTCATGGACGAGTAAGATCCTAAGCAAGATCTCATCCCTCCATCTCGCCCTTGACTATAGAGTCAGTGAATGAGTGACACACTTGTTATATAAGGTGAATAAAAGGGATGAGAAAGGTACGTGCTTATAACCCAATTTTACAGTTTACATCCATCCTTACTCAGTCACCTAACTTTAGCATCGGAGTGCCTTCGACCATCAAAACAGTGGTCTTTGGCTCACCATTGTTCATTTTGCATGTCATCAAAAGGGACAAATTTGGACGCACTAGTTTGGCGTCGTCCGTGGGGAAAATGATGAAGTTTTCCTTAGAACAAAGACACAAGCTCTTTTGAACAAGAAGAGCCTCGAGACATGGTCAACAACATCAGATCCCGAGTTAACCATAACAATGTCGAGCCAGACAACGGTTCGGCCGAGGAAGCCCCGTCGCTAGGCCGGATCGATCCAATTGAAGAAGTAGAGTAGTCATAAAGGCCATCCACCGAGGTTGACCCCCGCATAGAATAGATTCTACTCCATATGAACCATCTTATGCGGGTGGTGGAAAGGCTTACACAGGATTGATAGCCACCATGAGAGAACGATAAAAATTCGTGGAGGTTCCTGACCCAATAAGATGTTCGAGAGCTAGTTCAAGAGAGCGAAAATGTCCCCGTCGAGGATCAAAAGGCTGGCCAGGAAGAGAACCAGAGGAATGAAAGAGGCTGTGAGAACCACGCCCCAAAAACAGACAGGACCGTAATAGAGAACTTACTCCGGCTAGGGGTGACCACTCCAGACATCCTGTACGATCTTACCGTCCCTCCATTCTCTGAAGAGATCATGAACACACCCTTGCCGAAGAAGTTCGTCCAGCCGAAGCTTGAGTCCTACGTCAGAACGTCTGATCCATCGAATCACTTACGCCATTACAAACATGTAATACCGCTATAAAGAAAAGTTCATAAGTGATTTTGTGCAGGACTTTCCCTACCAGCTGAAGAAGGTTGCACTAATTTGGCTCCATAACCTTTAGCCAAGATCCATTGGTTCTTTTCACGTCTTGGCAAAGGCGTTTATCACCCAATCTTAGGAAACCAATGAATCAGAAAATGGCCCTACTATCTGCTCCGCCTCAAGCAGAAGCACAACGAGACCTTTAGAGAGTATGTCGCTCACTTCAATGACGAGCCAAATCTAATCGATTGTTGCGACGACGACACATCTGCTATCGCCTTCACTTCTGACCTCCAAGAAGGTCAGTTTTACAACTTCGCCGCTTTTGAACCCCCAACAAAAATGATAGGTTTGTTGAAAAACACTAAAAAATACATCACCCTAGAGGAAATGTTGACAGCCAAAAAAAGGGAAGAGAGTGAGGACAGAAATGAGAACGAGAAAGAAAATAGTCCCAGAAGGAGGCGAACAATAGCTAGGCGGGGTCTATCTCAACAAAACCCGACAAGGCCAACAACTTTAGATATAACTACAACACTCCACTCAATTCCAGTCTATTTGACATCCTATCTGCCATGAAAAACTGGAAGGATATCAAATGACCATCAAACCGTAGAAGAGGTCCTTCAAAACATGATAAAAGCAAGCATTGTCCCTACCACAAAGATATAGGCCACAACACCCAAGATTGCAAGAGCCTCATAAACGAGATCCAATATTTGATCCAAAAGGACGAGTGAAGGAGTTCGTTGGCTTTGGGGACAAGTAGCTCCTAGGAGGAAATTATGAATCCATACGAGAATTCGAAGAGAAATTCTCGATGACATATGCATCTTCTACGGAACAAATGAGAAGGGGAAGCACTCGAATCATTCACTAAAAAAATCGGTCCGAGAATTGCGAGTCATATCCCACTACGAAAATTATCTTGTCCAACACATACGAGGAAAAAAAATATCCCTGAGCTTGACATTCACGGAGTGGGACATGAGAGGAGTATGTTTCTCTCACAATGATGCCTTAGTTATCTCGGTGGGGATAACAAAATGGGAAGTAAAAAGGTCGCTAGTAGATACGGGCAGTTCCACCAATGTTTTGTTTCTAGACGCATTTCGCAAGATGCAATTAGCGGAAAAGGAACTAACATCTACCAACCAAGCCATGTTCGACTTCAACGGGGAAAACTGCTATCCGGTTGGAACAATTAAGTTGCGGGTAGTCGCAGGGTAGCCAAATCTGCAAAGTGTCCCGATGACAGAATTCTCAGTCGTAGACACCCTCTCCGAGCACAACGTTATCCTGGGTTGATCTTGGCTACATCACATGGAGGCGGTAGTATCCACTCAACACCAATGCCTCAAATACCTTGAGAATGGCTATGTGGGAATAATTAGAGGAGACCAGATTGTCTCTCTAGAATGTTAGTACGTTGCAGCCCGACAACCATGAGATTGGTCACGGCAGTTCGAACAAAGGGACCTAGAGAAGGAGGCTCTGAGCCCGAATACAGAAAGCACATCCCCACCTTTGGATGTTGAACCTCTCTCCAACCCGCGAGGGAGGCCAAAACACTAGGCAGTCGGAGGAAGAAGTCGTCACCATATACATGGATAGCCCGACTAACACTAAAGTCATCAAGATATGTTCCAACCTGATCAACTGAACACTGGTATACCAACTAACGATGCCCTTAAAGGAAATTCAGGACGTACTCGGCTGGATAGTTAGGGACATGGTGGGAATTGACCCCCTCCATAATTACAAACTGATTGTCAGTCAATCCGGACTTAAAGCCCGTCAGGCAAAAAAGGAGGTCGGTGGCGCCCGAACGCAACCAGGCCATTAACGAGGAAGTTCAAAGGCTACTGGACGCCGGCATGATAAGGGAGTCATGCTACTCAGACTGGCTAGCAAACACAGTCTAGGTTTAAAAAAAAAAGGGAAGTGGTAAATCTGTGTCGATTATACGGACCTCCACAAAGCATGTCCAAAAGACAATTTTTCACTACCCCGGATATACCAGATTGTCGATGAAACATCTAGACACAACCTTCTTAGTTTCATGGACGCATACTCTGGATACAACCAGATCAACATGCAACCACCGAATCAGGAAAAAACTTTCTTCATAACGGACATGGGTACATATTGCTACCAGGTGATGCCATCTGAGTAGAAAATCGCGGGAGCCACATACCAACGACTTGTAAATCGAATGTTTAAAAGACAAATTGGGACGGAAATGGAGGTATAAATCAACGATATGTTGGTAAAAAACTTCCACAGCCCGGATCACCTTGCCGATCTCCAATAAGCATTCTCTCAACCTGTAAATACCGAATGAAGTTGAACCCAAAAAAATGCACCTTTGGGGTGTAATTAGAAAATTCATGAGCTACACAGTCAGCCGAAGGGAGATAAGGCGGACCTAAAGTAAATCAGGCTCTTCTTAACATGAGATCACCGACGAATATTAAAGGAGTTCATAACCTGACTAGGAGGGTGGCAGCCCTAAATAGATTCATCTCCAAATCCTCGAACATGTGACTCCCCTTCTTCAAGATCCTAAAGGGAAACAAGAAATTTCATTGGGGCGAGCAATCTTAATAGGCTTTTCGAGATCTGAAGTCGTACATGGAAAGCACCAAGCTGCTCTCGAAACCCATTCCGGGTGAGACACTCTACCTATAGCTTTCAGTATCAGAGCACGCTGTCAGCTCGGCCCTGGTCAGAGAATAAAAAGGGAAATAGAAGCTTCTCTACTACATGAACAAGACGTTTGATAGGGCACATACTAACTACCCCAACCTGGAGAAATTGGCCTCAATACTGATAACCTCCTCCAGGAAACTGAGACCCTACTTTCAAACTCACTCAATAACAGTCCTTACTGAGCACCCATTCCTATCAGTGTTGCACAAGCCAGAGATGTCAGGAAGTATGGTCAAATGGTCAATAGAACTGAGACAATTTGATATCCATTATTCTTCAAGAATGGCCATTAAGGCGCAAACGCTGGCAGACTTCATTTTCGAGTTCACTGAAACAAGAAAATCGGAGTCGAAAAGCCAAGAAGGAACTGAGAACCCTGAACCACCCTCACAAGGATGGGTCCTTCGACGTAATGGCTCATCCCACGAGAGTGGTAGCGGAATTGGAATTGTTATCCATACCCCCGAGGGGATCACCCTCAAGGGGGCTATCAAATTCTCCTTCCACACTTCAAATAATTAGGTGCAATACAAGGCCCTTATAGCCGGGCTAAACTTGGTCAGAGGATTCGGCGTAGAAGAAATCACGGTGTTCAGCGACTCCCAACTGGTGGTCAACTAGGTGAACAGTGGATTCAATGTTAAAGATCTTCGGATGACGGCCTACTATGAGAGAGAAATTGACACCAAGAAGCTGGCATTCTGGCCTAGGCGACCTCGTCCACCACGGGTGACTCCAACAGACTCATAGAGTTCCAGGAAAAGTCGCCCGTAGGGGAAGCATTCCACGAGGCCTTTTCCATGAGTAAGGAGACTAGTTGGATGAGCCCCTTAATTGGCTACATAAAAGATGGAGCCCTCCCGACGAAAAAGTTTGAGGCTCGTAAGCTAAATAACAGAGTTGTGTGGTACACACTCCTAAAAAACAGGTTGTACAAAAGGTCGGTAACGAGCCTACTGCTCAAGTGCCTGACCCCGATGAGGCAGACTATGTCCTCAGGGAGATCCACAGAAGGATCTGCAGAAACCACCCTAGAGGAAGGACACTGGCCCACAATGCCTTAACGCTGGGGTACTATTGGTCTAACATGCAACGAGAGGCCAAAGACATGGTCTGTAAATGCGATAAGTGCCAAAGGTACACCCCGTACACGCATATGCCTGCATATAACCTGGTCCCAATGACTAGCCCGTGGCTCTTCGTACAGTGGGGGGATGGACATTGTAGACCCATTCCCCATTTCCGAGTAAACAAAATTCCTCCTCGTGGTCGTCGATTACTTTATCAAATGGGTAGAACTAGAACTACTTTCCAAATTGGAGATAACCAAATTGAGAACTTCCTCTGGAAATCCATCATCTGCAGGTTTGAGATTCTGAAAACACTGGTAAACAATAATGAAACTTAGTTTAAGAGCAAGAAAGTTAAAAACTTTGTGACAATCTGAGCACCAGTCACCAATATTCAGCGTCGAGGCATCCCCAGGCCAATGGACAAGCGAAAGTCACCAATCGTGTAATCTCGAAAGCAATAAAGAAGAAACTTGAAGCAACCAAAGGGTTATGGGTCTCTGAGCTTCCAGGCATCCTTTGGGCATATCACACCACAAAATAATCCCGACTAGAGAAACACCATTCGTCGTGGCCTATGGGTCCGAGGCAATGGTTCCAGTAGAAATGGGAATGCTTACATTCAAAACGGAAGAGTTCAGGTTGGATGACAATGATGAAACTTTGATAATCGGATTAGATATGCTTGAAGAGTGAAGGGACAGGGCTTCCGTTAGAATGGCAGCCTATCAAAAAATGATGACTCAATACTACAAGAGGGTCAAACCTCATGAATTCAAAGTTGGCCATTAGGTACCCAGAAAAACCCAACTGAACACGAAACACCCAGGGGAAGGAAAACTAAGTCTGAACTGGAAAGGTCCCTATAAGATGACAACATTCAATAGCCCCAGAACCTATTTGTTGGAAAACCTAAGTGGAGAGCATCTGAAAAGACCGTGGAATGTAGAACACTTAAAAAGAAGTATTATCAATAAAGGTACTCTCGTTCAATTTCATTTCATATGACCCTGTGCACAGGAAAAGTCCTAGTCCGACCAAAAGACCACAAAGGCATATAACAGATCGAGTCCAGTCTCACATCGGACGAGTCCAGTCATGTTCAAGGTGCAGACAACTTGCCGCAATTAGTGACCTAGTCCGCCTAAGAAACCACTGTGCTACATAGTAGACCGAGTCTAGTCTCACGACGGCTTATCACGCTTGGATAACCTGATTTGATTAGGGGAACCACGACGATGCACAATGGTTAAGTCTAGTCCTATTGAAGATGTCAATAACTAGTCGCACATAAGTGACTTAGTCTGCCTAAGGAACCACAATGCTACATGGCGGACGAGTCCAGTCTCACGATGGCTCACTGCGCTCAGACAACCTAGTATGATCAAGAGGACCACGATGGCGCACAACAGCAAAATTTAGTCTTATTCAGGATGTTGACAATTCGCCGCCTAGGAAAAACTGTTGCAGTGTGCTCGAGATCTGGTATTGGTGACCATATACCGATTCTACGTTGGTTTAGAAAGAGTATGCTTTTGTTTCAAAGAAAAACTCGTCGTTTTCGCGCTGACGACACCAATTTGTTGCGTCCAAATTCGACCTTGCTGATCTCGAGCCTACAAAATAAATAGTTGTGATCCAGGGACCACCGTTGTGGTGGTCGTAGGCACTCTGATGCTTAAATAAAGTGACGGTGCAAAGAAGAATGAAGACTAGATGAAATTAACAATGTATGTGTACCTTTCTTCTTTCATTGCCTCACCTTTTATAGTGAGTGACCCGCTCTTCAACAGTTCCTGCGATCGAGGTGTGATGGAGGGAGGAGGTCTCGCCCAGGATCTTACTTCTGCATGACTGAGTCTCTTCGACACTTGACACTGTTTAGGACCCAATGCTTGATTGGGTTAAAAGCTGATTTACATGAGTGGATCTCGGGCTTGCAACAACTTAGAGATTCGTGTCTGGGCTTTATTGTCTTGGGCCAAGCTCCAAGATCCATGCTCTGTGGGCCGGCGTGATCTGGGCTTGGGCGTCTGACTTACGGACTGAACATGATTTACGCACGGGCCCGTTGGGGGCTGTGTGGAGGCTGATGCCATGTGTACGGTTATGATCGCACGGTTGATTGATGTCTCATCAAGATGCATTAAATCTCTGGTCTCCAAAAATTTGAAGTTTCTAAGTAAATTGCACTGACTTCACTATTCATAAGGTCATCGTCAAAAAAAAAATAAAAAAAAATTCTTTGTCTACCTGAAGACACGAGAAAGAAAATGGCCAAGGAAGATGGAGACAATCAAAACTTTTTGTTGTGGTGGACAAAATTTGTGGTGAGCGTGAGTTTCCACGGCTCCATTCATGAGTGGTTAAGCTTGTGGTCTCGTACCAAATGATCACGACGTGTGGATTGGTTATAAGTAAGGGTCCCTCACGTGCTTATGTGGTGTGCGTGGAATGAGAGAAATAGGAAGATCTTTGAAGGGCTTAAAAGATCGGAACACTCGATTATCATGGATATCAGGGATCTTGTTATGGATGATGGGTTCAACTTGTAATCAATTTATAGTCATTTTTCTAGACCTTCATGATGTGTTAGCATTCTTTGTTGTAGGAGTCATGTTTGTTTCTATTGTATTGAGTGTCTCACTCATCTCTTCCTCTCTTCAATAATAATAATAATAATAAATTCTTGTTTGGACAAAAAAAAAGTGTTGAGGTAACATCTCAAAACTTACATATTTTTTATTTAATTTAATTAATAGTTAGGAAACAAAGATGGCACCAAGGAATAAATAATGGACAACTACATATTGAAATTAATCATTGATTTCTTAGTTAGTTCTATAATTCTAAAAAAAAGGTTATGAATTTACAAGGTCTTTACCCCTAAACTGTGTTGATTGTCTTTAAATTCTGATGAATTGAATTGTTTAGTATATCAGATCTTCAACACAGAAAGATTCAGTGAACATTTGAGCAAAATGGGGTTGTTTTTCAAATTATTGAGTTTATGCTGTATAGTGCTTATGTTCTATCAAGTCTTTTACAGGTCAGTCTTTAACCACATTTAAAAAAAAAAAATTTGATTGGCATTTTTTATTAGGGTTGGCAATGGGTTAGAGTGTCGTAATATTGTAAGATATTTGTATTGATCCTGTAAGAGATGATCAATCAAATAATATATTATAACAAACAATGCGACATAGTTTAGGTTTGATGCGACAATGCGAATAAGGTCAGAAACCAAAGATTAAGAAAAAAAAATCTCAGAAAACCGAGTTTCAGAAAAGCCTGCAATGTTTCCTGCGAATTTTTTTTCTTTCTTTCTTCTGGTTGCAGGGTTTAATGCGGGACTTTTGAATATCCCCACATTAATCACTGCGAGATTTGGCCAAACCTCACAGTGCTCGCTGCGAACAAATTTTTTTTCAAAAACAAATTCCCGTTCGCAGTGTACAATGCGGGACTTTTGCAAAACCCCGCAGAGTTCCGGGCGAACGGAAAATTTCAGCAAATGTTTTTGGACATATTTGCGCGACTTTAGTAAAATGACCATAACTTTCTCATTTCAAAACTTTTTCAATTGATTCAAGTTGTGTTTATTAGATAAATCATAACACTAAAATTTTTATGTTTGGATGAGCTTGAGAATGGATCTTGATCGAGCATACAAGTTGGTGAAAGTCAGAGACACTATCTCATTTTTATTGCAAGACAGATATGTGCGATTTTAGTAAAATGATCATAACTTGCTCATTTCAAAATATTTTCAAGTAATTCAAGTTGCGTTTATTTGATAACTCATAGTACTACAACTTTTATGTTTTATTGAGTTTGAGAATCAGTCTCAATTGAGAGTTTAAATTGGTCGAAAGTTACCTTGTTCTGCATTTTTTTCGTTTTGAGTTTTGAATTTTTTTGTTAACTTATGCATATTTATTGGTGGTGTGAGTAAGTAAAAAAAATAAAAAAATCAATGGTGGTGAGAGAAAGGGAAATGGTGGAGTAGAGTAGTCATTGCCTTTTCAAAGTTGTAGCTTTTGTGAATTTGGTTGGTAACTTAAAGTGATTGGTAATTTTTGTATGTCACGTTAGTGATTAAGTAGTGGTAACTTTTGTCACATAATGACAACTTTATATACCAAATAGTAGATTGATGTACAACTTTGTGTAGACTTACCTAAATTTAGGCATAGGAGCGCCACCATAATATTAGTTGCATCTTGGTAATCAGCGTACTACTTTCTTTTATTATGCATTGAGCACTTTCGAGCATCAATGGAATAGGCATTTGGGTGACCTCATTTCAAAGCGCACATCTTATCCCATTTTTTTTTTGTGAGTATTTGCAATTTCCAAAATATATTCCCCTCGGTGTTCTTCATAGTACGTCATCTTCTCTTTCATCATCCACATCGACATCGCCACTTCCATTACATTCACTTTCAACACTGACCATTGGCATTGCAAGTGGGTTGGGAGGTCTTGAATAACAACATTTCTTCAGTATGTTTCGACTTTGGACTCTCAAGAATGTGTTTAATTTACACTTATACACCGAGTATCTGTGCAATTTTAGATGGCAATTCATCTCGAACTAAATTATTAAAAAAGGAAGAAAAAAAAAACACCCGTAAGATTACTTTAAGTAGAGGATTGACTACATTCTTCCTCTTTTATTCCCTTATATATAACAATTTTAGCCAGCTTTATTTGCTAGTTTTTTTTTTAATTTAAAAAAATTTATTTTGCCCCTTCTATATATAGTGTTTGTGATTGTGTTTTAAAGAGAATAGATTTATTTTTTTTATTTTTTTATTATTAAATGTCAGACCTTTCTTCCTTCTAAAAAAAAGAGTTACATCCAGTGGGAGTACATTATGACTTTGCCCAGAAAACCAAAAGGAAAAGATTACAAAAATCTCGCACCACTTCCATGAGACCATAAGGCCACAGCCTACAGCCATTTCCACTGCCAAAGGGGCTCACCAAAAACTCACTGGCAGCCTTCCAAAAAACTGCACAAAACATGACCAAAAACAACACTATGGCAACACAATTGCAACTCTTCCCAATGCCCAATATTAGACCCACCAAAAACAGAGAGTAAACAACTTCTCTGTTTGGGTTAAGCCCTGAATTTAGGGTTTGCATGCTTTGTTCGCGTAGATATTCGAGGAGCGTTTCCATTGGGCAACTGAGTTGTGGTAGCCCAACCTTCATTTCCAATGTTCTTTTGACCCAACCTAGTTAAATACACTTCCATCATATCTTTTAGTTGTAAAAACCTTTGCTTCACCCTATCCCCACCATATTTCTCTATTGCCCCCTTTGTTGCATTGTTGGTTTCAATTCCATTTTCATGATCTTCTAATGTTTTCAAAAAAAATTTAACCTTAGAATAGGTTAATGGACTTTCCATACCTTCAATGTCGAACCCCATACCGCCAACCTCAAACCTTGTTTCAGTTAAATTGTCCATGGAAGTAGAGACAACATCCTTTAGAGTTTTGGGAGAATTCCCTTGCATAGCCTCTTCATTAGCCACTGTCTGATCTTGATTTACCGTATCACTTTCATTCCCATCCTTCGTCAAAGTCACTGGAGTACCCTGTGGTGTGTGCGCTGAAGCACCCTGTGGTGTGAGTGCTGAAGTCACTGTAACACCCTGTGGAGCACCCTGTGGTACATGCACTGGAGTCACTGGAGTACCCTGTGGTGTGTGCGCTGAAGCACCCTGCGCAGTCGCTGCAACACCCTGAAGTTGCGGCTCAGTTTTGGGTGAAACAACAAATTTAGCCCCTGGATTTACAACATCATCCTGCTTTAAAGTCAGTTCCTGGTTCCCCATAACATTTGCAATCTCCGAAACTGTGTACCCCGCCTCCAAAATGCATTCCTCCGTGGATTCTAGAACAACTACGGCATTGTCATGAGCCGTGTGAAAAATATGTTCCTCCATCTTGAAATCTTCATGCTTTTTCTCAATTCCTTCCCCACAACCATCCGAATTTCCTCATCTAAAACTCCAAATTTGTTAACCAAAATAACATTTTCGAATTCCTTGTCCCAAGCTTTAACCTTGTTTTCTTCTCCTTGTTCACTAAGAATCTCGACTCCTTGAGAGTTTTTTGCTCCACTAACTCCTATTTTTTCATCATTTTCCATAGTTTTTGTGGCAACCGGAACATACATTTGTTCGTAAACGTTTTGACCTTGTTTCTCCCCTACTTGGTTTTGCTTTTGCTTGGTCTTGTCGGAAGCCTTAATTTCCCTATAACTTTTTCCATCAACATTAGATTGATCCTTCTTCTCGCCAACCAGTTTTCTACAATAGTCTTTCTCATGCCCAATTAGCGAACAATGGTCACAATATTTGAATCCTGGATATTCAAGTTTCTGCCAGAATCCTCCATATTTTGAACTTTCAAGCCAAATCCTATGTGGGAGAGGTTTAGTGACATCTATCTTGACACACATACGTGCCACCTTTGGACGGGCAAAGAATCTAGTTCCATCATCAATCCGAAGGAAACTTCCGAAGGAAACTTCCGAAGGAATCCCCAATCGCCTTCATGATGGCGGGAAGAAAGAAAGCGAAAGGAAGATTTGGGAGTTCAATCCATAATGGTGCCAATTCCGGATCCGCACGTAGGCTAAAACCTGGATGCCAACGAAAATTTTTATATCGAACTCCCCGAATCATAAATGAATCCTTTGATAGCACTTTCTTCACTTCAACTTCCGATTGTAAATAAACCACTACATGCCTTGGATCAATAAGACCCATTATAAATTCACTTTCGATAAGGGATTCCATTCATAGATTTTAAAGAGAATAGATAAAAAGAATAAAAACACTAAAAAAAACTACTAAACAAGACCAACTAAACTTACTCCCCTTATATATTTAGCCACATTTAAGTGTTAATTGCATCTTCAACTTTGATTGGCTTTTGAACTGCGGGTCAGATTTCTTGAGTACAAAAAAAAAAAAATGGGGATATTTTCACCGTTGTTGAAATTATGTTGTTTTTTATTACTCATCTTCTCTAAGATGTCTCAAGCTAATGAGATCAGGTAACTAAATAAACAACCCCCATGTGCAATATGCCTCTTTTTTTTGTTTTTTTTTTTCATTTTAATCTCCTTCTAGGTTTCAAGCTCTTTCTTTATTCTTCTTCATCATCTTCTTCTTCTTCTATTGATCATCGGTCTATGAGTTTGTTATGATTTGTTACGCTAGCCCGTTGGATGGAGGTCGAAAAGTTCATATAACTTGAATTATTAACTTATCACCCATTCGATGCAGAACTAAGCTCGTTACATCTTGCATGCCTGCTTCCTAGGACTTACTTTTGACAGATTTTAGTTTAGATTCATCATCGTCTTTTCCATGGAAGAGTTTATGAAAAAAAATTCACACCATGATATAAATATTCAAAAGTAGAAAGTTACATCACTTAAGGTTTCCGAGAAAAATATCACTTTTATTTTTTGCAAGAACATATCACTTTCAAAAGTAAAATTAAAATATGTTTGTTTTTAGGTGTTGAATGAGAACTGTTTAACAATGGCCCACTATGCTGAACAAATTTATGATATAAATATTGTGCTTAAAATCATACCTAATAATTATTCAAATCTTAGAGAATGTTACAATACCTTTCATTATAAGAATATCAAAATATGACGAAAAACATTTAAAAAAAAAATTATCAAACCAAATTTCTTACTAATATTCCGTTTGCAATACGATCTCGTAAATTAACCATATCGGTTTGTTCACGTGATCCAAATACTTGAGACAGTTGTGGTTGTTCACTATCAGTTAACTCAAGAGAGTTAGAGAGATGAAGAAAAACTTAAAAATGTAGAGAAAAAAAAACAAAGATGAATGAGATAAAAGAAATAAGTTTCTTACAAAGTTCTTGTGAATGTAGGTAGAACCACAATGCTTGGTGAATAGAATGAAGGTGTGTCATCAAAATTTAGCCCTACTTATTTTTAAGAAGATGAGGGCAACAATTATCATTACAAAATTATTTTAAGGTTATTATTGGAATAATTTTTTACTCAGCACTTAGTGCTAAGTGATCAGCACCTCTCTGTTGCTTACTTCAATCAGAAGTTCTACTTCTGATCAGAACTAAAAACAAACACTCTAAATAAAGTGATCCACTTCTTATTAAGAACTTCTGACTTCATTTAGAAGCAAAAATAAACACCCTCTAAGTGTATTGTGTTTTTCATAATTTCTTTAACTCAGCTAAAGACTAAAATAACTAAGGATACTTTTCATTTGCCTATTTGAGATGGCTTGTTTTGTTTTGAGTTTTGTAAAAGCCCAAAGAAATATATGGCCTAATGACATAGTTGTAATATGGGACATTGGTAGTTTAGGGACTAAAAATGATTTTTTTCTCTGGAGGATCAACTATATATTTTTATGTTCGCCGTATGTTAAGGACCCCACTAGGCTATTAAGAATTTTTTTTAAAAATTCATTTAAACCTTGTTGGAGCTGAAATTTTGAGAAAAAGTTACGGATTAACATTAGAAATGTGTCAAAGTTTCAATCCATTTTAATATCATTTCTCAAGATACGCAATCATTTGTGCATATTGTAAAATTGAGATCCAATAAATATACACATTTAAATGGGCTTACTACAAGTGATTGGCTAAACAAATTTAGATATTTTTATCATTCAGTTACTTACTGTTGCTCTTAGACTTCACAATTAAGATGGTGCGTGGTGTTGGTAGGGATGGTAGAGTCGAATTATTATTATTATTATTTATAGAAGAGTTGGTGGACTTAAGTCTCTTTGGTTGAGTGGAGTTGTCCTCAAGAGTGAGACGTAATAGTCGTGCACTATCAAAAAAGAAAATGTCGTGCATAATAGCGAAGAAGCATATGGTCGTCCAATGAAAAAGTTGTTGTCGCGCATGATAGTGAAGATAAGAACTTTTTTTTAGGTATATAGGCAACAATTTCTGGGTTAGTCAAATGAACTTTTTTTTTCAAACAAAAAGCTTCTTATTGAAGATAAGAAGAGAAACAAGATACAATTATTTTTATATCAAGAAATACCAAGACACCATAAAATTATAAAAAACAAATTTCTAAAAAAGTTACAAGCCGAACCCATCTTCCTAACAACAATTCAAATTGTAAGAAAGATGTGAAAGAGAAAAAGAAAATCTATTTCTTTGTTTTGTTTTGTTTTAAACTAATCAGATTGTGAGAAAGATGTGATGAGTACTGAAGATATCAACAATGATGATGAATGGAAAATTTGGACATCAATTAACTCTAAAGAAATAGAACAGGGGTGATTATGCAACTTGAATGGAAGAAATAAAATAGCATCGTTTTTTCTTTTTCTTTAAAATTTAAACAAATCAAATCCTGTATGGTAAAAGCATAATCTCTTCTTTTCCCTTCTTCTCGATTGCTGGCGGCACCACCTTTTCCGGGCATCATTTTTTTCTCTTCCTCGATTCTTCTTATCTTCTTATTATCTGTTTTTTTTTTCTGCCCTCGAGCAAATTCATGCGAATGGGATTGAACTCTGATGGTGTGCAAAAGTAGATATGCGGTGTCAGAAAGAGAGAGCCTTTAGCAAAAGCTCATATTGAAAATTTTAACCCATTAGTATAAAAAAACAATTTACTTGCACCCCAACAATAACTTTTTTACCCTTTTTTTAATGACAGCTAGAGTACACCAATCCTCAACCTTAAATTGATCAATTTTTTTGAGCTTGAGGTTGAATTATCAATTGAAAATGCCCTAATGCTACCCGTAGAACAATTTTGTTTAGATGATTATAAACAACTACAACTAGAGATAGTATGGATTAAGGCTTCCCATTCAAGATGGTGCATGGTGGTTTGGTTTTGCCTTAATTTTCTAGCTCGAGCTCTTAATCTTAAATAGTATAACATTGTTTTTGAAGAAATTTGGACATCTGCGCTACAATTTTCTAAACCTAATAAAGGGCCCGTGACTTGAGAGGAGTGGTGTTAGGTGGAGAAAATTCTTCTTTAGAATTTCCACTAATTGGAATGCTAAGACTATCTAGGTTGACAAGGCTTTTGGGGTGTAAATACAAGCATGGTCTTGGTGGACTTTGGACTTCTTCACTCAAAGCAGTTATATTCAGCTCTACATTATTGCTTGTAGCAGAGTTGCCTCTCTCTTTTTCCCCCTATATATTCAGCCAAAATGCCAATTTTTGGTGCATCTTCAACCTTGAGGCATCTAATTGTGGTCAGATTTCGATTTGAGCACGAAAACTAGAAAAATGGGGACATTTAAACTACACAAACAAATATACCTTAAGAGGGCGTATTTTTTTTTGAAGTGCTTAAAAGCTAACTTCTAACTGGAGTTAGAAGTTCTGAACGAGCTTCTGAATGAACTGTTTGTTTTGCTTTTGAATGTGATACTGATTAGAAGCTATAAAATAAAAAGATGTTTGTTTTTAGGTGCTGAATGGGAACTGTTTGACAATTTTGGCCCACTGAGCTAAAAAAATTTATGACATAAATATTGTGCTTAAAATCACACCTAATAATTATTCAAATCCTAGAGAATGTTACAATACCTTTTATTACAAGAATATCGAAATATGACCAAGAACATTTAAAAAAAATTTATCAAACCAAATTTCTTACTAATATTTCGTTTGCAATACGATTTCGTAAATGAACCATATCGATTTGTTCACGTGATCTAAATACTTGAAACAGTTGTGGTTGTTCACAATCAGTTTACTCGGGAGAGTTAGAGAGATGAAGAAAAACTTAAAAATGCAGAGAAAGAAAACAAAGATGAATGAGAGAAAGGAAATAAGTTTCTTAAAAGGTCATTGTGAAGGTAGGTAGAACTACAATGCTTGATGAATAGAATGAAGGTGTGCCATCAAAATTTAGCCCTACTTATTTTTAAGAAGATGAGGGCACCAATTATCATTACAAAAGCACCTCCCTGTTGCTTACTCCAATCAGAAGTAGAACTTTTGATCAGAACTAAAAAATAAACACCCCAAACAAGGTGATCCACTTCTTATTAAGAACTTCTGACTTCATTCAGGAGCAAAAACAAACACCATCTAAGAGAGCATTTTTTAAGTGCTTAGAAGCTAACTTCTAACTGGAGTTAGAAGTTATGAACGAGCTTTTGAATGAACTTTTGTTTTACTTCCGAATGAGCTGCTGATTAGAAGTTGTGAAATTAAAAGGTGTTTGTTTTTAGGTGCTGAATGAGAACTGTTTGACAATTTTGTCCCACTGAGCTAAAAAATTTATGACATAAATATTGTGTTTAAAATCATACCGAATACAACTGTGACATTATTGTTGAATACAACAAGCTCCACCTTGGTGGCTTTGCCTCGAACAACACGTTGGGCGGCAAGATTTGGATTCTTTGGGATACTTCCCTTGCTCTCTCGGTGGTGGATATGTCGGACCAGATCATTCATTGCCAGGTAACGGACTCAGCTTCAAGAATTTTTTTAATTTCTTTTGTTTATGCTAAATGCTCTGTGGATGAAAGAAGGGATCTATGGTTGAATATGGCCAATTTTGCTGCAAACCATGACATTCCTTAGATGGTCGGAGGAGATTTTAACACTTATTTGCATTCGGGCGAAAAAGTAGGGGGGGTGGAGCCTTCCATGGCAAGCATGTCACATTTCTCTGACTGCATTGAAAACAGTGGCTTAATTGACTGTGGTTTCTCGGGCCCTCGTCTCACTTGGTGCAATAACAGGCGGGGCAGTGAGCGTATTTGGGCCAGACTTGATAGGATCTTTGTTAATTCAGCTTGGTTGACAGATTTGGGCAGTCCTACAGTGGAACATCTTAGCATAACTTTTTCAGATCATTCTCCGTTGTTGGCCTCCATGCCAACTCAATCAAAATTCGGTTTTGTTCCGTTTCGGTTCCTTAATATGTGGACGACTCATCCTGAGTTTCTGGATCTGACATGGGTTCCATGAGACCCATTGATAGAGTGGATGCCAAACTTAAACTGTTACGACGAGCTCTTATATAGTGGAATAGGACGGTCTTTGGCAATGTGTTCAGCCGGATCCGAGCATTAGAAGATGAAATGCAACAGTGGGAAACAACACTTTTGGCGGGTTTTGCAAATAACAGTAATAATGGTCTAAATGCTGATGCTAATTGGGATGTCCATGCTTGCTGCAATTTACATAGATGTCAGGCAGAGTACAGATTAGCTCTCAAACAAAAGGAGCTTTACTGGATTCAAAAATCAGGTGAAAAAGAGTTCAAGGAGGGGGATGTCTGCACTAAATACTTTTTTGCCTCCACCAAGTCCAAACAAAAGCGACGAGCCATCAATCAGATTACTTTACCGTGCGGTAGAATTATTTCGGAACCTGGTGAGATTCTTGACAACGCTAATGAGTTTTTTGCTAATCTGATGTCTTCTCAAGGTGCTTGTGTGGAGGATACGGATTTGTTAAACTGTATCCCGAAGTTGGTGGATCCTGGTCAATGCGAGCTTTTGGTCAAACGACCTTCCTTGGCGGAAGTAAGAGATGTTGTTTTCGACATACCCAAAAATAGTGCGCCAGGCCCTGATGGCTTTACGCAGTGGCAAAAAAAAAGTTTGAAAAGACCAATTTACCCCTGAACGTAGTTTTCCGAACCAAATGAAGATTTTTTTCTTTTTTAACTCCCAACAAACCCACCCTCACCAACCCTCCCACTCCCTCCTCTTCTCGTTCTCTTATATTTTCTCTCCCTCACAAACCCTCTCTCACTCTGTAATCTCTCAACTCCACCTCTCATCCCATTCCTCTTATATTTTCACTCCCAATTCGCTCAACTTCGTAGCAGTTGGCTATATCGAACCCTAAAACGCAAACATATCAATAGCAGAGATTTGTATAGAAAGGGGGGGGGGGGGGGGAGAACCTAAACTTTTAAAATAATCCATAATTTAATTTTTAGTGGAGTCAAGAGCCAAGATTGTATACAAAATGGGACAATCTAAACTTTTAAAGGGGGAAATATAAAAAAATATGAGTAATTTAGTGGAATTTTTTAGAAAAATAAGGGGGGCAACTGACCCCTTTAGCCAAAGGGTAGATCCGCCCATGGCTTTACGGCTGATTTTTTTCAGTTTTGTTGGGAGGTTTTGAGCATGGATATTTGGGAGGCAGCTATACAATTTTTTGAAGGGGAGGCAATGCCGTCGTCCTTTTCGGCGAATTTCATGGCCTTGATTCCTAAAATTGAGGATCCAGGTTCCTTTTCTGATTTTCGCCCAATCAGTCTGTGCAATGTGATTTATAAGATCTTTAGTAAAATCCTTTGCAATAGGCTGGTAGACATCTTGCCAAGGTTGATTTCTCAGGAGCAGGGGGCTTTTGTTAAAGGCAGGTTCATTGGTGAAAATATTGGCCTGACGCAGGAATTGATTAGAGACATTAACAGGAAGGTTATTGGAGGCAATGTGGTGCTGAAAATTGACATGGAGAAAGCATATGATAGAATGGAATGGAACTTTTTGCTTGCAGTTCTTAAAAAATTTGGCTTTAATGGCAGATTCTGCCACCTCATCTCCAACTGTGTCGCTTTTTGTGGATTTTCGGTTCTGCTCCAGGGTGTCTACAAAGGTTTTTTCAGATCCACTAGGGGTTTAAGGCAAGGAGACCCTCTTTCACCGTTTCTTTTCATTATTGCCTCTGAAGTGTTGAGTAGGGGATTAAAAACAGCTTTTGAGAATGGCAAAATAGGGTATTATTATACTCCCAGGAATTGCAGTCTTATTTCCCACCTTCTGTATGCAGATGATACTCTTACCTTTTTAAATGGCAGAAAGTCTTCAGTCATGGGATGCATGGAGTTCCTGCGATGGTACTGTAAGACCTCGGGGCAGAAAATAAATGAGGGAAAAAGTTCTTTTACTTTGGATGACAAGGCAGCAGCGGAGCGTATTGTGGCTTTAAAGAGTTGTACAGATTTCCATTTTCACGTTGCTCCATTGAAATATTTGGGCGGACCAGTGTTCCAAGGGAGAGTTAAAATTTCATATTTTGAAGATTTAATTATTAAGATTCAGGCTCGTATTCAGGGATGGAAGGCAAAATTGTTATCCCCAGAAGGCAGACTAATCTTGATTAAGCATGTCCTTAGCTCGATTCCTATTTATATTCTTAGCACCATGTGTGTACCAAGGACAGTTTTAGCACGGATTGATAGTTTGCTGGCGGACTTCTTTAGGGGGGATTGCGAAGGCCGACTAAAGAAAAAATGGGTGTCACGAGATAAAATTTGCTTTCCACAGGCGGAAGAAGGTTTGGGAGTTAGAGACTTGACGGTTGTGATGAAGGTTTTTCGAATCAAGGCTCTTTGGAGACTTCTTACTTCAGACTCTTTATGGGCTACTTTTATGAGGAGCAAATACTGGCTACAAGGCGTTGCGTTGAATAGTCAACCTGTGAAAGGTGGGTCTTCTCCTTTTTTTAAAGAAATCATGCTTGGGAGACCTTTTCTTTTGAGTAACTCGCTTTGGCGTATTGGTATGGGGGATATCAGTTTCTTTGAGAAAAATTGGAACATGGTGGCTTCTTTCAGGAAATCGGCGGCACTGGTTAATCAAGGTTTTTGGCCTTCAGTTAGAGAAGTGATTTTGACAAATTTTGAATTGGTCCATCCAGATCTCATAAGCTTGGCGCGTGGTCTTTTTGCAGATAGATTACATGGTGAGGCCCATGAGGAAGACACGTGTGTGTGGGTTCCTAATAGGAACGAGCTTTTTTCCCTTCAGTCGGCCTATGAACTGTTACAAAAACATGGGAAAGCCAATGCACTAAGTCAGACGCTTTGGCATGACCTTCTTCCTTCCAGAATATCAGTCTTTGTTTGGAAATTACTCCGTAGAGGAGTGCCAGTGGATGGGAATTATACAGATGTGGCTTGAGCCTGGTATCTAAATGCCGTTGTTGTAGCTCGCCAAAGCGAGAATCTTTGAAGCATCTCTTTCTAGACGGAGATTTGGCGATGCAGGTGTGGAGTCACTTTGACAGGATTTTTGAAGTATATGTACGGCGACCACCAGAAATCTCAACGGTGCTAGTAATTTGGTTCAAGAGAGCTAAACGCAATTCGCAAACAGGTGTGTTATTTTTTCTTACTCCTATGCTCATTTTATGGGAAATTTGGAAACAAATATGCAAATGTGTTTATGAAAATGCTCCCCCAAATCCTGCCTTTGCGATCTTGAACATTAGGCGTCAATTGTGATTGGCAAAAAATTTTATAACCCCCAAGCAAGTTAGCAGTAACAAGGCCCCCCTGCGGGCTTTGGGGTTGGATGTGCTCCCTATTAGAAGGAAGTTCGTTAGAATTGTTTTTTGGCACCCCCCCCCCCCCCACAGATTTTGTTGCGCTTAATGTGGATGGATTCTCCCGCAAGGACAAGGCATCCGGCGGGGTGATTATTAGAGACTCTCAGGTTTTCAGTGTTGTGGGAAAACAAATATTTTTTGGTGCAGGTTCCAACAATAAAGCGGAGATTTTGGCTCTATTTGAGGGCCTCCGCCTCTGTCTCGACTGGGGTTTCAAAAAGGTGGTTATCCAAAAGGATTCGGACCTAGTTTGTGGTTGGTTTAAGGAAAATTTGAGAATCCCTTGGCATTTGGAGAATATTTTGAAAGAAATTAAGTTGTTGGCATCGACAATGACGTTAGATTGCCAACATATCTATAAAGAGGCTAATGCGGTGGCAGATTCATTAGCGGATAGAGCACAACAAGATCATAGGACTGTTTCATTCAATGGGACTGATCTTCCTAGGCGAGTGGCAGGCTTGATTGTGCTTGATAGATTACATACGGCGTACATTCGTCATGGGGATGAGTAGAGGCAGCTTTTACGGGTATTCGTGGTTCTACCTGATTATGCACAACGGCAGTGAGAAGTTGGGGCATTCAGCTGGGACGAGACGTGTAGCGCCCAGCTGCTGCTGCTTTTGTTTTGGCTTGCAGGAACACGTGAAACAGGACAGAGTCAATTTCCACTCTGTCAGTTGGGGCGAGACAGCGAGTGGGAACCTGCTGCTCCTGCTGCTGTGTCAATTTCCACAGAGTCAACTGCCACTCTGCAGCTGTCTGATGCTCGCTGTCAGTCTGCTGGGGCGAGACAGCGAGTGGGTTCATTTGCATCGAGTGGGTACCTGCTGCTCGATGTCAGCTGGCTTGCAGGATCTTGCGACACAGGACAGGCGTTGGGAATTTTCTAATGCATTTTATGAAATTCTTTTGCACGTGAAATTTGTGCGACAAGCTCCACTTGTTTTTCACTCTGTTTTGCTCTGGTCTTATGGTCTACTCTTTTAGCATTGGTGATAGGTTTTGCTTTGCTTTTATGTATTTTGGTTTTCGGCTGCGGCCCAAGTTTTGTTTTGGTTATATCACGGGTAAAGTCGTAATGTACCCCTGTATTGATTGTAAATCAATTTTTTGACAAGTAATAAAGGTCTGGCATTTCAGAGGTGCCCCTCCCCACTGGAGGTTTTTTTTTTTTTTTTTTTAAATATATATATATATCATTTCTCGAAATACAAATTCATTTGTACAGATTGTGAAATTGGCATCCATGGGCAGCAATGAATAAATATACACACTAAAATGGGCTTACTACAGGTGATTGGGGGAACAAATTTAGATATTTTTTTTATCATTCAGTTACTTATTGTGATGCTCTTCGACTTCACATTTAAGATGGTGCGTAGTGCTTGGTTTTGCCTTAACAATATTCTAATTATTAATTTTAAAATGTACAACATGTTTCTGAAATAAATTGGACACCTGCCGAAGCAAAACCCTGATTTAGTTGTGCCAAATTTTCACAATTTAAAGGGCCCATGATTTGAGAGAAGTGGCATTCGGTGGAGAAATTTTTGCTCTCTACAATTTAAGAGGGAGTTTATTTTTTATTTTTTGCCACTAATTCTAATAAAAAGTAATTTACATTTCTCGAATAATGACTTTTAAGGTCTAATTTTTCACAAAATAGACAATTTAGATACAATAATTGAAGTAATGAATAATTTATGCCTACGTTTATACTTTTATGACCAACAATGACTATTTCATTAACTCATGTTAACTCATAAACTTATAGGACATATTTACCCTTCCTAAACAAATAGAAACCTAATTTTATACTTTTGTAACCAATAATGACTCTTTTTATTAATGATTCTAATTTTATTTTATTTTTGTTAAATTTTTTTTGTTATCTAGTTATTTAATTGCCTATTCATTTTATATGAAATTATCTTATTCAATATTGGTTTCCATTTTACCTCTGTGGCTATGATCGTGCTCTGTGGTAGATAGCTTATGACCAAATAGCGACAGAGAATAAAATATATTACTTTACAGGTACCCATGCATTGAAGAATAGGATATCAAATTTCGATAGTGGAATATTTTATTTTATTAACTACATTATGGAATAAGAAGCAATGATAATTAAAACCAAATTTCTAACCATCATTAAGAAAAGTAATGCACGGGTACCTGTAAAATTTTCTAATCAAATTTATTACAAGTTTACCAAATTAATTATATATATTATTTATTTTATTAATCTATGCCCGAAGGCTACATGACTAACCCTATAGGGTTAACCAAACCAGGCCCGAAGGTTACAATATTGTTGTCACTTAATATCCTCGTCGCCTCCATCTCATATAGAGACTTGCTTTCGCTCAGGTCCATTGCGTTTACCTTGCATGAAGACTCGCTTTCGCTACGCTCCGGTCTAGTCCATCTAAGCAGCTGCATTCAATGCCCGAAGACTTATCAACGACGGAGCAAATGTGCTCCTAATAATCGAGCGAAAACTCAAAAATCCTAACTGGTGAGTCTCGAACCCGAGACCTCTCACAAGGAGAATGGATGTCCAACCAACTTAGCTACAATTGGTGGACAACCAAATTAATTTTATTAAATAATTAAAACCAAACTTCTAATTATCATTAATTACATTATGAAAAGTTTACCAAACCTTAGTATAATAATTTGATTAGCTTGTTAGTCAATGAAAACTTTTAAAAATTTATAATTGGTTGCTAATAATTAGAATCATTAATATGTATACCTACCAGCGGCATGGGTGGGAGGGGTTAAAGGTAAAAAAAAAATTAGAATTATTAATAAAAGAGTCATTGTTAGTCATAAAAAAAATAAAATTAGGTTTTCTATTTGTTTAGGAAGAATAAAAATGTACATATAACTTTATAAGTTAACCTGAGTTAATAAAAGAGTCATGGTTGATCATAAAAGTATAAAAGTAGGCACAAATTAACCATTACATCAACTATAATATCTAAATTGTCTATTTTGCGAAGAAGTAAGTCTTAAAAATCATTTTCCGTAAATTTCTTGAGAATTTGTGACATATTTTGACAATATCTCCCTTACAGCAGCATTGGAGATTATCATGGATGAGGCATTTTTGGGATAGTCCGCCTAAAAAGTCACCATCTCCTCATGGAAAGCCTACGGTGCATCCTAGAATTTGAAGACCAGCTGCACCCATCATATATAAACATTGAAATGAGAATATTTGACACGAGTTGGTGTTTAATTTCTCTCATGTTGTGGTCATTTGTAAGCAATATTAAGTTTTACTTTTAAGACCTTATCTAAATTTGGATTAGTATAATAAATTTATAAGCTTCAGATTATCAACTTGCTAGCATTTTCAGAATTTAATCTGCTTTATGTAGGCAATATTAGTTTTTATTTTCACATGAACATTCCTGACTCGAGGCATTAATGACAAGAATGCCTCTGGAACTTGAAGTCGATATTTGGCTCCGCTGCTATCAGTTCATATGTGATCCGCTTGTATACATTTAAGGGACAGTATTTCAATTTGAAATTTTTTGTTATGGTAAGCAAACTCTTGAACATTTAGCCCCATCAATTGTAATTTACAGTGGTGTAATGAACATTTCTCACATTTTAATAAGCTACACGCTGCATATGTTATAATGTGATGAATTTTTGCTGTCAGGATATTTCGGTAGAGCTTAACTGAATCTTCGTTTATTCATTTACTTAAACTAAAGTCTACATCAGATCACATATTCTAACAATTTAAATTTTAAACTATAGTTGATAACAAAATATTATTTGACAATGAATCATAATTATCCAAAGGCGCTTTCCATGGCTTCAAGGGCTTAAATGTTTTCACTTTACCTTCATAAAATTCTTGTCCAATGCAGGTCACCTCATAATCACATACAATATGAAGTTACGAACATTAAAATCTCCATAGCCTAACCAAATCGAGCGAGAATAAAATCCTCAACCTTTTTTTTTTTTTTTTTTTTTTTAAATTTCTATAAGTTTCCATCTACGCTAAAAAATTAAACTACACAAATAAATGGTCGGAGAACACACAATTAGAGTAGAATTTATTTTACATTTTTAAAATTTATTTATAAAGAATTACTGGACTTAAGTCTCTTTAGTTGAGTGGAGTTGTCCGCGACCAGTGAGACATAACGGTTGTGCACGGCAGTTGAAGTAGTAGTCGTGCACAATATTGAAAAAGAAAAGGGCGTGCATAACAGTGAAAAAGCTGCCGCACATGACAGGTTTTTTTTTTTTATTAAAAATAAGAAATGAAACAAAATACAAGGGAAATCATTCTTGTATCAAGAAAAAACGAAGTGGTTGTAGTGTTCCCACTTCCCATGGGACCTTAAAATAACATGGAGATCAAGGTACCATATGATTCTACATATCTTGTTTTGCTGAACCAGGTTTCGATCTCTTGTTTATACAAGTTTCTCTGGTTCTTTGGCAGGTTGCTTCAACAAGTTCATATACAAACTGGTCGCATAAGTGACAACCCACCAAATAAGCCACCATCTCCACAGGGCAATCAATTTGTGCGGCCTGGTCACTAAACACAATCAGAAGCCATTGTTGATATCAGAGTACTCACCCTTGTCAGCCATGCCAAGAAGTGCAATCACTGTCAATAAGAAGCCATATAGTTGATGACTTGATATTCGTGTATTTATTTACGTTTTGTTGCAGATTCAGATTTATTTATTTAAATACCTTGTGTAATTTTGCAATTTAAGGAAATCACGATTAAATGGTGACATTTTGAATGATAAATAGACATGGATCGAATATTGTATTTTGTGATTGCAGTCATGCTTAGAAGTTCATTTGTGTTGTTTGCTGACTAAAAGAAGAGTCTTCAAGGCCAATTGAAGACTTACATCATGATCTAGCCATATAAGTCGCATAATTTATCATCTTGTACAACATAGCCAACAAATGATCTAGCCATATAAGTCACATTTATATCAAAGTCTTGACTGATCTGGCTATGTTGAATACGTGATTGCGACTTACTAACTACCTCAATTAAATGTGTAGACTCAATGATGCATCCAAAACGTGATCAGCTTAATAGCAAGTCTAAAAAAAATTATTGCCTTGTAACAATTCAACTGATTTACCAAAACCCAATCCAATGTTTTACCAAAACCCAACCAGATGCCTAAACAAACACATGAGATGATTAATGAGTCATTCTAGGCCATAAAATTTAATGAAAAATGAGAAATGATGATTAATGAAAAATGAGTCATTCTTGGCCAAAAAATGAGATGATTAATGGTGATTAATGAGTCATTCTGGACCAAAAAAATAACATGATTAATAAGTCAAAAAAATGAGATGATTAATGAGTCATTCCGAGCCAAAAAATGATGAGATGAGATGATTAATGAGTCGAGCGCAAAAAATGATGAAATGAATCATTTTGGGTCTCTGGTAAATCAAGTCAAAAAAAAATTGGCTGACTGAATTGGAAAATGAACAAACCGGGTAGGCATGGTCCCAACCCGGACTGTCCCGGTTCCAAACAGTCCGGGTCCAATCGGGCCATCCAAAAAAAATGGCTTTCCCAACCCGGACTGAATGTGATGCTGATTAGAAGCTATAAAATAAAAAGATGTTTGTTTTTAGGTGCTGAATGGGAACTGTTTGACAATTTTGGCCCACTGAGCTGAAAAAATTTATGACATAAATATTGTGCTTAAAATCACACCTAATAATTATTCAAATCCTAGAGAATGTTACAATACCTTTTATTACAAGAATATCGAAATATGACCAAGAACATTTAAAAAAAATTTATCAAACCAAATTTCTTACTAATATTTCGTTTGCAATACGATTTCGTAAATGAACCATATCGGTTTGTTCACGTGATCTAAATACTTGAAATAGTTGTGGTTGTTCACTATCAGTTTACTCGGGAGAGTTAGAAAGATGAAGAAAAACTTAAAAATGCAGAGAAAGAAAACAAAGATGAATGAGAGAAAGGAAATAAGTTTCTTAAAAGGTCATTGTGAAGGTAGGTAGAACTACAATGCTTGATGAATAGAATGAAGGTGTGCCATCAAAATTTAGCCCTACTTATTTTTAAGAAGATGAGGGCACCAATTATCATTACAAAAGCACCTCCCTGTTGCTTACTCCAATCAGAAGTAGAACTTTTGATCAGAACTAAAAAATAAACACCCCAAACAAGGTGATCCACTTCTTATTAAGAACTTCTGACTTCATTCAGGAGCAAAAACAAACACCCTCTAAGAGAGCACTTTTTAAGTGCTTAGAAGCTAACTTCTAACTGGAGTTAGAAGTTATGAACGAGCTTTTGAATGAACTTTTGTTTTACTTCCGAATGAGCTACTGATTAGAAGTTGTGAAATTAAAAGGTGTTTGTTTTTAGGTGCTGAATGAGAACTGTTTGACAATTTTGTCCCACTGAGCTAAAAAATTTATGACATAAATATTGTGTTTAAAATCATACCGAATACAACTGTGACATTATTGTTGAATATGAGCAATACGTTTGTGGTGTTTTAATTAGTTATTTGATGAAATCATTAATCCAAACATGGGTTATTTGATTTGATATCTTATGATACACATAAGGCACAAAAACTACATGTTAAAAACTTGAAAATATACATGAGATGGAGAGTTGGAGAGATGAAGAAAAACTTGAAAATACATAGAAAGAAAATAAAAATGAATGAGAGAAAGGAGAATCACAATGCTTGGTAAAGAGAATGAAGGTGTGCTGCTAAAATTTAGCCCTACATACTTTTAAGAAAATGGGGGCAACAATTGTCATTACAAAATTATATTAAGGTTATTATTGAAATAATTTTATACTAAGCACTCAGTGCTAAGTGATCAGTACCTCCCTTTTGCTTACTCCAATCAGAAACAGAACTTCTGATCAAAACTAAAAACAAACACTCCAAACAAGGTGGTCAACTTCTTATTAAGACTTCTAACTCCATTCAGAAGCAAAAACAAATACCCTCAAATGTATTGTGTTTTTCATAACTCCTTTAACTCAGCTAAATACTAAAATAGCTAAGGATACTTTTAATTTGCCTATTTGAGACGGGTTGTTTTGTTGGCGAGTTTTGTTAAAGCCCAAAGATATATATGGCCTAATGACATAGTTGTAATATGGGACATTGGTAGTTTAGGTACTAAAAATGGATTTTTTTCTCTGGAGGATCAACTATATATTCTTATGTTCGCCGTATGTTAAGGACCCCACTTAGCTATTAAGATAACTTTTTATTAATTCGTTTAAACCTTGTTCGAGCTGAAATTTTGAGAAAAGTTACGGATTAACATTAAAAATGTGTCAAAGTTTCAACCCATTTTAATATCATTTCTCAAGATACGCAATCATTTGTGCATATTGTAAAATTGACATCTAATAAATATACACATTTAAATGGGCTTACTACATGTGATTGGCTGAACAAATTTAGATATTTTTATCATTCAGTTACTTACTGTTGCCCTTAGACTTCACAATTAAGATGGTGCGTGGTGTTGGTGCTTGGTTTTGCCTTAACAATATTTTAGTTCTTAATCTTAAATTGTTTAACATGTTTCTCAAAAAAATTAGACATTTGCTGAAGCAAAACGTTGATTTAGTCGTGCTAAAACGTGCACAATTTATGTTGAAGGGGCGGAGTAATGAGCTATAGTCAATTAATGATTATATAAAAATTAATTACTTTAATATAATAATTTTAAATTTAAATGATACATAATTAATTATACAAAACACTAATCACTAAACAAAACTCCATCTAAACTATTGGGAAGAAAATGGACATAATAAACTAATTTTGTAAGAGCATAAAAAATAAATATATAGGGGCCAAATCAAATAGGTATATAAATTTAATGGACAAAAATTAATTTCAAATGTAAAATTATATATAATTTTGTTTTTCAAAAGTTAGTCTAAGAAGCCACCGTATGAACACTTTACCTATTTTTTTTTAATCCCTTAACCCCCTCTCATTCCAAATGTGATAATAAGCTAATTTTGTAAGAGCATAAAAAATAAATATATGAGGGCCAAATCAAATAGGTATATAAAGTTAAGAGGCAAAAATTAATTTCAAATGTAATATTATATATGATTTTTTTTTTCAAAAGTCAGCCTAAGAAGCTACCGTCTCCTCATGGAAAGCCTATGGTGCATAGTGAAATTTGGAGACCACCCGCACCCATCATATATGAACACTTTACCTTTTTTTTATTTTTAATCCCTTAACCTCTTCCACTTCAAATGTGACCGATAGGGTTCGAATCCTAGATCTGTGATTCCATCCATTACGGACACACCACTGAGCTAGTATTCCATTAACTTTTTTCAATTTACTTCATAAGAGTCCAGTCCAATGCAAGTCACCTCATAGTCACATAAAATATGAAGTTATGAACATTAAAATCTTCAAAGCCTAACCAAATCTAAGCGAGAATAAAATCCACAACCTTTGTTTTTTTTTTTTTTTTTTTTTATAATTCTATAAGTTTGCATCTACTCTATAAAAAAATTTAAACTACACAAACAAATGGTTGGAGCACACACACTTAGAGTCGAATTATTATTATTATTATTATTTATAGAAGAGTTGGTGGACTTAAGTCTCTTTGGTTGAGTGGAGTTGTCCGCAAGTGTGAGTGTGAGACGTAATAGTCGTGCACTATCGAAAAAGAAAAGGTCGTGCATAATAACGAAGAAGCATATGGTGATAGTGAAGATAAGAAGCTTTTTTTTTTGTCCAATGAACTTTTTTTTAGGTATATAGGCAGCAACTTATGGGGTTAGTCCAATGAACTTTTTTTTTTTTTTTTTCCAAACAAGAAGCTTTTTATTAAAGATAAAAAGAGAAACAAGATACAATCATTTTTACATTAAGAAATGCCAAAACACCATAAAATTATAAATTTTTTTTTTTTAAAGAGATTACAAGTCCAACCATCTTCCACAACAATTCAGATTGTGAGATAGATGTGAAAGGGAAAAAGAAAATCTATTACTTTGCTTTGTTTTAGACTAATCAGATTGTGAGAAAGATGTGATGAGCACTGAGCATATCAACAATGGTGATTATGCAACTTGAATGGAAGAAATAAAGTAGCATCTTTTTTCTTTTTCTTTGAAGTTTAAACAAATCAAATCCTGTATGGTAAAAGCAGAATCTCATTATGTCTATCGTAGATTTTTTGATATCACTACATTTGCTTAAGAACATTACCATTTTCTACTTTCTAAAACAAATCACCAAAGGACATCACCAATATAAAATTAAATTCAAAAAATTTCCTCTCTCCTTTCACACCGTCTTTTCCTCTCTTCTTTCTTAGAGAACACCACCACCACTGCTCTGCCTCACCATGCCTGCTTGCCGGGCACACTTCTCCTCTTTTTTTTTTTTTTTTTTTTTTCTTATTTCTTCTTCTGTTTTTCTCCTATGTTCCTCTTCCCTTCTTTTCCATCGCCGGCGGCACCACCTTCGGGCATCATTATTTTTCTCTTCCTCTATTCTTCTTATCCTCTTATTATTATTATTAATTTTTTTTTGCCCTCGAACAGACTCATGCGAATGGAATTGAACTCCGATGGTGTGTAAAAGTAGATATGTGGTGTCAGAATGCATTTAGCAAAAGCTCATATTGAAAATTTTAACCCATTAGTATAAAAACAGTTTACTTGCACCCCAACAATGACTTTTTTACCCTTTTTTTAATGACAGCTAGAGTACACCAATCCTCAACCTTAAATTGATCAATTTTTTTTAGCTTGAGGTTGAATTATCCATTGAAAATGCCCTAATGCTACCTGTAGAACAATTTTGTTTAGATGACTATAAACAACTACAACTAGAGATAGTATGGATTAAGGCTTCCCATTCAAGATGGTGCATGGTGGTTGGGTTTTGCCTTAATTTTGTAGCTCGAGCACTTAATCTTAAATAGTATAACATTGTTTTTGAAGAAATTAGGACATCTGCGCTACAATTTTCTCAACCTAATAAAGGGCCCGTGACTTGAGAGGAGTGGTGTTAGGTGGAGAAAATTCTTCTTTAGAATTTCCACTAATTCGAATGCTAAAACTATCTAGGTTGACAAGGCTTTTGGGGTGTAAATACAAGCATGGTCTTGGTGGACTTTGGACTACTTCACTCAAAGCAGTGATATTCAGCTCTACATTATTGCTTGAAGCAGAGTTGCTTCCCTCTTTTTCCCCCTATATATTCAGCCAAAATGCAAACTTTTGGTGCATCTTCAACCTTGAGGCATCTAATTGTGGTCAGATTTCGATTTGAGCACGAAAACTAGAAAAATGGGGACATTTGCACGATGCTTCAGTTTATGTTGCCTCCTATTACTCATCTTCTCTCAAGTGTCTCAAGTTTTTTGCAGCAGGTCAGGAACTCCCTATTTTAGTATTTTTAAGTTGCACCCCTTGCTTAATCTCGATCAGTAGTTTAAGAGGGTGTTTATGTTTATTTTTTCGCTACTAATTCTAATAAAAAGTCTAAAATTCTTTTTAAATGTGATATATTTTGACAATATCCCCTTTACAGCATTGGAGATCATAACCCGCCAGGAGGCCGGCTCAAGGATGCTCCACCTAAGAAGCCACCTTCTCCACATGGGAAGCCTCCGCAGCGTCCTGGAATTGGGAGACCTCCTGCACCCAACACGCATAAACACTGAAATGAGAATATTTGACGAATGATGGTGTTTAGTTTTTCTCATGTTTTGGTAATTTTGTAAGCAACAATAAGTTTTTCTTGTAAAACCATATATGAATTTGGATTAGTATGGTATAGGAGTTGGCTTTCATTCCTTAATATAAACATATCCCCTGCATATCCACAATTGCATCTTTTTAGCAAAAAGCTCAGATTAAATTTGGTGGCTGTGAGATAAAAAATATGAAGAGGCTATTATTGCAACTGTTGCACCTATGTTGCCTAATCTTCTCGTGAGAACGGCCTCTTGCTGGGTTTTCAGGATCCCATAACCTATCAAAGACCATAACTGGTCAACACACCATAAACTGATAAATATGCCGCCAAGCTCTAACCATTGAGCTGTCATGCCATTGACACCTTATGTAATTTTGTAATTTAAGGAAATTAGGATTAAATGGTGACATTTTGAATGATAAATGACATGGAATATTGTATGTTTGAATGCAAATTGCAGTCATGCTTAGAAGTCCATCTGTGTTGTTTTCTGACTAAAAGAAGAGTGTTCAAGGCCAAATCAAGACTCTATTACGAACCAACGATATAAGTCGCAAAATACTACATTTGTAGGATTTTAAATATCGAAGTCTTGACTGATCTGGCTATGGTTGAATACATGAATGCAACATACTAACTACCTCAATTAAACGTCTTGACCTAATGATGCATCCATTATATTAAAGAAACTTGATCAGCATAATTGTACCTGCGACTTTAACTATAAAATTTGGTGAGGATAATTTCCTCAACACAGATCATAGTTTAAATGTTCAGCAAAGTTTGAATGGCGAAAATTAGCTGTCTACAATGATTTAAGTTTAAGAATAATGACCATAGGCTTCATATTTAAAAAAGGCAAATTTATCATATGTTACTTAAATTACTCCAAAAACAAGTACTCTATACTCTGTCTAAAGACCAGAATTGGTCAAAACATCAAAGTTCCATGTCAAAGTTCCACTAAAGACCAAAATTGATGCCACAAGCTAGGTTCGAACCCATGAATTAGTGGTACCATCCGCCAAGCTCCGACCATTGAGCTATCATGTCATTGGCGCTGAACTTTTACTTAGATGATTCATATGACAAATCAATCTCAGTCCTGCTTGTTGTTGCTGTCTAACAGATCTAGCAGATATGCAGAAAAATGATGGGGCAATGATAGCAAACTTCCTACGGCCTGACAAAAGATATGATATCATGTTAAATGGCGTACCATTTAAATGCTTCAGTTTGATAGAACAAATGTGGCACATATCAAGTCATCGGGGTCTGGTCTCAATACTTGCAAAATAGTCGAGTCTAAAAAAGTTTATTGCCTTACAACCATTCAACTGATCATTTTATTAACGCATTGTTTAATGATGATATTTAAGATTCAGTCCTACAAGCCAATCTTACACCTACTTCAATATATTGACTAAATGACTCATTTGTTGGCAGAAATGTCAAGGTTACTAACTTTAAAAATGACTTATATTCTTTGTGAAATATCACCTGCTCATACAAATTCTCTGTTATAAATTGAAGTCTGTATGTTAGAATTAGTGACCTGAAAGCAAGAAAAGTTTAGATTTCCGGCCACCGAAGAGGACAAATGGAGCTATTTCAGCAGTTGTTGCGCTTTTGTTTATTCATCCTCCTCTTTTCTCAAGTTTCTTGCAGGTTGGCAACTTGGTTAATCATTTTGTGGTGCTTTGTAAGGAAAATAAGTGTTTTAATCTTAACTACAATTATTGTACTTAAATTTCTATTGGATTAGAGACCTCATCAGATAATCTGGCGTGATCTCTCCCCTCTGGCTACTTACAAATATCTTGAGCAAAATTTTCTGTTGAACCATATGCACCCTTAATATTCTAATGCTCCGAATATTAAAATTAGCAAATATTTCCCTTTACTACAGGAATGGAGAAATGCAAGGCCGATTTCGAGATGAACCGAGTATGAAACTACCATCCCCCACTGGAAGGGGAGGCGTCCGTCCTGGAGAGGCACCCGGACCACCAAGTCAAAGCAAGAAATGAAAGAAAAAAATAATTGTAGCATCTGTGGTGCTTTGTAAAAGACTTTGTAGCTCGTTTTTTTTCACTAATTTCTCTTGAAAGAATTAGAGCATAACTAAATAAACCTCCCAGCAATTTCATGATAATATAAATGGCCAGGCTTGTGGATTAGAAGTTAGTATTCTCGATATAATTATTGGAATGGAGTAGTTTTATTAATATTGCTAATATGTTAAATTTGATAGATAATGAGAACCTAGCTACTCCCACCACGTCCATTTCGACAACTTTTTTTTTACTTATAATAAACTTAAATGTTTATTTATTCCATCCTTGACACCAACGAATTTCACCTTATCACAATCAATACTGTTGCTCAAGCTCCTCTTAAACTTACCTCTCTCTATTACTTATCATGGAAGCTCCAATTTGAAATCCTGTTCATTGGATATGACCTATTTGGCTACATTGATGGTACCAAACCTTGTCCACCAAAAACTCTAACCACAAACAATACCACAACTCCTAATCCTGTCTACATCATTTGGATTCGACAAGCTCAACTGATCTTAAATGCTCTCATAAGCTCCCTATCTCCCACACTCATCTCATTTGTTGCTCGTGCTACAACATCTCGTGAAGCATGGACCATCCTTGCCAATACATATGCAAAACCATCTCGTGGTCGCATCAAACAAGTCAAGAACCTTCTCAAAAATCCCACCAAAGGCACCATGATTGTCATTGATTTTGTTCATTCTGTCAATGTCGGGCAGATGAACTTGCCATCCTAGGAGCACCAATGGATGAAGAAGACCTTACAGAAAAGATCTTAGATGGCCTAGGAGACGACTACAAGAAACTTGCTCTGGCTGTTCAAGCTCGTGACACCTCAATCACCTTCGAAAAGCTACACAAAAACTTCTATCCTTTGAAGCATCTCTTCAAGTACAGTCTAAATTTGAGATACTTCTCCCAATCACTGCCACTATAATATAACCGCTTTCATCATCGACATCACCACTTCCATTACAATCATTTTCAACATTGACTCTTGCAAGTGGTTTGGGAGGTCTTGAATAACAACATTTCTGTCTTCCGACTCAACTCATATGATTCAATTGATCCATCCCTCCCAATATTGTTGGCCACTTCATGTGGATCAACTTGAGTTTTCCACCTTGGCTTGTACACATATTTATTTCTTCATTATGATTTCGACTTTAGACTCTCAAGAATGTGTTTAATTTCAACTTACACAATGAGTGGCTTTGCATTTTTAGATGGCAACTCATCTTGCCACTTATGTTTAGGATGTGATCGGTTTTATAAAAACATTTGAACTTAATTATTAAAAAAAATTTGCACCTCTACCATGACTTTGAGTACAGAGTTGACTACAATTTGATGCCATAAATGATTCTTAATTCCAAAATAGTGCTCCAAATAAAGGATTAAGGCTTCCCATTCAAGATGGTGCATGGTGGTTTGGTTTTGTCTTAATTTTCCAGTTCGAGCTCTTAATCTTAAATAGAATAACATTGTTTTTGAAGAAATTTGGACATCTGCGCTACAATTTTCTCAACCTAAAGGGCCCGTGACTTGAGAGGAGTGGTGTTAGGTGGAGAAAATTCTTCTTTAGAATTTCCACTAATTGGAATGCTAAAACTATCTAGGTTGACAAGGCTTTTGGGGTGTAAATACAAGCATGGTCTTGGTAGACTTTTGTACAGAGTTGACTACAATTTGATGCCATAAATGATTCTTAATTCCAAACCGGGCGGATGTATGTGTTGGATAAGGCCCCCTTATATTTTTTAAAAATTCTATTAAGTTACTTGTATATTTATCTTGCCCCCCTTTAAATTTTTAGAATGTCTCTCTTTATATACAATTTTGGCTATTGACTCCAAGTTATTTATTAAAAAAAAAGATTTTGTTTTCTATTTTTTAAACTCCACCTTCACCTCAAATCTCACTCCATCTCTTTCTCTTTTTTTTAATCTCTCTCTATTTTAATTCATACCATTAATTGAGTTGGGGATTGGGGGAAGAGAAATTATACATTTCAATTTTTTTTTAATTTATTTCAATTAGAAAAAAAACAGAGGTATGCTTCTCGCCAACTCTCATCTTTTACCACCATGCTTAATTCTGTTTTCTCCAATTCAAAAAGGTAAGCTCTTCCTTTGCTAGCTATAGTTGAATTAATCATGACATGTATATTTGTCTAGTTGAATAGTTGTATAGTAAAATAGTTATGTATTGTTTGCCCCCCTTTGTCTGCAATCCTAGATCCGCCCCTGATTCCAAAATAGCGCTCCAAATAGAGTTGCCTCCCTAAATTTATTCCCTTTTATATATTTAGCCAATTTAAATGTTAATTGCATCTTCAACTTTAAGAGGCTTTTGAACTTTGGGTCAGTTTTCTTGAGCACCAAAAAAAAAAAGATGGGGATGTTTTCACAGTAGTCAAGATTATGTTGTTTTTTATTACTCATATTATCTGAAGTGTCTCAAGCTAATGAGATCAGGTAACTAATTAAACAACTTCCCCTTGAACAATATGCTTATCTAGGTTTCAGGCTTTTCTTTCTTTCTCTCCTTCTTTTTTCCTCGTCCTCCTTCTTCTCCTCCCCATGAACAATATTATTTTTGACATTTCTCTTTTATGAATACATTTCATTTACAACAGGGGTCCTAGATATTATGGAGATATGGGCAGCATGCAGGAGGACAGACCAAAGCAAACACCTTCTCCCCTGCGCAGGTAACCACGAAAACTTGAAAATAATCACGGCTTCATATTGATAGACCTAGATATTAGCCAAAAAAAAGAAGAGAAATATAGATAAATACCGTGGGATTTGTTGATTGTGTTCAGGCATATTATATAAACTATTTAATGTTTGTTCCCATGGCACTAGAGTCATATTTTCTGGTTACATCAAGGCCCTGCTTAATTCACTGCAAATTCTTTGTATTTCCTTACACATTAAATTATCATAATGTGCATGTCATAGTCTTATTGTTAATATATATATATATATATATACATTGGCAAGTTCTAATTTGCATATAGTAAGTCAACACGGGACAAGAAAGAAAATGAACTACGTTTTTCATTCATCACCAAGCATATTGAAAATGAATATGAAAATGTATTTGTTTTAAAAAACATTTCCAAATTAAATCATTTGCATTTACTGTGGATGGATCTAGGGTGAAGCATTGCCTGTTTTGTGTATTGCATGCATTTTGTTCAGTTAACTGTCTGTTGTTATTATTGTTGATATCTTGTTTGCTCATCCATTAATTCACCAATTTCACTTGTTTTTGCTGAACCCAGTTACAACACCTGTTTTTTTAATACAACTTAATTTATCTGCTTTGTAGCAGGTTGTTGTTGCATCTACACGACCCTATTAAAGGTCTTCCTCACGGGATTCATATAAATGGACGAGGCCCAAGACCTGTACGCGATCCACTTCCACGTGGCAATGGAAATGTTAGACCAAGAGATCCTCCTCCAGATCCGGATTTACCACCTTGTTGCTAACTCTAATCAATAAGAGGCCACTGAAACCACTGTTGATCCATATATCGAGCCTGGTCCTGAGCATGTTAAGAGTGATTGGTACCAATGGATCAATAAGAAGCCAATGGTGTTATGGCCCAGTGGTTAGGCCTGTGTGGGTTTGTCCCCCACGTCCTAACTTCGAATCCCACCTGCGGCATGGTTACTTTCTAATGGGTGTTGATCTATAGGTCGCCCAGTTAATGGGTTATGGGATCCTTAAAAACCCAGCTCGCCTTTCAAAAAAAAAAAAAGCCAATGTTGTTTTACTATTGTTATCTATATGATTTCTTATGTATTTTTTAATGTACATAAAAACAAAAAAATAGATTAAAAAAAAAGAAGAAATAATTAACAGTTATAAAATCTACACATAATAAAGAGATATAATGTAATGACCCCATTTTTTTTTAAAACTGCTGAAATTTATAATTACCTCCGTGTTTGGGGTTAGACAAAATTTATATTTTACTAACATCATAATAATTGTTTTAATATTTGTACCTAGCTAATTTATGTATGGGTAAATTATTATACTTTAGTGGTAGTTAAAATTTATTAGCTACATATTGCATTTTATGTAATCAAATGTATTTTTTTTATTAATTATTTTGTTGTGGGTTTAAATAAAAAAACAAACAATATTGTAATGGTTAAAATAAGGGGCTAACCCAAAAAGAGTGTTCCTGTATTGCGTCGAAGTCTATGAAATGGTGTTATGTTCCCCAACCAAATGATTGAAATGAGATGCACAAGGGAGCAATAACTTTATTTTGGAACCCACCATCCAACCCACTCCGCCTGAAAGGGAAAATTCTTAAGTGCACCGGTGGTGTGCCTGGTGGCCACCAGGCACTCTAGTAGTGCTCGCCTAAAAGTGTATAGACATTGTGCTTTGATTTATTATTATTTTTTGATGTTTATTAAAGATAGGAAAGGAACAAAATACAAATGGAATCATTACTAAATCAAGGAATGCCAAGACATCATGAAAGTGTCACAAACCAAATCTCTAAACAAATTACAAGCCGAACATATCATCCACAACAATTCCCTAATCTCGATAAAGATAGAGTGCTTTGATTCACACACAAACATCCTTGTGCTTAGGGCCCAAAGAGAAACAAATTAAGACACACTACGACTGTCGATGCGTTTTACGATATTCAGTACTTTATTTTATTAAAACATTTCAATAATAAGTTTTTTAAAAAATAGAAAAATTCTAACCAAAATAATTATTTATAATTTTAGGAGCCTATATATAGTTTATGAATAATTAGGAGCTTAGTCTGTATGCCGTATTGATTCTAGGGTGGTGATAATTTGTATCCCTTTGGTGTAATATTGGGTGGTGAGTTTTATCATTTTGTTTATCTAATGTTTCCATATCAAACTTGCATCAATTGGTATCAGAGCATCAGCCCGATCCAAAGGTCCAAGTGTTTTCGCTACCAAAATTTGTTCATCAGTTTTGCATAATCAGACCTGTTCATTGGTCATTTTACTGTTCCTTATCTTCGTGTTACCTAGCATATTATATATTATTGGAAATGTCTCTGAGTCTAGTTTTCAGATCAAAAGACGATTTTACAATGATATTGTCAATCAAGTGAAGAATGTGCGTGCTGCCGAAGAAAATCATGTAGCGTATACTTTCTTCAAATGGCCAAGGTGCACAAATCTCTTGTGCTCGTGGATGACATTAAGGTTCGTGAGTTTCAACTGAATTGAATATTTGTGAAAAATATTTATTTTGTTTGAATGGTGTGGATAGGAACTTTCCTCTAATATATGATGAATTGGTAGATGAACAACTTCATAAAAAGTTTGGAGCCTTTGATTTTTGCAATATTAATGATTCTTTCTGGAAAGATTTCATTGCTCATGATAGTACTAAAACTTGTATTAAGATTTCATTTCTCTAGATTTGTGTCCCTTTGATATAAGTGTTCTCATATCATTGTTTTTCTCCAAAGTTTTTCCTAAGTTATCCGTTTGAAGAAATGTTTCCACAAAACTTGATGAATGAAGGAAACATGTTCTATTCTAAGAAGGAAGCATTGATGTACTCTTGGTTTGTAAGACGTATTAAACTCGATCATTGGGAGTTTTGTGCAAAAGTGATTCTTAGGGTTGAACAAAAAACCGACCAAACCGTCTGAACCGATACGCATTAGAAACAACGTGTCAAAGTTTCAATCCGTTTTAATATCATTTTTTAGATTCGAGATACGCATTTATTTGTACACATTTTGAACTTGACATCCACTAGCAGCAATGAATAAATATACACACTAAAATTGGCTTATTACATGTGATTGGGTGAACAAATTAGATGCTTTTATCATTTAGTTACTTATTGTGATGCTCTTCAACTTCACATTCAAGATGGTGCGTAGTGCTTGATTTTGCGTTAATGTTTTTTTTTACACTTTTTACTCATTTTTAAAATACAACTACAAACATCACTTATAGAATGAGTGAAATTGTAAAAAAAACTAAGAAAATGCCCAAAAAAGGCCAGCAAACATGGTTGACTAGACTTACTCATGTTTGCTGGTCTTTTTTAGCCTTTTTATGATTTTTTTTAAAATATTTTTACCACTTCTCTTTAAAACAAAATCACAAACACCACTTATAAAAGGGGTGGAATTATAAAAAATAAAATAAAATATCAAAAAAAAACCCAAAAGAGGCTAACAAATATGGCTGGCAAGACTTACTCTATTCTAGTTCTTGATCTTAAAATGTATAACATGTTTCTAACAAAACAAAGAACTTTTATAGAGAGCCAGGCCAAGCAAGACACTGATTTATAACATGTCCCTGGCTCTCTAGATTTTTTACAAAACAAATGAACATCTGCCGAAGCAAAACACTGATTTAGTTGTGTTAATTTTTTCACAATTTAAAGGACCCACGATTTGAGAGGAGTGGTATTCGGTGGAAGAATTTTCTGTACAATTTGACAAAATGATTGCCCAAATTGTCTAGGGTGACATGACAAGGCTTTTGGGGTGTAAAAACATGCATGGATTTTGTAGACTTTGACTACACACAAAACTTAATGTTTAGCTCTAAAATACTGCTTGCCTCTTTATTTCCCTATATATTCGGCCAAAATCGCAATATTTGGTGTATTAATTAATGATAATATAAAAGTTAATTACTTTAATATAATATTTTTTAAATTTAAATAATACATACTTAATTATACCAAACACCAATTGCTAGTCATGGGGAAGAAAATGGACTCAATGAGCTAATTTTGCAAGAGCATAGAAGATAAATATATGGGAGGCAAATCAAATAGCTATATAAAGTTAATGAGCAAAAATTAATATTTGTTATTAGATGCTTAGGATCAAAAAATCTGACCCATGATTGGAAGCCTCAAGGTCGAAGATGGATGCGTGATTACATCCATCTTCAACCTTGAGGTTTCCAACCGTGGGTCAGATTTTTCGATCTTGAGCATGTAAATACAAAAATTGGGAATATTTGCTCAATTGTTGGGCTTATGTTGCTTTCTATTACTCATCTTCCCTCAAGTTTCTTGCAGCAGCAGGTCAGTCATTAGTTTAAGAGGGAGTTTTTTTTTTTGCCACTAATTCTAATAAAAACAGTTTAAATTTCTCGAAAAATAACTTTTAAGGCTTACTTTTTCACAAAACAGACAATTTAGATATCGTAATTGATGTAATGGCTAATTTGTGTCTACTTTTATATAATTTTATGATCAACAAGGACTAGTTCATTAACTCATGTTAATTCATAAACTTATAAGACATATTTACTATTTCTAAACAAATAAAAACCTAATTTTATACTTTTGTAACTAACAATGACTTTTTTTTATTAATGATTCTAATTTTTATTTTATTTTGTAGTTTTTACTTTTTTTTAAACCCTTAATCCCTTCCACCCCATTAATCATTCTTTTTTTGTTAATTTTTATGTTATATTGTTCTTTAATTGCAGTTTGAGCAATTATTTTATGACATTTGTTTGGTACAAATGGCAACATTAATATTTTCATGTTAGCATTTTTTTATTCTTGAATTTTTTTTCACTCTGTCTGAATGTGTTCGATTTGACTAGTTGTGAAGGTATATTTGAGTTTGAAGAGCAAATTTTTTTTTGCTTCAATTCTCTGTCACTATTTAAATTACATAAAATTATCTTATTCAATATTGATTTCCGTTTTACCTCTGAGGCTATGATCATGCTCTGTGGTAGATAACTTATGACTAAATAGATATAGAGAATAAAATATATTACTTTACAGGTACATGCATTGAAAAATAGGATATCAAATTTTGATAGTTGAAAAAATTATTTTATTAACTACATTATGAAATAAGAAGCAATGATAATTAAAACCAAAATTTTAACCATCATTAAGAAAAGTAATGCATGGGTACTTGTAAATTTTTCTAATCAAATTTATGACAAGTTAACCAAATTAATTTTATTAAATAATTAAAACCAAACTTTTAATTATCATTAATTAAATTACGAAAAATTTACCAAATCTTAGCATAATAATTTTATTAACTTGTCAGTCAATGAAAACTTATAATTGGTTGCTAATAATTAGAATCATTAATATCTATACCTACAAGCGGCAGGGGTGGGAAGGGTTATGGGTAAATTTTGTTATTAGAATTATTAATAAAAGAGTAATTGTTAGTCATAAAAGAGTTCTTGTTGGTCATAAAAATATAAAATTAAGTTTTATATCTGTTTAGGAAGAGCAAAAATGTCATATAACTTTATGAGTTAACCTGGGTTAATAAAAGAGTCATGGTTGATCATAAAAGTAGGAACAAATTAGCCATTACATCGACTACGATATTTAAATTGTCTATTTTATGAAGAAGTCGGCCTTAAAAGTCATTTTTCGTAAATTTCTTGAGAATTTGTGACATATTTTGACAATATCTCCCTTACAGCATTATTGGAGATTATCATGGACAAGGCATTTTCAGGATAGTCCGCCTAAGAAGCCACTATCTCCTCATGAAAAGCCTATCGTGCATCCTGGAATTTGAAGACCACCCGCACCCGTCATATATAAACATTGAAATGAGAATGTTTGACACGAGTTGGTGTTTAATTTTTCTCATGTTGTGGTCATTTTGTAAGCAATATTAAGTTTTACTTTTAAGACTTTGACTAACATTTGAAAATGTTTTGAAGTGAGCAAGTCGCGTAAATCTGTATCGCAATGAAAACGGAATAGTGTCATTGACTTTCGGTCAACTTATATGTTCGATTGAGACCGACTCTCAAGCTCATTAAAACACAAAAATTGTAATATAATGAGTTATCTAATAAACACAATTTGAATCACTTGAAAATATTTTGAAATAAGCAACTTATAGTCATTTTACTAAAGTCACGCAAATCTATCTCGCAATAAAAATGAGGTAGTGTTCTTGAATTTTGGTCAAGTTATATGCTCGATCGAGACCGTTTCTTAAACTTATCAAAGCACAAACATTGTAGTACTCTGTGTTATCTAACAAACACAATTTGAATCACTTGAAAATGTATTGAAACGAGAAAGTTATGGTCATTTTACTAAAGTCACGTAAATTTGTTAAAAAACACTCATTCGCATTGAGCAATGTGAGGTTTGGTCTCAAATTCGCCCAAACCTTTTTGATGAAGAGAAGGGAGGAGAAAATTTTAAATTTTGAATTTTTATTAGTGGTATGGAGAGAATTGGTGGTGTGAGAAATAAAATAGGTGGTGTAGGATAGCACCTATGGTGGTGCCAAATAGTCGCTCCCTATGAATAAATGTACGGGGTTGTGGATGTATGTACAAGTTAAAAAAAATGTACGAGTTACTATTTTGATACAAAATTACTGGAATGATGCAGTTTATAGGGGTGGGCAAGAATACTGATCCCGGCCCGACCGACCCGTTCCGGTATGGTCCCGAACCGATTAAGACCAGGACAAATCGGTCTACACTGTTTTTATCCCGGTTCCAATCCCGGACCAGTCTGAACCGGGACGAAATCAATTTTAACAAAAATAATTTGTGCCGTTTCGGTTCGTCTCGGTTACTGTAGCACTACATATCTAAATCCAAGCCCAATTATTAGAAACCAAAACCCAATCCAATGTTTTACCAAAACCCAACCCAACCAGATGCCTAAACAAACACATGAGATGATTAATGAGTCATTCTAGGCCATAAAATTTAATGAAAAATGAGTCATTCTTGGCCAAAAAATGAAATGATTAATGATAATTAATGAGTCATTCTGGGCCAAAAAAATAAGATGATTAATAAGTCAAAAAAATGAGATGATTAACGAGTCATTCCGGGCCAAAAAATGATGAAATGAGTTAATGAGTCAAGCGCAAAAAATGATGAAATGAATCATTTTGGGCCTCTGGTAAATCAAGTCCAAAAAAAATTGGCTGACTGAATTGGAAAATGAACAAACCGGGTAGGCATGGTCCCAACCCGGACTGTCCCGGTTTCAAACAGTCCGGGTCCAATCCGGCCATAAAAAAAAATGTTTTTCCCAACCCGGAGTGTTCCCGGTTGATTGAACCGGTATTGGGACCGGGATAGGCCTCAACCCTGACCGAACCGTGCCCACCCCTAAGTTTATGAGTTATCTTGACAAGTGACAATGGGGATGCAGTCAACATATCCCACACCAAATAAGACCCGTCCTAGGAGCTTTTTGCAATTAAGGAATTTCATTAAAATGGTCCGAATTTATATTTTACTTTCTTAATAAACTAAAATTCAATAGCAAATGGGGATAAGCCTTGTTAAAATTAGGATAATTTCATTAGAGTCTCAAAAAAAAAAATTCTCCAGATTTGGCGCCTTTTACGAAGCAATAATTTTTGTAATTAAATTGATTTTGGCATCGTTAATTATATTTCTAAACTAAAAGACCTTGGAAATCTCGAGACATATTTAGAATTCAAACGCATACATGTTACTATTGGAGATGTGCTCGATTTAAGTGTGTGAATTAGTCTCACAAGGGTTAAGGAGTTATATCGTGTATGATTAATAAGGATCATACATGTCTCTAGGAATGATACCTTTTAGAGACAACAGAGCTCGACAATCTCATTTTCACGCTGTGAAGTGGTTCACAATGAGACATGGTTCAGTGCTTCCACAATGAATCCCTTGGCTTTACGAAATTATATGTACTTGCCATGTCAATGCGGGAAGTTGTGAATTCAAAAAGAAGAAGGGTTACACTCAAGAACAATTCAAGATATTCCTTGTCAATTGAACAATAAGTTTAGCAGAAAATTCAATCCGTTTAAAAGCCTAACATGGACTTAGAAATCGACCTTGTCCTACAGTGTGATATACTTGTGGAGCATGAGAGTTTGCACCCCACCATGGCCTGCATTTTCTTGGGGTCTTGAGGAAAAGTTCATTGAAGTTTTCCCATTCTGGCGGTTGAGAAGAATTTAGGGTCAAAACCGGCCCACATGCTTTGTAGAACTTTGACTGCTTTCCACTATAAATTCAGCAAAAATATTTGCTCAAGTCTCATCATTGGAGCACCAGAACAAGAGAAAATGGGGATATTAATTACGCGATTATTGAGTTTGTTTTTCATGTTACTCCTTGTATCTCAAGTTTCTTGCAGGTTAGTAATTATTTATTTATTTATTGCAAATGGGAAATTTCAAAAAGTAAAGCTGGCCGTCGGTTAGCATGCGCTGTTCATTCATCACCAATCATATTGAAAATGAACATGAAAATGTATTTGTTTTGAAAAAATATTTACAAATTAAATCATTTGCATTTACGGTGGATCGATCTATGGTGAACCAAGCATGGCCTAATTTTTTTTATATTGCATGCATTTTGTTCAGTGAATTCAAGCCATTAATTTCTCACCAATATTAAATTGCAACAAACCAAAACAAATTAAGTCTGAGTCAAGCATACCATCATTAGTTCGAATTAATATCAGAATGTTAAAAGTGTTCCATGGTAAGCTAAGTGCGCTAATCAGTAAGTAGGTTCAAATTATTCCTCCACAAAGCCTATTGATTAACGCAACTGTTGTACAAATGTTGCCTGATCTCGTCTCAAGTCAGGCCTCTTGCAGGTTAATATGTATGCCGAGCCTCAAAATGAATTTGTGGCTGTTGTTATTATTGTTGATATCATGTTTGCTCATCCATTAATTCACCAATTTCATTTGTTTTGCTGAACCCAGTTAACAACACCTGTTTTTATTACAATTTTCTGGCAGGTTGTTGTTGCATCTACAAGACCCTATTAAAGGTCTTCCTGATGGGGTTCACGTAAATGGACGACACCTAATGTCTCAAGTGCCCGTACCTCCTATACGCGATCCAGATCCAGTGGGCAATCCATCACGTCCTTGTTGCTAACTCCAATCAATAAGAGGCCACTGAAGCCACATAGTGTTGATATGAGCCTGAGCATGTTAAGTGTGCTTGGTACCAATGGATCAATAAGAAACCAATGTTGTTTTACTACTGTTATTTTCCTATAGTTTTTCACAAGTGGTCTTTACTTACATACTATGTTTGGATTGCTGTAAATTTTCCAATTTCATGTATTCAGCTTTATCTTGAACTTATCTCCCCAAGAGCTTGAATTTTCCAATTTCTTGAACTTATCAATATGATTTCTTGTCCATAAAAACTAAAAAATAAATAAGGAAGTAATTAAAATGTACATACACTTAATAAAGAGATATAAGCTAATGAATATTCATTAATTTGATAAGAAAAAATCGATTTTATCTATTTTTTTTATAAATAAATAAGTTTGATAAAGAATCTTGCCATGGTATTTTCAACATCACATTCATGTGTTCGGGATTTATAGGTTACAATAGTTTGGACTGTAGCCCCATGATTTCGTGTAGTCTAGTATGAATTGTGAATCATTTAGTTGTTGTTAACAAAATTATCCCTATCTCTTGGTCTACAAATTTTATCAATAATTGAAACAAAAATGAATTTGTGCCCCAGTCCTCTTGTAAAAATGTTTGCCCCTCTCCTAAATATATACATTTTTGTTAGGAAATCATGATAGGCCGGTTTCAATATTTTGAAAGTAAATGTGCTCGCCCCTCTCCTAAAAATGGTTTTTAATTTTGAACGATCAACTATATATTTTGTGTCTGCCGTATGTTAAGGACCCCACTAGGCCACTAAACAAAAATTTTCTTTAATCCGTTTAAGCTTTGTTCGAGCTGGAAATTTGAAGAAAATTACGTATTAAAAATAATGTGTCAAAGTTTCAACCCATTTGAATATCATTTGAATTGCATCCTTGGACCGTAAATCCTTAAGAGGAAAGAGCTCTGAGGCGATTTGAAAGGGCATGTTGGGTATTTTAAAAAAATTTCGGATCCTTTCATCCTAGCCGTCCATCTCCTTGGGATTCAATCCCGTCCTTCCATTTCAGCGGTGGTTTGGCCAACCCCAACCTCCGCCGCCAAGAAGTTTCACGACCCCACCACGCACAGGTCGCGTGTCCCGACGATTTTGGTGCACGGGAGATAGGTACAAGGTGAGCCGCCAGGTTACGGTAGCCGCCAGCAGCCAGCAGCCAGCCGCCATCCGTTACGGTACGACCTAGCCGTTACTATACGACCTAGCCGCTAGCCGCTGCCGTTACGATTCAGCCCCTGTTTCGCCCAGCCGCCGACACACAAAATTGTTTTCTTTTTTTACGCTGGATCCAAGACTGACATCTGGATGTGATGGCCACGGCCCCAGCCACCACCCCTCCCCCCACGGGATCTGGTCATGGGGATACTGTGCCGCCCTCTAAGCCCTCTTTCGCCCAGATTTTGGGAAAAATTTTGGTTGACGACACTGCGGAGACTCCGATCGAAGGAACCCGTTTCCGCAAAGAGGGGGCACCAGCAATCGGAATCACGGCCACAGATGAAGTACGTGGAGAAGCTTTCATAGAAAAACACGTGATTGTCCTAAAATTCTCCAGTTACCGACCAACTTTGGCAGATATTCGAGATTCGATTCACAGAACTTGGGGCATTTAAGGAGATTTTTCACTTGGTTTACTAAATCAACGACACGTGTTAGTCCAACTTCAATCTGAGGTGGAAGCAAAGAAAGTTCTGTCGAGAGACTCCTTTTTGATTCGTGGAGTTCGGTTCAAAGCCTTTCGATGGCATGATGGTTTCAGTTTGAAGGAGGACCCAATCTCGGTGCCGTTATGGGTAGAGTTGCCTAACTTACCTCTGCATTTATTTCATCCCCCTATTTTAAAAGCAATTATGAATTCTTTTGGTGGTTTTTTGCGGATGGATGATCATACTCGTTGCCTGTCACGCCCGGGCTTTGCCCGTGTTTGCGTGGAGATGACTTTGGCAGAGAAATTACCAACTAGAGTTTGGATTGACAGGGCCAACAATAGGGGTTTCTGGCAGAAGATAGAATACCCTGGATTCAAATACTGTGATTTTTGTTCTTTGATAGGGCACCAAGAGGAGTTTTGTAGGAAAAAACCAGGTCTTAAGGGCGGAGGGAAAGCCTCGGATCTTGGTAAAGAGAAGGTGACCAAGCCAAAGGTTGAATCCTACACCATCAAGCAACAATATGTCCCCGTTATCAAAAAAGCTAAGCCTCCCAATCCTGCAGCAGGTCCGAGTGGCGCAAAGAATAGTCAGGGGGAGGAGATTAATGAGGAAGTTGGGGAGAAGAGGCTGGTGGCCATGGATCCGAGTAAGGTGGTGTTGTCAAACAAATTTGAGTCGCTTACAAATATTCCTGATGCCGATGCTTGTGAGAATAAGGTCCCAGATAATGCCGAGCTAGTTCCAGAATCTACGAAGGATTGCCTCCTAGAGGCGGGGTATACAATTTTGGAGATTGCAAAGGTTACTAGTTTTCAAGAACAGCAGTCAATGCATGCAGAGGAAGTGCATTCAGTGGAGACGAGTGGTTGCATCCCCACAGGGGCAATGGTTCAGCCAGATCATGGCCCAGGGCCCCAACCAGTCCGGAGCAACAACCCATGACTCAAGCAGGACATCAGGGCCAAGCCCGCCCAGGACCCCAACCAGTCTGGAGCAACAGCCCGACCATGACTCCAGTCCGCCCATGACTCAAGCAGGACATCAATCAGACCATAGCTCAAGCCAGACCACGGCCTATCCACGGCCAGTCCGCGGCCTCCGTCAGTTCACGGCCCCAATCAGTCCACTTTCAATCCACGGCCCCAGTCATTTCACGGCCCCAATCCAGGGGATGTGTCATCCCAGGAAGTAGGGGCTGGCACGGTGAAGCCGACAGTGATGGAACAGTTGACAGAAGTCCTGGCCAAGCGAGCACTACCCGCAGCCACTGGTAATTCTTCAGTGCCCACGGCAGCAAGGAATGACAAGGATGGGGGCGTTTTGTATGATGTCGCCATCCAGCTGCTCAAGGAGAACCATGTTTTGCGACAAAAGAAAAAATCAATGATCACAAATACCCTTGATAGCGCCACAGATGATAGTGACGAGGCCGCGTCGGAATCGGAGTTGGGACCGGACTCACAGGATATTACCGATTTAGCCTTGGGGGCGCACTCCAATGAGGATTTTCATAACAAAGTCAAACCGGCGACCCCTTCGGGCAATCGTCGTAAGACTAAGAGGGGTAAATCTTCCTCCCGCGCTTAAGATGATGGAAAACTTTATGTTTTGGAATGCTCGTGGGGTTGGTAATAAGGCCACGAGGAGGAGGTTAAAAACTATGGTTGTGGATCATAAAGTCAGAATTCTTATGATTGCGAAGCCGATGATTGATACTAGTAGATCTATGGAGATTGGCAACAAGCTCCACCTTGGTGGCTTTGCCTCGAACGACACGTTTGGCGGCAAGATTTGGATTCTTTGGGATACTTCCCTTGCTCTCTCGGTGGTGGATATGTCGGACCAGATCATTCATTGCCAGGTAACGGACTCAGCTTCAAGAATTTTTTTAATTTCTTTTGTTTATGCTAAATGCTCTGTGGATGAAAGAAGTGATCTATGGTTGAATATGGCCAATTTTGCTGCAAACCATGACATTCCTTGGATGGTCGGAGGAGATTTTAACACTTATTTGCATTCGGGCGAAAAAGTAGGGGGGTGGAGCCTTCCATGGCAAGCATGTCACATTTCTCTGACTGCATTGAAAACAGTGGCTAAATTGACTGTGGTTTCTCGGGCCCTCGTCTCACTTGGTGCAATAACAGGCGGGGCAGTGAGCGTATTTGGGCCAGACTTGATAGGATCTTTGTTAATTCAGCTTGGTTGACAGATTTGGGCAGTCCTACAGTGGAACATCTCAGCATAACTTTTTCAGATCATTCTCCGTTGTTGGCCTCCATGCCAACTCAATCAAAATTCGGTTTTGTTCTGTTTCGGTTCCTTAATATGTGGACGACTCATCCTGAGTTTCTGGATCTGACATGGGTTCCATGAGACCCATTGATAGAGTGGATGCCAAACTTAAACTGACACGACGAGCTCTTATACAGTGGAATAGGACGGTCTTTGGCAATGTGTTCAGCCGGATCCGAGCATTAAAAGATGAAATGCAACAGTGGGAAACAACACTTTTGGCGGGTTTTGCAAATAACAGTAATAATGGTCTAAATGCTGATGCTAATTGGGATGTCCATGCTTGCTGCAATTTACATAGATGTCAGGCAGAGTACAGATTAGCTCTCAAGCAAAAGGAGCTTTACTGGATTCAAAAATCAGGTGAAAAAGAGTTCAAGGAGGGGGATGTCTGCACTAAATACTTTTTTGCTTCCACCAAGTCCAAACAAAAGCGACGAGCCATCAATCAGATTACTTTACCGTGCGGTAGAATTATTTCGGAACCTGGTGAGATTCTTGACAACGCTAATGAGTTTTTTGCTAATCTGATGTCTTCTCAAGGTGCTTGTGTGGAGGATACGGATTTGTTAAACTGTATCCCGAAGTTGGTGGATCCTGGTCAATGCGAGCTTTTGGTCAAATGACCTTCCTTGGCGGAAGTAAGAGATGTTGTTTTCAACATACCCAAAAATAGTGCGCCAGGCCTGGATGGCTTTACGCAGTGGCGGAGCCAGGATTGCTGACAAAGGGGGGCAAAAAAAAAGTTTGAAAAGACCAATTTACCCCTGAACGTAGTTTTCCGAACCAAATGAAGATTTTTTTTTCCTTTTTTAACTCCCAACAAACCCACCCTCACCAACCCTCCCACTCCCTCCTCTTCTCCTTCTCTTATATTTTCTCTCCCTCACAAACCCTCTCTCACTCTGTAATCTCTCAACTCCACCTCTCATCCCATTCCTCTTATATTTTCACTCCCAATTCGCTCAACTTCGTAGCAGTTGGCTATATCGAACCCTAAAACGCAAACATATCAATAGCAGAGATTTGTATAGAAAGGGGGGGGGGAGAACCTAAACTTTTAAAATAATCCATAATTTAATTTTTAGTGGAGTCAAGAGCCAAGATTGTATACAAAATGGGACAATCTAAACTTTTAAAGGGGGAAATATAAAAAAATATGAGTAATTTAGTGGAATTTTTTAGAAAAATAAGGGGGGCAACTGACCCCCTTAGCCAAAGGGTAGATCCGCCCATGGCTTTACGGCTGATTTTTTTCAGTTTTGTTGGGAGGTTTTGAGCATGGATATTTGGGAGGCAGCTATACAATTTTTTGAAGGGGAGGCAATGTCGTCGTCCTTTTCGGCGAATTTCATGGCCTTGATTCCTAAAATTGAGAATCCAGGTTCCTTTTCTGATTTTTGCCCAATCAGTCTGTGCAATGTGATTTATAAGATCTTTAGTAAAATCCTTTGCAATAGGCCGGTAGACATCTTGCCAAGGTTGATTTCTCAGGAACAGGGGGCTTTTGTTAAAGGCAGGTTCATTGGTGAAAATATTGGCCTGACGCAGGAATTGATTAGAGACATTAACAGGAAGGTTATTGGAGGCAATGTGGTGCTGAAAATTGACATGGAGAAAGCATATGATAGAATGGAATGGAACTTTTTGCTTGCAGTTCTTAAAAAAATTGGCTTTAATGGCAGATTCTGCCACCTCATCTCCAACTGTGTCACTTTTTGTGGATTTTCGGTTCTGCTCCAGGGTGTCTACAAAGGTTTTTTCAGATCCACTAGGGGTTTAAGGCAAGGAGACCCTCTTTCACCGTTTCTTTTCATTATTGCCTCTGAAGTGTTGAGTAGGGGATTGAAAGCAGCTTTTGAGAATGGCAAAATAGGGTATTATTATACTCCCAGGAATTGCAGTCTTATTTCCCACCTTCTGTATGCAGATGATACTCTTATCTTTTTAAATGGCAGAAAGTCTTCAGTCATGGGATGCATGGAGTTCCTGCGACGGTACTGTAAGACCTCGGGGCAGAAAATAAATGAGGGAAAAAGTTCTTTTACTTTGGATGACAAGGCAGCAGCGGAGCGTATTGTGGCTTTAAAGAGTTGTACAGATTTCCATTTTCACGTTGCTCCATTGAAATATTTGGGCGGATCAGTGTTCCAATGGAGAGTTAAAATTTCATATTTTGAAGATTTAATTATTAAGATTCAGGCTCGTATTCAGGGATGAAAGGCAAAATTGTTATCCCCAGGAGGCAGACTAATCTTGATTAAGCATGTCCTTAGCTCGATTCCTATTTATATTCTTAGCACCATGTGTGTACCAAGGACAGTTTTAGCACGGATTGATAGTTTGCTGGCGGACTTCTTTAGGGGGGATTGCGAAGGCCGACTAAAGAAAAAATGGGTGTCATGGGATAATATTTGCTTTCCACAGGCGGAAGAAGGTTTGGGAGTTAGAGACTTGACGGTTGTGATGAAGGTTTTTCGAATCAAGGCTCTTTGGAGACTTCTTACTTCAGACTCTTTATGGGCTACTTTTATGAGGAGCAAATACTGGCTACAAGGCGTTGCGTTGAATGGTCAACCTGTGAAAGGTGAGTCTTCTCCTTTTTTTAAAGAGATCATGCTTGGGAGACCTTTTCTTTTGAGTAACTCGCTTTGGCGTATTGGTATGGGGGATATCAGTTTCTTTGAGAAAAATTGGAACATGGTGGCTTCTTTCAGGAAATCGGCGGCACTGGTTAATCAAGGTTTTTGGCCTTCAGTTAGAGAAGTGATTTTGACAAATTTTGAATTGGTCCATCCAGATCTCATAAGCTTGGCGCGTGGTCTTTTTGCAGATAGATTACATGGTGAGGCCCATGAGGAAGACACGTGTGTGTGGGTTCCTAATAGGAACGAGCTTTTTTCCCTTCAGTCGGCCTATGAACTGTTACGAAAACATGGGAAAGCCAATGCTCTAAGTCAGACGCTTTGGCATGACCTTCTTCCTTCCAGAATATCAGTCTTTGTTTGGAAATTACTCCGTAGAGGAGTGCCAGTGGATGGGGAATTATACAGATGTGGCTTGAGCCTGGTCTCTAAATGCCGTTGTTGTAGCTCGCCAAAGCGAGAATCTTTGAAGCATCTCTTTCTAGACGGAGATTTGGCGATGCAGGTGTGGAGTCACTTTGACAGGATTTTTGAAGTACATGTACGGCGACCAGCAGAAATCTCAACGGTGCTAGTAATTTGGTTCAAGAGAGCTAAACGCAATTCGCAAACAGGTGTGTTATTCTTTCTTACTCCTATGCTCATTTTATGGGAAATTTGGAAACAAATATGCAAATGTGTTTATGAAAATGCTCCCCCAAATCCTGCCTTAGCGATCTTGAACATTAGGAGTCAATTGTGATTGGCAAAAAATTTTATAACCCCCAAACAAGTTAGCAGTAACAAGGCCCCCCTACGGGCTTTGGGGTTGGATGTGCTCCCCGTTAGAAGGAAGTTCGTTAGAATTGTTTTTTGGCACCCCCCCCCCCCCCCCCCACAGATTTTGTTGCGCTTAATGTGGATGGATCCTCCCGCAAGGACAAGGCATCCGGCGGGGTGATTATTAGAGACTCTTAGGGTTTCAGTGTTGTGGGAAAACAAATATTTTTCGGTGCAGGTTCCAACAATAAAGCGGAGATTTTGGCTCTATTTGAGGGCCTCCGCCTCTGTCTCGACTGGGGTTTCAAAAAGGTGGTTATCCAAACTGATTCGGACCTAGTTTGTGGTTGGTTTAAGGAAAATTTGAGAATCCCTTGGCATTTGGAGAATATTTTGAAAGAAATTAAGTTGTTGGCATCGACAATGACGTTAGATTGCCAACATATCTATAAAGAGGCTAATGCGGTGGCAGATTCATTAGCGGATAGAGCACAACAAGATCATAGGACTGTTTCATTCAATGGGAGTGATCTTCCTAGGCGAGTGGCAGGCTTGATTGTGCTTGATAGATTACATACGGCGTACATTCGTCATGGGGATGAGTAGAGGCAGCTTTTACGGGTATTCGTGGTTCTACCTGATTATGCACAACGGCAGTGAGAAGTTGGGGCATTCAGCTGGGACGAGACGTGTAGCGCCCAGCTGCTGCTGCTTTTGTTTTGGCTTGCAGGAACACGTGAAACAGGACAGAGTCAATTTCCACTCTGTCAGTTGTGGCGAGACAGCGAGTGGGAACCTGCTGCTCCTGCTGCTGTGTCAATTTCCACAGAGTCAACTGCCACTCTGTCAGTTGTCTGATGCTCGCTGTCAGTCTGCTGGGGCGAGACAGTGAGTGGGTTCATTTGCATCGAGTGGGTACCTGCTGCTCGATGTCAGCTGGCTTGCAGGATCTTGCGACACAGGACAGGCGTTGGGAAATTTCTAATGCATTTTATGAAATTCTTTTGCACGTGAAATTTGTGCGACAAGCTCCACTTGTTTTTCACTCTGTTTTGCTCTGGTCTTATGGTCTACTCTTTCAGCATTGGTGATAGGTTTTGCTTTGCTTTTATGTATTTTGGTTTTCGGCTGCGGCCCAAGTTTTGTTTTGGTTATATCACGGGTAAAGTCGTAATGTACCCCTGTATTGATTGTAAATCAATTTTTTGACAAGTAATAAAGGTCTGGCATTTCAGAGGTGCCCCTCCCCACTGGAGGTTTTTTTTTTTTTTTTTAAATATATATATATCATTTCTCGAAATACAAATTCATTTGTACAGATTGTGAAATTGGCATCCATGGGCAGCAATGAATAAATATACACACTAAAATGGGCTTACTACAGGTGATTGGGGGAACAAATTTAGATATTTTTTTTATCATTCAGTTACTTATTGTGATGCTCTTCGACTTCACATTTAAGATGGTGCGTAGTGCTTGGTTTTGCCTTAACAATATTCTAATTATTAATCTTAAAATGTACAACATATTTCTGAAATAAATTGGACACCTGCCGAAGCAAAACCCTGATTTAGTTGTGCCAAATTTTCACAATTTAAAGGGCCCATGATTTGAGAGAAGTGGCATTCGGTGGAGAAATTTTTGCTCTCTACAATTTAAGAGGGAGTTTTTTTTTTTTTTTTTTGCCACTAATTCTAATAAAAATAATTTACATTTCTCGAAAAATGACTTTTAAGGTCTAATTTTTCACAAAATAGACAATTTAGATACAATAATTAATGTAATGAATAATTTATGCCTACGTTTATACTTTTATGACCAACAATGACTATTTCATTAACTCATGTTAACTCATAAACTTATAGGACATATTTACCCTTCCTAAACAAATAGAAACCTAATTTTATACTTTTGTAACCAATAATGACTCTTTTTATTAATGATTCTAATTTTATTTTATTTTTGTTAAATTTTTTTTTGTTATCTTGTTATTTAATTGCCTATTCATTTTATATGAAATTATCTTATTCAATATTGGTTTCCATTTTACCTCTGTGGCTATGATCGTGCTCTGTGGTAGATAGCTTATGACCAAATAGCGACAGAGAATAAAATATATTACTTTACAGGTACCCATGCATTGAAGAATAGGATATCAAATTTCGATAGTGGAATATTTTATTTTATTAACTACATTATGGAATAAGAAGCAATGATAATTAAAACCAAATTTCTAACCATCATTAAGAAAAGTAATGCACGGGTACCTGTAAAATTTTATAATCAAATTTATTACAAGTTTACCAAATTAATTATATATATATATATATATATATTATTTATTTTATTAATCTATGCCCGAAGGCTACATGACTAACCCTATAGGGTTAACCAAACCAGGCCCGAAGGTTATAATATTGTTGTCACTTAATATCCTCGTCGCCTCCATCTCATATAGAGACATGCTTTCGCTCAGGTCCATTGCGTTTACCTTGCATGAAGACTCGCTTTCGCTACGCTCCGGTCTAGTCCATCTAAGCAGCTGCATTCAATGCCCGAAGACTTATCAACGGCGGAGCAAATGTGCTCCTAATAATCGGGCGAAAACTCAAAAATCCTAACTGGTGAGTCTCGAACCCGAGACCTCTCAAAGGAGAATGGATGTCCAACCAACTTAGCTACAATTGGTGGACAACCAAATTAATTTTATTAAATAATTAAAACCAAACGTCTAATTATCATTAATTACATTATGAAAAGTTTACCAAACCTTAGTATAATAATTTGATTAGCTTGTTAGTCAATGAAAACTTTTAAAAATTTATAATTGGTTGCTAATAATTAGAATCATTAATATGTATACCTACCAGCGGCATGGGTGGGAGGGGTTAAAGGTAAAAAAAAAATTAGAATTATTAATAAAAGAGTCATTGTTAGTCATAAAAAAAATAAAATTAGGTTTTCTATTTGTTTAGGAAGGATAAAAATGTACATATAACTTTATAAGTTAACCTGAGTTAATAAAAGAGTCATGGTTGATCATAAAAGTAGGCACAAATTAACCATTACATCAACTATAATATCTAAATTGTCTATTTTGCGAAGAAGTAAGTCTTAAAAATCATTTTCCGTAAATTTCTTGAGAATTTGTGACATATTTTGACAATATCTCCCTTACAGCAGCATTGGAGATTATCATGGATGAGGCATTTTCGGGATAGTGTCCGCCTAAAAAGTCACCATCTCCTCATGGAAAGCCTACGGTGCATCCTAGAATTTGAAGACCAGCTGCACCCATCATATATAAACATTGAAATGAGAATATTTGACACGAGTTTGTGTTTAAATTTTCTCATGTTGTGGTCATTTGTAAGCAATATTAAGTTTTACTTTTAAGACGTTATCTAAATCAGGATTAGTATAATAAATTTATAAGCTTCACATTATCAACTTGCTAGCATTTTCAGAATTTAATCTGCTTTATGTAGGCAATATTAGTTTTTATTTTCACATGAACATTCCTGACTCGAGGCATTAATGACAAGAATGCCTCTGGAACTTGAAGTCGATATTTGGCTCCGCTGCTATCAGTTCATATGTGATCCGCTTGTATACATTTAAGGGACAGTAATTCAATTTGAAATTTTTTGTTATGGTAAGCAAACTCTTGAACATTTAGCCCCGTCAACTGTAATTTACAGTGGTGTAATGAACATTTCTCACATTTTAATAAGCTACACGCTGCATATGTTATAATGTGATGAATTTTTGCTGTCAGGATATTTCGGTAGAGCTTAACTGAATCTTCGTTTATTCATTTACTTAAACTAAAGTCTACATCAGATCACATATTCTAACAATTTAAACTATAGGTGATAAAAAAATATTATTTGACAATGAATCATAATTATCCAAAGGCGCTTTCCATGGCTTCAAGGGCTTAAATGTTTTCACTTTACCTTCATAAAATTCTTGTCCAATGCAGGTCACCTCATAATCACATACAATATGAAGTTACGAACATTAAAATCTCCATAGCCTAACCAAATCGAGCGAGAATAAAATCCTCAACCTTTTTTTTTTTTTTTTTTTTTTAATTTCTATAAGTTTCCATCTACGCTAAAAAATTAAACTACACAAATAAATGGTCGGAGAACACACAATTAGAGTAGAATTTATTTTACATTTTTAAAATTTATTTATAAAGAATTACTGGACTTAAGTCTCTTTAGTTGAGTGGAGTTGTCCGCGACCAGTGAGACATAATGGTTGTGCACGGCAGTTGAAGTAGTAGTCGTGCACAATATTGAAAAAGAAAAGGGCGTGCATAACAGTGAAAAAGCTGCCGCACATGACAGGTTTTTTTTTTATTAAAAATAAGAAATGAAACAAAATACAAGGGAAATCATTCTTGTATCAATAAAAAACGAAGTGGTTGTTCCCACTTCCCATGGGACCTTAAAATAACATGGAGATCAAGGTACCATATGATTCTACATATCTTGTTTTGCTAAACCAGGTTTCGATCTCTTGTTTATACAAGTTTCTCTGGCTATGTTGAATACGTGAGTGCGACTTACTAACTACCCCAATTAAATGTGTAGACTCAATGATGCATCCAAAACGTGATCAGCTTAATAGCAAGTCTAAAAAAAATTATTGCCTTGTAACAATTCAACTGATTTACCAAAACCCAATCCAATGTTTTACCAAAACCCAACCAGATGCCTAAACAAACACATGAGATGATTAATGAGTCATTCTAGGCCATAAAATTTAATGAAAAATGAGAAATGATGATTAATGAAAAATGAGTCATTCTTGGCAAAAAATGAGATGATTAATGGTGATTAATGAGTCATTCTGGACCAAAAAAATAACATGATTAATAAGTCAAAAAAATGAGATGATTAATGAGTCATTCCGAGCCAAAAAATGATGAGATGAGATGATTAATGAGTCGAGCGCAAAAAATGATGAAATGAATCATTTTGGGTCTCTGGTAAATCAAGTCAAAAAAAAATTGGCTGACTGAATTGGAAAATGAACAAACCGGGTAGGCATGGTCCCAACCCGGACTGTCCCGGTTCCAAACAGTCCGGGTCCAATCGGGCCATCCAAAAAAAATGGCTTTCCCAACCCGGACTGTTCCCGGTTGACTGAACCGGGACTGGGACTGGGACCAGGATAGGCCTCAACCCTGACCGACCCGAACCGTGCCCCTCCCTAAGTTTATGAATTATCTTGACAAGTGACAATGGGGATGCAGTCAACATATCCCACACCAAATAAGACCCGTCCTAGGAGCTTTTTGCAATTAAGGAGTTTCATTAAAATGGTCCGAATTTATATTTTACTTTCTTAATAAACTAAAATTCAATAGCAAATGGGGATAAGCCTTGTTAAAATTAGGATAATTTCATTAGAGTCTAAAAAAAAAAAATCTCCAGATTTGGCGCCTTTTACGAAACAATAATTTTTGTAATTAAATTGATTTTGGCATCGTTAATTATATTTCTAAACTAAAAGACCTTGGAAATCTCGAGACATATTAAGAATTCAAACGCATACTTGTTACTATTGGAGATGTGCTCGATTTAAGCGTGTGAATTAGTCTCACAAGGGTTAAGGAGTTATATCGTGTATGAATAATAAGGATCATACATGTCTCTAGGAACGATACCTTTTAGAGACAACAGAGCTCGACAATCTCATTTTCACGCTGTGAAGTGGTTCACAATGAGACATGGTTCAGTGCTTCCACAATGAATCCCTGGCTTTACGAAATTATATGTACTTGCCGTGTTAATGCGGGAAGTTGTGAATTCAAAAAGAAGAAGGGTTACACTCAAGAACAATTCAAGATATTCCTTGTCAATTGAACAATAAGTTTAGCAGAAAATTCAATCCGTTTAAAAGCCTAACATGGACTTGAAGTCGACCTTGTCCTACAGTGTGATATACTTGTGGAGCTTGAGAGTTTGCACCCAACCATGGCCTGCATTTACTTTGGGTCTTGAGGAAAAGTCCATTGAAGTCCCATTCTGGCTGAGAAGAATTTAGGGGCAAAACCGGCCCACACGCTTTGTAGAACTTTGACTACTTTCCTCTATAAATTCAGCAAAAATATTTGCTCAATTCTCATCAGTGTCAAACTCTTTGTTTTGGAGCACCAGAACAAGAGAAAATGGGGATATTAATTACGCGATTATTGAGTTTGTTTTTCACGTCTCTCCTTGTATCTCAAGTTTCTTGCAGGTTAGTGATTATTTATTTATTTATTTATAGCAAATGGGAAATTTCAAAAAGTAAAGCTGGCCGTTGGGTAGCATGCGCTTTTCATTCATCACCAATCATATTGAAAATAACGTGAAAATGTATTTGTTTTGAAAAAACATTTACAAATTAAATCATTTGCATTTACGGTGGATCGATCTATGGTGAACCAAGCATGGCCTAATTTTTTTGTATTGCCTGCATTTTGTTCAGTGAATTCAAGCCATTAATTTCTCACCAATAAATTGCAACAACCAAAACAAATTAAGTCTGTGTCAAGCATACCATCATTAGTTCAAATTAATATCAGACTGTTAAAAGTGTTCCATGGTAAGCTAAGTGCGCTAATCAGTAAGTAGGTTCAAATTATTCCTCCACAAAGCCTATTGATTAACGCAACTGTTGTGCAAATGTTGCCTGATCTCGTCTCAAGTCAGGCCTCTTGCAGGTTAGTACGTATGTATGCCGAGCCTCAAAATGAATTTGCCGCTGTTGTTATTATTGTTGATATCATGTTTGCTCATCCATTAATTCACCAATTTCATTTGTTTTGCTGAACCCAGTTACAACACCTGTTTTTATTGCAACTTTCTGGCAGGTTGTTGTTGCATCTACAAGACCCTATTAAAGGTCTTCCTAATGGGGTTCACGTAAATGGACGACGCCTACGATCTCCAGCTCCTGTACCCGTAAATCCTATACGCGATCCAAAGCCACGACCCAATCCACCAATTCGTTGTTGCTAACTCCAATCAATAAGAGGCCACTGAAGCCACGTAGTGTTGAGCCTGAGCCTGAGCATGTTAAGTGTGGTTGCTACCAATGGATCAATAAGAAACCAATGTTGTTTTACTACTGTTATTTTCCTTGAGTTTTTCACAAGTGATCTTACATACTATGTTTGGATTGCTGTAAATTTTCCAATTTCATGTATTCAGGTTTATCTTGAACTTAGTAAAGAGATATAAGCTAATGAATATTCATTAATTTGATTAGAAGAAATCGATTTTATCTATTTTTTATAAAGAAATAAGTTTGACATAGAATCTTGTCATGGTATTTTCAACATCTCATTCATGTGTTCGGGATTTATAGGTTACAATAGTTTGGACTGTAGCCCCATTATTTCGTGTAGTCTTGTATGAACTGTGAATCATATAGTTGTTGTTAACAAAATTATCCCAGTCCTAGTCAAAGTTGTATCTCTTGGTCTACAAATTTTATCAATAATTGAAACAAAAATGAATTTGTGCCCCAGTCCTCTTGTAAAAATGTTTGCCCCTCTCCTAAATATATACATTTTTGATAGGAAATCATGATAGGTTTCAATATTTTGAAAGTAAATGTGCTTCCCCTCTCCTAAAAATGGTTTTTAATTTTGAACGATCAACTATATATTTTGTGTCTGCCGTATGTTAAGGACCCCACTAGGCTACTAAACAAAAATTTTCTTTAATCCGTTTAAGCTTTGTTCGAGCTGGAAATTTGAAGAAAGTTACGTATTAAAAATAATGTGTCAAAGTTTCAACCCATTTGAATATCATTTCTCAAAATACAAATTCATTTGTACAGATTGTGAAATTGGCATCCATGGGCAGCAATGAATAAATATACAAGCCAATGGCGACAAGCTCCACTTGTTTTTCACTCTGTTTTGCTCTGGTCTTATGGTCTACTCTTTCAGCATTGGTGATAGGTTTTGCTTTGCTTTTATGTATTTTGGTTTTCGGCTGCGGCCCAAGTTTTGTTTTGGTTATATCACGGGTAAAGTCGTAATGTACCCCTGTATTGATTGTAAATCAATTTTTTGACAAGTAATAAAGGTCTGGCATTTCAGAGGTGCCCCTCCCCACTGGAGGTTTTTTTTTTTTTTTTTTAAATATATATATATATATATATATCATTTCTCGAAATACAAATTCATTTGTACAGATTGTGAAATTGGCATCCATGGGCAGCAATGAATAAATATACACACTAAAATGGGCTTACTACAGGTGATTGGGGGAACAAATTTAGATATTTTTTTTATCATTCAGTTACTTATTGTGATGCTCTTCGACTTCACATTTAAGATGGTGCGTAGTGCTTGGTTTTGCCTTAACAATATTCTAATTATTAATCTTAAAATGTACAACATGTTTCTGAAATAAATTGGACACCTGCCGAAGCAAAACCCTGATTTAGTTGTGCCAAATTTTCACAATTTAAAGGGCCCATGATTTGAGAGAAGTGGCATTCGGTGGAGAAATTTTTGCTCTCTACAATTTAAGAGGGAGTTTATTTTTTATTTTTTGCCACTAATTCTAATCAAAATAGTTTAAATTTCTCGAAAAATGACTTTTAAGGCCTATTTTTTCACAAAATAGACAATTCAGATACTATAATTGATGTAATGAATAATTTATGCCTACTTTTATACTTTTATGACCAACAATAACTATTTCATTAACTCATGTTAACTTATAAACTTATAAGACATATTTACCCTTCCTAAACAAATAGAAACCTAATTTTATACTTTTGTAACTAATAATGACTCTTTTTATTAATGATTCTAAATTTTTTTTTTTTTTTGTTAATTTTATTTTGTTATCTTGTTATTTAATTTTTAATTGCAGTTTGAGTAATTATTTTATAACATTTGTTAGGCACAAATGACTACATTAATATTTTCATGTTAGCATTTTTTTTTATTCTTGAATGTTTTGTCACTCTGAATGTATTCGATTTGACTAGTTGTGAAGGTATATCTGAGTTTGAAGATCAAATTATTTTTTGCTTCAATTCTATTTCACTATTCATTTTATATGAAATTATCTTATTCAATATTGGTTTCCATTTTACCTCTGTGGCTATGATTGTGCTCTGTGGTAGATAGCTTATGACCAAATAGCGACAGAGAATAAAATATATTACTTTACAGGTACCCATAGGGGTGGGCAAACGGGTCGAGGATCCGCGGATTCAAATCGAACCAAACCGGATTTCTCTAAACGGTCCGGATTTTAATTTTTTGTTTTCATATACGGTCCGGACTCGGTTCCTATTATCTTAAAAGAAACGGTCCGGGTTGGACCCGTTTCAAATCAAATTTACAAACTATAAAAACCTAAATATGGAAGTAAGGCGGAGAAGAGAAAGCGAGAGAGCACGCGCAGCCGCAGCCCGCTTCCTCCGCACCTGCATCCTTCTTCCGCATCGTTGTTTAGGATGTTTCAGAGTGGGAAGAAGACCCTGATTTGTATATACGGAAGAATATGTGATTCATCCTCCTAAGAAGAAATACGGAAGAAGACCCCGATGACCCCGATGAGTATATACGGAAGGATCCTTCTTCCTCTCCCCTTTACCATGATTCATCCTCCTAATTTCTTCACCTGCTCGCGAATCTGTATGGTAATTATCTGTAGTGGGTCGAATCGCAAGGTATCTGAAGAAGGGGAGGTATGCGAAGCGAGTCGGATCTGGCGCACCCGTTTACCTAGCCTCTGTGCTCGAGTACTTGGTTGCAGAGGTAATTTCTTGATCTGTTCTTCAATGGGTGTCTTTCAATTTCTGAGATTTCGTTCGGTTTCTTGAGATTGGAAAACAGGGGACTAAAGGCAGTGTTTGATTGTAGGTGTTGGAGCTGGCTGGAAATGCTGCGAGGGATAACAAGAAGATGAGGATCATCCCGAGGCATCTTCTTTTGGCGATAAGGAACGATGAAGAACTTGGGAGGTTGTTGGGGGGAGTGACTATTGCTCATGGAGGTGTTCTTTTGGCGATAAGGAACGATGAAGAACTCTGTTATGAGCCTGTCAAAGTGAAAGGGATGTTTTGCTTTACTAGTTATAGTGGTGTTAACATCTCTGTGGATTTATATTTTGATATGGGGACTTTGAGTAGGTGATTTCAAATGGTTATGTTTTCACATTCTCGCTGAAAAGCTGATTTTCATTAATTTTCTGTAATGATGTACTTTAGGTTAGACTTTTCTGGAAAATGCTTATTTGACTATGAACTATGAAAGTTCCATTTGAGTTTTAGTAGCAAGTATTTGATTTTTCTCCATCAGGACTTGTATGCAGTTGGTGTTGCTGCAGTTTGAATCTGTGAATTGAATCTGCTTGCAGTAGTTGTTGCTGCAGTTTTAGTGAATTAGATTTGGAACCGTTTGGAACCATAGGAACCGGACCGTTCCAAACGGTTCAAGTTAGGTTCGGTTCCAATGTTCAAAATGAGGGGATCCGGATCGGACCCGTTAATTTTAAACGGTTCGAGTTAGGTTTCTCCAAATTTGGAACCAATCCGGACCGTGCCCACCCCTAGGTACCCATGCATTGAAGAATAGGAAATCAAATTTCGATAGTGAAATTTTTTATTTTATTAACTACATTATGGAATAAGAAGCAATTAATGATAATTAAAACCAAATTTCTAACCATCATTAAGAAAAGTAATGCACGGGTACCTGTAAAATTTTCTAATCAAATTTATGACAAGTTAACCAAATTAATTATATATATATATATTATTAATTCATGTCGAAGGCTTCATGACTGACCCTATAGGGTTAACCAAACCAGGCCCGAAGGTTACAATAGTGTTGTCACTTAATATCTTCGTCGCTTTCATCTCACATAGAGACATGCTTTCGCTCAGGTCCATTGCCTCCACCTTGCATCGGTCCATTGCGTTCACCTTGCATGAAGACTCGCTTTCGCTTCGCTCCGGTCTAGTCCATCTAAGCAGCTGCATTCAATGTCCGAAGGCTTATCAACGGCGGAGCAAATGTGCTCCTAATAATCGGGCGAAAACTCACAAAATCTTAACTGGTGAGTCTTGAACCCGAGACCTCTCACAAGGAGAATGGATGTCCGACTAACTTAGCTACAATTGGTGGACAACCAAATTAATTTTATTAAATAATTAAAACCAAACTTCTAATTATCATTAATTACATTATGAAAAGTTTACCAAACCTTATTATAATAATTTGATTAGCTTGTTAATCAATGAAAATTTTTAAAAATTTATAATTAGTTGCTAATAATTAGAATCATTAATATCTATACCTACCAGCGGCATGGGTGGGAGGGGTTAAAGGTAAAAAAAAAAAAATAGAATTATTAATAAAAAAAAGTCATTGTTAGTCATAAAAAAAATAAAATTAGGTTTTCTATTTGTTTAGGAAGAGTAAAAATGTCATATAACTTCATAAGTTAACCTGAGTTAATAAAAGAGTCATGGTTGATCATAAAAGTATAAAAGTAGGCACAAATTAACCATTACATCAACTATAATATCTAAATTGTCTATTTTGTGAAGAAGTAGGTCTTAAAAATCACTTTTCGTAAATTCCTTGAGAATTTGTGACATATTTTGACAATATCTCCCTTACAGCAGCATTGGAGATTATCATGGATGAGGCATTTTCGGGATAGTCCGCCTAAAAAGCCATCTCCTCATGGAGAGCCTATGGTGCATCCTAGAATTTGAAGACCACCTGCACCCATTATATATAAACATTGAAATGAGAATATTTGACACGAGTTTGTGTTTAAATTTTCTCATGTTGTGGTCATTTGTAAGCAATATTAAGTTTTACTTTTAAGACCTTATCTAAATCAGGATTAGTATAATAAATTTATAAGCTTCACATTATCAACTTGCTAGCATTTTCAGAATTTAATCTGCTTTATGTAGGCAATATTAGTTTTTATTTTCACATGAACATTCCTGACTCGAGGCATTAATGACAAGAATGCCTCTGGAACTTGAAGTCGATATTTGGCTCCGCTGCTATCAGTTCATATGTGATCCGCTTGTATACATTTAAGGGACAGTAATTCAATTTGAAATTTTTTGTTATGGTAAGCAAACTCTTGAACATTTAGCCCCGTCAACTGTAATTTACAGTGGTGTAATGAACATTTCTCACATTTTAATAAGCTACACGCTGCATATGTTATAATGTGATGAATTTTTGCTGTCAGGATATTTCGGTAGAGCTTAACTGAATCTTCGTTTATTCATTTACTTAAACTAAAGTCTACATCAGATCACATATTCTAACAATTTAAACTATAGGTGATAAAAAAATATTATTTGACAATGAATCATAATTATCCAAAGGCGCTTTCCATGGCTTCAAGGGCTTAAATGTTTTCACTTTACCTTCATAAAATTCTTGTCCAATGCAGGTCACCTCATAATCACATACAATATGAAGTTACGAACATTAAAATCTCCATAGCCTAACCAAATCGAGCGAGAATAAAATCCTCAACCTTTTTTTTTTTTTTTTTAAAAAATTTCTATAAGTTTCCATCTACGCTAAAAAATTAAACTACACAAATAAATGGTCGGAGAACACACAATTAGAGTAGAATTTATTTTACATTTTTAAAATTTATTTATAAAGAATTACTGGACTTAAGTCTCTTTAGTTGAGTGGAGTTGTCCGCAACCAGTGAGACATAACGGTTGTGCACGGCAGTTGAAGTAGTAGTCGTGCACAATATTGAAAAAGAAAAGGGCGTGCATAACAGTGAAAAAGCTGCCGCACATGACAGGTTTTTTTTTTTATTAAAAATAAGAAATGAAACAAAATACAAGGGAAATCATTCTTGTATCAAGAAAAAACGAAGTGGTTGTAGTGTTCCCACTTCCCATGGGACCTTAAAATAACATGGAGATCAAGGTACCATATGATTCTACATATCTTGTTTTGCTAAACCAGGTTTCGATCTCTTGTTTATACAAGTTTCTCTGGTTCTTTGGCAGGTTGCTTCAACAAGTTCATATACAAACTGGTCGCATAAGTGACAACCCACCAAATAAGCCACCATCTCCACAGGGCAATCAATTTGTGCGGCCTGGTCACTAAACACAATCAGAAGCCATTGTTGATATCAGAGTACTCACCCTTGTCAGCCATGCCAAGAAGTGCAATCACTGTCAATAAGAAGCCATATAGTTGATGACTTGATATCCTTGTATTTATTTACGTTTTGTTGCAGATTCAGATTTATTTATTTAAATACCTTATGTAATTTTGTAATTTAAGGAAATCACGATTAAATGGTGACATTTTGAATGATAAATAGACATGGATCGAATATTGTATTTTGTGAATGCAGTCATGCTTAGAAGTTCATTTGTGTTGTTTGCTGACTAAAAGAAGAGTCTTCAAGGCCAATTGAAGACTTATATCATGATCTAGCCATATAAGTCGCATAATTTATCATCTTGTACAACATAGCCAACAAATGATCTAGCCATATAAGTCACATTTAATTGAGGTAGTTAGTAAGTCACGTATTCAACATAGCCAGATCAGTCAAGACTTTGATATTTAAAAGTCTTGACTGATCTGGCTATGTTGAATACGTGTGTGCGACTTACTAACTATCTCAATTAAATGCGTAGACTCAATGATGCATCCAAAACGTGATCAGCTTAATAGCAAGTCTAAAAAAAATTATTGCCTTGTAACAATTCAACTGATTTAATCAACGTGTTGACTTATGATGATATATAAGATTCAACCATAGAAGCCAACCTTATAACCACGTATATGTATCGACTAAATGACTCATTTGTTGGCAGAATTAATCCTTGTGAAACATCACCTGATCATACAAGTATTCCGCAATCTCCACCTAAGGGCAATCCCTCAGTTGTACCTGGTCATGCATAACCTTTGTTCAGATAAATGTATTTGTGTATCTTTTAATCTTTTAATTACAATAATTTATAATTTTTAATTACTTGTTTCTAATACATAGATGTGGTGATGTTGTGAGTGTACACACAGGTTATATAGGTGAAAGAGGGTAGCAAACTCTCTAAGTACTTTGATCTAATCGCCAAAGAAGCAAATTATGTGTTAAAATTACCGGATGATGTTTGTAAGAGCTTCGTGGCTGTGTGTCTCAGGGAGTGTTTGTTCCCCGGAAACTTGTAACTAGCAGATTGCTTAATGGGAATAAAGATGTGTTTGGTTGCATGAACCCTCATTCATCTATGTTATGTGTACTTTCTCAAAGGTTTTAGCATATATAAAGGTGTGTTTGGTTGCATGGAATCCTATGTCATGAAAATCTATAAGGGGATCTCTATATTTTAAATGCTCATAACCAGATCGGTCAAGAATCCTCTGATTGTTATATATAAATATATTGTTTGAAATGTTTATATATCTATAGTTGGATCTGTTAGGGATGTAACACTACTTGAGCATGCAGTTAATCCCACTTCGGTTAAGGAGTTGCATCATGTGAAGTTAATAAGGATTATACATGTCTTGTAGTAGCAACAATGCCTTTTGGGGGCAGTTGAGGCTTTTTTTAGTAAAAACCCCACCCCCGAGAGCCCGTGGGTGTTCAAGTTAGAAACAATATTGTTTCTTCGCCACCTTCACCCCCATCCAACAGGATCAACATGGAAAGTCTTGCTTTGTGCTTGAATTACACTTCTTTTACTTAGATTTCAACCCAAACTAGAAAAAATAATACCATGCTTTTGTTTTTCAACAATTCACTATTTAATCCTGGATTTTTTATTGAAATTGAAAACATTACGTAAGGTACATATTAAATAAAGGAATGCATAAGAATAGACGAAGATCAAGTTATCGCCAATGGCTAGTGATGTAGGAGGGATGATGCAGGAGCAAAGCTTCTATTTCAGCTAGCTTCTTATTGATCGTTGCCACACTTGTCGAACATGCTCAAGGGTAATCAGGTCGCCAAGGGTGATAAGGATGCGTATTTATATTGGCCTGTGGAGATGGTGGAAAATGTACTGGTCTGCGAATGCGGCCATACCTGCCAAAGAAACAGAGCGAGAAACTTGTATTAACATTGTTAGGTTTTGACATATATGAATAATCACAAGTAACTCAGTATACATAACATGTATAATTTACATGAAGTTCAATTAGTGAATCAGATCAGCCAACAAGATCGATAACAAGAACAAGAACATCAATACAACTTTGTTTGAGGCGGCTTTACTTACCTGCAAGATGCCTGACTCTTCTGCTAAACCTCCTCTGATGATACCACATCATCCTGATTGCAAAACCCGATTTCCTAGCATCACTCATAAATAAATGGTTAGGGTTGTGGATGTATGTATGGGTAAAAAAAATGTACGAGTTAGTATTTTGATATAAAATTATTGGAATAATGTAATTTTATGAGTTATCTTGACACGTGATAATGGGGATGCAGTCAACATATCCCCCATCATATAAGACCCATGTCCTAAGAGTTTTTTTTTTTTTTTGTTTTTTTGTTTTTGGGTTAAATCCAAAATGAATTACTTGGCCATTAAGGAGTTTCATTAAAATGGTATGGAATTATATTTTACTTTCTTAATATGCTAAAATTTAATAGGAAATGGGGATATGCCTTATTAAAATTTGGATAATTTCATTATTGTCTCAAATTTTTTTTCTCCAGGTGCCTTTCACCAAGCAGTTGTTGTAATTAAATTGATTTTGGCAACGTTAATTATATTTCTAAACTAAAGGACCTTGGAAATCCCTAAGACATATTTAGAATGCAAGTGCATATTTGTTGCTAGGGTGGGCATGGGACGGGATGGATCGCATCCCTATCTCATCCCGTTTGTTCGGGATCGGGACGGGACGGGATGGGATAGACCTCATCCCGACTTCGTCCCATCCCAAAAGGGTTCAGGGCGGGATGAGAATGTACTAAATTTTGAATTAAAAATTTAACATGGAAGATTGAAAATTTTGGATTTATCAAACACACAACTCTAAGAACAACTATATAACTTTAACCATTGATTATTATATTTCAATTTCATTAGCTTTTACTCTGTTTCTTTTAGAACCACTATTGAAATATAGTAATTTTTCAGTACATTGCTAACGAAAATTATCAATGAGTTTGTCATTTAAAAACTACAAAGAACACACATTGTTGTTGTCAAGAATTAGGAAGAAGAAAAAAAGAATGGAGAAAATTTGAGTTTGAGTTAGATTCATTATTTAGGTGAGTCGCATGGAAGCTTGTGAAAATAAAATAACTATGTCAATAAATAAAACAAAAAATAAAAGTCATGTCAACAAATAGTTTCATAGTTTCATACTACATATTTCATAGTAAATATTAAAAAAATCGGTTCGGGACGGGACAGGATGGACGGGATTGAAAATTTTCATCCCGATCCCATCCTACTCTAGATCGGGATGGGACGAGAATGTGATGAGATTGATCAATCCCAATAGAACTCGAAAAAATTGGGACGGGATGGGACCGGGATCGTGTGATGGAATGCCCACCCCTATTTGTTGCTATTGGAGATGTCTCGATTTAAGCGTGTGAAATAGTCTCACATGGGTTAAGGAGTTACATCGTGTGTGATTAATATTGTACATGTCCCTCAATAGGAACGATGCCTTTTAGATACAGTAGAGCCCGACAATCTTGTTTGCACGTCGTGAGGTGGTTCACAATGAGACATGGAGCAGTGTTTCCACAATGAATCCCTTGGCTTTACGAAATTATATGTGCTTGCCATGTCACTGTGGGAGGTTGGATAACAAAAAAGCAATGACTACTCTACACCTCTAAAAGTGTTTTCTCACACCATCTAACTCTCTCACACCACCTGCTTTATTTCCACACCACCATTCTTCCCCACACCACATATGTAAATAAGGAAAACCATTTTTCTCTTCCTCATTCAAATCGAAACGCAAGTCTCCCCTCCCCTCCCCTCCCCTCCCCATTCAAATCTTCCCTCTCCCCACATTCAAAATAGATTTCGACTCTTTCTCTTGGTTCGACTGCTTCTTCCCTTCTTGCATCTTCCCTCTCGCAAAACAAGTAAGCAAATTTTCCCTCTCGCATCATCCCTTTTCTTGGTTTGATTGCTTCTGGAACCTCTCAGATCCATTCTTCAATTCGTCTCAGATTTCGACTCCAAAGAATTTAAAACAAGCTTTCAAGTTATTCATTTCTTTCAAAAAATTTCAAGAAGTTAATATTGTTTACATTTTGTTAACTTCAGCAAAAATTTTCGAAAAAACAAAGTAATCTCATGGAAACTTCAGAAATATTTACAATCACAAAAACAAAGTAAACTTCAGAAAAAAATTTAGAAATCACAAAGAAAAAACTATTGTTCACCTGAGACAATGCCAGGTTTTTGCAAAACCTCGCATTGCTCTGGGCGAACAGTAAAAAAAATTGCTAAAAATTTCCCATTCGCCCAGAACAATGCGAGGGTTTTGCAAAAGCTCGCATTATTTTTGGCGAACAAGAAATTTTCAGCAATTGTTTTTGGACAGATTTGGGTGACTTTAGTAAAAATGGCCATAAAATTTTCATTTCAAAACATTTCAAGTGATTCAAATTGTGTTTATAGGTAACTCAGAGTACTACAATTTTTATATTTTGTTTAGCTTGAGAATCGGTCTAGATTGAGCATATAAGTTGGCCGAAAGTCAGGGACACTATTCCGTTTTCATTGCAAGACAAATTTGCTCGATTTTAGTAAAATGACTATAACTTGCTCATTTCATAACATTTTCAAGTGATTCAAGTTATGTTTATTAGATTATATTTTCAAGTAATTTTTTATTTATTTTTATTTTATTTTATATATATTACTTTCATTTTGTTCAGTGAATTCAAGTCATTAATTTCTCACCAATAAATTGCAATAACCAAAAAAAATTAAGTCTGAGTCAAGTATACCATCATTAGTTCAAATTAATTTTGCACTGTTAAAAGTGTTCCATGGTAGCTTAAGTGCGCTAATCAGTACGTAGGGTCAAATTATTACTCAACAAAGCCTATTAATTAAAACAATTATTGTGCAAATGTTGCCTGATTCTCGTCTCGAGTCAGGCCTCTTGCAGGTTAGTACGTAGACGAGCCTCAAAATGAATTTGCGGCTGTTGTCATTATTGTTGATAACTTGATATCATGTTTTCTCATCCATTAATTCACCAATTTTCACTTGTTTTGCTGAACCCAATTACAACACCCTGTTTTTTATACAAGACCTATTAATTTCTCTGATTTGTAGCAGGGTGTCGTTGCATCTACAAGACCCTATTAAAGGTCTTCCCGACGGGATTCACACAAATGGACGTGGGCCAACCCCTATACGCGATCCAGGACCACATGGCAATGGACCCAGATAACTTTGGACTCATCAACCACCTCCTCCTGAGTTTGTCTAGAGAGCCAGGCTAGCAGGCCAGGCCCGCACCAAGATAGACCCCATGCCGTCCATCATCCTAGAGAATTATTGCCTCCTCCTTGTTACTAACTCCAATCAATAAGAGGCCCAGAAATTCTAGCCTGCCTGATTTGCTTGCTTGGCTGGCTTTTTTTACATTTCCACCCCTCCTCTTAAGTGATGTTTATGGTTGTGGTTTAAAGAAGAAAGGGTAAAAAGTGTAAAAATGCAAGCCAAACAAGCAAACCAGGCTGGCTAGAATGACGGCAACTGAAGCCACCGTTATTTACCTAGAGTTTTTCATAAGTGGTCTTACTATGTTTGGAGTGCTTAAAATTTTCAAATTTCATGTAAAATAAAATAAACCATAGTTAAAACAAACGGAATTTACGAAAATTGAAAGCAAATAAGTTGATAATAAAATTGATAGACAAAATTAATTTTTAAACTGGTTTGGCACCCACTGTTACTATCCAAGATATCAGTGTTTGTGCTGAAACTCATTTGAGGAGCTATTCCAATTGATGGGAATGCTCGAAGGATTAGGTTTGAAGTTGCTTCGAAGCGTCATTGTTGCATCTCTCAAGAGTTCGAATCGTCTAAGCACTTGTTTATTAAAGTGGTTTAGCATCTAGAGTTTGGCGCAATTTTGAATTCATTTTTGGTATACAATTTCATCGCCTGAGGAAGTTTACTTCATGCTTCATGTGTGGTTTCGATGGGGTACGAAGACCACCCTGTTGGGTGTTCTTTGTAATCTGACGCCCCTGTGTGTTTTACGGGAGATATGGCTTCAAAGAAATCAAAAAGTGTATCAAGGTAAATAATGGAATGCGCATTATATAATTTTCAAGTTAGGCATTGGCTGAAGTTTGTGATGCAGGTGTATGCTCCTAAACAAAGTCGATCGATCCTAATAGCGTGATTTCTGCCTTAGCTTGAAAGCTAGTCAGGTAGTGGGCGAGAGAGGGCCGATAGTTGTTTATTGGGTATTTTCGCCCCCGAATAGGGTGGCATTAAACGTGAACGGTTCAACCATGGAATATATGATCTCAGGTGGGGAGGTTCTGCGTGGTGGTGATGGGAACTGTATTATGGCTAAGCAAATATTCTTTTTTTTTTTTTTTTTTAAATTAACCTGCAGTTGGGAGGGGCAACTATGGAATGCCAGACCTTCATTATCAAAAATTGATTAACATACTCTACGGGGATACATTACGACGTTACCCGTATAAAAGTCGAAGTCAAATTCCAAGCCAAAACAACAATTGTCTTGAAACAGATGCAATGTAGAAAACCTTAACGAAATGCAGAAAACCAAAAACCTGATTTAGCGCTGCATGTCGAGACGTAACAGCACTAATAAACCTGATTTAAAACTGTGTCGCAGCCGCGAGTTCGCAGCATCATCTCAGCAGGTCGCATACCGTCACTAGACAGCACCCAGCATACATATTCTCAACAGTCCACAGCCTCACAGCAAGCCAAGCCTCGGCATGCTACCTAGCTCAGCACCCATGTCAGCACCAGATTGAGCAAAGCGAGCACCCAAACTACCTGAACTGAACCACTCACTGCCTGCAGTCCAGGCCATAGCATAGACCGAAGGAACCAGTGGACAGTCCGGCCAATCCCATACGAGTCCGCTGCGATAACCTGCTTCAAAAGAACAACCAAACAGAAACAGGGGACACTCTGTTTTACAGCAGAGTGCCCTGCTATCCCTCTGATCTTGTAATCTCCTCTGCCCAATATTGCGACGCCTAGTCTTCCCCATGACGTATGTAAGCTGTATGACTACGGTCAAGCACTAATAAACCTGCCACTCTCCTAGGAAGATCATGTGCAGCAAAGGAGACAGTCTTATGCTCTCGTTGTGCTCTAGTTGCTAAAGCGTCCGCCACCGCATTGGCCTCTCTATAAATATGGGAGCAATTTAACGTCAATTGTTCCGCCAGCTGCTTGAGTTCTTTTAAAATATTCTCCAAATGCCATGGTATTTTAAAATTACCCTTAAACCACCCACAAACAATTTCCGAATCCGTCTGAACAAGCACCTGCTTAAAACCCAACGAGAGACAGAGACGGAGACCCTCGGCTATAGCCATAATTTCCGCTTTATTATTAGAGCCTGCACCAAAAAACATTTGCTTCCCAACAACACAAATACCCCTAAAGTCTCTAATAATCACACCTCCAGCAGCCATGTTCTTACAGGAAGATCCATCCACATTAAGAGCAACAAAATCTGGCGGAGGGGGATACCAAAAGACAATTCTACTAAGCTTTCTCAAAACTGGAGTCTCTTGTATCCCCAAAGCCCATAATGGAGCCTTATGCCAACTGACTCGCTTAGGAGTTATAAAATTGTTAGCTAAAAGCAAATTGCGCCGAATATTCAGAATCACAAAAGCAGGATTAGGGGCAGCATTATCATATACACATTTGCACCGTTGTTTCCATATTTCCCATAAAATGAACATAGGAGTGAGAAGTGATAACACACCTGTTTGTGTGCTCATTTTTGCACGCTTGAACCAAATGACAAGGGTCGTGGAGATTTCAGCCGGTTTTCTGATGTGCACATCAAAAATCAACTCAAAATGGCGCCATACCTGCATCGCCAGTTCTCCATCCAAAAACAAATGATTAAGAGATTCTCTTTGTGGCGTGTTGCAACATCTACATCTAGAGGCCAGACTAAATCCGCATCTGTATAACTCCCCATCCACTGGTACCCCTCTATGGAGTAATTTCCACACCAAAACTGAGATTCTAGAAGGGATACTGTCATGCCAAATCAATTTATAAAGGCCATTGACCGTCCCTTTCCTCCGTAGCAAGTCATAAGCCGACTGAAGAGAAAAAGACTCATTTTGGTTCGGAACCCATATACATTCATCCTCCTAAAATTCCTCGCCATATAATCTATCAGCAAAAATTCTCCTTGCTAGATGTCTGATCTCTGGGTTAACCAATTCAAAGTTGGTTGAAATCACCTCATTTATCGAAGGCCACACACCTTGAGCAACCAAAGCCGCCGGTCTTCTGAAGGATGCTACCGTATTCCAATTTTCCTCAAAAAAACTAATATTTCCCTTACCAACGCGCCAAAGCGAGTTGCTCAGAATAAGGGACTTGCCAAGCATGAGTTCTTTGAAAAAGGGGGAAGACCCAATTTTCACCAACTGACCATTCAAAGCCACCCCATGCACCCAGTATTTACTTTTCATGAAGATAGCCCAAAGAGATTCCGACGTAAGTAGGCGCCAAAGTGCCTTGAGGTGAAAAGCCCTCATCACCACCAACAAATCTCTCACACCCAGACCTTTTTCGTCCTGTGGAAAACAAATATTAGACCATGAGACCCATTTTTTCTTCAGTCTCCCTTCACAATCCCCCCAGAAAAAGTCTGCCAACAAACTATTGATCCGAGATAAAACTTTCATAGGAACACACATGGTACTAAGGATATAAATTGGAATCGAGCTTAGAACATGTTTAATCAAAATTAAACGGCCTCCCGGAGATAGAAATTTCGCCTTCCATCCCTGAATCCGCGTTTGAATTTTAGCGATCAAATCTTCAAAATATGAAATTTTGACTCTTCCTTGAAAAACTGGCCCTCCCAAATATTTCAAAGGAGCAGCATGGATAGCCCGACTAACACTAAAGTCATCAAGATATGTTCCAACCTGATCAACTGAACACTGGTATACCAACTAACGATGCCCTTAAAGGAAATTCAGGACGTACTCGTCTGGATAGTTAGGGACATGGTGGGAATTGACCCCCTCCATAATTACAAACTGATTGTCAGTCAATCCAGACTTAAAGCCCGTCAGGCAAAAAAGGAGGTCGGTGGCGCCCGAACGCAACCGGGCCATTAACGAGGAAGTTCAAAGGCTACTGGACGCCGGCATGATAAGGGAGTCACGCTACTCAGACTGACTAGCAAACACAGTCTAGGTTTAAAAAAAAAAGGGAAGTGGTAAATCTGTGTCGATTATACGGACCTCCACAAAGCATGTCCAAAAGAAAAATTTTCACTACCCCGGATATACCAGATTGTCGATGCAACATCTAGACACAACCTTCTTAGTTTCATGGACGCATACTCTGGATACAACCAGATCAACATGCAACCACCGAATCAGGAAAAAACTTTCTTCATAACGGACATGGGTACATATTGCTACCAGGTGATGCCATCTGAGTAGAAAATCGCGGGAGCCACATACCAACGACTTGTAAATCGAATGTTCAAAAGACAAATTGGGACGGAAATGGAGGTATAAATCAACGATATGTTGGTAAAAAACTTCAACAGCCCGGATCACCTTGCCGATCTCCAATAAGCATTCTCTCAACCTGTAAATACCGAATGAAGTTGAACCCAAAAAAATGCACCTTTGGGATGTAATTAGAAAATTCATGAGCTACACAGTTAGCCGAAGGGAGATAAGGCGGACCCAAAGTAAATCAGGCTCTTCTTAACATGAGATCACCGACGAATATTAAAGGAGTTCATAACCTGACTAGGAGGGTGGCAACCCTAAATAGATTCATCTCCAAAGCTGCATAAAGTTTTAGGTAAATCAAACTGACACGAAACGATCCAACGGTTCTCCGCAGAAGAGAGGAATGTCATTAAAAAAATATTGTTGTTTGAAGAAAAACTAAACAAATATATTACTAAGAACTTTGGAAAACACACGCTTACCTTCTCTACCCAAGAATCTTTATACTCCACAATGTAAGGGTTTTGGACTTTGGAAATTAGCTCCATCTATATGAGAAGCAAACAAGTTAGCATTAGTCTTTTTCTATTTATTTATTAGAATAGGGTAAGCTTGTAACAATTAAACATAAGGTTACAAAATCTGCAACCACAAAACTATGTGAATTAAAGACTAATGTTGTAACAGTGAGACAGCATTGCATACATTTCTGAGACATTCAAAAGATCATCTACCAATTATGTCATATCAAGGATTCATTAAAATCCTAGAATAACCAGTTGCATAATTTTTGTTTCCTTTCCACATCCAAGTTTCAGATATTTCTCAAAATTATAGATAGCAGATCTAACATGAATTATATAATTGCCATCTAATAAACTGACAACATGCAAACATGTTGTGCATAAAGGTAATATGAGCACTTAACTATTTCTTCTACTTATTACACTTAGGGTGTGTTTGGTTGCATGGAATCCACAAGGGACCACTTGTCTTTAAGCCAAATTTTATCAAAATGAGGTAGAAAATTTATCATGGATTCAACATTTTGGTCAAAGGTGGGAATTGAACTCCCATGAAAATCACAACTCTTTACCTCCTAAAGAATTGGATTCTCGTATTTCATGGAAATTAAACTCTCAGCCCTTGACCACAATCTATAATAATCCACTACATTGTCTCAAATTTTGCACACACCCCCCCCCCCCCCCCCCCACACACACACACAAGACACACATATTAATTCAAGTGGTCTCCCTATGGACTCCATGGAATTGAATTCCAGGCAACCTAACACACCCATAGGTCATACTTTGAAATATTCAAAAATTGTTGTAGTTAATTTGAGAAGTTGCATAAAATATACTACAATATAAAACAAGCAAATTGTGCATTTACATTAGCTTCTACAAAAAAATCTGACCTCTTGATGAGCAGACCTCCGACATCTATCAGTTTGACGGGCAAGCCGGATCTTTTTCAAGACATACCTTACAAGAGAAAATTAGAAATGTCAATATCAACATCTCAAAGAAAGAGGTGAGCAAGAAGGAAATCAATGATATTAAATTATCTGATTTTTCTTACTTTTTCTTTTCATGCCTGTGCCTCACAAGAAGGGCAGACCCAAAAGCTCCTTTCCCAATCTGCTCTAGCACCTCGTACTGCTCCATTTTTAGTCTTTGATCACTCTCCCTGATCAAAACCATTTCAACTCAAAGTGCATTTTTGGACAATAAAATTAGAGACAAACTAAACCATAGTACTCATATATAGTTGCCTTAATTACCAAAGTTTGGTATACTAAAAAAAGATTTGATATCAACTTAAACCTTTCACAAATACGAAAACAACTAAGTTTAATTACCAATACATAGACTCAAACCATCAAACCAAAAATCTTATAAAAACCCCATTTGCATCTGGGAGTTTATTTACTATAAAATCCAAGATGAAAGAATTGGAATTCATCAGTTTCCCAAATAAAAGAAAATTAGGTAGAAATAACGTAAATCACTAATTATCTAGCTCATCTAAACACCAATTCAAGTTCAAAACTTCAAAAACCTTAGAAATTGAGCATTACCCATGTGAGCAAAAAGGGTTGCAAAAAGAAGTAGCAGCCACCAAGAAAATGTACGAAGAAAGATGAGATTTTAAGTAGAAATACACAAAAATGCCCAATCTACAATCAGTCTAAAAGAAATTGGAAGGATAAATAGTGTCAGGTGACACAAAATTTTCAAAGAAATCAAAAGGGGGAAAAGGAAATTGTTGAAAAAAAAACTCAAATTTCTGATAAAATTACAAATCAAAAAGGGAAATCTTAACATACTTACAGGCTGGAAAAAATGGGATTCAATATATACATTTACTAAACTAACCACCAAATTGTGGTGTTTCATTCAGAGAGATCATGACAAAGACGAAGAAGATGCGAAATGCACCTTCACTATTTGAAGAAAAACTTGTAGAGTGGAAAATTAGTGAAAAAAAAAAAAAACTGAAAACAAGAAACCCAAAAAGGAAAGAAAGAAATTTGAATTTGAAATTGAAAAAAATGAAACAGTAGTAGTAGTAGTAGTAGTAGTACATCAGAAACAAAACAAAATGGAGGTAGCTCTGAAAGTGAAAAGTCACCTTAAAATCGAAACACAGACACAAAAGGCTTGTTGATCAGAGAAAGAAAGAAAGAGATCTCTGGGTTTGTCAAAGAAACGCTTCCAAGCTCATGTGTGAACAAACAAAGATCGAAGAGAAGAGAAGAGAAGAAGAGGTCTTCAAGTAATAGAGAGGGAGAACGGCAAAGGAATTTGATCCCCTTTCAAGTTCAAAATGGAGCGTCAAAAGGAATTGAATCAGGGTTTTAATAATTTGTGTGCTTTTTTGGGGATTCTCTCACTCTCTCTGTATTTTTAGTGGAAAAGAAGGAGAGAGAAAAGAAGAAGAAACAAGTTTGGTGTTTGAAAGTGCTTTTTCTTGGACTGGGACTAGAGAACGACCAATAAAAAGAAGAAGAAACAAAGAAAAAGCTGCCTTTCTGATTAATCCATTGCTGGCCTAGACTACTACTAGTACTGCTACGTTCACTTTGCTACGTTATTCATCACGAGACTTAACTCATTTGTCCGCTTTTTGCAGGAGCATTTCACCACTATCTCCACCACCCGTTGCAATCACTTGCTTTGCCGCAATAATAAATTGAAATGAATTTATTATTTCAAAATCAAATTTCTCAATAATCATGTGCCTGATAGTTTTTATTTTTATTTTTTTTATTTTTTTTGTTAAAAACCTTATATAATATATTAATATCTACTGGCTATTACATCCAAGTTTGCCGACATTCGATGCCAAACGACGAGCCTTACCATTAAGGTCTCTCGATATATATCTACAATGCCAAAAAGGAAGCATAAGAAGCAAGTGTTTAATATTACAAATAAAATGGCGTCAGACCCAATGCATAGTAGAAAGTTGTTGACAGTCTCCGTCCTAAATAAGGTCAAGCAAGGTCGTTGAGTCTCCAATAAGAAGTCCAGCCCTCCATCTCTGAGCCTGAATGAGTAGCAAGGTTGCCTCCCCCCGCATATCATTTTGTTATCATGTTGTCACAAAAATTTTCACCTATTTGACAGGCAACAGAAGCAATAACATTTTCAACAATGTCGGTGGCTGGAACTCCCACACCCCCTTGCTCTATAGACTAAAAAAAAAGCAAGCATCAAATGTGACAATAAACATATCTCTATCAGGGCAAAGTGGAAGAGGTTGAAGGTGGTTTGCTTTTAGTGAATTTTGTCCTGGATAAGCGGTGAAGGTACATTACCAGACCGGGGCTAAGGCCAGATCTATAGAAGAGCGGGAGGCCAATTGTTTGTCAGTTATGGTTGTATCCAAGATTTGTGAGATTGATGAAAAATTGGGTGAAGTTAAGGCTGGCCTGGTAAGGAACCATTGTTTGTACCAAGACTCCCAAAGATGATGGCAATGAGATACAAAGGTCGTAGGGTATTGTTGAAAATATTTTGATTACGTAGATACCAGATAGTCATAAGAATAGTTGTAAACTGAAAAAACATCTCATCAGATCTCACAACATGGGCTTTAGCATAATTCCACATAAATTCAAATACTCTTATAACGGAGTGAAAGTTGAGATTTGGGGCTGCCCAATTAATAGAAATAGGAAAGATGAACTAAAATCGGAAGATGACAGGGTAAAGGAAAAAAAGATAAAGCACATCTTTCTTCTGAGTATGACAAAAGGTGCATTTATCCTCAATGGGGATATGGATCCTAAAAATGTTGGCTCTTGTGGGAAGCAAATTCTGGCCAATCTTCAAGATAATGAACAATGCACTCGGAGGGGGAGAGTGGAAGTAGAGCTTTCCAAATGACTCGTGGTGAAAGCCCGCGATGCACTTTGACCAAAAAAAGTCATTTTTTGCAAAAGTCCAAAGAAGTTTGTCAGGATTGTTTGTGGGCCGGATTAGATGCAATGAAAGTTATTTCTCGAAAAATGTCGAAATTATACGAAATATTATTTTTTTCTGTCGTGTTATCGAAATTTGAAATATTTATTTTCTTCATTAGGCCAAATGCAATTTTCATACATTTTAACTTGCATGTTCTAACTTTTGCCTTCCCATATTCGGACTATTTACAATTAAAACTAGCTCGTGTCAAATATTGATTAATTATATTTAAGTCACTAATATAATTTATTTGAAGTTCTTCAATTATATATAAATTATAAATAAGTTTTTACATCTAACTTTTAGATTTTTCATTTTGCTTTTCACATTTCTTTTTTTTTTTACAATCAAAACTAGTTCTAATTTTTACTTATTATTGATATATGCACACGTAGAGAGCGTCCACACCTCAGTGAGTATAACTACATAAAAATAATTTACATTGTCACACAAATACATCATATAGTCTTTAAACATCATGCAAGAAAATCTTGAATGTAAATTTCACAATTATATTATTCAAATCCAGTGCAATTACAGGCTTAGATCTCGAGGTTGGATTGGAAATTACATCCAAGTTGAACAGAGATTTAAAAAAAAATTGTTTTAAATAACTACTAAGCATGGTTAAAAACAACACTCGAGTCCTCATGACCCTGCCCCCACTTCAACTTTTATCACAGCAAAGTATGATTCATATTAGCTATGATGATAGGAAAAGGGATTAAGGTTTGCTAAAAATTAGCCAAGCAAGTGCTATGAGTCAACTTCATGTTTCCGTGGCACGTAGTTGGTTCATCCCTAAATAACTTTGTTTAATCATAATTTATAATAAAACTAGGATTATTGTATCACATAAAGCTGAATTTTTAATATGAGGGAAATTAAATATTATTGCAAATAAATAAATAAATAATTGGTGGACAAGGTCTAAGGCAAGAAAAATGACAAGAATGCTAAGCATCACCAGTCGACTGGTGGGTCATGCCACCACAATTTTTAACATTTTTTGGTTGTCGAGTGAATATTGTACATGTAAATGTCTCTTCCCTTGGCAAAGGTTTGGTTTGATTGTTTTTTTCTTTTGTTCAAAGTCAGATATATTGAATTGTTGTGAGAAATCACAATATTAAAAGGCTTAAAATCCAAAAACTATTAGATGAAATGTTTTTAATTATCTAATTCGTTCAAAGTTATTTGATCGATAAGTATGAAAAAAATGATAATTGACAGCATTTGCTAGGAAGAGATACAAAAATCAGATAACTTAAAACCTAGCTGGGTTTGCTCTAGAGCGGAGCGGGACGCTACAGAAACACCATTTTCTCTGCACACTTTTGAGCGATGGTGCCTCTAACTTCTATTTCCCATCTATTTTTCAGCCATCTATTTTTCAGTAATTTGCTTCTAGCTAATACAAATTGGTATGTTAATGATTCATAACAAATAGCAGAGTTTGGCCATAACAATTACTTACATGACAAATCAAACTACGAGAACCACAGAAATAGTAATATCTCGAGAAATCAGTAAATCTCCGCCACATTCAAGTGCAATTCAAGACAATATTACTTGGATGTCAGAGAACATAACTTATCGCAAAAATTAATGTGTTATAACACAAAGATCCAAAATAAATACTTGCTGGCTAGCAAAATGTTTTGTTCATAGACACTCATAATTCCTCTTATTAATTTGTTTTGTGAGTTTCCCTATCAAATCAAAAGATGAAATCAAAAACACTTGAACCTAGAACAGAAATGTATCCAAATACATTCAAACAACATTAGGGCAAATTCAAGGAAATATAACTTGAACATTAGAGAACATAAGTCATCCCAAAAATTAATGTGTTATAACAAAGACATCAAAAATAAATATACTCACTGCCTAACATATGTTTTGTTCATAAACACTCATAATTCCTCTTATTTATTTTGAGTTTCCCTATCAAATCAAAAGGTGAAATCAAACACTTTGCCCTAGAAGAGAAATGTATCCAAATACATAAATACATGCAAACAACATACAGGAAATTTAAATAGAATTCATGAATGAAAAAAAAAATTAGATTACACAACGTCCATGGACAAAGAAAATAGCTTTACTAGTGAGATCGAAGAGTACAGATGAGAGAGATACACAACGTCAACGTTCAATACAAACGTGTCTAAGCAACACCACGAATAACGCATGGTGCGAATATCCTTCACAAAGAAAAAAATAAATCTCTATTTTCTCTCTCCTCGCTTTCTCTTTCATCATTCACATACACACACAAAGAATGGGGTTGAATAACCCTAATCTTCCCACCGGGGGGGGGGGGGGGGGGGGGACCTCATTTTATAGCCACTCTTGGCAATGGAGAGAGACGATGGTGGAGGGTTCCATCACCTTCCACCGTCGTCTTCTTCTTTCAGCTGTCTTCTAGCAGGTTTCTAGTAATAATCCATCAATGATTCAGCCTAGATCCAGCCGTTCCAGCCGAAATCCAAGTTTTTCATCAACTATTTTCTTTCAATTTGGTTGTTTGTCCTATTGACACGCCGTTTGTGTTTCCTGTTTCCTATTTCAACAATTATCCACCTCGGTGAAGATTTCACAAATTTGAGCCGATTACAAAAGCAATATCAGACTTTGCCCTTCACACCCCAAAGGGGTTAACATACACGAAGGATGTTGATCAAGTCCAAACAATGTTGAAACTTGACCTCAAAAATTATCTTTGTCAACATATCTGCAGGATTCTCTTTGGTGTCAATCTTCTTTAGTAAAATGTCACATTCTTCTATGATTTCTCGCACAAAATGAAAACGAACATCAATGTGCTTCGTACGTGCATGATGAACTTGATTCTTCGCTAAATAAATGGCACTTATACTATCACAAAAGACATCTATATGGTCTTATACTACATCCAAGTCATCAAGCAACCCTTGAAGCCAAATTGCTTCCTTATCGTCGCTTATCCAAATCTTCTGCATAATCTGAATCCACATAACCAACACAATGTTGATCACTACTCACATCCTTCTCAAAAAGTTAACCAACATTTACTGTACTCAGGATGTACCGTAGAATCAATTTCACCGCTTGCCACTGCCCTTTGCCTGGATCATGCATGTACCGACTTACCATACTGACTGCTTGTGAAATGTCGGGCCTCATACACACCATTGCATACATTAAGATTCTCACTGCATTTGCATATGGCACTTGAGCCATGTACTCTCGTTCCTTATCAGTGCCAGGAGACATAGAAGTTGAAAGCTTAAAGTGAGGGGCAAGAGGTGTACTAACCGATTTTGTGTTGTCGTTCATCCCAAACTGTTGTAACACCTTCTTCAAATATGCTTGTTGAGACAAACTCACAGTTCCCTTCACCCTGTCTATTTGTATTTTCATGCCAAGGATCTTCTTAGCTTCACCAAGATCCTTCATTTCAAACTGAGTTCTCATCTGGCATTTCAACTTATCAATCTTTTGCTCTTGGAGACTATAAACATATCATCTACATATAAGAACAAATATATAAAGGAATCATCATGAAGCTTTCGAAAGTAGACACAATGATCATAATGGCTTCGAGTGTACTTCTGGCCTAGCATAAACTGATCAAACTGTTTGTACCACTGTCTTGGAGACTGCTTCAACCAGTACAAGGACTTGTTCAATTTACAAACACAATCTTATTTCTCTGCAACTTTATACCCACTTGGCTGAGTCATATAGATCTTCTCCTTTAATTCACCATGTAAAAACACAGTTTTTTATATCTAATTGAGCTAACTCAATATCAAATTGTGTAACCAAGGCTAGCAAAATTCGAATGGAAGAGTGTTTCACAACTAGAGAAAAAAATTCGTTGTAGTCTATACCTTCCTTTTGAGCATAACCTTTCGCAACTAACCTTGCTTTGAAGCGCACGCCATCACTAGAAGATCATTTTTTCTTTGTGTATACCCATTTGCACCCAATAGCTTTCTTACCTTTTCGATAAGCTATACAATTCCCATGTTTCATTTTTGTGAAAAGATTGCATCTCTTCATCCATAGCCTTCTTCCAATGTTCACAGTCGGTACTTTGAATTGCTTCTTTATAGGTAAAAGACATTTCATCCTCAACTACTAGAAGTACATGGGCGACACGGTCACAAAACCTTTGAGGACGTTTTATATTCATTTTTGGTCTACTTGTTGCAATTGACTCCTGAATTGGAGTCTCTGAAATGTCATCAACTGTATCTACTGCAGTCTCACTATTTGTGTCTTCATCTACACCCACTGTGGAATTAGTAGGTCTACATATGTAGATACAGGACTAGCTGGAACACGTAAAGTAACATTAATCTCTACCTGCTACGAATTCTCTATGGTAGAACTCTCCACCCGCTGAGAGTTCTTTGGCTTCAGCATAGATGCCTCGTCAAGAGTCACATCCCTGCTAATAACAGTCTTCCTGGATTCATAAACCCACAACTTATAGCCTTTTACACCATCCACGAAACCCAAAAAAATAGATTTCTTGGCTCAGGGATCTAATTTACTTTCTTGAACATGAAAGTAAGCAGGACAACCAAAGATATGCAATTTATCATAATCATTAGCGGGATTTTCAGACCATACCTTACTAGGAGTTTTTCCATCAATCGCAGCCACAAATAACCTGTTGATGAGATGGCAGACATATGTCACAACCTCAGCTCAAAATGCTTTGCCCAATCTAGCATTGGACAACATACAACGAACCTTCTCCAGCAATGTACGGTTCATGCGTTCTGCCACCCCATTTTATGGCGGAGTTTCTCTAACCGTGAAGTGTCTGACAGTTCCCTCATCCTGACATACTTGCAAGAACAGATCAACTTTGTATTCACCTCCATTATCTGAACGGAGCCTTCTAATATTTTTCCATTTCAGGAACACATTCAAGACCTCATCTTTATGCTTCATGGTTTACACCCACACACGTCTTGAATAATCATCTACAAAAGTGACGAAATAGCGCATACCTCCCAATGATGCTTGCTTGGCAGGTCCCCAAATGTCCGAGTGAACATAATCAAGAGTCCCACGAGTATAGTGGATAGTGGTGTCAAACTTGACTCTTGTCTTCTTGCCCATTACACAATGTTCGTAGAGTTCTAACTTGCAAGTCTTAGCACCTTTTAGCAAACATTGTTTTACAAGAGTTTGCATACTCTTCATACCAATATGCCCTAAACGCACGTGCCACAATTTGGTCGTATCACAAGAAGTACTTTCAGTCTCAGTAATTGCAACTTCACCCATAATTGTATTTTCGGTCAAGAAATACAAATTACCTATTTTGATTGCCTTCATCGCCACCATTGCACTAGACACAACTTTGATAGCACCATTTGACACGGTTATCTTGTAACCTTTGGTATCCAAGGAACCCACTGAGATGAGATTCTTTTTCAAAGCAAGAACATACTTTACTTTTTTCAAATCCCGAACTATACCATCAAACATCTTCAGCCAGATTGTACCTATCCCTTTTGTTTTACATGCCTAATCATTACCCATCATAACAGCTCCACCATCTAGCTTTTTAAAGCTAGAAAACCAGTCCCTATGGGGACACATATGATAAGTGCAATCCGAATCGACAATCCACTTGTCAGTGGAACACCTCAATGCTGATATAGACAAGGAATACTCATCAGAGTCTTCATTACTATGCTCGGCAACATTCACATTGGTGCATTTCTTTCTTTTCTTTTTGGCTTTGATTTTCAGACAATCTTTGATCCAATGCCGTTTCTGATGACAGTAAGCGCATTCATTTATCGCCGGAGCCTTTGACCCACTTCTCAATCTGGATCGAGATTTATCTCTTTTACCACCAGATTTTCTACTACTCGATCTTCCCCTCGCAGTCAATGCTTCAAACGCTGCATCCCTATGAACTTTGAGGTTCATCTTCTTGTACTCATAATTGAGCAGTGCTGTGGCAATCTCATCATAATTTAATGATTATTTTCCGTTAACAAAGTTGTCACGAGATGCTTATATTTTTCTGGAAGGGAATTCAAAAGGCACAAAGCCTTATAATTTTCCAGAACAATTTCTTCTAAATTCAATAAGATGACAATTAGCCTATTGAATTCATCCAGATGCTCAAACAAAGTAATACATTGTCTCATATTCATCCGAAAAAGATGCTTCATGAGGAAGTGTTTATTTTGAATACTCTTTGTCATATACTTGTCTTCCAACTTTTTTCACAAATCTTTAGCGGAGATTTGCTTCATGACGAAGTCTTTTTATTCATTCACTAAACACGATCGGATAGACCCACACACTTGCCGATTCAATTTGTTCCAATCTTTTTCTCCCATGACGTCCGACTTATCACCCAAAACATTCTCCAAATTCTGTTGTGTAAGCTCATCCAATACTTCACATTGCCATATGCCGAAGTTGTTCTCGCCGCTTAACCCGAGTCCAGACCCACCCAATCGTCGCTTAGGCTCTTGGCCAATTATTTTCTCTGACTATCCATTAGTCCGGGTATTTTCCTGCCGATTAGCATCTTAGCGGTCGCCTAAGCCGATATTTAGAACATTGAGTAGAGGAGTGTGAATTTCATCGAATTTACATACTTGTTCAAATATTTATTCATAAATAAAAGATTGAATTTAATGTTAGATTAACATATAAAATAAATTTTAATATTAGATTTTATGTGATCCAATTGTTTTATCTTTTCCCTTCTAAGACGATCTACTAAATTCATCGAGTTGTGCCAAAGAATCAAAATGTCCGAAAATTAAATTATTATAGCATGTATAGATTTATGTAAGCCCCCCACCCAATTTTTTTGTCAAAACAAAATATTTGACAGCATTTGTTAGGAAGGGATACAAAAATCAAATAGCCTTAAAAGCCAGTTGGGTTGCTCAGTGTTCAAAAGGGTGTTGCAAAAACCCAACCAATACCCATAACCTGAAGCCCAAGTTCTTGGAGAAAAGGAAAATTCTAGGGGTCGAGGGAGGGGTCGAGGGAAAGGGAGCGAGGGATGGGTGTAACCATCCATCCTCCTCGGGATGAGCGCCCGTGCGCATCTCCAATGCGATGCACTCATCCCGAGGAGGATGGGTGGTTACACCCATCCCTCGCCCCTTTCCCTCGCTCCCTCCCTCGCTCTGTAGCAAAGCTCTGGAGAAAATATAGGTGCAAAGCCATGACCCAATGGATAGATTTGGGACCAACATATCCTCTGAATTTTGGAGAAAGCCTAGTATTGCATTCTAAAGGCTGTCTTTTGTGGAAAAGTGATCTGTGCAACTATTGAAGGGCCACATATTCATGACTGTGCGGTTCTAACTTTTGTCTTTTGTAAGAAGTCCTAGTCTACATGACGTGCATCCAGCTAGATCAGAAGACTTGTGCAAGCTTGACTCTTCCAAGTCGTGGTGATTGTTACTCTTACTTTCTTCTCCATGAAATTTGAGATCCAATAGAGAAATCTCTATACTGTAACACTTCTAGTTGGAAGAAGAGAGATTCAGAAAATCATCCACTCCCTTTGTTGTGCAAGAAGATACATATATATATATGGCTGATACAAGTGTCCAAGTTGTTGTCTCTCCATTCCTCGGGGTACTCTTTGACAATTTAAGCTCCTTAATCCAGAAGGAGTTTGGTCTGATTTGGGGTGTCCATAGGGAGATGGAGAAGCTTTCCAGCATATTATCAACAATTCAATGTGTTCTTGATGATGCAGAGGGACGACAGCTTGGCAATAAGGCTCTCGGAAACTGGTTAAAGAAGCTCAAGGAGGCTGCTTATGATGCTGACGATGTTTTGGATGAATGGGCATTCGATGGCAACCAACTAGCATCAGAAATGAGATATAACAGTGGCAGCACGCAGGTAACCAGTTCTTTCATATCATTCTTCAATATTAAGCAAACAGTTTTTTGCCGTAAGATTGGGAAAAGAATACAAGATCTCATAAAGAGATTTGATCAAATTGCTGAAGAAAGGTCTAAGTTTCATCTGCAAGAAGGAATGGTAGAAAGGGGAGATGAATTCTGTGGGGATCGAGAGACTAGCTCCATGTTAACTGAACCACAAGTTTATGGGAGGGACGAAGACAAAGAGAACTTGGTGACTCTGCTGCTGAACAATGTGAACAGTCTCGAATATATCTCTGTATGCCCTCTACTTGGAATTGGTGGACTTGGGCAAACGACTCTTGCTCAGCTGGTCTACAATGATGAGCGGGTGGCACAACACTTTGAAGCTAGGCTTTGGGTTTGTGTATCTGATGATTTTGATGTAAAACGTTTGATGAAAGCAATCATAGCCTCCATATCGGGTTCTGCGCCTGATCTTCTAGAATTAGATGCCCTGCAACGACTCCTCAGAGAAAAATTGAATGGAAAAAGGTTTTTACTCGTGTTGGATGATGTGTGAAATGAAAATCAGGAAGAGTGGAACAAATTGAAGTACTCGTTGATGTGTGGAACAGTAGGAAGTTCAATTATAGTAACTACTCGTCTTGAAATAGTAGCGTCTATTACCGGCACAATTCCTGCTTATCACCTAACAGTTTTGTCTGAGGATAATTGTTGGTCGTTATTCAAGCACCGTGCTTTTGGCATGGGGAATGAAGAAAGCCCAGAGTTGGTGGGGATTGGGAAGGAGATTGTAAAGAAATGTAAAGGTGTGCCTCTTGCAGCAAAGGCTCTTGGAGGAATGATGCGTTTCAAAAGCGAGGAAAATGAATGGTTGTTTGTGAGGGATAGTGAATTATGGGATTTACCTCAAAGCAATGAAAACAACATTTTGCCAGCATTGAGGTTAAGCTATAACCATTTGCCGTTATATTTGAGGCAATGCTTTGCTTATTGTTCGATATTTCCAAAAGACCATGAGATTGAAAAAGAAAGATTGATCCATTTTTGGATGGCAAACGGTTTTGTACAATCAAAAGGAGGAATGGAGTTGGAAGATATTGGAAATGAGATTTTCAATGCACTGTTGTGGAGGTCCATGTTTCAAGATGTTGTGAAAGATGATGATGGCAATATATACACGTGTAAGATGCACGATCTTGTGCATGATCTGGCTTGTTCAATTGCAGTGAATGAGTGCTCACATGTGGACATTGGTGTTGGCGTGCCGATGATAGAGTCAGCCGACCGAAAGATGAGACATTTGTTACTGAATGCATCAAGCTCCCGTGCATCTTTGCCCAAAGCCCCGCCGTTGTTGCGTACAATCTTGTTGGTGCGTGTACCTCAAGTTAACAATGCTCTTTGTTCAGCCTTGTCAAATCTTGTATTCCTCCGAGTTTTAGATTTGAGGAACTCAGGAACCCAAACGTTACCAATTCCAGTAAGCAATCTCAAACACCTGAGGTACCTCAATCTTTCTTACACCGATATAACATCATTGCCTGAATCTATTTCTAGCCTAAGTAATTTGCAACTACTGAACCTAGCCTATTGTTCCTCCCTGAAAATGTTACCAAAGAACATGAGCAACATGAGCAGCCTCAGGCACCTAGAATTAGTAGATGTGACCAGCTAACTTGCATGCCACGTGGAATTGGGCGGCTGGTTCACCTCCAAACCTTAAGCATCTTCATCGTCGGCCTAAAGAGTGGACATTTCATCAAAGAGTTGGAAGGGCTGAGCCTAAGAGGAGAATTGAGCATAAAAGGTCTTGAGCATGTGACAAATTCAGAGGATGCTAGAAAAGCTAAATTGCTGGAAAAGAAAAATCTTCGCTCTGTCAATCTTGTTTGGTCATATCCCTGCTCGCAAGAACATGCAACCGATGTGATGGAAGGCCTCCAACCTCTTCCAAATATAAAATGGGTGTCTATAGAAGGCTATGGAGGTCTGAACTTTTCAAACTGGTTGGGAGTCTCATTCCTTCCAAAGTTAGTTCATATATCTCTCACGGACTGCACAAGAATCACGAATGTACCACCTCTTGGCCAGCTGCCTTTTCTTACACATCTGTATATGAGTGGATTGAGTTCTTTGAAATCGATTGGCAATGAATTATATGGTGAAGGTGAAGGCATCCCGAAAGCTTTCGCATCACTTGAACAACTCAACCTGTGCAATATGCCTGAACTGGAGGTCTGGTCTTCATTTGATGATAATAGAAGCGAAGTGCCAATGTTCCCGGGACTGAAAAGCTTAACTATCGATGGTTGTCCTAAGTTGACAACAATCACATTTCCATTGTCTGTAGAAAGCTTATTAATAAGAAAAAGCAACGAAATGGTACTGAGATCGTTGAGGAACGACCTTCCACGCCTTTCTAGACTTGAAATTTCAGGTTTTGATGAGCTGATCTCATTTCCAGAAGATTTGCTTGTAAACCTTAACGCATTGCAACGGTTGAATATTGATTCATGTGGAAAGCTTCAGTCTCTGCTGACACGACTGGAAAATCTCACAGCACTGAAAACCTTGCATATTTTGATGTGTCCGGAGCTGAGTTCTCTCAGCGAGGGATTGCAAAACCTCACCTCTCTCACACGTTTGTGGCTTAGTGGTTGCGACAGTGTAATGTCTCTGCCAGTCCTGGCGAGCTGTTCACTTAGAGAATTATATATCCAGAATTGCCGCAATTTAAAATCTGTATCAGAGGGACTGCAACATCTAACAAGTCTCGAAGATTCGGTCATCAATGGGTGCCCAGAGCTGGAATTTGCACCTGGAGATTTTACTCAACTCGTTTCACTTCGAAGACTACAACTTTGGGGGTTGCAAAAGATGACATCTCTGCCAGAGGGATTGCAACATATGTTGTCACTTGAAAGTCTAGAGATAAGGACTTGTTCCAATCTGGCATTCTTACCAGAGTGGCTGGGCAATTTAGCCTCACTCAAAATTTTACATATTCGGTGGTGCAATAATCTCAAGTTCTTTCCGGAAGCAATGCAATGCCTCACAGCTCTACGAACTCTGACTATTCAAGGATGTTCCCATGAGCTAGAAGGACGATGCAAGGAGAATGGAGAGGACTGGCACAAGATTTCACACATCCCGGAGATCATCATCAAGCCATCCCCAAGGCAAACAAGAAGACAGAGGTTTGGACTTGGCTTGCAGCAATTGAGCAGGAACCGTTTCAAGTACCAACAGCACCACTAGCAGTATTACTTGTTCACAAACATTCAGCAGACTCACATCGCATATAAACATCGAGTTTGTCAAGTACTTCTATTTCCGATCTATTTTTCAGTATTTTGCTACTTGCTAGCTGCTGCTATTAATTCAAATGTTCATTTGTACTGATAAGGAACAATATCAACAGATTGGATTCAATAGATGGAAAGGGCAATATTGTATGATATATAATTTATGAAAGAGTACTCAAGTTAAGCACACTTTTTTCATGCATTGTATTTGGTAGGGATTGATCAAGCAATTAAAGCAAATCACCAAAGATGGTGATTGGAGAATTTATTGTTAATCTTTGTGGATTTTGTAAATTGCAATATCTAAATATACCTATGAAAATGGAGTAACCTATTATCATCAAGTGTAGAGAAAATTTCCATTCCCGTGTAATCAGCTGGGAAGAACCCAGTGAATTATGTTGGAAAGAATGGGAAGTGATTTCTCAGCTTATCAAGGATCAGAATTTATCATGGGATATCATGCATGTTATAAGCATAATTAGGAGACAATTACAACAGCTACAAGAATATAGTGTTCATCTTCATTACAGAGAAACTAACAAAAGTTAGAAATGTTATATCAAAATGAATCTCTGCTTTTCTCAACTTAGAAAATGCAGAGTGTTTACATCTATTTATATTAATGTGGCAGGTTACACATTGAGTTTATGAAACTAATTACAACTCATCATAACAGATTAACAAACTACAACTCATCACTTAACAACCCTCTATGATTCTTATTGACATGTCTAAGGCGTGCTAGCTTGGATCCTTTCTATCATCCCCCCTCAAGTGCAAGGGGAAAGGAACAAGACCAAGATGTGATTTAAGGTAAGTAAACCGTGCACTTGTGAGATGTTTGGTGAGAAGATCCGCAGGCTGCTTAGTAGTTGGAACAAATTTGAGAAGCAAATCACCTTTGAGAACATGATCACGTATGAAATGAAGATCAATCTCAATATGTTTAGTCCTGGCATGAAATACAAGATTCTTAGCAAGGTGATAAGCACTAACATTGTCATACCAGAGAACAGGAGGACTAGGAATAGAAATACAAAGCTCTTTTAACAATGCTTGTATCCAGATGACCTCAGAAGTAGCAAGAGCAAGACCACGATATTCAGATTCAGCACTGCTTCTTGAGACGACACACTGTTTGGTAGCAGACCACCTAAATAAACTAAGTATCCACTTGAACTACGTCTGTCATCAGGAATAAATCCCAAGTCAGCATAAAAAAAAGGCCTCTATAGCAAGATCACGAGTAGGTTGAATGAGAAAACCATCATGGGTAGAACCTTTCAGATAACGTAAGATGCACTTGACAACCAACCAGTGAGATGTCGTAGGCACTTGCATAAACTGGCAAGCTTTATTTACTGCAAAGGCAATGTCTGGCCTGGTCATGGTTACATATTGAAGAGCACTAACTATGCTACGATAGGCAGTAACATTCACAAGTGGAGTGCTATCAAACTGTGATAAGAGTTTACCAACTGCTCTTGGAGTTGGAGAAGATTTGCAATCAACCATAGCAGCACGGGTAAGAAAATCAGAAATATATTTAGTTTGGCTTAGGTGTAGGGCACCATTGCAGCGATGAACTTCAATACCCAGGAAGTATGATAAAGGCCCCAAGTCACGTAGAGCAAAAACTGAGTTTAATTGAGCAATGAGAGAAGAAATATGACTCGAAGAACTTCCTGTAACAATTATGTCATCAACATAGATCAACATGATAAGAATGGAATGCTTATCAAACTTGACAAACATTGAACTATCAGTCCGAGAAGCAATGAAACCCCAGCTTAGAAAAGCACAACTGAGTTTAGAGAACCAAGCACGAGGAGACTGTTTCAGACCATACAAAGATTTCCGTAGTTGACAAACTTTGGATGGAAATTGTTTGTCTAAAAGACTAGGAGGTTGAGCCATGAATACTTGTTCTTCGAGATCTCCATTCAAGAAGGCATTATGAACATCAAGTTGTCGAATGTCCCATTGTAAACTTACCGCAATTGTGAGAACAATACGAATAGTTGCAGCCTTGACTACGGGACTGAATGTCTCAAAATAATCCAAACCATAGGTTTGATTGAAACCCTTGGCAACAATTCGAGCTTTATATCTGTCAATGCTCCCATCAGGCTTGTATTTGAGTCTATAAACCCATTTACAGCCAATGACATTCACATCACTAGGTGGATCAACCAATGTCCAAGTATCATTCTTATGTAATGCAGATATCTCCTGTTCCATAGCATGAATCCAGTGAGGATCCTTAAGAGCTTGTTGCAAAGTGGTGGGTTCAAAGACTTTAATAACAGACAAATCAATTATATATGTTTCTTCTTTGAAATACTAGCCATAGAACGAGTAACCATCCGAGTAGGAAGAGGAGATGTAGGTGTAGGTGTAGATATAGAATCAGTAGGTGTAGATGTGGGATCAGTATATGGAACAATAGGAACTGAACAAGTTGAAGATATAGGAGGAATAAATGAAGAAATCACAGTAGATAACTCAGTGGAAGTGGAAACAGATGGAAGTAATGAAGGAGATCTGTGCATAGGAAAATTGAATTCATCAAACACCACATTAGGTGAAACATAAACTCGACTAGAGACTTGATCTAAGCACAAAAAGCCCTTATGATCTAAGCTATAACCCAGAAAAACACAAGCAACATAACGAAATTGAAGCTTATGTCTATTACATAGGCATCCAAAGACATGAAGTGCTCGATAGTCAGGTAGACGATTAAGGAGAACTTGATAAGGAGATCTATGACTAAGTACTCTAGTTGGCATGCGATTGATAACAAAGATAGTTGCTTGAAAAACATATTGCCAAAACTGGAATGGCATATGAGCATGAGCCAACATAGCAAAACCTGTTTCAACAACATTTCTGTGTTTATGTTCCACTCTACCATTTTGTGAAGAGGAATGTGCACAAGAGAAGCGATGACCAATACCAGATTCCAATAGAAAAGATTTAAAAGCCTTGAATTCACCCCCATTATCAGATTGAATATATTTAATTGAGGTGTTAAATTGGTTTTCAACTCGAAGCTTAAACAACTTGAAAATAGACAAGGCCTGATCTTTGGACTGCAGTGGAAAAAACCAAGTGAACCTTGAAAAATCATCTACAAACAAAATAAAAATTGAGCACCAAATGTAGATTTAACAAATGCAGGACCCCAGATGTCCGTATGAATAAGTTCCTAAGGACTGGATGCATGAAAAGAGGATATAGATGTAGGTAAGTGATGACTTTTTGCAAGTTGGCAAGAAGAACAAACAGATGAATGAGATTTATTGAATGGAACATTACAAAGTTGCAATACATGGTGTACAATATCAACTGATGGATGACCTAATTTGTATAATTGCTCAACATTAGCAATACAAGAAGTGGAAGAAATACTAGAAGCATTTGAGACAGTACTAGGAACATTAGACATATCAGGAATACTCGAACTGGATGCAAACGCAGTCTTAGGAGCGGGAACAATAGGTAACTTGTATAGACCATTTTCAAGTTTGCCTTGAGCTAGAACCCTCCTCGAATGTGGTTCCTTCACAAAGAAATGACCAGACCAAAACTCAATAAGCACATTGTTATCAGCACAAAATTTTGCAACACTGATAAGGTTAGTGGATAAAGATGGTACATGGAAGATTTGTTTTAGAAGAAAAGGAGGAGATGAACTATGAGGAGAAGAGGAGAAAGTTAAGGAACCAACATTAGAAATGGGAGGAAAAGTACCATTGCCAGCTGTGACTTTGTCTGAACTCATGTAGGGAGAGGAATTGGAAAGACCCACTTGATCATTTGTCAAATGATGGCTCGCTCCTGAATCCAAGTACCAGCACTCATTATGGAAAGGATTGGAAACTGCTGCCAATGCTGGTATGGTTGATTTAGAATCAGTTGAAGATCCAGAATTCAAGGAACCCACTGAATGCTGAAAGTTAACATCAAAACGATGATAACAAGCAAGAGCCACATGCCCATATTTACCACACAACTGACACTGTGGTCTATCACTTGACTGCCTATTGTTGTGATTACTGGAATGACCATTATGTTGTCCATGATTGGAGCCATACGAAGGACCATAATGCTGTCCATATTGCTGTCCATACTGCTGAACATGAAGTTTCTGGCACGACCACGTCCCTTATTAGACTGGCCACCATAGTTCCTTCCTCTGCCATGGCCAAAACCTCGACCAAATTGTTGTCCATATGACTGACCACTACTATGTCTATGACCATAATTAGCCAAGTTTGCTGAAATAGGTAGAATACTATCCACAGAGCTTTGTTGCTCAAGTCTATTCTCAAAAGACAACAACATACTATGTACTCATTCAAGCGAGATCTGATCATCTCAGAAATTAATTGTTGTAACTACTGCATTATATTCTATACCTAAACCACTTAAAAGATTCATTACATGATCTTGATATGAGACTAACTCACCAATGGCTGCTAAATTATCTGCCACACTCTTGATTTTCATTATATAGTCAATCATGGACAATGATCCTTTCTTGGTAGACTGTAAATCTAATCATAGTTGCATAATCCTAGCTCTTGAAGAAGATGAAAATATCGGTTCTAAAGATTTCCAGGCTGAGAAAGAGGTGGTGTGACCAATGATTTGAGCCATTATGGCCGGTGTAAGAGAGGCATAAATCTAACTCAGTATTGTGCGATCTTGTCTTCTTCAAGCAACAAAAGCAGGATTGATAATCCCTGAACTTAATTCTTTTGTTGGACAAACTGAAATTCCTTCAATAAAGTCTTCAAAACCATTTGCAAAGATTACATTCTCAATTTGTGATTTCCAGAGTATGTAATTTGTTCTATCTAGTTTCACTGGCAGAGTGTGATTCAAGACTTGATAAGGAGTAGAAGATACAGTAGAGTTCTGTATTGAGAGAACCAGATGAAGATGAGGATTGTGTAGGTTGGGTTGCCATTGATTAAAGAAGAGATACTCAAAAGCTCTGATACCAAGTTTAAAATGTTATATCAAAATGAATCTCTGCTTTTCTCAACTTAGAAAATGCAGAGTGTTTACATCTATTTATATTAATGTGGCAGGTTACACATTGAGTTTATGAAACTAATTACAGCTCATCATAACAGATTAACAAACTACAACTCATCACTTAACAACCCTCTATGATTCTTGTTGACATGTCTAAGGCGTGCTAGCTTGGATCCTTTCTATCAACAAAGTTGTTGATTTCTTTGCTGGAATGTATCCAAAAAACTTTGTTGTAGTTATTACTCCTAGTTTGTTTGTGGAAGATCTAAACAAGATAGTATATGATGATAAGAATGTAACATTTTATGAGAGAATATAATCGAAATTTGATGATCTTTTTTTCAGGTTTGGGGATCACAAAGAAAAAAGAACAGAAAAATGATATCTTTGGTGTTTTGGTTTTGGTTTTGATTTTATTTTATTTTATCATTTACTTAAACAGCTCAGGTTACACAGGCTATTTTTATGCAAACTTGGCCGAATGGAGACTCTAGTATTGTCACAGTTGTATATGGCAGCAGTATGCAGAAACTCGTAAGGAACTATGGGCTGAGATATTACAATTTTCCATTTCTAATAACCTTCCATGGGTGCTTCTAGGCGACTTTAATGCAATCATGTATCTTCAAGAGAGAGTAAGTAGGGTAGTTCCTACTAATGCAGACATTATGGAGTTCCTAGATTGTGCAGCCCAAGCTTACGTACATGACTGCAGGTACTGAGGGAATTATTTCACGTGGAGTAACAATCAGGTTGGCATCAATCGTGTGTCCTCTAAGATTGATAGAATCCTAGTAAGTAGCAAATGGTTGCAACAATTTCCTGATGCAGAGTCAGAATTTCAGCACAATGGACTGTCTGATCATACACCAATGGTGCTTACTATGTACAAGGACATTAACACAGGGCCCAAGCCATTCAAGTTTTTCAATTACTGGGTGCATGAAAAAGATTTTTACAAGGTTGTAGAAGAGGCTTGGAACACACCAGTTAGGGGGAATCCTATGTATTGTCTTGTACAACGACTGAAGTCAGTGAAGCAGCGCTTAACTGCCTGGCACAAGGCCAGTTTTATCACAGCTAGTACTCACATCCAGGAAGCAAGGACTAAAATGGCTAGAACTCAGTATATGTTGCAGAACCACCAGGTCACAGTTCAAGCAGTTCAAGAGGAAAGGTAGGCAGTGAAGGACTATGCTCTTGCTTCTAAGAATGAGGAACTAGAAATTTATCAGAAAGCACGATCTAACATGCTCCTTCTTAGTGACCAAAATACTGCATACTTTCATAGTAGAGTGAAGGAAAGAAGGTCAGTAAACAGAATCTCTTGTATTTATAATGCACTGGGTGAAAAAGTGGATAGTCCTGAGGATATTGCAAGTGAATGTGTGCAATACTTCCAGAGCATTTTTGTAGGCAGCTATGATACTGAGTATGATGACTATCATCAACAATTTGGACTTAAAAATGTTCTTCCAGGAGACATGGCTGTTGAGCTTGCAAAAGAAGATGATAGAAATGAGATTACTGAGGCTCTCTCTTCTATTGACTCCAACAAGGCACTTGGTCCCAATGGGTTCACTTCGTTCTTCTTCAAAGCATCTTGGCGTATTGTGGGAGGATGTTTTGTTAAGGCTATTGACAATTTTTTTTAGGAGCTCCAAAATGCTTGGACAGGTAAATACAACTCTAGTTGCATTAGTTCCTAAAATTGCTAATGCATCTTTTTTCAGTGACTACAGGCCTATTGCATGCTGCAATGTCCTTTACAAGTGTATCACTAAGGTTCTTACCCTCAGAATGAAAAAAGTTGTCCAGTTACTTGTCAGCCCGAACTAATCAACACTTATCCAAGGCAGGTATATTCAAGACAACTTATTGCTTGCTCATGAGCTAGTCAGGAATTACCATAGGGACAAGGCCCTCCTAGATGTGAAGTCAGGATAGACTTGAAGAAAGCCTACGACATGTTGAGATGGGAGTCTGTTCTTCATGTTCTTGAAAAATCGAAATTTCCTGTTATTTTCATCAACTGGGTGCGTGAATGCATTACTACACCTAAGTTCTCCATAAATCTGAATGGTTCCCCCAAAGGCTATATCAAGGCTACCAGAGGTCTGAGACAAGGATGCAATTTTCATACATTTTAACTTGCATGTTCTAACTTTTGCCTTCCCATATTCGGACTATTTACAATTAAAACTAGCTCGTGTCAAATATTGATTAATTATATTTAAGTCATTAATATAATTTATTTGAAGTTCCTCAATTATATATAAATTATAAATAAGTTTTTGCATCTAACTTTTAGATTTTTCATTTTGTCCTTCACATTTCATATTTTTTACAATCAAAACTAGTTCTAATTTTTACTTATTATTGATATAAGCACACGTAGAGAGCGTCCACACCTCAGTGAGTATAACTACATAAAAATAATTTACATTGTCACACAAATACATCATATAGTCTTTAAACATCATGCAAGAAAATCTTGAATGTAAATTTCACAATTATATTATTCAAATCCAGTGCAATTACAGGCTTAGATCTCGAGGTTGGATTGGGAATTACATCCAAGTTGAACAGAGATTTAAAAAAAAATGTTTTAAATAACTACTAAGCATGGTTAAAAACAACACTCGAGTCCTCGTGACCCTGCCCCCACTTCAACTTTTATCACAGCAAAGTATGATTCCTATTAGCTATGATGATAGGGAAAGGGATTAAGGTTTGCTAAAAATTAGATGGTTAGGAGAAGAAACAAAATTTGAAAAGCGCTTTACTCATTGAAAAAGCGCGATTTTAAAATCCAAAAACTATTAGATGAAATGTTTTTAATTATCTAATTCGTTCAAAGTTATTTGATCGATAAGTATGAAAAAAATGATAATTGACAGCATATGCTAGGAAGAGATACAAAAATCAGATAACTTAAAACCTAGCTGGGTTTGCTCTAGAGCGGAGCGGGACGCTACAAAAACACCATTTTCTCTGCACACTTTTGAGCGATGGTGCCTCTAACTTCTATTTCCCATCTATTTTTCAGAAATTTGCTTCTTGCTAGCTGGTGCTTTTAATTCAAATGTTTATTTGTAATACAAATTGGTATGTTAATGATTCATAACAAATAGCAGAGTTTGGCCATAACAATTACTTACATGACAAATCAAATTACGAGAACCACAGAAATAGTAATATCTTGAGAAAACAGTAAATCCCCGCCACATTCAAGTGCAATTCAAGACAATATTACTTGGATGTCAGAGAACATAACTTATCGCAAAAATTAATGTGTTATAACACAAATATCCAAAATAAATATACTCGCTGGCTAGCAAAATGTTTTGTTCATAGACATTCATAATTCCTCTTATTTGTTTTGTGAGTTTCCCTATCAAATCAAAAGATGAAATAAAAAACACTTGAACCTAGAACAGAAATGTATCCAAATACATTCAAACAACATGAGGGCAATTTCAAGGCAATATAACTTGAACATTAGAGAACATAAGTCATCCAAAAAATTAATGTGTTATAACAAAGACATCAAAAATAAATATACTCACTGCCTAACAAATGTTTTGTTCATAAACACTCATAATTCCTCTTATTTATTTTGAGTTTCCCTATCAAATCAAAAGATGAAATCAAACACTTTGCCCTAGAAGAGAAATGTATCCAAATACATAAATGCATGCAAACAACATACATCATCATCATCATCATCATCATCAAAGCCCATTCCCGAGATTTTCGGGGTCGGCTACATGAATTTTGGTTCTCCAAGCAATGCGATCTTCCCACATTTCCTCACCTAATCCAAGCTCAATGATATCTTCATTCACCGTCTTCATCCAAGTTTTCAACGGTCTTCCCCTCCGTCTATACCCTCCATTAACTTGCCAATCTAAACATTTTCTAATTGGCGCCGTGTTTGGTCTCCTTCGCACATGACCAAACCAAGTTAAACGTCTTTCTCTAATTTTTTCCTCTATGGGCGCTACACCTAAGTATCTCCTAATTCTTTCATTTCTAATTTTATCCTTACGAGTTTTACCACACATCCACCTTAACATACGCATTTCTGCTACTGCCATCCTATGCGTATGTTGTCCCGTAGTAGCCCAACATTCTGAACCGTATAGCATGACTGGTCGAACAATTGTCTTATAGCATTTCCCTTTTAGCCTTGCAGGCATCCTTCTATCGCACAATACTCCTGACGCCATTCGCCATTTCAACCAACCAGCTTTAATCCTGTGGTCTACATCTGCTCCAATAGCCCCATTCTTTTGAATTATAGACCCTAGATATCGAAAAGCCTCACACTCCGGGACCTCGACACCTTCGATCTCAACTGCATTACTTCTCCCTCTTGGTTCACACCCAAAGTTGCACACTAGATACTCCGTCTTCGAACGACTAATTCTAAAACCTTTACTCTCTAAAGCCTCCTGCCACTTAACTAATTTCTGACCTAAACCTGCACTAGTCTCATCCATCAAGACAATATCATCTGCAAATAACATGCACCAAGGTACATCTTCTTGCAGATGTCTCGTCAACTCATCCATGACCAAAGCAAAGAGATATGGACTTAACGCCGACCCTTGATGTAGTCCTACTGTCACTGGAAATTCACTAGACATCCCACCTACTGAGCGAACGCTTGTTACAACCCCTTCATACATATCCTTAATGATATCGACATAACATTGAGACACTTTCTTCCTTTCAAGCACCCACCAAATTAACTCCCTGGGGACCCGATCATATGCTTTCTCCAGATCAATAAAAACCATATGCAAACTCTTACGTGCCTCTCGATATTTTTCTACAGTTTGCCTAAGCAGGAAGATGGCCTCCGTAGTAGACCTACCTGGCATAAATCCAAATTGATTCTCCGAAATCGTGGTGAAACTCCGAAGTCTTTGCTCTATAACTCTCTCCCAAAGTTTCATCGTATGACTCATAAGCTTTATCCCTCTATAATTCGAGCAATCCTGAATATCCCCTTTGTTCTTATAAATTGGTACCACAATGCTATGCCTCCATGAATCTGGCATTTTTCTAGTTTCCAAAATCCTATTAAAGAGCTTAGTTAGCCATTGAATCCCAACTTCTCCCAGACATTTCCACGCTTCAATTGGTATATCATCCGGTCCAACGGCCTTCCCTGTCTTCATTCTTTTTAAAGCTTCTCTCACTTCCGTGGCACTAACTCTGCGATGGAACTCGCGATCCCTCCCTTCCTGTGAAGCATGTCCCTCCAAGTTCAACTCCCCTACATGTGTTCCATTGAGAAAAAAAAAAATAGTTTTACTGATCATGAATGAATTCATGAATGAAAAAAAAAAAAACAGATTAAACAACGTCCACGGACAAAGAAAATAGTTTTACTAGTGAGATCGAAGAGTACAGATGAGAGAGATACACAACGTCAACGTTCAATACAAACGCGTCTAAGCGACACCACGAATAACGCGTGGTGCGTATATCCTTCACAAAGAAAAAATAAATCTCTATTTTCTCTCTCCTCACTTTCTCTTTTATCATTCACATACACACACAGATAATGGGGTTGAAGAACCCTAATCTTCTCGGGGGGGGGGGGGGACCTCATTTTATAGCCACTCTTGGCGGTGGAGAGAGGCGGTGGTGGAGGGTTCCATCACCTTCCACCGTCGTCTTCTTCTTTCAGCTGTCTTCTAGCAGGTTTCTAGTAACAATCCATCAATGATTCAGCCTAGATCCAGCCGTTCCAGCCGAAATCCAAGTTTTTCTTCAACTATTTTCTTTCAATTTGGTTGTTTGTCCTACTGACATGCCGTTTGTGTTTCCTGTTTCTTATTTCAACAATTATCCACCTCGGTGAAGATTTCACAAATTTGAGCCGATTACAAAAGCAATATCTGACTTTGCCCTTCACACCCCAAAGGGGTTAACATACACGAAGGATGTTGATCAAGTCCAAACAATGTTGAAACTTGACCTCAAAAACTATCTTTGTCAACATATCTGCAGGATTCTCTTTGGTGTCAATCTTCTTTAGTAAAATGTCACATTCTTCTATGATTTCTCGCACAAAGTGAAAACAAACATCAATGTGCTTCGTACGTGCATGATGAACTTGATTATTCGCTAAATAAATGGCATTCATACTATCACAAAAGACATCTAAATGGTCTTATACTACATCCAAGTCATCGAGCAACCCTTGAAGCCAAATTGCTTCCTTATCGTCGCTTATCCAGATCTTCTGCATAATCTGAATCCACATAACCAACACAATGTTGATCACTACTCACATCCTTCTCAAAAAGTAAACCAACATTTACTTTACCCAGGATGTACCGTAGAATCCATTTCACCGCTTGCCACTGCCCTTTGCCTAGATCATGCATGTACCAACTTACCATACTGACTGTTTGTGAAATGTCGGGCCTCATACACACCATTGCATACATTAAGCTTCTCACTGCATTTGCATATGGCACTTGAGCCATGTACTCTCATTCCTTATCAGTGCTAGGAGACCTTGAAGTTGAAAGCTTAAAGTGGGGGGCAAGAGGTGTACTAACCGATTTTGTGTTGTCGTTCATCCCAAACCGTTGTAACAACTTCTTCAAATATGCTTGTTGAGACAAACTCACAGTTCCCTTCACCCTGTCTATTTGTATTTCCATGCCAAGGATCTTCTTAGCTTCACCAAGATCCTTCATTTCAAACTGAGTTCTCATCTGGCATTTCAACTTATCAATCTCATACTTGCTCTTGGAGACTATAAACATATCATCTACATATAAGAGCAAATATATAAAGGAACCATCATGAAGATTTCGAAAGTAGACATAATGATCATAATGGCTTCGAGTGTACTTCTGGCCTAGCATAAACTGATCAAATTGTTTGTACCACTGTCTTGGAGACTGCTTCAACCCTTACAAGGACTTGTTCAATTTACACACACAATCTTATTTCTCTACAACTTTATACCCACTTGGCTGAGTCATATAGATCTTTTCCTTTAATTCACCATGTAAAAACACAGTTTTTATATCTAATTAAGCAAACTCAATATCAAATTGTGTAACCAAGGCTAGCAAAATTCGAATGGAAGAGTGTTTCACAACTGGAGAAAAAACTTCGTTGTAGTCTATACCTTCCTTCTGAGCATAACCTTCTTTGAAGCGCACGCCATCACTAGAAGATCATTATTTCTTTGTGTATACCCATTTGCACCCAATAGCTTTCTTACCTTTTCGGTAAGCTATGCAATTCCCATGTTTCATTTTTGTGAAAAGATTGCATCTCTTCATCCATAGCCTTCTTCCAATGTTCACAGTCAGTACTTTGAATTGCTTCTTTATAGGTAAAATGCACTTCATCCTCAACTACAAGAAGTACATAGGGGACACAGTCACTAAACCTTTGAGGACATTTTATATTCATTTTTGGTCTACTTGGTACAATTGACTCTTGAATTGGAATCTCTGAAATGTCATCAACTGTATCTACCGCAGTCTCACTATTTGTGTCTTCATCTGCACCCACTGTGGAATTAGTAGGTTTACATATGTAGATACAGGACTAGCTGGAACACGTAGAGTAACATTAATCTCCACCTGCTGCGAATTCTCTATGGTAGAACTCTCCACCTGCTGAGAATTCTTTGGCTTTAGCATAGATGCTTCGTCAAGAGTCACATCCCTGCTAATAACAGTCTTCCTAGATTCAAAAACTCACAACTTATAGCCTTTTACACCATCCACGAAACCCAATAAAATAGATTTCTTGGCTCAGCGATCTACTTTACTTTATTGAACATGAAAGTAAGCAGGACAACCAAAGATATGCAATTTATCATAATCATTAGCGGGATTTCCAAACCATACCTCATTAGGAGTTTTTCCATCAATCGCAGCCGCAAGCAACCTGTTGATGAGATGGCAGACATATGTCACAACATCAGCCCAAAATGTTTTTCCCAATCTAGCATTGGACAACATACAACGAACCTTCTATAGCAATGTACGGTTCATGCATTCTGCCATCTTATTTTGTTGCGGAGTTTCTCTAATCGTGAAGTGTCTGACAGTTCCCTCATCCTGACATACTTGCAAGAACAGATCAACTTTGTATTCACCTCCATTATTTGAACGAAGCCTTCTAATCATTTTCCATTTTAGGAACACATTCAATACCTCATCTTTATGCTTAATGGTTTACACCCACATACGTCTTGAATAATCATCTACAAAAGTGACGAAATAGCGCATACCTCCCAATTATGCTTGCTTGGCAGGTCCCCAAACGTCTGAGTGAACATAATCAAGAGTCCCACGAGTATGGTGGATAGCGGTGCCAAACTTGACTATTGTCTTCTTGCCCATTACACAATGTTCATAGAGTTCTAACTTGCAAGTCTTAGCACCTTTTAGCAAACATTGTTTTACAAGAGTTTGCATACTCTTCATACCAACATGCCCTAAACGTACGTGCCACAATCTGGTCGTATCACAAAAAGTACTTGCAATCTCAGTTATTGCAACTTCACCCGTAATTGTATTTCCGGTCAAGAAATACAAATTACCTCTTTTGATTGCCTTCATCACCACCATTGCACCAGACGACACAACCTTGATAGCACCATTTGACACGGTTATCTTGTAACCTTTGGTATCCAAGGAATCCACTGAGATGAGATTCTTTTTCAAAGCAGAAACATACTTTACTTCTTTCAAATCCCGAACTATACCATCAAATATCTTCAGCCAGATTGTACCTATCCCTTTTGTTTTACATGCCTAATCATTACCCATCATAACAGCTCCACCATCTAGCTTTTTAAAGCTAGAAAACCAGTCCCTATGGGGACACATATGATAAGTGCTACCCGAATCGACAATCCACTCGTCAGTGGAACACCTCAGCGCTGATATAGACAAGGAATACTCATCAGAATCTTCATCACTATGCTCGGCAACATTCACATTGGTGCATTTCATTCCTTTCTTTTTGGCTTTGATTTTCAGACAATCTTTGATCCAATGCCCTTTCTGATGACAGTAAGCGCATTCATTTATCGCCGGAGCCTTTAACCCACTTCTCAATTTGGATTGAGATTTATCTATTTTACCACCAGATTTTCTACTACTCGATCTTCCCCTCGCAGTCAATGCTTCAAATGCTGCATCCCTATGAACTTTGAGATCCATCTTCCTGTACTCATAACTGAGCAGCGCTGTAGCAATCTCATCATAATTTAATGATTATTTTCCGTTAACAAAGTTGTCACGAGATGCTCATATTTTTCTGGAAGGGAATTCAAAAGGCACAAAGCCTTATAATTTTCCGGAACAATTTCTTCTAAATTCAATAAGTCGGCAATTAGCCTATTGAATTCATCCAGATGCTCAAACAAAGTAATACATTGTCTCATATTCATCCGAAAAAGTTGATTCATGAGGAAGTGTTTATTTTGAATACTCTTTGTCATATACTTGTCTTCCAACTTTTTTCACAAATCTCTAGCGGAGATTTCCTTCATGACAAAGTCTTTTTGTTCATTCGCTAAAACAATCGGATAGACCCACACACTTGTCGATTCAATTTGTTCCAATCTTTTTCTCCCATGACGTCCGACTTATCACCCAAAACATTCTCCAAATTTTGTTGTGTGAGCACATCCAATACTTCACATTGCCATATGCCGAAGTTATTCTCGCCGCTTAACCCGAGTCCAGACCCACCCAATCGTCGCTTAGGCTCTTGGCCAATTATTTTCTCCGACTATCCATTAGTCCGGGTATTTTCCAGCCGACTAGCATCTTAGCGATCGCCTAAGCCGATATTTAGAACACTGAGTAGAGGAGTGTGAATTTCATCGAATTTACATACTTGTTCAAATATTTATTCATAAATAAAAGATTGAATTTAATGTTAGATTAACATATAAAATAAATTTTAATATTAGATTTTATGTGATCCAATTGTTTTATCTTTTCCCTTCTAAGACGATCTACTAAATTCATCGAGTTGTGCTAAAGAATCAAAATGGCCGAATGAAATTATTATAGCATGTAAAGATTTATGTAAGCCCCCCACCCTATTTTTTTGCCAAAACAAAATATTTGACAGCATTTGTTAGGAAGGGATACAAAAATCAAATAACCTTAAAAGCCAGTTGGGTTGCTCAGTGTTCAAAAGGGTGTTGCAAAAACCCAACCAATACCCATAACCTGAAGCCCAATTTCTTGGAGAAAATATAGGTGCAAAGCCATGACCCAATGGAGGGATTTGGGACCAACATATCCTCTGAATTTTGGAGAAAGCCTAGTATTGCATTCTAAAGGCTGTCTGTTGTGGAAAAGTGATCTGTGGCTCTGTGCAACTATTGAAGGGCCACATATTCATGACTGTGGGGTTCTAACTTTTGTCTTTTGTAAGAAGTCCTAGTCTACATGACGTGCATCCAACTAGATCAGAAGACTTGTGCAAGCTTGACTCTTCCAAGTCGTGGTGATTGCTACTCTTGCTTTCTTCTCCAAGAAATTTGAGATCCAATAGAGAAATCTCTATACTGTAACACTTCTAGTTGGAAGAAGAGAGATTCAGAAAATCATCCACTCCCTTTGTTGTGCAAGAAGATATATATATATATATATATATATATATATATATGGCTGATACAAGTGTCCAAGTTGTGGTCTCTCCATTCCTTGGGGTACTTTATGACAATTTAAGCTCCTTAATCCAGGAGTTTGGTCTGATATGGGGTGTCCATAGGGAGATGGAGTAGCTTTCCAGCATATTATCAACAATTCAATGTGTTCTTGATGATGCAGAGGGACGACAGCTTGGCAATAAGGCGCTCGGAAACTGGTTAAAGAAGCTCAAGGAGGCTGCTTATGATGCTGACGATGTTTTGGATGAATGGGCATTCGAAGGCCAACAACTAGCATCAGAAATGAGATATAACAGTGGCAGCACTCAGGTAACCAGTTCTTTCATATCATTCTTCAATATTAAGCAAACAGTTTTTCGCCGTAAGATTACGACGCTGAACAATGTGAACAGTCTCGAAGATATCTCTGTATGCCCTCTACTTGGAATTGGTGGACTTGGGAAAACGACTCTTGCTCAGCTGGTCTACAATGATGAGCGGGTGTCACAACACTTTGAAGCTAGGCTTTGGGTTTGTGTATCTGATGATTTTGATGTAAAACGTTTGATGAAAGCAATCATAACCTCCGTATCGGGTTCAAACAAAACAAAACAAAACTCAAAACCCTTCTCCATTGTCTCAAAGGCCCCCTTCCCTGTCTTTAAACACAATAATTTCATTGTGATGCAAAGAACAGTGTTCCCATCCCATACTACAATTGGGACCCAATTTTTTGGAACAAATTTTGGCAACACAATTAAAGCCCATGGTCTTTGGAACATTATATTGCTTTATATGTCCCAATTCCCAAACACTAGAGGGTGTGGGCTCTATAGCCACATGTATAAAAACATGGATTCTCATTCTTGATATAGAAAATGGAAAGCTCGCTCATGGTATCTTCCACGCCATTAATACATACAAGTCAACCCTAATGATATCTAGCTAGTGTTAACTCTACAAGTCACAATATTAGTACACGGAATTGATTTTGGACAAATAACCCTAATGGAAATTAAACAATTTTTATATAATATACATGTACTTTAGTCAGTATTCTTCCTCCCCCATTGAAATAGTTAGCCTGTTATAATTAAGGGTGTTAATTTTTACCCATGTAATCAGTACACATTGGAGAATCCACCATCCTTACACAAAACCTATTGTAAAAACCCAAGATTTTATGTAGCTTATTAGTATTTGACAGAGCGTCCTTTTGATAGGGGCTATAGGACGCGCTCAAAAAATATTCAGATCCATTCATAAATATTTAAACAAACATTATGGTAATGAAACAATTAGTGAGTATGCTTGTGGGAAATAAAAAAAGCTTCACCATCGTCCTACCACTATAGCTCATCACCTGGAAATGTAGGAGAATTAAGAATTTCCATGGAAGTGGGAAAGAAAATCAGATATTCTAAATGGCGAGGAAACCAGTGGTGGTTGCAACCCTTTATTCCCTTTGGGATGCATGCATTCCATCTCCCTTTGCGCATCCCGAGAGGAATGGAGGGTTGCACCCCTTCCCTCGCTGGTTTCCTCGCCATTTAGACGGGTTCAAAGAAAATACTAAAAAGCAAAAGCAAAGTCAAACAGCAACTCAAATCAATGATATGATGATCACTCTTCACAATCTTTTTGAGCTACCACAAATGACTCAACAATTCTAAAATGCACTGGGGTTTTACCTGGGATTTCGCCTGGATGGTGCTAGGCACGTGCACCATCCACGTATGCCAGGCACGTGTGATTAAAGTGGACAAAAAAAAAAAAAAACCAGAAACAGAAGCTCAAGCATTTGTTCTTCGATTTGGGTACCCATAAACCCTAGATCCCCAATCGGCTTAGAAACCCTAGATCCTTAGAAACCCTAGATCCAATCGGCTCGCAAGTAAACGGGTACACGACTGCGAGATCATCCTGCGACCAATCGGCTTCAGCGAACTGGGTCATCTCCTCAATCGGCTTCAGCGAACTGCGACACCTCAAAACTAGAAATTACACCCTGCCTTTGTGTTGTGTTCTTCAAGGGTTCAAACTACCTTCAATTAGCGAACTGGGTCATCTCTTCAATCTCTAATTTCTAAAGGTTAGACCTTTTCATCTCCTTCTCTGTCTGAGCTTTTTTATATAAAAATAAATATAAAAAACCCATACTTTTGTTTCAGTTTCTTATAGAGGTTATTACTTAATTTCATGTTGTTACATTGCAAAAAAAAACATTTTTGTTGTTACTGTTAAGAATCGCCACTAGGAGAAATTCTTGTGGACTGTTGAGCTTCAAGTTGAATGTGTCTGCAAAATATGTATGTTCAGGCTTATTCATAAGGTCGATGTTTGTGTATATAATGTTCTGTTTAGTTTGTAGCACGTATTCATTATGGGGACAAATGATCAAAGCCAAATGGGTTTTTCTTTTTTGATCAATCAAACAGAAGGAGAATACTTTCCAGCATAACCCCCACATTACCCCAATGCCAAACTAGAGATGCAATTTATTTGTTGTTTCTAATGCAATTTCTAATGCAATTTCTGAATGCAATTTTTTTGTTGTTTCTAATGCAATTTCTGAATGCTATGAGGTTGAACACTATAAAAACAAACATTTCAGGTTGAACACTATAAATGCTATGAGGTTGGCAATTTATTTCAGGTTGAAAACTATTTTTTGTATTAGAAATTGCATTAGAGGACAAGAACACTATAAAATGTATTTTATCTGAAATGTATTCTTGTCCACTATAAAATTGGATAAGAATACCCGTATAACAGTGTTGAGGACAACCTCATAGCATTCATAGTGTTGCATTTTTTATAGTGTTGAACATTTCAGGTTGAACACTATAAATGCTATGAGGTTGGCAATTTATTTCAGGTTGTCCACTATTTTTTTGTATTAGAAATTTTAGTATGAGGTTGTTTCTAATGCAATTTCTGAAATGTATCTCAGTGTTTTTTCTGAAATATATTTTTTGTTGTTTTTGTTGTTTCTAATGCAATTTATTTTTATGTATTCTTGCCTGTGTCACCCCAACTAACATCTGTTACTTTGCCAACGCAGGAATGGCATACGTAGCTTATGTTGTTTATCGTGGGCATGTTCCTGGCATTTATGTTTCTTGGTCAAGTTGCGCACTACAAGTAAACGGGTACACGGATGCTGTCTACAAGGGTTTCAATTCAATTGAAGAAGCAGTTGAAGATTATGAAATGTGGAATGAGCAGGAGGCGAGAAGAGAAAGAGAACAAGCGTCGAGAAGAGAGCACCAATCAAGAACAAGAACAAGGGAGTCAAGAACAAACGACACTGAAGAGGTGGTGGACCAACCCAATAATGCTCCCGAGGGTCGTCGCAATCAAGATCATGAAAATCAAGTCAACGATACTTGGGCTTTTACTAAGGACCTAATCAACAGTATATTACTAGTAGTTTTATTAGTTCTTGTACTTTTGTTTTTTAAGATCTTGGATAGTATGTGAGATGTAAATGAATCTGTTTTGGATGGTAAATGAAGTTTAAGATCTTGGCTGATATATTATTCTGTTTTGTTATTTCTATGGTGTGTTGCTATTGTATGTTGTTTCTAAGTCAATGTTGCTTATGTTGTTGCTATGTTGTGGCATAAAAAAACAGTGTTGCTATGTTTCTATGGTGGTGCTATGGTGTTGAAAAATCAGAGAAACAGATGTGGTGTTGAAATGATCTTGCAAGTTCCTGCAAGTTCATTCTATGTTCTTATGTGGTGCTATGTTCTTATGTTGAAACAGATATGGTGCTATGTTCTTATGTTGAAAAATCAGGAAATGTTGCTTATGGATTTACTGCAGTGTTGCTACGTTCTTATGTTGAAAAATCAGGAAATGTTGCTATGTTCTTATGGTGCTATGGAAATGTTGCTTATGTTGTTGAAATGATCAGAGAAAACAGAGACAGAGTTCCTGCAGTTGAAATGATCAGAGAAAACAGAGAATTTCTGATAAAATGCTATGTTTCTATGTTCCTGATAAAACAGAGACAGAGACACTGAGATTTGCTTATGTTGTTTATGTTCCTGACAGAGTTCCTGAAACACTTCCTGACAGAGTTCCTGCAGTTTTTGATCAGATTTGCTATGGTGTTGAAAAATTCTGACACTATTTCCTGATAAAATTTTCTGATAAAAACACTGAGATTTCTGATAAAATTTTCTGATGAAAAAACATAGATACTGGACAGATGAAGATTAGCATGAGCAGTGGAAAAATTTTCTGAAAAAACACTGGAAATTTTCTGAAAAAACACTGATAAACACTGAGATACTAAAATTTTCTGAAAAAACACTGATAAAAACACTAATCAATTTCTGATAAATGCCTGAAAATCTGTTTGAACACTGATAAATGCCTGAAAATTAGCATGAACACTGAAAAACTGAAATTACATGAAACTCATGTAACACTGAAAATTATACGAGTTTACACCCTGAAAAACTGAAATTACACCTTGAAAACCAGACATTACACCCTGAAACACTGAAAATTACATGAAACTCATGACTTGCAACAATGAAACTGCATGAACTGGATCCTCAACGCTTCCATATGTCTGACACTATGTTTGAATGATCTCTTTCAGGGTTGGAGAATTCATTTGCAATATCTGTACAATCTCTGTACGACTCAATGTCGTTGCTAGAAGTTGGTCACTGCAAAAATAAATGATTAAGGCTTACAATCTTTATGTGGTTGTTAAAATGATCATAAGCAGGTAAATTATGTACCTGTGATATAAGTGAGTAAACCTGACCAAGTCCACCAGGTTGTGAATAATATGACCCCATACTTTCACCCTTCAAAACGACAAACACGTTAATCATAGTGAACAATCATAGCGGGGCACATCAGTAGTGAATAATCTTTGTACTAAAGACAAACCTGCGTAGCTGAAAGATGTGTCATAAATTGTGAACTTTCAAATCCAACTTGGGTAGAACCCTACAAATGACATGTCAAATTAAAAATATATTATCTTGAATTGAAAAAATATATATATTCATTGAAGCAAAACAAACAAGTAAACCTACCAAATTATTCTCTTTTTGTGTTTCTTTCTTCTTCTTCTTCTTCTTTTTACATGCTTTTTCCATTGTAGATTGCATCCTCGAAGTAGAACGTCGTCCTTTGCAACGAACATGCAATGGACTATGAATTTCAGCACTACTTTTAGCGCCAACTTCGAACAACCCCTCTAGCTCAACATTGACATCACCATCACCTTTTGATATATTTAGTTGACCAAGCTTCATTTGTATCCACTGTTTAACATTGTTTGTCTCCTTTTGATCCTCGGAAGCTATGTCAGCCATTTCATAAAAGAGACTGCACATCTCATCAAACCGTTCATTTTCAGGCTTCATTGCCCAATCTGAATATACAATTTTAACCTTCTTATGACACCTCTTAACATCTTTCCTCCACCTTCGAAGAATAAATTTTTCTGGTAAAACATTAATCCTCTTTTGAGACAATACCGATAAAATATGTTTGCATAAAATCCCCCTAAACTCAAACAACTGACAATTGCACTTAATATTGAAGTCGTCATCATTAAAATAAACTGTAAAATTGATTGATCTGTATGCGCTTCCTATTGACCTGTCTTCCGAAACATAATAAACCTGAAAGCCATCCAACTCGTTGACATGATTAACTGAACAACATAATCTTCCTGTAATCTCTGTTTGAAACTCCTTAAAATTATTTGTGGTGTAGGCAACTTGAAATTTTTTCTCAAATTCGTAAGGAGTAATGCAAGGAAGCCAACGGTTAAAGGATCTAAAGTCTTCATCAACTTCTTTTTGAACCTTAGTTCGTAGTGCATTCTCATATTGTTCTACAAATTGTTTTAGAGTGGTCTTTGAATTTACATAATCATCGAAGAAAGCATTCATACTTTCACTCCTTTGTGTTGAAGACATCCTTGCCCAAAAAGTATTCCTCTGAAATGTTGGTACCCAACGAATTCTTTCATTGTATAATCCACTCAACCAATCATTATTTTGAAGGTTAAATTTCTCAATGAACCCATACCAATATTCTTCAAACTCTTCATGCGACAGGGAATCATAAACTGCTCGTTGCATTGCAAACTTTATAGCCTCATATTGATTGCAACCCGACAGTTTTTCAGGCAACTTTTTCATAATATGCCATAGGCACCATCTATGGCGTGTGTTGGGAAACACAATTTCAATGGCTCTCTTCATTGCTCTATCCTGATCAGTGATTATAGCATCTGGAGCACGATCATTCATACACACGAGCCAAGATTTGAAAAGCCAAACAAACTCTTCTACTGTCTCACTACAGATCAATCCACATCCAAGAAGTATTGACTGACCATGATGATTCACCCCAACAAAAGGAGCAAATGGCATTTCGTACTTATTAGTTAAGTACGTAGTGTCAAAAGTAATGGCATCACCAAACTCCTTGTAAGCTGCTCTACTCCATGCGTCAGCCCAAAATACATTTCTTAACCTCCCTGTTTCATCCAAATCCATCAAATAGAAAAATTCAGCATTGTTGGCTTGCATCTTTTGAAAGTAGTTATGAAGTGCCGACGCATCCCCCTCACCAAGTCTCAACTGCCTTATTTTATGCAGATAGTTGTAACAATCTTTTTGGGAAATGTCATATTATCATTCCCACCAGCTTCAACCACACACGAAGTAAAACTCTTATTTGGCCTAATGCCCGCTCTATCATTATATTCAAGCCTCTTCTTCACATATTGGCTCATAACTCGATTTTTGTGATAATATCTCGATTTTCCAGGGCTCAAATCATGATTGTGATCATCAGTTATTGTTGTCACTTTCACTGTTCCATCAGGGCGTATACGACCTCTAATCTTAGCCAAACAACCACATCTACCCATGGGACGCAATTTTTTAACACTTTCTGCTTTACTTTTTGAAGTCTCAGTCCGACCACATGCAAGAATAACATATCTAGAATTTCCATCCACATCTTTTTCAGTCGCCCTTACTCTCACTGGAAATCCTTTTTTATTACCATAATCATGATAATACGACTGAAACTCTTCAGTATTGTTAAATTCCATCCCTATGCAAGGCTCTTTTATCTCATCTAAAAATTCTTCATTTTCCATACATTCATTATTTTCTAATGTATCCATCCCTGAAAATATGAAAAATTCAACACAATCATTACTAGGCTAAAAATCACAAATAATCATGATCATTATTTTCTAATGTATCCATCTAAAAATCCACCCAGGAAAGCCTAAAATGTTACTAGGCTAACAATCACAAATTTCCAAATTAGCTAATTATTTTGGATTTTAATATAAATACAGTTGCTAATCATTGAGGTTAAAAGACATTTTTACAGTAGCATCCAAACTGGTTGTTTTACATCATTTTCATTTTATTTCCAAGCTACTTATCGTTTTTTATTTAACTTTACATTTTATTTTTCTATTTTAAAGATCTATTTCCTTCCTATTTGTCGACTAGGGATAGCATTTCAAAATCAAATTGATTCGGTTTGGTTGAATCAAAGTGAAAATCACCAAATTGATTCGGTTTAGTTGAAAGAAAGGGATAGCATTTCACAATCAAAAGGAGAGAAAGAAATGGAGAAAAATACCTTTGTGTTGTGTTCTTCTTGGATTGGATTGGATTGGATTGATTACACAAATAGATCTATGGTTTTGTTGAAGAAGGTTTGCTTGCTAGAGAAAATTTCTTCTCTGTCGATTTGGGTTCATTTTTTTTTTTTTTTTTTTTTGCTCACCTTTAATCCCACGTGCCTGGCATGCGTGGATGGTGCACGTGCCTAGCACCATCCAGGCTAAATCCCAGGTAAAACAGCAGTGCGCCCTAGCAAAGCTCCAAATGACTACATGATGTTTGTGCTAGTTTACAAGCTCCACACCAAATGCCTTTTTTTTTTTTTTTTTTGTTTTCAGGGGAAAAGAAATCTCCACACAGTTCTAATGGTTTGTACACTCCACAGGAGTCCACACCAACTCAACTTCCTTATTAGCTTATAACATTCTTGCTAATCACGTTTTAGGTTGAGTAATTGATTATTTGATCATTTAAAAAAATTTAATTTTAATAGCTAGATTCATGTATGGTGCAATGACACAGCGGCAATGTCATTAAGAACACGTTTCATTTGGTTTAAGTTCGATTAAATTTGTTTTATCAGTCCGGATGACAACCAAGTGCAAATAATTAAATTAAGGACTAGTTCATGAACACTGAGCTTGAAGATTGATCAAATATTGATTGCTTATAATTCTCCTAAATCTTTATTTATTTTAAAATCAAATGTAAATCAACCAAGAGTAGACTTTCTTGATTAAGTGAATCAGATGACATATAATATCCACGTCAAGGAATGTCAAAGTTACATATAATAGTTTTGTGTATTTATTTAACCGAAAACCTAAAGATAAGTTTTGTATAAATTGACTCCTGGTAGGAATAAGTCTAGGCTGCCTTGTTCAGAGGTTGTTTTTTTTTTTTTTAACACAACAACAAACACAATTCATAGAAAGGGTAGAAGTGTAAAAAGTCAAAACAAAGCACAAAAGAGGCACCCAAACAAGACAACCTATAATTATTCCCCTGGCAGAGTTAAAAAAATGGTCGACCCTAAGCAAAACTATAGAATGGGCTTTGTATTTTATTGAGATTAAGAAAAAGTGAGAAAAATTAAAACAAGCATATATAGGAATGGGCGGAGTTCGGACCTCAAACATGTTCAAAACGAAAACTACATTCAAACTACCAAGCTAATCTAATATCGGGTGCCATAGGTGTTCGCTTAGTTGGCTTACCCTCGAGACTGTGCCTGATCAGAGTGTATTATTTTTTGCGGACGTTTACATAAGAAGTCTCAATGCTCCTTTGAGCGCACCGAGATTCTAAAATTTGCATTAAGATTGTGACCTTAGCATGATCAAACTAATTTTATTTTACCATTTTATGGATGCTCTTAATGGATGGTGTCTAACTATTATTGGCTTTTACAATGGGCCCACATATGGGCTCAACGACCGTTACTCTTCAACGGCTTGAGCCATTCTGATGAACTCCTATGCTTTTGCCATGTGTCATAAAACTCGAAAAAAACTAAAATGGTTAAATTAGATATTAAAAATTCCAAATGGCCGACTAATATTTATGTAGATCTTGAATTGTCAAGATCACAAGATTAGGTTCAGACATAATATTATTATTGTTTCTTGGATAAGCGACTCCCTGATCGATATGATTATATAAAACAAGGATTTTATGATTATATTTTATGGTTTGTATGATTGGTTCCTGTTTGGCATCTTAATCATTCATGTTTTTGAAACACGTAGCCTTCTATGCAAACCATTAAGGAGGGAGAATATATAGAATGTGTTTTCTTATGCATGCGATGAACTTGTAGCTCACCCTAGCATTATAGTTAATCATTATTAATTCAAATTTCATTCAACTTATTGTTAGTTGGGATTTGAAATTAAAAGAGATCCAAATGCTATTTTTTCGATGTTGGATTAAACATGATTATTAAGCAATATGATTTATGTGATTTTAGTAAAACATATGCATATTAAAGTTTGTATATAACTTTTAATTAGCACCCATGTTCTTTGAAAAAAAATAAAATAAAAAAGTAGATCCAAATGCTGTTTTCCTATGTCGGATTAAACATGATCATAAAGCAAAATGATTTATGTGATTTTAATAAAACATGTACATATGATTTATGTTTGTATATAAATAAATATTAAGTGACACCATCTTCTTTGTTAAAAAAAATAAAATTCAAATGTTATTTTCCTAACTGTTGGATTAAACATAATCATCAAGCAACATGATTTATGTGACTTTAGTAAAACGTGTGCATATGATTTAGGTTTGTAACTTGTAATTGACAACCATCTTCTTTGTTAAAAAAATTAAAATAAAAAAATATCCATATGCTATTTTTCTAGCCGTTGGATCAAATATGATCATCAAACAACATGATTTATGTGATTTTAATAAAAATATGTGCAAAACACTTGCATGTAAGTTGATCGTTTTGAAAAAAATTGGATGAAGTTTGTTAATCAACGTAATTGAACACACAATAATAAATATTAGACTAGGATACAAAAATTAATGGAGGCCAAATAAAAATATCCATAAACTAATAGGATTAAATGAAAAATTACACTTCACAAACAAACTAAACTCAAGAGATTGTATTCGATCTAATTAGTACTATAAGCAATCGTCAAAATTACTGGTCTTTTAACAAAAAAAAAAAATTCATAATAGAGTGAATAAACACGAAATGGGTGTTCAATCTTCTCATTGGTCCCACACAGCACTCGCTGTTTCTCCTCTTTATAACCCCCTCACTTCCTCCATCCTAGACTCTTAACTTCAATTCTCTCCACCACCACCACCACCACCACCGTTTCTTCGCCACCAACCTCCAGCGCAACCACCGAGTTGATATGGGTAACGCGGATGTCATATTTCCAACAATAGACAAGAAATGTGCACAACGCGTAGCAATTCCTCCGCCGCAACCATTCATCAACTCACTAAAATCCTCCTTGAAAGAAACATTTCTCCCGGACGACCCATTTCGCCGCTTCAAAAACCAAAAACCATCCAAGAAGTTCAAACTAGGCCTTCAATACTTCTTTCCAATCCTCGAATGGGCTCCGCGGTACACATTCAAGTCCTTCAAGGCTGATCTCATCTCCGGTATCACCATTGCTAGTCTTGCTATCCCTCAAGGGATCAGTTATGCAAAGCTAGCCAATTTACCACCCATTCTAGGCCTATGTCAGTACACTAAAAAATATTGGTCTTTTTAGGCATATCCAATATTTTTTTAGTAGAATTTGAGTTGATTTAAAATGTATAATGCAGATTCCAGCTTTGTACCACCTTTGGTCTATGCAATGATGGGGAGTTCAAGAGATTTGGCAGTGGGGACTGCTGCGGTTGCTTCGCTTCTCACCGCTTCCATGTTGGGAAATGAGGTCCATGCTCTTGACAATCCCAAACTTTATCTTCATCTTGCTTTCACAGCAACATTCTTCGCCGGAGTCTTACAAGTTACCTTAGGCTTCTTAAGGTTTGTTTTTCCTTTTCTTATCAAACTGTTTCAGAGTTTTCCCCTGTTTTGATCACTGAAGGTTTTTCTTAACAAGACTCCACTGTTAACTAAATAAAATAAAATGTACAATGTATTCATTTCTGTTCATTTTTGGATTTCAGTAATTAAACTATCATTTACATCTGAAAATTGCAGGTTAGGGTTTATTGTGGATTTTCTGTCACATGCAACAATAGTGGGGTTCATGGCAGGATCAGCAACAGTGGTGTGTCTTCAACAGCTCAAAGGGATACTTGGACTTGAACACTTCACTCATGGAACTGATCTTGTATCTGTCATGCGTTCGATTTTCAGCCAAACACATCAGGTCCTCCTTCCCTCAATCTTCTCCAAACAACTATTTTCCTTTTCATTTCATTTCAATCAGATTCCCACTTTCATATTTAACTATTTATGAGCTTTCCAAGGACATATAAAGTGAACTATAGGAAACATTTTTGGTGATTCTTAGCTTAGGGAATATCAATAAAAAGTCATTCCACAAGCAGTAACAAATAATTTTTTTTTTTTTTGGGAAAGTTCATTTGAAAATAAAAAATGTTTGGGTCATATGGTGCGCATCATGAGAAGAAAACTCATTAATTGGTAGCTAGTTGAGTATTTACATCAATACAACTCATCAACATAAAAGTTGTTTTATCGCGAGTATATAATGCATGACAAACTACATCTGATATTTAATTCTTTGCTTTTATGATGTCCAAAAGAATAAGATTGAAAATAAGATCTGGTGGTCTTTAGTTTGCATTAAAAGTCATTATTGTCACAAATTTATGGAAATATGAAAAACACTTTGTTGATTTTATAATATTTTGTGTCTTACAATTAACCATTCTTTAGTGTAAAGTTGATTACTTGTTCATGTTGATTATTGCAGTGGAAATGGGAGAGTGGTGTATTGGGATGTTGCTTCCTTTTCTTTCTCATGCTCACCAAATATGTTGTAAGTAATACAAAACCATAGCGTTTTAAATTATTTGTTGCCGATGTAGTATCAGCTCAGTGATATGTCTGTAATAGATGGAATTACAAATCTAGGATTTAAACCCTGCTGACAGCCATTGGGGGTGGAAGGAGTTAAGGGATTAAAAAAAAATACTTGTTCAAATTCTATTCTTTAGCATATAATTACAAACATCTAAACTTGATTTCTTTCTAGCTTTCTAAAGATCAAATTATTGAATTACCAAAACTTGAGGGATTCGTCTTTGAATGATGTAAAAGTCTCCCCTTTGATCACCAACTCAACTTCATGATAGTAAACAGTAGTAAAATATCTTATAGACTCCACCAACTATTTGGAAACTAAAGGAAGGTCTAACTTAGCTTTCTAACTTTACTACGTTATCCATCTTATCTTATTGATAACCTATCAATTAGCTAGTTCCCATAATTAACACTCTTTGGAAAACAATTTTCTTTTCTCATGAGGTATATAGACTAACCTAATCCTAATGATTAAAAATTTAATAATGGCTCCTAGTTTTCTTCGTTTCTCCGTTAGTTGGTCAGGCTTGTGGCCGATGATATCGATGGTTTAGTAATCCATTATAAAACCATGTTTTCCGAAAGAAAAACTTGATAACAAAATGGTAGATCAGGAGAAGAAAAAGACCCGATGAGTCGATTAATCACTTTATAATTAAAATAGGAATATAATTGTGGGTCACGGACGGGCCAATCAGAGAAGCTTTTGTTTTAGTTGCTTGTTGGGAAACATGTCACATGATCGTTACAAAAATACGAATTAAATTAAGATGGAATTCATTCATTCTCACCAAACCAATATGATTAACCCAATAGTAATAGTTTATTGTAAATGAAGGAACTCAAAAGGGTTTTTTTATATTGCTTTCTGTGCATTATTTCTTCCTTCATCATTTCCTAACTAAAGTGTTTTTTTGATGGTGATGGTGTTGACGGCCAACAATGGAAAAAAAAAAAAAAAAAAAAAAAAACAGAGCAAAAAACGACCAAGATTGTTTTGGATTTCCGCAATGGCTCCTCTGACGTGTGTGATTTTGGGAAGTCTTCTTGTTTATTTCACTCATGCTGAAAAACATGGTGTTCAAGTGGTGAGTGTGTGTGACTTAACTTTCTCATTCTTGCATTATTATTTCTTCTTAAGTCTAGACTAATCTTTTTTATGTGCAAATTTTCTTTTGCCTTCCATCTGGGTTTCAACCATTTGAGACACAATTGTCAAACCATGACCTATGGAACAAAATGAAATAAAACCCATTATTTCAAGATTGTTTTTGTAAAAATAAAAAAATCAACTACCAAAAATTAAAATTTTTTTTTTCAAAAATTTTGGAGGATTTGTTTGGTAAATTTCGATTATTTTTAATTATCACTTCTTCTAATTATTAATTAATTTTTGAAACCACCCCTGCTTTTCTAATTATCATTTATTTTGTTTATATATTTATTTTTGAAACCATCTCTGATTTTTTAATTATAAATTGGATTTTGTTTGTTGCATTTATTGGTATTTAAGCTTCATTTAATGTGTTTAATATGCTTATTTATTTATTTGCAATTATTTTTTTCACATATTTCATATACCCTCAAAATTCATTATATATATTTCATGTATCCTTGAAATTTTTACTTTTTTTCTTTATACACCAAAATATTTCTCGAAATATTATTTTTAAACTCAGAAGACCGAAATTAACTCGAAAAACAAAATCACAATCCTTTCTTCTATGATGCTGCCCTATTTGTGTAAAGTTGACGTATCGTATATCACTGTAGTATTACTACTCTCAATCGTACGAGAGTAGTGTTTCCAGAGGTCTAATATTTTTTGTTTCAATAATTTGCTTGAAGATGATTGTTGTGAGTTTTGATTTGTTTTAATGTCAGATTGGGGAGCTCAAGAAGGGTATAAACCCACTATCAATAACCGATTTGGCTTTCGGGTCTCCATATCTAATGACAGCCATTAAGACAGGGATTATCACCAGTGTCATCGCTCTAGCTGTAAGTTACTTATCATATCCTTGGTAACATCATATGGCTTGGCATTATTTTAGGATTTTTAATGACCTAGGCCTAAAATACACTCTTGTGATGCTCACCACAGGAGGGAATTGCAGTTGGGAGAAGTTTTGCCACCTTGAAGAATTATCACATTGATGGAAACAAAGAGATGATTGCTTTTGGAATGATGAACATCGCTGGCTCTTTCACCTCTTGCTACTTAACCACAGGTTTGTTTCATCATCTAATCCTGACTGTCCATTCCGCTCTAAAATACAGGTTTCTGTATTTTAGCGATGGTGGAGGTGGGGCTAAAATGGACCTAACAAACGATCCGTTTTATTGAAATTTCAGGGCCATTTTCGAGGTCTGCAGTAAACTTCAATGCAGGATGCAAGTCCACGGTTTCAAACATTGTGATGGCAATAGCTGTGATGATAGTGTTGTTGTTCTTAACCCCACTATTCCATTATACTCCGCTAGTGGTGCTCTCGTCAATAATTATCGCTGCCATGCTTGGTCTGATAGATTATGATGCAGCAATTCACTTATGGAAGGTTGACAAATTCGACCTTGTGGTTTGCATGAGTGCATACGTTGGTGTGGTCTTCGGAAGTGTTGAGATTGGCTTAATCATTGCAGTTAAGTAATCAAACCTTACCAGAACCTTAATCCTTAATTGTTCATTTTAGTGTAATGGGAACATAAGTTATCTCAGTCATAGTTGGGCCTTAACCGAGCACATCAATAACATTGCTGATTTTATGGACTTGTTGAATGCAGGTTGCAATATCAGTACTGAGAGTGCTTTTGTTTGTAGCAAGGCCCAAGACTTATGTTCTAGGCAACATTCCCAATTCCAGGATCTATAGAAATGTGGGTCAATACCCAGCTGCTATGAATGTCTCAGGAGTTATCATTCTCCATATTGATGCTCCCATCTACTTTGCCAATTCTAGCTACTTGAGAGAAAGGTATATTCATTCCCCAATATGATATACTACACATCAAAATATTTCACTCTTCAAAGTTTGCCATGTTAAATGGGTATCAACTTCATTGAAGGATCTCGCGGTGGATTGATGAGGAAGAAGAAAGGCTAAAATCATTGGGAGAGACTAGTTTACAATATGCTATCCTAGATATGAGTGGTAAGTAAGACTGATCATAAACATGGCTCAAATATCCACATTTTATAAAGAAATTGGAATGTAAAACTAGTTTGTAATCATAGTTCAAAACCCTGATTGAGAACTGTTTTCTAAACAGCCGTTGGAAGCATTGACACAAGCGGGATTAGCATGCTCCAAGAAGCCAATAAAAATATCGACAGAAGAGGGCTCAAGGTACAGAGCATATAGAAATAATTTTCTTTTGCTTTTGGTCCATTAAGGGTTGACCATTTTTCTCCATGTTAATGCAAATTCTTACATTATTGTTTATTGTTGATATGATCAGCTAGTGTTAGCCAACCCTGGAAGTGAAGTGATGAAGAAGATGGACAGGAACAGATTGATTGAGGAGATAGGTCAAGAATGGATCTATCTCACAGTGGATGAAGCAGTGAGTGCATGTAATTTCAAGCTCCACACATGCAAACCTGCAAACTCTACCACCAAAACAGTGGACTCAATAGATGGAAAGGACAATATCGTATGATATATAAATTATGAAAAAGTAATCAAGTTAAGCACAATTTTTTGGTGCGTTGTATTTGGTGGGGATTAGTCAAGCAATTAAAGAAAATCACCAAATTAAGATGGTGATTGGAGAATTTATTTTTCTCTTTGTGGATATTGTAAAATGCAACATCTACTAAATGTAATATACCTATAAAAATGGAGTAATCCATTATCATCAAGTGTTCAGAAAATTTCCATCTAGAAAATTTTCATCCAGATGTACTTTCACAAAATTGTGGAAATTGTTTTCTTATCCAAATACTGTGCAAACATATTTCTCCACCAATTCCTGGAAAAAACGACCAAAGGAAATGAAGCGAACAAAGAAAAGCAAAATCAATGCATTTAGTCATTGGTATTGAGGTCAATTATCTAAAATATTTAGTGCCCGGAGATGGTTTTCAAAATGCTAGGTTTGGAAAAAATTGCTGGCACCATATGATAGAAAAGAATGGTATTAATACAAAATTTAGTGTTTGCTGGACGATACTTTGGGATGCTTTGGACTACTTCTTAATCAAGTAAATTATTCACTAACGTCGACATTAGTTCAGTAAAACAAAAATGAAGTATAGAAAAAATCTTAAATCCTGAATTACACTGTTTTCTATAAATTATTAAATTCAGCTAAATGAATTTGTTTGATTATATAACACTAAAAGGCTTACCAGAGGGATTTGGATTGGAGAAGAGGCAACAGATGGGTCTGCTTTTCAGATTATTAAGTTCATGTGTCTACTACTTCTCATGTATCAAGTCTCTTGCAGGTTAGTGTTTACTGTGACAAGATCATCACTAATTAACCTTTACTGAGACTGACTCTATAAGTCAACATATTAGTACATGGAATTGACTTTTGACAAATAAGCCTAATGGAAATTAAAACAATTTTTATAAAATATACATGTGCTTTAATCAGTATTCTTCCTCCCCCATTGAAATAGTTATCCTGTTATAATTAAGCGGAGAAAGGCTACATGGCGAGGAAATGAGCGAGGAAACCAGCGAGGGGAGTGAGGTGGAGGGAGGGGAGCCATTCACTCCCCTCGGGAAATGTGCGTTGAATTTTCTCGAGCGAGGGAGGGATGGAGCGAGGGATGGGCACCCATCCTCCTCGGGATGAGCGCATCGTGTTGGAGATGCGCGCGGGCGCTCATCGCGAGGAGGATGGGTGGTTACACCCATCCCTCGCTCCCTTTCCCTCGACCCCTAGAATTTTCCAATTTTCACTCATGTAATCAATACACATTGGAGGACTAAAGTTTGAGGTAAGACTAATTTATGCATTCAAAATATTTCTACTTTGATTGCTAACATTAATGTTGAGGAAGAGATTCGATACTTGACTGCTGAGGAGAGGTCTCGTAGAGTGCAGTTTCATCAGGAGTGGACAAAGTTTACCAAAAGAGATGAGGAGTTTTGGAGGATTAGACTGTTTAACTCTATTGAAGCTCTTAGCATGGATCATGAGATGGTAGTAGATGAAGCTCGTATCAGAGAAATCATGGTCTCTCACTTCAAGGAGTGTTTTAGTGAAAAGGTAGAGTGACCCTTTTTCTCAGGAATTACCTTTCAGTTTATCTCCCAGCCAGTGGCCACCTCCTTGGTAAAGAATTTTTCGGAGATGAAAATTAGGGAGCAATGCAAGAACTCAAATCAGAAGTTTTTCCAGGTCTTGATGGTTTATCTATGGAGTTTTATTTGAAAATGTGGGAAGTAATCAAAGTTGTTTTTCTTAGAGTTATTGAAGACTTTAATACTAGGAATTTTCTAGATTGGCGGTTGAACACCACTATCATCTCGCTTATTCTTAAATGTGTCGGAGTGTGGACAGTCAAGGACTTCAGACCTATTAGTATTTTGAACGGGGCTTAAGAAATCATTGCCAAAGTGTTGGCTGATAGATTAATAAATGTTATTCATTCAGTCATTTCTCCATTTCAAAGTGCATCAGTCAGTGGAAGGTAGATGGTTGATAGCCCTTTGATTGCAAATGAAATTATTGATTCTAGGAAAAAAACAAGGTGTTTCAGGGCTCGTCGTCAAATTAGATTTCTCAAAAGCCTTTGACAATGTTTCTTGTAGATATTTGGATTTGGTAATGACTCGCATGGGGTTTGACTCAAAATGGATCCATTGGCTTCACACTTGCAGATCTACAACCAAATTCTATTTGAAGATTAACGGACAACTGCACGGGTTTTTTAATAGCTATAAAGGCCTACGTCAGGGTGATCCCCTGTCTCCTCTTCTTTTTACTTTAGCAGCAGAAGGTCTAACCCAAATGATTTTTAAAGTGGTTGATGTTGCTCTAGTAAGAGGGTATTTTAGTCGTAGAGGGCAGTCATCCTATTTTCATTCTCCAGTATGCAGATGATACTATCTTTTTTTGTGATGCCTCCACCTCTTAGGTTCTTGCTCTAAAAAGAATTATGCTTTGGTTCAAAATTATTTCAAGTTTGAAAATCAACTTTCACAAATCAGTGGTGTTGCCTATTGGAGAAGTCCCTCATCTGCAGCAGTTGGCGGGTCTATTTGGTTGTGTAGCGGGTCAGCTTCCAATCAAGTACTTAGGCATGCCTTTGGGTGCTAGATTTAAAATTAAAATTGTGTGAGGTGAGTCAATCGAGGCTAGCTTCTTGGAAGCACAAATTCCCTTCGAAAGTAGACAGACTAGCACTTGTCCAATCTACTTTAGCTTCTATCCATGTGTTCCTTCTATCTCTTATCAAGATTCCTTCTTTAGTTGCAGCCAAGATGGAATAGATCATGCGGAATTTCCTTTGGGGTTCCACTCAAACCTCCAGAAAGATGCATCTAGTGGGTTGGGAGAAAATCTATTGTCCACAAATTCAAGGTGGTTTAGGCATTCGCCAAGTGAGTATTTTCAATTTAGCATTACTTTCCAAGTGGCTTTGGCAATTTGCAGAAGAAGATGGTTCTTTATGGAGATCACTCATCATTGATAAATATGAGTGAAATAGATGAGATTGGGATACCAGAACCAAGTACATTTCCTATGGGTGCTGTATGTGGAAATCCATCTCTCGATGTGCAAGTATCTTCTACCCTCGCACCTCGTTTCGTTGTGGCAATGGCGATCTCATTTCTTTCTGGCATGATTCTTGGGGTAGTAACCAACCTTTGAAGGATCTGTTTCCAATGTTGTTTCTCATTAGCAACCAGAAAAATGAGAGAATTAACAATTTTTGGTCCAATGAGGATTCCTGGGTTTTTTTCTTTTTGGAAACCCCTCAATGAGGGGAGCTAGAGGAGGCCACCAATTTAAAGCAACTGTTGGATATTCAGATTCTTTCGGAGGGAATTGATAGTTTGGTGTAAAAGGGTAAATGTGTAGGTTTCTCGGTGAAAGAATTATTTGATATGCTGGTTGCATCGCATTATGAGACCCACTCCAACCCCTTCATTTCCTCTCACAAGAATCTGGTTTGGGTGAAATTTTTTTTTCCTCAGATTAATTTCTTTTGTTGGTCAGTTTTGCACGAGAGGATCCTGACTAAAGATAGGTTGAAGAAGAGAGGAATCCCCACAAAAAGTCTTTGTGTGTTTTGTAATGAGAATGACGAGACTCTGAATCACTTGATGCGTCATTGCAGATTCTCCAAATCCATTTGGAGCAGTTTCCTATCAGAATTTGGTATGAGTTTAATGTTTTAAGGTTCCCATTTGAATTGGCTAAGTTGGTAGTCACAAGCTAATCCATCCTGGCGCACGGAGTGGTTATGGCGTAGGGTTTCTCATGTGCTCATGTGGTATGTGTGGAAAGAGAGAAATAAGAAGGTTTTTTAAGAACTTTAACAAATCAGAGCACTCTATCTTTATTGAGATTAGGAAATTGTTGTAGAAGATGGGTTCGACTTGTAATCCCTTTAGAGACTTGTTTTTTAACACCTTTATGGTGTCTTGGCATTCATTGATATAGAGATGATTGTATTTTATTTCTCCTTTTATCTTCAATAAAAATCTTTGTATTTGGACAAAAAAAAAACTATTGCTGAGATTGGTAGGCATCTCAAAATTTTTAAGGTTCCTCCACGGTGCAAATACCAACAGATGTTGCCTTACTTTGTGAGTTATGATAATACTAGAAATTATCAGTTTTTATAATTTTTTTATCACTTACTTTTGATAGAAGAATAATGGATGATTCTCGCTTTTATAATTTATCTCTTACTCAAAGCCTCATGGAATTTTGGTGAATTCATTGCCTCCAAAAAATTTATTTGTCTATTATTTTGTTGTATTGAAAATAAAAAAATTCGAGAAAAATTATTTGTGATATAGTATTCTGTAGCAAGGTCAATAACTTATGTTCTAGGTGACTTTCCCGATTCCATGACATATAGAAATGTGGATCATTACCCACTTACTATGACTGTTCGTATCCACTTTACCAATTCTAGCTACTTACATTTCAAAATATTGTTGTATGTACAATCTCACTTTGAGATGTTAAATATTTTTCACTGAATGGAAGAGCGAATACAACATCTACGAGAAAACATACTGCATATAGTATCTACTAGTTGGCAAAATATTCTTTGATTAACATGATGAAACAAGCTGTAATTGGTTAATAACCTCAAAGCTTATTTGACAGAGAGGCAGTGGCAAGCAAGCCACAAAACTATGGTAGAGCGATGTATAAAATGATTGGCCTAAGTGTATAATATTGATAGTTTATGGCCAAGCGAGATATATGATAATATAATAAAAAAAAACAAATTAGTCACTAAAAATTTGAAGTTTCCAATTAAGTTACACGAAGACATTTACTATTCATGAGGTTGCGCTTTACCTCTCAAGATGACACAAGAAATAAAAAGACCAACAAAGATGGAAGTACAAGGGAAAATTTTGTATGTCCAGGTGGTCAGTTTTGAGGTTAATATCTAAGACATTACATGATTTCTTAAGAAAAAATTTTAAGTGCTATTTAGGAGGAGAAGAGTAAGTCTAGGAAGCGAGGGAGGCATGAGGGTGGCCCCCACCGCTCATCCTCTTAGGGATGAGTGGTGATGCGTATCTCGAGGAGGGTGAGCGGTGGGGAGCCGCCCTCATGCCTCCCTCGCTCCCTAGAATCAGGGGAGGAGAAAGTGGCATCAAAGGATAAAATAAAATAAAATAATGGATTGCTTCTTATTGGATGAAATTATTTATTGACTTAGTTAATTCTACAAAAACAAAATGAAAATAGTTTATGGAGTGTTGTTTGTATAAATTCAGCCAAATTGAAATGTTAGGTGTATTAGATCTTCAACACTCAGAAAGATTTAATAGGGCACCTTGAAGCAAACACTACAAAAAAAATTGAAATCAGCCACGGCTAAAAATCGTCGCTGATTGAGCTAAAATCGTAGCTAAAAGGCATCAGCGACGGCACAACATCCGTCACTATCCCGTAGCTATATTTTTTGTCGCTATTTGATTCAGCGACGGCAAAATAGCCGTGGCTAATTAGCCACGGAATAAAACCGTCGCTAAAGTGTAAAACATCCGTGGCTAACTGATTTTTTTTAAAAAAAATTTAATATATTTTTTTTATTAGCGACGGCAATTTGGCCGTGGCTAACAGATTTTTTTAAAAAAATTTAACATTATTTTTATATTAGCGACGGCATTTTGGCCGTGGCTAACAGATTTAAAAAAAAAATTTTAACATTATTTTTCTTTTAGCGACGACATTTTGGCCGTGGCTAACTGATTTTTAAAAAAAAATTAATATTATTTTTATATTAGCGACGGCATTTTAGCCGTGGCTAATTGATTTTTTTTAAAATTTAACATTATTTTTTATTTTAGCGACGGGCATTTGGCCGTGGCTAAATGGTTTTTTTTTTTTAAATTTACATTATTTTTATATTAGCGACGGCACAATCTAAATGGTTTTTTTTTTTTTTTTTTTTCGATCTCTTCGAGATCTGAGATTTCTCCGAGATCTCTGAGATTTAAAAAAAAAAAAAAAAATATATATATATATATATATATATATATATATATATATATATATATATATTTAAAAAAATATCGGAGATCTCGAGAACTCAGATCTTTGAGATTCTCCGAGATCAGAGATCTCAGATCTCCAAGATCTCCGAGATCTCAGGTCTCAAATCTCCGAGATCCGAGATATCAGAGATCTGAGGCCTCAGATCTCCGAGATGAGAGATCTCAGATCTCCGAGAGATAGGCGGCGGATGAAGGGAGGGGAGAGAGAGGCGGCCGGGATCGGTGTCGAGGAAGTGGCAGACTTCTCCTCAGTGGGTTTCTTCTCTGGAAGATGAGAGAAAAAAAATTTTGAGAGAAAATTTTTGTTTAAGTTGGTTTGTAGAAAAAATTGAAATTTATATAGAGAAAGGTAATTGAAGGGGATTGGTTGTGTTAGTTTCACGCGGATCGATGACATGGTTTGGTTTAGTGCGTTGGATTGAGCTAAATTTTTGGGTGTTATTAACGGTTGAGATGAGATTTCACGCGGATCAGTGATATTTTTTTAAAAACCAATTAGCGACGGCCTTGCCGTCGCTAACCTCTTTAGTTTTTTTTTTTTTTTAAACCAATTAGCGATGGCAATTAAGCTTATATTGTCTATTAAGTCTTTTACAGATCTGTCTTTAACTCAAGGTTCTAAACATGGTTAGGCGGTAGGTGGGAGACAAGTAGAAGAGTAATGCCTAGAGGCCTAGTCAGAGCTTAAACATTTTATTTATTTAAAATAATTTATAAAAGTTAAACATAATAACATATAAATTACTTTAAATTCAATGTCAAAATAAATATGCAAAAGGTATATACATGAAAATTTATAAATTAATAAGTAACATAAAAATAGAATCCAAGTTTTTTTTAAAAAAAAAAAAAAAACTGGAATTAAAAAAAATAATTAAAAAACCGCTCAGGCCATCCACCCCATCTAGGCGTTTCCTAGCCGATTAGCGCCTAGACACCGCCTAAGCCGATTTTTAGAACAGAGCTTTAACCACATATTACAAACAATTTGCAGTTGGCCTTTTTCGTATTGATCTTGCAACAGATGATCGATCCAATAGTATCATAAGAACCGGATTGTTACTGATCCAAAACAATTAATTCGTTTTCTTATGAAAGTTATTATAGATAATTTATGATTCATATAAAAACAGGAGTGTCCTTGAAGAAGATTCGTTAGGCTGCTTCAAGGATTACCCACGAGCTTCCAAGACAATGGATCCAATATTAGGTTTGATTTACTGTGGAAATTTTCCCCTTTCATGTAATGAGGCATCTTAAATTCATCTCTAGATGATGACGAGCTTGTATAATGATCATTTATAAGTTTAAAGAATCATCATATAGCTAGCATGTACAGTTCATAATTCAGATCCTTAGGTTATAGATTATAACACCAACTTACTTTTTTTATGAAAACAATTTTATTGGGTGCCCTTATTTATTTGAGCAAAAAAAATAAAAAAATCAATTACATTTGAAATTGGGTTCATGGATGTACATTGAATATATGCTAGATTTGGAGATTTTTTATTCACAATAATTGCAATGCTCTTAGAAGTTAGAAGTTAGAAGTTAGAAGTTAGAAGTTAGAACTACATTTTTTTTTTCAATGACATTTTTTATTTCAAAAATTGGAGTTGTGAATACATTGTATGGTTGCTGGAAAGAATACAAGCTGATGAATTTAGAAGATGGGGAGGAGGCTAAGAGTCGTTTCTCTTACTCATAGTAATTAAGTATTGTTGTTTTAGGGTTAATAAATAGTGGTTGGGTGCACTAAGTAACTTTTATAAATTAAATATGTAAACTAAAGTTGGTGCAACCGAGCTAAATGGTCGGGTACACATAGCAACTCCCTTTTATTATTACAAAAAAATGATAAGTCAATGTTACATACACTAAGTCGGTGCAACAAAGTCGAAACATTCCAAACTATCGGTGTAACAAGGAGTTGGTGCAATCGAACCAAATAGTCGGGTACTCGTAGCAACTCCTTTTTTTTTGCCAAACACAAAGATTTTTATTGAAGATAAGAGGGGAAACAAGATACAAAGGCAACCAAGCCTAGATCAAGGAAAGCCAAGACACCATGAAAGTGTCAAAAATAAATCTCTCAAGAGATTACAAGCCGAACCCATCGTTCACAACATTTCCATAATCTCAACAAAGATAGATTGTTCTGATCTGTTAAGCCCTTAAAAAATTCTCATATTTCTCTCTTTCCAAACACTTCACATGAACACATGAAAAACCCTATGCCATGACCACTCCGCACGCTTTAATGAATTAGCTTGAGACCACCAATTTAGCCAATCCAAAAAACACCATAAAACATCAAATTCAGACAAAAAATGAGCTTCTGAACAAAAATTGGGTTGTTTTTCATATTATTGAGTTATGCTATATAGTGCTAACGTTCTATCAAGTCTTTTACATGTCAGTCTTTAACCAAATTATGGTTGGCAATTGGTTGGAGTGTCGTAAGATTGTAAGATATTCGTGTAAGAGATGATCAATCAAATAATATATTTCAATTAACAACCGGATAGCAGCTAATCCTGAACAATTTATATGTTGTTTGGTCATAACACTAATTAGATAATTTATGATTTATGTGAAAACAGGAGAATCTTTAAAGAAGATACTTATTGTTGCATTGAGGATGATCAGCGAGTTACTACGATACTAGCATCTCCAGCAGGAAAGAACCCGGTAGAATTTGTTGCAGGGAATGGAAACTAATAAGGGGTACGTAATTTTGGACCAAATGACTTAGAATTAGTTGAAGGGTGATTTTCTGTCTTTATTGAAGAATTTTCAACAATTCCACAAGTTGCAAGAAGAAGCCAAAATCAACTATAAGGTAAGCATAAGGGATTGGACTCGAATCTCTATAATCAACGGGTCCGTTGGTGTCTAGGGAGCTGGTCAACCGCTAAAGTATGTCTAGTGCTTCATTTCTTCTGTAGCTCACTTGTTTTGAACTAATCTTTGTTTTAATTTGATGAACCTCGAGCTTGTCTAGGCAGTCAGGCTTTAAAGCCATTTTTTTGGTCAGATTTGAGTTCTTTTTACACTTTTACCCATTCTCTTTAAAACACAACCACAAACATTATCTATAGAAGAGGTAAAAGTGTAAAAAGCCCAAAACCTAGCCAAAAAGTGGCTATAAAACCTGACTTCCTAGACAAGCTCTGAATGGTCGTGCATAACAGTAAAAAAATGGTCGTGCCGCAGTGAAAAGTAGAATCGTGCACAACAGTATAAAAAAAAAAGGTCGTGCGCGACGATTAAGAGACCAATAATACATCCTCCGAATCACGGATTCTGATTTCATTTTTCGAGGTAATTTCGATAAGTTGCTTTTGATGTAATCAGGTTATCTTGAACTTATGTCACGAATAGCTTGAATTTTCCAATTTCAACACATCTATACTATTTCTTGGGGTTAGACAAAATTTATATTTTACTGATGTCATAATAATATCATAATAATTATTTTAATATTTGTACCTAATTTATGTATGGGTAAATTATTACTGGTAGTTAAAACTTTATTATCTACATATTGCATTTTATTATTTCAAATGTATATTTTTTTATTAGTTATTTTGTTGTGGGTTTGAAATAAAAACAAACACTATTGAAACGTTGAAATAATGGGCTAACCTAAAAAGAGTGTCCCTGTATTTTGTCAAATTCTATGAAATGGTGTTATATTCCCGACTAAATGATTGAAATGAGATGCAAATATTCTAGGCCTCACCATCCAACCCACTCAGCCTGAAAGGGTGTATTGACTATCGGCAATGTGCATGCTTTGATTCTCACACAAACATCCTGGTGCCTGAGAAACAAATTAAGACATGTTTGATTTGCCTATTTGAGATGGGTTGTTTTGTTTTGAGTTTTGTTAGAATCCCAAAGACACAACCTAATGACATAGTTGTAATATGGGACATTGGTAGTTTAAGGATTAAAAATGGTTTTTAACTCTGGAGGATCAACTATATATTTTTGTGTCGGTCGTACATTAAGGACCACATTAGCCATTAAGCTAAAAAAATATATTTTTTAGTTTAAATTTGTTTAAGGTTTGCTTAAGCTAAAATTTTGAGAAAAATTTACGAATTAACATTAGAAATATGTTATTGTTAAATGATTTATATGGACCCTCACATGGCTTTCACCTATGGGAGTAATCTTGGAACACCCACCGCCTTCTCAGATACTTGTATAGGCTGAAATAGTTTCTAGTGCAAAAGTGTAGTTAAACCATACATGGGTTTGACCAGCTGTCTCAGATCACCACTTCTTTCTTTGATCCAGTTCAAATGATAGCCATAGTATTGCCTTGCAAATAAAACTTAAGGCATGAACACCCAATACCCAAATGAGGCTTGCATCGCAGAAAACATCTAAACAATTGGTAGTTCGGCTGACCAACTGGCCAAAATGGGTGCTAGTGCTACTTAAAGGCAAAACTACATCATAACATAACCCAGGTCCCAGGCTATAGCAGGGGTTAGATTTGATAAAAACAATCCTGTATACCATACTATTCTCGTATATATACGAGAACTGTCCCAAAAACAACAAAAGCAGAACATTGGCAAAAACCGACTCATATCATGTGCCCACAATGTCTGTCAATTTCTCTACTTTTTCCCATTTTCCGAATGTCTGTCAATTTCTCTACATTTTATCGTTTTTTAAACTACTTGCAAAAATCTCCCTTCCCTTAACTCACAATGTACTCTTTCTTTCTTTCTTTCTTTCTTTAAGTATCACTTCACACTAACAAACATAAATGCTCACCACTGAAAAAGCAATAAAGAGAGTTACCAAGTGGTGTCAGTGGCGGATTGCCTGACACCGAGGCGAGTCCAGGCGACGGCCTTGCCAGAGGTAAGATGCTTTATCTGAACAGGTGTGCCGACGACACCGAGGAGGTGAACGGAGTTACAGAGCTCCTTGTTCCATGGGATCTCGGAGGGTCTAGGATACAGGACTTGCTATTCATTATGAAATACGAATTAATCTCGTTTTAACAATAACATCTCTCGAGATACATATTCATTTGTGCAGATTGTGAAATTGACATCCACTGACAACAATGAATAAATACATACACTAAATTGGGCTTACTATTGGTGATTGGGTGTTCAAAGTTAGATATTTTATCATTCAGTTACTTACTGTGATGCTCTTCACATTTAAGATAGTGCGCGGTCCTTGGTATTTCCTTAACAATATTCTAGTTATTAATTTTAAAATGTTAAATAATGATGTGTCTAAAAATCGTTTTTCTGTGAGTTTGATTTGTAAAATAGACGTTAGACTGTCAAAGACCACATTTTTTTATGGTTGAAGACACTTCGATGCTTAAGTCAGCAATTCTATTTAAAGAAAGTGAAATCTGGATAAAACTTAGTTAAAGTTGCATAACTGTGTCGAATGTTTCCTTTACCTTTTATAATGGTCGCGGTTAATTCTCTACGTGATTTAAGCACGTGAGGCGCAACAGAATGAGATGTTTTTTTGTAACAGTCTCCTCCTTGATGGAGATGCGTCCGTGAAGGCGTAACTCCTTTCACGACTCTTTTTGGTGTAACGTTATTCTTCTTTATAAGAGAACTCGTGTCAAACCTTGATTTGGACTTTGATTCGTTCGGATTTGGATTCGGGTTTTGATTATATATTTCTATATTGAGTCTTGTCTGGGCCACTGTGGTTGGCTTTATTTTTCTTGGATTTTACGAGCTAGCCCAATAGATTAGACGCCGTATCCTCATTATGGATGTTCTCCGCCACGTATGATCATGATGATCGATCTATTTTGATGTATCATCAAATATATTTTAAAAAAATGAGATTTTTTCAAAAAAAAAAAAATTAATTCATTTATGGATGGCAAACGGTATTGTACAAGCAAAAGGAGGAATGGAGCGGGAAGATATTGGAAATGAGATTTTCACTACACTTGTGTGGAGGTCATTTTTTCAAGACATTATGAAAGATGAAGATGGTTGTATATATATATATATATGCAAGATGCATAATCTTGTCCTAGGTTGTCCTAAGTTGACAACATTCACATTTTCATTGTCTGTTGAACACATAGTATTAAGGGTGTGTTTGGTTGTATGAAATCCTATATGTCGTGAGAATTTATGAGAGGATCCTTACATTTTAGGTTAAACTGATGTATTATTCTATATCCACCATTTAATTTTGTGATCAATGGTGAGAATAAAAGTCCCATGAACATGAGAATCACATGCCTTGGGGGACTAAGGAGTGGGATTCTCATATTTATGAGACTTCAATTCTCACAATTGATTACAAAATCAAATGATGGTCAAATGGTGGATGTGGAGTGATATATCAATTTAGCCTAAAATGTAGGGGTGTCCTCATAAATATTCATGACATAGGATTCCATGCAACCAAACACACCCTAAGAGAAAGCTACGAAATGGTACTGAGATTGTTGAGGAAAGACCTTTCTCACTACACCAAATTGGCATTTTTGTAACAATCCAAAAAATAGTAACACTTTTGAGCTATAACAATTCACAAAGCAATTTTACACATTTTCACAACCAAAGTGATTCAATAATTGTATCACCACAAATGGTATGGGCTTACAAGTCATGTTATTCATGGTAATCTAATTTATTGTATCATTTTTTTATGTAGTTATTTTTCATTTTGTTGACTAAATTTAGTTTTGACTTAATTGTTTGGTGAATTGTAATAGCTCAAAAATGTTACTGTCTTCGGGCTGTCCAAAGTTGGTTCTTCTTCTTCTTCTTCTTCGTTTTTCCTCTCTCTTTTCTCGCCTGTTATTACAAACCCTTTTTTCTACCGCAATTGTTCGTAGTGGTCAGTGACGTGGATGTCCACGTCAACATGGTTATTAAACATGTTTATCAAACCTGTTTGCCTAGCCCAACTCTTCTTCTTTATCTTCTTATTATCTATTTTTTTAATTCATTTAAATTTTGTTCGAGCTGAAATTTTGAGAAAAAGTTACGAATTAACATTAAAAATGTGTCAAAATTTCAACCCATTTTAATATTATTTCTCAAGATACGCAATCATTTGTGCATATTGTAAAATTGACATCTAATAAATATACACATTTAAATGGGCTTACTACAGGTGATTGGCTGAACAAATTTAGATATTTTTATCATTCAGTTACTTACTGTTGCCCTTAGACTTCACAATTAAGATGGTGCGTGGTGTTGGTGCTTGGTTTTGCCTTAACAATATTTTAGTTCTTAATCTTTAATTTTTTAACATGTTTCTTAAAAAAATTAGACATTTGCTGAAGCAAAACGCTGATTTAGTCGTGCTAAAACGTGCACAATTTATGTTGAAGGGGCAGAGTAATGAGCTATAGTCAATTAATGATTATATAAAAATTAATTACTTTAATATAATAATTTTAAATTTAAATGATACATAATTAATTATACAAAACACTAATCACTAAACAAAACTTCATCTAAACTAATTTTGTAAGAGCATAAAAAATAAATATATAGGGGCCAAATCAAATAGGTATATAAATTTAATGGACAAAAATTAATTTCAAATGTAAAATTATATATGATTTTGTTTTTCAAAAGTTAGTCTAAGAAGCCACCGTATGAACGCCTTACCTATTTTTTTTTAATCCCTTAACCCCTCCCATTCCAAATGTGATAATAAGCTAATTTTATAAGAGCATAAAAAATAAATATATGAGGGCCAAATCAAATAGGTATATAAAGTTAAGAGGCAAAAATTAATTTCTAATGTAAAATTATATATGATTTTTTTTTTTCAAAAGTCAGCCTAAGAAGCTACCGTCTCCTCATAGAAAGCCTATGGTGCATAGTGAAATTTGGAGACCACCCTGTCACGAGCCATCTCTCAAAATATCCCTCACCAAGGCAACAAGGCATCCAAAGCATCATATGGACGCTGGCAGTAGGCCCGTAAAGGACCGATGGTGCAGCAAGCTTTTCGAGATGCCTCCGGAAGGTTCTAGAATGCTCTTGGACATTCTAGCATAGCTTTCTCTAGAGTGTTCTAGCATGGATGAGTCTAGAACACCCTTGTCTAGATTTGTGTAGTATTTTCTAGAAGCCTCCTTGTAATTTTTGGTTCCTTTGGAGGTGAGAACTTTCTAGATGCATAGAGAATACTCCTTTGAAGGAGGATTGTGGAAGGTTCTAGGCTAGAAGCCTCTAGGACTTTAAGGGCCTATAAATAGGCCTTGGCATTCATTTGTAGAGATCATAGATCAAACACTTGTACAACTCTCTCAAGCAATACAAAGCATTCTTTCAAAAGCCTAAACACTTGTGCCTTAGCATTTTCCTCACTTAAGCTTTCGTAGCATCACTTAGCATTAGCCAAGCATCGAAGTGCCTTGACTAGTTAGTCCGACGGGAGTGTGACGCTAGTGGGCAGCGTGTTAATCAAGGGAAAAAGGTCAGCACGTGACACGTGGTATCAGAACAGCGACGATCGTAGGGGCGGTCTTGCTGAAGTTGCGTTGTGCTAGCTGCTGTGTGTACGAAGGTTAGGTGCGGAGCAATCTGATCATGTCGGGAAACAAAGAAAGTGTTGTTGGAGGGTCCGTGGTCGAGGAGACTGGAAGAAAGACTAGTCGGACCAGCATGCTTGAGGATCGTATGGCCAAGGTGGAGCTGACTGTGGGCGATCTCCAGGACAGTGTCGGGGAGATGGAACAGAAGGTTGAGTCCTTCCATGGGACGTTGGCTAGCGTCACTACGGATATCGAGCAACTCGATAGCCGCGTCCATGACCTTGAGCTTGGCACTGTGGAAGCCAAGGACGAGACTCAACTTCTCGTCAACCAAGTTGCGGATGCCATGCGCAACGAGATGGGCCAGCTCAAGGACACGCTGATGGGGCAGCTCCAAGCCATCCGGGAGCAGGTTGAGTCCTTACAATCGGACGTCAACCTATGCAAGGCGGCTGTGGCAGGTAGTGCTACTGTACGAGAGGGACCAAGGATGAAGGTGCCCGAGCCGCCAAGGTACCATGAGAAGCACGATGCTAGGGAGCTCGACAACTTCCTATGGAGTATTGAAAAATATTTCGACGCGATGCGCTTGGACGACGATGAGTCCAAGATCACCACCGTCACCATGTACTTGGGTGATGATGCCATCCTTTGGTGGAGGAGGCGTGAGTCGGATATCAAGAAGGGTCTTTGCTCGCTTAAGACTTGGGACGAGTTCAAGGCGGATTTCACGCGGCAATTCTATCCGGAGAATGCGGAGGAAGTTGCTATGAAGAGGCTGCGTGGACTGAAGCATACGGGGTCGATCAAAGAGTACGTCAAGCAGTTCACTTCTCTTATGCTTGAAGTCTCGGACATGCCGGAGAAGACTCAGCTCGTCTACTTCATGGATGGACTACAACGATGGGCTGAGCAAGAGTTAAAGAGACGCAACGTTCAATCACTTGCGGAGGCCATCGCAGTTGCCGAATCCTTGTTCGAATACAAGGCTGATTCGAAAAGCCTCAAGGGCGGCAGCAAGAGTGGCGGCAGTAACAAGGGAAAAGGTGGGGGAGCAAAACCCACCGAAAGAAGCAGCAGTAGCAGTGGCGGCAAGCAGTTCGAGAGGAAGGACAAAGCCAAGCAGTCCTTTTCGGATAGCAAGGTGAAAAACCGCGACTGCTTCTTGTGCGGAGGGCCGCACTGGGCTAGGGAGTGCCCACAGCGACAGAAGCTCAATGCGATGATCGCTGGCAAGAGTGGATCGTCCGGGGAATCATCGGGGGACGAGGCGCAAATGGGGACTTTGCGCTTGCTAAGCAGCGTCAAGGCTACGGTGGAGCAAAGCAACGTGGCTAAGGTAAGTACGCTGCCCCGTTCGAAGAAATCTGCTCTTATGTTTGTGGAAGCCAAGGTAAATGGCAAGGCTTCAAAGGCACTCATTGACACGGGTGCAACGCACAACTTTGTTGCTTTGAAGGAGGCAACAAGGCTGGGCGTGCAATACACCAAGGAGCCAGGCACCTTGAAGACCGTCAACACAGCACCGGTGCCTATCCATGGTGTAGCACGAGGCGTCTCCCTTCATTTGGGCGAATGGAAGGGGACGGTGGACCTGACTGTCGTCACGATGGACGACTTCTCATTGGTGCTGGGCTTGGAGTTCATGGATACGGTGAAGCCATGGACATTAGAAAGGGACGGGTCGATGACTATTGCAAAGGATCGAGAAGCATGCTCTGTCCCTGTCACTCGGGAGATCGTGGAGGCCAAGATGTTGTCAGCCATTCAAGTGAAGAAAGGCGTGCAAAAGGGGCAAGCAACATTTGTGGCCACGTTGATCGAAGATGGGCCTCAACCCAGCTAGGTTCCGAAGGAGGTAGCTGCGGTTTTGAAAGAGTACAAAGATGTCATGCCTCCAGAGCTACCCAAGAGACTTCCTCCAAGAAGGGAAGTCGATCATATGATCGAGCTGGAGCCAGGGGCTAGGCCTCCAGCCATGGCGCCTTATCGGATGGCACCGCCAGAGTTGGAAGAGCTACGCAAGCAACTCAAGGAGCTGCTGGACGCGGGGTTCATTCGGCCATCCAAGGCCCCATTCGGTGCACCAGTATTGTTCCAACGCAAGCACGACGGGTCCTTGCGTATGTGCATCGATTACCGAGCACTTAACAAAGTAACCATCAAGAACAAGTATCAAATTCCTTTGGTTGCCGATCTTTTCGATAGGCTCAGTAAAGCCAGGTACTTTTCTAAACTGGATCTCCGATCGGGGTATTGGCAAGTGCGCATAGCCAAAGGAGATGAGCCAAAGACAACATGCGTCACTCGCTATGGGTCTTATGAGTTCTTGGTGATGCCTTTTGGTCTCACCAATGCCCCGGCTACTTTCTGCACTTTAATGAACAAAATCTTTCAGCCTATCTCGACGATATCGTCGTGTATAGCGACAACTTGGAAGAACATGTGCATCACTTGCGACAGGTTTTTCAAGCATTGCGGGAGAGCGAACTGTACGTGAAATTAGAGAAGTGCTCGTTCGCCCAAGACGAGGTGTCTTTCTTGGGGCACCGCATCAAGGCTGGAAAGATCATGATGGAACGGGACAAAGTGCAGGCCATCAAGGAATGGGAGCCACCCAAGAACGTTTCGGAGCTGCGTTCCTTCCTTGGGCTGGCCAATTATTATCGGAGATTCATTTTGAGCTACTCGGCGAGAGCAGCCCCACTGACCGACTTGCTGAAGAAGAAGGTGCAGTGGCATTGGAGTGAGAAATGCCAAGAAGCGTTCGATGATTTGAAGAAGGCAGTCACCGAGGAACCTGTCTTGGCCTTGCCCGATTCTACTAAGTCATTCAAACTTCACACCGATGCATCAGACTTTGCCATCGGAGGGGTGCTTATGCAAGAGGGGCATCCCATAGCCTATGAGTCTCGCAAGCTCAATGATACCGAAAGACGGTATCCGGTGCATGACAAGGAGATGACAGCCATCATTCATTGCTTGCGGACTTTGAGGCACTATTTGCTTGGGAGTCGGTTTACCATCATGACCGACAATGTGGCTACGAGTTATTTTCAAAATCAGAAGAAGATCAGCCCCAAGCAAGCTCGGTGGCAAGATTTCTTAGCGGAGTTCGATTATGTCATGGAGTACAAGCCGGGCAAAGTTAATGTTGTTGCTGATGCTCTCAGCCGAAAGGCCATGCTAGCTAGTGCAAGCAGCGCCGCTAGCAACCTTCTTGATCGGATCAAGGAGGGGACTTCTCAAGACCCCTTGGCCAAGGGACTCATGGAGATGGCCAAGGAGGGGAAGACTCGACGGTTTTGGGTAGAGGATGGGGTGCTCTACACCGTCGGTCGTCGCATTTATGTGCCTAAGTGGGATAATCTTAGGCGAGACATCATGAAGGAGTGCCACGATTCAATGTGGGCTGGCCATCCGGGGATGCAGCGGACATTGGCACTCTTGGAGGTAAACTACTATTGGCCTCATATGCGGGACGATATCGAGGCCTATGTGAAGACTTGTCTTGTGTGCCAACAAGACAAGATAGAGCAACGTGTACCGGCAGGACTATTGCAGCCTTTGCCGATTCCAGAAAGGCCATGGGAGAGTGTATCAATGGATTTCATATCAGCCTTGCCCAAGTCTGATGGGTATGGCTCTATTATGGTGGTGGTCGATCGCTTTTCCAAGTATGGAACTTTCATACCTGCCCCACGCGATTGCACGGCCGAGCAAGCCGCCAAGTTGTTCTTTCAGCATGTGGTGAAGTATTGGGGCTTGCCTCGGAGCATCATAAGTGATCGGGACCCAAGGTTCACAGCAAAATTCTGGACGGAGTTATTCAAGCTCTTGGGTTCGGGTCTACCCTTCTCAACAAGCTTTCACCCGCAAAGCGATGGGCAAACAGAGAGGGTGAATGCCTTGTTGGAGTTATACTTGAGGCACTTTGTGGGTGCCAACCAGAAGAATTGGGCCAGGTTGATGGATGTGGCTCAATTCTCATTCAACTTGCAGCGGTCCGAATCAACGCAACAAAGTCCGTTCGAGAACGTCATGGGCCAGCAGCCCTTGACTCCACAAGCCGTTGCGTCGGGCTACACGGGTAGCAGCCCCGCTGCGTACAAGCTTGCACGAGGGTGGCATGAGCAGCTTGATATAACGAAGGCATACTTGGACAAGGCGTCTAAGAAGATGAAGAAGTGGGCGGACAAGCATAGACGCCCTCTCGAGTTCCAAGTGGGCGACATGGTCATGGTCAAGTTGCTGCCACAACAGTTCAAGGTCTTTCGCTCAGTGCACAAGGGACTAGTGCGGAAGTACGAGGGGCCATTTCCCATCCTACGGAAGGTCGGGAGAGTTTCTTACAAACTTGAGTTGCCGCCCAAACTCAAGATTCATCCGGTGTTCCATGTGAGCATGCTCAAGCCCTACCATGGTGATAAAGAAGATCCAACGAGGGGCGAGTCACATCGGGCACCAACCGCAGTCGTGACTTCCTTTGATCGAAAGATCGAGAGCATCGAGGCAAAGAGGCTCATCCGACGGAGGGGTGTGCCAAGCTATAATGAGTATCTCATTCGATGGAAGGGACTACCGAACAGTGAGGCCTCATGGGAGAAAGAGGGCGACCTATGGCAATTCCAGGGCAAGATCGCGGAGTTCGAAGCACGGTCTTGACGGGGTCGTCAAGGACTTGGGTGGGGGAGAATGTCACGAGCCATCTCTCAAAATATCCCTCACCAAGGCAACAAGGCATCCAAAGCATCATATGGACGCTGGCAGTAGGCCCGTAAAGGACCGATGGTGCAACAAGCTTTTCGAGATGCCTCCGGAAGGTTCTAGAATGCTCTTGGACATTCTAGCATAGCTTTCTCTAGAGTGTTCTAGCATGGATGAGTCTAGAACACCCTTGTCTAGATTTGTGTAGTATTTTCTAGAAGCCTCCTTGTAATTTTTGGTTCCTTTGGAGGTGAGAACTTTCTAGATGCATAGAGAATACTCCTTTGAAGGAGGATTGTGAAAGGTTCTAGGCTAGAAGCCTCTAGGACTTTAAGGGCCTATAAATAGGCCTTGGCATTCATTTGTAGAGATCATAGATCAAACACTTGTACAACTCTCTCAAGCAATACAAAGCATTCTTTCAAAAGCCTAAACACTTGTGCCTTAGCATTTTCCTCACTTAAGCTTTCGTAGCATCACTTAGCATTAGCCAAGCATCGAAGTGCCTTGACTAGTTAGTCCGACGGGAGTGTGACGCTAGTGGGCAGCGTGTTAACCAAGGGAAAAAGGTCAGCACGTGACAACCCGCACCCATCATATATGAACACTTTACCTTTTTTTTTTTTTAATCCCTTAACCTGTTCCACTCCAAATGTGACCGGTAGGGTTCGAACCCTAAATCTGTGATTCCATCCATTACGGACACACTACTGAGCTAGTATTCCATTGACATTTTTCAATTTACCTTCATAAGAGTCCAGTCCAATGCAAGTCACCTCATAATCACATAAAATATGAAGTTATGAACATTAAAATCTTCAAAGCCTAACCAAATCTAAGCGAAAATAAAATCCACAACCTTTGTTTTATTTATTTATTTATAATTCTATAAGTTTGCATCTACTCTATAAAAAAATTTAAACTACACAAACAAATGGTTGGAGCACACACACTTAGAGTCGAATTATTATTATTATTATTATTATTATTATTTATAGAAGAGTTGGTGGACTTAAGTCTCTTTGGTTGAGTGGAGTTGTCCGCAAGTGTGAGTGTGAGACTTAATAGTCATGCACTATCAAAAAAGAAAAGGTGGTGCATTATAACGAAGAAGCATATGGTGATAGTGAAGATAAGAAGCTTTTTTTTGGGTCCAATGAACTTTTTTTTTTAGGTATAAAGGCAGCAACTTTTGGGTTAGTCCATTGAACTTTTTTTTTTTTCCAAACAAGAAGTTTTTATTAAAGATAAGAGAGAAACGAGATACAATCATTTCTACATTAAAAAAATGCCAAAACACCATAAAATTATAAAAAAAACAAATTTTTAAAGAGATCACAAGTCCAACCATCTTCCACAACAATTCAGATTGTGAGAAAGATGTGAAAGGGAAAAAGAAAATCTATTACTTTGCTTTGTTTTAGACTAATCAGATTGTGAGATAGATGTGATGAGCACTGAGCATGTCAACAATGGTGATTATGCAACTTGAATGGAAGAAATAAAGTTTAAACAAATCAAATCCTGCATAGTAAAAGCAGAATCTCATTATGTCTTTCGTAGATTTTTTTATATCACCACATTTACTTAAGAACATCACCATCTTCTACTTTCTAAAACACATCACCAATATAAAATCAAATTCAAAAAATTCCCTCTCTCTTTTCACACCATCTTCTCCTCTCTTCTTTCTTAGAGAACAACACCACCACTGCTCTGCCTCACCATGCCTGCTCGCCGGGCACACTTCTCCTCTTTTTTTTCTTTTCTTATTTCTTCTTCTGTTCTTCTCCTATGTTCCTCTTCTCTTCCCTTCTTTTCCATTGCCGGCGGCACCACCTTTCTCGGACATCATTATTTTTCTCTCCCTCTATTCTTCTTATCCTCTTATTATTATTATTATTATTATTATTATTATTATTATTTTGCCCTCGAACAGACTCATGCAAATGGGGTTGAACTCCGATGGTGTGCAAAAGTAGATATGTGGTGTCAGAACGCCTTTAGCAAAAGCTCACATTGAAAATTTTAGCCCATTAATATAAAAACAGTTTACTTGCACCCCAAACAATAACTTTTTTACCCTTTTTTTTAATGACAATTAGAGTACACCAATCCTCAACCTTAAATTGATCTATTTTTTTTGGCTTGAGGTTGAATTCTCCATTGAAAATGCTCTAATGCTACCCGTAGAACAATTTTGTTTAGATGACTATAAACAACTACAACTAGAGATAGTATGGATTAAGGCTTTCCATTCAAGATGGTGCATGGTGGTTTGGTTTTGCCTTAATTGTCCAGCTCGAGCTCTTAATCTTAAATAGTATAACATTGTTTTTGAAGAAATTTGGACATCTGCGCTACAATTTTCTCAACCTAAAGGGCCCGTGACTTGAGAGGAGTGGTGTTAGGTGGAGAAAATTCTTCTTTAGAATTTTCCACTAATTGGAATGCTAAATCTATCTAGGTTGACAAGGCTTTTGGGGTGTAAATACAAGCATGGTCTTGGTGGACTTTGGACTACTTCACTCAAAGCAGTGATATTCAGCTCTACATTATTGCTTGAAGCAGAGTTGCCTCCCTCTTTTTCCCCTATATATTCAGCCAAAATGCCAACTTTTGGTGCATCTTCAACCTTGAGGCATCTAATTGTGGTCAGATTTCGATTTGAGCATGAAAACTAGAAAAATGGGAACATTTGCACGATGCTTCAGTTTATGTTGCCTCCTATTACTCATCTTCTCTCAAGTGTCTCAAGTTTTTTGCAGCAGGTCAGGAACTCCCTATTTTAGTATTTTTAAGTTGCACCCCTTGCTTAATCTTGATCAGTAGTTTAAGAGGGTGTTTATGTTTATTTTTTTGGCTACTAATTCTAATAAAAAGTCTAAAATTCTTTTAAAATGTGATATATTTTGACAATATCCCCTTTACAGCATTGGAGGACATAAGCCGGGAGGCCGGCTCGAGGATGCTCCACCTAAGAAGCCACCTTCTCCACATGGGAATCCTCCGCAGCGTCCTGGAATTGGGAGACCTCCTGCACCCAACAAGCATAAACACTGAAATGAGAATATTTGACGAATGATGGTGTTTAGTTTTTCTTATGTTTTGGTAATTTTGTAAGCAACAATAAGTTTTTCTTTTTCTTGTAAAACCATATATGAATTTGGATTAGTATGGTATAGGAGTTGGCTTTCATTCCTTAATATAAACATATCCCCTGCATATCCACAATTGCATCTTTTTAGCAAAAAGCTCAGATTAAATTTGGTGGCTGTGAGATAAAAAATATGAAGAGGCTATTATTGCAACTGTTGCACCTATGTTGCCTAATCTTCTCGTGAGAACGGCCTCTTGCTGGGTTTTCAGGATCCCATAACCTATCAAAGACCATAACTGGTCAACACATCATACACTGATAAATATGCCGCCAAGTTCTAACCATTGAGTTGTCATGCCATTGGCACCTTATGTAATTTTGAAATTTAAGGAAATTAGGATTAAATGGTGACATTTTGAATGATAAATGACATGGAATATTGTATGTTTGAATGCAAATTGCAGTCATGCTTAGAAGTCCATCTGTGTTGTTTTCTGACTAAAAGAAGAGTGTTCAAGGCCAAATCAAGACTCTATTACGAACCAACGATATAAGTCGCAAAATACTACATTTGTAGGATTTTAAATATCGAAGTCTTGACTGATCTGGCTATGGTTGAATACATGAATGCAACTTACTAACTACCTCAATTAAACGTCTTGACCTAATGATGCATCCATTATATTAAAGAAACTTGATCAGCATAATTGTACCTGCGGCTTTAACTATAAAATTTGGTGAGGATAATTTCCTCAACACAGATCATAGTTTAAATGTTCAGCAAAGTTTGAATGGCGAAAATTAGCTGTCTACAATGATTTAAGTTTAAGAATAATGACCATAGGCTTCATATTTAGAAAAGGAAAATTTATCATATGTTACTTAAATTACTCCAAAAACAAGTACTCTATACTCTGTCTAAAGACCAGAATTGCCCATAATTATACTCTGTCTAAAGACCAGAATTGCCCATAAACAAGTAAAAACATCAAAGTTTCATGTCAAAGTTCCACTAAAGACCAGAATTGATGCACAAGCTGGGTTCGAACCTATGAATTAGTGGTACCATCCGCCAAGCTCCGACCATTAAGCTATATGTCATTGGCGCTGAACTTTTACTTAGATGATTCATATGACAAATCAATCTCAGTCCTGCTTGTTGTTGCTGTCTAACAGATCTAGCAGATATGCAGAAAAATGATGGGGCAATGATAGCAAACTTCCTACGGCCTGACAAAAGATCTGATATCATGTTAAATGGCTTACCATTTAAATGCTTCAGTTTGATAGAACAAATGTGGCACATATCAAGTCATCGGGGTCTGGTCTCAATACTTGCAAAATAGTCGAGTCTAAAAAAGTTTATTGCCTTATAACCATTCAACTGATCATTTTATTAACGCATTGTTTAATGATGATATATAAGATTCAGTCCTACAAGCCAATCTTATACCTACTTCAATATATTGACTAAATGACTCATTTGTTGGCAGAAATGTCAAGGTTACTAACTTTAAAAATGACTTATATTCCTTGTGAAATATCACCTGCTCATACAAATTCTCTGTTATAAATTGAAGTCTGTATGTTAGAATTAGTGACCTGAAAGCAAGAAAAGTTTAGATTTCCGGCCACTGAAGAGGACAAATGGGGCTATTTCAGTAGTTGTTGCGCTTTCGTTTATTCATCCTCTTTTTTTCTCAAGTTTCTTGCAGGTTGGCAACTTGGTTAATCATTTTGTGGTGCTTTGCAAGGAAAATAAGTGTTTTAATCTTAACTACAATTATTGTACTTAAATTTCTTTTGGATTAGAGACCTCATCAGATAATCTGGTGTGATCTCTCCCTTCTGGCTACTTACAAATATCTTGGGCTAAATTTTCTGTTGAACCATATGCACCCTTAATATTCTAATGCTCCAAATATTAAAATTAGCTGATATTTCCCTTTACTACAGGAATGGAGAAATACAAGGCCGATTTCGAGATGAACCAAGTATGAAACTACCATCCCCCACTGGAAGGGGGAGGCGTCCGTCCTGGAGAGGCACCCGGACCACCAAGTCAAAGCAAGAAATGAAAGAAAAAAATAATTGTAGCATGTGGTGCTTTGTAAAAGACTTGTAGCTCATTTTTTTCACTAATTTCTCTTGAAAGAATTAGAGCACAACTAAATAAACCTCCCAGCAATTTCATGATAATATAAATGGCCAGGCTCGTGGATTAGAAGTTAGTATTTCGATATAATAATTGGAATGGAGTAGTTTTATTAATATTGCTAATATGTTAAATTTAATAGATAATGAGAACCTAGCTAGTAATTTGTTTATCGAGATTAGAGAATTGTTGTTGAGGATGGGTTCGGCTTGTAATTTGTTTAGGGATTTGGAGTTTGACACTTTCATGGTATCTTGGCATTTCTTGATATAGGAATGTTTCTCTTTGTTTTTTGTTTCATTTTCTTTCATTAATAAACATTTTCGTGTTTGACAAAAAAAAAGAACCTAGCTAGTCCCATCAAGTCCATTTCGACAACTTTTTTTTTTACTTATAATAAACTTAAATGTTAATTTATTCCATTTTCTTGAGAATCTTCATTACAATCACGGGCATAACTCACCTGGGCGGCCGGGCTGGTAATCGGTTTCACATGTATAACTCAATCTCACCCATATTGTTACTCCGGAAACCTTGAGGTTTTAGAATTAGAGTAAAACAGAGGAGATGGTGATGGTGGTTGTCGGTGATGAGCGATTGGTGTGGCCCCGAATTTATATAATGGCCATGTTGAAATTAGGGTCTGGCATGGAGTCATTAATTGATGCAGCCGCACAGTGCCCCCCATTTTGGGGAGCCCAATTTTTTTTAATTTTTTATACTAAGCATTGTTAATAATTAGAGATATAGAAATTATGGGCAAAATTGGAATTCAAAATTAGGTTGAATACATTACACTGTTCATTTAAATGTGCACTTGTTATAGTTATAGTAATACAACTTATTTTGTTTAGAATTTAAATAATATTTTTTACTTATTATTGAAAGGTTGTAATAAAATGAAATAAAAGTTCCCAGTCAGACTTTATAGCCACTTTTTGGTTAGGTTGGAACATTTTTACACTTCTACTCTTTTTATAGATAATTCTTGTGGTTGTGTTTTAAAAAAAAAAGTAAAAATATAAAAAAAAGATCAAACCTAGCAAAAAAAGACTATAAAGCCTGACTGTCTAGACAAATTCAATAAAAATACTGAACATTCGCACACATAATACATGTCGACACCCTAGTCATTATAATATACCGCTTTCATCATCGACATCACCATTTCCATTACAATCATTTTCAACATTGACTCTTGCAAGTGGGTTGGGAGCTGGTCTTGAATAAGAACATTTCTGTCTTCCGACTCAATTGATCCATCCCTCCCAATATTGTTGGCCACTTCATGTGGATCAACTTGAGTTTTCCACCTTGGCTTGTACACATATTTATTTTTTCATTATGATTTCGACTTTAGACTCTCAAGAATGTGTTTAATTTCAACTTACACAATGAGTGGCTGTGCATTTTTAGATGGCAACTCATCTTGCCACTTATGTTTACTGTTTAAGATGTGATCGGTTTTATAAAAACATTTGAACTTAATTATTAAAAAAAAATTGCACCTCTACCATGACTTTGAGTACAGAGTTGACTACAATTTGATGCCATAAATGATTCTTAATTCCAAAATAGTGCTCCAAATAGAGTTGCCTCCCTTTTTTATTCCCCTATATATATTTTGCCAATTTAAATGTTAATTGCATCTTCAACTTTAAGAGGCTTTTGAACTTTGGGTCAGTTTTCTTGAGCACCAAAACAAAAAAACGATGGGGATGTTTTCACAGTTGTCAAGATTATGTTGTTTTTTATTACTCATATTATCTGAAGTGTCTCAAGCTAATGAGATCAGGCTCGAATCTCCTTTAACGGAAGAAATAGAAGCTCGAGAAGGAATACCAAAAAAAACCTAGTTCACTCGCTGAGATTGATATTCGCTAAAAAAGCACGATTTTTACTTTGCCGTATGCTTATCTAGGTTTCAGGCTTTTCTTTCTTTCTCTCCTCCTTTTTTCCTCGTCCTCCTTCTCCTCCCCATGAACAATATTATTTTTGACATTTCTCTTTTATGAATACATTTCATTTCCGACAGGGGTCCTAGATATTATGGAGATATGGGCAGCATGCAGGAGGATAGACCAAAGCAAACACCTTCTCCCCTGCGCAGGTAACCACGAAAACTTGAAAATAATCACGGCTTCATATTGATAGACCTAGATATTAGCCAAAAAAAGAAGAGAAATATAGATAAATACCGTGGGATTTGTTGATTGTGTTCAGGCATATTATATAAACTATTTAATGTTTGTTCCCGTAGCACTAGAGAGTCATATTTTCTGGTTACATCAAGGCCCCGCTTAATTCACTGCAAATTCTTTGTATTTCCTTACACGTTAACTTATCGTAATGTGCATGTCATAGTCTTATTGTTAATATATATATATATTGGCAAGTTCTAATTTGCATATATAAGTCAACATGAGACAAGAAAGAAAATGAACGATGTTTTTCATTCATCACCAAGCATATTAAAAATGAATATGAAAATGTATTTGTTTTAAAAAACATTTCCAAATTAAATCATTTGCATTTACAGTGGATGGATCTAGGGTGAAGCATTGCCTGTATTGTGTATTGCATGCATTTGTTCAGTTAACTGCCGGTTGTTATTATTGTTGATATCTTGTTTGCTCATCCATTAATTCACCAATTTCACTTATTTTTGCTGAACCCAGTTACAACACCTGTTTTTTTTAATACAACTTATCTGCTTTGTAGCAGGTTGTTGTTGCATCTACACGACCCTATTAAAGGTCTTCCTCACGGGATTCATATAAATGGATGAGGCCCAAGACCTGTACGCGATCCACTTCCACGTGGCAATGGAAATGTTAGACCAAGAGATCCTCCTCCGGATTTACCACCTTGTTGCTAACTCTAATCAATAAGAGGCCACTGAAACCACTGTTGATCCAAATATCGAGCCTGGTCCTGAGCATGTTAAGAGTGATTGGTACCAATGGATCAATAAGAAGCCAATGGTGTTATGGCCTAGTGGTTAGGGCGGTGTGGGTTTGTCCCCCACGTCCTAACTTCGAATCCCACCTGCGGCATGATTACTTTCTAATGGGTGTTGACCTATAGGTCGCCCAGTTAATAGATTATGGGATCCTTAAAAACCCAGCTCACCTTTCAAAAAAAAAAAACCAATTTACTACAGTTATTTTCCTAGAATTTTCAACACATCTATATAAACCTCCGTGTTTGGGGTTAAGGGCGGAGCCAGAATTGCTGACAAAGGGGGGCAAAAAAATGTTTGAAAAAACCAACTTACCCCTTAACGTAGTTTTCCGAACCAAATGAAGATTTTTTTTTCTTTTTTAACTCCCAATAAACCCACTCTCTCCTCTTCTCCTTCTCTTATATTTTCTCTCCCTCACAAACCCTCTCTCACTCTGTAATTTCTCAACTCTGCCTTTCATCTCATTTCTCTTATATTTTCACTCCCAATTCGCTCAACTTCGTAGCAGTTGGCTATATCGAACCTTAAAACGCAAACATATCAATAGCAGAGATTTGTATAGAAAGGGGGGGGGGAACCTAAACTTTTAAAATAATTCATAATTTAATTTTTAGTGGAGTCAAGAGCCAAGATTGTATACAAAATTGGACAATCTAAACTTTTAAAGGGGACAATATAAAAAAATATGAGTAATTTAGTGGAATTTTTCAGAAAGATAAGGGGGACAACTGACCCCCTTAGCCAAAGGGTAGATCCGCCCATGGGGTTAGACAAAATTTATATTTTACTAACATCATAATAATTGTTTTAATATTTGTACCTAGCTAATTTATGTATGGGTAAATTATTACTTTAGTGGTAGTTAAAATTTATTAGCTACATATTGCACTTTATGTAATCAAATGTATTTTTTTTATTAATTATTTTTGTTGTGGGTTTAAATAAAAACAAACAATATTGTAATGGTTAAAATAATGGGCTAACCCAAAAAGAGTGTTCCTGTATTGCGTCGAAGTCTATGAAATGGTGTTATGTTCCCCGACCAAATGATTGAAATGAGATGCACAAGGGAGCAATAACTTTATTCTGGAACCCACCATCCAACCCACTCCGCCTGAAAGTGCATAGACAATGTGCTTTGATTTATTAAATTTTTTTTATGTTTATTAAAGATAGGAAAGGAACAAAATACAAATGAAATCATTACTATATCAAGAAATGTCAAGACATCATGAAAGTGTCAAAAACCAAATCTTTAAATAAATTACAAGTCGAACACATCATCCACAACAATTCCCTAATCTCGATAAAGATAGAGTGTTTTGATTCACACACAAACATCATTGTGCTTAGGGCCCAAAGAGAAACAAATTAAGACACACTACGACTGTCGATGCGTTTTACGATATTCAGTACTTTATTTTATTAAAACATTTCAATAATAAGTTTTTTAAAAAATAGAAAAATTCTAACCAAAATAATTATTTATAATTTTAGGAGCCTATATATAGTTTATGAATAATTAGGAGCTTAGTCTGTATCCCGTATTGATTCTAGGGTGGTGATAATTTGTATCCTTTTGGTGTAATATTGGGTGGTGAGTTTTATCATTTTGTTTATCTAATGTTTCCATATCAAACTTGCATCAATTGGTATCAGAGCATCAACCCGATCCAAAGGTCCAAGTGTTTTCGCTACCAAAATATGTTCATCAGTTTTGCATAATCAGACCTATTCATTGGTCATTTTACTGTTCCGTATCTTCGTGTTACCTAGCATATTATATATTATTGGAAATGTCTCTGAGTCTAGTTTTCAGATCAAAAGACGATTTTACAATGATATTGTCAATCAAGTGAAGAATGTGCGTGTTGCCGAAGAAAATCATGTAGCATATACTTTCTTCAAATGGCCAAGGTGCACAAATCTCTTGTGCTCGTGGATGACATTCAGGTTCGTGAGTTTCAACTGAATTGAATATTTGTGAAAAATATTCATTTTGTTTGAATCGTGTGGATATGAACTTTCCTCCAATATATGATGAATTGGTAGATGAACAACTTCATAAAAAGTTTGGAGCCTTTGATTTTTGCAATATTAATGATTCTTTTTGGGAAGATTTCATTGCTCGTGATAGTACTAAAAGGAAATTGTTGGAAGAGATAAGTGTTCTCATATCATTGTTTTTCTCCAAAGTTTTTCCTAAGTTAACCGTTTGAAGAAATGTTTCCACAAAACTTGATGAATGAAGGAAACATGTTCTATTCTAAGAAGGAAGCATTGATGTACTCTTGGTTTGTAAGACGTATTAAACTCGATCATTGGGAGTTTTGTGCAAAAGTGATTCTTAGGGTTGAACAAAAAACCGACCAAACCGTCTGAACTGATACGCATTAGAAACAACGTGTCAAAGTTTCAATCCGTTTTAATATCATTTTTTAGATTTGAGATACGCATTTATTTGTACAAATTTTGAAATTTACATCCACTAGCAACAATGAATAAATATACACACTAAAATTGGCTTATTACACGTGATTGGGTGAACAAATTTAGATGTTTTTATCATTTAGTTACTTATTGTGATGCTCTTCAACTTCACATTCAAGACGGTGCGCTGTGCTTGATTTTGTGTTAATGTTTTTTTTTTTTTTTTACACTTTTTACTCATTTTTAAAATACAACTATAAACATCACTTATAAAATGAGTGAAATTGTAAAAAAAAACTAAGAAAATGCCCAAAAGAGGCCAGCAAACATAGTTGACTAGACTTACTCATGATTGCTGGTCTTTTTAAGCTTTTTTATGATTTTTTTTTTAATATTTTTTTACTACTCCTCTTTAAAACAAAATCACAAATACCACTTATAAAATGGGTGAAATTATAAAAAATAAAATAAAATAACAAAAAAATCCCAAAAGAGGCTTAACAAATATGACTGGCAAAACTTACTCTATTATAGTTCTTGATCTTAAAATGTATAACATGTTTCTAACAAAACAAATAATTTTTCTAGAGAGTCGGCCCAAGCAAGAGACTGATTTATAACATGTCCCTGGCTCTCTAGATTTTTTACAAAACAAATGGACATCTGCCAAAGCAAAACAATGATTTAGTTGTGTTAATTTTTTCACAATTTAAAGGACCCATGATTTGAGAGGAGTGGCATTCGGTGGGGAAAATTCTTTATTTAGAATTTTTTGTACAATTTGACAAAATGATTGCCCAAATTGTCCAGGGTGACATGACAAGGCTTTTGGGGTGTAAAAACATGCATGGATTTTGTAGACTTTGACTACTTCACACAAAACATAATGTTTAGCTTTAAAATACTGCTTGCCTCTTTATTTCCCTATATATTCGGCCAAAATCGCAATATTTGGTGTATTAATTAATGATAATATAAAAGTTAATTACTTTAATATAATATTTTTTAAATTTAAATAATACATACTTAATTATACAAAACACCAATTCCTAGTCAAGGGGAAGAAAATGGACTCAATGAGATAATTTTGAAAGAGCATAGAAAATAAATATATGAGAGGCAAATCAAATAGCTATATAAAGTTAAGGAGCAAAAATTAAAATTTTTTATTAGATGCTTATGATCGAAAAATCTGACCCACGATTGGAAGCCTCAAGGTCAAAGATGGATGCGTGATTACATCCATCTTCAACCTTGAGGTTTCCAATCGTGGGTCAGATTTTTCAATCTTGAGCATGTAAATACAAAAATTGGGAATATTTGCTCAATTGTTGGGTTTATGTTGCTTTCTATTACTCATCTTCCCTCAAGTTTCTTGCAGCAGCAGGTCAGTCATTAGTTTAAGAGGGAGTTTTTTTGTTTTTTGCCACTAATTCTAATAAAAACAGTTTAAATTTCTCGAAAAATAACTTTTAAGGCTTGCTTTTTCACAAAACAGACAATTTAGATTTCGTAATTGATGTAATAGCTAATTTGTGTCTACTTTTATATAATTTTATGATCAACAAAGACTAGTTCATTAACTCATGTTAATTCATAAACTTATAAGACATATTTACTCTTCCTAAACAAATAGAAACCTAATTTTATACTTTTGTAACTAACAATGACTCTTTTTTATTAATGATTCTAAATTTTATTTTATTTTGTTGTTTTTACTTTTTTTTTAAAACCCTTAATCCCTTCTACCCCATTAATCATTCCTTTTTTTGTTAATTTTTATTTTTTTATATTATATTGTGTCTTTAATTGCAGTTTGAGCAATTATTTTATGACATTTGTTAGGTACAAATGGCAACATTATTATTTTCATGTTAGCATTTTTTTTATTCTTGAATGTTTTGTCACTCTGTCTGAATGTGTTCGATTTGACTAGTTGTGAAGGTATATTTGAGTTTGAAGAGCAAAATTTTTTTGCTTCAATTCTCTGTCACTATTTAGTTTACATAAAATTATCTTATTCAATATTGATTTCCGTTTTACCTCTAAGGCTATGATCATGCTCTGTAGTAGATAACTTATGACTAAATAGCGACAGAGAATAAAATATATTACTTTACAGGTACATGCATTGAAAAATAGGAAATTAAATTTCGATAGTTGAAAATTTTATTTTATTAACTACATTATGAAATAAGAAACAATGATAATTAAAACCAAATTTTTACCATCATTAAGAAAAGTAATGCATGGGTACTTGTAAATTTTTCTAATCAAATTTATGACAAGTTAACCAAATTAATTTTATTAAATAATTAAAACAAAACTTTTAATTATCATTAATTACATTATGAAAAATTTAACAAATCTTAGCATAATAATTTTATTAACTTGTCAGTCAATGAAAACTTATAAAAACTTATAATTGGTTGCTAATAATTAGAATCATTAATATCTATACTTACAAGCGGCATGGGTGGGAGGGGTTATGGGTAAATTTTGTTATTAGAATTATTAATAAAAGAGTAATTGTTAGTCATAAAAGAGTTCTTGTTGGTCATAAAAGTATAAAATTAAGTTTTCTATCTGTTTAGGAAGAGTAAAAATGTCATATAACTTTATGAGTTAACCTGGGTTAATAAAAGAGTCATGATTGATCATAAAAGTAGGCACAAATTAGCCATTACATCGACTACGATATCTAAATTGTCTATTTTATGAAGAAGTCGGCCTTAAAAGTCATTTTTCGTAAATTTCTTGAGAATTTGTGACATATTTTGACAATATCTCCCTTACAGCATTATTGGAGATTATCATGGACGAGGCATTTTCAGGATAGTCCGCATAAGAAGCCACTATCTCCTCATGAAAAGCCTATGGTGCATCCTAGAATTTGAAGACCACCCACACCCATCATATATAAACATTGAAATGAGAATGTTTGACACGAGTTGGTGTTTAATTTTTCTCATGTTGTGGTCATTTTGTAAGCAATATTAAGTTTTACTTTTAAGACCTTGACTAACATTTGAAAATGTTTTGAAGTGAGCAAGTTATTGTCATTTTACTAAAGTCGCATAAATCTGTATCGCAATGAAAAAGGAATAGTGTCATTGACTTTCGGCCAACTTATATTCTCGATTGAGACCGACTCTCAAGCTCATTAAAACACAAAAATTGTAGTATAATGAGTTATCTAATAAACACAATTTGAATCACTAGAAAATATTTTGAAATAAGCAAGTTATAGTCATTTTACTAAAGTCACGCAAATCTATCTCGCAATGAAAACGAGGTAGTGTCCCTGACTTTCGGTCAACTTATATGCTCGATCGAGACCTGTTCTTAAACTTATCAAAGCACAAACATTGTAATACTCTGTGTTATCTAACAAACACAATTTGAATTACTTGAAAATGTATTGAAATGAGAAAGTTATGGTCATTTTACTAAAGTCACGTAAATTTGTTTTCACTCATTCGCATTGAGCAATGTGAGGTTTGGTCTCAAATTTGCCCAAACCTTTTTGATGAAGAGAAGGAGGAGAAAATTTTAAATTTTGAATTTTTATTAGTGGTATGGAGAGAAGTGGTGGTGTGAGAAATAAAATAGGTGGTGTAGGATAACACCTATGGTGGTGCCAAATAGTCGCTCCCTATAAATAAATGTACGGGGGGGTGGGGTTGTGGATGTATGTACAAGTTAAAAAAAATGTACGAGTTACTATTTTGATACAAAATTACTGGATTGATGCAGTTTATAGGGGTGGGCAAGAATCATGATCCCGACCTGACCGACCCGTTCCGGTATGGTCATGAATCGATTAAGACCAGGACAAATCGGTCTACATTGTTTTTATCCCGGTTCCAATCCCGGACCAGTCTGAACCGGGACGAAACCGATTTTAACAAAAATAATTCATACCGTTCCAGTTCGTCCCGGTTACTGTAGCACTACATATCTAAATCCAAGCCCAATTATTAGAAACCAAAACCCAATCCAATGTTTTACCAAAACCCAACCAGATGCCTAAACAAACACATGAGATGATTAATGAGTCATTCTAGGCCATTGGTCAGGACTAGTACCGTTGGTCAGGGAAATCAAGGTTCAGAGGCCTTTCAAGACTTTCCTAATGGTCTCAAAACTCAATGTTTCCTTTTGAAAAGTGCCCAAATGCTTAGCATCTATATTATAGGGGGAAGGTTTGAGCTCTTGACTATGAGGACGTGTTGCCTCCATTGCATAGTCGGGCCAGACTGTACCGCTAGCATTTTTATTGTTTTCCTTGCATTGCTTTTCAACTTCAAACTTGTATTTCCATCGATCGATAGCATCGAACTAGTCTTGAGCAACGTCCTTCCGAACGTTCCTCCCCATTGTAATCTATTGAATGTTAATGAGAGCTTTTGCTGACTATTGTGCATTGTTATATTGTCTACAGATTGATATTGTGCATTCTCAAGTTAATATTTGTGCCCGTCAAAGTAACTACTCATAGGCTTACTAGTGAATTGGATAGCTAGTGCCGCACGGATTGCTAGTCCGTGACAGTTGGTATCAGAGCCAGAGCTTGTTGAATGCAAACCAGGATGCAGGAACTTAATGAGCGCCTTAGCACTATGGAGGAACGACAGGCTAGTCGAATGCATAGACTAGAAAGCAGAATGGACCAGTTGAACACTTTGGGAGAACAGATTAGTCGGTTGGATGGACTCTTTTCACTGGCAGACAGAGTGGATTCGCTGGCTGAGCACGTTGATAATTTAGAGGGACGGACAGTCGCTATGGAAGAGTCGCCTCACCCCACAGCTCAGGTGATGAGTGACTTCCAATTACAGCTGGAGGACTTATTTGCAAGGGTTGGCTTGCTGACTAAGGCCACAGGGACGACTGATCACCCTAGGATGAAAGTGCCTTAGCCCAAGTCATATGCTGGGGTACGAGATGGGAAGGAGTTAGAGAACTTCTTGTTTGATCTGCAGCAGTATTTTCGCGCGGTGAACCCCGAATCAGAAGAAGCCAAGGTCACCATGGCGACCATGTACTTAGCAGGTGATGCGAAACTATGGTGGAGAACCAAATATGCAGATATGGAAGAAGGTCGCATCCTTATTAGAACTTGGGCAGACCTCAAGAAGGAACTCAGAAACCAATTCTTGCCTGAGAACACTGATTTCTTAGCAAGGAGGAAGCTCCACACCATCAAACAGACAGGCAATATTCGAGACTATGTCCGACAATTCTCAACTTGCTTGCTAGATATTCGAGATATGTCTGAGAAGGACAAAGTTTTCTGCTTCATGGAACAAGCTCAGCCGCTTCTACAAGCAGAATTGCAAAGGCAGAAGGTGACGGATATTACCAGTGCTATTGCGGCAGCAGAAAGGTTTAGCGATTATATGCCCATGGCTGGATCCGCTTCACTCAATCACTCCACAGCTAGAACTGGCAGTACCAATTCAAGCTCAGGGTCGAATGCTCGATCACCTCACCAAAACTGGGGAAACTCAAGTCAGAACCGAGGAAACTACAATTCTCGGCCGTCCAACCAGAATTGGAGTTCCAACAAAAATTGGAATGCCAGCTCTAGCAACTCAAATTACAACAATAAAGGAGGGCAAAACTACTCTGGGCAGTGGAGACCATCTGCACCTGCCCCATGCATTCTTTGCAATAGCAGGGATCACCCAACAGGCAAATGTCCATCCAAACCAGCTCTACACTCATTAATGTCCTTGCTTCAAGCAGAACCTTCTAACTCGACCGCATCGAGCTCGAACCCCACCAACAGTGAGACCTCCCAGATGGGAGCTCTACGCAAGCTCAATGTTGTCAAAGGAGAAATGTATGAGCACCCACACAAGAAGGCTTTGCAATACATCGACATCACTATCAATGGGTTCCCTTCCCAAGCATTGTTGGATTCAGGAGCGACAGACAATTTTATTGCCCCAGATGAAGCTAGACGTGTGGGTCTGAACTTAGAAGGAGATGTGGGTAAGTTGAAAGCTGTCAACTCTGAGGCAATCTCTATTAATGGTATGGCTGGAGCTGTGCCACTACAGGTTGGTCCATGGGAAGGAAGATCAAACTTCTTAGCCGTTACACTTGATGATTTTAAGGTGATTCTTGGCCAAGAATTCTTCCGAGGAGCTGCAGCAGGACCATTACCTTTCATGGACTCCTTGGGGTTTTTCGGACCCAGACTACGCATTGTACCAACCTCAATTCGACCAACAACTCATGATAGAATATTGTCGGCGCTTCAAGTCAAGAGAGGCTTGGCCAAAGGAGAAGATACATACTTAGTTGTGGCAAAGCTAGAGATGGAAGATGATACTAGCAAAATCCCTGAGGAAGTTGCCCAAGTTATTGCTGACTTCAGCGAAATGATGCCGAATGAATTGCCAAAGAATCTACCTCCCAGAAGGCTCATTGATCACGAAATTGAGTTAGTGCCTGGTGCCAAGCCGCCCGCACGTAGTCCATATCGCATGAGCCCTCCAGAGCTGACCGAATTGAGAACACAACTAGATGGCTTGTTGGAGTCGGGATTCATTCGGCCCTCTAAAGCACCTTATGGGGCACCTGTTCTTTTTCAGCGGAAACATGATGGCAGTCTTCGCCTTTGTGTTGATTATAGAGCCCTGAACAAAGTCACTATAAAGAACAAATACCCGCTACCGCTCATTGCAGACTTATTCGACCAACTTAGATCCGCCAGATACTTCACAAAACTCGACTTGAGATCAGGTTACCATCAGGTCCGCATTGCTGCTGGTGACGAACCCAAAACTGCTTGTTCTACTAGATATGGGTCATATGAGTTCCTAGTAATGCCCTTCGGCTTGACCAATGCTCCAGCTACATTTTGCACCCTTATGAATGGCCTGTTCCGTCACCTTCTGGACAAGTCTGTGGTTGTCTATCTTGACGACATTGTGGTTTATAGTGGGACGATAGAAGAACACCTACATCATTTGCGAGAAGTGTTCCAAACCCTTAGGGATAATCATCTCTTTGTCAAGAAGGAGAAGTGCTCATTCGGCCAGACCCAGATCAGATTCTTGGGTCATGTTATTGGCAATGGCAAGATTCGGATGGACATGGAGAAAGTCAAGGCAATCCATGATTGGAACTCTCCTAAGAACGTGTCTCAACTACGTTCTTTCCTTGGACTCGCAAACTATTATCGTCGCTTCATAAGGGACTACTCTAAGAGAGTTGTTGCCCTGACAAATTTGTTGAAACAAGACCGAACATGGGAATGGGATAGGCAGTGTGAAGCTTCATTCCAAGACTTGAAATTGGCCGTGATGAAAGATCCAGTATTGGCCTTGCCAGACATTACCAAGCCCTTTGAAGTACAAACAGATGCATCTGATTATGCCTTAGAGGGAGTTTTACTTCAAGATGGTCACCCGGTAGCATATGAGAGTTGAAAGTTGAATGATACAGAGTCTCGTTGCTCAGCTCAGGAAAAGGAATTGCTAGCCATTGTACATTGTTTACGGGTGTGGAGACACTACCTCTTGGGATCTCAAGTCCTTGTTAAAACGGATAATGCTGCAACAAGCCATTTCCTTACTCTGAAGATGCTAACCTCCAAGCAATCTCGATGGCAGGAAAAATTAGCAGAATTTGACTTAGTATTGGAATACAAGCCAGGGCGCACTAACAATGTAGCTGACGCACTCAGTAGACAGGCAGACCTTGCAGTGCTAACCCATACTGGTCTGAGTCACACCATCTTGGAGAAGATCAAAGTAGGCCTACAGACAAATCCCCAAGCGAAGGCGATTACATAGTTGATCAAGCAGGGCAAAACTCGACGGTTCTGGATAAAAGATGGAGCAATACTCACAACTGGTAATCGCCTTTATGTTCCAAGAACTTCTGGTTTGAGGAAAGAACTTTTGAGAGAATGCCATGACACCCATTGGGCGGGACATCCAGGTTGGAGACGAACACTTGCATTGCTAGAGAGGGGGTACTATTGGCCGCAGATACAGGAGGATGTAATGGCCTATGTTCGAACATGTCTTATTTGCCAGCAAGATAAGGTTGAAAGAAATTGACCAGTAGGCTTACTAGAGCCCCTGCCTGTTCCAACTCGTCATTGGGAAAGTGTTTCCATGGACTTCATTACTGGGTTACCAAAAGTGGAGGATTTCAGGAGTATCCTTGTAGTTGTTGACCGATTCTCAAAGTATGTGACCTTTGTGCCGACCGGACTAACTTGCACAGCCGAAGATACGGCGCAATTGTTCCTCAAGCATGTAGTGAAGTATTGGGGACTGCCCGAAAACATTGTTAGCGACCGTGATGCTCGATTCACAGGCAAGTTCTGGAAGGAGTTGTTCAAGCTCTTGGGATCCAAACTTAATATGTCGACAAGCCAACATCCCCAATCTGACGGACAGACTGAGCGCTTTAACTCTATGCTTGAAGAATACCTTCGTCATTTTGTAAGTGCAAACCAGAAAAATTGGGTGGGACTACTTGATGTTGCACAATTCTGTTTCAACTTACAAAAGAGCTCAGCTACTCACTCCAGCCCCTTTCAGTTAGTTACTGGTCAGCAACCATTGACACCACATACAGTGCTGACCGGATACCAAGGACCCAGCCCAAGAGCTCTTGAATTTGTCAAAGCTTGGCAGAAAAACATTGAAGTTGCTCGAGCCTATCTTGAGAAAGCCTCCTGTCACATGAAGAAATGGGCCGACAAGAAACGACGGATCGATCCTTTTGAAGTCGGGGACTTGGTATTGGTGAAGCTAGATATGTTCAACAAGTATAAACGAACAGCTAGAGCACACAACAATCTGTTTCGCAAGTATGAGGGACTGGTACAGATTATTGAGAAAGTAGGCAAAGTCTCCTATCGCGTCAAGTTACCACATTGGCTCCGTTTCACCCATCCTGTCTTCCATGCAAGCAACTTGAAGTCCTACCATGCAGATGCCACTGATCCCACAAGAAATGTATCTACCCGAGCATTGCCTAAACATCCTACGAAGCCAGATCGAGAAGTGGAAGAAATCTTAGCTGACCGCCTCATCAACCACACAGGCCCGGATAGAGAGTATTTGGTCAAGTGGCAGGATGAACCTCCTTCAGAGATCAGTTGGGAGCCAGTGGAGCATCTGCTGCCATACCTCTCAAAGCTGGAAGAGTACTTGGAAAAGTTCGCTGCGAGGGCGTCAGCGAATTGAGTGTGGGAGAGTGTCAGGACTAGTACCGTTGGTCAGGGAAATCAAGGTTCAGAGGCCTTTCAAGACTTTCCTAATGGTCTCAAAACTCAATGTTCCCTTTTGAAAAGTGCCCAAATGCTTAGCATCTATATTATAGGGGGAAGGTTTGAGCTCTTGACTGTGAGGACGTGTTGCCTCCATTGCATAGTCGGGCCAGACTATACCGCTAGCATTTTTATTGTTTTCCTTGCATTGCTTTTCAACTTCAAACTTGTATTTCCATCGATCGATAGCATCGAACTAGTCTTGAGCAACGTCCTTCCGAACGTTCCTCCCCATTGTAATCTATTGAATGTTAATGAGAGCTTTTGCTGACTATTGTGCATTGTTATATTGTCTACAGATTGATATTGTGCATTCTCAAGTTAATATTTGTGCCCGTCAAAGTAACTACTCATAGGCTTACTAGTGAATTGGATAGCTAGTGCCGCACGGATTGCTAGTCCGTGACAGCAAGAATCATGATCCCGACCTGACCGACCCGTTCCGGTATGGTCATGAATCGATTAAGACCAGGACAAATCGGTCTACATTGTTTTTATCCCGGTTCCAATCCCGGACCAGTCTGAACTGGGACGAAACCGATTTTAACAAAAATAATTCATACCGTTCCAGTTCGTCCCGGTTACTGTAGCACTACATATCTAAATCCAAGCCCAATTATTAGAAACCAAAACCCAATCCAATGTTTTACCAAAACCCAACCAGATGCCTAAACAAACACATGAGATGATTAATGAGTCATTCTAGGCCATAAAATTTAATGAAAAATGAGAAATGATGATTAATGAAAAATGAGTCATTCTTGGCCAAAAAATGAGATGATTAATGATGATTAATGAGTCATTCTGGACCAAAAAAATAAGATGATTAATAAGTCAAAAAAATGAGATGATTAATGAATCATTCTGGGCCAAAAAATGATGAAATGAGATGATTAATGAGTCAAGCGCAAAAAATGATGAAATGAATCATTTTGGGCCTATGGTAAATCAAGTCCAAAAAAAATTGGCTGACTGAATTGGAAAATGAACAAACCGGGTAGGCATGGTCCCAATCCGGACTGTCACGGTTCCAAACAGTCTGGGTCCAATCGGGCCATAAAAAAAAATGACTTTCCCAACCCGGACTGTTCCCGATTGACTGAACCGGGACTGGGACTGGGACCGGGATAGACCTCAACCCTGACCGACCCGAACCGTACCCGCCACCCCTAAGTTTATGAGTTATCTTGACAAGTGACAATGGAGATGCAGTCAACATATCCCACACCAAATAAGACCCGTCCTAGGAGGTTTTTGCAATTAAGGAATTTCATTAAAATGGTCCGAATTTATATTGTACTTTCTTAATAAACTAAAATTCAATAGCAAATGGGGATAAGCCTTGTTAAAATTAGGATAATTTCATTAGAGTCTAAAAAAGAAAAAAAATTTCTCCAGATTTGGCGCCTTTTACGAAGCAATAATTTTTGTAATTAAATTGATTTTGGCATCGTTAATTATATTTCTAAACTAAAAGACCTTGGAAATCTCGAGACATTTAGAATTCAAACGCATACTTGTTACTATTGGAGATGTGCTCGATTTAAGCGTGTGAATTAGTCTCACAAGGGTTAAGGAGTTATATCGTGTATGATTAATAAGGATCATACATGTCTCTTGGAACGATACCTTTTAGAGACAACAGAGCTCGACAATCTCGCTTTCACGCTGTGAAGTGGTTCACAATGAGACATGGTTCAGTGCTTCCACAATGAATCCCTTGGCTTTACGAAATTATATGTACTTGCCATGTGAATGCGGGAAGTTGTGAATTCAAAAAGAAGAAGGGTTACACTCAAGAACAATTCAAGATATTCCTTGTCAATTGAACAATAAGTTTAGCAGAAAATTCAATCCGTTTAAAAGCCTAACATGGACTTAGAAATCGACCTTGTCCTACAGTGTGATATACTTGTGGAGCTTGAGAGTTTGCACCCCACCATGGCCTGCATTTACTTGGGATCTTGAGGAAAAGTTCATTGAAGTTTTCCCATTCTGGCGGTTGAGAAGAATTTAGGGTCAAAACCGGCCCACATGCTTTGTAGAACTTTGACTGCTTTCCACTATAAATTCAGCAAAAATATTTGCTCAATTCTCATCAGTGTCTAACTCTTTGTTTTCGAGCACCAGAACAAGAGAAAATGGGGATATTAATTACGCGATTATTGAGTTTGCTTTTCACGTTTCTCCTTGTATCTCAAGTTTCTTGCAGGTTAGTGATTATTTATTTATTTATTTATCGCAAATGGGAAATTTCAAAAAGTAAAGCTGGCCGTCGGTTAGCATGCGCTGTTCATTCATCACCAATCATATTGAAAATGAACAAGAAAATGTATTTGTTTTGAAAAAACATTTACAAATTAAATCATTTGCATTTACGGGTATGGTGAACCAAGCATGGCCTAATTTTTTTTATATTGCATGCATTTTGTTCAGTGAATTCAAGCCATTAATTTCTCACCAATATTAAATTGCAACAAACCAAAACAAATTAAGTATGAGTCAAGCATACCATCATTAGTTCAAATTAATATCAGAATGTTAAAAGTGTTCCATGGTAAGCTAAGTGCGCTAATCAGTAAGTAGGTTCAAATTATTCCTCCACAAAGCCTATTGATTAACGCAACTGTTGTGCAAATGTTAGCCTGATCTCGTCTCAAGTCAGGCCTCTTGCAGGTTAATATGTATGCCGAGCCTCAAAATGAATTTGTGGCTGTCGTTATTATTGTTGATATCATGTTTGCTCATCCATTAATTCACCAATTTCATTTGTTTTGCTGAACCCAGTTACACCACCTGTTTTTATTACAACTTTCTGGCAGGTTGTTGTTGCATCTACAAGACCCTATTAAAGGTCTTCCTAATGGGGTTCACGTAAATGGACGACGCCTACTATCTGGACAACGACCCGTAGATCCTATACCCAATCCAAAGCCACGACCCAATCCACCACGTCGTTGTTGCTAACTCCAATCAATAAGAGGCCACTGAAGACACGTAGTGTTGAGCCTGAGCCTGAGCATGTTAAGTGTGGTTGGTACCAATGGATCAATAAGAAACCAATGTTGTTTCCTAGAGTTTATCACAAGTGGTCTTACTAGAGTTTATTTTATTTATTTTCCTAGAGTTTATCACAAGTGGTCTTACTACTATGTTTGGATTGCCGTAAAATTTTCAATTTCATGTACTCAGGTTTATCTTGAACTTATCTCCCCAAGAGCTTGAATTTTCCAAATTCTACACCTCAATATGATTTTTTGTACATAAAAACTAAAATATAAAGAAATAAAGAAATAATTAAAATGTACGTACACTTAATAAAGAGATATAAGCTAATGAATATTCATTAATTTGATAAGAAGAAATCGATTTTATCTATTTTTTTTATAAAGAAATAAGTTTGATAAAGAATTTTGCCATGGTATTTTCAACATCACATAAGAAATAAGTGTGGTTGGTACCAATGGATCAATAAGAAACCAATGTTGTTTTACTACTGTTATTTTCCTAGAGTTTTTTACAAGTGATCTTACATACTATGTTTAGATTGCTGTAAATTTTCCAATTTCATGTATTCAGGTTTATCTTGAACTTAATAAAGAGATATAAGCTAATGAATATTCATTAATTTGATTAGAAGAAATCGATTTTATCTATTTTTTATAAAGCAATAAGTTTGATATAGAATCTTGTCATGGTATTTTCAACATCACATTCATGTGTTCGGGATTTATAGGTTACAATAGTTTGGAGTGTAGCCCCATGATTTCGTGTAGTCTAGTATGAACTGTGAATCATTTAGTTGTTGTTAACAAAATTATCCCAGTCCTAGTCAAAATTGTATCTCTTGGTCTACAAATTTTATCAATAATTGAAACAAAAATGAATTTGTGCCCCAGTCCTCTTGTAAAAATGTTTGCCCCTCTCCTAAATATATACATTTTTGATAGGAAATCATGATAGGTTTCAATATTTTGAGAGTAAATGTGCTCGCCCCTCTCCTAAAAATGGTTTTTAATTTTGAACGATCAACTATATATTTTGTGTCTGCCGTATGTTACTAGGCCACTAAACAAAAAATTTCTTTAATCGATTTAAGCTTTGTTTGAGCTGGAAATTTGAAGAAAGTTATGTATTAAAAATAATATTGTGTCAAAGTTTCAACCCATTTGAATGTCATTTCTCAAAATACAAATTCATTTGTACAGATTGTGAAATTGGCATCCACGGGCAGCAATGAATAAATATACACACTAAAATGGGCTTACTATGCCGATGGTGTTATGGCCTAGTGGTTAGGGCTGTGTGGGTTTGTCCCCCATGTCCTAGCTTCGAATCCCACTTGTGGCATTGTTACTTTCTAATGGGTGTTGTGACCTATAGGTCGCCCAGTTGATAGGTTATGGAATCCTTAAAAATCCAGCTCGCCTTCCAAAAAAAAATAATAAATAATAATAATAATAATAAAAATAAAAATGGGCTTACTACAGGTGATTGGGGGAACAAATTTAGATATTTTTTTATCATTCAGTTACTTATTGTGATGCTCTTCGACTTCACATTTAAGATGGTGCGTGGTGCTTGGTTTTGCCTTAACAATATTCTAATTATTAATCTTAAAATGTACAACATGTTTCTGAAATAAATTGGACACCTGCCGAAGCAAAACCCTGATTTAGTTGTGCTAAATTTTCACAATTTAAAGGGCCCATGATTTGAGAGGAGTGGCATTCGGTGGAGAAAATTTTGCTCTCTACAATTTAAGAGGGATTTTTTTTTTATTTTTTGCCACTAATTCTAATAAAAATAGTTTAAATTTCTCGAAAAATGACTTTTAAGGTCTACTTTTTCACAAAATAGACAATTTAGATACCATAATTGATGTAATGAATAATTTATGCCTGCGTTTATACTTTTATGACCAACAATGACTATTTCATTAACTCATGTTAACTCATAAACTTATAGGACATATTTACCCTTCTTAAACAAATAGAAACCTAATTTTATACTTTTGTAACCAATAATGACTTTTTTTTATTAATGATTCTAATTTTATTTTTATTTTATTTTTTTTGTTAAATTTTTTTTTGTTATCTTGTTATTTAATTGCAGTTTGAGCAATTATTTTATAACATTTGTTAGGTACAAATGGCTACATTAATATTTTCATGTTAGCATTTTTTTATTCTTAAATGTTTTGTCACTCTGAATGTGTTCGATTTGAATAATTACACTTCTTTTACTTAGATTTCAACCCAAACTAGAAAAAATAATACCATGCTTTTGTTTTTCAACAATTCACTATTTAATCCTGGATTTTAAAAATAATACAATTCACTAGAAAAAATAATTGTATCACCATGAAGAGTATGGTTATAAAAATGATACTATTCATGGTGATCCAACTTATTGTATCATTGTTTTTGTGTTACTGTTTTTCATTTTTTTGACTAAATTTAGTTTTGACTTGAAATTGTTTGGTGAATTGTAACATCTCAAAAGTGATATTTTTTTTAGAGTTGTTACAAAAGTGCCAATTTGGTGTAGTGCAGGGTGATAAGGATGCGTATTTATATTGGCATGTGGAGATGGTGGAAAATGTACTGGTCTGCGAATGTGGCCATACCTGCCAAAGAAACAGAGCGAGAAACTTGTATTAACATTGTTAGGTTTTGACATATATGAATAATCACAAGTAACTCAGTATACATAACATGTATAATTTACATGAAGTTCAATTAGTGAATCAGATCAGCCAACAAGATCGATAACAAGAACAAGAACAAGAGCAAAAACATCAATACAACTTTGTTTGAGGCGGCTTTACTTACCTACAAGATGCCTGACTCTTCTGCTAAACCTCCTCTGACGATACCACATCATCCTGGTTGCAAAACCCGATTTCCTAGCATCACTCATAAATAAATGGTTAGGGTTGTGGATGTATGTACGGGTAAAAAAAATGTACGAGTTAGTATTTTGACATAAAATTATTGGAATAATGTAATTTTATGAGTTATCTTGACACGTGATAATAGGGATGCAGTCAACATATCCCCCATCTTATAAGACCCATGTCCCAAGAGTTTTTTGTTTTGTTTTTTTGTTTTTGGGTTAAATCCAAAATGAATTACTTGGCAAGGAGTTTCATTAAAATGGTCTGGAATTATATTTTACTTTCTTAATATGCTAAAATTTAATAGGAAATGGGGATATGCCTTATTAAAATTTGGATAATTTCATTATTGTCTCAATTTTTTTCTCCAGATTCCTTTTACCAAGCAGTTGTTGTAATTAAATTGATTTTGGCATCGTTAATTATATTTCTAAACTAAAGGACCTTGGAAATCCCTGAGACATATTTAGAATGCAAACGCATATTTGTTGCTAGGGTGGGCACGGGACGGGATGGATCGCATCCCCATCTCATCCCGTTTGTCTGGGATCGGGACGGGACGGGATAGACCTCATCCTGACTTCGTCCCATCCCAAAACGGTTCAGGGCGGGATGAGAATGTACTAAATTTTGGATTGAAAATTTAACATGGAAGATTGAAAATTTTGGATTTACCAAATACACAACTCTAAGAACAACTATATAACTTTAACCATTGATTATTATATTTCAATTTCATTAGCTTTTACTCCGTTTCTTTTAGAACCACTATTGAAAGATAGTCATTTTTTGGTACATTGCTAACGAAAATTATCAATGAATTTGTCATTTAAAAATTACGAAAAACACACATTGTTGTTGTCAAGAATTAGGAAGAAGAAAAAAAGAATGGAGAAAGTTTGAGTTTGAGTTAGATTCAATATTTAGGTGAGTCGCATGGAAGCTTGTGAAAATAAAATAACTATGTCAATAAATAAAACAAAAAATAAAATTCATGTCAACAAATAGTTTCATACTACATATTTCATAGTAAATATTAAAAAAATCGGTTCGGGACAGGACGGGATGGGCGGGATTAAATATTTTCATCCCGATCCCATCCCACTCTAGATCGGGATGGGACGGGAATGGGATGAGATTGATCAATCCCAATAGAACTCGAAAAAATTGGGATGGGATGGGACCGGGATCGTGTGATGGAATGCCCACCCCTATTTGTTGCTATTGGAGATGTGGCTCGATTTAAGCGTGTGAATTAGTCTCACATGGGTTAAGGAGTTACATCGTGTGTGATTAATATTGTACATGTCCCTCAATAGGAACGATACCTTTTAGATACAGTAGAGCCCGACAATCTTGTTTGCAGGTCGTGAGGTGGTTCACAATGACACATGGAGCAGTGTTTCCACAATGAATCCCTTGGCTTTACGAAATTATATGTGCTTGCCATGTCACTGTGGGAGGTTGGATAACAAAAAAGCAACGACTACTCCACACCACCAAAAGTGTTTTCTCACACCATCTAACTCTCTCACACCACCTGCTTTATTTTCACACCACCATTCTTTCCCACACCACCTATGTAAATAAGGAAAACCATTTTTCTCTTCCTCATTCAAATTGAAACGCAAGTCTCCCCTCCACTCCCCCATTCAAATCTTCCCTTTCCCCACATTCAAAATCGATTTCGACTCTTTCTCTTGGTTCGACTGCTTCTTCCCTTCTCGCATCATCCCTTTTCTTGGTTCGATTGCTTCTGGAACCTCTCAGATACATTCTTCAATTCGTCTCAGATTTCGACTCCAAAGATTTTAAAACAAGCTTTCAAGTTATTCATTTCTTTCAAAAAATTTCAAGAAAATAATATTGTTTACATTTTGTTAACTTCAGCAAAAAATTTCGAAAAAACAAAGTAAACTTCAGAAAAATTTTCAGAAATCACAAAAAAAAAACTATTGTTCACCTAAGACAATGCCAGGTTTTTGCAAAACCTCACATTGCTCTGGGAGAACAGTAAAAAAAATTTCTAAAAATTTCCTGTTCGCCCAGAACAATGCGAGGGTTTTGCAAAAGCTCGCATTATTTTTGGCAAACAAGAAATTTTCAGCAAATTGTTTTTGGACAGATTTGGGTGACTTTAGTAAAAATGGCCATAAAATTTTCATTTCAAAACATTTCAAGTGATTCAATTGTGTTTATAGATAACTCAGAGTACTACAATTTTTATGTTTTGTTCAGCTTGAGAATCGGTCTAGATCGAACATATAAGTTGGCCGAAAGTCAGGGACACTATCCCGTTTTCATTGCGAGACAAATTTGCACGATTTTAGTAAAATGACCATAACTTGCTCATTTCAAAACATTTTCAAGTGATTCAAATTATGTTTATTAGATAACTCAGAGTATTACAATTTTTCTGCTTTGATAAGTTTGAGAATCAGTCTCAATCGAGCATATAAGTTGGCCGAAAGTCAGCAACACTATCCCATTTTCATTGCACGACTTTAGTAAAATGATCATAACTTGCTCATTTCAAAACATTTTCAAGTGATTTAAGTTGTGTTTATTAGATAAATCAGAGTACTAAATTTTTTATGTTTTGATGATCTTGAAAATCGGTCTCAATTGAGGGTTAAATTTGGTAAAACATTACCCTGTATTTAAGTTACTATTTTTTTCAAAAACAATTTTTTGAGTGGTGTAGGTTAGTAGAAAAAAAAAAGGAACATGATGGTGTGAGACAACACTTTTGATGGTATGGAGTAGTCGTTGCTAACAGAAAATTCAATCCGATTAAAAGCCTAACATGGACTTGAAATCGACCTTGTCCTACAGTGTGATAAACTTGTGGAGCTTGAGAGTTAGCACCCCACCATGGCCTGCATCTACTTGGGTCTTGAGGTTGATAAGAATTTAGGGGCAAAACTATAAATTTGTAGAACTTTGACCACTTTGCTGGCCATGGCTTAGCATGCGTTTTTCATTCATCACCAATTATATTGAAAATGAACAAGAAAATATATTTGTTTTTGAAAAAACATTTCCAAATTAAATCATTTGCATTTACGGTGGATCGATCTATGGTGAACCAAGCATGGCCTATTATTATTATTATTATTATTATTATTATTATTATTATTATTACATTCATTTTGTTCAGTGAATTAAAGTCATTAATTTCTCACCAATAAATTGCAACAACCAAAAAAAATTAAGTCTGAGTCAAGTATACCATCATTAGTTCAAATTAAATTTGCACTGTTAAAAGTGTTCCATGGTAGCCTAAATGCGCTAATCAGTACGTAGGTTCAAATTATTACTCAACAAAGCCTATTAATTAAAACAATTGTTGTGCAAATGTTGCCTGATTCTCGTCTCGAGTCAGGTCTCTTGCAGGTTAGTACGTAGACAAGCCTCAAAATGAATTTGCAGCTGTTGTCATTATTGTTGATATCATGATTGCTCATCCATTAATTCACCAATTTCACTTGTTTTGCTGAACCCAATTACAACACCCTGTTTTTTATACAGCTTAATTTCTCTGCTTTGTAGCAGGTTGTCGTTGCATCTACAAGACCCTATTAAAGGTCTTCCCGACGGGATTCACACAAATGGACGTGGCCCAACCCCTATACGCTATCCAGGACCACATGGCAATGGACCCAGATCACTTTGGACACATCAACCACCTCCTCCTGAGTTTGTCTAGAGAGCCAGGCTAGCAGGCCAGGCCTGCACCAAGACAGACCCATGCCGTCCATCATCCTAGAGAATTATTGCCTCCTCCTTGTTACTAACTCCAATCAAGAAGAGTCCCAGAAATTCTAGCCAGCCTGATTTGCTTTTTTTACATTTTCACCTCTCCTCTTAAGTGATGTTTATGGTTATGGTTTAAAGAGGAAAAAGTAAAAAGTGTTAAAAAAGCAAGTCAATCAAGCAAACCAGGCTAGCTGGAATGACAGCAACTGAAGCCACCGTTATTTACCTAGAGTTTTTCATAAGTAGTCTTACTATGTTTGGAGTGCTTAAAATTTTCCAATTTCATGTAAAATAAAATAAACCATAGTTAAAATAAACGGAATTTAACAAAAACGAAAATTGAAAGCAAATAAGTTGATAATAAAATTGATAGACGAAAATTAATTTTTAAACTGGTTCGGCACCCACTGTTACTATCCAAGATATCAGTGTTTGTGCGGAAACTCATTTGAGGAGCTATTCCAATTGATGGGAATGCTCGAAGGATTGGGTTTGAAGTTGCTTCGAAGCATCATTGTTGCATCTCTCAAGAGTTCGAATCGTCTAAGCACTTGTTTATTAAAGTGGTTTAGCATCTAGAGTTTGGCGCAATTTTGAATTCATTTTTGGTATACAATTTCATCGCCTGAGGAAGTTTACTTCATGCTTCATGTGTGGTTTCGATGGGCTACGAAGACCACCCAGCTGGGCGTTCTTTGTAATCTGACGCCCCTATGTGTTTTATGGGAGATATGGCTTCAAAGAAATCAAAAAGTGTATCAAGGTAAAGAATGGAATGCGCATTATATAATTTTCGAGTTAGGCATTGGCTGAAGTTTGTGAAGCAGGTGTATGCTCCTAAACAAAGTCGATCGACCCTAATGGCGTGATTTCTGCCTTCGCTTGAAAGCTAGTCAGGTAGTGGGCGAAAGAGGGCCGATAGTTGTTTATTGGGTATTTTCGCCCTCAAATTGGGTGGCATTAAACGTGAATGGTTCAGCCATGGAATATATGATCTCAGGTGGGGTGGTTCTGCGTGGTGGTGATGGGAACTGCATTGTGGCTAAGCAAATATTATTTGGTAGATGTTCCAATAACAAAGTTGAATCTGTCGCGTTATTAGAAGGCATTAGATTGTGCATGGAGTTGGGAATTATGAAGGTGGTGTTGCAAATAGACTATTTGCTTGTTATAGAGTGGTTTTATGTGAGGTACAAGATTCTAGGCAGTTGGAATTGACTTGGAGGAGGATTGTTGAGGTTAGTCACGGCTGGATTGTGTTGGGATATTGTTGGCTTGAATAGTTTCACATCAAGCGAAGAGGAGTTGTCCTCTTGCAGCACGTATAGATTAATCTAAGGTTATTAAAATAATTATTATTAAAACTGGTATATACTTTTAATCTGTTGCGGATCTTTGCCGCTTTAGACGTCTTTGCCTTCTTCCAGGTACAAGCTTGTTTGCTTTGATTTTTCTGTTTTGTGTTAATTTTGTGTTGAAATCTTGTTTGATGATTATGTATGAGGGATTTTGTGGATTGGGTATGGAGTAAATCTGTTGTTTGAGTGATTTGTAATAATGGGTTTTGTTGGTTTGAAGTAATCTGTTGATTTTTAGCTGAGAAATTTGAGAATTCATGTTTGTTTATGCATGTGGTTGATGGATAGAGTTTTATTGTCATTGAAATGAAACAGTTGTAGCATGTGGTCAGCTGGGTAGTTTATTATTTTCAGTTTATTTGGATCTTAGATTTGATGGATAAGATTTGAGGACTTCAAAGAGTAGGGCGGTTCAATAATTCCTTTAGTTGCATAATTGATGCATCATTGAGGGAATGCATTCATGTTGTATACTTGCATAATTGTATCATGTTTATATATGAATATATCTATAGTTGGATCTGTTAGAGATGTAACACTACTTGAGCGTGCAGTTAGTCCCACGTCGGTTAGGGAGTTGCATCATGTGAAGTTAATAAGGATTATACATGTCTCGTAGTAGCAACAATGCCTTTTGGGCAGTTGAGCCGTTTTTAGTAAAAACCCTACCTCCGAGAGCCTGTGAGTGTTCAAGTTGGAAACAATATCGTTTCTTGGCCACCTTCACCCCGTCCAACAGGATCAACATGGAAAGTCTTGCTTTGTGCTTGAATTACACTTCTTTTACTTAGATTTCAACCCACAAACTTGAAAAAATAATACCATGCTTTTGTTTTTCAACTATTCACTATTTAATCCTGGATTTTTTATTGAAATTAAAAAAATTACGTAAGGTTCATATTAAATAAAGGAATAAATAAAATAGACGAAGATCAAGTTATCGCCAATGGCTAGTGATGTAGGAGGGGTGATGCAGGAGCAAAGCTTCTATTTCAGCTAGCTTCTTATTGATCGTTGCGACACTAGTCGAACATGCTCAAGGGTAATCAGGTCGCCAAGGGTGATAAGGATGCGTATTTATATTGGCCTGTGGAGATGGTGGAAAATGTACTGGTCTGTGAATGCAGCCATACCTGCCAAAGAAACAGAGCGAGAAACTTGTATATATATGAATAATCACAAGTAACTCATTATGCATAACATGTATAATTTACATGAAGTTCAATTAGTGAATCAGATCAGCCAACAAGATCGATAACAAAAACAAGAACAAGAACACAATACAACTTTGTTTGAGGCGGCTTTACTTACCTGCAAGATGCCTGACTCAAGAGGAGGATTAGGCAACATAGGCGCAAGAGTTGGGATAATAATCTCGTCATCTTCATACTTTCAGCTTATATATATAGTTGCTTTCGTTTTCTGAAAGAATAGAGAGCAGCTGATATGGTTTATATAAAGGAATGAAATATGGGGTGTTATGCTTTTGTCATATATTTCATATAACAGTCTAAGCTTTGACTTGGATTAAATACGTATGTTAATGCAAGTTGAATTATACAACTTCATTTCACAATTCTAACTACATCCATTCAATGTATTGACACAATTCTTGCTCGAGTTCCTGATCACTTACATTACATATCCAAGGATATCATTGATAGATATTCAAAGCATAATTTCATACAACCCCAGCCAATTCCAACTTTTGCTTATCTGACATTCTTTGGTCATGCATATAAGAGTCGACATATATTGAGACTAGATCGAATTTCACTCCACCCGTTCTGTAGATATATGCTAGATATTCCCTTTCTATAAGCCTAAGCTTGTAAAGAAATTGCTGAGGTATTTTTCAGCCATTGCACTGAGAGGGAGTATTGAGACTAGAAGTCCACTACACCTGTTCCGTAGACCTCGACCTTAATATATGTTAAATATGTTATCTCTATAAGCTTAAGCTTTTAAAGAAGTTGACAATTTAACAACATATTCCAAAACCATACATAGAATAGATTTCCTCGGACAGTACTCTACATGAAAAGAGTTGAATCTCTGCATATTATGCACTTGAGGACCTAGTCGAATTTCAATTTTTTTTCCTTGTAAAAAATTTTCATTGTAGAGGTTTAATCTTACTTCTGAGCTCCCGTGTATCAGATTTGGTGACTTCATGGCCAGAATTACCAAGAATTGAGTGTTTATAATATTTTGACTGGTCGTAAAATTGATATTTTGCTGATCACAATGTACATCATGATTATTTATACTGGTGACTGAGAATTAGAATTTTTAATGTACTCATCATAAAGTAGTGTACATTAATTATTTAATCATGACAGAGTTGAAAAGTCAACTGCGCAGCTTAGACGACTTTCAAGCCCAACCAAAATTAAACAAGCTTAAACATTTTTTAAACAAACTTAAACAGTTAAACATGCAAAATTATAATAGAACGTGGGTCTTGCTTTAAAGTTGACTTCACACAATAGAAGAAAGAGTTTGAGAAGCTTTATCTTAGAGGTCTATGCTCTGTTATGTTCATATTTATAACTCGAAAGAAATCAATTTACATGGTGTATATATATATATATATATCTGCTGTACATCGAAGGACCAACTTTGTGAATTTCTCATTTCCTAAGATTGCTTTTGATACCTTTCATAGAGAAAATAGGCTGATAAATTTGTGATATACTATAGACAGAGATTATGAGATGTACATCACAGCTTTCGATTAGGACACACTTTCTTATTTTATTCTTTGTTAGGTTGTATTAAGAGAGTCAAAGGTGTGATGGCTCAGTGGTTGAGCAGTGGCGAATGATATTTATTAAGTCATAGGATCGAACCCAGCCGGCGACATCTATAGTGAGGGGGATTAAGGGATAAATAATAAAAATAAAAAATAAAAAAAAATAGAAAAAGCTGTATTAAGAGCAACCAATTTTATAATTAATAATTCATTTGACTTAATCAAAAGGAAATTTCTAAGAAATTTTCATCCAGCACAATCTAAAACTTATAACGAAAATTCACTTTTGTAACAATGGGAACACTTCATTAATGGCTCCCCAATAGGCTAAATTGATGTAACACTCCACATTCACCATTTGATTTTGTGATCAATGGTGGAAATGAAAGTCTGAATTGGACTTATTCAAGCTCTATTTGGGCCATTTAGTTGTATCTGATCATGGCTTATAAATACCATTGAAAAAAAAAAAGGAAAATGACTTTTAAGGCAGTAGTTTTTTTGCCCTCGTTTTGAAAACTATTTGAGTCTAACATTTTTTTTTAATGGAACTGTTAAGTTCACGTCATTGACTAGTCAAAACTATTTTTTGGAACACACCCTTACCTTAGGTTAAACCATAATTAAGCCCAAAACATTATTGGGGAAGATGAGTATTAAACACTAATTATTTCCCACATTCCAATTTCTTTTTCTGTCAATGAATAAAATTATAGAATCTGAAACATTCAAGAAATTCAACCAATTCACCTCTCACGGGTTTGTATAGATAATGGGACCTAAATGCAATTTAACCTTAATATGAAATTAGAACATTCAATTACTCATCCGCTCTAGTTTATTGGCCATCCTGATGAACAACTTTTTAGTTTCAGCTTGTCATATTTCATGGACTTAATGGTTCCGTCAGAAAATGAGGGTTAGGCTCAAATAGTTTTTAAAACGATGGCCAAATTCTAATAGGCATAAATTAATAAGTGTCCAACTAAAAAAAGCCTTATAGATCATTTAGATATCATAGTTGATGTAATGACTAATTTATGCCTATTTTTATACTTTTATGACCAACAATGATTTTTTTATTAACTCAGGTTAACTCAAAAAGTTATGAGACATCTTAATCATTTATAAACAAATAGAAAACCTAGTACTCCTTAACTCCAGTAATTATGGAATAACAACACCTGGTCAGCCCCGAAGCGATGATTGTATTAAAAGCAAGAAACGAAAGAAACCCCCATTATGTAATAGTGCTATTTGTGGTGCTTTGTAAGGGAAATACGTGTTTTTGTATAAACTCCTTGTTAAACTCTGGATAATTGAATCACTATCAGAATTCTTTTGTCCGAGCTATATACGCCTTACATGATAGCAGTGATGCAGTCCACCCATGGACCGATGGACGTCAAATAAGACTTGCGTCCTAAACATTTTGCCGAAAATAGATAACAATGAATCAAAATGAAGAATGAATTACTTGGCAAAAGAGTTTGCGTTAAAACGATCCGGATTTGTTAACATATTAAATTCAACAGAAAATTCAATCCCATCAAAGACTAGCCATCACTAATCCAAAATCGAACCATGTCCTGTAGTGTAAATTACTTGTGAAGCTTGAGAGTTTGCACCCGACCTGGCCATGGCCTGCGTTTGCTTGGGTTTTGAGGAACAATCCAATGAAGTCCCTTTCTGGTTGAGAAGGATTTCGGGGCAGAAACCACATACTTTGTAGAACTTCCACTACTTTCCCTCTATTCAGCAAAGTACTTGCTCCATTCTCATCAGTGTCTTAAGTGATTAATTTCAAGCAGGGAAAATAATATTTGGGGCTATATAGGCTATTATTGAGTTCATTTTTCTATTTTACTCTTTTCCTCTCAAGTTATAAACTTGGAAGTTTCAAAATGTAAAGCTCACTCTGATCAGGGGCGGATTCAGGATTGCAGATAAATGGGGGTAAACAGTACACAACTATTTTACTATACAAATATACATGACATGATATTAATTCAATTGTAGCTAGCAAATGAAGAGCTTCCCTTTTTGAATTGGAGAAAACAGAAGCAAATATGATGGTACAAGATGAGAGTTGGCGAGAAGCAGACATCTGCTTTCTTTATGACTTTTTGGCGTTGAGGCAGACATAACAGTACAATCTAAGTCCAAGTAGTAATAGCAGCAATAGCAGTAGCCTAGGTAGTGTCTTTTCTCTAGACTGGACTGAGTGAAGAGTTTTCTCCTTTTGGGCTTAGCTCAAACGAAGCAGACAAACAACATCTTTTGAAATCTTGAATTTATAATTATTTAATCTAAAATAAAGAGATTAAAAAAAAAACACTTTGAAATGTATAATTTCCTTTCCCCCAATCCTCAACTCAATTAAAAATGTTAATTTGAATATGGTGGGAATTAAACTGGAGAGATATTAAAAAAAGAAAAAGAGAGAGATGGTGGATGGATAGATAAGAATTAAAAAGAGAGAGAGAGAGAGATCAAATAAAAGAGAAAGAGATGCAGTGGGATTGGGATTGGTGAAGGTGGAGTTTAAAAAATAGAAAAAAATAGCATTTGTTTTAAAATGGCCTGGAGTCAAGAGTCAATATTATATATAAAGTGGGGCAATCTAAAATTTTAAAGGGGGACAAGATAAAACATATAAGTAACTTAGTGAGTTTTTTCAAAAATATAAGGGGGTCAATTAGGGGTGGGCAAACGGGTCGAAGATCCGCGGGTTCAAACAGAACCGGACCGTTTTGCTCTAAACGGTCCGAATTTTAATTTTGTGTTTTTAGATACGGTTCGGATCGGTCCGGGTCCGTTATAAAACGGGCCGGTCCCGGTTCCTATTTTTTAAAAAGAAAAGGTCCGGGTTGGACCCGTTTCAAATCACATTTACTAAAAACCTAAATATGGAAGTAAAGTAAAGAGGAGAAGAGAAAGTGAGAAACAGTCAAACAGAGCAAGCAGCCGCAGCCCGCAGGCCACCTCCTCCACACCTGCATCCTTCTCCCGCATCCTACTCACCTGCATCCTTCTCTAACAGAGTACCCGTATCCTCTGTAGCCGCACACCGCACGGCCTGCTGCAGTTGTTGCAGGAAGTTCCAAAACCTGGCCATACACACGGAGGTATTGTTGCTTGCAGTTGTTGCTGTCTGCTCGAAAGTTGTTAGTGGTTAAGTCAAGATACACAAGACTTCTGGTAATGTTATTCAACCAACGAGGTATTGTTGAACCAATGAAATTCCAGGAAAGATCAAGTACTTTAAGCGATGAAAAATTGCTGCCAGAGAGAAAGAATGTGTTTGTACAAAGGTTGCAACCCCATAAATGTAATTCTTCTAGAGTGAGTAGCTTGGTTATGGCCTCAACTCCATGACTAAGGTTGAGACCACTCATATCATGGTGTCTCAAAGAAGAAAGACGAGAAAGCCAGCTAAGGTCATCTACAATTAAATTGGAAAAATAGTTTTGACTGAGATCAAGAAAGTGCAAGTTTGAGAGGTTACCTAGACTTGAAGGGACTACACCTGCAAATGAGGCTGTAGAGAGCTTTAGATACCTTAATTTAGTGAAAGAACCGAAGAACTCAGGGATGTTTTTACTTTGGAAATCATTGTAACTGAGGTCTAGATACTCCAAATGTTCCAAGTCAACTAAAGAATGACTGATATCACCCCGTAATTGATACTCCCCTAATTCTTTTGTAGAGACGTTAAGCACCAGAACATGGCCAGTCTTGTTGCTACACTCAATACCTTTCTAGTGACAGCAATCTTCATGCTCCATCCAAGACGAGGAACCGTAGGAACCAGACCGTTCCAAACGGTTCGAGTTAGGTTCGGTTCCAATGTTCAAAATGAGGGGATCTGAACCGGATCCGTTAATTTTAAACTGTTCGAATTAGGTTCCTCCAAATTTGGAACCGATCCGGACCGTGCCCACCCCTAGGGTCAATTGACCCCCTTATCCAACGCATAGATCTGTCCCTGACTCTGACTTAGCGTGCGCTTTTTCTAGTATTGTAGTGTATTTTTAATATGTCATTAGTATGTTACTTCTACTACATTAGGTTCTTTATACGAGTGTTTGTTTGAAAATGGATCCATAAGCTCAAATTGGTAAGAGTGTTGGAGGATGGTTCAAATCCATATGGGTTCGCAGGTGGCACTCCATGCAATGGTTAGGGCAGGTTGCACGTTCAAGTCACACTAGTATGATATGGAAAGACCCAAGATTCTGCATGCATTTCCACTAACTAGGGAGAGTAACTAATGAGACATCAAACAATCATTTTGATCGCAGCCGTACACGTGGCACAAGTCAACCCTAATATGGAAAGACCTCAGTACGCTCCAAAATAACCTAAATCATTGTTCGGCCTGTAAGTCAAGCATCCAAGCTCAAATTGAGCGAGCCCAACGTGGCATAAATCTTATGGCTTGGCTCAGGACAATAAGACCCGAACATTTTTTTTTTTTTTTTTTTTTTTTAATTAAACCTCCAGAGGGGAGGGGCAGCTATGGGATGCCAGACCTTTATTAATTATCAAAAAAATTGACTTACATACTATACGGGGGTGCATTACGACTTTACCCGTATTAAAAACCCAAGCAAAAAGAAAGAAACAAAAAATATTTCTAACAAGATGCGACAAAGCCATACCCATACTTAACCAAGTGATGAAACCAAAAGATAGCACAAAAACACACCCTACCTATAGAATAGCACACACTATTCTCCATACTAAGAGGCTGTCTAATAACCATACAGATCCAGGCATCCAAATACCGCAGAATGCAAGAGCCATTGCCACACCTAACCAAACCGCAGAGTCTGTCCAAAGAGCACATAGTCTGTCCAAAAAACAGATTGCAAGAGTCGAACTGCATATGCTGTCCAAAAACACTTCCACACGCAGACTGCGAAAGCTTGTAAATTGAAAAAGCAAATTCGGCAACCAGGACCAAAGCAATGAGCACGCTGTCCGAACGAGACAGAGAACTCTGTCCAGCAAGCAGAGCACGCTGCCCTGAGAGCTGAAACATAAGCCTTCAAATCCACATTGTCTTTCCCTCGCCAGAAATACGAGATTGCACCATCATGATCTGCTGAAATCACGCCGTCCAGCCAGAAATAAATCTGTCCAGCAAGACATAACTGTCCCGAAACAGGGCACAAGAAACAGTCCAACAATGCAGGCCACGCTGTCCGCATGCAGGCAGCGCAATACCGGTGAAAACCCGCACATTTTCCAGTCCTATACTCTGTCAAAACAGAGTATATCCCCTGTTTTTTCAGATATATGCTGCTCCAATTCACCCCTACTGATCCAGCACACACGCCAAATTGAGTCCTAAGACCCTCATACTTCCATAACCAAATAGCATCAAAGAAATTCACGCACATTTAAAAGCCGGAAGTCTAAGATATGCCGTCTTATTCTTGTCAAGAATAATTAGGGACTTTATTCTTTTAGGAAGCGATCCCCATGAATAAGTACGAGAACGATGCTCCTTTTGTGCTAAAATGGCCAAGGCATCAGCCACTGAGTTGGTCTCTCTGAACACATGAATGCATTGCCACCCCATATCCTTTGTCATCGCCCGTATCTCCCTCCACCAATTGCTTAGGAACCAAGGTATTTTTATTTGCTGGGAAAGCCATTGTTTAACCACCATGGAATCCGTTTGAATGACACATGGACGGACACCTTGGGTAACACAAAATCTCAATCCTTCAAGCAAGGCCCTCGTTTCTGCCGAATTATTTGTTCCTTCTCCGAAAAAACATTGTCCGGCCGCCACAAAGTTACCCTCTTCATTTCTAATAACAAAACCTCCAGCAATAGTCTTCTCCCTACAAGATCCATCCACATTGAGCACATACCATCCCATAGGAGGAAAAGTCCAATACACCACCCGGGGCGGAGTCAGTGTTACTTTAGTTTCCTGGATACCCAATCTAGTGAGCAAAGCCCCATTATTGTCCTTTGATTTAGGAATAAAAAATTTTGCAACACATTTGATCCAGTGATACACTTTAATGATTACATAGCTGAACGAGCATTCCTTCCCATCATAAAGTTTTCTGTTTCGCTGAATCCAAAGCTCCCATAAAACAAAAAGAGGAGTGAGATGAATGAGGGTACCTGATAAAGTAGATTTGTTCACCTTCCTGAACCATGCCTTTAACATGGTATAGACTTCAACCGGCCTATGAACGTGAATGTCAAAAATCAAGTCGAAATGTCTCCACACTCTACATGCTAATTCACCCTCCAAGAAAAGATGTTTTATAGTTTCCTCCGCAGAATGAACACAACAGCCGCATTTAGAAGCCAACTGAAACCCAATTCTTCTAATTTCACCATCTATGGGAATAGCCCTTTTAATAATTTTCCATGTGAATACGGAAATTTTAGAAGGCAAAAGATGGTGCCATATCCAATTCCAGAAATCATCAGGTGTCCCTCTACCACCTAGGATTTTACAAACAGAGCCGATAGAGAATATACCATCATTAGTGGGCATCCAAATTCTGGTGTCTCGATCGCCATCATCACCCTTCACTATTGTCTTATAAGCCTCTTGAGCGCGTCGTTGCATTCCCGGGGTTAGCATTCTGAAGTTATCCCTGCACATCAGCCGTAAGGAAGGCCAAGTATCATTAGTCTCCACTTCCCCAATCTTTATAAATATTTCATCCTTAGCCCATTGTTCTTCAAAGAAACTGACGCTACCGAGAGTAATCCTCCAGGTGGAATTTTCCACTATGAAATTTTTATGCATCAGCAACTCTTTCATGAAAGGTGAGGCCCCAGCTTTAAGCTCCTGCTTTCGGATTGGAACCCCTGGCTTAAAATATTTTTTCCTTAAGAAATTTGCCCATAAAGAGTTGGAATGTATCAGATTCCAAAGGGATTTAATTCGAAAAGCTTTAATAGAGTCTTCCAGACTTCGAACATTTAATCCACCTTCTTCCTTAATAACACTGATTTTTTGCCATGCAATCCATTTCCGTTTATGTCTCCCGTCATGATCTCCCCAAAAGAAATCTGCAATCAATTTCTGAATAGAATGCAAAACCTTCATAGGTACCACTGTAGCTGCTATAGTGTAAATCGGCATAGACAATAGGACATGTCGAATCAAAGTCAATCTTCCCCCAGGCGACAATAATCGTGATTTCCAGCCTTGAATTCTATTGTGGATCTTATTAACCAAATCATCATAATAATAAATTCTGCATCTGCCTTGATAGATGGGAACTCCAAGGTACGTGAACGGGGACTGTTTGTAAGAAAAGCCTGTCCATAATCTGATCATGATAAGTTTTTCGGCACTCACCTTTTCATCAATCATGAACGAACTTTTGGCCGTATTAATTTTCTCTCCTGAAGCCCGACAATATCTATCAATAAATTTCATACATCCCGCAATGGATTTTTTCCTACCATTCAAGAAAACCAGTGAATCATCAGCGTATAGGAGATGAGTAATCGGGGAGGCCGTCCTTGGAGCATGATAAAAACCAATTTCCCCTCTACGAAAAGCTCGAGAGAGTCCTCTACTTAGAACTTCCGCAGCAATGACAAAGAGCAAAGGGGAGAGAGGGTCGCCTTGTCGAAGACCCCTGGAGGATCTGAAATACCCGTCATACTTGCCTTGCATCAACACCGAAAAACCACATTGAGTTACGCAATTTGAAATCAGATGACATATTCTGTTGTTGAAACCAAATTTACGAAGGACCGCCAATAAATATCCCCATTCAATTCTGTCATACGCCTTTTCCATATCCAGCTTGAAAATTACATTATTGCCAATCACTTTTTTGCCAATCTCCCTCATTAATTCTTGTGCCAAGCCAATGTTCTCTGAGATAAGTCTCCCTTGAACAAAAACCCCCTGCTCTAAAGAAATAATATTTGGGAGTATCTTCCCCAATCTCAAACAAAGGATCTTACTAAAAATTTTATAAACCACATTGCACAGACTGATAGGCCTAAAATCAGAATAAGAAACGGGCTCTTCAATTTTAGGAATAAGAGCTAAAAAATTAGAAGAGAAGCTACCTGGCATCGCTTGGCAATCAAAAAATTCCTTCGCGGCTTTCCAAATATCCAGACCAATAATATCCCAGCATCTGTGAAAGAAACCAGCTGTAAAGCCGTCCGGGCCCGGTGCACTATCATGTGGAATGCTAAAAGCAGCTTGTCGGACTTCCTCTAAATTCGGAGACTTCATGATTGAATCACAGTCCTCCGCCCTTATCAAACGCGGAATGCACTCCATAAGATCTAGATCCTCTTGGTATCCTCCTGCTGAAAGCAAATCTTCAAAAAAGTTATTCGCTTCTAAAATAATATCTCTCGGATCCGTAATTAAATTCCCAGCCCTGTTTTGGATTTTTGATATCATTCGCCTTTTTTGCTTGGTTTTGACAGAAGCAAAGAAAAATTTAGTGCATGCATCTCCTTCTTTAAACTCCTTTTCTCCTGATTTTTGTTGCCAGTAAATTTCTTCTCTTACCAGAGCCAGTTTGAGTTCAGCCTGACATCTATTCAGATTAACCATATCATTTGTATCCCAACCCTGCATTAGACTGAATTCCAATCGGGCAATCTCATCTTCCAATCCTCGAATAGTGCTGAAAATGTTGCCAAAAGTTTCTTTATTCCATATTTTCAGCGCTCCTCTAAGGCGCTTAAGTTTCATGGCCACGTTAAACATATTTCCAGAACCACCTACCGGAGAGTTCCAGTTTCTGTCCACAAATCCCAAAAAATCATCATGAGTTAACCACATAGTTTGGAATCTGAAAGGGGACATACCTGCCCTCTGTGTCAGAGGCAAAGAAAGAAGCAATGGAGCGTGATCCGAGCACACCCGAAGGAGATGATCAACTCGAGAATGCTGCATAAGAATAGACCAGTCTGCATTACCCAAAAAACGATCCAGTCGAGCCCAGGTTCTGTCATCTCCTCTTTGGTTGTTACACCAAGTAAATTTTGGTCCTTCAAACCCACAATCTGTAAGTCCGCAGCTCGAGATACATCTAGAAAAATCTGATGTAGCCAGATGATTATAAGGACGACCGCCTAATTTTTCATCGCCGTCCACAATGACATTAAAGTCGCCGCCAATGATCCATGCTTCATCCATACCCATGGCAATGTGCTCCATGGCCTCCCATAATGTTCTTCTCTCCTGAACTGAACATTTTGCATATACAAAGGAAATGAAGAAAACAATATTGGAAAAAAGGATAGTAATCTTACAATGAATCAATTGATCGGTGCGGAGTAATATGTCCACTTGTAAGTTATTATCCCAGAAGAGCCATATTTTTCCGCCAACATCCTCATTCGTTGCAAAGCAAGGCAGACTCACTTTGCCTGCAATTTCCATGTGCCTTGACGCTTGGATCATCGGCTCCGCAATGGCAAGCATCTTAATATTATTATCTTTAACCAGCTTTTTTAGTCTGCTACGGGTCGCCCGGTTGCCAACTCCCCGTGCATTCCAAAACATTATATTATCTATCATTAGGGACACCTGGATGAATCATATTGCGTGTCACTCGCCGGCTCCCCCCCACGGGTCCAGTCTTTGTACTCTTCTTTTTACCTTTCGTCCTCGCTTCATCAGATTGATGACCGGCCTCAACCATGTTATTAGAAGACGTATTTGCATATGATTCATCATCCGACAAAGCGTGATTGCCAACCTCAGAGCATCCTACTTGCAGCTGCAATTGCTGTGCATTAACGGTTTCTTCCGGAGCTTGAAAGTTGTCGGCATGCAATTTCGGTGAAATAAAGGTTCCATCTCCCTGCGGCCTTTGCAGAGATTGTGTACTCTGTTTCAGTGTTGAGCAACGCCCCTGCTGTCCTAAATCATCCAGTGCATTGGTCCCCAAATCCATCAAAACAAAGGGGTAATTCCTTGAGGCAGATTGCGCCAATTTATCCCCTGTTCGTTGCGTCACATTCGCCATATTTATATCCCCTGTTGCATGACTCTCTTGCATCAGTCTGTCCGCTGTTCTGGACAGCAAAGCAGCTCTGTTTGAACCCCCTGTATTTGGCGAAAACGCTGCCGGCGAGGACAGTCTATCTGTGCGCTTATCTGTGAGGACAGCAGCCTGTGAGGACAGCTGATCCTCTGTTTCAGCAAGTTTGGACTGACCTTGATCATTCTTGGAGCTACTATCGGCCACAAAAGGGACCATCCATAGCGGTGCCGCTTTAGTAAATCCGTCTTCAGACTTTGCTTCATCACATGGCGCTGTCGGCCTTGCCATTTGGATTTCCGAGGATGTGTAGCCAGCCCCCTTTAAAATGTCTTGTGTATTTTCAGTTTCAGCTTTAGTCCCCCTTGTGTGTTGATCCGCCATCTTATGTGCTTCTTGTGGTTTAGTATCTACGTCATTATCCTCTCCAACTCCTTCCGAGTGTTCTTCCGCAAGGACCCCGAATTTATTAAGCGATATCACATTGTCGGAGGCCTCTTCCCTTGTCTTCTCCTTTGTGTCTTTATCATGTGCAATACTAATCTCAACTCCTTGCGAATTTTTGGCTCCACTAGTGCCTATGAGTCCATTAGCTTTCATCACTTTGTTGACCACCGGGACATACATTTGTTTCGGCTCTTGGGACTCTTGCATCCCTTCAACCATAGTTTGTTTTCGCTTGGATTTATCACGAGAGGGAACCTCTTTATCGGGAGCTCCCATAGGAGTTGGTTTGGCATTCTTCCTTCCAATCAATTTTCGACAATAATCTTTCTCATGGCCAATTAAAGAGCAATGGGCACAGTATTTGAATCCAGGATACTCAATTTTTTGCCAATATCCTCCATATTTTGGGCTTTCAAGCCATATCTTGTGTGGGAGAGGTTTAGATACTTCCATCTCAACACACATGCGAGCAACCGTTGGACGGGCAAAATATCGCGTACCATCATCAATCCGTAGAAAGGTGCCAAAGGAGTTTCCAATCGCCTTCATGATTGCCGGGAGAAAAAAAGCGAAAGGAAGATTAGGGAGTTCAACCCATAAGGGAGCCAATTCCGGGTCCGCCCGTAAACTAAATCCTGGATGCCAACGAAACATTTTGTATCGAACTCCACGAATCGTAAAAGATTCTTTGGATAGCACTTTCTTGACCTCATCTTCTGATTGTAAATAAACCATCACATGCCTAGGATCGATAAGACCCATTATGAAATCGCCGGATATCCCCCAAAATCGATGAATGGAGTCTCGTATCGAATCCAAAGACGGCCTGAAACTGGAGAACTTCATAACTACAATATGATTAGAAACATGAGACTCACCTCTCGCAACATCCGAATCAGATAGCCGCAAAGCCGGACTGCCATCTTTTCGAAATGTCGTGGAATCCGTCGGCTTGTCATCAAGGGTATCTGTCATCGCCTTCCCAAGCACCTGCGCAAAGGAAGGCCTAGAATATTCCGCTTCCTCCTTGCCAGCCGCAGGGACAGCCCCCGTGGCTGGCTGAGACACCGCCATGAGGACAATACGTCGCCACAATCAGACTATATCCACGCCCTGGATGTGGAAAGAAACCACCCGAGTAGCCAATCTGCGACCAAGAGCACAGTCCAGGAAAAACCAAGGGCGAGAAAACCAATCCAAAACTCGCCGTCTAGGAATTAGGAAAACCAGGAAATCGTTCAAGAATCCAGGGACGACTAGGATGCGTCCAAAACTCAGGAACGATCAGGAAAACACAATCCAAGAACGACTAGGAAATCAAACACTGTCCAGAATCGATCAAAACTCGATCAACACTCTGTCCAGGAAGTCAAAACTCTCTGTCCAGGAACGACTAGGAAATCAAACTATGCCCAGGGTCGATCAACACTATGTCCAGGAAATCCAGGATAGATCAAACTCTGTCCAGGAAATCAAACGGAGCGTCCCGTAAGCAAGCAGACCAGGCAGCAAAACGACCGTGAAACCAAACCTCCAAGAAAGCAAATCGGCGAGGGAAGCATCCACCCAGAAACCCGTCGGCCTGGAAGAGAGTCGGCGGCTGTAGGGTTTGTGCAAATGGACGATTGAGATGTATTCCCAAGATCTTGGGACGGTTGAGATTACAAGGAGAAAAATTGGAAAAGAATGCCAAGTTTACCCCTGAAATCGCCTCAGAGCAGAGCTCTTTCTATCACAATCCCGAGATCCATAGATCTCCGAGCTATCACAATCCCGAGATCCATTCGCACAACTCTTGACCCAATCAAGTACTAGGTTCGAAACGGAGCCAAGTGATGAAAAAGAACTAGTCATAGAAAGGTACAATCCTGAGCGGGATCTCCTCCCTCCATCACGCCCTTGACGATAGTCATTGAAAGAGTGCAATATTCACTATATAAGGTGAACAAAAGGGGTGAGAAAGGTGGTCTTTCATTCACTGTTGTTCGTTTTGCAGGTCAGGGACAAATTTGGACGCATCGGATTTTAAATCTTTTGAATCACAATGATCGATCTACAAAATTTGAACAAAATGATGATCTAGATATATAATTTCCACTTCGAGTTGTTTTGGTTATGTGTTGCAATTTCTTTGTGAAACCAGGACTGAAAATTTTTTTTTTTACTGTGATCAGAAACAAACATTCTCTCTGAAAATTGATTAACGTGTGATGGGGTCAACCATTCAAAATTGTTTACATATATGCGAACACAACAACAACTCCCTTTGTGTTTATCAATCTTTTGTTTTAATTTTTATTTAAAAAAAAAATCTCGCTAATCTTTTGTTTGTGATTGTTAGTAGTTTTCTCCATTTCTTGAATTGATGTTGCCACTGGGAGTATCTTTTTCCTTCGGTGGCGGATGGTCCCTCATGCGGCCCGTAGGCACATCAAAGAGGAGTTTACGAGGAATGACAGTGAGGTTGCCATCACCTATCGAAGCAGCAGCCAAAGTATCGTTAAATTCTACAGTGCCATTGTCGTTCATGGAGCCCCCTTTGCCTTTAGGAGGATCATGTTCCTTGCAAAAATATAACGTAGAAAATGTCAAAAGATTGAGTTTTCTTACAACGTATTTGAGAATCTATAGCCGACAGCTACTCAAATAAAAATGCTAGGAAATCTGGCTTTTTCAATTAGGATGACATGGCGTGATTTCGAAAGAATGATAAAATCTCCAAAAACTATATATGTGTATCTCGAGGTTGTAAATAACTTTCTTTGACGATGCCACATCATTCTGATTGCAAAACATGGTACCTAGACTCACTCTCCTACTCAAAATACTGAATTCTCGTCCCAAAATGTTGAAATTTTTATCCTAAAATCACAACTTACAAAATTACTATATTAGCTAAACTTTCAAAATTAATAATAACAATAATGAAACTCAGTTGATTAAATTATGAAGTCAATGATAGCTTAGTTAGTTGATTAAAGGGGGTGTATTCAATTAAGGATTGTGAAAAATTGTGAAGGATTTTAAATCTCATATATTTTAAAGATTTCAATTAAGGATTTCAAAAATATATATTATTATTATTATTATTATGAACCACTTACCTGCAAGAAACTTGAGACCATGGGTGGACCTACTAGGGGGGAGGGCCCCCCCTCAACATTTAAAATATTTTTAGTATATATACTTTAGTCTTAAAAAAAATCGATTATATAATGTAGAATATAATATGTTACTCGTTTATGCATACATTTAAGCATGACTTTGTTGGTGTAGTGGTTGTAGGTATATTATTTTTTTGTAAAAGACCCGAGTTCAATATTCTTTGACTGCATTTTTATTTTATTTTCAATGCAATTTTATTAGTAATTGCAAACATTAAAAAATGTTTAGTTTAACATTAAAGAATTGAATTGTTTTTCACAAGTGGTATAAAACCTCTAACAAAAAAATATTTAAATTAATATCTAAAATAATAATTATAAAATTCAATGAAAATATATACCATTAGCCAACTAGTACAAAATTTGAGCCTCATATAAACTATTTTTTCTATTACATTGTATTATGATCATATTAGGTTTGCAAATTTCAAATTTTTTTTTAGCTTTACCTAGATACTTATCCAAATTATTTTGTGATATTAGTTATATATTCTAGTTATTATGTTCGTTTGCTCATTGCTAATGTATCGATAATGACCTTATTTTGACTTAAATTTGGACTACACTGGATCCAATTTGGTATATGCAATGTATTTTTTATTAGTTACTAGCTCGGGTAGAAAAAAAAATTTAATTTTACCATTGATAACTACTATTATCAACTAATAAATATTTTTCATTTCGCCCTCCCTCGACTAAAATTTTGAGTCTGCCCCTGCTTGAGACAAGAGGAGAATTAGGCAAAATAAGCTCCACAATTGTGAACAAATCCTCATTTTCCTTGCAAGGCTACTAGATTAATCTGACACAACAACACTTGTATGAGATTATCATACTCACCTCAGGTTTAGGAGAGGTGTTTATAAGGAATTCACAGAGTTAATCATGATCAATATGAATAAAATAAAAAATGTTAGTGCTCGGAAACGACTAATTAACCATAGTCGTGGGTATAACGTATGGGACACCCCACTCATTCGTTTACATGGTTTAATTGGATAATCTAATTACATCATCATCCAGTAATTAAATGAAGCATGTTTTTTTTTCTTTGAAACCATTTTTTATTGCCTCCGACGAAGACTGAACAGTAGTACTTGTGAAGTTGTGAAAGATTTTTCAACCATGACCATAGTGCTTCTCATTCATTACCAATCAATGTAGCTTTTTGTAACTTGGCTTCTGAATTAGAAATTTCTAGATAAGGAAGATGCTTAATTCTGAACTTGACTTGTCAGACAATTTTGGAATGGGCTTCAGTTTATGGGACTGTGTTTTTCTTAAGTCTGACAAACAGGTGTTTTAATAAAATCCGAAGGCCTTTGTAAAAGTCTGCAACGTAGTTAAGAGATCATAAAAACCGTTGTAATTGGTTTTTATCTTTTAACTCATCTGAAAATTTGTTTGCAAAATCAATGGCCCTATGGGTGTGAGAGTCCCATGAAAAATTATATGTCCTAGGAATCAGACATTGGTTTGAAAAAAATTAATTTTTGTTGGAGAAAGAACTAAACCATTTTCTTTGATAATTCTTTTAAATTGATACAAATGTTTCCAATGAGCTAGAATTGATTCTGAGAAAACGAGTATATCATCGATATACACAATTGTAAAGGCGGAAAATGGGGAGATAATATCATTCATGATATTTTAAAACTCACTAGGAGCGTTCTTGAGACCAAAGGGCATAACATTCCATTCAAAATGACCAAATGGAACTTTAAATGCTGTTTTGTAACGATCAAAGGGTTGGATCTGAATTTGCTAAAATCCAGATTTGAGATCAAACTTAGAGAAAACACAAGCTGAGTGTAATCGTTTAAGAAGATCTCTCTTGTTGGGAATAAGATACATAATCCATTGCAAAGCCTGATTTAAGGGCTTATAATTGATAACAAAGCGAGGACTTCCTCTTTCTAATTCAGCTGCTTTAGACTTATAATTGACAAGGCGAGGACTTCCTCTTTCTAATTCAGCTACTTTGTTAACATAAAAGGCTGGACTTCCTCTTTCTAATTCAGCTGCTTTGTTAACATAAAAGGTTGCACAACTCCAGGGAGATTTGGAATGCCTAATAAGTTGTTTTGAAAGCAAAGCTTTGATTTCTTTTTTACAATGTTCCATGAGCTCAGAGTTCATTTGGATTGGCCGAGCTTTAGTTGGAATCATTGAGTCTTTGAAAGTGGGATCATAAGGAAGACGAACAACATGACGATGGCGATGCCAAAAAGCATTTGGAAGTTCATAACATAATTCATTTATCAAATGTTCTTAGTATTGAACAATTTGAGTTTGAAGTTTAGGATCTTGAACTTGCTGATCAATGCGTCTAAATGCAATGTCTGCTTTGAGGGATTGCAAATGTTGTTGTTTCTAAGAAATGAAATTAAGTAAACAAACATCATTTCTGATATTGTTGATTTCTATAATTTCAGGTTTGTAAATAAAGGGAAACTCAACATCTGTTCCTAGAATTTGGGTTTTGATGCCCGATGTTGTAACAGAAAACGGATAAATTGCAACAAAAAATGGTGTTCCAAGAATCATCTTTTGGACCATGTTTTGAACTACAAGCAAAAAATCTTGTTTGATACAAACTTTGTCTTGGCAGATATGAGCATTGGTTAGTTTATATTATATAGCCAACTTGGAATTGGTAGTGGTATACAATTTTTGTTTGGTAAGTTCAAAATACTTGGTATGAATTATTCATTTCGCAACACAGTTAAGATCAGCCCCGGAATCAATAAGAGCTTTACATGGGATAGTAATCTCTTTATTGATAACAAAGTTTACTTTGCAAAACCATCGCTGATGAGTAACTTTGTTGATTTCATTAAGAAAAAGAGGAGAAATAATTTCTACAGGGTCTTTAGAAGAAGATGACATATCAGGTAAAGATGTATTTTGAAATCCATTGATACGAGTATCAAGGAGAGAATGATTTTGTTTTAAAATCATAATATCTTTTTTGATATGATTAACTTCTTGCTGAAGATCAGATAAATTGACAGGGATAGAAGAAGTGGATCTTCTAAATTTGTCAATAATTGGTTTGTGATCATAAAATGGATTTATGACCTCTGGGGTTGGTTTTGTGGTTAAATTTGTTTTGATGTGTTGAAGATATTCTGTTTTAAGGGCAGGATCTTCAATACGATCAACAAAATCTAAAAGAATACTAGATTCTTTCGTTTTTGAAAGCATATTGATGCTTTGAAGGTTATGACAGTGACATGCCTTTGCACAGTCTCCATCACTGACCTTTTCAGATTGATCAGATTCAGAAGAATAATTCAAATTAAAATTTTGAAGATCTTCGTCTGAATTATCTGATTCAGAATTCATTAAAACTTGTAAAAACATGTTCTTGATATCTTCAGGAGCTTGGAGCTCTTGAATCTTTTGGGCAGTTATGCAATTCTTTCCATAGTGACCAGGACGACCACATTTAAATCAAACGGGCTTTGAATGGGTATGTGCTGGATTCTTTTGAAATGGTTTGGTAGGCTTGGTTTTATGCGTACCATGTTTCTTGGGCTGACTATAATATTGATTATAGTCTTTGGGCTTGAGTTGTTTAGGTCCATAAGGTTTTTTGGACTTAAACTGTCTAGCAGGATGAGACCTGTATTGGAGTTTTGATTGAGAAGGCTTTTGATGCGGGAGCTTAAAATCATCATAGCCATATCGTTGGCAGAAATCGCCAAGCTCTCTTGGCCCATTGATATTATGTTTCTTAAGTTGAGCTTTGAGTCTAAGATCATTACAAATATGCAAAACACATTTGTTAATGAAACCAATTATATCTCCAAATGTAAGACGTTCATAGGGAATGTCTTCAGTGTAGATATCTTGCAATTTTTCTCTAACATTTTCAGCAAAGATTGGGGGAAGACCAAAAATGAACTTTTTCTTCCAAAAGGGGTTATTTGCATCAGATTGAAATATAACCTTTTTGAGCAAGATATCTTTGTACCATCGAAAGTGGCTCAAAGTCGGACATTTGTGGATCATCAGCAAATCTTTGGATTTGTTCTGAAACTCACTAGGATCTCCCATAAAATGTTTAAGAATACAGAAGATTAGAGTATGAACTGAATCAGGTATCTCTGAACCTTGTTTTGTTTTTATAGGATTACCTAATAAATCAACTTTAACTGAATTAAAAATTGATTGTTGTTCACTTGTTGTTAGGTAGTTATCCCACCATCCTTTGAGTAGTCCAGAAAAGTCAGCAATGATAAGAGAAACAATGGTCCTATCATGTTTGCCTTCACTACGATGAGCCGAAGCCATCATAACCATTTTTTGGGTTAACTCAATGATATTTTCTTCAGTTAAACCATCTATATTCCATGTATAGAGGTTACCTGTAGAAAAGGAACCATATGTATGAAGTGATTTTTCTTCATATTGCATGTCAGGGAGAGATGGTCGAGGATAAAAATTCCTAGTTGTTGGTAAAGGATTTTGATGTTTCCCATAAGACTTAGCAAACTTAATGGGATTGGCTTGATAATGGATGAAGTTTAGACGATCCAGTTCAGCCATAGGATCAAAATCATTATCAGAGTTCATTGCCTGAGAAGACAATGTATTGATTTGAAGATTTGTTTTTAAATTGAGGGCAGCTAATTTAAGATCAATTTCTTTAATTAACTGGTTTGGTGTGGTTAACACATTCTGATCAACAAACGTAGGTGTAAAGTACGTTGCTGGTTTTGAAACATTAAAGGCTTGTTTTTGAGCCAATTGATCTTTGAGGACTTGATCTTGGATCAATTTGTCTCCAATCTCATGAAGCAAGATATTGGTGTACCTGAGGATCTTTGAATGGTGAAGCCAAAACATCACAGCCTAAAGTTGAAAATTTAATTTCTTCTAACGGTGGCAAGATGGATTCTTTGGCTGAATTTGTTTCAGTTGTATGCCAGAATTTAGAATTAGTTTTGATAACATTTATGCTTGAAAAATAATCAGAAAAATACCAATCTAAGAAGGGTAAATTTTCTTGCATTTATTCACAACATGCAATTTTCCTAATTCTATTCTCTGTTCTTCTATAGTTTGTGCATACAATTGTTCTCATCTTTGGCTATTGAAAGGTTTTACAAAGTCTTGTTTGATGAAAGAGCTCTGCTCTGAGGCGATTTTCAGGGGCAAACTTGGCATTCTTTTCCAATTTTTCTCCTTGCAATCTTAACCGTCCCAAGATCCTGGGAATACATCTCAATCGTCGATTTGCTCAAACCCTACAGCCGCCGTCTCTCTTTCAGGCCGACGAGTTGCTGGGTGGATGCTTCCTTGTCGATTTGCTTTCTTGGATGTTTGGTTTCACGGTCGTTTTATTGCCTGATCTGCTTGCTTACGGGATGCTCTGTTTGGTTTCCTGGACAGAGTGTTGATCGTTTTGTTTCCTAGTCGTCCCTGGATTGTTGTTTTCTTGAACGATCCTGACTTGTTTTCCTGGTTTCCTGGACTTTCCTGATTCCTAGACGGCGAGTTTTGGATTGGTTTTCTCGCCCTTGGTCTTCCTGGACTGTTGCTCTTGGACGCAGGTTGGCTACTCGGGTGGATTCTTTCACCATCCAGGGCGTGGATATAGTCTGATAGTGGCGACGGATTGTCCTCATGGCGGTGTCTCAGCCAGCCACGGGGGCTGTCCCTGCGGCTGGCAAGGAGGAAGAGGAATATTCTAGGCCTTCCTTTGCGCAGGTGCTTGGGAAGGCGATGACAGATAACCTTGATGACAAGCCGACGGATTCCACGACATTTCGAAAAGATGGCAGTCCGGCTTTGCGGCTATCTGATTCGGATGTTGTGAGAGGTGAGTCTCATGTTTCTAATCATATTGTAGTTATGAAGTTCTCCAGTTTCAGGCCGTCGTTGGATTCGATACGAGACTCCATTCATCGATTTTGGGGGATATCCGGAGATTTCATAATGGGTCTTATCGATCCTAGGCATGTGATGGTTTATTTACAATCAGAAGATGAGGTCAAGAAAGTGCTATCCAAAGAATCTTTTACGATTCGAGGAGTTAGATACAAAATGTTTCGTTGGCATCCAGGTTTTAGTTTACGGGCGGACCCGGAATTGGCTCCCTTATGGGTTGAACTCCCTAATCTTCCTTTCGCTTTTTTTCTCCCTGCAATCATGAAGGCGATTGGAAACTCCTTTGGCACCTTTCTTCGGATTGATGATGGTACGAGATACTTTGCCCGTCCAACGGTTGCTCGCATGTGTGTTGAGATGGAAGTATCTAAACCTCTCCCACACAAGATATGGCTTGAAAGCCCAAAATATGGAGGATATTGGCAAAAAATTGAGTATCCTGGATTCAAATACTGTGCCCATTGCTCTTTAATTGGCCATGAGAAAGATTATTGTCGCAAATTGATTGGAAGGACGAATGCCAAACCAAATCCTATGGGAGCTCCCGATAAAGAGGTGCCATTTCGTGATAAGTCCAAGTAAAAACAAACTATGGTTGAAGGGATGCAAGAATCCCAAGAGCCGAAACAAATGTATGTCCCGGTGGTTAAAAAATTATGAAAGCTAATGGACTCATAGGCACTAGTGGAGCCAAAAATTCGCAAGGAGTTGAGATAAGTATTGCACATGATAAAGACACAAAGGAGAAGACAAGGGAAGAGGCCTCCGGCAATGTGATATCGCTTAATAAATTCGGGGTCCTTTGCGGAAGAACACTCGGAAGGAGTTGGAGAGGGTAATGAAGCAGAAACTAAACCACAAGAAGCACATAAGATGGCGGATCAACACACAAGGGGGACTAAAGCCGAAACTGAAAATACACAAGACATTTTAAAGGGGGCTGGCTACACATCCTCGGAAATCCAAATGGCAAGGCCGACAGAGCAATGTGATGAAGCAAAGTCTGAAGACGGATTTACTAAAGCGGCACCGCTATGGATGGTCCCTTTTGTGGCCGATAGTAGCTCCGAGAATGACCAAGGTCAGTCCAAACTTGCTGAAACAGAGGATCAGCTGTCCTCACAGGCTGCTGTCCTCACAGATAAGCTCACAGATAGACTGCCCTCGCAGGCAGCGTTTTCGCCAAATACAGGGGGATCAAACAGAGCTGCTGTGCTGCCCAGAACAGCGGACAGATTGATGGAAGAGAGTCATGCAACAGGGGATATAAATATGGCGAATGTGACGCAACGAACAAGGGATAAATTGGCGCATTCTGCTTCAAGGAATTACAACTTTGTTTTGCTGGATTCGGGGACCAATGCAATGGATGATTTCGGAAAGCAGGGGCGTTGCTCAACGCAGAAACAGAGTACACAATCTCTGCAAAAGCCGCAGGGAGCTGGAACCTTTCTTCCACCGAAATTGCATGCCGACAACATTCAAGCTCCGGAAGACACCGGTAATGCACAGCAATTGCAGCTGCAGGTAGGATGCTCCGAGGTTGGAAATCATGCTTTGTCGGATGATGAGTCATATGCAAATACATCTTCTAATAACATGGTTGAGGCCGGTCATCAATCTGATGAAGCGAGGACGAAAGGAAAAAAGAACAGTTCAAAGAATGGACCCGCGGGGGGGAGCCGGCGAGTGACACGCAATATGATTAATCCAGGTGTCCCTAATGATAGATAATATAATGTTTTGGAATGCACGGGGAGTTGGCAACCGGGCGACCCGTAGCAGACTAAAAAAGCTGGTTAAAGATAATAATATTAAGATGCTTGCCATTGCGGAGCCGATGATCCAAGCGTCAAGGCACATGGAGATTGCAGGCAAAGTGAGTCTGCCTTGCTTTGCAACGAATGAGGATGTTGGCGGAAAAATATGGCTCTTCTGGGATAATAACTTACAAGTGGACATATTACTCCGCACCGATCAATTGATTCATTGTAAGATTACTATCCTATTTTCTAATATTGTTTTCTTCATTTCCTTTGTATATGCAAAATGTTCAGTTCAGGAGAGAAGAACATTATGGGAGGCCATGGAGCACATTTCCATGGGTATGGATGAAGCATGGATCATTAGCGGCGACTTTAATGTCATTGTGGACGGCGGTGAAAAATTAGGCGGTCGTCCTTATAATCAACTGGCTACATCAGACTTTTCTAGATGTATCTCGAGCTGCAGACTTACAGATTGTGGGTTTGAAGGACCAAAATTTACTTGGTGTAACAACCAAAGAGGAGATGACAGAACCTGGGCTCGACTGGATCGTTTTTTGGGTAATGCAGACTGGTCTATTCTTATGCAGCATTCTCGAGTTGATCATCTCCTTCGGGTTTGCTAGGATCACGCTCCACTGCTTCTTTCTTTGCCTCTGACACAGAGGGCAGGTATGTCCCCTTTCAGATTCCAAAATATGTGGTTAACTCATGATGATTTTTTGGGATTTGTGGACAGAAACTGGAACTCTCCGGTAGGTGGTTCTGGGAATATGTTTAACGTGGCCATGAAACTTAAGCGCCTTAGAGGAGCTCTGAAAATATGGAATAAAGAAACTTTTGGCAACATTTTCAGCACTATTCGAGGATTGGAAGATGAGATTGCCCGATTGGAATTCAGTCTAATGCAGGGTTGGGATACAAATGATATGGTTAATCTGAATAGATGTCAGGCTGAACTCAAACTGGCTCTGGTAAGAGAAGAAATTTACTGGCAACAAAAATCAGGAGAAAAGGAGTTTAAAGAAGGAGATGCATGCACTAAATTTTTCTTTTCTTCTGTCAAAACCAAGCAAAAAAGGAGAACGATATCAAAAATCCATAACAGGGCAGGGAATTTAATCACGGATCCGAGAGATATTATTTTAGAAGCGAATAATTTTTTTGAAGCTTTGCTTTCAGCAGGAGGATATCAAGAGGATCTAGAACTTATGGAGTGCATTCCGCGTTTGATAAGGGCGGAGGACTGTGATTCAATCATGAAGTCTCCGAATTTAGAGGAAGTCCGACAAGCTGCTTTTAGCATTCCACATGATAGTGCACCGGGCCCGGACGGCTTTACAGCTGGCTTATTTCACAGATGCTGGGATATTATTGGTCTGGATATTTGGAAAGCCGCGAAGGAATTTTTTGATTGCCAAGCGATGCCAGGTAGCTTCTCTTCTAATTTTTTAGCTCTTATTCCTAAAATTGAAGAGCCCGTTTCTTATTCTGATTTTAGACCTATCAATCTGTGCAACGTGGTTTATAAAATTTTTAGTAAGATCCTTTGTTTGAGGTTGGGGAAGATACTCCCAAATATTATTTCTTTAGAGCAGGGGGCTTTTGTCCAAGGGAGACTTATCTCAGAGAACATTGGCTTGGCACAAGAATTAATGAGGGAGATTGGCAAAAAAGTGATTGGCAATAATGTAATTTTCAAGCTGGATATGGAAAAGGCGTATGACAGAATTGAATGGGGATATCTATTGGCGGTCCTTCGTAAATTTGGTTTCAACAACAGAATATGTCATCTGATTTCAAATTGCGTAACTCAATGTGGTTTTTCGGTGTTGATGCAAGGCAAGTATGACGGGTATTTCCGATCCTCCAGGGGTCTTAGACAAGGCGATCCTCTCTCCCCTTTGGTCTTTGTCATTGCTGCGGAAGTTCTAAGTAGAGGACTCTCTCGAGCATTTCGTAGAGGGGAAATTGGTTTTTATCATGCTCCGAGGACGGCCTCCCCGATTACACATCTCTTATATGCTGATGATTCACTGGTTTTCTTGAATGGTAGGAAAAAATCCATTGCGGGATGTATGAAGTTTATTGATAGATACTGTCGGGCATCAGGAGAGAAAATTAATACGGCCAAAAGTTCGTTCATGATTGATGAAAAAGTGAGTGCCGAAAAACTTATCATGATCAGATTATGGACAGGCTTTTCTTACAAACAGTCCCCGTTCACGTACCTTGGAGTTCCCATCTATCAAGGCAGATGCAAAATTTATTATTATGATGATTTGGTTAATAAGATCCACAATAGAATTCAAGGCTGGAAATCACGATTGTTGTCGCCTGGGGGAAGATTGACTTTGATCCGACATGTCCTTTTGTCTATGCCGATTTACACTATAGCAGCTACAGTGGTACCTATGAAGGTTTTGCATTCTATTCAGAAATTGATTGCAGATTTCTTTTGGGGAGATCATGACGGGAGACATAAACGGAAATGGATTGCATGGCAAAAAATCAGTGTTATTAAGGAAGAAGGTGGATTAAATGTTCGAAGTCTGGACGACTCTATTAAAGCTTTTCGAATTAAATCCCTTTGGAATCTGATACATTCCAACTCTTTATGGGCAAATTTCTTAAGGAAAAAATATTTTAAGCCAGGGGTTCCAATCCGAAAGCAGGAGCTTAAAGCTGGGGCCTCACCTTTCATGAAAGAGTTGCTGATGCATAAAAATTTCATAGTGGAAAATTCCACCTGGAGGATTACTCGAGGTAGCGTCAGTTTCTTTGAAGAACAATGGGCTAAGGATGAACTATTTATAAAGAATGGGGAAGCGGAGACTAATGATACTTGGCCTTCCTTACGGCTAATGAGCAGGGATAACTTCAGAATGATAACCCCGGGAATGCAAAGACGCACTCAAGAGGCTTATAAGACAATAGTGAAAGGTGATGATGGCGATCGAGACACCAGAATTTGGATGCCCACTAATGATGGTATATTCTCTATCAGCTCTGTTTGTAAAATCCTAGGTGGTAGAGGGACACCTGATGATTTCTGGAATTGGATATGGCACCCTCTTTTGCCTTCTAAAATTTCCGTATTCACATGGAAAATTATTAAAAGGGCTATTCCCATAGATGGTGAAATTAGAAGAATTGAGTTTCAGTTGGCTTCTAAATGCGGCTGTTGTGTTCATTCTGCGGAGGAAACTATAAAACATCTTTTCTTGGAGGGTGAATTAGCATGTAGAGTGTGGAGACATTTCGACTTGATTTTTGACATTCACGTTCATAGGCCGGTTGAAGTCTATACCATGTTAAAGGCGTGGTTCAGGAAGGCGAACAAATCTACATTATCAGGTACCCTCATTCATCTCACTCCTCTTTTTGTTTTATGGGAGCTTTGGATTCAGCGAAACAGAAAACTTTATGATGGGAAGGAGTGCTCGTTCAGCTATGTAATCATTAAAGTGTATCACTGGATCAAATGTGTTGCAAAATTTTTTAATCCTAAATCAAAGGACAATAATGGGGTTTTGCTCACTAGATTGGGTATACAGGAAACCAAAGTAACACTGACTCCGCCCCGGGTGGTGTATTGGACTTTTCCTCCTATGGGATGGTATGTGCTCAATGTGGATGGATCTTGTAGGGAGAAGACTATTGCTGGAGGTTTTGTTATTAGAAATGAAGAGGGTAACTTTGTGGCGGCGAGACAATGTTTTTTCGGAGAAGGAACAAATAATTCGGCAGAAACGAGGGCCTTGCTTGAAGGATTGAGATTTTGTGTTGCCCAGGGTGTCCGTCCATGTGTCATTCAAACGGATTTCATGGTGGTTAAACAATGGCTTTCCCAGCAAACAAAAATACCTTGGTTCCTAAGCAATTGGTGGAGGGAGATACGGGCGATGACAAAGGATACGGGGTGGCAATGCATCCATGTGTTCAGAGAGACCAACTCAGTGGCTGATGCCTTGGCCATTTTAGCACAAAAGGAGCATAGTTCTCGTACTTATTCGTGGGGATCGCTTCCTAAAAGAATAAAGTCCCTAATTATTCTTGACAAGAATAAGACGGCATATCTTAGACTTCCGGCTTTTAAATGTGCGTGAATTTCTTTGATACTATTTGGTTATGGAAGTATGAGGGTCTTAGGAATCAATTCGGCGCGTGTGCTGGATCAGTGGGGATGAATTGGAGCAGCATATATCTGAAAAAACAGGGGATATACTCTGTTTTGACAGGGCGACAGACTGGAAAATTTGCGGGTTTTCACCGGTATAGCGCTGCCTGCATGCGGACAGCGTGGCCTGCATTGCTGGACTGTTTCTTGTGCCCTGTTTCGGGACAGTTATGTCTTGCTGGACAGATTAATTTCTGGTTGGACGGCGGGATTTCAGCAGATCATGATGGTGCAATCTCGTATTTCTGGCGAGGGCAAGACAATGTGGAATTGAAGGCTTATGTTTTAGCTCTCTGGACAGAGTACTCTGCTTGCTGGACAGAGTACTCTGTCTCGTTTGGACAGTGTGCTCATTGCGTTGGTTTTGGTTGCCGAATTTGCTTTTTCAATTTACAAGCTTTTGCAGTCTGCGTGTGGAAGTGCTTTTTGGACAGCATCTGCGGTTCGACTCTTGCAATCTGTTTTTTGGACAGACTATGTGCTCTTTGGACAGACTCTGCGGTTTGGTTAGGTGTGGCAATGGCTCTTGCATTCTGCGGTATTTGGATGCCTGGATATGTATGGTTATTAGACAGCCTCTTAGTATGGAGAATAGTGTGTGCTATTCTATAGGTAGTGTGTGTTTTTGTGCTATCTTTTGGTTCCATCATTTGGTTAAGTATGGGTATGGTTTTGTCGCATCTTGTTAGAAATATTTTTGTTTCTTTCTTTTTTGCTTGGGTTTTTAATACGGGTAAAGTCGTAATGCACCCCCGTATAGAATGTAAGTCAATTTTTTGATAATTAATAAATGTCTGGCATCCCATAGCTGCCCCTCCCCTCTGGAGGTTTAATTAAAAAAAAAAAAAAAAAAAAAGTCTTGTTTGATCCATTCTTTATTGAGGATAAACTCTGTTTGTCAAACATTCAATTGAGGATGAGAAGGAGGGTGATCTTCCATCTCAGATTGAGTAGGAGACTTGGGATTGTAGATTGGTTGCGGGATCTGAGAAAATTGTGGATTATTTCTCAGACTAGCCAGATCTAAATGGGGAAGGACATCAGGAGGTGTCTGGGTCCTTGGAATTTGAGAAGGTGTTGTTTTGAAAGAAGACGTTGATCTTCTTCCTGAGTCAGACAGTTTTAAACTTGTCTTTCTAGACTCAGAGAATTGTAATTCTACAGTTCCATCTTCGAGAGTCAAAATTTGACTCAATCGACTAGGAACTGGTCTTCGAGGTTCAGTGGGAACCTGCCAAGTGACTGAAAGGGTGATTTGATTCCAGTGGATTGTCTTTGGGACAATAACACTTGTTTTTTCTTTGTTTTCCTGGAAAAGGATTGTATATCCTTTTGCAGACTCCATAAGTGCCTTAGGACTCAATTGAGTCTTCATGGCTTTGTAGGTAATCTTGTAGACCAAAGCCAATGGTTTTGATCCAGGAAGCATGTCATATCCAAATGTCTGGATATTGAGTGTCAGGGTTTCGAGGATATGTGGATTCGTAAGAGATACTGAGAAATTGGGGTAACAATCAAAATAGATTGGACCCATTGCAAGAGTTGACTCTGCGATTTCTAAGAACGAGTCATCAAACCTATTGTGCCGACAATCACGAAGAGCAATTAAAGCACATGTGTCTAGTCCTGTTCTTGTTAGGGGTTTAATCCCTATTTGAATCAATCCAATATGGATATATTTGTATTCATGACTTTGAAGGTATTCCAAAGTTTCATTTGAAAAAAGTTGTTTTGAATCCATAGATCCATCAAAAGATATAGTTTGTTCAACCATATCAATCAGATCTTCTGTTTTTTGTGGAAACAGAGATTTTGAAACATTATAAATGTTTTTGTAAGGAATTTGTGGTATTGACCATTTTTGTAAATTCTGTTTTACTTCGAAAATTCTACATTCCATGTGGTTTACACCATCTGGAATTTGTCTTGACCTAGAGCTAAAAGCTCGGGTAAATTTTGAAAGCAAAGATATTTTCAAAATCTTTGAGGTTTGAGAATTGGGAACACTGTACTTGGACCACCTACAGCTGGAACACCAGTATGGGACCACCTAACCCATAAACACTGCGCTCAACATGGCGACTTACTCAGGGCTCACAACGGCTGACCGATATACTTACAGGCTTACCAACGCTATCAACGGCTGACCAACAGTACCTAGGACTCACCAACACTTTCTCCCCTAAGAAAGAGATACATGGTACGGTGGTATTCTCAAACAGATGCATCCAGTTTAGGGTACGGTGGTATTCTCAAACAGCGTCTTCCTGATTCTACTTCTATCCAATTGGTCCGATACCATTCTAGTATTTGGAAGTCAGTCCAATTCAATTACTCCACAGTAAAGAAAGAGGTTTTGTCAATTGTCTTGTGCATCATGAAATTTTAAGATGATTTAATAAACCAAAATTTTTTATTACAAGTTGATTGCCAATCTGCCAAAGAGATTTTAACTAAAGATGTTTTAAATCTCGTTTCAAAACAGATTTTTGCCAGGTGGCAAGGTTTTCTTTCAGCCTTCGATTTTGAAATCAAGTTTATAAAAGGAGCTGACAATTCTCTTGCAAATTTCCTAACAAGAGAATTCCTTCAAAAATGAGTTCTTCTAACTCATCTTCCTCTCGCCCTCCTCCTTTTTCCAAATCCAAATCAAAATTCCAATATGCTATGGCGCCTTCTGCCTCACAGCATCAAGCCCCTCTTTCTTATGCTCTTTCCCTTTCACAGAAATTCACTCCGTTGAACCAAGAAGAAGCAACTGGTTCCACCATGACCAGTTTTACAAAGCCGCAAACTTCGGCTCCAAATCCTTACATTCCTAAAGCATGCCTTGATTATATCACTATGATCGAGCCCTCTATGTATGCTTTAGTCAAAGAGCCCCAGCTCATTGATATTCACATAATTATTACATAATAAACCTCATAACTTATGTTTGTTAGTGTTTCGAATAATATATTTTAGTTTAATTATTTTATTTTTGTAGGATTTGGAGTTTAAATGACAAAAGTGCGTTAGCGTGGCAAATTTGGAAATTCATAGACAAATTAACGAAGTGGAGCGGGAGACACTCAAGTCAAAGATTAAGAGAACCAAAGAAAAAAAAAGTTTCGAATAAAAGCAAGAAGATTTGAGTGCAATTTGCAAGTTCTTGAACATGCTTCAGTAATTTTATGATAACTTGAGCTGTAGACCTTGGAATTGGATGATTCTTAAAGCGATGGAAAGAAGACTCGAAAAGCTAAAATGCATATGTTCATAACATTTCCATATTCTGGAGTTATCATGCTCGATTTTGGATATACTTGAAGACTGCGAAATCTGGACAGATTTGGGCACGAAGGAAGAATGGAGAGAAAACCGACTTTTCACATCATAGCTGGATTTAATTGGGCTTAGAAATGAAGCTTGAATCACCAATTACTATTAGAATCCATGAGAAGTCCAAACAAAAATGAGTCTTAGTCTAATTAGCAACAAGAAGGAACACGTTTCTTTGGGTTTCCAAATTGGATTGGTTTCCAAATTGGGACCATTGGAGATTTGATTTCCAATTAGGGTGGCCAATAGGAGGAGCTTTGTTTCCTTTTTAACACAAGGAAATACGGCAGCAACAGGAGTTTTTTTAGGCTGAAACACAAGGACAACAGCCAATTAAAAAGAGAGTTTTTTTCTCTGGAAAATAGGTATCAGCAAAAGAAGTTTTTGGCTGGAACAAAAACGCATCAACAAGCAGCCACCACGCTGTCCAGTAGCAGCAGAAACGGAAGAGAGGGTGCTGTCCAGGACAGCAGGGAGTACGCAGAACGAGCGGGAACGCAGCAGCAGCAGTGTGTGCAGCAGCAGAGTAGAAACACAGCAGCAGCAGGGTGCGCATCACTGATTCGCCATGCGCTGCCATGCCGATGAAACTCCACACCATTGTTGCTGTTATCACCTTCACTATGCGTCACTAAACTCCACGCAAGGTGAAGAGACGAACTCCTAGATGTAACGCACTTAATTAGTATTTGATTCGTTTTACGCTTTCACGATGAATAATGGTGTTTATGATTCTCACTTTTGTTTAATATAAGAATTTATGTTATTTTAGTGACAGAGATTTCATAAATTTCTTCATAGATTATTATTCCGGTGATTGTCTTTTTGTTCTCCATATAAGTTTAGTCACGCTTTTCTTACGTGTGAAATTTTTAAGGATAAATTGATTTTGGTAGGTTAGTTATATGTGATTGTCTTTTATTACGTTATTGTCTCCGGATATATCGTAAGTTTAGGATATCACATATGACCAACCTTTGTGTTTTCTAGAAAAAGTGAAATCTAAAATCCATTTACATTAGGATATATTAATGCATTAAAGACTATTTTTCCGATTATATTGTTTGGGATGTGAAACACGCAATCGAGTCATCATAGCGAATCAATACTAGTTGGCGCGTGAAATCTAGGAGGGATTCTTGAAACCTTGTGACTTCTCCAAACTTGATTTCTATTAAACTAAATTTGATTTCATATTTTAAAATTGCTAAAATTTCTTACATTTAGTTTTGCGTAATTTTTTTTCCTTGACCTTGTTTTGTAGATCATTTTTCCTCGTGGGATCGACACCCCAATCTTTACTGCAATTGAAATTGTTTGGGTGTAATCAAATTTTGGCGACATTGCCGGGGAACAAGCGTCATTCTACAAGGAGGGTTATTTTTTAGTTATTTCTTTTAAGTCTTAGAAGTTTTAATACTTGTTTTTTTGTTTTTTTTTTTATTTTTGCAGGTATTAATAGGTAGGAAGCATATATTACAGGTTGCATAAAAAAAACAAAACAAAAAGCACAGGGTTTGAATTGTTTACAGGTTGCTATCGCGTGGACACTCTCAGAAGTCGATGAGCCGTCAGGTGGACGGTGCTTCTGATCGACGTCAACTCGACTTCTACCCGGCATTGCAAGTAACCCAAGAGAGGTTCACGCCGGAGGTAACTTCTTCCCACCGCATCTGCACGCGGTTTCTGAATGGATTACTGTGTGTTTTTCTTGTTTTGTTTTTAGCTAGAATTGCATGCAAATTTGAATAGATTGAGGATATTTCTGATGCTGTAAAATTTCTTGCTCTCTCCCGCGGATAGGTTAATCACCATCTATTTTAGGGTTAGGAATCTAAGCCCTCACTATTAAAATTTGTAGCAAGATAAATTAGGACAAGATGCTCATAGGACCCCTCTTTTGAAACTTGAAAGTTTAAAGTAGTCAAGTGAAGGAACATATCCAATCATGGAATAGTTCTAAAACTGGCATTACACTTTAAGCTGAAGGTAGAAAAGGAGGTAAGAGCAATTAGATTTCAGGATATTTTTTATGCTGGGAAACTCCGTGCTCTCTCCCGCGGATAGGCTAATTAAAATGGATTTCAACCCTTGATTAGTAACAAACATAGGTAATAAAAAGGAGTGCTTGAAGACATTTGGAGGAGTGAGTTGGAATAGAGACCACTTAGGGAGACTAATTAGGATCTCAAATTTAGAACACCCACAAATTCACATTGAGACCAAATAAAGTTCTACTTCTAATTCTAACACCATGAGTAATCACGAAGATGACCATGTTCGGTCGCTAAAGGACTATCTCCACCCCACGCGCACTGCTACTCCATCATGTATCATGTTTGCACCAAGTACACCAAAGCTAGATTTTAAGCCGGGTATGATACAATTATTACCCACTTTTCATGGCCTAGAGAGTGAGAATCCTTATGTTCACATTAGGGAATTCGAGAAAGTTGTGGCCACCTTTCACAACAAAGTTGAGGCTGTATACTCGGTTAGACTAAGGTTTTTTCCTTTTTCCCTTAAGGAAAAAGAGAAGAGTTGGCTATACTCTTTGCGACCAAGGTCTATAGGTTCGTGGGAGGAGATGACCCAAGCATTTTTTAATAAATACTTTCCTCACCACAAAACCAACGGTCTAAAGAGACAGATTTCTATCTTCACCCAAAAGAATAGCGAGACATTATATCAAGCATGGGAAAGGTTCAAGGATCTTTTGAATACATGCCCACACCATGGGTATGAGAGTTGGCGCTTAGTCAGTTATTTTTATGAGAGGCTCACCAGTAGAGAACGTCAGTTCGTTGAGATGATGTGTAATGGAGAGTTTTTGCAAAAGGACCCTGACGAGGCCATTGAGTACCTGAATGACTTAGCTGAAAAGGCTCATACTTGGACTGGTCCAAGTGCTACTGAGAGCACGGATAGAACACGCCCAGCTAGAGTTTACCAACTTAGGGAAGAGGATAGCCTTAGAGCCCAACTTGATAGAGTAACTAGGGAGTTAGAGGCACTTAAGACCAAGGATGGTAGGCCCACACATACTGTTGCCAGAGTTGAGCTACATGACGTCTGTTTTATATGCGCGGGAGTTGAACACTTCGCACAGGATTGCCCAACCTTGACTGAGATGAGAGGGGTTTATGAGGAACAATGTAACGCCTTAGGGATGTACAAGAAGCCTTGTTCACCATTCTCTAACACTTACAATTCTGGCTGGAGAGATCACCCTAACTTTGGCTGGAGGTCCGAGGCAGACCAACCTACACACTCACAGGCACAACCACCTAGGTCATACTCTACACCTCCATACAATGCACAATCTAACAGAAGTTCCTTATCAGACACATTACATGCATTTATAGAGGCACAAGGTAAAACTAATAAAAAATTTGAGGTTGCATTGACACAATTGGCAGAAGAGAACAAGGAAATCAAAAGCCAGATAACCAATCTGACAAGTTCATTAACAGTACAAGAGCGGGGCCAATTTCCGTCACAGCCTCAAGAAAATCCGAAGGGCCAACTTATGGCACAAACCTCTACTTCAGACTCTCAGAATGTCAAAGAGGTTAATGCCATCGCTACTCGGAGTGGTAAGATTTTAGATGGGTCAAGCTCGTCCACAACTATAGGCACCTCCCCAAGTGCAAAGGAGAGCATCCCTGAGGATGAGCCCAACAAGAACATTCCAGTTTCAGTTTCAGTTCATTTTCCTCAAACACTACGACCTACTGGAAAGAAATCGGAAATGCATGGTGAGATTCTAGAACACTTGAAACATGTCAAAATTAACTTACCTTTGTTGCATGTGATTAAACAGGTACCAACTTATGCGAGGGTCATCAAGGATCTATGCACTATCAAGAGGAAATATCATGTCAAGAAGACTGCCTTCTTGACAGAACAGGTAAGCGCGGTGATTGAGCAGAGGACACCACTCAAGTACAAAGATCCAAGGTGTCCTACAGTCACCTGCCAGATTGGAACTCATGAGTTCGGCCAAGCCTTGTTGGATTTAGGGGCAAGTGTAAATCTGATGCCATATTCTATTTACTTGCAACTGGGTCTAGGAGAGATTAAACCCACATCCGTGGTACTACAATTGGCCGTTAGATCGGTTAAGAAGCCAAGAGGAATAGTCGAGGATGTCTTGCTGCAAATTGATAAGTTTTACTATCCCGTCGACTTTCTTATTTTAGATACTCATTCTGCGGTTAATATGGAGTCTACAGTTCCGATTATTTTAGGTAGACCTTTTCTTGCCACAGCTAACGCTCTTATCAATTGCAGGAACGGTCTAATGAAGCTGTCTTTTGGGAATATGACTCTGGAGGTCAACATATTCAATATTAGCAAGCAACCACGTGATGATGATGAGTGTCATCATACCTACATGATAGACACGCTGATATCAGAGGAGGCACTCCTGAGTGCAGATTCTGAAACCTTAGAGTACCTCCTTTCTATTTCTGATTTTGAGAATTCACTTTATCCTGACAATGTTTTGATATTCCTGTTGTTTCAGGGTTAAAGGATAAATGAGGGCGACAATGGCAACCATGCTTTGAGGAGTTGTCAAAGGAAAGACAGAAACCACAACCATCCACCGTGGAAACTCCGAAAGTTGACCTAGCTCCACTGTCTGAGGGACTTAAACATGCATTCATCGGACCATGTGATACCTTTTCTGTTATTATTTCTTCCGTGCTTGATAGCTCACAAGAAGAAGAATTGATTAATATGTTACGTGAGCACAAATCTGCATTAGGTTGGACTATAACTGACATTAAAGGTATTAGCCCCTTAATATGTTCCCATAGGATCCACTTAGAAGAAGGAGCTAACCCCCGTAGAGATCCTCAAAGACGACTTAACCCTACTATGAAAGAGGTGGTGAAAAAGGAAGTTTTAAAATTGTTAGATGCAGGCATCATTTATCCCATCTCTGATAGCAAGTGGGTTAGTCCAACTCAAGTAGTTCCCAAGAAATCGGGAATAACAGTGGTGACTAATGATGAGGGGGTGACTGTTCCTACTAAGGTAGTTACAGGGTGGCGCATGTGCATTGATTATAGAAAACTTAATTCTGCCACCCGCAAGGATCACTTCCCACTTCCATTCATAGACCAAATCTTAGAGCGAGTAGCTGGTCGTTCTTTCTATTGCTTTCTAGATGGGTATTCAGGAGATTATCAGATTGAGATTGCATTAGAGGATCAGGATAAGACCACTTTCACATGTCCTTTTGGTACTTATTCTTTTCGGCGTATGCCATTTGGTTTGTGTAATGCACCGACTACTTTTCAGCGATGCATGATGAGTATTTTTAGTGACATGGTTGAAAAATATATGGAAGTTTTCATGGATGATTTGACTATTTTTGGTGATTCCTTTGATTCATGTTTACTTCACTTGAAGGTTGTTTTAAGTAGATGTGAAGAGAAGGGTCTGGTGCTTAATTGGGAAAAATGTCATTTCATGATTTCCTATGGCATAGTTTTGGGACACATAGTTTCTAATAAAGGAATCGAGGTTGATAAATCTAAAATTGAATTGATTTCTAAATTACCTACACCTAAAAGTGTCAAGGATGTGAGATCATTTCTAGGGCACGCGAGTTTTTATAGGAGGTTCATACATAATTTTTCTGCCATCTCTAGACCATTAAGCAGCCTACTGGTCAAAGATGTCGTGTTCCAATGGACACAAGAGTGTGAGGACGCCTTCCGAAAACTCATTGATAGGCTTACCTCTGCCCCCATCATGCAGCCACCGGATTGGACTTTACCATTTGAGATAGTGTGTGATGCAAGCAACTATGTTGTGGGGGCAGTCTTGGGACAACGAAGGGAAGGGAAGCCATTTGTTGTTTACTATGCTAGTCGAACACTTAATGATGCTCAAAAGAATTATTCGACTACTGAAAAAGAGTTGCTAGCTGTAGTTTTTGCTTTAGATAAATTTCGTGCTTATTTGATTGGTACACCTATCACTGTTTTTACTAACCATGCAGCTCTTAAGTTCCTTCTTTCTAAAAAGGATACTAAGGCAAGATTGATTAGGTGGATTTTACTTTTGCAAGAATTTGATCTAACTATAAAGGATAAGAAGGGGGTCAAGAATGTTGTGGCGGATCACTTGTCTCGTTTGGAGTTTAGTGACTCTGCCAATGGCCCACCCATCCGTGACGACTTCCCTGATGAACACCTATTCGTCGTCACTCAAGTACCATGGTATGCACACATTGTTAATTACTTGGTTTCTGGCGAAGTTCCATCATCATGGAGTGCTCAAGATAAGCGCAAATTTTTGGTCGAGGTAAGAAATTTTTATTGGGATGATCCTTATATATATAAGTATTGCCCCGACCAAATCATGAGGCGTTGTGTCCCTCAATGTGAGATTGAAAGTGTCTTACATTTTTGTCATAGTGCAGCTTGTGGATGCCATTTTTCTATGAAAAAGACCGCTGCAAAAATTTTACAGTCTGGATTATATTGGCTTACATTGTTTAAGGACACTAACAATTATTGTCGTTCTTGATATAGATGCCAGAAGTTAGGTGCACTGTCCCGGAGACACATGATGCCCCTTAACCCCATCCTAGTCATTGAGATATTTGATTGTTGGGGGATTGATTTTATGGGACCTTTTCCACCTTCCTTTGGATATTTGTATATTTTGCTTGCAGTGGACTATGTGTCCAAATGGGTTGAGGCTGTGGCGTGCCGAAACAATGACAACAACACTGTTGTCAAGTTCATCAAAGAGCACATTCTATCCTGTTTCGGTACACCACGAGCCATTATTAGTGATCAAGGGACTCATTTCTGTAATCGCTCTTTTGAAGCTTTGATGCGCAGGTATGGAGTTCATCACAAGGTTGCCAATGCCTGTCATCCGCAGACAAATGGCCAAGATGAGTTGGCAAATCGAGAAGTAAAACAAATCTTGGAGAAGATGGTGAATCCTGATAGGAAGGATTGGTCCTTGCGCCTTCCTGATGCACTTTGGGCTTACCGTACGGCTTATAAGACAATTCTCGGGATGTCTCCATATCGGCTTATATATGGGAAATTCTGTCATTTACCCGTTGAGTTAGAACATCGCGCTTATTGGGCCGTAAAAAGCACTAACTTTGATCTCAATGATGCAGGTATTCAGCGGAAACTTCAGTTAGCTGAAATTGAGGAGTTGCAGAATGATGCCTATGACAATTCCCAAATATACAAGGCGAAGATGAAAGCAGCTCATGATAAGCACATTCTGAGGAAACATTCTGCGCCCAACCAACGAGTCTATCTCTATGACTCACGACTTCACCTTCATCCTGGCAAGCTAAGATCGAGATGGACGGGCCCATTCATGGAAAAGCAAGTTTTTCCCAATGGGTCCATAGAAATTGAAGATCCAACAGATGGGAGAATATTTAGGGTAAATGGGCAACGTTTGAAGCACTATGTGGAGCGAGTAGAGGTGCCAGAAGAGATCTCTCTGGTTGCCCCTGTCTACTTGATTTGATGTTCTCCACCCTATCTTTAGTTTAGGTTTTTATTTTTTTCATTTTTTATTTTTTTATTTTTTTAAGTTTAGTTTAGGTTTTTGCTTTTATGTTTTTCTTTTAGTGTTTTAGGTTTCTTTAGGTGTTGCTACTGGAGTCACTCGGAGCCCTTCATCCCATATGTTCCTTTCTCTCGTCGGTATGATTTTCTTATATTTTGGTGACTGTGAGGACATTGTCTATTTGAAATTGGTAAAGCTTCACCATGGTAATATCACTCTAACCCTCCTATTTTCTTTTTCCTTCATTTGTCATGATTATTATTTTATACATTGAGGACAATGTTTGGTTTAGGTTTGGGGGTGTGGTTTATTAGATTTTTGTGCAATTTTCAAAAATCTTTGAGCTTAAAACATATTTTACAATTAAACCGAATCATTTTTGTGTTCTACTCAATCTCCATTGAATACTTAGATGATTACGGTAATTGTGCAAACTCTTTATGAAAATGCATTCGAAATCTGAACTCTTGGTGAATTTAAAAAAATAAAAAAAATAAAAAAAAGTGAAAAAAGGGTTTTGAGTCTTTTTATTTATTTTAGAGAATATTTTTGTTGCCTTTAATTTTGAGAAAACACATACTAACACGTGTCACATAGTTATATTAGTGGAAAACATGATATTTGATATTATCCTTATGTTAGATGTACTTCGTGAGACTTTTCAACTCGACCATTCATGCACTATAAGCCAAGTCAACATGATTTGAAGTTGATTAGTGAGATTTTTTTTTTTTAGTGAGATATTGAACTATAAAACCTTAGAATAATAGTGGAGACTTAATCCTTGTGAGTTTTGAGCCATTCTTTATTTCTTGAGGGTTATTAATTACACTCTGATTTTTTTTGAGTCCGCATTATTTCGTTGATGATTTCATTATTCTTGATTTTCTTATTGATTGCTTTAAGAATGACATAAAAATTGAATCTTTACACTAGAACTTCTTGTTTTATTTAGTTGAGATGTCCTAGTACTAACTAGAACTTATGAAGTGATATAAGCATTTCTTTCTTTAAATAATTTTTTTAGCCTTTTAGTCTACCCAATAATAAATATCCATTTGCAGCCCTTTGAGCCTTTAAATAGCCTTCTCTTTGTTATTCCCAATACCTACTCCAATCAAGGAGTAATACCTCTATTATTTTATCCTTACCCAATTTTCTGATAATGTATACGGTGAGATATATTTACGGAATGAGCAAATAAAAAGAGTTGAAAATAGATATTTTATGCGCCCTCGAAGTAAAAGTGCTAGATTGTATCAACGGGGAAAAGCATACAGAAAAAAAAAGAGGTTGAACAAAAAAAAAAAAAAAGGTGCAGAAGAAAATAATGAAGAAAAAGTTAATGGTGTACAACATTGATTTGTTCTTCAATGCCCTATGTGTTTATTTAAGGGTGTAGCCATTCTCAGAAAATTTTTGTATTCTTTTTGTCCATTATTGTTTGCCATAATTCAAGCCCCATTATAACCTAGTAAAGACCTAATTGATTTTAAGTGAAAGTTGGTTTAATAGATGTGGAGATTGAATAGGCAAGAACTATGGTTTTTGATTCAACATTCTCAAAAGTAATCAATATACCTGTCCATGAGATCATATTCATTTCACTCTTTGAAAATTCCGTTTTTCATGATGATTATATGTGAGACTTGCATTTTCCATAATTTATATCATTTTCCTCACATATAAATTGAGTGCCCAATCTTTGAGTGTTTTATTTCTGAGTGACATGAGAGATTTGTGGTCAAAGCGTACTTTCTAAAGGTTATCTCGTCACATCTTTACTATGAGACGAAGAATTATGTTGATAAGGTTCATCACACACACACACACTTCGAGTTGAGAATGATTATGAAATTTATTTAACCTTTAGATACTATTAAATTATTGTACTCTATTGATATACTTTTGTGACAGTTTTAGTTTGTTGTTTTTCTTGAATTTTAAGCAATTAGAAAATTACTCTGAGGAAAATAAAGGAGAATGTTCACGTTTTTGCATTATGTTTTTAGAAAATAGATTTTATTTTATTGAGTCAGTAATGTTTGGGGGTAACATTTCTGGAAACCCTCACGAGACTATAACTCGTCCAATAGAGGTAATCTAGGGGTTTAAACCCTTGTTGCACGTTAAGGTAAGTGCAACCGTGATTCCTACGAAAGTGAGTTAGGATTTTATTCTTAAGTTTGTTTTGCTCGAGGACTAGCAAAATGTAGGTTTGGGGGTATTTGATAATCACATAATTATTACATAATAAACCTCATAACTTATGTTTGTTAGTGTTTCGAATAATTAATGTATTTTAGTTTAATTATTTTATTTTTGTAGGATTTGGAGTTTAAATGACAAAAGTGCGTTAGCGTGGCGAATTTGGAAATTCATAGACAAATTAACGAAGTGGAGTGGGAGACACTCAAGCCAAAGAATAAGAGAACCAAAGAAAAAAAAAAGTTTTGAATAAAAGCAAGAAGATTTTAGTGCAATTTGGAAGTTCTTGAGCATGCTTCAGTAATTTTATGATAACTTGAGCTATAGACCTCGGAATTGGATGATTCTTAAAGCGCTTGAAAGAAGACTCGAAAAGCTAAAATGCATATGTTCATAACATTTCCATATTCTGGAGTTATCATGCACGATTTTGGATATACTTGAAGACTGCGAAATCTGGACAGATTTGGGCACGAAGGAAGAATGGAGAGAAAAACCGACTTTTCACATCATAGCTGGATTTAATTGGGCTTAGAAATGAAGCTTGAATCAGCAATTACTATTAGAATCCATGAGAAGCCCAAACAAAAATGAGTCTTAGTCTAATTAGCAACAAGAAGGAACACGTTTCTTTGGGTTTCCAAATTGGATTGGTTAATTTCCAAATTGGGACCAATGGAGATTTGATTTCCAATTGGGGTGGCCAATAGGAGGAGCTTTGTTTCCTTTTTAACACAAGGAAATACGGCAGCAACAGGAGTTTTTTTAGGCTGAAACACAAGGACAGCAGCCAATAAGGAGAAGTTTAGTTGTCTTTTTGTTTAGTTGTCTTTCTAAAAACAAAAAGACAACAGCCAATTAAAAAGAGAGTTTTTTTTTTTTATGGAAAATAGGTAGAAGCAAAAGAAGTTTTTGGCTGGAACAAAAACGCATCAGCAAGCAGCCACCACGCTGTTCAATAGCAGCAGAAACACAAGAAAGGGTGTTGTCCAGGACAGCAGGGAGTGGGCAGAACGAGCGGGAACGCAGCAGCAGCAGTGTGCGCAGCAGCAAAGTAGAAACGCAGCAGCAGCAGGGTGCGCATCACTGATTCGCCACGCGCTACCATGCCGATGAAACTCCACACCATTGTTGTTGTTATCACCTTCACTATGCGTCACTAAACTCCACGTAAGGTGAAGAGACGAACTCCTAGATGTAACGCACTTCATTAGTATTTGATTCGTTTTACGCTTTCACGATGAATAATGGTGTTTATGATTCTCACTTTTATTTAATATAAGAATTTATGTTATTTTAGTGACAGAGATTTCATAAATTTCTTTGTAGATTATTATTCCGGTGATTGTCTTTTTGTTCTCCATATAAGTTTAGTCACGTTTTTCTTACGTGTGAAATTTTTAAGGATAAATCGATTCCGGTAGGTTAGTTATATGTGATCGTCTTTTATTACGTTATTGTCTTCGGATATATCGTAAGTTTAGGATATCACATATGACCAACCTTTGTGTTTTCTAGAAAAAGTGAAATCTAAAATCCATTTACATTAGGATATATTAATGCATTAAAGACTATTTTTCCGATTATATTGTTTGGGATGTGAAACACGTAATCGAGTCATCATAGCGAATCAATACTAGTTGGCGCGTGAAATCTAGGAAGGATTCTTGGAACCTTGTGACTTCTCCAAACTTGATTTCTATTAAACTAAATTTGATTTCATATTTTAAAATTGCTAAAATTTCTTACATTTAGTTTTGCGTAGTTTTTCTTCCTTGACCTTGTTTTGTAGATCGTTTTTTCTCGTGGGATCGACACCCCAATCTTTACTGCAATTGACCGCGTGTATTGTTTGGGCGTAATCACTCATCGCCAAGAATCTGTTTCCTCAACAACAACAGTTTGAAGAAGCAGACAGTACAAAATCACAGGAGTTCTATGAGTTCATTCTCGTAGATTCTGATTTTGTGATCATCACCCACCATCATGATAAAGAACACAAAGAAATGATCACACATTCAAAGTGTCAGATTCTCAAAGTTCTCTCTGAAGTCGATTGGCATCAGCTCCCTCACTACCACAAGAAGTTCTCAGTGAACTATGTTTCCCAGACCTACAATTATCTTGACTACAAGCTAGCTTGGTCAAGAGCCTTCTACCTACAATCGCAGAATTGCGGCCATTCATGGTACTTTCTGTTTTGTAGAAAGTTCAATCAGAAGTATGTTCCTCTTTGGTTCCAACACATTTGGTGGAGTCATTTTGGTCCAATTCAAGACATTCTTCCCCCTGCTGTTCAAGAAGGATGAAAGATTTTCCAAGAAAAGTACCAACCTCCAATTCCTGTTATAGAACAGGTTTTGTCTCTTTGCATAAGATTTGGTTTGTCCTGGATTTTATGCTGGGATTATACCTGCTCAGCATTGTGCAAACCTTATCAATCCAAGAATGCTCCCATGTGGTTCTGCCGCAGTTTTAAAGTAAAGTGGTGGGCACAGTTTGACCACTCCAGAGTTACAAAATAAGGAGTTCTCCACTTCTTCTCAGGCAAAGATCATTCTCATGCTCCTCAGGTGAATCCAATTGAATCCCTTTCAGACGCTAAGCTTCTTCATCAACATATCAGGAAGCAGCTTCGAGGGAAACCTACAAGAGCTCAACTCCTTGAGACATTGTCCAAGATCTGTTCAGAAGATTCAGATGAAGACGATGAACCTACAGTTCCCCTCAATGAAGACGACTGCTATGACGTCTTCTCCCCACTTGATTGATGGACCCACCGTCCACACCATTAGAGGCAACATCTGCTAGCAGACACTACAAACAAGATACTTTCAGTCCAGACAGTATCTTATCAATTTTAAAAGCATCCACGTGAAGCTATTGTTCACCCACTACAAAAGCAGCTACAGTCGAAGCATCTTCCACTGTACCTGCCGACAGTCAAAAGCGAATAGTATTCGCATTATCACTACCTTATCTTTCAGCGAGGCTTATCTTCGTTTGGATCCCCTTTATTTAAGTAAGTTGTTCTCTAAATTGAGGGTAAGCGAGTTTTCAGTGTGAAAAACCTTACGCCTTTTATCATGTAAGCTTCTACCTTTCTTTTGTATATTTCAATAAATTATATCTTTCATCAATAAATTTCTATTTCAATAAACTATCTAGTTTGATCTTATAGTTAACCCCCAAGTGTAAACCAAGAAATTGGCTTGAGGCTATATCGATATCTAAGATAGTTTAGAGAAATTTTGTATTGTACTTCCTGTTTTGTAATTCATCTCTCTCTTAATTTCTGCATTTCATCTCTGCTTTTATCAATTTTGCTTGCAGGTTACGCAGTGTTTATTTACTTCTTTTTTCATCAATATGTGTTTATTTGCAGGTTAGAGCATCTCCAATCATTCCCTAAAATAGTAAAAAAAAATAAAAATAATTAGGGGTTTTTTAGAAAAAAAAATTTCCTCCAATCATTTCTCTAAACAATCTTCTATAATAACTCCACATACAATTTTCTCCTAAATTTATGGGAGTTAATTATCCCATATATCTCATATAATAATAAAATATACCTAATATTTAATTTTTTAAATTAAAACTAAATAAAAAAAATAAAAACAAAAGAAACCTTGAACCAATAATAGTACTGAAATTAATAATATTATATATTTAATTAAATTAATAATAGTATATATATAATTATATTAATAATATAATTGAAACTAATAATAGTATTAAGTTGAAATTAATAATAGTATACTTGAAATTAAATTGGTATAGAAAAGTTGAAGATATATTAAAATAATAATGAAAAAGTTAAAATACAGGATGTGGTTAGAATGATGAAGAAATAGGGGGACCCCTAAAGTTATAATTGGAATGATTTTTTTAACCACCCCCGATTTTCTAATTATCATTTCTTCTACTTATATATTGATTTTTGAAACCACCCCATGATTTTCTAATTATATATTCATTTCAAGTTTGTTTCATTTTTTGGTATTTACTTAGGCTTCGTTTACTATATTTAATAGATTTATTTATTTGCATCTTATTTTTTTCACATATTTTATATACTCTATAAATTCATTATATATATTCATGCATCCTCGAATTTTTTTACGTTTTTTCTTTATACACAGAAATATTTCTTAAAATCAGAAGACCGAAATTAACTCGAAAACGAAATCACAATCCTTGGTTTTCAGTTTCTTCTGATTGGGTTCAAACAAAAAAATTTGGACCTATATACTTATTAGCACACTCAGGCCACAACAGAATCACATTGCTCGATCTACAAAGTTTGAACAAAATGATGGTCTAGATTAGGGGTGGGCATTTAGGACCGAAAACCCAGACCGAACCGACAACCGGACCGATCGGGTCGGTTCGGATCGGTTTTAATTAATTAAAAAAATTTCGGTTGTAAAAGCCCGGTCCGGGCCTCGGTTTTCATTTCTGAAGCCCGTCGAGTATCCGGCCCGGCCCGACTCCTTTACTTAAGTACTTCTCTCTCCCCTCAAACTCCCTCCACTTCAAAAATTCAAAGAGGACGCCTCCCTCTCCCTCTCCCCTCTCTTCTCACAGCGAAGCCGCGGAGGCCGCTTCCCTTTCCCTCTCCCCTCTCTTCTCACAGCGGATGCCGCCTCCCTCTCCCCTCCCTTCTCACAGCGGAGGTAGAGGCTGATCTGAGGCCGCCTCCCTCTCCCCTCACAGAGACAGTCCCTCTCACACATAGAGAGAGTCGAAGATCTCTCACACACAGAGATGCTCCGCCTTCTTCTTCCAGATCTCTCCCTGATCAGATCTCCTCCTTCTTCTTCCAGATCTCAGATCAGAGATGCTCGATGTTGATGCTGATGCTCGATGGATGATGATGATCGATGGTGATGCTGATGATCAGAGTTGTTTTGGACGAGATCGACCGCCTCCCTCTCTCAGCGAAGGCGGAGCCCTACTCCCAGCCCTACTCTCAGCGAAGGCGGAGGCCGAGCCGCCACCCTCTCCCCTCCCTTCCCCGCCTTTCGCTAGATCAGATCTTGATCTAATAAGATCTGATCTCAAATCTTGTTCAGATCAGATCTTGATCAGATAACTCGATCAGATCATGATCAGATTAGATCTTGATCAGATATCAGATATTGTAATTTGTTGTATTTTTTTTGTAATTTTTTGATATAATTTTTGTTGTATGCTATAATTTTTTTTGTAATTTTTTTAATTTTGTTGTAATTTTTTGTTATAATTTTTTTTGTAATTTTTAAAATTTTGTTGTATGGTTCCTGTATATATATATATATTTTATTTTTATTTTTATTTTACTGTAGAAGCATATTTTTGCTCTTAAGACCGAGACCGGCCCAAAATCGACCCGTAAATCGGTTAACCGGGACTTCGGTTACCCGGTCAACTCGGTCCGGTTTCGGTTCTCATAAACACGGACCCAAATTTTTAGGGCCGATTTTCGATTTTTAGCTTTTGGGCCGATTACCCGTACTTGCCCAGCCCTAATCTAGATATATAATTTCTTCCTGAATTACATAGCATAAAACCAGGCGTGAAGAAAAATTACTGTAACCAGAAACAACATTTTCTCTTAATTGATTAACGTGTAATGGGGTCAACCATTCAAAATTGTTTACATGTATGCGAACACAACAATAACAACTCCCTTTGTGTCTATCAATCTTTTGTTTTATTTCTTAGTTTAGAAAATATCTCTCTATTCATTAGGTCTTTCAATCCAGGGTCTTCTCTCCAAGGTTTTCTATGGAAGTTGCCCAGTGATGAAGTCAGGATTTTTGTTGAGGGGTGGAGTGATGTCATAATTAATTAAATATAATATAAAATTTAGTTACTCTAACATGAATTTTTTTTTAAATAAGGCAAAAAGGGGAGTACAACAAAGACAGTAATTGAATATGATTACTATGATATTCATTGAAGATTATTATTACTTCTAGAAACACAACACAAGAGAAGGGTTTGAATCGTTGATTACTACTACATGAAAGGATGAGGAGAATGGGTTGCTTACGATTTTTTTGTGGAGATGACTAACACAGTGATTAATGAAGGCACCTGGTACCTAGAAGAAAAAGAATAAGGTGATTTGGACTTGGACTCTGCTAGATCTTGTGAAGATGAGTTCAAATAACTCAATAGTTATAGATCTTTGAAGATGATGAAATATGGGGGTTTCCCTCATCTTATCCAATCGATGGAGTGTGAAGAAGAAACTGTGAATTTTGGTTTCTTGGAGAGATTTGAGGGATTTAACCTATGAAGTCCTGGTTGAAGTGAAAAGTGAGAATAGAGGGGCAACTAAAAAAACTAATTGAATGACAAATAAAAAAAAAATTCTCAAAAGTCAGTTGGGGGGCGCCCATGTGAATCCGTGCCTGCCGCTGGGAGTATTTGTTTTGTCCTGTGGAACGTCATTGAAGCGGCCCTCAGAGACAGTGAGGTTGCTTGCCATGCCATCATCTATAAGAGCAGCGAAAGTATCAAATTCTACAGTGCCATTGTTGTTCGCAGAGCCGCCTTTGTCTTTACGATTACGAGTATCCATGTTCCTTGCAAAAATGAAACATAGAAAATGTCAAATGATTGAGTTTTCTTACAAGATGTTTGTGAATCTATAGCCGACAACTACTCAAATTATTGAATCCTCATCCCAAAATGTTGAAATTTTTATTGAAAATCACAACTTAAAAAATACTATATTAGCTCAAAATTAATAATAACAATAACTAAACTCAATTGATTAAGTTTAGCCTTGGTTAGTTTAACGTCTTGAAATGGATACCCACCAGCTGCACTCGCCTTAAAAACAAAAATAATAAATTAAATTAAATTATGAACCACTTACCTGCAAGAAACTTGAGACAATAGGAGAATTAGGCAAAATAAGCTCCACAATTGTGAACAAATCCTCATTTTCCTTGCAAGGCTACTAGATTAATCTGACACAACAACACTTGTATGAGATTATCATACTCACCTCAGGCTTAGGAGAGGTGTTTATAAGGAATTCACAGAGTTAATCATGATCAATATGAATAAAATAAAAAAATGTTAGTGCTCAGAAACGACTAATTAACCACAGTTAGGGCTGAACAAAAAACCGATCAAATCGACTAAACCGACCGAATCGATCAAAACCGAACCAATCGGTTCGGTTTAAATTCGGTTCGGATCGGTTTCGGTTTTAAAAAATTCAAAACCGAAGTGGTCGGTTCGGTTTTCGGTTTCTATGTGATTTTAACCGACCAAACCGAACCGACCGAATATATATAATAAATAATATATATTTTATATATAAATAATATAATATGTTTAAAATAGTCGGTCGGTTCGGTTTTGATTCGATTTTAGTCGGTTCGGTTCGGTTACGGTTTGCATAAATTAGAATCGGATCGGTTTCGGATCGGTTTTGTTAATGGTCGGTTCGGTTTCGGTTTGAAAATTTTAAAACCGACCTAGGTCGGTTCGGTTCATGGTTTGGGTGAAAAACCGAACCGATGGTTCGGTTTTCAGCCCTAACCACAGTCGTGGGTATAACTTATGAAATAAAATAAAAAATGTTAGTGCTCGGAAACGACTAATTAACCACAGTCGTGGTATAACGTATGGGACACCCCACTCATTCGTTTACATGGTTTAATTGGATCATCTAATTACATCATCATCCAGTAATTAAATGAAGCATTTTTTTTTTCTTTGAAACAATTTTTTATTGCCTCCGACGAAGACTGAACAGTAGTACTTGTGAAGTTGTGAAGGATTTTTCAACCATGACCACAGTGCTTCTCATCTCATACAATACTTAAATAGGTGAGTATGATAAAAACTAATTATTAATTAATAATATTTTTTTTAAACTCCTAAATCTTTTAATTAGTCAAATTTAAATTAAGTTGAAATTAATAATAACATAATAAAAATATCTAAATAATAGTATAATTGAAATTAATAATATTATATATTTAAGTTGAAATTAATAATAATATATATTTAATAATATTATATTTATATTAATAATATAATTGAAACTAATAATAGTATAATTATATTAAGTTGAAATTAATAATAGTATAATTAAAATTAAATTGGTATAGAAAAGTATGAAGATATATTAAAATAATGATAAAAATGTTAAAATACGAGATGTGGTTAGAGTGATGAAAAAATAGGGAGACTCCTAAATTTGGGATGCTCTTAGACCTTGGAAACTTTCGAAAGTGGAGTTCATCTCGCGGGTTTTAAGTATCCAACTGTGATTGTTTTTTCCTTTACTTTTTGAGTAATTTACAATTTACTCCCTATTTTATTTATGGGCTCCCTATAAGTAAGAAGATAAATGTAAATAAGATAAAAGATGGGAAAGGGAAGTATGACGAGTTGACTGAGGAAAAGCTAGATGATGAGCTACCTGATGTTGAACCACAAACCATTGAAGCACAAGGTTCACAAGTACATGAACAACCACAGGGCATTGAAGCACAAGGGGCACAAACCCAAGAACAAGCCCAAGCCCAATCAGCAGGATTATCTCGCCCTAGCCCAGTCAGCAAGTTTATCTCAAGAACAACCACAACAAGCCTAAGACCCTGAAAAATGATTTTGCACATTTGGATGATCTTCCAGTGTCAGAGGAGTACCATTTCCGATCATACCACTTAAAATGAGCAAAATGCTCAAGAACCTCCAACTGAATATGTTGTTTGAGTGAGGGTAGGAACCAGGTTTTGCAACCAAGATGATGTGGCATCAGTAGAGAAGATTTTTCACATCCTCGAGATACACAAACACTTTGGAAATTTGATCATTCTTTCAAGATCACGCCACGTCACCATGGTTGCAAAAACCTGATTTCCTAGCATTTTCGATGTTTGTTTTTATTGATGAAACTGAGAATGTTTATGATGATGAGAATGACAGTGATGATAATAAAGAAGATTGAGTGTTCAAGGTTGGGAAAGAATATGACACAATTGATGTAGCTAGGTTCTGGTTGAGAAAATATGCAGTAAGGAATAAGTTTGTGATGCATTTCATGAAGAATGTTGCTGATAGACTTTTAGTGAAGTGTAAGGGTAAAAACTGCAAGTGGCATTGCTATGAAGCATTGAACAAGGATGGTCACTGTCATGACCCGATCCACATGATACAATATTGTCCGCTCTGGGCTCAACCTAACTACCCGCACGACTTTAAAACGCGTTGTGTCATGTGGATCCAAACTCGTACATATATAGTACATATCATTCCCTCGCCCAGACAATGTAGGACTATAACCCCTAGTAGCTTGTCAGCCTCTGAGCCCGCCCACACAAGATAGCTTGCCAGCCTTCTGAGCCCGCCCACACATGGAGTTGCCAGTCTTAGAGCTCGCCCACACATGGTAGTCTGCCAGCCTCAGCGTCCACCCACATATGGTGTTACAATCCACCCTCTTAAGGACCCAACGTCCTCGTTGGCACACTTTCGGCTAGGTTCGGCTCTGATACCATTCTGTCACGATCCGTTCTACATGATACAATATTGGACGTTTTGAGCCCAACCTAACTACCCGCACGGCATTAAAACGTATTGTGTCATGTGGATCAAAACTCGTACATATATAGTACATATCATTCCATTACCCCATGTGATGTGAGACTATAACCCCCTAGTAGCCTATCAACCTCTGAGCCCGCCCACACAAGTTAGTCTGTCAGCCTTTTGAGTCCACCCACACATAGAACTGTCAGTCTCAGAGTCCGCCCACACATGATAGTCTGCCAGCCTTAGTGCATGTCCACATAGGGTGTTACAGGCACTCTACCAATGCTAGAACTATGGGAGAAGACCACATATGTGGGGATTGGTAATGGAGATTAATATTGAATAGAGCACGTCGACCTCCTAGTGAATGTAATGAATGGTATTTGGTTTCCTCTGATGAAAACAATGATTAAGTGATGGTGTATTTATAGTGAAATTAAGTATTGTAGATTATAGATCAAAATTAGTCTAATTCTAAAAGTAATTATCTAAGCCCCGCTAAACACATGAAAGTCTAATTAAGATAATCAAAATAACATAACTTTCGTGATTAGACTTTGTTTAGGTAAAAAACCTAGAAGATCCACGCCTCCCTCCTCTCTCTACCTCCTGATTTGCTCCGCTTCTCCCTCCACCTCCCCTCCTCCTTGCTTTCCCCTTCCCTCCACCTCCCCTCCTCCTTGCTTTCTGTTGCGCCTTATTGCGGAAGCGGGTAGACACCAACAATTGCACACAAGTACCACAAAGATCCAATCAATTAAATAGAGCAACTAGCAATTAAAGAAATTAGAGATAATTAAGAACATACCACAAGAGACACAAGGTTTACGTGGTTCAGCAAATTGCCTACGTCCACGGTGAGGTGATTCCACTATATTCAAGAACAAGGTACAAGAAGATGACAATTCTCACACAATCTCTCAACAAGAGATGAAACAATTCAAGGAATTCTCTTTCTCCACACAATCTCTCAACAAGAGATGAAACAATTTCAGCAATTGTCTTTCTCTATTCCCTGTGCTTCACACTTTTTCTACATGGAATCACCTAAACAAAACACCTACAGTTCCTAGTATATATAGGAACAACAGTTTCCTGTTTCGCAGCAGTTTCCTGTTTCACAACAGTTTCCTGTTTCCTAGAATTTATTTCCTGTTCAAAAAACAGTTTCCAGAAGTCCAAACAGTTTTTCCTATTTCAAACAGGAGTCCAAACAGTTTCCTGTTTCAAACACGTTTCCTATTTCACAAAACAGTTATGTGTCCTATTCCTGTTTGTGAAACAGTTTCCTGTTTCACAAAACATGTTGTTTCCTGTTTCACAATTCTCCACCTCGGCAAATTTTTTATAAGGAAAAAATGAGCCGAAACAAGGCATGAGAATAAACTGATCAACACTCCATCATAGCTTTGTCACCTCACGAAACCGCCCCGAAGGGCAACGCCCCAAAGGGCCCTCAATCAACATGAGTCAATGTGGAGTAAGTCCAAACAATGTTGGAACTTAACTCCAGGAACAACCTTTGTCAACATATCAGCAGGGTTGTCGTTTGTGTGTACTTTCACCAAAGACACATCACCATTCTCAATTTCATACTTCTCCACATGTACCTTGCTCACCTTGGATGCCATTGCAAACAAAACCTGTGACTTTCTAGACAAGAAGTTTCACTACGGTTTTTCTTCAAACAACTTGTGCACAAACAAACCCTAGCACTTTTGAATCTTCACAATCTTGAGTAGAACAATTCAAGATCAATTTCCCTTAGTGCTCTGATACCAATTGTTGCGCCTTATTGCGGAAGCGGGTAGACACCAACAATTGCACACAAGTACCACAAAGATCCAATCAATTAAATAGAGCAACTAGCAATTAAAGAAATTAGAGATAATTAAGAACATACCACAAGAGACACAAGGTTTACGTGGTTCAGCAAATTGCCTACGTCCACGGTGAGGTGATTCCACTATATTCAAGAACAAGGTACAAGAAGATGACAATTCTCACACAATCTCTCAACAAGAGATGAAACAATTCAAGGAATTCTCTTTCTCCACACAATCTCTCAACAAGAGATGAAACAATTTCAGCAATTGTCTTTCTCTATTCCCTGTGCTTCACACTTTTTCTACATGGAATCACCTAAACAAAACACCTACAGTTCCTAGTATATATAGGAACAACAGTTTCCTGTTTCGCAGCAGTTTCCTGTTTCACAACAGTTTCCTGTTTTCTCCATGTTGTTTCCTGTTCCACGTAAACATGTTGCGCCTTATTGCGGAAGCGGGTAGACACCAACAATTGCACACAAGTACCACAAAGATCCAATCAATTAAATAGAGCAACTAGCAATGAAAGAAATTAGAGAAAATTAAGAACATACCACAAGAGACACAAGGTTTACGTGGTTCAGCAATTGCCTACGTCCACAGTGAGGTGATTCCACTATATTCAAGAACAAGGTACAAGAAGATGACAATTCTCACATAATCTCTCAACAAGAGATGAAACAATTTTAAGGAATTATCTTCACACAATCTCTCAACAAGAGATGAAACAATTTCAGCAATTGTCTTTCTCTATTCCCTGTGCTTCACACTTTTTCTACATGGAATCATCTAAACAAAACACCTACAGTTCCTAGTATATATAGGAACAACAGTTTCCTGTTTCGCAGCAGTTTCCTGTTTCACAGCAGTTTCCTGTTTCCTAGAATTTATTTCCTGTTCAAAAAACAGTTTCCAGAAGTCCAAACAGTTTTTCCTATTTCAAACAGGAGTCCAAACAGTTTCCTGTTTCAAACACGTTTCCTATTTCACAAAACAGTTATGTGTCCTATTCCTGTTTGTGAAACAGTTTCCTGCTTCACAAAACATGTTGTTTCCTGTTTCACAATTCTCCACCTCGGCAAATTTTTTTATAAGGAAAAAATGAGCCGAAACAAGGCATAAGAATAAACTGATCAACACTCCATCATAGCTTTGTCACCTCACGAAACCGCCCCAAAGGGCCCTCAATCAACATGAGTCAATGTGGAGTAAGTTCAAACAATGTTGGAACTTAACTCCAGGAACAACCTTTGTCAATATATCAGCAAGGTTGTCTTTTGTGTGTACTTTCACGAAAGATACCTCACCATTCTCAATTTCATACTTCTCCACATGTACCTTGCTCACCTTGGATGCCATTGCAAACAAAACCTGTGACTTTCTAGACAAGAAGTTTCACTACGGTTTTTCTTCAAACAACTTGTGCACAAACAAACCCTAGCACTTTTGAATTTTCACAATCTTGAGTAGAACAATTCAAGATCAATTTCCCTTAGTGCTCTGATACCAATTGTTGCGCCATATTGCTTCCTAGAATTTATTTCCTGTTCAAAAAACAGTTTCCAGAAGTCCAAACAGTTTTTCCTATTTCAAACAGGAGTCCAAACAGTTTCCTGTTTCAAACACGTTTCCTATTTCACAAAACAGTTATGTGTCCTATTCCTGTTTGTGAAACAGTTTCCTGTTTCACAAAACATGTTGTTTCCTGTTTCACACTTTCCCCTTCCCTCCACCTCCCACCACACCTCCCCTCCCCTGAGATCTAGCCAGAGAGAGGGAGTTCAGTCTGCTGACAGAAAGCTTGATGGCTGGGTGAGAACCTACTACTCAAAGAGGGGATGAATTTGCGACCTGTTCTAAGCGATGCCCTCCTCCGACCTCCTGTCGGGAGGAGGGGCAGCGGTGAGCACGCAAGCAACAACCAAACAGTTCGGTAGGATCCGACAACCAAATGAGAAGCTGGAGTCAGTTGTTTGGTGATAAAAAACCTTGTACCGAGCATGGAGTTCCTATTCACTTTGCAAATCTAATGCTCCAAGATGATACATTAATTTGTCATCTCGTGATTTGTCAACATGCCAAAGAGATATGGGAAAACCAACTGGTTGGGGTGTTCTTTGAAAATCATTTACCTTCAGTCGAGTGAAACTAGCAGTGGATCATAGATGGAATCCTAAAGGGTCTATTGAAGTTACTTCAAATGGAAAGTACTCCTTCAAGTTTTCGAACATGGAAGACTGTGAGGTTGCTGGAAATGAGAGATTTTAAAGTCAGAGACAAGATGATGGTTACTAAACCATGGAAGAAGGATCTCAAGCACCTAAAGAAAGAGATAACCACTATCCATGTCTGGATTCATATGTACAATGTTTCTACATGTATGTGGAGTAGTACAGGGTTAGGATACATTACTAATTATATAGGAAAAAAATTAAATAAATTAAATTATGAACAACTTACCTGCAAGAAACTTGAGACTATAGGAAAATTAGGTAAAATATGTTGGAAAAATCCAACATGTGTGGGCACATATATGTGTTTAATGTGTATTGTTATCTTAAAGTATAGCAAAAAAAAATTATGATCTAATATGGTTAATTGGGCTAAGGTATTAAAATGCCATGGGCTTAATGTGTAGATACACTAAAGCAATTTCTAATTTGATGAGAGACAAATTAGAAATTGGTAAGTTTGAATAACTGATAACCCATCAGTTATAACTTATGGGTTATGGTCCCCAGTTGAATGGGTGTTTTGTTTATTCTGAAATTCTCTTCTACAAAGAGATATACAGAAAAACATACGTTATCAACTGAAAGATCAAGACTCATCCCTTTCTTAAAGTGCTATCATGGATCAAGGTACGCTTCCAATTTGTTCTTGTTGTTCTCTTCTCATTGATTCAATATGGAACATACAACTGTGTCTGTAGAAAATTAATATTATAGGTGGTATCAGAGCCTACTCCATGATTGATTCTTTGAGAGATTATGAAATTTGGGATAAACTTTTGGCATAAAATCAAGTTTAATAAAAGGTTTTTTCTCACATAAAATGATTAAAAACGGAATATCAAAGATCAGAAATTGACAATAGCCATATATTTTCGGCTAACCCAACCATGATTGGGTGAGGAATCCATGATTCATCCTTCCCTATTCCCTGTTTTGAGTTTATGATTCATGTTAGTTTGCATGGGTTTGTTTGTTTCTACAATATTCATAATATAACATTCAATGAACGTGTGTCATTGCAGTAATAAAAGATGGGGACAATAACTGAAGGTGTGGAACTTAGTGATCCATTATGATGGGAGTCAAGTAAGAGGGCTAAGATCCTTGGTATGTGAAAGGTGGCTGATTATAAAAAATGGAAATTGTTTACATTTTAAAGGAATGCATGAGGTTTATTTAATTGAGACAAATTAAACAAGAATATCCTTGAAGGTATACCCAATCCACATAGGCATGTCTTGACCCTTGGGACAACACATACCTTTCTAAATAATGGGGGTGAGGATAAACATAAACAATGATAAAGGCATATTTTGTTTTTGAAAACATATGATGTCAATGATGTTTTGCATGTCTTTTGTTGAAATTAAAGTGATAGTACAGGTTCATGAAATCAACATACCTAAGATTAGTTTAGTGGACCCTGAACTCATTCATATCCCACATGTTTTTATGTGGATCCTGCCCCTGTCACATAACCACCCCTCCTAATAAGATTCATTTGAGCCCTAAATTATGAGCCAAAAGAATGTGAAACAGAAGAACCCAAACCCTAAGGAAGAGTATACTAAATGATTGGTATTCCCCTAAATGTCTTTAAGAATGTTGAATGTCTGATGTTGTTGGTGAAGGTTGTAGTTGTGGGCAAAAAATTAGGGCTGAACAAAAAACCGATTAAACCGACCGAACCGATCTAAACCGAACCGATTGGTTCGGTTTAAATTCGGTTCGGATCGGTTTCGGTTTTAAAAAATTCAAAACCGAAGTGGTCGGTTCGGTTTTCGGTTTCTATGTTATTTTAACTGACCAAACCGAACCGACCAAATATATATAATAAATAATATATATTTTATATATAAATAATACAATATGTTTAAAATAGTCGGTCGGTTCGGTTTTATTTCGGTTTTGGTTTGATTTTAGTCGGTTCGGTTCGGTTACGGTTTGCATAAATTAGAATCAGTTCGGTTTCGGATCGATTTTGTAAATGATCGGTTCGATTTCGGTTTGAAAATTTTAAAACCGACCTAAGTCGGTTCGATTTTCAGCCCTACAAAAAAATAACAAGGGAGAGGGTCAGGCTAGCAAATAAAGGATGACAAATAGAAAATCGTCAGTGAAGAAGACAATAATGAATAAGACAAAAGATTGGAAGAAGAAGAAAAAATATGATGAGTTGATTGAAGAAGAGCTAGATGATGATCTACCTAACCATAAGTCACTGAAACAGATCAGCAGGCAGTCCAGTTGGATGCTCGCGGGTTGCCGGCTGAAATTAGCAAATTGGTGAAGGTGGGTGTTTCATTGCGGAAAAAGAAGAAAAAAATGAATGTCAATACACTTGAAAGCGCCACAGATAGTGATGAGGCGGAGTCGGATTCGGACATTGGGCTGGGCACACAAGCTATCAAGGACTTAGAATTGGGGGCACTTTCTGATGCGGAGCGAAAGAAAAACGTCAAAGCTGCGGTTCCTTCGGGCACTCGTCGTAAGACTAAGAAGGGTTTGTCTTCCTCCCGCGTTTAAGATGATTGAAAACTTTATGTTTTGGAATGCTCGCGGCGTTGGTAATAGGGCCACGAGAAGGAGGTTACAAAAGTTGGTTTTGGACCACAACGTTAGAATTCTTATGATTGCGGAGCCTATGATTGATGCTAGTAGATACATGGAGATTGGGAACAAAGTTAAACTGGGCGGTTTTGCCTCTAATGACAGGGTTGGTGGCAAGATTTGGATTATGTGGGATTCGTCTCTTGCTTTCTCAGTGGTGGACATGTCGGACCAGATTATTCACTGCCAGGTAACATATTCTTCTTCAAGAGTTTTTTTAATTTCTTTTGTTTATGCTAAATGCTCGGTAGATGAAAGAAAGGAATTATGGTCCAATATGGTTACATTTGCGGCTCAAAACGATTCCCCTTGGATGGTCGGTGGGGATTTCAATACTTATCTACACTCGGGGGAGAAAGTTGGAGGATTTGCACCCTCCCTGGCTAGTATGGCTCATTTCTCCGATTGTACTGAAACATGTGGCTTAATTGATTGTGGCTATTCGGGTCCTCGACTTACATGGTGCAATAATAGGCGAGGACGCGAGCGCATTTGGGCTAGACTTGACCGGATTTTTGTCAATTCGGCTTGGCTGACAGTTCTGGATAATCCTAAAGTTGAACACCTTAACCGTACATTTTCTGATCATTCCCCTATGCTGGCATCCATGCCCTCTCAACCAAGGATTGGTTTTGCACCGTTTAGATTCTTGGACATGTGGACTACTCACCCGGAGTTTCTTGATCTGGTTAAGGGAATCTGGTTGACAGATATGGCCTTCCCCAGACCCATTGATAGAGTGGCTGCCAAACTTAAATTGATCCGTCGCGCTCTCATCCAGTGGAACCGGATGGTATTTGGGAATGTGTTTAGCAGGATCCGCGCTCTAGAGGATGAAATGCAACAATGGGAAACTATTTTATTGGCAGGCTTTGCTAGTGGTAGTAATAATGGTTTTAATGTTGATGCCAACTGGGACACTAATGCTTGTTGCAATTTAAACCGCTGTCAGGCTGAATACAGATTAGCTCTCAAACAGGAGGAGCTTTACTGGATTCAAAAATCCGGTGAAAAAGAGTTTAAGGAGGGGGATGCCTGCACCAAATATTTTTTCGCCTCTACCAAGTCTAAACAAAAACGGCGGGCTATTACTCAGATTAATTTACCTTGCGGCAGGACTATTTCGGACCCTGGTGAGATTCTTTTTAATGCCACTGATTTTTTTGCCAATTTGTTGTCTTCCCAAGGTTCATGCACGGTAGATGCAGAGTTGTTGAATTGTATCCCGAGACTGGTGAATTCCGGCCATTGTGACATCTTGATCAAACGTCCTTCTCTGGAGGAAGTGAAAAAGGCTGTTTTTGACATCCCCAAGAATAGTGCCCCGGGTCCGGATGGATTTACTGCTGGCTTTTTTCAGTCTTGTTGGGAGATTCTAAGCATTGATATTTGGGAGGCCGCTATTCAATTCTTTGAGGGGGAAGCGATGCCGGCTTCTTTCTCGGCTAATTTCTTGGCTTTGATTCCTAAAACTGAGAATCCAGGTTCCTTTTCTGAATTTCGCCCTATTAGTTTATGCAACGTGATTTATAAGATCTTCAGCAAAATCCTTTGTACTAGATTGGCAGATCTTTTGCCTGTACTTATCTCTCCGGAGCAGGGGGCATTTGTTAAAGGCAGATTTATTGGTGAGAATATTGGCCTTGCACAGGAGTTGATTAGGGACATTAACCGGAAGGTTTTCGGCGGTAATATGGTTTTGAAAATTGACATGGAGATGATAGAATGGAATGGAACTTTTTGTTGGCGGTGCTTAAAAAATTTGGCTTTAATGGTAGATTTTGTCATATCATTTCCAACTGTATTGCTTCTTGTGGCTTCTCAGCGTTGCTTCAAGGAGTCTACAAAGGATTTTTTAGATCTACCAGGGGTTTAAGGCAAGGTGACCCTCTGTCTCCATTTTTGTTTATTATTGCCTCCGAAGTTCTGAGTAGGGGTCTTAACGAGGCTTTTGCTCGAGGTAAAATTGGTTACTTCTACACCCCCAGGGCATGCAGTCCTATCTCACATCTTCTTTATGCAGATGATACTCTCATTTTCTTAAATGGCAGAAAGTCCTCTATTCTGGGATGCATGGATTTTTTAAACAGCTATTGCCAGTCTTCGGGACAGAAAATAAATGCGAGCAAAAGTTCTTTTATGGTGGATGACAGGGCAGATGCAGAGAAAATTGTAGGATTCAAAACCTACACGGGATTCTCGTTCCGAGCTGCTCCTTTGAAATATTTGGGGGGGCCAGTTTTTCAAGGAAGAGTCAAAATTTCATATTTTGAAGATTTGATTGCTAAAATTCAATCGCGGATTCAGGGATGGAAGGCGAAATTGCTATCTCCGGGAGGCCGTTTAATTTTGATTAAACATGTTCTGAGTTCGATTCCCATTTATATCCTCAGTACCATGTGTGTTCCTATGAAAGTTTTAACTCGGATCAATAGTTTGTTGGCAGACTTCTTCTGGGGGGATTGTGAAGGAAGACTGAAGAAAAAATGGGTCTCTTGGACTAATATTTGTTTTCCACAGGACGAAAAAGGTCTGGGTGTGAGAGATTTGTTGGTGGTTATGAGGGCTTTTCGCCTCAAGGCACTTTGGCGCCTTCTTACGTCGGATTCTCTTTGGACTATTTTCCTGAGAAGTAAATACTGGGTGCATGGGGTGGCTTTGAACGGTCAGTTGGTGAAAATTGGGTCTTCCCCATTTTTCAAAGAACTCATGCTTGGCAAATCCCTTATTCTGAGTAATTCGCTTTGGCGCGTTGGTATGGGGAATATCAGTTTTTTTGAGGAAAATTGGAATACGGTAGCATCCTTCAGAAGATCGGCGGATTTGGTTACTCAAGGTGTGTGGCCTTCGATAAATGAGGTGATTTCAACCAACTTTGAATTGGTTAATCCAGAAATCAGACATCTAGCAAGGAGAATTTTTGCTGATAGATTATATGGCGAGGAATTTCAAGAGGATGAATGTATATGGGTTCCGAACCAAAATGGGATTTTTTCCCTTCAGTCGGCCTATGACTTGCTTCGGAGGAAAGGGACGGTTAATGGCCTTTATAAATTGCTGTGGCATGACAGTATACCTTCTAGAATCTCAGTTTTGGTGTGGAAATTACTCCATAGAGGGGTACCAGTGGATGGGGAGTTATACAGATGCGGATTTAGTCTGGCCTCTAGATGTAGATGTTGCACCATGCCACAACGAGAATCTCTGAATCATTTGTTTTTGGATGGAGAACTGGCGATGCAGGTATGGCGCCATTTTGAGTTGATTTTTGATGTGCATATCAGAAAACCGGCAGAAATCTCCACGACACTTGTCATTTGGTTCAGGCGTGCCAAAATGAGCACACAAGCAGGTGTGCTATCACTTCTCAATCCTATGTTCGTTTTATGGGAAATATGGAAACAACGGTGCAAATGTGTATATGATAATGCTGTTCCTAATCCTGCTTTTGTGATTCTGAATATTCGGCGCAATTTGCTTTTAGCTAACAATTTTATAACTCCTAAGCGAGTCAGTTTGCCTAAGGCTCCATTATGGGCTTTGGGGATACAAGAGATCCCAGTTTTGAGAAAGCTTAGTAGAATTGTCTTTTGGCATCCCCCTCCGCCAGATTTTGTTGCTCTTAATGTGGATGGATCTTCCTGTAAGAACATGGCTGCTGGAGGTGCAATTATTAGAGACTCTAGGGGTATTTGTGTTGTGGGGAAGCAAATGTTTTTTGGTGCTGGCTCAAATAATAAAGCGGAACTTATGGCTTTAGCTGAGGGCCTCCGTCTTTGTCTCTCGTTGGGTTTTAAGCAGGTGCTTGTTCTGACGGATTCGGAAATTGTTTGTGGGTGGTTTAAGGGTAATTTTAAAATACCGTGGCATTTGGAGAATATTTTAAAAGAAATCAAGCAGCTGGCGGAACAATTGACGTTGAATTGCTCCCACATTTATAGAGAAGCCAACGCGGTGGCGGATGCTTTAGCCACTAGAGCACAACGAGAGCATACGACGGTCTCTTTCGCTGCAAATGATCTCCCTAGGAGGGTGGCCGGTTTATTAGTGCTTGATCGTTGTCATACGGCTTACATACGTCATGGGGATGACTAGGCGTCGCAATGTTTGGGCAGCGGAGATTACAGGTTCAGCGTATGGCAGGGCACTCTGCTGTAAAACAGAGTATCCTCTGTTTTTGACGCTGCGGACTCGAACATCCAGCGGTCTGTGCTGTGGCCTGGACTGCATGCGAGATCAGGCAGTCTGAGCGCTTGCTTCGCGCATGCTGGGTGCTGAGTTTGGGTTGCTGCGAGGCCGTGGCTTGCTGCGAGGACACGGCCTGCTGACTGCTGGGTGCTGTCTGGTATGCGGCCTGCTGGGTGCTGTCTGGTATGCGGCCTGCTGAGATGGTGTCGGGTTGGTGGCTGCGAACGCGCGGCTGCGTCACATTTTTAGTGCTGCTACGTCTCGGCATGCAGCGCTAAATCAGGAACTTGCGAAACAGGACAATCGCAGGGATCATTGCGCCTTGCTGTTTGTCTACATGAGCAGGTGATGCAGCTGCGGGATAAGTGCAGGGACTTGCTGTCTGTCACTGCGATGGTTTTTCAGCATGGGTATGGTTTCTCCATGGTTTGCAGGGTACCGTTGGTTTGCCGTAGGTGCGAGGATGCTCGTCAATTTCTTATATCGTATGGCTCTTTAATTTTCTAGGCTAGTTAAGCAGTTTTTGTGCTCGGTTTTTGTAGATTTTTGATTGGATACCGTATTCGGTTCCTTTCCAAGGCTTGGCTTTTCTACGGTTAAAGTCGTAAAGTACCCCCGTTTCGTTTGTAAATCAATTTTTTGATAAGTAATAAAGGTCTGGCATCCCATAGTTGCCCCTCCCCACTGGAGGTTCAATTTAAAAAAAAAAAAAAAAAAAAAAACACAAGGTCCACGAGTATATGAACAACCACAGGGCAGTGAAGCACAAAGTCCAAGCCCAGTCAGCAGATCCATATCAAGAACAACCACAACAATCAAGCCCAAGACCCTGAAAATAAGTTTGCACATTAGATGACCCTGCCACCGCATCCTTTCCTTCCCCTTCCCCTTCCCCTCTCCCACCAACGTAGGAGAGAGTGACAGGGTTGGTGAGGATGGGTTTGCTGGGAGTTAAAAAAGTAAAAAAATCTTCGTTCGGTTCGGAAAACCATGTTCAGGGGTAAGTTGGTCTTTTCAAACTTCTTTTGCCCCCCTTTGTCAGCCATCCTGGCTCCGCCCCTACGTAGGACTCCCACTGCCCAAATCACCCAAATGTAATTAGTAATTTTTAAATAAAATTAATACTGAATATTTGTGCATGTAGAGCGTGTTGACCCCCTAGTGAATGTAATGAATGGTATTTGGTTCCTTTGATGAAAATGAAGGAATACGTGATGGTTTATTTATAGTGAAATTAAGTACTGTAGATTATAGACCAAAGTTAGTCTAATTCTAAAAGTAATTATCTCAGCCCCACTAAACACATGAAGGCCTAATTAAGATAATCAAAATAACAGAACTTTCATGATCTGGCTGCTAACGATAAGGAAATGGTGCTCTGATGCCTTGTGGCAAACCCTTTTTATCTTTGTTGTAGTCCCTTTTCATGTTTACAAGCCTAGGTGAAATTGCTACCTTGCTTCCCGGCCTTGTCCAATTTTAGACCTTCTCCATAAGATGATTGTTCAACGTCAATATTTAAACAAAGTTATTCAAAGTAAGTTCTAATCCCTAATTCTTCAAGTCCATAATGGATGTTTACCTAACTTTACTGGACCTGTAATACTTGGTCTTAGATATTCACCACAGGATGACACCATTAAGCCAATGTTAGATTAATCTTTTTCAAAATTATAAACACATTCTAAGGTAGACTCTCATCTCATCTTAGGATGGAAAATAAGGCATTCACTACATCAAATTGACATTTTTGTAACAATCTTCAAAACAGTATCTAATAAATTATAATGAAACTTAAACTAATACTATGTAAACATTGTACTTGAGGACTTGTCCGAAAAATTGCAAACAAAGTGGGAAACTTGAATCTTTCACCGCATATTCAGAGTATTCTTTGAATGATTGACATCTCCCTGTGACCCTGTCAAGAGTTGAATGCTCACCATTGTGCACTATGTTTGGCACTCTGTTTGGGTTTGGGTTTGGCTTCGCAAGCAGTCAGCGTTCCTTTGTCAGATCCAGAAGCGGTGTTCCTGGTTGGCAGAGCACAAAACAGAGTGCATTGGAGCAGCTCTGTTGGGTGCTGGTGGACAGCAGTGGAGCAGCTCTTGCGTGCTTATTTCTGCTTCGGCACATGGCGGACAATGGCAAGCATCCTGCGTGCTTATTCAGCAGTGCATTGGACTGCTGGGAGCAGAGTTGCGGTGACTTGCACAGGCTGGAAAGTGGCTGGATTGGTGCTGACCGTCTGCGTCTCTTGCGTGCTGGGAACATTGTGCTGCTTGCAAGTTACAAGGCTTTCCTGTGGAGCAATCTATTGTGCTGCTTGCAAGTTATTGTTGCAATTGTAGCAAATGTGGCGAGGAGCTGGGTCTGGCAAGTTAAGTGTGCAATAAGAAACCATTGTTGTTTTACTACTGTTATTTTCCTAGAGTTTTTCAAAAGTTATCTCACGTACTTGCTGTAAATTTTCCAATTTCATGTATTCGGGTTTATCTTTTAACTTATCTCCCAAAGAGCTTGAATTTTCCAATTTCTACACATCTATATGATTTCTTATGTATATTTTTTGTCCATAAAAACTAAATAAATACAAAAAATTTTAAATTCATAAAAATGTACATGCTTAATAAAGCGATATAAGCTAATGAATATTCATCAATTTGTCCAATACAGTTTTGGTCTTTCAAAAACTTCTAAATTATAAGGATTCATTGACAAGAAGAAATAGGTTCATCAATGTACAAGAAGAAATTGATTTTTATCTTCTTTTTTTTTTTTTTTTTTTTTTTAAGAAATAAGTTTGATAAAGAATCTTGCCATGGTATTTTCAACATCACATACTTGTTTGTACGTGAGGAAGAAGAGAGATAGGTAAAGAGAGAGAAAAGAAAATTTTATTTCGTGAAGGATATACGCACTCCGTGTTATTTGTAGTGTCGCTTAGACACATATATATCTAACGTCAGAGACGTTGTGTATCTCTCTCCATTTATACTCTTCGATTTCACTTGTGAAGCTATTCTCTTTGCCCGTGGACGTAGACAAACTTGTCGAATCACATTAAATTTCTTGTGTGGTACGTGTTTTATTTAATTTTCATTTACTTTATATTGCCTTGTTTATAATTTGGATTTATTACTTTCTATTACAGCTATTAATTGTGTTCCGCAATCTGTGACACTTTCGCAAAGCGCAACAGAGCCATCACACCTTTAGCTTAGGTAACCTTACTACTCGATCGAATTCTCGTTGTTACTATTAGCTAACAAAAATATGTAATTGTTACAACCTAGCTATAATCAGCAAAGAGGTCTGAGATTTTCAATCCGTATATGTAGCGAAGAAAATAAGTGTTTCTGTTCAGCATCTTAATAGAGCCCAAATGTTCTAGTAAGGGACATTTGAGTTCGACGAAAAATAACACGAGTTTTCAAGAAATCCATGCCTCGATCTAGATAAGAATATGAACAACATACACTTGATCAAAGTATTAAGGATTAGGCAGGTTTGAATATGAAAGGCGAGTTTAACATGGGAGATTCATCGTACATCATCTTCTCTTTCATCATCCACATCGATGTCACCAGTTCCATTACATTCATTTTCAACATCAGAAATTCTAACTGGCGAGGAAACCAGCGAGGGAGGGGGTGGCAACCCTCCATCTCCATCGGGATGCGCGAAGGGATGGAAGGCACACATCCCGAGGGAGATGGAGGGTTGCCACCCCCTCCCTAGCTGGTTTCCTCGCCAGTTAGACGGGTTGTTTCAACATTGACCCTTGCGTGTGGGTTGGGAGGTCTTGAATAACAACATTTCTGTCTTTGAATTCAACTCATATGATTCAATTGATCCATTGCCCTCTCAATACTTCATGTGGATCAACTTGAGTTTTCCTCCTTATTGGCTTGTACACATATTTATTTCTTCATTATGATTTCGACTTTAGACTCTCAAGAACGTGTTTAATTTCAACTCATCATACAATGAATGGCTGTGCACTTTTAGATGGCAACTCATCTTGCCACTTTTGTTTAGGATGTGATCGGTTTTATAAAAAATTGAACTACATTATTGAAAAAACAAAAATGCACCTCTACGATGACTTTTAAGTACAGAATTGACTACATTTAGATGCCATAAATGAATCTTAATTCTAAAATATTTCTTGAACTAGAGTTGGCACCCTCTTTTATTCCCTACAAATATTTAGCCAAATTAAGTGTTAGTTACATCTTCAACTTTAAGAGGCTTTTAAACTGCGGGTCAATTTTCTTGAGCACCAAAATAAAAGATTGGGATATTTATTTTCACAGTTCACTTAAGATTATGTTGTTTTTTTATTGCTCATCTTCTTTGAAGTGTCTCAAGCTAATGAGATCACGTAAATAACCCCCGGAGCAATATGCCTTTTTCTTTTTTTTTCTTCCTTATTCGTTTTAATCACTCAATCTAGGTTTTTGGCTCTTTTTTTTCCTTTTCTTTTTTCTTCTTCTTCTACTATTATTATTATTATTTGCAAAACTAGCTATACCCTTGTGTACTTTTCACAAAATTGTGGAAACTATTTCCTAGAGTAAGAACAATAAATATTTTATCTTTGAAAACAAACATAGCCTTAAATATTTGAAAAAAAAAATCCTTACAGAAAATGTCTTTGTCAAATTGATAGGAGGAATGCTAATGTGTCCGCTTAGTTGACAAGGCTGTCGGGGTATACAAGTTGTATGTAATCTCAGTCCACCTCTAGGATGACTTTAAGTAAAATAATTGACTACATTTAGACGTCATAAATTATTTTTTTTTCCAAAATATAGTTCCCTTCCCCTTTTATTCCCCTATATATTTAGCCAAAAAATGTGTTCACTGCATCTTCAACTTTGAGAGGCTTTTGAATTGCAGACAGATTTCTTGAGCACCAAAACAGAGATGAGGATATTCTCACAATTGTTCAAATTATGTTGTTTTTTATTACTCATCTTCTCTAAATTGACTCACGCTAATGAGATTGGGTAATTAAATAACATCCCCATGAGCAATATGTTTTTTTTTTTCTTCTTTGTTTTAATTTCCATTTAAGTTTCAGGCTTCTTCAATTGAGTTTGCTATGATGCCACTTTTATGGGCTTGATTTCCAACCTAAATGATGCATAGCTAATTAAACCTTCTCCAATTCATGATATTGTTGATGACTTGATATTCGTGTATTTATTTACGTTTCTTTGCAGATTCAGATTTATTTATTTAAATACGTTATGTAATTTTGTAATTTAAGGAAATCACGATTAAATGGTGACATTTTGAATGATAAATAGACATGGATCGAATATTGTATTTTGTGAATGCAGTCATGCTTAGAAGTTCATCTGTGTTGTTTGCTGACTAAAAGAAGAGTGTTCAAGGCCAAATGAAGACTTATATCATGATCTAACGATATAAGTCGCATAATTTATCATCTTGTACTACAGTTATAGGATTTTAAATATCAAAGTCTTGACTGATCTGACTATGTTGAATACGCGGGTGCGACTTACTAACTAGATGAGTTCGCTAATTTAATGCATCTGTTGGATAGACAAAATGCTCTCAGAGGGATCAGATAGTTTGGTGTGGAAGGGTAAAGGTGTGGGCTTCTCGGTGAAAGAATTTTCAGATATGTTGGCTCCATCTCATTATGAGACCCACTCTAACCCCTTCATTTCCTTCCACAAAATTCTGGTATGGGTGAAAAACCTTTTTCCTTGGATTAATTTCTTTAGTTGGTCAGTTTTGCATGAGAAGATCTTGACTAAAGATAGGTTAAGAAAAAGAGGAATCCTCACAGGGAGTCTTTGTGTGCTTTGCAATGAATTTGACGAGACACTGGACCATTTGATGCTTCACTGTAGTTTCTCCAAATCCATTTGGAGCAGTTTCTTGGCGGAATTTGGTTTGAGTTTGATGTTTGAAGGCTCCATTTTAGATTGGCTAAGTTGGTGGTCTCAAGCTAATCCTTCCCGTCGGGGGGGGGGGGGGGGGGGGGAGTGGTTATGGCGTAGGGTCCCCCTCGTTCTCATGTAGTGTGTGTGGAAAGAAATAAATAAAAGGGTATTTGAAAGACTCAACAAATCAGAGCACTCTATCTTTATCGAGATTAGAGAATTGCTGTGGAGGATGGGTACGACATGTAATTTGTTTAGGGATTTGGGTTTTGATACTTTTATAGTGTCTTGGCATTCCTTGATATAGGAATGTTTCTCTTTGTATTTTGTTTCCCTTGCTTTCATTAATAAACATCTTCGTGTTTGACCAAAAAAAAAAAACACTTACTAACTACCTCAATTAAATGTGTAGACTCAATGATGCATCCAAAACGTGGTCAGCTTAATAGCAAGTCTAAAAAATTTTATTGCCTTGTAACAATTCAACTGATTTAATCAATGTGTTGACTAATGATGATATTGATATATAAGACTCAACCATAGAAGCCAACCTTATAACTACGTATATGTATTGACTAAATGACTACATATATGTATTGACTATATGGAAGACATGCATTTCGAGGGGGATGGAGGGTTTCCACTTTTTTCCTCGCTGATTGTCACGGACTAGCAATCCGTGCGGCACTAGCTATCCAATTCACTAGTAAGCCTATGAGTAGTTACTTTGACAGGCACAAATAATAACTTGAGAATGCACAATATCAATCTGTAGACAATATAACAATGCACAATAGTCAGCAAAAGCTCTCATTAACATTCAATAGATTACAATGGGGAGGAACGTTCGGAAGGACGTTGCTCTAGACTAGTTCGATGCTATCGATCGATGAAAATACAAGTTTGAAGTTGAAAAGCAATGCAAAGAAAACAATAAAAATGCTAACGGTACAGTCTGGCCCGACTATGCAATGAAGGCAACACCTCCTCACAGTCAAGAGCTCAAACCTTCCCCCTGTAATATAGATGCTAAGCATTTGGGTACTTTTCAAAATGGAACATTGAGTTTTGAGACCATTAAGAAAGTCTTTAAAGGCCTCTGACGTTCATTTCCCTGACCAACGGTACTAGTCCTGACACTCTCCCACACTCAATTCGCTGACGCCCTCGCAGCGAACTTTTTCAAGTACTCTTCCAACTTTGAGAGGTACGGTAGTAGATGCTCGACTGACTCCCAACTAATCTCTGAAGGAGGCTCATCCCGCCACTGAACCAAATACTCTCTATCCGGGCCTGTGTTGTTGATGAGGCGGTCTGCTAAAATTTCTTCCACTTCTCGATGGCAGGAAAAATTAGCAGAATTTGACTTACTAGCGGTACAGTCTGGCCCGACTATGCAATGGAGGCAACACGTCCTCACAGTCAAGAGCTCAAACCTTCCCCCTATAATATAGATGCTAAGCATTTGGGCACTTTTCAAAAGGGAACATTGAGTTTTAAGACCATTAGAAAAGTCTTTAAAGGCCTCTGACGTTCATTTCCCTTACCAACGGTACTAGTCCTGACACTGGTTTCCTCATCAGTTAGAATTTCCACTACACAAAATTTGCACTTTTGTAACAACTCTCAAAACAGTATCACTTTTGAGATGTTACAATTCACCAAATAATTTCAAGTCAAAACTAAATTTAGTCAAAAAAAATGAAAAACAGTAACACAAAAAAAATGATACAATAAGTTAGATCACCATGAATAGTATCACTTTTATAACCATACTCTTCATGGTGATACAATTATTGTATCATTTTGTTTGTGAAAATGTGTAAAATTGTTAGGTGAATTATTACACTTTAAAAATGATATTGTTTTGAAGATTGTTACAAAAATACCAATTTAGTGTAATGTTCTGCACAAGTTCTCTATTATAAATTGAGGTTTGTATGTTAGATTTGGTCACCTGAAAGCAGGAAAGTGTGTCAGATTTCCCGCCACCAAAGAGGAAAATGGGGCTGTTTCTGCAGTTGTTGCACTTTTGTTCATTCATCATCCTCTTCTCTCAAGTTTCCTGCAGGTTTGTAACTTGGTATAGATCATGTCTAAAGAAGATACACTTCACCGAATTAATCTCAAATTTCTCAATTAATACATGGTTTCAGTGAGACAAAGTAGGACTCATTCCTTTACAAATAAGGACTCAAAGTCCTTGTGTGCTTGTGTGATTGGTTTCAATTTTATTGGGAAGAGTTGATAAGGATGATTTCTTTTTGTTCCCAATTTTTGTGGGACTCAAAGTGTTTCTCTTATCTCTTTAAACCAAGCATACAACAACAGATTGAAATAAGAAAATACAACGTGAATTAGCAACACGCACACAGCTGAAACGTAGCAGCAGATTGGCAGCAAATACAGACTGAAACAAAGCAGCAGTGTGGCGTGAGTGTGGCGTGAAACGGGCTGCAATAAGGGCGTGAAACAGGCTGTGAGTTCGGGGTGATTCGGTGTGTGCGCAGCGTGAAACAATAGCCAAGTAGAAGGATTGGAATCGAGTGATTTCGGGTGTTTTTCGTTTGCGAGTTTCGTCAAACTTTTGGTTGTATTGTTGGCTTGAGATTGGGTAATCTCAAGGATCGTTGCTTGACAATGTTATAATCTTCAAGTAAGTGTTTCCATATTAATAAGATAGTTATAGAGTAGTCGTCCGTGGAGTAGGCAAAGCCGAACCACGTAAATCTCGGTGTCATCTTTATTTTCTGCATATTGCTTGTTGTTTGCTATTACTTGCATAGCGTTTTAGCAATTCACTATCACCAACTAGGTCTAGGACTTGTGTTGGGATTATTTGCATTAGCAGGTATTTCCTTACAAGTGGTATCGGAGCGCCAGTTAGTCGGTGTTTGTGTTTTGAAGGTGTCAATTAAAATGGCTGAAATGTCTTCTTCATCACGTGATGATGACTATGTGAAAGTTCATGGGTTCGATATTGTTCGATTCAATGGTAGCTAGAAACAATTTTAAAGCTTGGCAGATGGATTGTAAAGATATTCTAGTTAGTTTGAATCAGATTGATGCACTAGATGAGATGAAGAAGACCTTTCAGCCATTTTAATTGACACATTCAAAACACAAACACCAACTAACTGGCGCTTTGATACCACTTGTAAGGAAATATCTACTAATGCAAATAATCCCAACACAAGTCCTAGACCTAGTTGGTGATAATGAATGGCTAAAACGCTATGCAAGTAATAACAAACAACCACATAAGCATCTCCACCTTGACATGAAAAACTGCCAAAACCCATTTCTCAGTTAGAGAATCATCGTCATGCCCTTAAGGGCCCTACCCCCTTGGGGCGTCAACACTGAGAGAGTCTAATCAAGTTGAGACAATGCTCAAACTTGATTTCTGGAACCGCTTTTGTCAACATATTAGCTGGGTTGTCTTTAGTACCCACCTTCTCCAAGAAAACTTCACCATCCTCGATGACATCCCTCAGAAAATGATACCGCGCATCAATATGCTTCGTCCGGCCATGATGAACCTGGTTATTCACCAAATGGATAACACTCTGACTGTCACATAACATTGTCACATCATCCTGAATAACACCCAAATCACTAACCAAGCCTCAAAGCCAAATGGCTTCTTTCACCGCCTTTGATAAAGCCATGTACTTTGCTTCAGTAGTAGACAAAACAATTGTACACTGTAACTGAGACTTCCAACTCACCGGACCCATCGCCAATGTAAAACAATAACCTGTAGTAGATCGGCGCTTATCAAGATCACCAACATAATCCGCATCTACATAACCTCGGATCATATTTGACACATCTCCTCTCTCATATACTAAACCAACATCCAGCGTACCCCGAAGATATCTCAGTATCCACTTCATTGTCTGCCAATGTTGTTTTTCCTGGTTTGACATAAATCTACTAACCAGACTAACCGCATGAGCGATATTCGGACGTGTGCAGATCATGGCATACATAAGACTACCAACTGCACTAGCATAGGGAACCTGTGACATGTGTTCCCTCTCATCCTCTGTGCTAGGAGACAACTTAGCCGATAGCTTAAAGTGAGTAGTCAAAGGAGTACTTACCAACTTAGACGTATCCATGTCAAAACGATGAATAACCTTCTCTAAGTATTGTCTCTGTGACAATGTCAGTATGCCCTTTTTCCTATCTCTCACTATCTCCATCCCAAGTATCTTCTTCGTTGAACCAAGATCTTTCATCTCAAACTCCATGCTAAGTTTCAACTTCAATTTATCAATTTCTTTCATGCTCTTTGCAGCGATGAGCCTATCATCAACATAAAGTAAGAGAAACACAAAAGACTCATCCTTGAGCTTCTGTGTGAATACACAAGGATCATATTGACTCCTCACATATCTCTGCTCAATCATAAAAGTATCAAATCTCTTGTACCACTGCCTCGAAGATTGCTTCAATCCATACAGTGACTTCTTCAGTTTGCATACATTTTCTTTCTTACCAATAACAGCATATCCATCGGGCTGGGACATGTATATGTCCTCCTCCAAATCTTCATGCAAGAAAGTAGTCTTGAAATCAAGTTACTCGAGCTATATGTCAAACTGCGCTGCTAAAGCCAAAAGGACTCGGATAGAAGTGTGTTTTACCACCGGAGAAAATATTTCATTGTAGTCTACCTTCTTGTTTTACTACTGTTATTTTCGTAGAGTTTTTCAGAAGTGGTCTTACTATGTTTGGATTGCTGTAAATTTTCCACATGTAATCAGATTTATCTTGAACTTATCTCCCGAAGAGCTTGAATTTCCAATTTCAACACATCTGTATGATTTCTTATGCATATTTTTTGTCCATAAAAACTAAAAATAATAATAATATAAATAATAATGATTAACATATATAAAATCTACACATAATAAAGAGATATAATGTAACGATCCCATTTTTCTAGAACTACTAAAATTTATATTCACCTATTTAATACCACGGGAGGGAAAAAGAGTCAGCAAAGGAGAACAATTCAACAGAGTTCTGAGAGAAGTGGTGGAAATACACTGGTTAATCAACGCTATCCAATCAGGCGAGAAGCCAGTTGTGAGAAGATTTGTGCAAGAAAAAATCATTCAAACCTATCGTAAGCTTTAGTCATGTCAATTTTGATAGTCATCCAGCCTTGGGCTCTCCGTTTAAAGTGTTTCATCTAAAAGAAAGTCTCGTGAGCTATAGAAACATTATCCGTGATGGATCTACCTTTCGGGAAAGCCCTTTGATTTGGGGAGATGATGTTATCCAACAGAGGTTTAAGCCTATTTGCTAGAATTTTTGAAATATCCGTAGATGACATTGCAAAGGCCAATTGACCGAAATTTGTCAGGAGTGATTGGATTACTGACTTTGAGATGCCCATAATACACAGTCTAGAGTTTGGAGCTGGGCCGGTTGGGCACTTTGCACCCTTGAGCAGACTATCTCGATCCATTGACTTGGATGATTCATTATTTTACAGAAAACTTCTAGCTAACCTTACTACTCGATCAAATTCTCGTTCTTACTGTTAGCTAACAAAAATATGTAAATGTTAAAACTATAATCAACAGAGAGGTCTGAATTTTTTAATCCGTATGTTAGTGTTCAACATCTTAATAGAGCCAATGTTCTTGTAAGGGACATTTAAGTTCGACGAAAAATAACATACGTTTTCAAACACTACACCAAATTGACATTTTTGTAACAACCCCCAAAACATTATCACTTTTGAAGTGTAACAATTCACCTAACAATATTACACATTTTCACAAACAAAATGATACAATAATAGTATCACCATGAAGAGTATGATTATAAAAGTGATACTATTCATGGTGATCCAACTTATTGTATCATTGTTTTTGTATTACTGTTTTTCATTTTTTTGACTAAATTTAGTTTTGACTTGAAATTGTTTTGTGGATTGTAACATCTCAAAAGTGATACTGTTTTAAGAGTTATTACAAAAGTGTCAATTTGGTGTAGTGAAGAAATCCATAATATGAACAACAAACACCAATTGGTCAAAGTATTGATATATATGATTCATTCATTTATTAAAAGAAACTTCTATATCACTTGGTTGAAGTTAAAATAAAATCGGCTTCCAACTTCCAAAAAACAACCACGGTAACCACCAAAAAAAATAAAATAAAAGAGATTTTTGAAGAATATTAAGGACTAGGCAGGTTTCATCATCTACATCGACATCACCACTTCCATTACATTCATTTTCAACATTGACCCTTGCGAGTAGGTTGGGAGGTCTCCTGTCTTCGGACTCGACTCATATGATTCAATTGATCCATTGCCCTCCCAATATTGTTGGCCACTTCATGTGGATCAACTTGAGTTTTCCTCCTTGGCTTGTACACATCTTTGTTTCTTCATTATGATTTCGACTTTACACTCTCAAGAACGAGTTTAATTTATACAATGAATGGCTGTGCACTTTTAGATGGCAACTCATCTTGCCACTTTTGTTTAGGATATGATCGGTTTTATAAAAATTTGAACTAAATTATTAAAAAAACAAAAATGCACCTCTACGATGACTTTTAAGTACAGACTGGACTACATTCTGACGCCATAAATGATTCTTAATTCTAAAATATATATTGCTCGAAATAGACTTGCCTCCCTCTTTCATTGCCCTATATATTTAGCCAAATTAAGTGTTAATTGCATCTTCAACTTTGCACTGTGGGTCAGATTTCTTGAGCACCCAAACAAAAGATGGGGATATTTTAACAGTTGTTGAGATTATGTTATTTTTTATTACTCATCTTCATCTCTCTTCTTCTTCCTAATTTTTTCTTCTTTCTTCTCTCAACATGGTTCAATGCTAAACCATCCCACTCACAGCAAATCTCTTCCTCCTTTTTATACTCTGTTTTTCTTGTGGTTAGTGCCTTAATTAGTGGCTAATGGTGGTTATGTTTGAGCTGTGAAGAAAGTCTAAATCTAATTTTTGTGTGTTGTTGATGTATAGAATACGAGATGCAGAAGCCTTGAAATCACTCTCATGGGATGATATAATCACTCTCATCAAACACCCCTAATGTCAAATTGCATGATTGAAAGTGGTGTTGATAGTGGATTATATCGGTGGTGCCTCTGAATGACCAAACGAAAAAAAGGAAATGAGAAATTTGAACATTAATAGAGAGAAATAAAAAACTAATAGAGAGAATTAATAGAGAAATCTGAAAATTAATAAAGAGAAATTTGAAAATTAATTCCATTAAAAAATTGAATTTTCATTGTTTAGTAATTATTTTTAGCTACAGGTAAATGTAGTGGCTAATCAATTGAAAGTTAAATTATTAGCAACAACCACTTAACCGTCTCTGATTTGCAATGGCAACTGTTGTCTATATTTTGTCAAGTTGCAACAGCCACAGTCGTCTCAGATATTTGAAAAGTTGTCGCCAATAATTGCTGTCTCAAATAAACTTTCGAGTTCGAATTGGTTTAGGGGCAAATTCTTTGCAACTTAGAAACGATCACATACCGTTGTCAGATAGCCACAGAAAAGTCTAACGTTGTTGTTGTACTAGAGCGACGATTCAAATAGATACGATATTGCAACAGTCATTGGGTTGTTGTTAACTCATTTCAGCTACGCTTTTTAATACTTAGCAACGGCAAGATGTTGTTGCTGAATTTACTTTATTTTGTAGTGTCTCTAGGAATAAAATTACATGTCCATTTCGAAAGGTTAAAAAGAAGTGTTTAATGCTATATATAATGGGTCGCTACATCCAAAGTAGATCCGTTTGCTCATCTTCCAAGTTAGAGTGCAAAAGAGAGTGTAGAGTACCAGAGTCTCCCACGATCAAGCCTGCTGGCCAATTGTGTGCCTGGATGAGCAGCTTCAGAAGCAAAACATTCGGCCATGGTGCTGTCAAAAACTCGGCCTTGAATCCTATCCGCAATGCTGGCTTAGATCTACCAAAAGTGTCTATGACAACCACCCCAAAAGCTCTCTGATGCGAGGAGGTAAAGAAACATGCATCATAAGTTACCATAATCATCTAAGAAGAAAGATTAGTGTGGAAGGACTAGAATTCTCGGACCGATGGTGTTCTCTAACTGCTAGAAGTTGTTTGTGTATAATCTAAATTCGGGAGTGTTGGGTATTTGATAGCGATTGCATAAGGGTATTCGGGTCAGGATGAAAGTGCATCGGCCCGGGGACTTTGCCAGGTTTGTTGTTTCAATCACTTGGTGAAGAGAAGAGGGGAGCTATGTGCTACTCCTAGCAGTAGGAGACCTCCGCCGTCTTGTTGCTAACTCTAATCAATAAGAGGCCACTGTTGATAAATATATCAAGCCTGAACTTTGAGCATGTTAAGTGTGGATAAATCAGAAACCATTGTTGTTTTACTACTTTTAATTTCCTATAGTTTTCCAGAAGTGGTCTTACTATATTTGTATTGCTGTAAATTTTCCAATTTCATGTATTCGAGTTTATCTTGAACTTATCTCGCGAAGAGCTTGAATTTTCCAATTTCAACACATCAATATGATTTCTTATGTTTATACTTTTGTCCATAAAAACTATAAATTTTTTTAATAATAAATAATTAACATTTAAAAAATCTTCACATAATAAAGAGAAGTAATGTAACGACACCATTTTTCTAGTACTAAAATTTATAATTACCTCCGTGTTTGGGGTTACACAAAATTTACTTTTTATTGACGTCATAGTAATATCGTAATATATAATTGTTTTATTATCTGTACCTAATTTATGTATGGGTAAGTTATTACTCTAGTGGTAGCTAAAAATTTATTAGGTACATATTGCATTTATGTAATCAAATGTACATTTTTATTAGTTATTTTGTCGTGGGTTTCAAAAAAAAACAACAACATTGTAATGTTGAAAATAATGGGCTAACCCAAAAAGAGTGTCATGTACTGTGTCGAAGTCTATGAATTGAGATGCACAAGGGAGCAATGACTTTAGTCTAGGCCCATCCAACCCACTCAGCCTCAAAGAATGTACGGACAATGTGCTTTGATTCTCAAACAAACATCCTAGTGCCTACTGCAGAAAGAGAAACAAATTAAGACACACTAGAGTGTAAACGAGTAATAGTATTTTTCATTTGTAATTGAGAAGGGCTGAGCTTAATTATAAATAATCTGAATTTTACAAAAGTATAAAATTGTAATAGTATTTTTAATCAAAAGACACAAATATTTTTGAAACTATTCATTGGTCTTAAATTTTTATATGTAATTACACTACACCAAATTGGCACTTTTGTAACAACTCTAAAAACAGTATCACTTTTGAGATGATATAATCCACCAAACAATTTTAAGTCAAAACTAAATTTAGTCTAAAAATGAAAAACAATAACACAAAAAAATGATACAATAAGTTGGATCACCATGAATAGTATCGATCACTTTTATAACCATACTCTTCATGGTGATACAATTATTGTATCATTTTGTTTGTGAAAATGTGTAAAATTGTTACACTTCAAAAGTGATACCGTTTTTTGGATTGTTATAAAAATGTCAATTTGATGTAGTGTTAGTATGTATAGGAAAGGACAAAATTGAAAAATTAATTTAAAATTGAAGACATTTTTTTACTATTCATTTGAAAAATAAGGAATAGTTGTAGTGATCTATTTCCTGCCACTTATAAAAGAAATTTTATTTAAATAATGTAATGAATGACTACATCAACTATTATTAAAAAAAAAATTCTCCATGTGAGAGAATTTCTGGTTCGGTGGACTTAGTTAATAGGTGTTGGTCTAATAGATAGAATTTATTTTTTAAAACTTTGTCATCTTAAACACTCACTTTCAATCTCCTTCACTCCCACCAAACCCCATTTCACATTGTTTGATTTGAATAATATCCACCGACCAAAATGAGGAGAGATGAGAAGAAAAGATTACTCAGTTCTCTCTTCACATGTAATAAATAAAAGGAAAAAAAAAGAAAAAAAGGAGAGAGAAATAGTTAGTAGAAAACACGGAGGAAAAGAGAAAGATGAAAAGGAAGAGAAAAAAGAGAGAGGCGAAAGCTGAGAAAAAGTGGGATTGTTGGTGGTTAAGTGAGGGTGCAATTGACTGTGCGTTGAGACAAGAAAGAGGGTTTTAACGAGACGAGGCAACAATTTGTGTGTGCGTGAGGGAGAGAGGATGGGATGTTGCGTATATATGGTGAGGCTAACTACAACCGACTATTGGTTGTGCATGATGACTATCCGTCGGCTCTGTGGTGTTGGCGCTGTCATATTAAGTTATTGTTTCTTATTAGGTTAATCTTTGTATCATTATTGTTCCGTATTAGGTTACTGTTTCCTATAGGTTAAACCGTATATACCAAGTCACCAATATTTTAGGATATAGATTGATTTATAGAGTTGTATATATATCTATTTATTAGTCAGTATTCTAAAAATCATCCTAAGCGCTAGGCAGTTGTTTGGGCAGGTTTTTGAATTTTATTTATTTTCACTTCTAAAAAAAATTTAATGCTCTAGTTTTTTTTATTTTACATTTTGCATATGCATCTTGACATTGAATTGAAATAATTTATATGCTATTATGCTTAACTTTTATAAAATTATAAATTATAATACACAAAAAATAAAATCCGCCTAAGCCTCTAGGCTCTAGTCCCCTGCTCGCCGCCCGCCTAGCGAACAAATTTATCTCTTCATTTTGACATGGTATATATTGGTCCATTTTCCTTTAGCGTGATTCAATATGTGAATGAAATAAACAATGTTTTACGAAACACTTTTTTTTTTTCATGAAGAAATTATCATAGGTATCAATTGATTTTACAATTGGATTGTTGGAGTTGTCGTGTCATTAGTCTAGGATTTATCTTTTTAACCGTCGGTATTCTTTCAGGAGCATGGGCTAATGAGGCATGGGGATCACACTACAAAAAAAATGGAAATCAGCAACGGCTAAAAACCGTCGCTGATTGAGCTAAAGCCGTAGCTAAAAGGCATCAGCGACGGCACAACATCCGTCGCTATCCCGTAGCTACATTTATCGTCGCTATTTGATTCAGCGACGGCAAAATAGCCATAGCTAATTAGCCACGGGATAAAACCGTCGCTAAAGTGTAAAATATCCGTGGTTAACTGATTTTTTAAAAAATTTAATATTTTTTATATTAGCGACGGTATTTTGCCATCGCTAATTGATTTTTGTAAAAAAAAATTTAACATTTTTTTTATTTTAGTGACGGCATTTTGACCGTGGCTAACTGATTTTTAAAAAAAAAATTAACATTTTTTTTATTGTAGCGACGGCATTTTGGCCGTGGCTAACTGATTTTTAAAAAAAAATTTAACATTTTTTTTTATTTTAGCGACGGCATTTTGGCTGTGGCTAAATGATTTTTTAAAAAAAATTTAACATTTTTTTTATTTTAGCGACGACATTTTGGCCGTGGCTAACTGATTTTTAAAAAAAAAATTAACATTTGTTTATTGTAGCAACGGCATTTTGGCCGTGGCTAACTGATTTTTTAAAAAAAATTTAACATTTTTTTTATTTTAGCGACGGCATTTTGGCCGTGGCTAACTGATTTTTAAAAAAAATTTAACATTATTTTTATTGTAGCGACGGCATTTTGGCCGTGGCTAAATGGTATTTAAAAAAATGATTTTTTATATTAGCAACGGCCAGATTGCCGCGGCTAACAAAATAAAATTGAAAAATGATTTTTTTATAATTAAATTATATTAATTTTAAAATTTGGCATATACTTTTTTTTGTCATTATATTAATTTTAAGATTTGGCAAATTATAAACATCTTAAACCTGATCAAAATTAAATTAATTTTCATATACTCAATAAATTGTCCATCACAAAAAAATACAATCCCAAATACTGTCAACCTCAAATTGAGATAACTACATAAAACAAAATTGTGATCGTCTATGGGACATAAAACAAAATTTTTACATACAATAATTGCACACAGTAATTGCTTTAAGATCTGCATCAGCTTGGTCTTTCGACGTGGCTATTATCAGTTTTTTTTTTTTTTTTTTTTTTTAATTAACCTCCAGTGGGGAGGGGCAACTATGGAATGCCAGACCTTAATTACTTATCAAAAAAAATGACTTACAAAAGCTACAGGGGTACATTACGACGTTACCCGTATGAAAGCCAAAGCAAAAGCTAGAAGCAATGAAAAAACAATACAAAACTTAAAGCAGTTAACTGAAATCAGCTCACTGTCAGTTTCCAGCAACCCGAACAGCACAAGCAAGCTCTCAGCCATAGAACACGCAGCACACGCGCGTTTCTACGACCCGAGTGTACCCCGGATTGCCCAAAACAAACGCTCCAAACAACGCTGCGGCAGACAGCAGGCGTCCCAGCAGCAGCAAAACCAGCATCAGCAGCAACTCAGCGCAGCAACAGCATCAGCAACGCAGCAGCAGCATCAGCAACAGCAACGCAGCGCAGAATAGAGCAACTCTGTCTTACGACAGAGTGCTCTGCCTAAACAGCATCTGCCCCTGATTAGCTGTGTCGCAGCCGCGATTTCGCAGCATCATCTCAGCAGGCCGCATACCGTCACTAGACAGCACCCAGCATCAGTCCACATCCGCAAGTCAAGCCGCGGCATGCTACCTAGCTCAGCCCCCAAGTCAGCACCAGGTTGAACCCAAACTGCAGAACTGAATCAGACTGCCTGTAATCCAGGCCACAGCGTAGATCGCAGGAATCAGTGGACAGTCCGGCCAATCCCATACGAGTCCGCAGCGACAGCCTGCTTCAAAAGAACAACCAAATAGAATCAAGGGGCCCTCTGTTTTACAGCAGAGTGCCTTGCTATTCCTCTGATCTTGTAATCTCCTCTGTCCAATATTGCGACGCCTAGTCTTCCCCATGGCGTATGTAAGCCGTATGACTACGGTCAAGCAGTAATAAACCTGCCACTCTCCTAGGAAGATCTTGAGCAGCAAAAAAGACAGTCTTATGCTCTCGATGTGCTCTAGTTGCTAAATCGTCCGCCACCGCATTGGCCTCTCTGTAAATATGGGAGCAATTTACCGTCAATTGCTCCGCCAGCTGCTTGATTTCTTTTAAAATATTCTCCAAATGCCACGGTATTTTAAAATTACCCTTAAACCACCCACAAACAATTTCCGAGTCCGTCTGAACTAGCACCTGCTTAAAACCCAATGAGAGACAGAGACGGAGACCCTCGGCTAGAGCCATAATTTCCGCTGTATTATTAGAGCCTGCACCAAAAATAATTTGCTTCCCAACAACACCAAAACCCCGAGAGTCTCTAATAATTACACCTCCAGCAGCCATGTTCTTACAGGAAGAGCCATCCACATTAAGAACAACAAAATCTGGCGGAGGGGGATGCCAAAAGACAATTCTACTAAGCTTTCTCAAACATCACCAGAACTGCATTAAAATCACAATTTGCACAATCATCAGAGTAAATAAGCCCACAGATCGCTACCCTGATTATATAAGACCATATGTTAAACAAAAACTTACACAAATAAAGTCCAAAACAGATGTGTACCTCGCCTAGCAATATAATACATGGTGTAACATGGAAAGCAAGTGACACACACAACAAAGCAATATTCATCCAAATTTCAACTCTTCACCAACTAGCTGGAGTGACGAACAAAAATGTTGATACAGAACATGTTGCATGTATAGCTAATTTAACTGAACTTCACCAAGATCTGTCCCAACAGATACATATGATCCTTCGCGAGTCCATTGGACTAAGCTCACACTATCATTAGGTCCCAAATCACACAACTTTGTGACCTGAATAAGAATTTTATCAAATGAGACTGAGAAGTATCAAGTAAACAACTACATTTGTACAATACTTTTGGATGCTATACATGCTAAATTAAACCTTCAATACGTATCAAATTTCACCAAATAAGAATAGTATTCACCTTGCTGTTTGATGCAGTCCATAAATAAACACAGGTACCCAGTCTCACTGCTAGGACATTTTGCGATGACCAGTCCACAAGGTTAAGATAGAAATCATCTTGAAGAGAAGGTGCATCTAGTACCTGCAACCAATTATCCTTCAATTAAAACATACATTTCTGTTGTTTAGGAACACTAGCTACCAACACTAAATCTATCATGGGATCCTAATCTTGTCACTCGTAAAATCCCAACAGAGCTCAAAGGAGAAATGAAATTTATGTATCTACAACAAATTTATGAAACTGTGACCTAGGGGATTACAACAACGGATATTCCATAAAACCATTGAACTCCTTCACTTGTTCATCAGTGTTCCTATTATGCATTCCACTTTCCTATGGTTTTGCCACTTTACACAAGCACAAATCCCATATCTGCATATTTAGCCTAACAAACAGAAATTGGAGATCCAACAAAAGATATTGCAAGTGTATTAGCTAACACTTAAGTAATTCTATCGCGCAAATTTCTTATGTAACCCCCTCCTCCCACCCTCCACAGCTCTCCTACATCAAACACAAAATCATGCCTTGACAATCCTCCACTGGTGTCTAGATCAAAAAAGATTTCAATGTAGAGTTGAATTTAATGTAGATATGAGTTTATGTAATAAATCTGAAAAATTAGGAATTGAGGTCTAAAATGCTCTATATAACCTATTTAACTCTTTCACTGGATCAGCAATGTACCATCTATACCACTAGCTCAAATGATTGTAGTAAAATATGAAAAATCATTTTTCCCCATTGAAGGAACCTTTAATCTGAGCTTAATAAACAGAAAATCGATAAAAAAAAAAAAAACTTGCAAATGAGATTAGTACCTTGTGTGGAGTCTTGGGCACCTTCCTGGGGGGTTTGGGAGGCGTCGCGGCCTCACCAGAAGCCCCAGAATCATGACCTAGAACTGAAGGCGATTACAGGGAACCGCATCCACGCAGCCGCAGAATAACGGCATCCACGCAGCTGCAGAATATCAAAAACCGTAACCACGCAGCAAGTCAGGCCGCAACACTCAGCAGCAGCAGTCCATGTCATCGCAGCCAGTAGGGCTGAACAAAAAACCGATCAAACCGATTAAACCGACCGAACCGATCTAAACCGAACCAATCGGTTCAGTTTAAATTCGGTTCGGATCGGTTTCGGTTTTAAAAAATTCAAAACCGAAGTGGTCGGTTCGGTTTTCGGTTTCTATGTGATTTTAACCGACCAAACCGAACCGACCGAATATATATAATAAATAATATATATTTTATATATAAATAATACAATATGTTTAAAAAAGTCGGTCGGTTCGGTTTTATTTCGGTTTTGGTTCAATTTTAGTCGGTTCGGTTCGGTTACGGTTTGCATAAATTAGAATCGGTTCGGTTTCGGATCGGTTTTGTTAATGGTCGGTTCGGTTTCGGTTTGAAAATTTTAAAACCGACCTAAGTCGGTTCGGTTCACGGTTTAGGTGAAAAACCGAACCGTCGGTTCGGTTTTCAGCCCTAGCAGCCAGAATACAGCATCGCAGCAGCAGTCCATGTCAACACAGCCAGAACACAGCATCGCAGCAGCTAGCAATCCATGTCATCGCAGCTTCGGACTGCAGTAAACGCAACACCCATCCAAACAGAGAACACTCTGTTTTGCGACAGACTGCCCAGTCCAGTGCGCACCCACTGTGCTGCTGCTCGTCCCCCTAATTGCAATCCTGTTTTGCAGTTCCCTGCAGTCCAAAAAACAGAGATATTCCCAGTTTAGAAAGCATACCAAGCACATTAGATTTGCATTAGATAACTACAACATACCAAGCACATTCCAGTTTTCAATCCCTTATGTTCATCACATAAGTGTGCCAGAATCATCCTTCATGCACGCAAGTACATTAGCCTTCTTACATGATAAGATGAGAACATTGTTGTAGAAATACACGCAAGTACATGCAGAACTGCTATGGCAAAAAACAAATGCAGAAACGTGACAGAGCATATACAAAGAGTATTCCTAAAATTGAAGCATATAAACCAAGAAAGGAAATATAACAGGAAAAGTGTAACAGAGCTGGAAACATGTCAAAATTGACAGTGTCAGTTGTAAGCTAATACACAAGTCCTTATATACATTGTTATATCATAAGAACAGTAATTACCATATTCGTCAAGTGGAGCTTCATCATAGTAGCGAGTTGTTACAAATGAAGCGCCATTTCTACCAAAGTTTGTTCCACCATGGTACTGTTAAAAATAACAGAGAGTCAGATCACTATGATAAGTTTCTGCCTTTGTGAATGGGCTGTTAGGGAATAGATCCTCGTGGATCGTACCATGTAGTAATTTGCAAGAGTGTCGTTTCTCGACAAAAAGCGGGCGACTGAGTATGCAATAGCCTGCTGATCTCATGGAAGGGGGGTCACCAAACACACGGAACCTGTAGACAGTGAGAGATTTCATAACCATCTTAAAGCAGAAAAAAATTCATAATTAGTCACGAAAATGGTGTTATGGTCACCATATGTAACACTTACTGAGCAGTCCAGTTCTCAGTCCAGAGAGAAGGTTTGTATGGTTTGTTTGGACCAGTGAAAGTATCTCCACAGTCTCTTCCATTGCATGAGTTGATCTGTAATCCATAATGATTGATGTAAGTTAACTGAACTTATCATTTAACATCTATTTCATTAAGATAAAAATGAACATTTAATATGGGAACTATATATATGGTTGAACATCCTTCAGTCTCTTCACCAAACAACCATAGTGAATTTCATTGTAGCATCCTTCAGTCAAACCAAAATGGGGTGAGATGCATCTGAAGTAAGGCAGTATCAGCTATAAAGATCCTGGACATCTGCCCATTTATAAAGCTATAGAAGTCCCAAACAACCATAGTGAATTTCATTGTAGCAAAAAATTCATTCATAAAAAATCTTGTGAAAGGTCATGACAAGCAAACCACCAAGACTGACTAATTTTTTGCTCATCAAAAAATTTATGAGCAATTAGATTACTAGTTCGGGAATATGGTGAGGTACAGAGCTTTTGACAAGCTCACCACTGTACTTCTCCCAATATGGACTACTACCAAGATTGGAGGTCTTTCTGGAGTTAATAGCCTTCACCATATCCTTGGAATCTGACATAAAGTTGAATATTCATAATTAGCCTTATTTTTTGCTCCAATTCAAAGGCTCTTCCTTAGACGCAAACATTTCTCAATTGACCAGAGTTCAATTCTCTTTAATTATCTTCTACTACTAATTAACCAAAACTGCTCACTTGATCAGTCTTTAAAAGCATAAATAAAGAGTAATGAAGGAACATATGTTTCTCCCATATTCAGTTCTATTAGAAACATTGAGGAGGTTTCAATGAAAAATGGGGATAACAGACTAGAACAGTTTTGATAACACTATTTTTTTAATGAACAGAAAATTAACATAATGATGACACAAGTACTGTAAAAATTGAATAGATAAACTTACTGAATATGCTGAGCAAGGCTTGCGTTGGACACAATGGCTCGAAAGTTTTTTTCACCCCTCTAATATGCTGACAGTCATTGGGCATCTATCTCAGAGGATACAATGCTCTTTATATGTACAAGGTAGTGTATATACTTAGCCTACATGTGATAATTTTTATATCCTATATACAACTCTATTAAATGGCCGACTGGATGCTTGTGAAAATAAGCAAAACTTGGTGTTCAATATATATCTCCAAATGAGAGGGGGGATTTCATAGAGAGTCCATATGATTCTTCATAAACAAGAAGTGAGTATTATCCATCATACCCAATCAGTCTCTCTTCGTCAAGCACAAGTGCTCATTTTAAAATGCAAAACATCTATTGGCAAAAAATGTGTTGAACTATAGCAACACTAACAACCAACCATCAATGCCAAAATGAAAATACCACCTAGACTCGTAGGTGAGCAGCCTTCTGAACCAGAACCAATAAATTCCGCCAACCTGCAACAAAAATGAACTTGCCAAACAATGCAAGACCGTAACTTGCACAACAGAATCTGGCAGACCAAAAACCAGCCAACACTGCAGCTCAGATTACACACTAAATCAGTCCAAAAACCACACCAACTCTGCATAAAAACAACCACATTATTTCCGTTCCCTATATGCTGATCCAATCAGCACAAAAGCTGCAGAGATATTTTGTCATCTCTGTCAGTCATTCTACCAGTCAGATTGGAATGTGCCACACTATTGAAAACTCCAATATCCAACGCTTCAGCGATAATGAGCTACACCAGTCAATCCATGAAATCTGACTGACCTATATCTGAAATTTCTGGAATTCTATTCCTTTAAAATTCTGAAACCCCTCCAAATCCAAGAACATCAATCCCAATTCACAATACCATCTTCATGAACACATGGATTTAAATACTCAACTATAATGCAGATCGAATACGTGTTTTGAAGATGTTTTCAGTACTTACTAAAGCACTTCTATTTAGTAATGTACAAATTTATGGTTTGAGATTGTGAAAGGTTTGGGATCACTAGACTTACAGTTTTCATTCAGTTTGATGTTTCAGAATGAGATGATCTTTAATAAGGATAATCCAAAGTCAGACAGATTAGTCTCAAAATAAAATCATACATTTCTTACAGTTGTAGCTTGATCAAATTTCGGGTCTTCAAGTAAATGCTGAAGAAAAGTGAACAGAAGAGTTCATAATTTGAACTTGTGAAGCACATGTTGCTATGTGTAATTATTGAAATGTAATGAATTATTTTAGTGTTTGACATAGAGATCAATTACCAAGAAATGTCAACAGATTAATGGGAAGATGACAGATAACATAAGAAAAGACAGTCTAACAAATCTCTAAAACATAAAAACAAGAGAGCTTACCCTTGTTTTTTCATTCCCAACTTCGAAGTCAAATTCATTTATTTCCTTCAGTATTATTGATGATGCAGGCAACGGTCACCTGCTTAGCAGAGCAAATCATGTTAGCACGTTCAGTTGATGCGTGTCGAAAGTCATCTTAAACAACATATTTTAGGTATCTTCAAAATAGCTCATTACTGTTTAATTAGATATAAAACAAATTCCCTCAGTTAAATGCCTGCACCAACCTTCTGGGTATTTTCTTATTCAATGATATACAAAGGGAGGTGTGATGAGGTTCAATTTTGCTGATATTGTGTGCATTAGCACATGCTTTCCCTTCACCTGATGACACCTGAGAAATAACAAAAAAAAAAAAAAAAGACAAGACAAGATGAGAATCATGAAATATCAAATTAGCTAGAAGCAAAATGAAAGGGCAAAGAGATGTTTCAACAAGTGATAAAAAATAATTACGCGAAATGCAATGTATCCAATAACTCCGTCAATTTGGTACGCAAAATTGTAATACTTAATGACTTACTAACTATAGGTTACTAAAGAAACAATCTTGCTTTAACCATTTTGAAGACTAATTTTCAACATGTCCAAGCTTAGTAGTGAATTCATATATATTATGTATGCTATGCTATAAACTTGATGAGATATCAAACATCAGTACACTGCTTTACTGTCTATTGATCTGTTCCTGTCTTCCACTCCCATCTCTCTAAATCCCCTTTTTCTCATCCAGTTGATCTAGTCACTAAACCCTCTCATGCTTACCTTCTCTGTTCTATTGTCTCCCTTCTTCTATTTTCTCCCATTGCCCTGTCCCACTTATGTCGCACTAACCTAGTACTAGCTTTTGTATACGTAAAAAAAAAATAATAATAATAATAAAAAAATTTCAATGAGTAAAGAAGTACAACCTTATTCCTTTGAGATGGAGGATCGCTGTCTAACACCAAAATGATGTGAGAACCATCACTGGGATTCCAAAATGTTTGTGGAATAGGTGCAACCCCATGTCCCACAACAACCACACATTTGATGCTCATTTCACATAAGCTCCGTCAAGGTACATGGTTATAGTCCCAATCATCAGCATCATGTTACAAAAATCTTTCCAGCATTCCACAACCAGGGACAAGAATAAAACAAGTAGTTTGCATTCGTTCACAATTCGGTGATAGAGGCAGATTGACAACAGCCTGTTAAAGCTTCTCGTAGTCTTACAAATGATCTGATTGTTTTAAGAAACTAGTGTTAACGACGAAGAATTGAGATCTACTCCCGTCTAACAAATTCCTTTCCATGTACCTTTTGAGACCTCGCTCTGTCATTCCAGCATCATTGAAACTCACACTTTTTGGTCAAACCCTGCTATCTGTCATTCCAAGTATCACATCTTTCCCATATTCCAATATTGGCCAAAGTCGACAGGATTAAGAGAAAGGAATTCAAAAGTGTGGGTAGTATCAAATTTGACAATCCTATCCGGGTGGGCACTGACAAAGCCAGGTGGTTTTTCTAGATGATGTAATTCTTCTAACGAGAAGACTGCACTAAATCCATGGATAGCATTGTCATGATTGTTGACTAAGTCTTGGAATGGAGGCATGTGAGTAAGTTGGACCTATAACCTTCAAAGAATCTATAGTTGTCGAGTACCGTACCAGAGATGAGTCATAAAAGCCTTAGGCATGAAAGAATTGTCCATGTGTACCTGGCTGCTAATGTGCATTCAACAGTAGAAGCAACAAGAAGTGTTACAAGGAAGAACAAGGAGAAAGAATCCATGCAACCACCCCCATTTCTTGATCTTTGCTTAAAAGTTACATAGCGTAGAACCTGTTATATATAATATATTAAAACATGTTCATGACTTTGAAATAACCTCCAATGTTTTGCATCAGAAAATAAATTAATCATTTGTAATTGTCTGCAATAAAGATTTTCCTACTAATACCTTTCTCTATTGTTTTCATCCATAATATTTGACATTTACCAGGAAAAGCATAAGCAAGTTAGAACACTAGCGGGAGGACCCAGGATATATAGTACTTTCTCTAATTGCAGGCAGCATGATTGACTAGGGAACATTAAGGTATGTGTATTTGTGAGCATGCAATCTCAATTGAGATGGTAGATGATATTAGTACAATGATCCTTTGCTACAACTCTATTTATTCTACTGCTGACATAGCAGGTCGAATATAAGGTTAGTGATTCAGACTGTATCATATACAATGTCAAACATAGGTAAAATATTGATGAACTATATACATCTTGAGCCAAATGGAATCCAATCTACACTTAATTAAATCTTGAATATGAATGTCATAGCACTACAAGAAATGTAGGTCGCACTAACCTAGTACTAGCTTTCGTATACGTAAAAAAAATAAATGCACTAACCTAGTACTAGCTTTCGTATACAATAAGAAGATGACAAGTAAATTGAAGAGAAATGTGTCCGCTGTATACAAAGTGTAAATGAACAAGGGACCAAAGTGCATACCCTAAAAAATGAGTAATAAATTAGATTAGAAATTCCTGCAATGGTGCAATTATTTTCTCGTCACCTAAGATTCTCAAGGGGAATACTGTGAAACAAGAAACAAACGTCAAAATCAATGCTTCCCTAGGGATTTCCGAAGGAGAGACTCCCCAACACTAAATAAATGCATGTCCATTCACATCCCATCCCAACTTTTTTGCTCTATTGATATACAAATGTCAACAACTGAATTTTTCTCATGCCTTCAGCTGACCTACAAGTCTCCAACGTATTCAAATCAAGTGAAATCTAATTTTTTTTTTGGAATTCTCTCCTTTTTAAGAGAAAGTTACTCTGACAATTACTTCAGAATTATGTTAGAAAGTGAAATCAAAAGGCAGCTGAACCGAACGTTTATAATAGTAGCCCTATGCTGGATTCAAGAAACTTACCTCTTGTCGGAAGTTAAGTATAACATCCTCTGAATATTCTTGCTTGGAGAATACCTTGACTGCAACATCCTGCAAATTAACAATACATCATTCAATCCCATATGCAATATCTCTCAATTAAATTTTTAGCAAAGCTGCATCATAAAAAGTGATGAATAAATATTTCATACATCCAGTAGATTCTCTATAAAACTCTAGCATAACAAACATTATTGTCAGTATGTTGCATGAACCAAATTTTTTTACATGTCTTACACCAGGGTACCAAAGACGATGTTGGATGGAAATGAGTGTTGAGAGCACAAGTACAAGTATGCAGTCTCTTGAATGCTTTTGAAGTGGACTGGACTGCTTAAGAAATGCCTGGAACAGGCATGTTTTATGTAAAGTTGAGTCTCCTAAATGGGCTGAGACATTCTAGAATTATTTGGAAAGGTGAAACTTCCGCTAGGAGTGTCACCGACACCCGAAGGAATTAGTATTTATAAAAAATAAAATAAAAAAAAAAAAAAAAAAAAAAAAAAAGAGGATAATATTTTTTTCAAGTTAGCTGACTTGTGGAAATTCAACTTTACATTTGCAAATAAACTAGTAGGTCCAAATTTTGCTCCAAATGGAATACCATATCTGAAACCTTTTAGCCATATCAAAATGTGCCATTCAACATTGAACAGTAGGTATGGAAAATTTTCAAAATGGCTTACTAAAAATGACCCTCATGATTAGGAGAACACCCTAAAAGAGCAGCCTATATTGAATTTCCCTCCTTCTAGATAACCTGCCGTATATTCATTATCATATAAGAGATCTCCCTTTCATTTCAAACCCGTGCCTCACAATACAGTCAATAAAAGGCAGGAGAGGAACAGAAACATACCGAGCCATACCATAGACCATGATATAACGTTCCACAAGAACCTGCAGTTCATTAATGACATAACTAGGATGAGAAGAACATTAAAGGAGCATCAATGGGAAAGTTCATGAAAAAGGATGAATTTAAAATCATGCTGCTATGATTTCCAGTTATTAGCGGCGAATTTACAAAAATTGCTTGTAAAGATGAAACTTAGCAGAAAATTGTATTCTCTAACTGCATTAATAAGGTGCAGACAGAATCTGCAGAAGATGCAGAGATTACTACCTTATCCAATCTGTTCTCCAATTGTCAAGTCCTCCCATAAGATTTCATAATCTAAGCAATCGGTTTCCATGTCAACTTTTTGAACAGCACTACTATTAGTACTGCCACTACTGCTCACACTACTTGTGCTGTTAACATTGAAAGAAGAGGACCATGACCCTGAACCCTCATTATGGCCTGACCTGTTGAATTCCCCCACGTGTGTTTCTGGCTTCACAAGAGATTCAGTACTTCTATGATGAGCAGCGTCATTTTCTTGATCGTGATTCATCCAGGGCCAGCCAAATCGGGTGGTTCTTGCTTCTGATGCATCACGTTCATTACCTTTCCATGGCCACGACATCCCCTTCTTACTAATCCATGCTTCTGCCTTAGAAGTTATGATTTTGTGAATACCAGCCTTCCCTTCACCCTCATCACTAGAATCCCTTGAAGGCTTTCCTGGGTATTTGTCCTCATCTCCTCTAGGCGTGCTAGTTCCACTCGAATTGCACCAACCCTATAAATGAAGAACACAGTCACAGACAAGCAAGATGATAAACTCGATGAGAATGATAAAATTGAGATATAAATGTTTTCAAGTGAAAGACCTTGAATGGAATACCAAGGATGTAGTTCTTGTGAAAGTCCTTATGAATCTTCTCATCCATTTCATCTCCACGAGCAAACTTCATACCACATACAGAACACGCATGCAAATTTAAAACACATACAGAACACGCATGCAAAGATTCAGATTTAGATGGATAATGACATGGTGCTGAAGAGTTCAGCAAACACAATACTTGCAGCAGATATTTAAAACACATGCAAAGTTATTAGAGCAATACCATGCTAGAACACCTGTTTCAAACGACCCAAAAACGACTTAAAGAGCTGGGGGTGTCTACGAGGGAGCTCCACTAGCTCTCTGATCTGAGCCATCTGCTTTCTCACTTTCATTTACCTATGCATTCAGCAAATTGTTACTATTTTTCCAAGCAACCTTTTACAAGCATACAAATAGCATTCATTCAGCATAAATTGACGCAATTGAAGCATACGATTTAGCATACATTTCAGCATTCAAGCATTTCATCACTTTAACATTCAAGCAGCATTCAACATTCAAATTAGCTATGGTCAAAGTTTAATTATTCATGTATTTAGGTGCGTATCGTTAAAGTTTAATTACTCACCCTGCTTGGCTACGTTGCGGACGACATTAGAGGTTGCATGTTTGACATGAATGCTCTAAATGCCTCCATATCATTGGTCAACGTGTCTACCTTCCAATTGGTTGTCTCCAGATTTGCTGTCGTTGTCTCCAACTTTGCTGTCATTGTCTCCAAGTTTGCTGTCGTTGTCTCCAGCTTTGCTTCAGTGGCTGCTAGCTTCTCCTTCGTAGCTACGAGCTCTTGTGCAGTTGCATCATGCACTGAAACCAGCTGTTGCTTAGTAAGCTCATGTGATTCCACTAGTTCACGTACTTTGGCATTAGCTTCATCCCCCACTGCATTGCGGAGCATTTTTCGAGTGACGCCAACCCCATACATCTTGGCCCTCCCATGTCCATCCCCCCATCACATCTGTAAACGCCTCCTCCCTATTCATTCCCTCTTGGCCATCTGTTGGTTGTGTTAGTTGTTCCATTTGCTCCTACATCAAAACAGATGCGTATACCCATAAACCATAAATGATCAAATACAGTTTATGATGGTTAACAACATTTGAACAACACATTAACTAGGTACATTCATATAATTCCATAGAATATAACGTACATATCTCCTTGCTGCTTCAGGTTGAGGGAATAATCCATCAGATAATGTGTAAGTTGCTTTGAACATTTGCATTCGATCTGGTTCTTGTCCATTTGGGTTTTTTTCTCTCTGGAATAATACAAATTACATTAAAAGAATATACATAAGCTAGTACATCTGCATGCATTAAGGGGTAATATATGAGCGGCATGGCACACAACATACATTATATATAGAAATCATTGGGAAAAAAAATTGCTACCTCTTCCTCCCATTTACGTGCAAATGACATTGTTCCACATCGATGAATCATCTTCAATCGGGCGCGATTTGATTTATTTTGTGTACTGACTTTCTGCATACAAACACAAATTCACAGTTACAATTCCTTTCAATCATATGAACTATCGTACTAGTTAAACTACAGTACTTAACATATACACCTTAAAATTTTCATTCCTCCAGTACTGTACAAGCATCCGCTACTGAGCCTTATCCACCCCATCATCAGTGTGCTCATATTGTTGCTCAAGTGGTCGATCATACCTATGATATGCCCTGAACAAATTGTGTTTCCATTGTTTCCAACAATCGCAAGCTTTAATAAGGACCCATCTCTGTCAAATTTTATAATAAAGTTTTTTTTTTAGTATAATATAATCACATGACGATATATAAAAACACTAATTATCAAATTTTAAACAAAATCACTCGTCAAGATAGACAAAGACCTTAGTTTTGTCCGTACAGTTTTCGAATGAGAACTTTGCCTGTGACAAAAATGTAGGATTCTAATAATTATCAAGCTACGATAAGTAATATAGAAATATGATTTGGGAAAATGTGCTATGTCGTATATTATTAAACTTGCAAGACTATTACCGATATTAGCTTCCAAATAGTTTCCTTCATATCTGGTGAAACCTTCGGCCATTTGCAAGGTGAAAGAGGCACCTTACTTCCATCCCGTGCGATTATACCAATTTCAGTGGATACTTTTGCTGCTGTCTTGCCGATAGGCTGTCCAAAGGCATTGCATTTCACCACCATCAATTTTATATGGTTTGAGCCATCATATTGATGCATACCCCTGCGTTTCTTATATCGTTGTACTGCAATTCCAATAGCACCAAAGTGAAATAAGCTATATCTCATGAATATTAAAAAAAAAATCGATTTCCTCAAACTATGTCATATCTGGAAAAAAAATTATACACTTGCGATAAGTCAGCAAACATTACCTATACGAACAACTTCATCCCTATGCCTTGTAGATAGGCGTCCATCCGCACTCCTCTCTAGTTGTTGTTCAATTTCATTCATATCATGGTCAGCAAGGTCTTGTTGATCTTCATATAGCGGCTGTCCCTCTCCAGCAATAGAGGGAGTAATAGTCTCAGGGACTACACTATCTGTTTGAGATAGTTGAGACACATGCTGTGACCTTTCCTGACTTGATATAGCTTGTGAAGTAGAAGCATGTTGTGATAAGGTTGCTCTTCGAGAATGCAACTGTCCTCTTTGAGTTAGACGCCTCATCTCTAGATTTTTTTTAACCTGTTATAACATTCAAGATTGCACATATTCATGCATAGAAAAAATATAAGTTCAGAAAGCAACATCAAATTTATCACAGCCATAGAGCCAAATAGATTGAACCACGTATATTAAACCATTGAATAAAATATAAGTATCAATCATATACTGTGCATATTGTAAAATAGTATTAAAGTTGAGATGCAGAACATGTTCATCACCATCCATATTATCAAACTTCATACATTACTCTATGAACTTAGAAGACCCAACTTGCTAACACTCTATTACAACATCTTCATCACCATCCATATTATCAAACCTTCTAACAGGAACGGGCTCAGATCATTAACCCTAAGCGAGCTCGAAGTATGAGCTTTATGTTATGTGATATTCACATAATTATTACATAATATATCCCTTAATTTATACATGTTAGTGTTTCGATTATTATATTTTATAGTAATTATTTCGTTTTCATGTCTTTGTAGGAATTTGAGCGTAAACGATGAAATCACATTAAAGCGATAAGTTAAGGAACGACAATTAGTCGATTCCAACGGTGGTATAAAGCAGTCACAAACCAAAACCCGAAACCTAATTCATAACCTAAACCCAAAACCTAATTCATAACCTAAACCCAATCCATAACTTAAACTCAAACCCAATGCCAAGCCCAATCCTTCTCCTACCCTCATTGATGAACCATTCCCTTATTTCATCCCTATTGATCTTAATAATTTTCTATAAATAGAAGATGATAGGGTAAGAAAGGGGGAGGAGGAAGAGAAGGAAAAAGAAGAGAATTAGAAATCAAAACCTCTTCCTCAATGGAGATTTCCTCGAGCTCCTCTCTCAAAGGTGATTCTCACAAGGTGACCATCACCACCTATCCACCATCACCACTCACTCAGCAATCACCACCTCGCCACCACCATCACCCTAGCACCACCTCCACCGCCAGACAGCACAACCGCCACCGTCACCACCATGAAACAGGGGTGTGACAACCCTGTTTCACGTCAACTTTCCACCATCACCGCACTATCCCTCTCCTTGTCCCCATCCCTCACGGCCACCATCACAAGGCGGACAGAACAGAGTAAACCGCCGCGACAGAGCCACCACAACCACGCCGCAAAACAGAGCCGCACCGCGACTCTGTTCCGCCTCGCCACAGACCGTCTTCCTCCCCTCTCTCGGCCTCTCTTCGTCTCGAGCTCCTTCCTGACTCCCTCTCTCGCGACCACCGTCATGACCAGACCAAGCATAACCGCCACCACCTCGCGAGACAGAACTCGCAACCAAGAAACAGGGAGCCCCTGTTCATCTCCTCCTTCGCGTTTTTGTTGATATCTAACTGTTTTCTCACCCTCTCTCTCTCTTTTTCAGGTTATGGAGACGATTTGAGGACGAGACGGTCGCGAGGAGCGAAGAAAAGCACCGCGAACAGCCGCTGTCGCGCTGGAGAAGACGACCAGAGCGAGGGGGTACTGTAGCAGTACTGTAGCAGAGGCGGGAAATGGTCAATTTCGGTTATTTGGCTATTTACACCCCCAGTTCTGCTCTGTACCACCATAGAGCGTTTTGGGACCATTTTCCTCGGGATTCGTGTTTGGACCACCTGCTGATCTGCTGAGTGCCACCATATCGAGCTTGTGATAAACTAAATGGGTTGTATAAGTTATTTTGATTTATTTTACTGAATTGTGTGCTTAATTGTTAATTACAATTTATTTCTGAATTTTGATAAACTGCTTTCACCTTGCATGTTCGAGAAATTAAACTTGATATGTTTGGTAGTTAGAATTACCCTTTATTAATATTCAAAGCATGTGCTAAAAATATTAAGCTTAAACTTTGATTAAGTGTGCCCTAAAAAGACACTTAATACTTGGTAAGAGCGTATTTGCTTGAAATAATTTGTTAATGTTTGATAGAAACATGATATAAGTTTAATTGGATTTTAACGATCACATATTCGGTGTAAGCAAGGGATTCTCATCCATAAAGCTTCTCGTTTAAATTCAGTAATTTAGATTTCAATAATTTTGCTAACTCATTAGTGAGTCCAAGCCCACAAAACCCATTTCATCTATCTTTTATTTTTCTTAGTTTTCTTATTTTTAATTTATTTTTAGTTTAGTTTTAAAAATGCTGTAACCCCATTTTCCATTTAAATTAGTTTAATTAAATTCTAAAATTTCAATTGCATCCACCTTCTTCGTGGGATCGACCCATACTTGCCGTTGTCTACCAGTTAGGCACCGTGCACTTGCGGTTATTACAAGTGGGTCAAATTAGCCTATTAATTTATGTTAGTTAAATCCGCATCATTATGTCTGATAAGTTCTTATTAGAGAACACCTTAGTTTCATGACAAGTTTGCCTTGTCATGCAAGCTCCTTTTTATTATTTTGAATGCCCTAGTATGAAAAAAAAAATGCAAGAAAAGCAGGGCACTAACATGGTCAACAAAAGCAGTGCACTAACATGGTCAAAACAAAACCAATCTAATCAAGCATTTCACTATTGGTTGGTACACTTAAAATATATCAAAAGTGTGGACGGTCTGACTTAATTCTACCATCCACATCTATTGCTATAGATGGTAAGAAGATTTAATAATTCATTAAATTCCACTTGAGCTCCATGAAAAAGTTTTGCTAAATTTGAACATGTAAGGAATTTTACAAGTATATTTTGATTGTATGGAAGAAATTTTACAATCATACTGTTACACTGAAAACTAAAGCTTGTGTACGTATATATGAAAACAGACTTGGGAAGGTTTAGACGTCTAGCTTGAATTCCTAGAAGAGTTCTACTTCCATCTTTAGACTAAAAGTCTGTGAGTTTGGAGTTTACAGTTCAAAACAATATAAAAAATTTGCATCTTTACACTAAAATTTCCAAAACAATATAAACCTAAGTGAGAGATTCTACTTCCATCTTTAGACTAAGAGTCATTGAATTCTACAATATAAACAATATAAACTTAAGAGTCTGTGAATTCTACAATATAAAAAATATAAACAATATAAACCTAAGAGTCTGTGATTTTATTTTTACTTACCTTGTTAGAGCACAAAAACCCTTGTTAGAGCACAAAAACCCCAAATTTCTCCCACCTTGAAGTTGAAGAAGATGAAGAATGAGATGATCTTCCTGGATGCAGAAGGATTCCAGGCCCTTCAGCAGGTGACGTGGCGCGGGTTCTTCCTCTCAGACCTTCTTCCTCTGAAAATCGAGGGTTCTTCCCTTCAAAATATGGTTCTTCCTCTCAGACCTTCTTCCTCTCACAGTTTCTTCCCCCAAAAAAAATCGCATTTTCCTCGCAAAACTTCTTCCTCTCAAAACACCGTGACACGGGATGTCAAACCTTCTTCCTCTCTCTGCGTCGTCCTCTGCAATGATTCTTCCTCAATGATTCTTCCTCTCACAGGTTCTTCTCAATGATTCTTCCTCTCACAGGTTCTTCTTCTCAATGATTCTTCCTCTCTCTGCTTCTCAATGATTCTTCCTCTCTCTCCTTCGTCCTCTGCAATTAACACTCTCTTCAGAAAACAAAAACAACGCGGGATACCAATTTTTTTTCGCGCCGAAAGGTTTTTATTTTGTGTCTTTTTTTTTTCTCAATTAGGGACGGCAAAAACCCATAGCTAGGATTTGTATATCTTAGCTACGGTTATTATACCGTGACTAAGTAAAATTTTTGTCAATATATTTTTTTTTCAAATATACACTTATGGACGGCATAAAACGTACCAAATTGTTTTTATTTGTCAATCCCAAATAAGTAACAGGTGGAAAATCTTTCAGTGTGACTTTACCACCCAATTAACTCCTCGGTCAAATAAACTGCATGAAGTCCATCCAAATTCACAATTCATTTCCCATAATCCATCAACGTACAACTGATATCAGTCACAAATCAATTCAATAAAAACACTTGCCTTGATTTCAAGGCCACGAAGCTCGACCTGAGTGAATTGGCTTTGAAGTCATGGATCCGAAACAATAACACCCATAAAGGTAGACATTTTAGCCAATCTTTACCAACCTGAACAATCCCACCATGAACAAACAAATAGCACACTATAAGGATCTCAAACACACAATGAAAATAAAAATTCAAATCCAATTTCTTATAAAACAAAACACAATTGAATCAACACGTAAATGAAGAAATAAAACTGATTTGGGGACAGAACCTCGCGAAGAGGAAAGAACATGAGCCGACCAACCCCTGATCAGTGAATGCCATTTGAAAACCCTAAAATTCCTTCAAGAATGGCCTCATGGGGTTGTTGAAAACTGTGGATTCTTTGTGGGTTTTAATGTTTTGCTTTGCTAAATAAAGGGGAAAAAAAATCTACACAGATTTGAAAAAGAAGAATAAGAAGATCGAGGACATCTAAATAAGAAGAAGGATATTACCTAAAAAAAATTGATGATGATGGAGTTAATCGAAGTCTTTCGGTTGAAATAAGAACTGGAGTCTTGGTTCTCTCACACCGTGGCTAATCTCTTTAGTGTTTAATATTTTTTTTTTATAAAAACCAATTAGGCACGACAATTGGCCGTAGCTAATCTCTTTAGTGTTTAATTTTTTTTTAGCTAACCAATTAGCAACAGTTTGTTGCCCTCGCTAATATAAAAAATGAAAAAAGAATTAGCCATGGCAATTTGCCGTGGCTAATCTCTTTAGTGTTTAATATTTTTTTTTAAACCAATTGGCCGTAGCTAATCTCTTTAGTGTTAATTTTTTTTTTTTAAAACCAATTAGTCTATGATGTTATTTGATCTTCTTTGATTTTTTTGATCTGATCTGATCTGATCTTCTTAGATCTTCTCTGATCTTCTTTGATCTGATCTGTTTTTATCTTCCTTTATCTCATCTTCTTTGATCTTATTTGATCTGATCTTCTTTTATCTAATTTTCTTTGATTTGAACTTCTTTGAACTTTTTTTATATTCTTTGATCTGATCTTCTTTGATCTTCTTTTAAATTCTTTGATCTTCTTTGATCTGATCTGATCTTATTTGATATGATCTTCTGTGGTCTTCATTGATCTTCTTTGATCTGATCTGATCTTCTTTTATCTGATATTCTTTTATCTTCTTTGATCTTCTTTTATCTTATTTGATCTGATCTGATCTGATATTCTTTGATCTTATCTGATCTTCTTTGATCTTATTTGATTTGATTTTTTTTGATCGGATCTTCTTTGATCTTCTTTGAACTGGTATTCTTTGATCTGATATTCTTTCATCTGATGTTCTTTGATATTCTTTGATCTGATCCCATATTTTTTTATCTGAACTTCTTTGATCCCATCTTCTTTGATCTGATCTTTTTTGAACTTCTTTGATTTGATCTTTTTTTATCTGATCTGATCTTATTTGATCTTCTTTGATCTTATCTGATATTCTTTGATGTTATTTGATTTGATCTTCTTTGATCAAATCTTCTTTGAACTTCTTTGATCTGATCTGATATTTTTTTATTTGATCTTCTTTGATATTTTTTTATCTGATCTTATCTTTTTTGATCTGATATTATTTGATCTTCCTTGATCTGATATGATCTTTTTTTATCTGATCTGATATTCTTTTATCTTCTTTGATCTGATCTGATATTTTTTTATCTTATTTGATCTGATCTTCTTTGATATGATCTTCGTTGATCTTCTTTGATCTTCTTTTATCTAATATTCTTTGATCTTCTTTGATCTGATCTGATATTCTCTGATCTTCTTTTATCTTCTTTGATCTGATCAGATCCGATCTGATATTCTTTGATCTTATATGATCTTCTTTGATCTTATTTGATTTGATATTCTTTGATCGGATCTTCTTTGAAATGATATTCTTTGATCTGATCTTCTTTGATTTTTGTTGATCTGATGTTCTTTGATATTTTTTTGATCTGATCTGATTTGATCTTTTTTGATCTGATATTCTTTGATCCCATCTTCTTTGATCCCATATTCTTTTATCTTCTTTGAACTTCTTTGATCTGATCTGATCTTTTTTGAACTTCTTTGATCTGATCTTCTTTGATCTTCTCTGATCTTCTTTGATCTGATCTGATCTTCTCTAATGAGTTTCCTAACCGGGTTGAAAGGCAATGGGTTATTGGTGATTTTATCCAGTTTATAAATACATAGCTATTTTCTTTATATAATTAAAAAAAAAGAATTAGCTACGGTAGAGAACCGTGGCTACTGAGTTTTATTTATAAAACTCAGTTAGCCACGACACTTTGTCGTCGCTAATATAAAAATTTTAATATAATAAAAAAATTTCATTGGTGGGATTCGATCCGGGTCGCCTATGTGAAAGCTAGGTCTCCTAACCCGACTGGACGGTAATGTGTTATTAGTGATTTTATCCAGTTTATAAATATATAGCAATTTTTCTATATATAATTTAAAAAAAAATTCACATTTAGCTACGGTATTTTGACCGTGGCTAACAAAAAAAAAATTGTAAACGTTAGCTATGGCCCTAGTGCCGTCGCTATATTGGTTTCTTATATTTTTTTTTTAAAAAATGCATTAGCTACAATATTTGGACCGTAGCTAACAAAAAAAATTTATAAACATTAGCTACGACCCTACAACCGTCGCTACGTTGTTTTCTTATAATATATTTTTTTTAAAATCACATTAGCGACGGTATGTGGACCGTAGCAAACAAACAAATTTCTAAACCTTATCTATGGCCCAAGTGCCGTCGCTACGTTCTTTTGTTATATTTTTTTTAAAAAAAAATCACATGAGCAACGGCCCTCGAGCCGCCGCTAAGGTGTTTTCATATAATTTCTTTTTTAAAAATCACAAAAACATTAGCTACGGCTGTATTGCCGTCGCTAATTTGGTATGTTATATATTTTTTTTAAAAAAATCACGTTAGCGACGGTATTTGGACCGTAGCAAATAAAAAATTTCTAAACATTAGCTACGGTCACAATGCCGTCGCTAAGCTCTTTTGTAAAATTTTTTTTTAGAAAAATCACATTAGCTACGGCCCTCATGCCGTCGCTAAGGTGTTTTCATATATATTTTTTTTAAATCACAAAAAACATTAGCTACGGTTGTATTGCCGTCGCTACTTTGTTTGTTATTTTTTAAAAAAATCAATTTAGCTACGGTCAGAATGCCGTCGCTAAGCTCTTTTGAAATTTAAAAAAAAAAAAAATTCACATTAGCTACAGCCTTCCTGCCGTCGCTACGGTGTTTTCATATATTTTTTTAAAAATCACAAAAACATTAGCTACGGATGTATCGCCGTCGCTAATTTGTTTGTTATATATTTTTTTTAAAAAAATCACGTTAGCTACGGTCAGAATGCCGTCGCTAAGCTCTTTTGTAAAAAAAAATACACATTAGCTACGGCCCTCATGCCGTCGCTAAGGTGTTTTCATATATATATTTTTTAAAAATCACAAAAAACATTAGCTACGGCGGTATGGCCGTCGCTAATTTGTTTGTTATATATTTTTTTAAAAAATCACGTTAGCTACGGGCAGAATGCCGTCGCTGACTCGCTAAGCTCTTTTGTAAAAAAAAAATTTTAAAAAAAATTCACATTAGCTACGGCCCTCATGCCGTCGTTAAGGTGTTTTCATATATTTTTTTTTAAAAATCACAAAAAAATTAGCTACGGCTGTATTGCCGTCGCTAATTTGTTTTTTATTTTTATTTTTAAAAATCACGTTAGCTACAGTCAGAATGTCGTCGCTAAGCTCTTTTGTAAATTTAAAAAAAAAAAAATCACATTAGCTACGGCCCTCATGCCGTCGCTAAGGTGTTTTCATATATATATATATTTTTTTAAATCACAAAAAAATTAGCTACGGCTTTATTGCCGTCGCTAATTTGTTTGTTATATATATATTTTTTAAAAATTGCGTTAGCAACGGTGGTTGGACCGTGGCTAACAAAAAAATTTCTAAACATTAGCTACGGTCAGAATGCCGTCGCTAATGTTCGTATTAGCGACAGTTTTAAGCCGTCGCAAAATGGTTAACGACGGTTATTTTAATTTATGTACTGAAAACCGTAGCAGAAAATTTAGCGACGGTTTATTGCCGTCGCAAATAGTTTAAATAGCGACGGTTTTAAAAACCCGTCGCTAATTGCCGTAGCTAATTTTGCTTTTTTTTTTGTAGTGTCATATTGGAATTGGGATACCAAAAAAACTTGGGCATTTATTACTTGGTTGTTTATACATGTCCTCATAGAGTATCCCGTCGATTTTTATTTTTATTTTGTATTTCGGCCATCTGAGACATGGGTTCTCATAGGCTTGGTCATCCATTAGGTGACATCAGTTATGCTCTTGCTACTTTTATCTCTGTCAAAAACTCTAGATGAATTATTGATTCAGGTGTCATTGATCATGACTTTTGATCAATAACTCTTAGAACCGCGACCACGCCACATCGTTGGCATGTGGCTAATGCTAATGGAGAAAAAAAGAGATTTGTGAAGAATATTAAGGATTAGGCGGGTTTGAATATGAAAGGCGAGTTTAACACAGGAGATTCATCGAACATCATGTTCTCTTTCATCATTAACATAACCACTTTCATCATCACCACTTCCATTACATTCATTTTCAACATTGACCCTTGTGAGTGGGTTTGGACGTCTCCTATTCCGAACTCGCCTCATTATATGATTCAAATTGATCATAATTGACTACATTTAAACGCCATAAATGATTCTTAATGCTAAAATATTGCTCGAAATAGAGTTGCCTTCTTTTGTTCCCCTAATGTAAATAGTCAAATTAAGTGTCAATTGCATCTTCAACTTTGAGAGGCTTTTGAACTGCAGGTCAGATTTCTTGAGCACAAAAAAAAAAAGATGGGAATATTTTCACGGTTATTGAGATTATGTTGTTTTTTATTACTCATCTTCTCTGAAGTGTCTCAAGCTAATGAGATCAGGTAACTAAATAACCTCCCTATGAGCAATATGCCTTTTCTTTTTTTTCTCTTCTTCTTTGTTTTAATCTCCATCTAGGTTTCACGCTCTTTCTCTCTTCATGAGAAATAATAGTAAGCCTTCTTATTATTATTATTGAACATCGCTCGAGTTTGTAATGATACCGATTGTTACAGCTAGGTTTCCAACATAAATTGCTATCGTTGGATGGAGGTCCACAAAGTTCATATAACCCAAGGATTATTAACTTATTACCCATCCGATGTAGAACTAAATTCATTACACTTTGCATGAAAGAGTTTATGCAAAAAAATAAAATAAAAATCACACCATGATATAAATATTTAAAAGTAGAAAGTTACATCACTTGGGGTTCCGAGAGAAATATATCACTTTCTACAACCTATATTCACAATTTCAGGGGCAATCCATATACTCTAGAGTCAACCATGAATTTCCGAAACTAAAAGACTCCCAAGGATGCGAAGCAAACAAACCACTATGTATGTCTAATATAAGCTCTTTTAATTTTATCCAAGTGGGCTAGCGCTTTTGGTCTTCCTGGCAGCAGCGATGATGCATAAAAAAATTGAAATTGAAATTTTAAAATAAAATAAATGAATATGAAATTAACCGATTTTCAATGTTTCAACCCATTGATTTTCTAAATTCTATACCTAATACAATTTGAAAATTCCAATAAAAATAAAATGACAATCAACAAATTAATGCATCGTCGAAAGTAAAAATAAAATAATGATGTAGCCCTTGGCCATAGTTTGGTTATCCTATTGGGTCAATGATGTAGCCTTTGGCCATAGTTTGGTTAACTCTATTGGGTCAATGATGTAGCATTCGAGCATTGATTAATGAACAAATAAAAAAAGATCAATGGTCCAATTTTTTTTTAAATCCTAAATTTTTTTATTAATAAAATATTATTTTGACATTTCTCTTTTACTAATACATTTCATTTCCGACAGGGTTCCTAGATATTATGGTGATATGGGCCGCATGCAGGAGGACGAACCAAAGCGAACACCTTCTCCAATGCGCAGGTACCCACGAAAACCTGAAAATAATCGCAGCTTCATATTGATAAACCTGGATATTAGCAAAAAAAAAAGAAAAGAAATATAGACAGATACCGTGAAATTTCTACTTTGCATTTTATTCAGTTAACTGCCTATTGTTATTATTGTTGATATCATGTTTGCTCATCCATTAATTCACCAATTTCATTTGTTTTGCTGAACCCAGTTACAACACCTGTTTTTATTACAACTTTCTGGCAGATTGTTGTTGCATCTCCAAGACCCTATTAAAGGTCTTCCTGATGGGGTTCACGTAAATGGACGACCCGTACCTCCTATATCCGATCCAAAGCCAAGCGGCAATCCATCACGTCGTTGTTGCTAATTCCAATCAATAAGAGGCCACTGAAGCCACTATAGAACCTGGAGTGTGGTCCAAATGATGCCAATCAAAGGGGAGAATGGAGGTGGAATTAGCTAATAGGTGTTTTTTTTTGTTTTTTTTTAAACTTTGTCATCTTATACACCCACTTTCAATCTCCTTCCAACCAAATCCCACTTCATTCTCTTTGATTTTAATAATATCCACCAACCAAAATGAGGAGAGATGAGAAGGAAAGATAACTCAGTTCTCTCTTCACAATTTAAAAAGCCCGTGATTTGAGAGGAGTGGTATTCGGTGGAGAAAATTCTTTTTTATTGTCCAGGGTGACATGACACGGTTTTTGGGGTGTAAACACATGCAGGACTTTGTAGACTTTGACTACTTCACACTTAAACATAATGTTTAGCTTGGGTTGCCTCCCTCTTTATTTCCCTATATATTCAGCAAAAATGGCAATATTTGGTGCATTATACTGCGATGGAGTCAGTTTTTGTTGAAGGGTGGAGTAATGAGTCATAGTTAATTAATGATAATATAAAAATTAATTATTTTAATTTAATATTTTTTAATTTAAATAATACATAATTAATTATTCAAAACACCAATTATTAAACAAAATTCTATCTAAATTTATGGGAGAAAAAAATGAACCCAATAAGCTAATTTTGTAAGAGAATAAAAGATAAATATATGAAAGACAAATCAAATAGCTATATAAAATTAAGGAGCAAAAACTAATTCCAAATGTAAAATTATATGTGAAAAAAAAAAATCTTCGGTCAGTGGGGGTGCCCTCATGTAGATCCGTGATTGCATCCATCTTCAACCTTGAGGCTTCCAACTGTGGGTCAGATTTTTCGATCATGAGCATGTAAACAAAAAATTGGGAATATTTGCTCCATTGTTGGGTTTATGTTGCCTTTTAATTCTAATAAAAGCAGTTCAAATTTCTTGAGAATTTGTGATATATTTTGACAATAACTTCCTTACAGCAGCATTGGAGATTATCACGGCCGAGGTGTTTTCAGGATAGTCCGCTTAAGAAGCCACCATCTCCTCATGGAAAGCCTATGGTGCATTTTGGAATTTGGAGACCACCCGCACCCATCATATATAAACACTGAAATGAGAATATTTAACATTCCTTGATATAGAGATGATTGTATTTTGTTTCTCTTCTTATCTTCAATAAAAATCTTTGTGTTTGGACAAAATAAAAAATAAAAAAATAAAAAATGAGAATATTTGACACGAGTTGGTGTTTAATTTTTCTCATGTTGTGGTCATTTTTTAAGCAATAATAAAGTTTTACTTTTAATACCTTGGGACTCGAACCGTGGACATGGGGGACAAACCCACACAGCGGCCACTAGACCATAACACCATTGGCAACTTGACGATATTTGGCTCTGCTGCTATCAATTCATGTGTGATACGCTTGTATAAATTTGAGGACAGTGTTTCATTTGTAATGTTTTGGTATGGTAAGCGAACTCTTGAACTTTACCCCCATCAACTGTAATTTACAGTGGTGAGATGAACATTTCTCACATTTTAATAAGCTACACGCTGCATATGTTAGAAAGTGATGAAGTTTTGCTGTCGGGATATTTCGAGTCTTTTTTGAAATAGTAGAGCTTAATCTAATTCTAAAGTCTACATCCGATCGCATCTCCTAACAAACTTAAACTATAGGTGATAACAAAATATATTTTGGCAATTAATGCATCATAATTATTCAAAGGCGCTCTCCATGCATGGCTTCAAGGTCTTAAATGTTTTTCACTTTACCTTCATATAACATGTTGATCAAGCTAGAAGCTCTAGTTATATTGTTAACTTGTGGTGCTGAAGCTGAAATATTGAGATGCCCATGATACACAGCCAAGAGTTTGGAGCAAGGCCGGTCGAGCACTCTGCATCCTGGAGCAGACTATCCCGATCCATTGACTTCGATGATTCATTATTTACTGGAAACTTCTAGATAACCTCACTACTTGATCGAATTCTCGTTGTTACAATTAGCTAACAAAAATATTTAATTGTTACAACCTAGCTATAATCCACAGAGAGGTCTGAGCTTTTCAATCCGTATATGTAGCCAAGAGAATAAGTGTTTGTGTTCAGCATCTTAATAGAACCCAAATGTACTTCTAGTAAGGGACATAAGTTGGACGAAAAATAACACGCGTTTTCAAGAAATCCGTGCCTCTAACTGGATAAGAATGTGAACAACAAACACCACTTAATCAAAGTATTGACATATATGATTCATTCATTTATTTATTAAAGGAAACATCTATATCACTTGGTTGAAGTTAAAACTGAATCAGCTTCCAACTTCCAAGAAACAACCAGAAAGAGCTTTCGGCGATATTCATCATACATCATCTTCTCTTTCATCATCCACATCGACGTCACCACTTCCATTACATTCATTTTCAACATTGAACCTTGCGTGTGGGTTGGGAGGTCTTGAATAACAACATTTCTGTCTTTGGATTCAACTCATACGATTCAATTGATCCATACATTTACATGTTGAATGCAATGCTTCCTAGGATTGATTTTTTACGGTTTTATTTTTGGTTCAGATTTGTCCACTACACCAAATTGACACTTTTATAACAACTCTTAAAACAATATCATTTTGAAATGTTACAATTCACCAAACAATTTCAAATCAAAACTAAATTTAGTCAAAAAATAAAAAACAGTAACACAAAAAAATGATACAATAAATTGAATCACCATGAATAGTATCACTTTTATAATCATGAATAGTAACACAAAAAAATGATATAATAAAAATTGATTCAATAATTTAAATCACCATAAATTGAGTTTGATACAATAACACAAAAAAATGATACAATAAATTGGATCACCGTAAATTGAGTTTGATATTTCAAGGCTCCATTTTAGATTGGCTAAGTTGATGGTCTCAAGCTAATCTTTCTCGTCCGGGGGAGTGGTTATGGCGTATGGTCCCTCACGTTCTCATGTGGTGTGTGTGGAAAGAAAGAAATAAAATGGTATTTGAAGACCTCAACAAATCAAGGCACTCTATCTTTTTCGAGATTAGAGAATTGCCGTGGAGGATGGGTTCGGCTTGTAATTTGTTTAGGGATTTGGGTTGACACTTTCATGGTGTCTTGGCATTCCTTGATTTAAGAATGTTTCTTTTTGTATTTTGTTTCCTTTTCTTTCCTTAATAAACATCTTCGTGTTTGACCAAAAAAAAAAAAAAAAAAAAACCATACTCTTTATGGTGATACAATTATTGTATAAAAATGTTTAAAATTATTAGGTGGATTGTTACACTTTAAAAGTGATTGTTTTGGGGGTGGTCGTTACAAAAATATCAATTTGGTGTAGTGGTAATTGTCTTTTCCATGGAAGAGTTTATAAAGAAAAAAAAATTCATAATATAATATTCTAGAAAAGTGAACGATTAGTTTTCGGAACAACAGATTCCCAAGAATCGGAGCAAACAAACTATTATGTATGTCTAATATAAGCTCTTTTAATTTTATTTAAGTGAGATAGCACTTTTGGTATTTCGACCTTGCAGGGGTGATGTATAAAAGAAAATTTGAAATTCGAAATTTAAAAATAAAAATAAAAATAAAAATAAAAATAAAAATAAAAATAAAAATAAAAATAAAAATAAAAATAAATTCATGGATGCGAAATTAACGGATTTGCAATGTTTTAGCTCATTGATTTTCTAATTAACTTCTATACCTATACAATTTTGAAATTCCAATAAAAAAATGACGTTACATATTAGCAAATGGTACCCATCAACAAATTAATGTATCATAGAAATTTAGTTTCGAAAGTTTAAAATATTTATGTTGTGAGGGCGTAAAGTTGCAAAACCATTTAATATCGGGGTAAAGTGATCAATAATGTTGATGGTGCATAATACATACTAATAAATAGGTTCTAGAAAGATCAAATTTTAGTAATTAATTAGTAGAATTGGTGGTGCATAATGTTCATATTTTCTTGAATATTTTACACGCGAGAAAGTTCCAATTCAAGAGTAATCTATAGAAGGGAGTTTCTCTGTGTGAATGATACTCTGGTATTTGCTTCCTAGGCGAAAGTAAAGAGCGGCTGTAGTTGCCCGTTCGAAGCAAATCCTCGAGATACTTGCCTGAAGAGGGCTTACGGATACCGAGGACAGTTGTGAGACGTGTGGGCCAGGATGCTGTGAGAGTCCGTGCCCAGCATGTTGTGAGAGTCTGGATCCATCTGACGGGCTGAATCTGTATTGAGTTGATGCTTGAGCCCGTAATTTCTCGAGATCATCACGACACATGTACGACTCAGGGGCGTGACCGTTTCTATGCATCATCAATTATGTTTTGATACTTTTGTTGTATATACATGATTTGGGTCTGTATTAACATTTTTGTAACAACCCCCAAAACAATATAAATTTTGAGTTGTGTAACAATACTTTGCCTACTCCATGAATTTACACAGAGCAATTCTACTATGCTATGCTGTAAAAAGAACAGAACAATGCTTCAGCTCATTGCCAGCGAATCACCAATATTAATCTTGATTGTTAGGGTTACAAAAAATAGAAAATTTAGCCTAAAAGCCCCAAAACAATTTTTGCCAGCGATCACCAACAATTTTACTATAGATGCATTATATTGAGATGGGATCAGTCTGTACAGGTGTCTAAGCACCTTATAGTTTGAAAGAAGAGCAATTCTAGATGTCGAGGGTTTGGGCGAGGGAAGTGCGTCGCACGCGAGCAGCTGACGTGGTGGAAAAAAAAAATTGCGAGGGAAATCAAAAGTTTGGGCGAGAAGAAGAGGGAATGGAAGCTCGAAACCTCATTCGCTCCCTCTGTCTCTCGCTCCCTCTCCCTCTCCCTCTCCCCATTTTCGACAGATTCGACCTCAGATTCGACCTCCCTCTCCCCCAAACGAAGGAAAAGCAAACCAAACTCTCTTCAAATCAAACTCTCTCTTCTCCCTCGACCCCTCCCTCGACTCCTTTCTCAATCTCTTCCACAAACCCTAGACCTAGCAAAGCTCCCTCGAAAGAGGAAGAAGAATGAAGGAAGAAGAAGAAGTGAAGATTGAGAAAAAGAGCAAAACAAGTTGATTTTTCTTCTTCTTCTTTCAGATATTTTCAAAGCAAAACAGGTTGATCTTTTTAGATCTGTTCATCTTCTTCTTCTTTCTGATCCCCTCTTGTTTTTTCAGATCTCTTCTTCTTCTTCAATTTTTTTTCTTCTTTCGGCAGAGCAAGGGGAAGAAGAAGAACCAAAGAAAAAGAAGTGAATTTTTTTTTTTTTTGATTTCGTGGGTATACGCAGAGAAGAAGAACTGAAGAAGAAAGGGGAAGAAGAACCAAAGAAAAAAGAAGAAGCAGATCAAGATGGCTCTCCCTTTTCCTACCTTCCTTCAAACCAAATCAAAGGTATGTTGTATCTCTTCTTCTTCTTTTTTGTTTCAGATCTCTTCTTCCTTTTTTTAGTGTTTTTTTCGGTAAAATTTAGCCATCACGAGCCATGTTCTGTGGGTATACCGTATGCATGCTCTGTGGGTATAGCATATCTGATTTCTGATGTTGAAAATTCTTTATTTCAGATCTCTTTTTCTTCCTTTTTTTCTGGGTTTTTTTTATGTAATTTGAGTATGAGCCATGTTGCCTAACTTACAAGCTTGACTCTGTTTTTTTTTACATAATCTTCCCTTTTTTTCTGTGTTTTTTTTTTTTTTATGTAATTTGGGTATAGCATGCTCTGTGGTTTGCTTCTTGGTTTGCTTATTAAATAAGCAACTGACATTTCTGATCTTGCTTCCATTGCTTCAGGCAATGAATCTATGGAGTTCATCAGCTGCAATGTATAGCAGCTCAGTTTGCAATCTTCCATTGCTTCCATTGCTTCAGAATGTTCAGAATGGTATGATGAATGTATGGCAGTCTCAGTTTGCAATCTTCAGAATGTATAATTGGTAATGTGATGTCCATGTTATATTTGATCTTAAGCTGCAGTTTGTTCATGACTTATGTATAATCATCATTTATTATTTGAGTTGTTCTCAATATTCCTAAAATAGTTGTTTGCATCTTTCCTTTTGCTTTGTTCATGTGTTCCAGTACCTGTATTTTAGGGCTAATGAGGTTGCTTCTATTGATGAGTTTCATTAATTTTGTTGTCATAAAATTTTAGGAGGTAAGGTGAAGGGATTGTAGTTATGGATTCATTTTCGTTTCTATATTGTTGTTTAGGTATCTCTGTTTACAGATTTTGGTATTGTAGTTTATTCTGGACCATATTCTTCTCTAACAAGAAACCAAATATTGCTTATGTTTATGTACATTTATCCTCTATTAACTCCTGATGCAATCACGGGCAAGTTTGTTTGTCCTCTACTTGAACACCTCCAATCCAATGACAACTGCACTGACTATGGCCATGTTAACAGCCCCAAATTTGATGTAACAAGTCTCCATTCCTATGCCAATGGCACTGGATCGAGCCGTATTCGGGATGTGCCAAATTGTGTAGTTTTGTGGATGAGGAAGGAGCCCAAGTCCAATTACTAATTTCAGTGTTCAAAATTAGTAATCTTCAAAATCATGACTAGTTTTGTGTTTCTATAATTTGTGTTTCTATAAGTAATATTTTGAGCAATGATGGTGTTATTTTCATGGTGAGGAGTAGGGGGTTATTTTGTTATTTTGTTTTAACATTTACAATCCATTATAAGAAACTATGCTCATAGTTGTTCTTTATATTTGAAAATTTCAGATGCAAATGCCTTGATGCCTATTTGTGTCTTGTATATTCTTAAACGTTTTGTATCCTTGTTTCCTAAATCATGTACCATTTGAGAAGTTTTAGATTTATGTTTCTCTTTCAAGTTATTCCTATAAGAAGGCTTCTTTGCCACATTCTAAAGTATGCCTATTCGGTGCAAACTTCAAACTCAAGTCACCATTCACATATTGGGATCATGTTTGTCTAACATTTGAATCTTGTTTTACTCTTTCACACTACTTTTACTTTCATTAACATTGTTGTCATGAACTCGGTTGTGTGTTTTGCAGGCCTGAATCATTGGGCATTGTTGTTGGGATAGTTTTCTTGGTCTTGGCAATATCATTTCAATCTTTCAATTTCACAGCAGACTCCATGGTATGCATCTAAAAACTTTGTATGAAAAGTAGTAGCTTCAATAGTTTCCTTCTTTGTTACCTTGGACATATAGCATGAGTGTCTTAATGAGTATCTCTAATGCTTTGAGTACATAGGAGAAAAATAGAAGATAGTAAGAGCTCTAGAATCTGCAAACATACTTGCATTTGGTCCACTTTTTACAATATGTGGAAAGATTTTTTTTTTTAGAAAAAAAACTGAAAATAATGATGGAAAAGAAAAAGAAAAAAATAGTGAAGTCATTTCAGAGGTTAGTCAAATAACATACAGAATTTGTTAAATCAGGTGATATTCTTAAATTTTAGAAGAGCCATATTTTTATTTCATTTATTTAGTTTCGGAAGATATTGATTTACTATATCTGTGGTTCTAGACTTTTGATGTTGTGTTATTTGACAGATCTCAAAAGCATGGTTTCAAATGGATTGGCCACTTTAGCTTCTTGCAGTTATGACCTCAAACACCATATCCCAATCCCCCGTGGTTCGTAGAGGGAAACAAACAGCGTCAGACGCAGCATATGCAAGCAAGAAGCTGCTGAAGAGCGCTGGAAAAGCAGCTTGGATGGTTGGAACCACATTTCTGATACTGGTGGTTCCACTCATCATAGAGTTGGACAGAGAGCAGCAGATGAGTGACGTTGAGAAGCAACAGGTCATCTTGCTTGGTGGTGGTGCCGCCCCTGCACCTGCAGCACCAGCTCCTTCCAAATGATGTCTCTTATTTTAGTTCATTAGTCTAGATTGCTCAGACTTTTTTTTTAGGTGTTCCAAGTTTTATTAGGGGACTTTCTCATGGATTTGATATTATTTGGATCAATAAATGTTGTGTATGAGTGGATTGAAGATAGACGACAGGGTTTAGTGTTTTAAATGTTGGAAATTTCAATAGGGAAAGAGCTTTGTCTATAACAATCCTTCACAAAGTCCTTCCTCTTAATTCTAGTTTGTTCTATGCACCTTAATAACTATAGTTTACGATGAGTATGAGGTGTGTCTACAACTATAGTCTTTCCTTCAATTTCTGTTTGTTCAAGTCCCCAAAGGTTGTAGTTAGCTTCTGTGGTAATTGCAGGGATTACTGATCACCTGTAAACATTTTTGTTGCTTTGCAGAGCGAGAAGCCAACATTAGAACCTGCAGCCTGCAGTTGTAAATATTCTTGTATTGTGTGTACAGAAATGCATTCTAGTTTGTTTATTAAGTGGTGTTTGATTGTAATCTTGAGTGTAAGTGTAAGTGTTGCTTCTTGCTTGAAAGCCAATCCCTGTGTTGAGAGATATTTAGTTGGAAATACCTTTGTTTCCACTGAGTTGTAAAATAAATTTTGAAACGCTTTTGTTTCCACTGAGTAAAAAAAAAAGTTTCATCGTTTTGTCACTTGAATTCTTGTCTTATGGATGTACTGATCGAGTTTATTATGTGAACCTGTCATTCTTTCAACCATAACCAGGAGTAAATGGCCTGCAGGCCACTCTGTTTCAGAATATATTTTGTGTTTGCTTGAGTTCCTGGAGTCTGTAGTGAATGAAAAAAAAAAAACCACTTGGTTTCCCTTAAAAAACCTAGAGCCTGGAGAGAACAGTTATGTTTTTAAAGATTCGACACATTGGTTTCCCGTCATTGCGAATGGGGTATACGAAAACAATTGAATACCAAGTTACAACAATTTAAAAGTTCAGAATTGACTAGGAGTCTACAAGTACATGCCAAAGTTACAACATTATAAATTCTGGAAAAGAGCCCTGCTGTGCTGATTGAACTGACAATAAATGATGGTGTAATTGTTCATCGTTCTGATTGATTTCAACGACATGATTTCACGAAACAGAAAAACAAAATTCAGGACCTTTCTCCCCTAGCTCAGGAATTTGCTTGACCCTTTGATACAGGTCTGAGGACTCATCCTGAAGAAAAGTATGATACAAACTTCACTTAGTACTTGCCATAAAGAGAATATAACAACAAATTGCTGATCTTCTACTGTTTGTGTGTTGGATAGAATCAAACCTTTGTACACACATAGATGTAATGAACTTCAGGGTTTCTATCGAGAGCCGAGTCAACTGAGCTACCATTGTCATCCAATGGCACGGGATTGTTCAACTCCCATATTCGTTGTTCTGTGGTCCTTTCAGTAAAGGTTTTGTCTGATAGAATTGAAAACACTCAGCCATTTAAGAGTAATTTCAATATTCCTGCGATTCTGAACTTGAGGTGTCTTTCAGAATTCATATTACTTGCTACATTTCTCAAATATTCCCGATCAACCAAAGAATCAAAATGCAAGCAAACAAGCAAATAATCATTTGGCACAAAATTATCAATGAAAGAGATAACCTTATTCGAGCAAAAGCATTAAGAGATCGCAAATAGGCTAATAGTGCCAAGTAATAAAACATGAAAAAATTAGGAAGGTCATAACAATCTGAATATATGTTTACCACGACTAACCTATTACATGAAGTTTTACTGTCCACAAGCATGGATCTCTCAACAAAGATAGCCGATAAAGTGGGGCTCCATATGTAATCTGCAATTAAAAATATCATGTAGAAACATACTTCTGAACATGTATCTTTGCCGAGCAGAAGTAAATGAAGTCATAGGGTAGAAGCAACTATAGGAATGGGCAATAAGTAGCATAGCAATAAAAAGCACCCTCCTATTTTCTAGCCAAAATAAGCTACTACTCAAACATTGTATACATCATCAAGCACCACACAGTCTCATCACTATTTGACCTCACAAAAAATAAAAATCAAGACTCGGCAACACAGAAGGCAATCAGACAGAGAAAAAAAACACAATGAATCACCACTAAATATTTCATTAAAACATGACCGATTGGACTCAAAATGGCCAAATTCAATCACATAAACACACTTTCCACATAATCTCAACAATCAATCAATCCAACCCAACAAAGAAAAAGCCAACCCCACCAACCAAATCAGACCAAAATTCCAAAAAATCCACACAGAATTCGACCTTCTAAACCAAACCCAGATTTCAGTTTCAACTCTTTTACACTACAACAGATCATATCAACCAAAAACCCTAACAAAATTGCAAACTTTGACCATCTCATAGAAAACCCACCTCACCCACTCCCAATCCAGAGACACCCAATGAACTCCACCACTCAAACTTTGGCAGATAACATGACAAATGAATAAACAGGATGAGTTTGTCAAGTCCCATCTTATTACAGAAGTGGAGAAGTGCTTTCCTGTCAAATGCTTGGCATCATGAATCAAATTTCTGAAAGCATTAATGCAAGTAAAGAAATATCAGGCGGCTGCAAAAACAGATTCATAACCTAATCAAGTTGTTGAGGTATCTAATAATGTTTTGACATTGCATTTGATCAATTCCTATAATTTTTCCTTTTTTTTTTCATGGCATTTCCGTAGTATAGAATCGAAACTCTTTCCATCAGTATGGAATAGAAAGATTTGAGTCAAATGAACTTTTAAAACTAGAACACATGTCGAAAAAACTGATTGTGATTACAATGCTAATGCTCCAAAACTAGCAGTATTCTTTGAATATGAAAATTCATCAAACATAAACTGGGCAGAGGCAAATCTTCCATCATATAAACTAAATCCCATGAAACTCATCAACCCATTCATGCAAATGATGACATATATATGATTCAAGTGAAATTTCATCAACCCACCTCTCCATTTACTCATACAAACAACCTAAAAGTGTACATTAAACAACAGAGTATAGACTACAACTTTGTAACAAATAAAGAGTGGGGGAAATGCATTGAAGGCTCATAGATTTGGCTTTCCCTTTATGGTCAGCAACGTCTGTTCTGTGCAAAAAAAATAAAAATTTCTCCCTTTTGTAGTCATATTGCTAAATCATTAGTGCTTCAATTTTTTTTCACTCGCACGCCCCCCCTAAATCCGAACCCTAACTAGCAAACCCCAAACACCAACAACACCAACAACAACAACAAACACAGAAAGAAGGTGAAGAAGAAGAAGAGAACCAACAACAAGAGAGCGAAACCCTAGATCTAGAAATGAAGGGGAGACTTACCTTCGGTTGAACTTTTCAGTTGGGGAGAGCTTTTCTTCGAAACTGAGCTTTTCGGCGAGGGAAGGGACGACGAAGCTTCTTCTCTTCGCCTTCTTCGGTCGGTTGACTCGATGATGGGGAGAGGGTGGCGAGGTCTGTCGAGTTCTCTTCTCTGCTTCAACCCACTTTCTCTTCTCTGCTTTGTTCCCTCCCTCTTATTTTCCCCAAATTTCAATTTCCCTCTCTCTCTTTTTTTTTTTTTTTTTTTTACTCATGCACGTGCGAGGGAAGCTCCCTCGCCCAAAACCTCGCCCAGAACCTCGACATCTAGAATTACTCTTGAAAGAAAACAACGGATAATCACGATTCCTGTAGTGAGGACCGAGTTCCAACTTCCAAGAAACAACCAGAAAGAGCTTTCTGCGAAGGAGGAAAAAAGAGATTTGTGAAGAATATTAAGGATTAGGCAGGTTTGAATATGAATGGCTGAGTTTAACATTGACCCTTGCCTCCCTCTTTTATTCCCCTATATATACTTAGCCTAGTTAAGTGTTAATTGCATCTTCAACTTTGAACTGTGGGTCAGATTTCTTGAGCACCCAAAAAGAAAGATGGGGATATTTTCACGGTTATTGATATTATGTTGTCTTTTATTACTCATCTTCTCTAAAGTGTCTCAAGCTAATGAGATCAGGTAACCAAATAACCTCCCCATGAGCACATGCCTCTTTTTTTTCACGTTTTAGTCTCCATCTAGGTCTCACCCCCAAGTGTATTAAAAATGAATATGAAAATGTATTAGTTTTGAAAAACCATTTTCAAATTAAATCATTTGCATTTACAGTGGATTGATCTAAGGTCAAGCACTGCCTATTGTGTTCAGTTAACTGCCTGTTGTTATTATTGTTGATCTTGTTTGCTTATCCATTTACCAATTTCACCTGTTTTGCTGAACCCAGTTACAACACCTGTTTTTTATACCACTTTCTCTGCTTTGTAGCAGGTTCTTGGATCAACTAGACCCTAGTAAAGGTCTTCCTGAGGGGATTCACGTACTTGGACGAGGCCCCGAACGTATATCCGATCCACCTCACGTCACAATCCTCCTAAACATAATCGTGATCCGAAACATGGATAATGATTTTGTTTTTCGAGGTAATTTAAGTGAGTTGCCTTTAAGAATATTCATGAAATATTTCGTCGTGCATAGAAAAAAATTAAAATTTTCAGTTGTAATATTGAAGCTATCAATATAATTTAAACATATTAAACTCTTATATATTGCATACAAGACCAATAATGTCATACAAAGTACATATTGCATAAGAATCACTTATATAACAAAATGTTAATACTAAACTAAGGTTATAACAAGTTAAAATGTAAGGAAATTGAGAATGACGTAATGAATAAATATTTCGAATTTCGAAAAAAAATTCGGTAACTCGAAAAAAATAACATATCAAACCTAATCCTGAGCATGTTTAGTATGGTTCCAATGGATAAATAAGAAACCATTGTTGTTTTACTACCGTTATTTCGATCCCTAGAGTTTTTCAGAAGTGGTCTTACTATGTTTGGATTGCTGTAAACTTTCCAATTTCATGAAATCGGGTATATCTTGAACTCGTCTCCCGAAGAGCTTGCTTGAATTTTCCAATTTCAACACATCTATACCTTTAAAAAAAATTCATGCAAAACAGTTAATAATAATAATAATAATAATAATAATAATAATAAAAAAAAGGTCATACACGACAGTGAAGTAGTAGCTGTAGTCGTGCACAATATTGAAAAAGAAAGGGTCGAACACTCGAGCATAACAGTGACGCATCCAATGAAAAAGGTGGTGTTGTGCATGATAGTGAAGAATCAAGAACAAAAAAGCGAAGAGGTTCTAATGTTCCCATTTTTCCATTTATAAAAAAAGAAGCATCATATCATATACGAAGAATAATGCAGTTAGGTGAAGAAATTGTGTTATTTTTCTAAAAATTGATAGAAGATTTATCATGACTTTGTAGAACCAGCTTGGACTACTTTAATCAAACTATTTGTATGCAGGTGGCACTCAAGACAAAGATTTTTAACAAATAAATTTACACGCACTGCTATTTCATTCATCTAGAAATTTTAAAATATGTTGATATTTTTTTGGGATGATCTTTTAAGTCTTAATCATATATATCACTTTGAGAAACAATTAACTCATTTAGAGTTCCAAAACATGCTATGCAAGGTAGAGAATTTCTAGCCGTTCAATTTCACCGTACACTTGATGACTACATCTGATGTAGTTAAAAAATTTCAAAACTTGCATGTCTTGCGAGGATGATCTACAAGGCAAACATATCATCCCCACAAAAATCAACTTATTCAAATGAAGTAGACGTGTGTAACTTATTTTGTCACGAAATCTTTGTCCCGATATCCCACCTTGGTATGTCTAATATTGTCAAATAATATACATAGTTTATAAGCTATTGGTTTTAATAAATTCATCTTTGTTCCCTTCAATTCACCCAGATTGCCAATGTTTGGCGTGTTTATCAAATTTATGAGGTTCACAAGGGGGATTTTATATCCATGACCTCCACCTGTAAGAATACCTATTCCAAGAATACATCTTCCCAGACCTCTACCTCGTCCTCGGCCTCCTTTGCCTTGTCGCTAACTCCAATCAATTAGAGGCCACTGTTGATAAATATATCAAGCCTGATCCTGAGCATGTTATGTGTATGTTACCAATGGATCAATATATAAGAACCAATGTTGTTTTACTACTATTATTTTCCTAGAGTTTTTCACAAGTGGTCTTACTATGTTTGGATTGTTGTAAATTTTCCAATTTCACGTAAATGGGTTCATCTTGAACTATCTGCCAAAAAGCTTGATATTCAAAAAGAAGAAGGGTTACACTCGAGAACAATTCAAGATATTCCTTGTCAATTGAACAATAAGTTTAGCAGAAAATTCAATCCGTTTAAAAGCCTAACATGGACTTGAAATCGACCTTGTCCTACAGTGTGATATACTTGTGGAGCTTGAGAGTTTGCACCCCACCATGGCCTGCATTTACTTGGGGTCTTGAGGAAAAGTTCATTGAAGTTTTCCCATTCTGTCGGTTGAGAAAATTTTAGGGGCAAAAATTTGTAGAACTTTGACTGCTTTCCACTATAAATTCAGCAAAAATATTTGCTCAATTTTCATCATTGTCTTAACTCTTTGTTTTCGAGCACCAGAACAAGAGAAAATGGGATATTAATTACGAGATTATTGAGTTTGTTTTTCATGTTACTCCTTGTATCTCAAGTTTCTTGTAGGTTAGTAATTATTTATTTATTTATCGCAAATGGGAAATTTCAAAAAGTAGAGCTGGCCGTCAGTTAGCATGTGCTGTTCATTCATCACCAATCATATTGAAAATGAACATGAAAATGTATTTGTTTTGAAAAAACATTTACAAATTAAATCATTTGCATTTACGGTGGATCGATCTATGGTGAACCAAGCATGGCCTAATTTTTTTTATATTGCATGCATTTTGTTCAGTGAATTCAAGCCATTAATTTCTCACCAATATTAAATTGCAACAAACCAAAACAAATTAAGTCTGAGTCAAGCATACCATCATTAGTTCAAATTAATATCAGAATGTTAAAAGTGTTCCATGGTAAGCTAAGTGCGCTAATCAGTAAGTAGGTTCAAATTATTCATCCACAAAGCCTATTGATTAACGCAACTGTTGTGCAAATGTTGCCTGATCTCGTCTCAAGTCAGGCCTCTTGCAGGTTAATATGTATGCCGAGCCTCAAAATGAATTTGTAGCTGTTGTTATTATTGTTGATATCATGTTTGCTCATCCATTAATTCACCAATTTCATTTGTTTTGCTGAACCCAGTTAACAACACCTGTTTTTATTACAACTTTCTGGCAGGTTGTTGTTGCATCTACAAGACCCTATTAAAGGTCTACCTGATGATGGGGTTCACGTAAACGGACGACACCTACTATCTCATCTATATCAACAACAAAGATGATCCGTACCTCCTATAACCGATCGAAAGACGCCAATCGGCAATCCCCCAGTTGTACCTGGTCATTAATAACCTTTGTTCAGATAAATATATTTGTGTATCTTTTAATCTTTTAATTACAATAATTTATAATTTATAATTACTTGTTTCTAATACATAGATGTGGTGATGTTGTGAGTGTACACACAGGGGTTATATAGGTGAAAGACGGTAGCAAACTCTCTAAGTACTTTGATCTAATCGCCAAAGAAGCAAATTATGTGTTAAAATTACTGGATGATGTTTGTAAGAGCTTCGTGGCTGTGTGTCTCAGGGAGTGTTTGTTCCCCGGAAACTTTTAACTAGCAGATTGCTTAATGGGAATAAAGATGTGTTTGGTTGCATGAACCCTCATTCATCTATGTTGTGTGTGCTTTCTCAAAGGTTTTAGCATATATAAGGGTGTGTTTGATTGCATGGAATCCTATGTCATGAAAATATATGAGGAGATCTCTTTATTTTAAATGCTCATAACCAGATCGGTCAAGAATCCTCTGATTGTAATATATAAATATATCGTTTGAAATGTTTATATATCTATAGTTTGATCGGTTAGGGATGCAACACTACTTGAGCGTGCAATTAATCCCACTTCGGTTAAGGAGTTGCATCATGTGAAGTTAATAAGGATTATACATGTCTTGTAGTAGCAACAATGCCTTTTGGGGGCAGTTCATGAGCCTTTTTTTTAGTAAAAACCCCACCCCCGACAGCCGGTGGGTGTTCAAGTCAGAAACATAACAAATAACATGACAAAAGAAATAATTCTGTGAGAACGATGATCTGATCTTTTCATTGTTCTATTGTTGTTTATATACAAGCTATTATGCCAATTTAGGCAACTCCTCATCACCCTAACAATCTGCTAACTTCCTTATACAAATTTGACCGAATAAGCAATCATCCTAAAAGTACAATATTTACAAAATCAAGACAATCTTCACAATGGCATAATTGAGAGCATAATCATGAGAATATTCTCAATACCATATTCAATAGCATAATCATGATAATATTCTCAATACCCCCCTCAAGTTGGTGCATGGAGATCCCGTATGCACAACTTGCGAAGTAGATACTCATATTGTCATTTGCCCAACGCTTTTGTGAAAATGTCAGCTAGTTGCGCATTGGACGGGACAAATGTGGGATTGATATTTCCGGCAACAATGTCATCACGGACAGAGTGACAATCGACCTCAATGTGTTTTGTCCGTTCATGAAATACGGGCTTTTGAGATATATGGAGAGTTGCCTGACTATCACAATGAAGAGACATATGACATGTATGGGGCATCCCAAGGCTAGCTAAAATAGCTTTTAGCCATTTCAACTCACATGTAGTCATAGCCATAGACCGGTATTCCGCCTCTGTGGAGGAACGGGATACTGTATGTTGCTTCTTTGTCTTCCAAGATACCAGCGAGTTCCCAAGAAACACTAACCACCCAGTGAGGGACCGCCTAGTCAATGGGCATCCGGCCCAGTCAGCGTCACACCACCCATGTAACTGCATGTCACACTTACTACTCAAATGTATACCTTGACCTGGATTACCTTTTTAAGTACCGGACCACCCGCAAAGCAGCTTCCCAGTGGTTTGACATTGCATAAATTGAGATAAACAGAACACTATAAGATAATTCGCGTCAAGTAAAACAAAAATAAATTAGCCGCCCCACCAAGCAACGGTAAAGCTCCGGATCAACGAGTTCTTGACTCGTAGACAAGGCGAGTCGGTGATTCTGTTCCAATGGCACCGCCGCGGGCCTTGCACCTAGTAATCCGGCCTCAGAAATGATGTCAAACGCATATTTGCATTGACAAAGTACAAACCCATCTAGTTTGCGTGCCACTTCCACTCCCAAGAAATACTTTAAATGACCCAAATCTTTCATGTGGAAACAAGCACTGAGGTAACCCTTGAATTTCTGTATATCAACCGGATTACGCCCAGAGATGATAAGGTCGTCGACATAAACAAGAACACTGAGCTGAACCACACCTCTCTGTAGAGTAAACAAAGAATAATATGAATAAGATTGCTGAAAACCATAATTTTTCAAAGCAGTTGACAGTTTAGCGAACCAGCACCGGGGTGCCTGCTTCAGCCCATATAATGATTTCCTAAGTTTGCACATCTTCCCGAAAGTCCCCACCTGAAAACCGGGTGGTAATTTCATGTATACCTCATCCGTAAGGTAACCATGTAGAAATGCATTATGAGCATCCATCTGATGAATTTCTCAATTCATGGCAGCCACAACGGTAAGAAAGACCCTCATTGTAACCATCTTAGCTACTGGAGCAAATGTCTCTGTATAATCAATTCCTTCAATTTGATGATTCCCAAGAATAACCAGCCAAGCCTTCAATCGCTCAATGGTACCATCAGAATTATACTTGATCTTGTATACCCACTTGCATCCCAGAGCTTTCTTTCCTGGTGGCAATTTTGCTACACAACCCAGGTTTTATTAATCTCAAGAGCCTCAATTTCTCGTCGCATGGCATCCCTCCAGCGACTGTCTTTCGCGGCCTCAAAATAGCACACAGGTTCCCAATTCGCTGTCAAGGCTGCAAGAAAATGTCTATGTTGTACAAAAAAATTATCACAATTCACATAATGTATTATATGATAGGGTGTACCTAAGGAATGTCGTGGTACAGGTAATGCTAGTACGGATGGACTCATTTTTTGAATGGTATGAGTAACATAATCACGGAGTCGTACCGAGGCTTGCCTTCTGCGTTGACCCCTGCCCAACACATCTTCCTGACTTGCGTCCGGGTTATCCTCCTGGTTCGTACAAACTGGCTGCCCCGCAGCCTCATCCAGCTGTACAAACTCCTCGACACCAGCATTTGCCCCATCCTGGGCACACGCCGACTGCCCAGCAGCCCTATTTTGCTGAACAAACTCCTCGGCACATGCTGACTGTCCAACAACCCCATCCGGCTATACAAACTCCTCGGCACCCCCCTCAAAGTCCTCGTGAACCGCCTCGACATTAGGCAGACCATCGTGGTCTAAATTAAAATTATCTGCAAAGGGAAAAACTCCTTCCGAGAATACAACATTACGAGAAACAAAGAAATCTCATTTCTCCAAGTCATACAAACGCTACCCCTTTTTTCCATAAGGGTGCCCAACAAAGACGCACCTCGACTTCTACTGACAAACTTATCCCCCGTCTGCACATGCGCATAACACAAGGACCCCAAAATGCGCAAGTGATCGTAAGTGGGTGTGCTGCCATATAAGATACTATAGGGTGTTTTCCCATTCAAGACCAATGAGGGAGTCCTATTTATCAAGTATCCAGCCGTCAACACTCATTCTCCCCAAAACTCAATAGGAAGAGAGCCCTGAAAATGCAGCGCCCGAGCTACGTTCAAAATATGTTGGTGTTTCTGTTCAACCCGCCCATTTTGTTGAGGTGTTTCCACACAAGACGTTTGAAAAACAATCCCATGATAAAGAAAATATTGTCGCAGGCAAGTGAATTCAGTGTCGTTATCACTCCGCAAAATTTTTACTTCTTTATCAAATTGTCTCTTAACCATCGAGAAAAACATTTGAATAATATGGGACACCTCTTTCTTATCAACAAGTAAATAAATCCATACAGCACAGGAAAAATCATCAACAATGGTCAAAAAATAAGAAGCACCACAAGAAGTTATTCTATAAGGTCCCCATAAATCAGTGTGAATAAGTTCAAAAATAGTCGAAACTTTATGTTCACTAACAGAAAACTTATCTCTACTTTGCTTTGCCCTCTAGCAGACATCACAATTTTTAGTCAAGCGATTTTTTGTTTCACTAAAACTTACTTCAGGAACTAACTTTGTTACTTGTAGAGATGGATGATCCAGTCCCTGGTGTTATAGATCAAGAGACACCACACTATTGGCCTTTATTGCGTGAACCTATGGCAGCCCCCGGAAGTAATAGAGTCCATCGCATCGTTCACCCGCACCAATCAACATCATCGAAGTGCGGTCCTGTATAACACACAAATCATTAATGAATTGGACAAAACAGTTGTAGTGATCAGTCAATTGCGACACAAAAATATAATTGCAAGTTAGCCCTGGCACATAAAGAACATTTTTTAAACATAAATTTCTTTCAATAATGACTTTCCCCTCTTTAGTGGCGATAGCGCTACTCCCATCTGGCAATCCCATGGGACATTGAGCAATCGCCCTTAAGTCACGAAGATTTCCGATCGTGCCAGTCATGTAATTCGAAGCTCCCATGTCAATAATCCAAGGCTTACCAGTCATCTTATCGGTCGTTGCGGATTTTGACCCACCCAGCATTTGGAGAAGTGTCTCCCACTGATCGGTATTCAGCCCGGGCAGTGGAGATGCATCTGTCTTGGTCACTCCTGCCCTAGCAGAACCTGTCTGAGCAGCGTTGGCACGATGCATACCCTTGGTTCCTCGACTACTACCTCGAACGCTTGACTGCCCTCTACCGCGACCATCACGAGCACCTTTCCCATCGCTTCAGGGTCGGTCACCCCACCACTCTGGATATCCGTGCAAGGCAAAGCAATTGTTAGATTCATGCCCCGCCCTTTTACAGTGGGAACACGCCGTACTAGATTTATCTCTTTCGTCAAGTCGGGTTCATGTGGCGAGGGCCATAATTTCCCCTCGTTCTTCCTTGTCGCGAGCGATTTTTTTTACTCGCTCCTTTTGGATGAGAATTGAGTATACCTTGTTCATGTTTGGCAACGAATTTTAAGCCAATATGTTGGATATCACCGTTCCGTACAAATTGTCATCCAAACCCATAAGAAAAGAGTGTACTTTTTCTTCCTTCCATTTTTTCTCCAAAATCGAAAGAGATTGCAGGTACACTTTCCGCATTTGCACGTCGGCAATTGTTCGAAATTACCCAATTCATCTCAAAGTTGCTTGAGTCGCCCATAGTAGTCCATTATGGTCAGCCCTTTCTGTTTGCAATCTGCAAGATCTGATTTCAGTTGTTGAATCCGCGGTTCGTTAGTAATGGATAATCGATCCTTGATGTCATTCCAGAGATCCTGGGCTATTTCCACATGAGAATTAGTGAAGCGTAGCGTAGATTCGATGGTATTTCGGATCTAGGACACCCAGGTTGTGTGATAGTTCCGTCAATGAACCCGAATTTCTTTCGGGCCCTCAAGGTCGTTTGAAACGAACGAGCCCATTCATCATAATTGTCCCCTCTCAATTGAACCTGAGTAATTGAAAGTCCGGGATTATCAAGAGAAGTGATGTCGTAAGGTGAAATCGTCTTCCGAGTTTCGCCGGTAGGAACGTCACCTCCAACCATGATCGGTGTTTAATGGCTCTGGCTATGATACCATAACAAATAACAGGACAAAAGAAATAATTCTGTGATAATGATGCTCTGATCTTTTCATTGTTCTATTGTTGTTTATATACAAGCTATTCTGCCAATATAGGCAACTCCTAATCACCCTAACAATCTGCTAACTTCCTTATACAAATTTGACCGAATAAGCAATCATCCTAAAAGTACAATATTCACATAATCAAGACAATTTTCACAATAGCATAATTGAGAGCATAATCATGAGAATATTCTCAATACCATATTCAATAGCATAATGATGAGAATATTCTCAATAAAACAAAATCGTTTTTTTGCCACCTTCACCCCCATCCAACAGGATCAACATGGAAAGTCTTGCTTTGTGCTTGAATTACACTTCTTTTACTTAGATTTCAACCCAAACTAGAAAAAATAATACCATGCTTTTGTTTTTCAACAATTCAATATTTAATCCTGGATTTTTTTTATTGAAATTGAAAACATTATGTAAGGTACATATTAAATAAAGGAATGCATAAAAATAGACGAAGATCAAGTTATCGCCAATGGCTAGTGATGTAGGAGAGATGATGCAAGGACAAAGCTTCTATTTCAGCTAGCTTCTTATTGATCGTTGCCACACTTGTCGAACATGCTCAAGGGTAATCAGGTCGCCAAGGGTGATAAGGATGCGTATTTATATTGGCATGTGGAGATGGTGGAAAATGTACTGGTCTGCGAATGCGGCCATACCTGCCAAAGAAACAGAGCGAGAAACTTGTATTAACATTGTTAGGTTGAGCCTGGCCGAGTGAATTTTGACATATATGAATAATCACAAGTAACTCAGTATACATAACATGTATAATTTACATGAAGTTCAATTAGTGAATCAGATCAGCCAACAAGATCGATAACAAGAACAAGAACAAGAACAAGAATGAGAACAAGAACAAGAACATCAATACAACTTTGTTTGAGGTGGCTTTACTTACCTGCAAGATGCCACATCATCTTGGTTGCAAAACCCGATTTCCTAGCATCACTCATAAATAAATGGTTAGGGTTGTGGATGTATTTACGGGTAAAAAAAATGTACGTGTTAGTATTTTGATATAAAATTTTTGGAATAATGTAATTTTATGAGTTATCTTAACACGTGATAATGGGGATGCAGTCAACATATCCCACATCATATAAGACCCATGTCCTAAGAGTTTTTTTTTTTTTTTTTTTTTGAGTTAAATCCAAAATGAATTACTTGGCAATTAAGGAGTTTCATTAAAATGGTCTGGAATTATATTTTACTTTCTTAATATGTTAAAATTTAATAGGAAATGGGGATATGCCTTATTAAAATTTGGATAATTTCATTAGTCTCAAAAATTTTTTCTCCAGATGCCTTTTACCAAGCAGTTGTTGTAATTAAATTGATTTTGGCATCGTTAATTATATTTCTAAACTAAAGGACCTTGGAAATCCCTGAGACATATTTAGAATGCAAGGGCATATTTGTTGCTAGGGTGGGCACGAGACGGGATGGATCACATCCCTATCTCATCCCGTTTGTTCGGGATCGAGACGGGATGGGATAGATCTCATCCCGACTTCGTCCCATCCCAAAAGGGTTCAGGGCGTGATGAAAATGTACTAAATTTTGGATTGAAAATTTAATATGGAAGATTGAAAATTTTGGATTTACCAAACACACAACTCTAAGAACAACTATATAACTTTAACCATTGATTATTATATTTCAATTTCATTTGCTTTACTCCGTTTCTTTTAGAACCACTATTGAAAGATAGTCATTTTTTGGTACATTGCTAATGAAAATTATCAATGAGTTTGTCATTTAAAAACTACGAAGAACACACATTGTTGTTGTCAAGAATTAGGAAGAAGTAAAAAAGATGGGAGAAAGTTTGAGTTTGAGTTAGATTCATTATTTAGGTGAGTCGCATGAAAGCTTGTGAAAATAAAATAACTATTTCAATAAATAAAACAAAAAATAAAACTCATTTCAACAAATAGTTTCATACTACATATTTCATAGTAAATATTAAAAAAATCGGTTCGGGACGGGACGGGATGGGCGGGGTTGAAAATTTTCATCCCGATCCCATCCCACTCTAGATCGGGATGGAACGGGAATGAGATGAGATTGATCAATCCCGATAGAATTCGAAAAAATTGGGACGGGATGGGACCGGGATCGTGTGATGGAATACCCACCCCTATTTGTTGCTATTGGAGATGTAGCTCGATTTAAGCGTGTGAATTAGTCTCACATGGGTTAAGGAGTTACATCGTGTGTGATTAATATTGTACATGTCCCTCAATAGGAACGATACCTTTTAGATACATTAGAGCCTGACAATCTTGTTTGCACGTCGTGACGTGGTTCACAATGAGACATGGAGTAGTGTTTCCATAATGAATCCCTTGGCTTTACGAAATTATATGTGCTTGCCATGTCACTGTGGGATGTTGGATAACAAAAAAGGCAACAATTACTCCACACCACCAAAAGTGTTTTTTCACACCATCTAACTCTCTCCACCACCTGCTTTATTTCCACACCACCATTCTTTTCCACACCACCTATGTAAATAAGAAAAACCATTTTTCTCTTCCTCATTCAAATCCAAACGCAAGTCTCCCCTTAGGGATGGCAATGGGGCGGATTTTCACGGATATCCGCCCCACCCAATCCGTTTGGGGCGGTTTTGGATATGCCTAAATGAATTTTGAGGCGGATATGGATATCCAAAAATATTCATTAAATATTCGGGGCGGATAGGGATTTGGCCATATCCGCCCCGCGGATATCCGTTTAAGTGTTGATATTACCAAAATACCCTCAACCCTTTAAATGCTATAAAAAAAAAAAAAAAAAAACCTACATCTCTGCCTCTCACCTTTCTCTCTCAATCACTCACTTCATTTTTTTTCCTCACAAACAGAGGAGCAAAAGCAGAGAGACCAACTCCTGTCTATCTCTCGTCTCCAGTCCTTCGTCATAGCGAAGGTCTTCCCTTCGACTCTTCTTCTCCCTCAAAATAGCGAAGGCCGCCGCGAAGGGGTCCCTTCTCTCTCAAAACAGTGAAGGCTGCGAGCAACCCTCCCTTCTTCTCTCTCACGAAGAAGGGTGTCAGAGGACGTCCCTCCTTTCTTCTCTCTCGCCCAACTCCCTTCTTCTCAGATCTGATATCTTGAGATCGAATTTTTTTTATTTTTTTATTTCCAGATCAAGATATCATTATAATTTCTGTAAAAATTTTTAATTTATAGATCAAGATCATTGTAATTTGTTTGTTTTAATTTTCGTATGGATTCATTGTAATTTTTGTAAATTTTTTATAATTTTTGGATGGATGCTTGTATTTTGTATTTTTTTTGTTATAATTTCTGTAGTTGGATGGATAACCGCAAACGGATTGGTGGGCGGGGCAGATATCCGCCAATCCGCATAGGGCGGTTACAGTTTTGAATAAAAATAGAAAACGGATTGGCGGGGCAGATTGGGGATCCGTTATTCCTGACAGATCGAGGATGGATATGCTCAAATCCGCCCCGTTGCCATCCCTATCTCCCCTCCCCCATTCAAATCTTCCCTCTCCCCACATTCAAAATTGATTTCGACTCTTTCTCTTGGTTCGACTGCTTCTTCCCTTCTTGCATCATCCCTTTTCTTGGTTCGATTGCTTCTGGAACCTCTCAGATCCATTCTTCAATTCATCTCAGATTTTGACTCCAAAGATTCTAAAACAAGCTTTCAAGTTATTCATTTCTTTCAAAAAATTTCAAAAAGTTAATATTGTTTACATTTTGTTAACTTCAACAAAAATTTTCGAAAAAACAAAGTAATCTCATGGAAACTTCAGAAATATTTACAATCACAAAAACAAAGTAAACTTCAAAAAAAATTTCATAAATCAGAAAAAAAAAAAAAAAAACTATTGTTCACCTGAGACAATGCCAGGTTTTTGCAAAACCTCGCATTACTCTGGGCGAACAATAAAAAATATTGCTAAAAATTTCCTGTTTGCCCAGAACAATGCGAAGGTTTTGCAAAAGCTTGCATTATTTTTGGCGGACAAGAAATTTTCAGCAAATTTTTTTTGGACAGATTTGGGCGACTTTAGTAAAAAATGGCCATAAATTTTTCATTTCAAAACATTTCAAGTGATTCAAATTGTGTTTATAGATAACTCGGAGTACTACAATTTTTATGTTTTGTTCAGCTCGATAATTGGTCTAGATCGAGCATTGGTCGAAAGTCAGGGATACTATCCCGTTTTCATTGCGAGACAAATTTGCACGATTTTAATAAAATGACTATAACTTGCTTATTTCAAAACATTTTCAAGTGATTCAAGTTATGTTTATTAGATTACTCAGAGTATTACAATTTTTCTATTTTGATAAGTTTGAGAATCATTCTCAATCGAGCATATAAGTTGGCCGAAAGTCAGCAACACTATCCCATTTCCATTGCGAGACTTTAGTAAAATGACCATAACTTGCTCATTTCAAAACATTTTCAAGTGATTCAAGTTGTGTTTATTAGATAAATCATAGTACTAAATATTTTGTGTTTTGATGATTTTGAAAATCGGTCTCAGTTGAGGGTTTAATTTGGTAAACAATTACCCTGTATTTAAGTTACTATTTTTTTCAAAAACAAGTTTTTGAGTGGTGTAGGTTAGTAGAAAAAAAAGGAACATGATGGTGTGAGACAACGCTTTTGATGGTATGGAGTAGTCGTTGCTAACAGAAAATTCAATCCGATTAAAAGCCTAACATGGACTTGAAATCGACCTTGTCCTACAGTGTGATAAACTTGTGGAGCTTGAGAGTTAGCACCCCACCATGGCCTGCATCTACTTGGGTCTTGAGGTTGATAAGAATTTAGGGGCAAAACTATAAATTTGTAGAACTTTGACCACTTTCCTCTATAAATTCAGCAAAAATATTTGCTCAATTCTCATCATTGTCTAACTCTTTGTTTTCGAGCACCAGAACAAGAGAAAATGGGGATATTAATTACGTGATTATTGAGTTTGTTTTTCACGTTACTCCTTGTATCTCAAGTTTCTTGCAGGTTAGCGATTTTTTCTTTACTTTTTTATTTATAGCAAATGGGAAATATCAAAAGTGAATCTGGCCGTGGCTTAGCATGTGTTTTTCATTCATCACCAAGTATATTGAAAATGAACAAGAAAATAAAAATATATTTGTTTTTGAAAAAATATTTCCAAATTAAATCATTTGCATTTACGGTGGATCGATCTATGGTGAACCAAGCATGGCCATTATTATTATTATTATTATTATTATTATTATTATTATTATTATTATTATTATTATTATTACATTCATTTTGTTCAGTGAATTCAAGTCATTAATTTCTCACCAATATATTGCAACAACCAAAAAAAAATTAAGACTGAGTCAAGTATACCATCATTAGTTCAAATTAATTTTGCACTGTTAAAAGTGTTCCATGGTAGCCTAAGTGCGCTAATCAGTATGTAGGTTCAAATTATTACTCAACAAAGCCTACTAATTAAAACAATTGTTGTGCAAATGTTGCCTAATGAAAATTTTAGGGGTCGAGGGAGGGGTGGAAGCCACCCATCTGCCTCGAGATGAGCGTTATTGCACATCTCGAATTCAATGCACTCATCTCAAGGTGGATGGGTGGTATCCCTCGCCCCTTTCCCTCGCTCCCTCCCTCGACCCCTAGCAAAGCTCGTTGCCTGATTCTCGTCTCGAGTCAGGCCTCTTTAAGGTTAGTACGTAGACGAGCCTCAAAATGAATTTGCGGCTGTTGTCATTATTGTTTATATCATGTTTGCTCATCCATTAATTCACTTGTTTTGCTGAACCCAATTACAACACCCTGTTTTTTATACAACTTAAACTTAATTTCTCTGCTTTGTAGCAGGTTGTCGTTGCATCTACAAGACCCTATTAAAGGTCTTCCCGACGGGATTCACACAAATGGACGTGGCCCAACCCCTATACGCGATCCAGGACCACATGGCAATGCACCCAGATCACTTTGGACTCATCAACCACCTCCTCCTGAGTTTGTCTAGAGAGCCAGGCTAGCAGGCCAGGCCCGCACCAAGACAGACCCCATGCCGTCCATCATCCTAGAGAATTATTGCCTCCTCCTTGTTACTAACTCCAATTAAGAAGAAGCCTAGAAATTCTAGCCAGCCTGGTTTGCTTTTTTTACATTTTCACTCTTCTTCTTAAGTGATGTTTATGATTATGGTTTAAAGAGAAAAAAGGTAAAAAGTATAAAAAAAAAAAAAAAGCCAATCAAGCAAACCAGGCTGGCTATAATGACAGCAACTGAAGCCACTGTTATTTGCCTAGAGTTTTTCATAAGTAGTCTTACTATGTTTGGAGTGCTTAAAATTTTCCAATTTCATGTAAAATAAAATAAAACATAGTTAAAATAAACGGAATTTAACAAAAACGAAAATTGAAAGCAAATAAGTTGACAATAAAATTTATAGACGAAATTTAATTTTTAAACTGGTTTGGCACCCACTGTTACTATCCAAGATAAGTGTTTGTGCGGAAACTCATTTGAGGAGCTATTCCAATTGATGGGAATGCTCGAAGGATTGGGTTTGAAGTTGCTTCGAAGCGTCATTGTTGCATCTCTCAAGAGTTTGAATCGTCTAAGCACTTGTTTATTAAAGTGGTTTAGCATCTAGAGTTTGGAGCAATTTTGAATTCATTTTTGGTATACAATTTCATCGCCTGAGAAGTTTACTTCATGCTTCATGTTGGGTTTCGATGGGCTACGAAGACCACCCAGCTGGGTGTTCTTTGTAATCTGACGCCCCTATGTGTTTTATGGGAGATATGGCTTCAAAGAAATCAAAAAGTGTATCAAGGTAAAGAATGGAATGTGCATTATATAATTTTCGAGTTAGGCATTGGCTGAAGTTTGTGATGCAGGTGTATGCTCCTAAACAAAGTCGATCGACCCTAATGGCGTGATTTCTGCCTTAGCTTGAAAGCTAGTCAGGTAGTGGGCGAGAGAGGGCCGATAGCTGTTTATTGGGTATTTTCGCCCTCGAATTGGGTGGCATTAAACGTGAATGGTTCAGCCATGGAATATATGATCTCAGGTGGGGTGGTTCTGCGTGGTGGTGATGGGAACTGTACTGTGGCTAAGCAAATATTCTTTGGTAGATGTTCCAATAACAAAGTTGAATCTCTCGCGTTATTAGAAGGCATTAGATTGTGCATGGAGTTGGGAATTATGAAGGTGGTGGTGCAAATAGACTATTTGCTTGTTATAGAGTGGTTTTATGTGAGGTACAAGATTCTCTAGGGCAGTTGGAATTGACTTGGAGGATGATTGTTGAGGTTAGTCACGGCTGGATTGTGTTGAGATATTGTTGGCTTGAATAGTTTCACATCAAGCGAAGAGGAGTTGTCCTCTTGCAGCGCTTATAGATTAATCTAAGGTTATTAAAATAATTATTATTAAAACTTGTAACACCCCTGAATTTCGTAAAAACTAATTTATTTTATTTTGAATTAAATAAAATAGGGTTATTTTTAATTGAATGTAAATTTTGAAATTTAGGGCTTTATTTGGTGAGTTTAGAAGGTGGCTGTTTTCAGAAGTTCAGTGGGGGCAAATAGCCATCCACTCTATAAAGAGAAAACCCTCTTTTATTTTCTTTCTCACTCCTTCTTCCTTTCCCCCTTTATGTTTTCTTCTTCGATGGCGGCTGATTGTGAGACGAAACTGGCGAGAGGGGCTGCGATCAGGAGACGAGATGAGATCGAGGGAGAGACAAGAGACGGACGGCGATCAGGGGATCACCGAGAGAGATAGAGAGCTTTCAAACGCCATGAACACTTTCGCCTTCTTCACTTGTCGCTATATAACCCTAGATTTCAATTTCAATGGAGGTCTCCGAACTGTAGGAGTTCGTACGTATCCAATTTACTAGAAACCTCCATTTGTGTGGTTCCAAATATCCAAGAAGATGAGCGTTATCACGATGAGAGACAGAGGCAGTAATCGGAAACCCTTACAAAGAGGAAGGATCAGCATCGAAGCAATTCAAACGGTTCAGTCTCTGAAGCGAGCGAAGAAAGATGAAGAGATGTTGAATCGAGTGTTCGTTTCGAAGGTTAGTCGGTTGGTTAAGTCGGATATGATCGATGTTCTTCGCGAGCTTTAGAGACAAAACGAAGCCATTTTGGCTCTTCAGGTCTTCGAAGATGTGTGCAAGGAGTGTTGCTATCATTACAGCATATCTGATGAGAAATGAAAAGCTATCGTAAGAAGATGCACTTGAATCACTACGGCAAAGTTGTGAGTTTGTTTGTCTCAATGATGGTTTTCTTGATCAGTTGAAGATGTTTGAAGATATGGGGTTTAAAGTTGATCCAACAAGCTCCATATACAAGAAATTTCGCCTCAAAGCATTGGGTGATTTGCATAACCGAGGGGAGAAGTGGCAACCCCTATAACAGGCCTGATAAGTATGAGTGCTCATTTATCTTTGTTGAACCCTTAAAGTGGATGACAACAGATGAAGAAGGTGGTGGGGTTGGACATGTTGAGCCTACCATGTTTTTGCAAATGGGTTGGTTGGTTGTGGTTTGCAGTCTAAGTTTGATGTGGAGTTTTTGAAGAAATTGGTTGCTGGAGACTGTGCTAGTAACTAGTGAGTTTTCTTCATTTCTTTCTCTTTTACTGTGAGTTCTTCCTTCCTTTTGTTCTTTTTGAATTTTGGGTGTGTTTGCGTATTTGCAAATATATTGATGTTGGGATGATTTGGGTTTATGGGGTTTGTTGGATTGTTTGATTTGATGATTGGGTGGCTGGTTCATGTTGTTCTTAAAAATAGAATATCCCCAATTTACAAAAAAAAAATGGGTTTTGTCTGTGAGAATGGGTTTGCTTTCTTTGTTCATGAAGTATTAATTTTTGTATTTCTAAATCTGTTTATGGCTTGTTTGTATCCATTGGGAATTCGGTGTTTAGTAGAAGTTTGCCTACCAGGATACCTTTGGACTAGAAAGGACTTTCAGTGCTGAATGTTTCTGCTCTGTAGAGTTAAACTGGGGTTGTGTGTAGGCTATTGGCCAAGTTGTTTCATGACTAAATTGAGTTGTATTTTGTGGCCAAATATGGCTAGTCTGTAGGATTGTTGTGAGGCTGATTTGAGAGCACGTTTTTGGCTGAAGTTATACCATATTTTGGTAGAGTTTTAAAGCAGGTTGGGATGGATTTTAGTTGAGTTTTGGTTGGGTTCATGACACATTTAAAATGAGTTTAAGACATTTTTGGTTGGGGCTAGATGACAAGTGTTTGTTTTAAATAAGGGGTTGCCTTATTGAATTTAGAGATTTTTCTAATGGGTTTCCTTACTTTGATTGGTGTATAATTTAGTTGATCGGATATGTCAAACCCTTTGTGATACTGTTGCATGTTGTTTGCTTATTTTATCATCTGTGTGGGTATAAATGCAACTTAGTAAATGTCATTGCATGCATTTTAAATTCATTTGCTACATGTGGTAAGGTATGATTATGAGAATTTGAGTATGGTTTCATATACACCTATGTTGGCTTTTATTTAGATAACAATGTTATTAATTAATGGTGTTCCTTTAAATGTATGCATTTGGAATGATTCCATATTCCCAAAAATAATGGGTAGATTGATTTATTTATAAATAACAAAATGTCACAGGATCGCCATGTTGTGATAGAGCATGATTTATGAATATGTTATGTTTCCCCGAAAGAATTGGTTGATAAATGACAAAATTTCATTGTGAAAGAAAAGTGAGATATCAAACTAATGATATTGGTAAACCTTGATTTCTGAAAATATAAACCACTTGGACTTGTATCACTTAGAACTATCACACCTCTTTTGTTTATTATTTCCCCTCTCTTACTAGAGAAACTAAATAACCAGAGGGTCATCTTGCGGAAATGTGGTGAATTTGTATGCCTAAAATAAGCTTTGATATTTATCCGTAAAAAATGTGACGTGAGTTTATGCGCATTGATAGCCCAAGGGTGGCTTTTGGTACTCATATAGTTAAGAGTATCCGTGATGCATGCCTGTATGTGATGTCCCCACTTAGGTATGGATGATGGAGTAGTCCTCCTTTATATGAGAGAGACATACGGGCATGTATGTTCGGCACGGAAGTGGTGCGAATGTGGTATCGTCTAAGTGATCAATCTGTTAAAAGATGAACCTAATTCAAATAAAAATGAATAAATTTTGTTGCATTGTTTCTAAAATTTTTATGCAGGATGGCAAGTCCACTAATGTTTCTGCAGGTTAGACTTGTCATAGTCGACTCCTATAGGGTAAGTACAAGTAAATGCATTTTTACTTAATTGAGATGATATGATGGCCTCGATGAGGAACTAAATTCTTTGGACTGTGTTTTCTTGTGTGACACATTTGCCTCGTTGAAGAACTACCTGTTGGTGTGTTTGTGTATTGCTTGTGTTAGCTTGATGTTTATCACGTGCGATTTTATTGATTTTGGGATGAAGATTTATCACACCAACTTTATTGCTGACCCAAGTGAGCTTTTGCTTCTTGGGTACATTCCTTTGAGAATGTAGCCGATTGGCTTTTCAGGTTTAGAAGCTTTTGAGCGGCGTTACGGGAGTTCCGCTAGTGGGGCTAGCGACGTCAGTTTTTCCTGGTTTGAGTTTTGTTAAAAACTTTAGTTTGTTCCTATTTTTTGAACTATATTTTTGTCATTGCTGCTAAATGTTTCTGTTGTTATTGAATTTAACGTCCTGAGTTTTGAGGAAACGAATAATCCTACGTGGAATTTAAGAATTTCATTTTTCTCGAAAATCAGGACATGACAAAACTGGTATATACTTTTAATCTGTTGCGGATCTTTGCCGCTTTAGACGTCTTTGCCTTCTTCCAGGTACAAGCTTATTTGCTTTGATTTTTCTGTTTTGTGTTAATTTTGTGTTGAAATCTTGTTTGATGATCATGTATGAGGGATTTTGTGGATTGGGTATGGAGTAAATATGTTGTTTGAGTGATTTGTAATTATGGGTTTTGTTGGTTTGAAGTAATCTTTTCATTTTTAGCTGAGAAATTTGAGAATTCAGGTTTGTTTATGTATGGAGTTGATGGATAGAGTTTTATTGTCATTGAAATGAAACAGTAGTACCATGTGGTCAGCTAGGTAGTTTTTTATTTTCAGTTTATTTGGATCTTAGATTTGATGGATAAGATTTGAGGACTTCAAAGAGTAGGGCGGTTCAATAATTCTAGTCAACCTTGTTTGTTGGTCTCTTTTGTACATTTTTTTTGCCTTTTTACAATTTCATCCCTTCTATAAGTGGTGTTTGTTGTCTAGCTCCACAACAATAAATGCAATATATTTGTAAGCCAAAGTAGAATGTTATGGATATTTTACCATATGGAACCGGACAACTAGTAAGATATCTCTGTACAGTCAGAAGGTAGAGAGGTTATACTATATATTGGAGTTGTGCCATGGTTTGAATTTCATGAAGATCGAGTGGTATAATAAGGGCGACCCACGTAATTCGAATATATAGCCTCCAGTGCAACCTGGAATTGTATTGTAAAGAACTATGTAGAGGATCATTTCAATTGTAGTTTTTTGTGGTCAAAGCAAGTGCTGAACATAGTTAAATTAAGCCATAATGCAGAGTCTAGAGTAAAGATTCATGAAGTGAGTTTCATGCACTGAGCAAACCATCTTATTCCATTAGCTTGGTTGATATCGTTCCAACCTCTAATCAGTATAGACGTATGAGTTTTCCGATTAATCTGATGTGCCCTGTTTAACTGCTTACCCAAAGTTAATTAGTGTACATACAGGTTTATTCCAGTTGGGTTTATACCCCATCGTAGAACTGCCCATTATCCTTGATATATCTGATAATGTCATTGATATTCAGGATATATCTGCCTATACATTTATATTTGACTAAATATCGTAAAGACAATAGTGATATTTTCTGCATTGGGCCATAAGGTATCACTAAGCTGATCTCTTCTCTTCATCTAATTGATGCATCATTAAGAGAATGCATTCATTTTGTATACTTGCATAATTGTATCATGTTTATGTATCTATAGTTGGATCTGTTAGAGATGTAATACTACTTGCATCATGTGAAGTTAATAAGGATTATACATGTCTTGTAGTAGCAACAATGCCTTTTGGGGGCAGTTGAGCCTTTTTTTTTTAGTAAAAACCCCACCCCCAGAGCCCGTGGGTGTTCAAGTTAGAAACAATATCATTTCTTTGCCACCTTCACCCCCATCCAACAGGATCAACATGGAAAGTCTTGCTTTGTGCTTGAATTACACTTCTTTTACTTAGATTTCAACCCAAACTAGACAAAATAATACCATGCTTTTGTTTTTCAACAATTCACTATTTAATCCTGGATTTTTTATTGAAATTAAAAAAATTACGTAAGGTTCATATTAAATAAAGGAATACATAAAATAGACGAATATCAAGTTATCGCCAATGGCTAGTGATGTAGGAGGGATGATGTAGGAGCAAAGCTTCTATTTCAGCTAGCTTCTTATTGATCGGTGTCACACTTGTCAAGCATGCTCAAGGGTAATCAGGTCGCCAAGGGTGATAAGGATGTGTATTTATATTGGCCTGTGGAGATGGTGGAAAATGTACTGGTTGAAATGTATAATTTCCTTTCCCCTAATCCCCAACTCAATTAAAAATGTTAATTTGAATATGGTGGGAATTAAAATAAAGAGATATAAAAAAAAAATGGTGGGTGGCAGATAGATGAGAATTAAAAAAAGAGAGAGAGATCAAATAAAAGAAAAAGAGATGTCGTGGGATTGGGATTGGGAATGGAATTGGTGACTGTGGAGTTTAAAAAATAGAAAATAAAAGCCTTTTGTTTTAAAATGGCCTTGAGCCAAGAATCAAAATTGTATATAAAGGGATGCAAGATAAAAAATATAAATAACTTAGTGAGTTTTTTCAAAAATATAAGGGGGTCGGTCAATTGACCCCCTTATCCAACGCATAGATCCGCCCCTAACTCTGACTTAGCGTGCGCTTTTTCTAGTATTGTAGTGTATTTTTAATATGTCATTAGTATGTTACTTCTACTACATTAAGTTCTTTATAGGAGTGTTTGTTTGAAAATGGATCCATAAGCTCAAATTGGTAAGAGTGCTGGAGGATGGTTCAAATCCATATGGATTCGCAGGTGGCACTCCATGCAATGGTTAGGGCAGGTTGCACGTTCAAGTCACACTAGCATGATATGGAAAGACCCAAGATTCTGCATGCATTTCCACTAACTAGGGGGAGTAACTGATAAGACATCAAACAATCATTTTGATCACAGCCGTACACGTGGCACAAGTCAACCCTACTATGGAAAGATCTGAGTACGCTCCAAAATAACCTAAATCCTTGTTCGGCCTGTAAGTCAAGCGCCCAATCCCAACGTGACATAAATCTTATGGCTTAGCTCAGGACAATAAGACCCGAACATAGATCTCCGAGCTGTCACAATCCTGATATCCATTCGCACAACTCTTGACCCAATCAAGTATTAGGTCCGAAACAGAGCCAAGTGATGAAAAAGAACCAGTCATAGAAAGGTACAATCCTGAGCAGGATCTCCTCCCTCCATCACGCCCTTGACAATAGAGTCACTGAAAGAGTGCAATTATTCACTATATAAGGTAAACAAAAGGGGTGAGAAAGGTGGTCTTTCGTTCACTGTTGTTCGTTTTGCAGGTTAGGGACAAATTTGGACGCATCGGATTTTAAATCTTTTGAATCACAGTGATCGATCTACAAAATTTGAACAAAATGATGATCTAGATATAAAATTTCCACTTCGAGTTGTTTTGGTTATGTGTTGCAAATTCTTTGTGAAACCAGGAATGAAAATTTTTTTTTACTGTGATCAGAAACAAACACTCTCTCTGAAAATTGATTAACATGTGATGGGATCAACCATTCAAAATTGTTTACATATATGCGAACACAACAACAACTCCCTTTGTGTCTATCAAGCTTTTGTTTTAATTTTTATTTAAAAAAAAAATCTCGCAAATCTTTTGTTTGTGATTGTTAGTAGTTTTCTCCATTTCTTGAATTGATGTTGGCACTGGGAGTATCTTTTTCCTTCGGTGGCGGATGGTTCCTCATGCGGCCCGTAGGCACATCAGAGAGGAGTTTGCGAGGAATGACAGTGAGGTTGCCATCACCTATCGAAGCAGCAGCCAAAGTATCGTTAAATTCTACAATGCCATTGTCGTTCATGGAGCCCCCTTTGCCTTTAGGAGGATCATGTTCCTTGCAAAAATGAAACGTAGAAAATGTCAAAAGATTGAATTTTCTTACAACGTATTTGAGAATCTATAGCAGACAGCTACTCAAATAAAAATGCTAGGAAATCAAGTTTTTTCAATTAGGGTGATGTGGCGTGATCTCGAAAGAATGATAAAATCTCCAAAAAAAATATATGTGTATCTCAAGGTTGTAAAAAACTTTCTCTGACGATGCCACATCATTCTGATTGCAAAACATGGTACCCAGACTCACTCCTACCCAAAATATTGAATTCTCATCCCAAAATGTTGAAATTTTTATCCTAAAATCACAACTTACAAAATTACTATATTAGCTAAACTTTCAAAATTAATAATAACAATAATGAAACTCCTCAGTTGATTAAATTATGAAGGCAATGATAGCTTGGTTAGTTGATTAAAGGGGGTGTATTCAATTAAGATTGTGAAAAATTGTGAAGGATATTAAATCTCATATATTTTAAAGATTTCAATTAAGGATTTCAAAAAAATATATATTATTATGAACGACTTACCTGCAAGAAACTTGAGACCATGGGCGGACCTACTAAGGGGCGAGGGGCACCTGCCCCTCCTCAACATTTAAAATATTTTTAGTATATATACTTTAGTCTTAAAAAAAATCGATTATATAATATAGAATACAATATGTTACTTGTTTATGCATACTTTTAAGCATGACTTTGTTGGTGTAGTGGTTGTAGGTTTATTATTTTTGTAAAAGACCCGAGTTCAATACTCTTTGACTGCATTTTTATTTTATTTTCAATGCAATTTTATTAGTAATTGCAAACATTAAAAAATGTTTAGTTTAACATTAAAGAATTGAATTGTTTTTCACAAGTGGTATAAAACCTCTAACAAAAAAATATTTAAATTAATATCTAAAATTATAATTATAAAGTTCAATGAAAATATATACCATTATCTAACTCGTACAAAATTTGAGCCTCATATAAACTATTTTTTCTATTACATTGTATTATGATCATATTAGGTTTGCAAATTTCAAATTTTTTTTTAGCTTTACCTAGATACTTATCCAAATTATTTTGTGATATTAGTTATATATTCTAGTTATTATGTTCGTTTGCTCATTCTAATGTATCGATAGTGACCTTATTTTGACTTAAATTTGGACTACACTGAATCCAATTTGGTATATACAATGTATTTTATATTAGTTACTAACTCGAGTAGAAAAAAATTGGTTTTACCATTAATAACTACTATTATCAATTAATAAATATTTTTCATTCACCCTCCTTCGACTAAAATTTTGGGTCTGCCCCTGCTTGAGACAAGAGGAGAATTAGGCAAAATAAGCTTAACAATTGTGAACAAATCCTCATTTTCCTTGCAAGGCTACTAGATTAATCTGACACAACAACACTTGTATGAGATTATCATACTCACCTCAGGCTTAGGAGAGGTGTTTATAAGGAACTCACAGAGTTAATCATGATCAATATGAATAAAATAAAAAATGTTAGTGCTCGGAAACGACTAATTAACCATAGTCGTGGGTATAACGTATGGGACAACCCACTCATTCGTTTACATGGTTTAATTGGATCATCTAATTACATCATCATCCAGTAATTAAATGAAGCATGTTTTTTTTCTTTGAAACAATTTTTTATTGCCTCCCTGTTTCGCTCCCTGTTCCACCACCTCGCACAACATCGTTCCACCTCTCTCTCTCTCTGTCTCGCCACCGTCCAGCATCCCTCCTCTTCCCTCTGTCTCGCCGCAACCATCACCCGAGTTCATTGCCACCACCGCGCGTACAGTGAAGCCGCGAAACAGGGAACTCCTCCCTGTTTCTCTCCCTCGCAGCCGCCCTCCTTCCTCTTCCATCTCACTCCACCACCACCGAGACCTCGTCACCACCCTCCTTTGGAGCCACCACTTCCGCGACAGAGTCGCTACCACCCCGCGAGACATCAGCCGCAACAGGGAGTCCCTGTTCTTGTCCTCCTTCGCCGTTTTGGTTGTGAACCTTGTTTCCTCAACCTCTCTCTCTCTTCTTGCAGGTACAGGAACCGTTCAGGAGGCGAGGAAGGCCGCGAGGAGCTCGCGACGAGCGGCGGATCAGGCACGTCTCGCTGGAGAAGACGAAGAAGTTGCAGAGCGACTTTTCGCGCGGGAAAAAACCGTTTTTCAATTTGAAAAACGGTTGGAGCTAATTTGCACCCCGGAATTTACTAAGAGCCACCACAGACAATCTGAGCTCTTTTCCTCGGGATTCGTGCGCGGACAGGAAGTGATGGACTCCTCCATTGATGCTGTGACTACCACCACCATGAGTCACTAAACCCCACGCAAGGTGAAGAGGTGAACTCCTAGATGTAACGCACTAAATTAGTAATTGATTCGCTTTAAGTGTTCACGATGAATAATGATGTTTGATGATTCTCACTTTTATTTAATATAGAAATGTATGTTATTTTAGTGACAGAGATTCCATAGATTTCTTCGTAGATTTTTAGTACTCCGGTGATTATTTTTACTTCTCCATATAAGCTTAGTCACGCTTTTCTTATGTGTGGAATGTTTAAGAATTAATTGATTCCGGTAGGTTGGTTATATGTGATCGTCATTTATTACGGTATCGTCTCCGGATATATCGTAAGTTTAAGATATCACATATGACAAACCTTTGTGTTTTCTTAGAAAAAGTGAAATCTGAACTTCATTTACATTAGGGTTTTCTAATGATTAAAAGATTATTTTTCCGATTACGTCGTTTGGGATGTGAAACACGTAGTTGAGTCATCATAGCGAATCAATATTAATTGGCGTGTGAAGTCTAGGAGGGATCCTTGAAACCTTGTGCTTTTCTCAAACTTAGTTTTCTTTAAATTAAGTTCAATTTCGTATTTTAAATTTGTTAGAATTTATTTTAGTTTCGCATAGTTTGTCTTCCTTAACCTTATTTTGTAGATCGTTTTTCCTCGTGGGATCGACACCCCATTCTTTACTGCAATTGACCGCGTGTATTGTTTGGGCGTAATCAGCAACACAGTTAAGATCAGACCCGGAATCAATAAGAGCTTTACATGGGATAATAATATCTTTATTGATAACAAGGTTTACTTTGCAAAACCATCACTAATGAGTAACTTTGTTGATTTCATTAAGAAAAAGAGGAGAAATAATTTCTACAGGGTCTTTAGAAGAAGATGACATATCAGGTAAAGATGTATTTTGAAATCCATTGATACGAGTATCAAGGAGAGAATGATTTTGTTTTAAAATTATAATATATTTTTTGATATATTTAACTTCTTGCTAAATATCAGATAAATTGACAAGGGGTAGAAGAAGTGGATCTTCTAAATTTGTCAATAATTTGTTTGTGATCATAAAATGAATTTATGACCTCTGGGGTTGGTTTTGTGGTTAAATTTGTTTTGATGTGTTGAAGATATTCTGTTTTAAGGGCAGGATCTTCAATACGATCAACAAAATCTAAAATAATACTAGATTCTTTCGTTTTTTGAAAGCATATTGATGCTTTAAAGGTTATGACAGTCACATGCCTCTGCACAGTCTCCATCCTGACCTTTTCAGATTGATCAGATTCAGAAGAATAATTCAAATTAAAAATTTTAAAATCTTCGTCTGAATTATCTGATTCAAAATTCATTAAAACTTGTAAAAACATGTTCTTGATATCTTCAGGAGCTTGGAGCTCTTGAATCTTTTGGGCAGTTCTGTAATTCTTTGCATAGTGACCAGGATGACCACATTTAAAGCAAACGGGCTTTGAATGGGTATGGGCTGGATTCTTTTGGAATGGTTTGGCAGGGTTCGTTTTACGTGTACCATGTTTATTGGGCTGACTATAATATTGATTATAGTATTTGGGCTTAAGTTGTTTAGGTCCATAAGGTTTTTTGGACTTAAACTGTCTAGCAGGATGAGACATGTATTGGAGTTTTGATTAAGAAGGCTTTTGATGCGGGAGCTTAAAATCATCATAGCCATATTGTTGGCAGAAATCGCCAAGCTCTCTTGGCCCATTGATATTCTGTTTCTTAAGTTGACCTTTGAGTCTAAGATCATTACAAATATGCAAAGCACATTTGTTAATGAAACCAATTATATCTCCAAATGTAAGACGTTCATAAGAATGTCTTTAGTGTAGATATCTTGCAATTTTCTCTAACATTTTCAGCAAAGATTGGGGGAAGACCAGAAACGAACTTTCTCTTCCAAAAGGGGTTATTTGCATCAGATTGAAACATAACCTTTTTTAGGAAGATATCTTTGTACCATCAAAAGTGGCTCAAAGTCGAACATTTGTGGATCATCAGCAAATCTTTGGATTTGTTCTGAAACTCACTAGGATCTCCCATAAAATGTTTAAGAATACAGAAGATTAGAGTATGAACTGAATCAGGTATCTCTGAACCTTGTTCTGTTTTTATAGGATTACCTAATAAATCAACTTTAACTGAATTAAAAATTGATTGTTGTTCACTTGTTGTTAGGTAGTTATCCCACCATCCTTTGAGTAGTCCAGAAAAGTCAGCAATGATAAGAGAAGCAATGGTCCTATCATGTTTGCCTTTACTACGATGAGCCGAAGCCATCATAACCATTTCTTGGGTTAAATTTTTTTGGTTTGAGAATTGGGAACACTGTACTCGGGTAAATTTTGAAAGCAAAAACATTTTCAAAATCTTTGAGGTTGGAGAATTGGGAACACTGTACTTGGACTATCTACAGCTGGAACACCAGTATGGGACTACCTAACCCGTAAACACTGCGCTCAACATGGTGACTTACTCAGGGCTCACAACGACTGACCAACATACTTACAGGCTTACCAACGCTATCAACGGCTGACCAACAGTACCTAGGACTCACCAACACTTTCTCCCCTAAGAAAGAGATACATGGTACGATGGTATTCTCAAACAGATGCATCCAATTTAGGGTACGGTGGTATTCTCAAACATTGTCTTCCTGATTCTACTTCTATTCCATTGGTCCGATACCATTCTGGTATTTGGAACTCAGTCCAATTCAATTATTCCACAGTAAAGAAAGAGATTTTGTCAATTGTCTTGTGTATCATGAAATTTCAAGATGATTTAATAAACCAAAATTTTTTATTACAAGTTGATTGCCAATCTGCCAAAGAGATTTTAACTAAAAATGTTTTAAATCTCGTTTCAAAACAAATTTTTGCCAGGTGGCAGGGTCTTCTTTCAGCCTTCGATTTTGAAATCAAGTTTATAAAAGGAGCTGACAATTTTCTTGCAGATTTCCTAACAACAGAATTCCTTCAAAGATGAGTTTTTCTAACTCATCTTCCTCTCGCCCTCCTCCTTTTTCCAAACCCAAATCATAATCCCAATATGCTATGGCGCCTTCTGCCTCACAGCATCAAGCCCCTCTTTCTTATGCTTTTCCCTTTCACTGAAGTTCACTCCGTTGAACCAAGAAGAAACAACTGGTTCCACCATGACCAGTTTTACAAAGCCACAAACTTCGGCTCCAAATCCTTACATTCCTAAAGCATGCTTTGATTATATCACTATGATCGAGCTCTCTATGTATGCTTTAGCCAAAGAGCCTCAGCTCATCGCCAAGAATCTATTTCATCAACAACAACAGTTTGAAGAAGCAGACAGCACAAAATCACAGGAGTTCTATGTGTTCATTCTCGTAGATTCTGATTCTATGATCATCACCCACCATCATGATAAAGAACGCAAAGAAATGATCACACATTCCAAGTGTCTGATCCTCAAAGTTCTCTCTGAAGCTGATTGGCATCAGCTCCCTCACTACCACAAGAAGTTCTCAGTGAACTATGTTCCCCAAACTTACAATTATCTTGACTACAAGCTAGCTTCGTCAAGAGCCTTCTACCTACAATCGCAGAATTGTGGTCATTCATGGTTCTTTCTATTTTGTAGAAAGTTCAATCAAAAGTATGTTCCTCTTTGGTTCCAACACATTTGGTGGAGTCATTTTGGTCCAATTCAAGACATTCTTCGCCCTGCTGTTCAAGAAGGATGGAAGATTTTTCAAGAAAAGTACCAACCTCCAATTCCTGTTACAGAACAGGTTTTGTCTATTTGGTTCTTCATAAGATTTGGTTTGTCCTGAATTTTATGCTGGAATTATACCTGCTCAGCATTGTGCAAACCTTATCAATCCAAGAATGTTCCCATGTGGTTCTGCCGCCGTTTTAAAGTAAAGTGGTGGGCACAGTTTGACTACTCCAGAGTTACAAAAGAAGGAGTTCTCCGTTTCTTCTCGGGCAAATATCATTCTCCTGCTCCTCAGGTGAATCCAATTGAATCCCTTTTAGACGCTAAGCTTCTTCGTCAACATATCAGGAAGCAGCTTCGAGGGAAAGCTACAAGAGCTTAACTCCTTGAGACATTGTCCATGATCTGTTCAGAAGATTCAGATGAAGATGATGACCCTACAGTTCCCCTCAATGAAGACGACTGCTATGACGTCTTCTCCCCACTTGATTGATGGACTCACCGTCCACACCATCAGAGGCAACATCTGTCAGCAGACACTACAAACAAGATACTTTCGATCAAGACAATATCTTATCCATTTCAAAAGCATCCACGTGAAACTACTTTTCACCCACTACAAAAGCAGCTACAGTCGAAGCATCTTCCACAGTACCTGCCGATAGTCAAAAGTGAATAGTATTCGCATTATCAGAAAAGACAAGTTGTCCACCTACCTTATCTTCCACCGAAGCTTATCTTCGTTTGGATCCCCTTTATTTAATTAAGTTGTTCTCTAAGTTCAGGGTAAGCGAGTTTTCAGTGTAAGCTTTTTATCATGTAAGTTTCTACCTTTATTTTGTATATTTCAATAAATTATATCTTTCATCAATAAATTTCTATTTCAATAATCTATCTAGTGTGATCTTATAGTTAACCCCCAAGTGTAAACCAAGAAATTAGCTTGAGGCTACATCGATCTCTAAGATAGTTTAGAGAAATTCTGTATTGTACTTCCTGTTTTGTAATTCATCTCTCTCTTAATTTCTGCATTTCATCTCTATTTTTATCAATCTGCATCTATCTTACCTTTGTTAGCAATCCTAGGTAGTACTATTTCTCTCTCAAGTTTCTTGCTTGCAGGTTACGCAGTGTTTATTTACTTCTTTTTTTCATCAATATGTATTTATTTGCAGGTTAGAGATCTTCAATCATTCCCTAAAATAGTAAAAAAAAATTAAGGGTCTTTTAGAAAAAAAAAATTTCCTCCAATCATTCCTCTAAACAATCTTCTATAATAACTTCACATACAATTTTCCCCTAATTATCCCATATATCTCATATAATAAAAAAAAAACCAAATATTTAATTTTTTAAATTAAAAATAAATAAAAAAAACAAAAACAAAAGAAACCCTGAACCAATAATAGTATTGAAATTAATAATATTATATATTTAATTAAATTAATAATAGTATATATATAATATTATAATTATATTAATAATATAATTGAAACTAATAATAGTATAATTGTATTAAGTTGAAATTAATAATAGTATACTGGAAATTAAATTGGTATAGAAAAGTTGAAAATATATTAAAATAATAATGAAAAAGTTAAAAATATAGGATGTTGTTAGAGTGATGAAGAAATAGGGGGGCCCCTAAAGTTATAATTGGAATGATTTTTTTAACCACCCCTGATTTTCTAATTATCATTTATTCTACTTATATATTGATTTTTGAAACCACTCCCTGATTTTCTAATTATATATTCATTTCAAGTTTGTTTCATTTTTTGGTATTTACTTAGGCTTCGTTTACTATATTTAATAGATTTATTTATTTGCATCTTATTTTTTCACATGTTTTATATACCCTATAAATTCATTATATATATTCATGCATCATCGAATTTTTTTACATTTTTCTTTATACACAGATAAAATTTTTAAAATCAGAAGACCGAAATTAACTCGAAAAACGAAATCACAATCCTTGGTTATAGTTTCTTTTGATTGGGTTCAAACAAAAAAATTTGGACCTATATACTTATTAGCACACTCAAGCCACATCAGAATCACATTGCTTGATCTACAAAGTTTGAACAAAATGATGGTCTAGATATATAATTTCTTCCTGAATTACATAGCATAAAACCAGGAGTGAAGAAAAATTACTGTAACCAGAAACAACATTTTCTCTGAATTGATTAACGTGTGATGGGGTCAACCATTCAAAATTGTTTACATGTATGCGAACACAACAATAGCAACTCCCTTTGTGTCTATCAATCTTTTGTTTTATTTGTTAGTTTACAAAATATCTCTCTATTCATTAGGTCTTTCGAAATCACAATCCTTGGTTATCTGTTTCTCTCCAATGGTTTCTATTGATGTCCTCTATGGAAGTTGCCGGTGGGAGTAGGTATTTTGTCCTGTGGATCGTCCTTGAAGCGGCCCTCAGGGAAAGTGAGGTTGCTTCCCATGCCATCATGTATAGGAGCGAAAGTTTCAAATTCTACAGTGCCATTGTTGTTCGCAGAGCCGCCTTTGTCTTTACGATTACGAGTATCCATGTTCCTAGCAAAAATTATTGAATCCTCATTCCAAAATGTTGAAATTTTTATTGAAAATCACAACTTAAAAAAATACTATATTAGCTCAAAATTAATAATAACAATAACTAAACTCAATTGATTAAGTTTAACCCGATTAGTTTAACGTCTTGAATTCGATACCCATCAGCTGCACTCGCCTTAAAAACAAAAATAATAAATTAAATTAAATTAAATTATAAACCACTTACCAGCAAGAAACTTGAGACAAGAGGAGAATTAGGCAAAATAAGCTCCACAATTGTGAACAAATCCTCATTTTCCTTCCAAGGCTACTAGATTAATCTGACACAACAACACTTGTATGAGATCATCATACTCACCTCAGGCTTAGGAGAGGTGTTTATAAAGAACAAGAGTTAATCATGACCAATATAAATAAAAAATGTTAGCGCTCCGAAACGACTAATTAACCATAGTCGTGGGTATAACGTATGGGACACCCCACTCATTCGTTGACATGGTTTAATTGGATCATCTAATTACATCATCATCCAGTAATTAAATGAAGCATTTTTTTTTTCTTCGAAACAATTTTTTATTGCCTCCGATGAAGACTGAACAGTAGTACTTGTGAAGTTGTGAAGGATTTTTCAACCATGACCATAGTGCTTCTCATCTCATTACCAATCAATGTAGCTTTTTTAACTTGGATTACTTAACCCGAGGCTTTGAGTTTATTGTTCCTGTTACTCTTTCTCTCTCAAGTTTCTTGCTTGCAGTTTATTTACTTCTTTTTTCATCGATATGTGTTTATTTGCAGATTAGAGCATTTTCAATCATTCCTTAAAATAGTCCAAAATCTATTTTAGCGATTTTATAGAGAAATTTTTACCTTCAATCATTCTTCTAAACAATCTCCTATAATAACTCTACATACAATTTCTCTTTAATTGTAAGGGAGTTAATTATCCCCTATATCTCATATAATAATAAAATATACCAAATATTTAATTTTTTAAATTAAAAATAAATAAAAAATAAAAACAAAAGAAACCCTCAACCAATAATAGTATAATTATAAAAAAATAATAATACTATAATTGAAATTAATAATATTATATTTTTAATTAAATTAATATAAGTATATATATAATAATAATATTAATAATATACTTGGAACTAATAATTGTATAATTGTATTAAGTTGAAATTAATAATAATATACTTGAAATTAAATTGATATAGAAAAGTTGAAAATATATTAAAATAATAATGAAAAGGTTAAAATACAGGATGCGGTTAGAGCGATGAAGAAATAGGGGGACCCCTAAAGTTATAATTGGAATGATTTTTTTAACCACCCCTGATTTTCTAAGTATCATTTCTTCTACTTATATATTGATTTTTGAAATCACTCCTGATTTTCTAATTATATATCCATTTCAAGTTTGTTTCATTTTTTGTATTAACTTAGGCTTCATTTATTATGTTTAATAGATTTAATTATTTGCATTTTAGTTTTTTCATATATTTTATATACCCTCGAAATTCATTACATATATAATATGCAATTGTTACAACCTAGCTATAATCAGCAGAAAGGTCTGAGATTTTCAATCTGTATATGTAGCGAAGAAAATAAGTGTTTATGTTCAGCATCTTAATAGAGCCCAAATGTTCTAGTAAGGGACATATGAGTTTGATGAAAAATAACACGTGTTTTCAAGAAATCCATGCCTTAATCTAGATAAGAATATGAACAACATACACTTGATCAAAGTATTGACATATATGATTCATTCATGATTGAGACTAGGAAATCAAGTTTTATAACAAGAATGATGTGATATAGTTTTTTACAACCTCAAACCTGATTTCCTAGCATTTTTATTCATTCATTTATTAAAGGGAACTTCTATATCACTTGGTTGAAGTTAAAATTGTCGGCTTTCAACTTCCAAGAAACAACCAGAAAGAGCTTTCTGCGATAGTGGAAAAACAGGAATTCTAAATGTCGAGGAAACTAGCGAGGGGAGTGAGTTGGAGGGAGGGGAACCATTCACCTTTCTCGAAATGCGCACAAAAAGTCAATGCCCGCATCCCGAGGGAGGTGAATGGTTCCCCTCACTCCCCTCGCTGGTTTCTTTGCTCATTTCCTCGCCATGTAGCCTTTCTCGTGGAAAAAAAAACATTAAGGATTAGGCAGGTTTGAATATGAAAGGCGAGTTTAATTAACACAAGAGATTCATCGTACATCATCTTCTCTTTCATCATCCACATCGACGTCACCAGTTCCATTACATTCATTTTTAACATTGACCCTTGCGTGTGGGTTGGGAGGTTTGAATAACAACATTTCTGTCTACGGATTCAACTCATCTTGCCACTTTTGTTTAGGATGTGATCGGTTTTTACAAAAAATTGAACTAAATTATTAAAAAATCAAAAATGCACCTCTACGATAACTTTTAAGTACAGAATTGACTACATTTAAATGCCATAAATGAATCTTAATTCTAAAATATTTCTTGAACTAGAGTTGGCACCCTCTTTTAATCCCTACAAATATTTAGCCAAATTAAGTGTTAGTTACATCTTCAACTTTAAGAAGCTTTTGAACTGCGGGTCAGTTTTCTTGAGCACCAAAAAAAAAAAAGATTGGGATATTTATTTTCACAGTTGTCAATATTATGTTGTTTTTTTAATATTCATCTTCTTTGAAGTGTCTCAAGCTAATGAGATCAGGTAAATAACCCCCGGAGCAATATGCCTTTTTTTTTTTTTTTTTTCCTTATTCGTTTTAATCACTCAATCTAGGTTTTCGGCTCTTTTTTTTTTTTTTCTTTTTCTACTATTATTATTATTATTTGCGAAACTAGCTATACCCTTGTGTACTTTTCACAAAATTGTGGAAACTATTTCCTAGAGTAAGAACAATAAATACTTTTTCTTTGAAAACAAACATAGCCTTAAATATTTGGGAAAAAAAATCCTTAAAGAAATTGATAGGAGGAATGCTAATGTGTCCGCTTAGTTGACAAGACTGTCGGGGTATACAAGTTGTATGTAATCTCGTCCACCTCTGGGATGACTTTAAGTAAAATAATTGACTACATTTAGACATCATAAATGAATTTTTTTCCAAAATATAGTTTCCTTCCCCTTTTATTCCCTTATATATTTAGCCAAATAAAGTGTTCACTGCATCTTCAACTTTGAGAGGCTTTTGAATTGCAGACAGATTTCTTGAACACCAAAACAGAGATGAGGATATTCTCACAATTGTTCAAAGTATGTTGTTTTTTATTACTCATCTTCTCTGAATTGACTCACGCTAATGAGATCGGGTAATTAAATCACATCCCCATAAGCAATATGTACAAAGAAATGTTTTAATGATAGAGTAGTAAGAATTGAGTGTTTATCAGATTTGGTGACTTCATGATTATTTATACTGGTGACTGAGAATTAGAATTTTTAATGTACTCATCATAAAGTAGTGTACATTAATTATTTAATCATGACTGAGTTGAAAAGTCAACTGGGCAGCTTAGACGACTTTCAACCCCAACCAAAATTAAACAAGCTTAAACATTTTTTAAACAAACTTAAGCAGTTAACACATGCAAAATTATAACAGAACGTGGGTCTTGCTTTAAAGTATCAACTTCATGAGTACATCCATCCTTTGGTAGGCTGTGAAGAAATTCACACAATAGAAGATAGAGTTTGAGAAGCTTTATCTTAGAGGTCTATGCTCTATTATGTTCATATTTATAACTCGAAAGAAATCAATTTACATGGTATATATCCGCTGTACTTTTTTTTTTTTAAATACAAATTTATTACTTGAAAAAAATCTTTTACATCAGTCAGAGGTACCTGACAACTTTATCCGATAAAAAGAACCAGAGGACATACATCATAGCAAACCCAAAATAAATACTGACCAAACCCCTAGATCAATGCTTGTACATGCTGTTACTTTTCTTCATTCTAGATGATCTTCGAGGAAATACCTTGATGTCTTTGAAGTCCATCACATCAAATCTTTTTGATAATCGAAGTTGGTTTGTCTTTAAACTTGACACTAATCTTGACCTAATGGTGTATTCATCCAAATCTTCTTCTTCTGAACTGATTGTATCCGAAATGTCGGTATCGGTCTCCATTTCGGTTTCGCTATTAGCGTTACGAACCAAATAGTTAATATATTTTTTATCCGGTGCTTCAAGTACTACTGCGTCCACTAAAGTTTTTTCATCTTGTACAATACCCGCATCTGCTGGAACACCTACCTTTCGGTCATGCACCTTGTCACCACTATGAATGCACCTTGTCACCCTGAGCACCAACAAGAGCTCCACTGCCAGCACCATTGCCAGCGCCATAGACAAACCCACTGTCAACGTGATCATCGTCAGCTATTGCGTCCTCCTTTGTTGGCCCGGAGTTGCTGCCTGGAATCATTGCATTTATCTGTACAGAAGCATTCCCACTGCTTTTCTTTTTCTCTAGGCTAGAGATCCCGACATCCCCGCCTACAGCCTTGATCAAAACCCCCTGCGCCCTCCCTGGTTCCAATTGGTTAACATATTCGTGCGCTCTCTGCGGCCTTGAGCTGTTACCTGAAGCATTATCACATTCTTGCAGAAAAGCTTGGTCATCATTCGAATTTTTCCTAGGGATCAACTTCTTTGGATCATCATCTACAACATGTGATGTGTTGTTCACCAAATCAACCTGCTCTATTGGTGACGCTACGTGCTCTGCAGAAACAGAGCGTACATGCTCTGCTCCGAGCGCGACTTGCTCTGACGAAGCAAGCCCTGTTATTGGCAGAACACGCTCTGGCTGGGACGAAGCAAGCCCTGAAATTGTCTCTCCTTGTTTTTCAATCGTTTTTTCAATCTCAACAGCTGTGTACCCCGCCTCAAGAAGTCCTTCCTCCGTTGTTTCTGGCTCTACCATGTCATTGACTGGAGCCTTCTCCTTACAAGGCAATTGATTATTCATTAGATTACTCTCGTCTTCAACTATGTTCTCCGTAAGTGACTCGAATTTATTTGACAACATGACATTCCCCGAATCTTTGACCATCGGCCTCTCAACACCAACTCCCTCCTGGATTTCCTCACCCTGATTATTCTTTACACCACTAGTGCCAGCTTCTGGCTTTGAAACTTCATTTTTTCTGACCACTGGGACATATTGTTGCTTGAGGACTTTTGGCTTCCACCTTTTGTTTCTCAGTCTTCTCTTCTTTCACCAAGTTGGGTGTTCTCACATTGCCCTTATGACTTAACTTTTTTCTGCAATAATCCTCCTGATGCCCTAGCAATGAGCAATAATCACAATATTTGAAACCCAGGTATTCAATCTTTTGCCAAAAGCCCCTATTGTTAGATCTATCTATCCAAATTCTACTCGGTAACTTTTCCGCCAAAGTCATCTCCACGCAAACACGGGCATAACCCGGGCGTGAAAGACATCGAGTATGATCATCCATGCGCAAAAAAACACCAAAAGAGTTCACAATTGCTTTCAAAAGAGGGGGATGAAATACATGCAAAGGCAAGTTAGGCAACTCTACCCATAATGGAACCGATATCGGATCTGCTTCAGACTGAAACCATCATGCCAGCTGAAAGCTTTGAATCGAACTCCCCGAATCAAGAACGAGTCCCTTGCCAAGACTTTCTTTGCTTCCTCCTCAGATTGAAGTCGGACAAGAACGCGACGTTGATCTAGCAAACCTAGCGAGAAATCGCCCAGAATCCCCAGGTTCGATGTTTCGAATCTCGAATATCTTCCAATGTTGGTCTGTAGCTAGAGAAATCGCCCATGAACGCTTCCCCACGAGTTTCGTCAGATGTCATAAGCCCAATGGCAGGTTCTCCTTCTTTTCGGAATCTAGTTCCCTCGACATGTGTTTCCTTAACCTCATCAACCAGTATTTTCCCAGTATTTGAGCGAAAGTAGGCTTACTGACCTCTTCCGCATGATCCCTAACCCCCATTGGGGGAGGGGAAGTACTGACGGCTAGAGGAGCCGTCATGCCACACTATGCCCTGACCTAGCCAGACATACAGTTAGGCGAGGTCAGTCGAAAACAGAGCAGGCGGCCAGAGCCTCCCTTTTCCTCTTCACCGAGGCAACAACTTGAGCAGGATGTCAAGATCGCGGCGGCGGCCGGTCGTGGTGACGTCCAAATCTAGGGGGGGCGCAGTTTTTTTTCAGACACCACTCACGCTGCTGCTTCAGATCTGGTCGAGATAACCAGATCTAATCGCGAAAACAATCGAGATCTGTCGAGCAGGAGGAGCAGATCTGTTAAGAACAGATCCGTCGAGATCTGTCGAGCAGGAGGAGCAGATCTGTTAAGAACATATCCGTCGAGATCTGTCGAGCAGGCGAGCAGATCCGTCGAGATCTGTCAAGCAGGCGAGCTCTCTCTCTCTCAGTTTCAAGGATTCGAGCGCATTCTATGAATCTATATGCTCTATTGATCCATTTACGAGTTCATCCCCATGCATCTCTTGTGCTTTCGTTCGAGTGGGAATCCGCTTATATCCGTTGTACATGAAATGCCCAACTATGTGAATTTCTCATTTCCTAAGATTGTTGATCAAAAGGAAATTTGAGTTGATTTTATAATGAAAAGGAAATTTTCATCCAGCACAATCTAAAACTTATAACGAAAATTCACTTCTGTAACAATACTCGCGCGTATATCATGTCATCTATAACAATTGATGAATGGGTATCTATAGGTTTTGTTTGGTGGATTAGGGGTTTTGTAATAGGTGAATTCATTGAATTTCTTGAATGATTCAGATTGATTCATAGATTGAAGAAAAAGTGGAATGTGGAAAATAATTAGTGTAAAAAATAATAATAATAATAATAATAATAATTAGTGATTATTAATATTCATCTTTTCCAATAGTCTTTTGGGCTTAACTATAGTTTAACCCAAGGTAGGGGCAAAAGGGTACAAAAAATAATTTTGGTCAGTCAATAACATGGACTTAATGGTTCCGTCAGAAAATGGGGGTTAGACTCAAATAATTTTTAAAACGATGGTCAAACTCTAATAGGCATAAATTAATAAATGTCAAACTAAAAAAAACCTTATAGACCATTTAGATATCATAGTTGGTGTAATGACTAATTTATACCTATTTTTATACTTTTATGACTAACAATGATTCTTTTATTAACTCATGTTAACTCATAAAGTTATGAGACATCTTGACCCTTCATAAACAAATAGAAAATCTAATTTTATACTTTTATAACCAACAAAGACTATTTTATAAATGATTCTAATTTTATTTTTTTACCCTTAACCCCTCTCACCCCATGCCCATGGTAGGTATCAATATTAATGATTCTAATTATGACCAATCAATTATAAGTTTTTTTTATAGATATTCATTGACCAACAAGTTAATCAAATTATTATGCTAAGGTATGATAAACTTTTCATAATGTAATTAATGATGATTACAATTTGGTTTTAATTAGTTAATAAAATTAATTTGATTAACATGTCATAAATTTGATTAGAAAATTTTACAGGTAACCGTGCATTACCTTTTCTTGATGATGATTAGAAATTTGGTTTTAGTTTGCATTGCTTCATAATGTAGTTAGTAAATTAATTTTTCCACTATCGAAATGATTTTCTATTCTTCATTGCATGGGTACCTGTAAAGTAATAAATTTTATTCTTTGTCATTATTTAGTCACAAGTTATCTACCACAGAGTATGATCATAGCCTCATAGGTAAAATGAGAACTGATATTTAATAAAAGAATTTCATGTAACTAAATAGTGACAGAGAATTGAAACAACCTTTAATTGAAACAAAAAAATTGCTTTTCAAATTCAGATATAACTTCACAACCGGTTAAATACAAACACATTCTGAATGACAAAACATTCATGAATATGCTTATCTGACATTCTTTGGTCATGCATATAAGAGCCGACACATATTTAGACTAGAAGTATACTCCACCCGTTCCGTAGACTCCGAACTTGATGTGTTAGATATGCCTTCTCTATAAGCTTAAGCTTTTAGAGAAATTGTTGAAGTATTTTTCAACCATTGCACTAAGGGGGAGTATTGACACTAGAAGTCCACTCCACCCGTTCCGTAGACCTCGACCTTAATATATGTTAGATATGTCATCTCTATAAACTTAAACTTTTAGAGAAGTTGAAAATTTAACAAACATACATGCAAAGAGTTGAATCTCTGCATATTATGCACTTTGGAACCTAGTCGAATTTCAATTTTTTTTCCTTGTAAAAATTTTGATTGTAGAGCTTTTATGTTAGTTCTAAGCACCCGTTTATCAGATTTGGTGACTTCATGGCTCGAATTACCAAGAATTGAGTGTTTATAATATTTTGACTCTGTACGCTTGATATTTTGCTGATCAAATGTACATCATGATTATTTAAATTACATCTGCATTTCAAATCCAATTGATATGAGCCGTCGAATTTTGATCCAACGGCTGAGACACCTGCGCAGGACCCCCTCTAGCCCATTGTGCGCAGGAGCCCCCCCCCCCCCCCCCCCCCCCCCCCCCCCCTCCGTATTATCATTATTAGTTTTTTATATTTATTAATTTTTCAAAGTCTCAAGGAATTATATTGCATCCATGAAGTTAAGTCATTATCATTTGTAATTTGCATGCGTGTTGGAAACTTTAACACCTGGAGTCAAGTCTTTCATATATATATATATAGTAGAATTTCCACGATATCTGAGAAAAAGGCAATCATAAATGCCATGCCGTCTACGATGGGACTAGAACAAATCGTAATTTCGTTGTCATTTGCATTTGGATTTTTCTTCCAAGGAAAAAAGATAAAGAGGTTCTCATGTTCACTTCTTTATTAGTATTTTGTATTTATTAATTTTTCAAAGTCTCAAGCTTACCTTTTCAATGTGATTCCCAAACTCAAAATAAGTTCCAGAAACATCATCGAAGTAAATCTGTACAAAAATAAAGAAAAACCTAAAGTTAGCAACGAGAACGTGCTCATGAATATTAGATACTAAAATGAAGTAGGAGAAGCTAACATGAACTATGAGAATCCCATATTTGTCACCCTAATAATATTGGAGGTACATTTGTCCAACAACAGATTTTTCCAAGAGAAAGGCAAAAGGGAGAAAGAACCAATATTAGAAATAAGGCCTAGTCCATTGTATTTCTCCAGTTACTAGTGGCGTTGCATCTGTTTTGATCTATGTTTTCAGCTTGAACAGAAAATTTGGAAACCTATCTCTTCTTTTATATAATGCTTGTCAATTCCACACTTTGAATCAAAATTTGTTTGCTTATAAGAGAAAAATTGCATTTACAACTTCTTTTTAGTTTCATGCGCGAAAACAGTGAACAGAGATATATTTAATCATAGTAACGACTTGCAATGAACGCTGTTATGAAAATTTCATAAATAAAAGCCTTGCGAGTGACCGAACAGGTTAACAGTACATGAGGCCAATTTAACAACATTTATATGAAAATGAACTACCCAAGCCCAACATAATCCCACAAATCGTAATTTAAAGATTTGGTGACTCTACACAGTTGATGTAATTTTTTAGTCCAAATCCTCTTCGGCGCTCGCATAGAGTTTAGAAAGCCGTTAAGTATCATGAATTGGACTTATTCAAGCTCTATTTGGGCCATTTAGTTAGGTTAAACCATAATTAAGCCAAAACATTATTGGGGAAGATGAGTATTAAACACTAATTATTTTTCACATTTCAATTTCTTTTTCTATCTATGAATAAAATTATAGAATTTGAAACATTCAAGAAATTCAATCAATTCACCTCTCACAGGTTTGTATAAATAATGGGACCTAAATGCAATTTAACCTTAATAGGAAATTAGAACATTCAATCACTCATCTGCTCTAATTTACTGGCCATCTTGATGAACAACTTTTTAGTTTCAGCTTGTCATATTTCAAAATATTAAAACAACATCTACACGTAAACCTAGAATCATAACGCAGAATTAAGCCCAGCTACCATTGACCAAAATCGTGCTCTCTCAGTGCTTTATAAATGCAGACCAAGTTTATTAACCAAAGGAAAACAAATAAAATAGATAAAATTACATTATTCAATAATATAATTTAGACAATCATACGCACTCGCTTATTGAGATCAAATCTCCACATTGATGAAGTTCCTTTACAAATTGATCAAACAAGAAAGGCGCACTTCAGTTGTACTGCAAGCACATGCTAAAAGGCATATTAAATACAACCAAGAGGATTTAACCTTGAAAAAAAATGAAAATTGACGTGGATTTTAGGTCATCGTGATCATCTTGGGGCTGATGTTGCTTCTTCTTGTTGACATTCTTGGGTCCAAGAACTGATTCAGTTAAGGAAATAGATGAATGGGTATCTATAGGTTTTGTTTGATGGATTAGGGGTTTTGTAAAAGTTGAATTCGTTGAATTTCTTGAATGATTCGGATTCTATAATTTGATTCATAGACAAAAGAAAAAGTGGAATGTGAAAAATAATTAGTGTTTATTATTCATCTTTCCTAATAGTCTTTTGGACTTAATTATGGTTTAACCCAAGGTAAGAGCAAAAGGGTACAAAAAATAGTTTTGACCAGTCAATAATATAGACTTGATGGTTCCGTCAGAAAATGAAAGTTAGACTCAAATAGTTTTTAATACGATGGCCAAACTCTAATACGCATAAATTAATAAGTGTTCAACTAAAAAAAATCTCATAGACCATTTAGATATCATAGTTGATGTAATGACTAATTTATGCATATTTTTATACTTTTATGACCAACAATGATTCTTTTATTAATTCAGGTTAACTCATGACATCTTAATCATTCATAAACAAATAGAAAACCTAGTACTCATTCACTCCATTAATTCTTGAATAACAACACCTGGTCAGTCCTGAAGCGATGATTGTATTAAAAGCAAGAAACGAAAGAAAACCCCATTATGTAATAGTGCTATTTGTGGTGCTTTGTAAGTGAGATAAGTGTTTTTGTATAAACTCTGGATAATTGAATCACTATCAGAATTCTTTTGTCCGAGCTATATATGCCTTACATGATAGCAGTGAGGCAGTCCACCCATGGACTGATGGACGTCAAATAAGACTCGCGTCCTAAACATTTTGCCGAAAATAGATAACAATGAATCAAAATAAAGAATGAATTACTTGGCAAAAGAGTTTGCGTTAAAATGATCCGGATTTGTTAACATATTAAATTCAACAGAAAATTCAATCCCATCAAAAACTAGCCAGCGCTAATCCAAAATCGAACCATGTCCTGTAGTGTGAATTACTCGTGAAGCTTGAGAGTTTGCACCCCACCTGGCCATGGCCTGCGTTTGCTTGGGTTTTGAGGAACAATCTATTGAAGTCCCTTTCTGGTTGAGAAGGATTTCGGGGCAGAAACCACATACTTTGTAGAACTTCGACTACTTTCCCTCTATTCAGCAAAGTATTTGCTCCATTCTCATCAGTGTCTTTAAGTGATTAATTTCAAGCAGGAAAAAAAAATAATGCTCACTCTGACCAGGGGCGGATCAAGGATTGCAGACAAATGGGGGTAAACAGTACACAACTATTTTACTATACAACTATTTAACTATACAAATATACATGACATGATTAATTCAATTGTACCTAGCAAATGAAGAGCTTCCCTTTTTGAATTGGATAAAACAGAAGCAAACATGGTGGTATAAGATGAGAATTGGTGAGAAGCAGACATCTACTTTCTTTCCGACTTTTTGGCGTTGAGGCAGGCATAACAGTACAATCTAAGTCCAAGTAGTAATAGCAGCAGTAGCAGTAGCCTAGGTAGTGTCTTTTCTCTAGACTGGACTAAGTGGAGAGTTTTCTCCTTTTGGGATAGCTCAAACGAAGCAGACAAACAACATCTTTTGAAATCTTGAATTTATAATTATTTAATCTAAAATAAAGAGATTAAAAAAAAAAACTTTGAAATGTATAATTTCCTTTCCCCTAATCTCCAACTCAATTAAAAATGTTAACTTGAATATAGTGGGAATTAAAATAGAGAGATATTAAAAAAGAAAAGGAGATGGTGGGTGGATAGATGAGAATTAAAAAGAGAGAGAGATCAAATAAAAGAGAAAGAGTTGCAATGGGATTGGGATTGGGATTGGGATTGGTGAATGTGAAGTTTAAAAAATAGAAAACAAAAACCTTTGTTTTAAAATGGCCTGAAGTCAAGAGTCAAAATTGTATATAAAGTAGGGCAATCTAAAATTTTAAATGGGGACAAGATAAAACATATAAGTAACTTAGTGAGTTTTTTCAAAAATATAAGGGGGTCAATTGACCCCCTTATCCAATGCATAGATCCGCCCTTAACTCTGACTTAGCGTGCGCTTTTTCTAGTGTTGTAGTGTATTTTTAATGTCATTAGTATGTTACTTCTACTACATTAGGTTCTTTATACGAGCGTTTGTTTGAAAATGGATCCATAAGCTCAAATTGGTAAGAGTGCTAGAGGATGGTTCAAATCCATATGGATTCGCAGGTGGCACTCCATGCAATGGTTAGGACAGGTTGCACGTTCAAGCCAATGACATGACAGCTCAACGGTTAGAGCTTAGCGGATGGTACCACTAGGTCATGGGTTCAAACCCAGCTTGCGGCATCTTTATGGGTTCTGGGATCCTATAAAAACTCTGCTTGCCTTTCAAAAAAAATAAAAAATAAAAGGTTGCACGTTCAAGTCACACTAGTATGATATGGAAATACCCAAGATTCTGCATGCATTTCTACTAACTAGGGGGAGTAACTGATGAGACATCAAACAATCATTTTGATCGCAGCCATACACGTAGCACAAGTCAACATTAATATGGAAAGACCTCAGTACGCTCCAAAATAACCTAAATCACTATTCGGCATGTAAGTCAAGCGCCCAAGCCCAAATTGAGCGAGCCCAACGTGGCATAAATCTTATGGCTTGGCTAAGGACAATAAGACCCGAACATAGATCTTCGAGCTGTCACAATCCCGAGATCCATTCGCACAACTCTTGACCCAATCAAGTATTAGGTCCGAAACAGAGCCAAGTGATGAAAAAGAACCAGTCATAGAAAGGTACAATCCTGAGCGGGATCTCCTCCCTCCATCACGCCCTTGATGATAGAGTCACTGAAAGAGTGTAATATTCACTATATAAGGTGAACAAAAGGGGTGAGAAAGGTGGTCTTTCGTTCACTGTTGTTCGTTTTACAGGTCAGGGACAAATTTGGACGCATCGGATTTTAAATCTTTTGAATCACAGTGATCGATCTACAAAATTTGAACAAAATGATGATCTAGATATATAATTTCCGGTTATGTGTTGCAATTTCTTTGTGAAACCAGGACTGAAAAAAAAAAATTACTGTGATCAGAAACAAACATTCTCTCTGAAAATTGATTAACGTGTGATGGGGTCAACCATTCAAAATTGTTTATATATATGCAAACACAACAACAACTCCCTTTGTGTCTATCAATCTTTTGTTTTAATTTTTATTTTAAAAAAAAAATCTCGCTAATCTTTTGTTTGTGATTGTTAGTAGTTTTCTCCATTTCTTGAATTGATGTTGCCACTGGGAGTATCTTTTTCCTTCAGTGGCGGATGGTCCCTCATGCGGCCCGTAGGCACATCAAAGAGGAGTTTATGAGGAATGACAGTGAGGTTGCCATCACCTATCGAAGCAACAACCAAAGTATCGTTAAATTCTACAGTGCCATTGTCGTTCATGGAGCCCCCTTTGCCTTTAGGAGGATCATGTTCCTTGCAAAAATGAAACGTAGAAAATGTCAAAAGATTGAGTTTTCTTACAACGTATTTGAGAATCTATAGCCGACAGCTACTCAAATAAAGATGCTAGGAAATCAGGCTTTTCCAATTAGGGTGACGTTGCGTGATCTCAAAAGAATAATGAAATCTCAAAAAAGTATGTGTATCTCGAGGTTGTAAAAAATTTCTCTGACGATGCCACATCACTCTGATTATAAAACATGGTGCCTAGACTCACTCCTACTCAAAATATTGAATTCTCATCCCAAAATGTTGAAATTTTTATTCTAAAATCACAACTTACAAAATTACTATATTAGCTAAACTTTCAAAATTAATAATAACATTAATGAAACTCAACTGATTAAATTATGAAGACAATGATAGCTTGGTTAGTTGATTAAAGGGGCGTATTCAATTAAGGATTGTGAAAGATTTTAAATCTCATATATTTTAAAGATTTCAATTAAGGATTTCAAAAATATATATTATTATTATTATTATGAACCACTTACCGGCAAGAAACTTGAGACCATGGGCGGACCTATTAGGGGGGGGGAGGGGGGGGGGGGGGGGGGCACCTACCCCCTCTCAACATTTAAAATATTTTTAGTATATATACTTTAGTCTTAATAAAATTCGATTATATAATCTAGAATACAATATGTTACTTGTTTATGCATACATTTAAGCATGACTTTGTTGGTGTAGTGGTTGTAGGTTTAATATTTTTTGTAAAAGACCCAATTCAATACTCTTTGACTGCATTTTTATTTTATTTTTAATGCAATTTTATTAGTAATTGCAAATATTAAAAAATGTTTAGTTTAACATTAAAGAATTGAATTGTTTTTCACAAGTGGTATAAATCCTCTAACAAAAAAAATATTTAAATTAAAATCTAAAATAATAATTATAAAATTCAATGAAAATATATACCATTAGTCAACTCGTACAAAATTTGAGTCTCATATAAACTATTTTTTCTATTACATTGTATTAGGATCATATTAGGTTTGCAAATTTCACATTTTTTTTAGCTTTATCTAGATACTTATCCAAATTATTTTGTGATATTAGTTATTATGTTCGTTTGCTCATTGCTAATGTATCGATAGTGACCTTATTTTGACTACACTGGATCCAATTTGCACTACACCATATTGGCATTTTTGTAACAACCCCCAAAATAGTATCACTTTTGAAGTGTAACAATTTACCTAACAACTTTACACATTTTCAAAAACAAAATGATACAATAATAGTATCACCATGAAGAGTATGGTTATAAAAGTGATACTATTCCTGGTGATCCAACTTATTGTATCATTTATTTTGTGTTACTGTTTTTCATTTTTTTGACTAAATTTAGTTTTGATTTGAAATTGTTTGGTTGATTGTAACATCTCAAAAGTGATACTGTTTTGAGAGTTGTTACAAAAGTGCCAATTTGGTGTAGTGTTGGTATATGCAATATATTTTTTATTAGTTACTAGCTTGGGTATAAAAAAAAATTGACTTTACCATTGATAACTACTATTATCAACTAATAAATTTTTTTCATTTCGCCCTCCCTCGACTAAAATTTTAGGTCCGCCCCTGCTTGAGACAAGAGGAGAAATAGGCAAAATAAGCTCCACAATTGTGAACAAATCCTCATTTTCCTTGCAAGGCTACTAGATTAATCTGACACAACAACACTTGTATGAGATTATCATACTCAACTCAGGCTTAGGAGAGGTGTTTATAAGGAACTCACAGAGTTAATCATGATCAATATGAATAAAATAAAAAATGTTAGTACTCCGAAACGACTAATTAACCATAGTCGTGGATATAACGTATGGGGATACCCCACTCATTCGTTTACATGGTTTAATTGGATCATCTAATTACATCATCGTATCCAGTAATTAAATGAAGCATGTTTTTTTTCTTTGAATGGGCTTCAGTTTATGGGCCTGAGTTTTTCTTAAGTCTGGCAAACAAGGGTTTTAATAAAATCTGAAGGCCTTTGTAAAAGTCTGCAACATAGTTAAAAGATCATAAAAACCGTTGTAATTGGTTGTTATCTTTTAACTCATCTGAAAATTTGTTTGTAAAATCAATGGCCCTAGATATGGGTGTGAGAGTCCCATGAAAAATCTTATGTCCTAGAAATCGGACATTGGTTTGAAAAAAATTGAATTTTGTTGGAGAAAGAACTAAACCATTTTCTTTAATAATTCTTTCAAATTGATACAAATGTTTCCAATGAGCTGGAATTGATTCTGAGAAAACGAGTATATCATCGATATACACGATTGTAAAGGTGAAAAATGGGGAGATAATATAATTCATGATATTCTGAAACTCACTAGGAGCGTTCTTGAGACCAAAAGGCATAACATTCCATTCAAAATGACCAAATGGAACATTAAATGTTGTTTTGTAACGATCAAAGGGATGGATCTGAATTTGCCAAAATCCAAATTTTAGATCAAACTTAGAGAAAACACAAGCTGAGTGTTATCGTTTAAGAAGATCTCTCTTGTTGGGAATAGGATACATAATTCATTGCAAAGCCTGATTTAAGGGCTTATAATTGATAACAAGGCGAGGACTTCCTCTTTCTAATTCAGCTGCTTTGTTAACATAAAAGGCTGGACTTCCTCTTTCTAATGCAACTGTTTTGTTAACATAAAAGGCTGCACAACTCCAGGGAGATTTGGAATGCCTAATAAGTTGTTTTCAAAGCAAAGCTTTGATTTCTTTTTTACGATGTTCCATGAGCTCAGAGTTCGTTTGGATTGGCCGAGCTTTAGTTGGAATCATTGAGTCTTTGAAAGTGGGTTCATAAGGAAGACGAACAACATGACAATGATGATGCCAAAAAGCATTTGGAAGTTCAGAACATAATTCATTTATCAAATGTACGTTCTTAGTATTGAACAATTTGAGTCTGGAGTTTAGGATCTTGAACTTGCTGATCAATGCGTCTAAATGCAATGTCTGCTTTGAGGAATTGCAAATGTTGTTGTTTCAAAGAAATGAAATTAAGAAAACAAGCATCATTTCTAATATTGTTTATTTCTATAATTTCAGGTTTGTAAAGAAATGGAAACTCAACATCTATTCCAAGAATTTGGGTTTTGATGCCCGATGTTGTAACAGAAAAAGAATAAATTGCAGCAAAAAATGGTGTTCCAATAATCATATTTTGGACCATGTTTTGAACAAGCAAAAAACTTGTTTGATACAAACTTTGTCTTAGCAGATATGAGAATTGATTAGTTTATATTGTATAGCCAACTTGGAATTGGTAGTGGTATACAAATTTCGTTTGGTAAGTTCAAAATACTTGGTAGGAATTAATCCTTCCGCAACACAGTTAAGATCAGCCCCGGAATCAATAAGAGCTTTACATGGTATAGTAATCTCTTTATTGATAACAATGTTTACATTGCAAAACCATCGCTGATGAGTAACTTTGTTGATTTAGAAGATGACATACCAAGTCAAGATGTATTTTGAAATCCATTAATACGAGTATCAAGGAGAATGATTTTGTTTTAAAATCATAATATCTTTTTTAATATGATTAACTTCTTGCTGAAGATCAGATAAATTGACAGGGATAGAAGAAGTGGATCTTATAAATTTGTCAATAATTTGTTTGTGATCATAAAATGGATTTATGACCTCTGGGGTTGGTTTTGTGGTCAAATTTGTTTTGATGTGTTGAAGATATTCTGTTTTAAGAATACTAGATTCTTTCGTTTTTTAAAGCATATTGATGTTTTGAAGGTTATGACAGTGACATGCCTCTGCACAGTCTCCATCACTGACCTTTTCAGATTGATCAGATTCAGAAGAATAATTCAAATTAAAATTTTGAAGATCGTCGTCTGAATTATCTGATTCAAAATTCATTAAAACTTGTAAAACATGTTCTTGATATCTTCAGGAGCTTGGAGCTCTTGAAACTTTTGGGCAGTTCTGCAATTATTTGCATAGTGACCAGGACGACGACATTTAAAGCAAACGGGCTTTGAATGGGTATGGGCTGGATTCTTTTGGAATGGTTTGGTAGGCTTGGTTTTATGTGTACCATGTTTCTTGGGCTGACTATAATATTGATTATAGTCTTTGGGCTTGAGTTGTTTAGTCCATAAGGTTTTTTGGACTTAAATTGTCTAGCAAGATGAGACTTGTATTGGAGTTTTGATTGAGAAGGCTTTTGATGCGGGAGATTAAAATCATCATAGCCATATTGTTGGCAGAAATCGCCAAGCTCTCTTGGCCCATTGATATTATGTTTCTTAAATTGAGCTTTGAGTCTAAGATCATTACAAATATGCAAAGCACATTTGTTAATGAAACCAATTATATCTCCAAATGTAAGACGTTCATAGGGAATGTCTTCAGTGTAGATATCTTGCAGTTTTTCTCTAACATTTTCAGCAAAGATTGGGGGAAGACCAGAAATGAACTTTATCTTCCAAAAGGGGTTATTTGCATCAGATTGAAACATAACCTTTTTTAGGAAGATATCTTTGTACCATCGAAAGTGGCTCAAAGTCGGACATTTGTGGATCATAAACAAATCTTTGGATTTGTTCTGAAACTCACTAGGATCTCCCATAAAATGTTTAAGAATACAGAAGATTAGAGTATGAACTGAATCAGGTATCTCTGAACCTTGTTCTGTTTTTATAGGATTACCTAATAAATCAATTTTAACTGAATTAAAAATTGATTGTTGTTCACTTGTTGTTAGGTAGTTATCCCACCATCCTTTGAGTAGCTCAGAAAAGCCAGCAATGATAAGAGAAACAATGGTCCTATCATGTTTGCCTTCACTACGATGAGCCGAAGTCATCACCATTTCTTAGGTTAACTCAATGATATTTTCTTCAGTTAAACCATCTATATTCCATGTATAGAGGTTACCTGTAGAAAAGGAACCATACATATGAAGTGATTTTTCTTCATATTGCATGTCAGGGAGAGATGGTCGAGGATAAAAATTCCTAGTTGTTGGTAAAGGATTTTGATGTTTCCCATAAGACTTTGCAAACTTAATGGGATTGGCTTGATAATGGATGAAGTTTAGACGATCCAGTTCAGCCATAGGATCAAAATCACTATCAGAGTTCATTGCCTGAGAAGACAATGTATTGATTTGAAGATTTGTTTTTAAATTGATGGCAGTTAATTTAAGATCAATTTCTTTAATTAACTGGTTTGGTGTGGTTAACACATTCTGATCAACAGACGTAGGTGTAAAGTACGTTGCTGGTTTTGAAACATTAAAGGCTTGTTTTTGAGCCAATTGGGTATGAGCCAATTGATCTTGGAGGACTTGATCTTGGATCAATTTGTCTCCAATCTCATGAAGCAAGATATTGGTGTAATTATTCGGTTGAATAATTTTTTCTAGATCTTTAAATGTATTGTCGACCTGAGGATCTTTGAATGGTGAAGCCAAAACATCACAGCCTAAAGTTGAAAATTTAATTTCTTCTAACGGTGGCAAGATGGATTCTTTGGCTGAATTTGTTTCAGTTGTATGCCAGAATTTAGAAGTAGTTTTGATAACATTTATACTTGGAAGATAATCAGAAAAATACCAATCTAAGAAGGGTAAATTTTCTTGCATTTCTTCACAACATGCATAAAACTGTTTTCCTAATTCTATTCTCTGTTCTTCTGTAGTTTGTGCATACAATTGTTCTCGTCTTTGGCTATTGGAAGGTTTTACAAAGTCTTGTTTGATCCATTCTTTATTGAGGATAAACTTTGTTTGTAAAACATTCAATTGATGATGAAAAGGAGGGTGATCTTCCATCTCAGATTAAGTAGGAGACTCGGGATTGTAGATTGGTTGCGGGATCTGAGGAAATTGTGGATTATTTCTCAAACTAGCCAGATCCAAATGAGGAAGGACATCAGGAGGTGTCTGGGTCCTTGGAATCTGAGAAGGTGTTGTTTTGAAAGAAGATGTTGATCTTCTACCTGAGTCAGACAGTTTTAAACTTGTCTTTCTAGACTCAGAGAATTGTAATTCTACAATTCCGTCTTCGAGAGTCAAAATTTGACTCAATCGACTAGGAACTGGTCTTTGAGGTTCAGTGGGAACCTGCCAAGTGACTGGAAGGGTGATTTGATTCCAGTGGATTGTCTTTGGGACAATAACACTTGTTTTTTCTTTGTTTGCCTGGAAAATGATTGTATATCCTTTTACAGACTCCATAAGTGCCTTAGGACTCAATTGAGTCTTCATGGCTTTGTAGGTAATCTTGTAGATCAAAGCCAATGATTTTGATCCCGGAAGCATGTCATATCCAGATGTCTGGATATTGAGTGTCAGGGTCTCGAGGATATGTGGATCCGTAAGAGATACTGAGAAATTGGGGTAATAATCAAAATAGATTGGACCCATTGCAAGAGTTGACTCTGTGATTCCTAAGAGCGAGTCATCAAACATATTGTGCCGACAATCGCGAAGAGCGATTAAAGCACATGTGTCTAGTCCTGTTCTTGTTAGGGGTTTAATCCCTATTTGAATCAATCCAATATGGATATATTTGTATTCATGACTTTGAAGGTATTCCAAAATTTAATTTGAAAAAAGCTGCTATGAATCCATAGATCCATCAAAAGATATAGTTTGTTCAACCATATCAATCAGATATTCTGTTTTTTGTGAAAACAAATATTTTGAAACATTATAAATGTTTTTGTAAGGAATTTCTGGTTTTGATCATTTTTGTAAATTCTTTTCTACTTCGGAAATTCTACATTCCATGTGGTTTACACTATCTGGAATCTGTCTTGACCTAGAGCTAGAAGCTCGGGTGAATTTTGAAAGCAAAGACATTTTCAAAATCTTTGAGGTTTGAGAATTGGGAACACTGTACTTGGACCACCTACAGCTGGAACACCAGTATGGACCACCTAACCCGTAAACACTGCACTCAACATGGTGACTTACTCAGGGCTCACAACGGCCGACCAACATACTTACAGGCTTACCAACGCTATCAACGACTGACCAACAGTACCTAGGACTCACCAACACTTTCTCCCCTATGAAAGAGATACATGGTACGGTGGTATTCTCAAACAGATGCATCCAATTTAGGATACGGTGGTATTCTCAAACAACGTCTTCCTGATTCTACTTCTATCTAATTGGTCTGATACCATTCTGGTATTTGGAACTCAGTCCAATTCAATTACTCCATAGTAAAGAAAGAGGTTTTGTCAATTGTCTTGTGCATCATGAAATTTCAAGATGATTTAATAAACCAAAATCTTTTATTACAAGTTGATTGCCAATCTGCCAAAGAGATTTTAACTAAAGATGTTTTAAATCTCGTTTCAAAACAGATTTTTGCCAGGTGGCAAGGTCTTTTTTCAGCCTTCGATTTTGAAATCAAGTTTATAAAAGAAGCTGACAATTCTCTTGCAGATTTCCTAACAAGAGAATTCCTTTTAACTCATCTTCCTCTTGCCCTCCTCCTTTTTCTAAACCCAAATCAAAATCCCAATATACTATGGCGTCTTCTGCCTCACAGCATCAAGCCCCTCTTTCTTATGTTCTTTCCCTTTCATAGAAGTTCACTCTGTTGAACCAAGAAGAAGCAACTGGTTCCACCATGACCAGTTTTACAAAGTCGCAAACTTCGGCTCCAAATCCTTACATTCCTAAAGCATGCCTTGATTATATCACTATGATCAAGCCCTCTATGTATGTTTTAGTCAAAGAGACCCAGCTCATCGCCAAGAATATGTTTCCTCAACAACAACAGTTTGAAAAAGCAGACAGTACAAAATCACAGGAGTTCTATGAGTTCATTCTCGTAGATTCTAATTTAGTGATCATCACCCACCATCATGATAAAGAACACAAAGAAAGGATCACACATTCCAAGTGTCAGATCCTCAAAGTTCTCTTTGAAGCTGATTGACATCAGCTCCCTCACTACCACAAGAAGTTCTCAGTGAACTATGTTCCCTAGACCTACAATTATCTTGACTACAAGCTAGCTTGGTCAAGAGCCTTCTACCTACAATCACAGAATTGCGGCCATTCATGGTTTTTTCTATTTTGTAGAAAGTTCAATCAAAAGTCTGTTCCCTTTTGGTTCCAACACATTTGGTGGAGTCATTTTGGTCTAATTCAAGACATTCTTCCCCCTGCTGTTCAAGAATGATGGAAGATTTTTCAAGAAAAGTACCAACCTCCAATTCCTGTTACAGAACAGGTTTTGTCTCTTTGGTTCTTCATAAGATTTGGTTTGTCCTGAATTTTATGCTGGGATTATACTTGCTCAGCATTGTGCAAACCTTATCAATCCAAGAATGCTCCCATGTGGTTCTGCTGCCGTTTTAAATTAAAGTGGTGGGCACAGTTTGACCACTCCAGAGTTACAAAAGAATGTGTTCTCCGCTTCTTCTCATGCAAAGATCATTCTCCTGCTCCTCAGGTGAATCCAATTGAATCCCTTTCAGACGCTAAGCTTTTTCGTCAACATATCTGGAAGCAGCTTCGAGGGAAACCTACAAGAGCTCAACTCCTTAAGACATTGTCCAAGATTTGTTCAGAAGATTCAGATGAAGACGATGAACCTACAGTTCCCCTCAATGAAGACGACTGCTATGACGTCTTCTCCCCACTTGATTGATGGACCCACCGTCCACACCATCAGAGGCAACATCTGCCAGCAGACACTACAAACAAGATACTTTCGGTCCAGACAGTATCTTATCAATTTCAAAAGCATCCACGTGAAGCTACTGTTCACCCACTACAAAAGCAGCTACAGTCGAAGCATCTTCCACAGTACCTGCCGACAGTCAAAAGCGAATAGTATTCGCATTATCACAAAGGACAAGTTGTCCACCTACCTTATCTTCCAGCGAGGCTTATCTTCATTTGGATCCCCTTTATTTAAGTAAGTTGTTCTCTAAATTGAGGGTAAGCGAGTTTTCAGTGTAAGCTTCTACCTTTCTTTTGTATATTTCAATAAATTTTATCTTTCATCAATAAATTTCTATTTCAATAAACTATCTAGTTTGATCTTATAGTTAACTCCCAAGTGTAAACCAAGAAATTGGCTTGAGGCTATATCGATCTCTAAGATAGTTTAGAGAAATTCTGTATTGTACTTCCTGTTTTGTAATTCATCTCTCTCTTAATTTCTGCATTTCATCTCTGTTTTTATCAATCTGCATCTATCTTACCTTTGTTAGCAATCCTGGGTAGTACTCTTTCACTCTCAAGTTTCTTGCTTGCAGATTACGCAGTGTTTATTTACTTCTTTTTTCATCAATATGTGTTTAATTGCAAGTTAGAGCATCTCCAATCATTCCTTAAAATAGTAAAAAAAAAAAAAAATTTTAGGGGTTTTTTAGAAAAAAAAAATTTCTCCAATCATTCCTCTAAACAATCTTCTATAATAACTTCACATACAATTTTCCCCTAAATTAAGGGGAGTTAATTATCCCATATATCTCATATAATAAAAAAAAAACCAAATATTTAATTTTTTAAATTAAAAATAAATAAAAAAAACAAAAACAAAAGAAACCCTGAACCAATAATAGTATTGAAATTAATAATATTATATATTTAATTAAATTAATAATAGTATATATATAATATTATAATTATATTAATAATATAATTGAAACTAATAATAGTATAATTGTATTAAGTTGAAATTAATAATAGTATACTGGAAATTAAATTGGTATAGAAAAGTTGAAAATATATTAAAATAATAATGAAAAAGTTAAAAATATAGGATGTTGTTAGAGTGATGAAGAAATAGGGGGGCCCCTAAAGTTATAATTGGAATGATTTTTTTAACCACCCCTGATTTTCTAATTATCATTTATTCTACTTATATATTGATTTTTGAAACCACTCCCTGATTTTCTAATTATATATTCATTTCAAGTTTGTTTCATTTTTTGGTATTTACTTAGGCTTCGTTTACTATATTTAATAGATTTATTTATTTGCATCTTATTTTTTCACATGTTTTATATACCCTATAAATTCATTATATATATTCATGCATCATCGAATTTTTTTACATTTTTCTTTATACACAGATAAAATTTTTAAAATCAGAAGACCGAAATTAACTCGAAAAACGAAATCACAATCCTTGGTTATAGTTTCTTTTGATTGGGTTCAAACAAAAAAATTTGGACCTATATACTTATTAGCACACTCAAGCCACATCAGAATCACATTGCTTGATCTACAAAGTTTGAACAAAATGATGGTCTAGATATATAATTTCTTCCTGAATTACATAGCATAAAACCAGGAGTGAAGAAAAATTACTGTAACCAGAAACAACATTTTCTCTGAATTGATTAACGTGTGATGGGGTCAACCATTCAAAATTGTTTACATGTATGCGAACACAACAATAGCAACTCCCTTTGTGTCTATCAATCTTTTGTTTTATTTGTTAGTTTACAAAATATCTCTCTATTCATTAGGTCTTTCGAAATCACAATCCTTGGTTATCTGTTTCTCTCCAATGGTTTCTATTGATGTCCTCTATGGAAGTTGCCGGTGGGAGTAGGTATTTTGTCCTGTGGATCGTCCTTGAAGCGGCCCTCAGGGAAAGTGAGGTTGCTTCCCATGCCATCATGTATAGGAGCGAAAGTTTCAAATTCTACAGTGCCATTGTTGTTCGCAGAGCCGCCTTTGTCTTTACGATTACGAGTATCCATGTTCCTAGCAAAAATTATTGAATCCTCATTCCAAAATGTTGAAATTTTTATTGAAAATCACAACTTAAAAAAATACTATATTAGCTCAAAATTAATAATAACAATAACTAAACTCAATTGATTAAGTTTAACCCGATTAGTTTAACGTCTTGAATTCGATACCCATCAGCTGCACTCGCCTTAAAAACAAAAATAATAAATTAAATTAAATTAAATTATAAACCACTTACCAGCAAGAAACTTGAGACAAGAGGAGAATTAGGCAAAATAAGCTCCACAATTGTGAACAAATCCTCATTTTCCTTCCAAGGCTACTAGATTAATCTGACACAACAACACTTGTATGAGATCATCATACTCACCTCAGGCTTAGGAGAGGTGTTTATAAAGAACAAGAGTTAATCATGACCAATATAAATAAAAAATGTTAGCGCTCCGAAACGACTAATTAACCATAGTCGTGGGTATAACGTATGGGACACCCCACTCATTCGTTGACATGGTTTAATTGGATCATCTAATTACATCATCATCCAGTAATTAAATGAAGCATTTTTTTTTTCTTCGAAACAATTTTTTATTGCCTCCGATGAAGACTGAACAGTAGTACTTGTGAAGTTGTGAAGGATTTTTCAACCATGACCATAGTGCTTCTCATCTCATTACCAATCAATGTAGCTTTTTTAACTTGGATTACTTAACCCGAGGCTTTGAGTTTATTGTTCCTGTTACTCTTTCTCTCTCAAGTTTCTTGCTTGCAGTTTATTTACTTCTTTTTTCATCGATATGTGTTTATTTGCAGATTAGAGCATTTTCAATCATTCCTTAAAATAGTCCAAAATCTATTTTAGCGATTTTATAGAGAAATTTTTACCTTCAATCATTCTTCTAAACAATCTCCTATAATAACTCTACATACAATTTCTCTTTAATTGTAAGGGAGTTAATTATCCCCTATATCTCATATAATAATAAAATATACCAAATATTTAATTTTTTAAATTAAAAATAAATAAAAAATAAAAACAAAAGAAACCCTCAACCAATAATAGTATAATTATAAAAAAATAATAATACTATAATTGAAATTAATAATATTATATTTTTAATTAAATTAATATAAGTATATATATAATAATAATATTAATAATATACTTGGAACTAATAATTGTATAATTGTATTAAGTTGAAATTAATAATAATATACTTGAAATTAAATTGATATAGAAAAGTTGAAAATATATTAAAATAATAATGAAAAGGTTAAAATACAGGATGCGGTTAGAGCGATGAAGAAATAGGGGGACCCCTAAAGTTATAATTGGAATGATTTTTTTAACCACCCCTGATTTTCTAAGTATCATTTCTTCTACTTATATATTGATTTTTGAAATCACTCCTGATTTTCTAATTATATATCCATTTCAAGTTTGTTTCATTTTTTGTATTAACTTAGGCTTCATTTATTATGTTTAATAGATTTAATTATTTGCATTTTAGTTTTTTCATATATTTTATATACCCTCGAAATTCATTACATATATAATATGCAATTGTTACAACCTAGCTATAATCAGCAGAAAGGTCTGAGATTTTCAATCTGTATATGTAGCGAAGAAAATAAGTGTTTATGTTCAGCATCTTAATAGAGCCCAAATGTTCTAGTAAGGGACATATGAGTTTGATGAAAAATAACACGTGTTTTCAAGAAATCCATGCCTTAATCTAGATAAGAATATGAACAACATACACTTGATCAAAGTATTGACATATATGATTCATTCATGATTGAGACTAGGAAATCAAGTTTTATAACAAGAATGATGTGATATAGTTTTTTACAACCTCAAACCTGATTTCCTAGCATTTTTATTCATTCATTTATTAAAGGGAACTTCTATATCACTTGGTTGAAGTTAAAATTGTCGGCTTTCAACTTCCAAGAAACAACCAGAAAGAGCTTTCTGCGATAGTGGAAAAACAGGAATTCTAAATGTCGAGGAAACTAGCGAGGGGAGTGAGTTGGAGGGAGGGGAACCATTCACCTTTCTCGAAATGCGCACAAAAAGTCAATGCCCGCATCCCGAGGGAGGTGAATGGTTCCCCTCACTCCCCTCGCTGGTTTCTTTGCTCATTTCCTCGCCATGTAGCCTTTCTCGTGGAAAAAAAAACATTAAGGATTAGGCAGGTTTGAATATGAAAGGCGAGTTTAATTAACACAAGAGATTCATCGTACATCATCTTCTCTTTCATCATCCACATCGACGTCACCAGTTCCATTACATTCATTTTTAACATTGACCCTTGCGTGTGGGTTGGGAGGTTTGAATAACAACATTTCTGTCTACGGATTCAACTCATCTTGCCACTTTTGTTTAGGATGTGATCGGTTTTTACAAAAAATTGAACTAAATTATTAAAAAATCAAAAATGCACCTCTACGATAACTTTTAAGTACAGAATTGACTACATTTAAATGCCATAAATGAATCTTAATTCTAAAATATTTCTTGAACTAGAGTTGGCACCCTCTTTTAATCCCTACAAATATTTAGCCAAATTAAGTGTTAGTTACATCTTCAACTTTAAGAAGCTTTTGAACTGCGGGTCAGTTTTCTTGAGCACCAAAAAAAAAAAAGATTGGGATATTTATTTTCACAGTTGTCAATATTATGTTGTTTTTTTAATATTCATCTTCTTTGAAGTGTCTCAAGCTAATGAGATCAGGTAAATAACCCCCGGAGCAATATGCCTTTTTTTTTTTTTTTTTTCCTTATTCGTTTTAATCACTCAATCTAGGTTTTCGGCTCTTTTTTTTTTTTTTTCTTTTTCTACTATTATTATTATTATTTGCGAAACTAGCTATACCCTTGTGTACTTTTCACAAAATTGTGGAAACTATTTCCTAGAGTAAGAACAATAAATACTTTTTCTTTGAAAACAAACATAGCCTTAAATATTTGGGAAAAAAAATCCTTAAAGAAATTGATAGGAGGAATGCTAATGTGTCCGCTTAGTTGACAAGACTGTCGGGGTATACAAGTTGTATGTAATCTCGTCCACCTCTGGGATGACTTTAAGTAAAATAATTGACTACATTTAGACATCATAAATGAATTTTTTTCCAAAATATAGTTTCCTTCCCCTTTTATTCCCTTATATATTTAGCCAAATAAAGTGTTCACTGCATCTTCAACTTTGAGAGGCTTTTGAATTGCAGACAGATTTCTTGAACACCAAAACAGAGATGAGGATATTCTCACAATTGTTCAAAGTATGTTGTTTTTTATTACTCATCTTCTCTGAATTGACTCACGCTAATGAGATCGGGTAATTAAATCACATCCCCATAAGCAATATGTACAAAGAAATGTTTTAATGATAGAGTAGTAAGAATTGAGTGTTTATCAGATTTGGTGACTTCATGATTATTTATACTGGTGACTGAGAATTAGAATTTTTAATGTACTCATCATAAAGTAGTGTACATTAATTATTTAATCATGACTGAGTTGAAAAGTCAACTGGGCAGCTTAGACGACTTTCAACCCCAACCAAAATTAAACAAGCTTAAACATTTTTTAAACAAACTTAAGCAGTTAACACATGCAAAATTATAACAGAACGTGGGTCTTGCTTTAAAGTATCAACTTCATGAGTACATCCATCCTTTGGTAGGCTGTGAAGAAATTCACACAATAGAAGATAGAGTTTGAGAAGCTTTATCTTAGAGGTCTATGCTCTATTATGTTCATATTTATAACTCGAAAGAAATCAATTTACATGGTATATATCCGCTGTACTTTTTTTTTTTTAAATAAAAATTTATTACTTGAAAAAAATCTTTTACATCAGTCAGAGGTACCTGACAACTTTATCCGATAAAAAGAACCAGAGGACATACATCATAGCAAACCCAAAATAAATACTGACCAAACCCCTAGATCAATGCTTGTACATGCTGTTACTTTTCTTCATTCTAGATGATCTTCGAGGAAATACCTTGATGTCTTTGAAGTCCATCACATCAAATCTTTTTGATAATCGAAGTTGGTTTGTCTTTAAACTTGACACTAATCTTGACCTAATGGTGTATTCATCCAAATCTTCTTCTTCTGAACTGATTGTATCCGAAATGTCGGTATCGGTCTCCATTTCGGTTTCGCTATTAGCATTACGAACCAAATAGTTAATATATTTTTTATCCGGTGCTTCAAGTACTACTGCGTCCACTAAAGTTTTTTCATCTTGTACAATACCCGCATCTGCTGGAACCCCTACCTTTCGGTCATGCACCTTGTCACCACTATGAAGGCGAGTCTGAGCACCAACAAGAGCTCCACTGCCAGCACCATTGTCAGCGCCATAGACAAACCCACTGTCAACGTGATCATCGTCAGCTATTGCGTCCTCCTTTGTTGGCCCGGAGTTGCTGCCTGGAATCATTGCATTTATCTGTACAGAAGCATTCCCACTGCTTTTCTTTTTCTCTAGGCTAGAGATCCCGACATCCCCGCCTACAGCCTTGATCAAAACCCCCTGCGCCCTCCCTGGTTCCAATTGGTTAACATATTCGTGCGCTCTCTGCGGCCTTGAGCTGTTACCTGAAGCATTATCACATTCTTGCAGAAAAGCTTGGTCATCATTCGAATTTTTCCTAGGGATCAACTTCTTTGGATCATCATCTACAACATGTGATGTGTTGTTCACCAAATCAACCTGCTCTATTGGTGACGCTACGTGCTCTGCAGAAACAGAGCGTACATGCTCTGCTCCGAGCGCGACTTGCTCTGACGAAGCAAGCCCTGTTATTGGCAGAACACACTCTGGCTGGGACGAAGCAAGCCCTGAAATTGTCTCTCCTTGTTTTTCAATCGTTTTTTCAATCTCAACAGCTGTGTACCCCGCCTCAAGAAGTCCTTCCTCCGTTGTTTCTGGCTCTACCATGTCATTGACTGGAGCCTTCTCCTTACAAGGCAATTGATTATTCATTAGATTACTCTCGTCTTCAACTATGTTCTCCGTAAGTGACTCGAATTTATTTGACAACATGACATTCCCCGAATCTTTGACCATCGGCCTCTCAACACCAACTCCCTCCTGGATTTCCTCACCCTGATTATTCTTTACACCACTATTGCCAGCTTCTGGCTTTGAAACTTCATTTTTTCTGACCACTGGGACATATTGTTGCTTGAAGACTTTTGGCTTCCACCTTTTGTTTCTCAGTCTTCTCTTCTTTCACCAAGTTGGGTGTTCTCACATTGCCCTTATGACTTAACTTTTTTCTGCAATAATCCTCCTGATGCCCTAGCAATGAGCAATAATCACAATATTTGAAATCCAGGTATTCAATCTTTTGCCAAAAGCCCCTATTGTTAGATCTATCTATCCAAATTCTACTCGGTAACTTTTCCGCCAAAGTCATCTCCACGCAAACACGGGCATAACCCGGGCGTGAAAGACATCGAGTATGATCATCCATGCGCAAAAAAACACCAAAAGAGTTCACAATTGCTTTCAAAATAGGGGGATGAAATACATGCAAAGGCAAGTTAGGCAACTCTACCCATAATGGAACCGATATCGGATCTGCTTCAGACTGAAACCATCATGCCAGCTGAAAGCTTTGAATCGAACTCCCCGAATCAAGAACGAGTCCCTTGCCAAGACTTTCTTTGCTTCCTCCTCAGATTGAAGTCGGACAAGAACGCGACGTTGATCTAGCAAACCTAGCGAGAAATCGCCCAGAATCCCCCAGGTTCGATGTTTCGAATCTCGAATATCTTCCAATGTTGGTCTGTAGCTAGAGAAATCGCCCATGAACGCTTCCCCACGAGTTTCGTCAGATGTCGTAAGCCCAATGGCAGGTTTTCCTTCTTTTCGGAATCTAGTTCCCTCGACATGTGTTTCCTTAACCTCATCAACCAGTATTTTTCCCAGTATTTGAGCGAAAGTAGGCTTACTGACCTCTTCCGCATGATCCCTAACCCCCATTGGGGGAGGGGAAGTACTAACGGCTAGAGGAGCCGTCATGCCACACTATGCCCTGACCTAGCCAGACATATAGTTAGGCGAGGTCAGTCGAAAACAGAGCAGGCGGCCAGAGCCTCCCTTTTCCTCTTCACCGAGGCAACAACTTGAGCAGGACGTCAAGATCACGGCGGCGGCCGGTCGTGGTGACGTCCAAATCTAGGGGGCGGCGCAGTTTTTTTTCAGACACCACTCACGCTGCTGCTTCAGATCTGGTCGAGATAACCAGATCTAATCGCGAAAACAATCGAGATCTGTCGAGCAGGAGGAGCAGATCTGTTAAGAACAGATCCGTCTAGATCTGTCGAGCAGGAGGAGCAGATCTGTTAAGAACATATCCGTCGAGATCTGTCGAGCAGGCGAGCAGATCCGTCGAGATCTGTCAAGCAGGCGAGCTCTCTCTCTCTCTCAGTTTCAAGGATTCGAGCGCATTCTATGAATCTATATGCTCTATTGATCCATTTACGAGTTCATCCCCATGCATCTCTTGTGCTTTCGTTCGAGTGGGAATCCGCTTATATCCGTTGTACATGAAATGCCCAACTATGTGAATTTCTCATTTCCTAAGATTGTTGATCAAAAGGAAATTTGAGTTGATTTTATAATGAAAAGGAAATTTTCATCCAGCACAATCTAAAACTTATAACGAAAATTCACTTCTGTAACAATACTCGCGTAGTGTGAATTACTCGTGAAGCTTGAGAGTTTGCACCCCACCTGGCCATGGCCTGCGTTTGCTTGGGTTTTGAGGAACAATCTATTGAAGTCCCTTTCTGGTTGAGAAGGATTTCGGGGCAGAAACCACATACTTTGTAGAACTTCGACTACTTTCCCTCTATTCAGCAAAGTATTTGCTCCATTCTCATCAGTGTCTTTAAGTGATTAATTTCAAGCAGGAAAAAAAAATATTGCTCACTCTGACCAGGGGCGGATCAAGGATTGCAGACAAATGGGGGTAAACAGTACACAACTATTTTACTATACAACTATTTAACTATACAAATATACATGACATGATTAATTCAATTGTACCTAGCAAATGAAGAGCTTCCCTTTTTGAATTGGATAAAACAGAAGCAAACATGGTGGTATAAGATGAGAATTGGTGGGAAGCAGACATCTGCTTTCTTTCCGACTTTTTGGCGTTGAGGCAGGCATAACAGTACAATCTAAGTCCAAGTAGTAATAGCAGCAGTAGCAGTAGCCTAGGTAGTGTCTTTTCTCTAGACTGGACTAAGTGGAGAGTTTTCTCCTTTTGGGATAGCTCAAACGAAGCAGACAAACAACATCTTTTGAAATCTTGAATTTATAATTATTTAATCTAAAATAAAGAGATTAAAAAAAAAACTTTGAAATGTATAATTTCCTTTCCCCTAATCTCCAACTCAATTAAAAATGTTAACTTGAATATAGTGGGAATTAAAATAGAGAGATATTAAAAAAAGAAAAGGAGATGGTGGGTGGATAGATGAGAATTAAAAAGAGAGAGAGATCAAATAAAAGAGAAAGAGTTGCAATGGGATTGGGATTGGGATTGGTGAATGTGAAGTTTAAAAAATAGAAAACAAAAACCTTTGTTTTAAAATGGCCTAAAGTCAAGAGTCAAAATTGTATATAAAGTAGGGCAATCTAAAATTTTAAATGGAGACAAGATAAAACATATAAGTAACTTAGTGAGTTTTTTCAAAAATATAAGGGGGTCAATTGACCCCCTTATCCAACGCATAGATCCGCCCTTGACTCTGACTTAGCGTGCGCTTTTTCTAGTATTGTAGTGTATTTTTAATATGTCATTAGTATGTTACTTCTACTACATTAGGTTCTTTATACGAGCGTTTGTTTGAAAATGGATCCATAAGCTCAAATTGGTAAGAGTGCTAGAGGATGGTTCAAATCCATATGGATTCGCAGGTGGCACTCCATGCAATGGTTAGGACAGGTTGCACGTTCAAGCCAATGACATGACAGCTCAACGGTTAGAGCTTAGCGGATGGTACCACTAGGTCATGGGTTCAAACCCAGCTTGCGGCATCTTTATGGGTTCTGGGATCCTATAAAAACCCTGCTTGCCTTTCAAAAAAAATAAAAAATAAAAGGTTGCACGTTCAAGTCACACTAGTATGATATGGAAATACCCAAGATTCTGCATGCATTTCTACTAACTAGGGGGAGTAACTGATGAGACATCAAACAATCATTTTGATCGCAGCCGTACACGTAGCACAAGTCAACATTAATATGGAAAGACCTCAGTACGCTCCAAAATAACCTAAATCACTATTCGGCATGTAAGTCAAGCGCCCAAGCCCAAATTGAGCGAGCCCAACGTGGCATAAATCTTATGGCTTGGCTAAGGACAATAAGACCCGAACATAGATCTTCGAGCTGTCACAATCCCGAGATCCATTCGCACAACTCTTGACCCAATCAAATATTAGGTCCGAAACAGAGCCAAGTGATGAAAAAGAACCAGTCATAGAAAGGTACAATCCTGAGCGGGATCTCCTCCCTCCATCACGCCCTTGATGATAGAGTCACTGAAAGAGTGTAATATTCACTATATAAGGTGAATAAAAGGGGTGAGAAAGGTGGTCTTTCGTTCACTGTTGTTCGTTTTACAGGTCAGGGACAAATTTGGACGCATCGGATTTTAAATCTTTTGAATCACAGTGATCGATCTACAAAATTTGAACAAAATGATGATCTAGATATATAATTTCCGGTTATGTGTTGCAATTTCTTTGTGAAACCAGGACTGAAAAAAAAAAATTACTGTGATCAGAAACAAACATTCTCTCTGAAAATTGATTAACGTGTGATGGGGTCAACCATTCAAAATTGTTTATATATATGCAAACACAACAACAACTCCCTTTGTGTCTATCAATCTTTTGTTTTAATTTTTATTTTAAAAAAAATCTCGCTAATCTTTTGTTTGTGATTGTTAGTAGTTTTCTCCATTTCTTGAATTGATGTTGCCACTGGGAGTATCTTTTTCCTTCAGTGGCGGATGGTCCCTCATGCGGCCCGTAGGCACATCAAAGAGGAGTTTATGAGGAATGACAGTGAGGTTGCCATCACCTATCGAAGCAACAACCAAAGTATCGTTAAATTCTACAGTGCCATTGTCGTTCATGGAGCCCCCTTTGCCTTTAGGAGGATCATGTTCCTTGCAAAAATGAAACGTAGAAAATGTCAAAAGATTGAGTTTTCTTACAACGTATTTGAGAATCTATAGCCGACAGCTACTCAAATAAAGATGCTAGGAAATCAGGCTTTTCCAATTAGGGTGACGTTGCGTGATCTCGAAAGAATAATGAAATCTCAAAAAAGTATGTGTATCTCGAAGTTGTAAAAAATTTCTCTGACGATGCCACATCACTCTGATTATAAAACATGGTGCCTAGACTCACTCCTACTCAAAATATTGAATTCTCATCCCAAAATGTTGAAATTTTTATTCTAAAATCACAACTTACAAAATTACTATATTAGCTAAACTTTCAAAATTAATAATAACATTAATGAAACTCAACTGATTAAATTATGAAGCCAATGATAGCTTGGTTAGTTGATTAAAGGGGTGTATTCAATTAAGGATTGTGAAAGATTTTAAATCTCATATATTTTAAAGATTTCAATTAAGGATTTCAAAAATATATATTATTATTATTATTATGAACCACTTACCGGCAAGAAACTTGAGACCATGGGCGGACCTATTAAGGGGCGGGAGGGGGGGGGGGGGGATGGGGGGGCACCTACCTACCCCCTCTCAACATTTAAAATATTTTTAGTATATATACTTTAGTCTTAATAAAATTCGATTATATAATCTAGAATACAATATGTTACTTGTTTATGCATACATTTAAGCATGACTTTGTTGGTGTAGTGGTTGTAGGTTTAATATTTTTTGTAAAAGACCTAAGTTCAATACTCTTTGACTGCATTTTTATTTTATTTTTAATGCAATTTTATTAGTAATTGCAAACATTAAAAAATGTTTAGTTTAACATTAAAGAATTGAATTGTTTTTCACAAGTGGTATAAATCCTCTAACAAAAAAAATATTCAAATTAAAATCTAAAATAATAATTATAAAATTCAATGAAAATATATACCATTAGTCAACTCGTACAAAATTTGAGTCTCATATAAACTATTTTTTCTATTACATTGTATTAGGATCATATTAGGTTTGCAAATTTCACATTTTTTTTAGCTTTATCTAGATACTTATCCAAATTATTTTGTGATATTAGTTATATATTCTAGTTATTATGTTCATTTGCTCATTGCTAATGTATCGATAGTGACCTTATTTTGACTACACTGGATCCAATTTGCACTACACCATATTGGCATTTTTGTAACAACCCCCAAAATAGTATCACTTTTGAAGTGTAACAATTTACCTAACAACTTTACACATTTTCACAAACAAAATGATACAATAATAGTATCACCATGAAGAGTATGGTTATAAAAGTGATACTATTCATGGTGATCCAACTTATTGTATCATTTATTTTGTGTTACTGTTTTTCATTTTTTTGACTAAATTTAGTTTTGATTTGAAATTGTTTGGTTGATTGTAACATCTCAAAAGTGATACTGTTTTGAGAGTTGTTACAAAAGTGCCAATTTGGTGTAGTGTTGGTATATGCAATATATTTTTTATTAGTTACTAGCTTGGGTATAAAAAAAAATTGGCTTTACCATTAATAACTACTATTATCAACTAATAATGTTTTTTCATTTCGCCCTCCCTCGACTAAAATTTTAGGTCCGCCCCTGCTTGAGACAAGAGGAGAAATAGGCAAAATAAGCTCCACAATTGTGAACAAATCCTCATTTTCCTTGCAAGGCTACTAGATTAATCTGACACAACAACACTTGTATGAGATTATCATACTCAACTCAGGCTTAGGAGAGGTGTTTATAAGGAACTCACAGAGTTAATCATGATCAATATGAATAAAATAAAAAATGTTAGTGCTCGGAAACGACTAATTAACCATAGTCGTGGATATAACGTATGGGGATACCCCACTCATTCGTTTACATGGTTTAATTGGATCATCTAATTACATCATCGTATCCAGTAATTAAATGAAGCATGTTTTTTTTCTTTGAAACAATTTTTTATTGCCTCCGACAAAGACTGAACAGTAGTACTTGTGAAGTTGTGAAGGATTTTTCAACCATGGCCATAGTGCTTCTCATCTCATTACCAATCAATGTAGCTTTTTGTAACTTGGCTTTTGGATTGGAAATTTTTAGATGAGGAAGATGCTTGACTCTGAACTTGACTTGTTGGACAATTTAGGAATGGGCTTCAGTTTATGGGCCTGAGTTTTTCTTAAGTTTGGCAAACAAGGGTTTTAATAAAATCTGAAGGCCTTTGTAAAAGTCTGTAACATAGTTAAAAGATCATAAAAACCGTTGTAATTGGTTTTTATCTTTTAACTCATCTGAAAATTTGTTTACAAAATCAATGGCCCTAGATATGGGTGTGAGAGTCCCATGAAAAATCTTATGTCCTAGAAATCGGACATTGGTTTGAAAAAAATTGATTTTTGTTGGAGAAAGAACTAAACCATTTTCTTTGATAATTCTTTCAAATTGATACAAATGTTTCCAATGAGCTGGAATTGATTCTGAGAAAACGAGTATATCATCGATATACATGATTGTAAAGGCGAAAAATGGGGAGATAATATAATTCGTGATATTCTGAAACTCACTAGGAACGTTCTTGAGACCAAAAGGCATAACATTCCATTCAAAATGACCAAATGGAACATTAAATGTTGTTTTGTAACGATCAAAGGGATGGATCTAAATTTGCCAAAATCCAAATTTTAGATCAAACTTAGAGAAAACACAAGCTGGGTGTTATAGTTTAAGAAGATCTCTCTTGTTGGGAATAGGATACATAATTCATTGCAAAGCCTGATTTAAGGGCTTATAATTGATAACAAGGCGAGGACTTCCTCTTTCTAATTCAGCTGCTTTGTTAACATAAAAGGCTGGACTTCCTCTTTCTAATGCAACTGTTTTGTTAACATAAAAGGCTGCACAACTCCAGGGAGATTTGGAATGCCTAATAAGTTGTTTTCAAAGCAAAGCTTTGATTTCTTTTTTACGATGTTCCATGAGCTCAGAGTTTGTTTGGATTGGCCGAGCTTTAGTTGGAATCATTGAGTCTTTGAAAGTGGGTTCATAAGGTAGACGAACAACATGACAATGATGATGCCAAAAAGCATTTGGAAGTTCAGAACATAATTCATTTATCAAATGTACGTTCTTAGTATTGAACAATTTGAGTCTGGAGTTTAGGATCTTGAACTTACTGATCAATGCGTCTAAATGCAATGTCTGCTTTGAGGAATTGCAAATGTTGTTGTTTCAAAGAAATGAAATTAAGAAAACAAGCATCATTTCTAATATTGTTTATTTCTATAATTTCAGGTTTGTAAAGAAAGGGAAACTCAACATCTATTCCAAGAATTTGGGTTTTGATGCCCGATGTTGTAACAGAAAAAGAATAAATTGCAGCAAAAAATGGTGTTCCAATAATCATCTTTTGGACCATGTTTTGAACAAGCAAAAAATCTTGTTTGATACAAACTTTGTCTTAGCAGATATGAGCATTGATTAGTTTATATTGTATAGCTAACTTGGAATTGGTAGTGGTATACAATTTTTGTTTGGTAAGTTCAAAATACTTGGTAGGAATTAATCCTTCCGCAACACAGTTAAGATCAGCCCCGGAATCAATAAGAGCTTTACATGGGATAGTAATCTCTTTATTGATAACAATGTTTACTTTGCAAAACCATCGCTGATGAGTAACTTTGTTGATTTAGAAGATGACATATCAGGTCAAGATGTATTTTGAAATCCATTGATACGAGTATCAAGGAGAGAATGATTTTGTTTTAAAATCATAATATCTTTTTTAATATGATTAACTTCTTGCTGAAGATCAGATAAATTGACAGGGATAGAAGAAGTGGATCTTATAAATTTGTCAATAATTTGTTTGTGATCATAAAATGGATTTATGACCTCTGGGGTTGGTTTTGTGGTCAAATTTGTTTTGATGTGTTGAAGATATTCTGTTTTAAGAATACTAGATTCTTTCGTTTTTTAAAGCATATTGATGTTTTGAAGGTTATGACAGTGACATGCCTCTGCACAATCTCCATCACTGACCTTTTCAGATTGATCAGATTCAGAAGAATAATTCAAATTAAAATTTTGAAGATCGTCGTCTGAATTATCTAATTCAAAATTCATTAAAACTTGTAAAACATGTTCTTGATATCTTCAGGAGCTTGGAGCTCTTGAAACTTTTGGGCAGTTCTGCAATTCTTTGCATAGTGACCAGGACGACGACATTTAAAGCAAACGGGCTTTGAATGGGTATGGGCTGGATTCTTTTGGAATGGTTTGGTAGGCTTGGTTTTATGTGTACCATGTTTCTTGGGCTGACTATAATATTGATTATAGTCTTTGGGCTTGAGTTGTTTAGTCCATAAGGTTTTTTGGACTTAAATTGTCTAGCAAGATGAGACCTGTATTGGAGTTTTGATTGAGAAGGCTTTTGATGCGGGAGATTAAAATCATCATAGCCATATTGTTGGCAGAAATCGCCAAGCTCTCTTGGCCCATTGATATTATGTTTCTTAAATTGAGCTTTGAGTCTAAGATCATTACAAATATGCAAAGCACATTTGTTAATGAAACCAATTATATCTCCAAATGTAAGACGTTCATAGGGAATGTCTTAAGTGTTGATATCTTGCAGTTTTTCTCTAACATTTTCAGCAAAGATTGGGGGAAGACCAGAAATGAACTTTCTCTTCTAAAAGGGGTTATTTGCATCAGATTGAAACATAACCTTTTTTAGGAAGATATCTTTGTACCATCGAAAGTGGCTCAAAGTCGGACATTTGTGGATCATAAACAAATCTTTGGATTTGTTCTGAAACTCACTAGGATCTCCCATAAAATGTTTAAGAATACAGAAGATTAGAGTATGAACTGAATCAGGTATCTCTGAACCTTGTTCTGTTTTTATAGGATTACCTAATAAATCAACTTTAACTGAATTAAAAATTGATTGTTGTTCACTTGTTGTTAGGTAGTTATCCCACCATCCTTTGAGTAGCTCAGAAAAGCCAGCAATGATAAGAGAAACAATGGTCCTATCATGTGTGCCTTCACTACGATGAGCCGAAGTCATCACCATTTCTTAGGTTAACTCAATGATATTTTCTTCAGTTAAACCATCTATATTCCATGTATAGAGGTTACCTGTAGAAAAGGAACCATACATATGAAGTGATTTTTCTTCATATTGCATGTCAGGGAGAGATGGTCGAGGATAAAAATTCCTAGTTGTTGGTAAAGGATTTTGATGTTTCCCATAAGACTTTGCAAACTTAATGGGATTGGCTTGATAATGGATGAAGTTTAGACGATCCAGTTCAGCCATAGGATCAAAATCACTATCAGAGTTCATTGCCTGAGAAGACAATGTATTGATTTGAAGATTTGTTTTTAAATTGAGGGCAGTTAATTTAAGATCAATTTCTTTAATTAACTGGTTTGGTGTGGTTAACACATTCTGATCAACAGACGTAGGTGTAAAGTACGTTGCTGGTTTTGAAACATTAAAGGCTTGCTTTTGAGCCAATTGGGTATGAGCCAATTGATCTTGGAGGACTTGATCTTGGATCAATTTGTCTCCAATCTCATGAAGCAAGATATTGGTGTAATTATTCGGTTGAATAATTTTTTCAAGACCTTTAAATGTATTGTCGACCTGAGGATCTTTGAATGGTGAAGCCAAAACATCACAGCCTAAAGTTGAAAATTTAATTTCTTCTAACAGTGGCAAGATGGATTCTTTGGCTGAATTTGTTTCAGTTGTATGCCAGAATTTAGAAGTAGTTTTGATAACATTTATACTTGGAAGATAATCAGAAAAATACCAATCTAAGAAGGGTAATTTTTCTTGCATTTCTTCACAACATGCATAAAACTGTTTTCCTAATTCTATTCTCTGTTCTTCTGTAGTTTGTGCATACAATTGTTCTCGTCTTTGGCTATTGGAAGGTTTTACAAAGTCTTGTTTGATCCATTCTTTATTGAGGATAAACTTTGTTTGTAAAACATTCAATTGAGGATGAAAAGGAGGGTGATCTTCCATCTCAGATTAAGTAGGAGACTCGGGATTGTAGATTGATTGCGGGATCTGAGGAAATTGTGGATTATTTCTCAAACTAGCCAGATCCAAATGAGGAAGGACATCAGGAGGTGTCTGGGTCCTTGGAATCTGAGAAGGTGTTGTTTTGAAAGAAGATGTTGATCTTCTACCTGAGTCAGACAGTTTTAAACTTGTCTTTCTAGACTCAGAGAATTGTAATTCTACAATTCCGTCTTCGAGAGTCAAAATTTGACTCAATCGACTAGGAACTGGTCTTTGAGGTTCAGTGGGAACGTACCAAGTGACTGGAAGGGTGATTTGATTCCAGTGGATTGTCTTTGGGACAATAACACTTGTTTTTTCTTTGTTTGCCTGGAAAATGATTGTATATCCTTTTACAGACTCCATAAGTGCCTTAGGACTCAATTGAGTCTTCATGGCTTTGTAGGTAATCTTGTAGATCAAAGCCAATGATTTTGATCCAGGAAGCATGTCATATCCAGATGTCTGGATATTGAGTGTCAGAATCTCGAGGATATGTGGATCCGTAAGAGATACTGAGAAATTGGGGTAATAATCAAAATAGATTGGACCCATTGCAAGAGTTGACTCTGTGATTCCTAAGAGCGAGTCATCAAACATATTGTGCCGACAATCGCGAAGAGCGATTAAAGCACATGTGTCTAGTCATGTTCTTGTTAGGGGTTTAATCCCTATTTGAATCAATCCAATATGGATATATTTGTATTCATGACTTTGAAGGTATTCCAAATTTTCATTTGAAAAAAGCTGCTATGAATCCATAGATCCATCAAAAGATATAGTTTGTTCAACCATATCAATCAGATATTCTGTTTTTTGTGAAAACAAATATTTTGAAACATTATAAATGTTTTTGTAAGGAATTTCTGGTATTGATCATTTTTGTAAATTCTTTTCTACTTCGGAAATTCTACATTCCATGTGGTTTACACTATCTGGAATCTGTCTTGACCTAGAGCTAGAAGCTCGGGTGAATTTTGAAAGCAAAGACATTTTCAAAATCTTTGAGGTTTGAGAATTGGGAACACTGTACTTGGACCACCTACAGCTGGAACACCAATATGGACCACCTAACCTGTAAACACTGCACTCAACATGGCGACTTACTCAGGGCTCACAACGGCCGACCAACATACTTACAGGCTTACCAACGCTATCAACGACTGACCAACAGTACCTAGGACTCACCAACACTTTCTCCCCTATGTAAGAGATACATGGTACGGTGGTATTCTCAAACAGATGCATCCAATTTAGGATACGGTGGTATTGTCAAACAACGTCTTCCTGATTCTACTTCTATCTAATTGGTCTGATACCATTTTGGTATTTGGAACTCAGTCCAATTCAATTACTCCATAGTAAAGAAAGAGGTTTTGTCAATTGTCTTGTGCATCATGAAATTTCAAGATGATTTAATAAACAAAAATCTTTTATTACAAGTTGATTGCCAATCTGCCAAAGAGATTTTAACTAAAGATGTTTTAAATCTCGTTTCAAAACAGATTTTTGCCAGGTGGCAAGGTCTTTTTTCAGCCTTCAATTTTGAAATCAAGTTTATAAAAGGAGTTGACAATTCTCTTGCAGATTTCCTAACAAGAGAATTCCTTTTAACTCATCTTCCTCTTGCCCTCCTCCTTTTTCTAAACCCAAATCAAAATCCCAATATACTATGGCGTCTTCTGCCTCACAGCATCAAGCCCCTCTTTCTTATGTTCTTTCCCTTTCATAGAAGTTCACTCTGTTGAACCAAGAAGAAGCAACTGGTTCCACCATGACCAGTTTTACAAAGTCGCAAACTTCGGCTCCAAATCCTTACATTCCTAAAGCATGCCTTGATTATATCACTATGATTAAGCCCTCTATGTATGTTTTAGTCAAAGAGTCCCAGCTCATCGCCAAGAATATGTTTCCTCAACAACAACAGTTTGAAAAAGCAGACAGTACAAAATCACAGGAGTTCTATGAGTTCATTCTCGTAGATTCTAATTTAGTGATCATCACCCACCATCATGATAAAGAACACAAAGAAAGGATCACACATTCCAAGTGTCAGATCCTCAAAGTTCTCTTTGAAGCTGATTGACATCAGCTCCCTCACTACCACAAGAAGTTCTCACTGAACTATGTTCCCTAGACCTACAATTATCTTGACTACAAGCTAGCTTGGTCAAGAGCCTTCTACCTACAATCACAGAATTGCGGCCATTCATGGTTTTTTCTATTTTGTAGAAAGTTCAATCAAAAGTCTGTTCCCTTTTGGTTCCAACACATTTGGTGGAGTCATTTTGGTCCATATATCTCATATAATAATAAAATATACTAAATATCCAATTTTTTAATTAAAAATAAATAAAAAAAATAAAAACAAAAGAAACCCTGAACCAATAATAGTATTGAAACTAATAATATTATATATTTAATTAAATTAATAATAGTATATATATAATATTATAATTATATTAATAATATAATTGAAACTAATAATAGTATAATTGTATTAAGTTGAAATTAATAATAGTATACTGGAAATTAAATTGGTATAGAAAAGTTGAAAATATATTAAAATAATAATGAAAAAGTTAAAAATATAGGATGTTGTTAGAGTGATGAAGAAATAGGGGGGCCCATAAAGTTATAATTGGAATGATTTTTTTAACCACCCCTGATTTTCTAATTATCATTTATTCTACTTATATATTGATTTTTAACCTAGCAATGAGCAATAATCACAATATTTGAAACCCAGGTATTCAATCTTTTGCCAAAAGCCCCTATTGTTAGATCTATCTATCCAAATTCTACTCGGTAACTTTTCCGCCAAAGTCATCTCCACGCAAACACGAGCATAACCCGGGCGTGAAAGACATCGAGTATGATCATCCATGCGCAAAAAAACACCAAAAGAGTTCACAATTGCTTTCAAAAGAGGGGGATGAAATACATGCAAAGGCAAGTTAGGCAACTCTACCCATAATGGAACCGATATCGGATCTGCTTCTGACTGAAACCTTCATGCCAGCTGAAAGCTTTGAATCGAACTCCCCGAATCAAGAACGAGTCCCTTGCCAAGACTTTCTTTGCTTCCTCCTCAGATTGAAGTCGGACAAGAACGCGACGTTGATCTAGCAAACCTAGCGAGAAATAGCCCAGAATCCCCCAGGTTCGATGTTTCGAATCTCGAATATCTTCCAATGTTGGTCTGCAGCTAGAGAAATTTAAGACTATCACGTGTTTTTCCATGAACGCTTCCCCACGAGTTTCGTCAGATGTCGTAAGCCCAATGGCAGGTTTTCCTTCTTTTCGGAATCTAGTTCCCTCGACATGTGTTTCCTTAACCTCATC